>OY728158.1:725850362-727329253 GCA_963277665.1 Viscum album | reverse complement strand
CCAATCTCCCACTTCTTATTCACTAAAAGCCTTTAATGTTCATCAAAAATCTACCCTCCTATCTCTATAATTCTACCAAGGCATCCCAAGATCCCAATAATCCTCTCTCAAGCCTCTCCCAAGCCTTTGGGATCACACTTCCAAGTAAGGGATTCCTTCCTTTCTCATTTTATCCAATTTTCTTAATATCGTTACGCCATTTTATTTTCAATTATAAATATTGGGGTATGATTTTTCACCTCCCCCATACTAACCTATTTATGTTTTAATGAGATATACTCCTTTTATCTCTCATTAATTCCTCCCATTTACACCCGTTACTGTGCCGAAATTCCGTAAGGAATTTCTCTCTCCTCATTTACATTCAAGCAATTATTTTGTATTATGAATCCAAATTCCATTAAATAGGTTGGAAAATGTATCTATATGACCCATATTACTGTATATTTTATGTAAATATGATTATACACCCTTTTCTCTCTCATCAACCTTTTTTATGAAGTCTTATGTCACGTCGTTATGCTACTGAAATTGCACCGCCATTTTCCAAGCCAAAATCATTGTGTAGTGAATACCATGTCCATTTATCTATCAAGGGTATTCAACTTTATTAACATTTACTTATTGATAGAATATTTTCATGTATGAATTCCACATTCCTTTACCATGGAATAAATTATAATGTTTAATGAATCTATGTTGTATGATCTTGTGGCACGCTTACGCATGAAATGAAATGTTTAAGAAGGGTGCACCCTAACAGTGCACCAATGCGTTGGGTAAAGATTAGTATCATGATACATTAATTTAAATAAGGGTTTAATCATTATAATTCATGTGAAATTATGGTTTACTCATGTTCTATGTGCAATGATCCTTGACTCACGCTAATACCAGGTTAGGTGTTGTTGCCACATTTCCATGTTATGATAATCATGATATATCATGCCTTTATGTTCATGTTTCTATTATGATCCATTTATATGCCTATTGCCTATCATGTATTTTATTATTGATGTTATTCCTTGTTTACTCCCTTACTGGGATTTATAGCTCACCCTTTTCTTATGCATGTCCTCAGGTTATCCCATGCAATGATAAGTATGAGGGAATACAGTGGTCATGTAAAGGAAGTTTTCAATAAAGATGTTGTGTTTCATGTTTTAAGTTGGTATATAATGTTCCTAAGACCCAAATACACTATACATCTTGATCTTGAATGTTGTATCAAGTGAATATTTTTTTCAATAAATCATTTTTAAGTGTGTAATAAAGAGTAGGGTTGTTATATGCGTTGTAGGACCAATGCATACTATGTGGGATTAATTTATTATTATTTCCCTTTTTAACTATGGTATATGAAGTCTTCTATATCATTTCTATATATGTTGAAGGATGGATAAATTTTGATAATTTTGTTCTAAACCATTAAATGAATCTGAAGGCTGCTTTGATTTCTGAATTTTTGGAGTAGGGGACAATGCTTCTTGAATCCATTTTGATTTTATGTTCTATCTGGGGTTTCATAAATTTTTTGTATTTCTAAGCCTATTTTTCTCACTTAACATGGGCTATATTTTGGTTGGAATGGATGATATAAATGAATTTGAGGATGTTTTTTGAGATGATGGAATCAGTTATTAAGGATTTGGAATTTCATCCCATTGGGTTTTATGTGCCTTCTTCCTATGATGTGCCTATTACTTTTGGAGGAAGTGATTGGATCTTTTTGGACAGACACTAGGATGAAGTGATCATGTTTCAGGGAGACCTTTTTCATTGACTTTGTCAGGATTTTGCAATCTTATCTTCTTTAGATATTTGGAAACATTTAATTTTGTTTTGGTGTATGATCTTTACACCTCATGTAATCATTTTACACTCTTTTTTCATTAATAAAATTTTAGGAGAATGGGTTGGTATCTAACTCATACTTCAATTTGTTTCAAAAGAAACCTAGAAGGCTGCTCCCACCTGAATGTAATGTTGAACTCCATGTTGATTATTGTGGAATGGACATTCAGTGGGGTCTGTATAACCACAAAGATAGTGCTTCTGAATTTTGCAGGCTTGTTTGGATCAGGCTAAAAGGGTGAAGCCTAGAAAAAGGTGTGCAATGTGTGGGTGTACTTCCAGGACTAGATGGGGTGCCATTCTTATGATATCTATAGAACAAACACCGAGAGGGATGGCTGAAATATATAAGCTTCTTGTTTTTCAATTTTTTTTCAGGATGTGTTTGGTTCATGAAAATGTTTTTGTCAAACCAAACATAGTGTAATAATATTTTAATGATTCAGATACTAAGTTTTTTCATGTGTGTGTGGTAGTTGGAGATGCCAAAGAGATACCCGGAGTTCAAATTCTCATCCATCACCTCTATTGGTGGTGCTATCGGTGGGGGTGTTATTCATCCATGATAACCAACTACACAATATATTTTGTTTCAATTTTCAACCACTACTTCCTCTATTGAAATCTTCACATTTTTTGGTTATTTTACTTTAATGCATGAGACTATCTAATATTTAATATTATAGAATGAGAAAGTGTATCTACTTTCTTTCTGTATTGTTTTGTTCCATAATTATTTGTAGATGGTGTTTATGTTTTTAATTGAAGTTCCTCGTTCTTACCACAACTATATGAGACTATCTAGATATAGATTGTTCTGCTATTTTTAATTGTAGGTGTAGTAGGAGTAGTGCTACTATTTGTAGATAGTGCTGATGTTTTTAATTGTAGTGCCCTGTGCTGCTGTTGTTCTTCCCGCATTGATAACGGTTCAGGTTAACTATTGGTATAATGAAATATAATCCTGCATTGCCAACAATTCATCTAAACCATTGGTATATGTAATTGAATCCATCCTAATCCAATAGTTCATTACAAACCATTGGTATAGGGCTATGCCCATTGCTAACATACCGACTATTTAAAAAACCGTTGGGATACCCTATCCCAGTGGTTCTACAATCTATCCCAATAGTTTTAGATTGTTGGTATAACTTGAATTTATAGTAGTTTCCATTAATGGGAGGACCTTTGAACCAACTATTTCCAATTATGTAATTCGGTAATGGATCAGAATGATCATAGGCCAGTAATCATAGATGTTTTATGGCCTCTAGAACACTAGCATTTATCAGAGCATGGGCACAAGCCTATTTTTTATTTTAAACTACCTAGGGTGGGATTTCTTTTTCAATGTCTCTCATGGGAAGTTGGAAACAAATGTTTTGAATAGAAATCCCCATACATAAGAGTGGGTTCAGATGAATCTCATGCTTCTATCAAATCATGTTGACAAGGTTCTATAAATTTAATAGGGATATATGCCTACCCTTGAGTGACCTTTGAAATAGGCTAGTAATCCCTAGTTTGAACGAGTATTTATGAGCTATCTAATAGTCCATTTATTATGGAATATTTTTGAAGACCCTCCTGGATGGTACAAGAGAATAAATTATTCCCCTGAGTGACTATCCTATTATGTGGATGAGTCACCCCACTTGAGGAGGTGAGGTCATGGGCTCAAATCATAGATATTTCTGCTGATGTGATCACACCTTAGAAGGTTTCTAGATATGGTCAAGAATTGATTCCTTAACTTCCATCATTTATAGTATGTCTTCAGAAATATCCTTAGTGAGAAAGAGAATATACACCAATTCTAGTGTTATGGAAGGAACCTGAGTCTACCCTGGACACATATCCAAGATACATCGACAAGGTCCTCTGATTTCCACCATATTTTAATGGAAGGATTGATATACCAGAGTAGGTATTTGCATTTACTTGCTGTTTTCCATTGTATTTGACTAGAAATATTTATATTCATCACCAAGGATTTGAATATGAATGTTGATTACCACCGTATTAGACCATAAGGTTTGATATAAATGAATAATGAATTACATATGCTCATAGTTTGCCACCATATTTGACTAATAGGCTTTATATGCACCAACATGGATTTATATATACTTGTTTATTTCCACCATATTTGAATGGAGGGATTATTCAATAGGAAGAAGGGTGATGAACTGTTCTAGTTTGTTTTATGATCACCCTCTACAATCTTTTAAGGGTACCCAGGTCTGTATGACTTTGGTTGGGGCCCATGGGGTGGTATCCTCTTTATGGTGAGGATGTTGGGCTAGACGACCTTGGTGGGGACAATTAATAGTAGGTTCCCTTATTAAATACCCTTGTTTTTATGGGATGATATTTATGGGCATCTCTTCATCAACCTACCTAAGGTAAGGGAGGAACTCATTGTCATGTTCCAATGATAGACTCCCTAAATTGTTGAGATTACTATTGGGTTTGTTTGGTTATGGATTCCCACCAATCATTGATAGGATGGCTAGTGTGGCCTCCTAATCTAGAGGGCCAATCTAGATGCCTCCAAAGTTGGGAGAGTACCATTTCAGTGGTACTCTTAGACCAATGCATTTGAAATCCAGTGTTAAAGACACCGAGTGGGAAATGACATCCTTTGTTTGGAAGAGGACCCAACTGGTGCATTTTTTGAAGTACATGTCTATAAGAACTTGTGAGACACCATCATATTGAAGAGAGTTTGGGTGAAAAGTGTCTGGAATACATGTGAAAAACACACAAAATAATACCTCTTCAATGTATAATCTCCATAAATTAACAAATGCATCATTAATCTCTTTGTTTGTTCCTCTTTCATTTTGAGACTAAAAGGGTCCTGGCATGTGGGTGATACTCTCACATTGGTTAATGATTCACATCAGGTTCACCATTTTGTTTCTAATGAAATAATTGTAGTTTCACTATCATTACGGTGTATTGTGTGGGGTAGGGGGATGAATATTGAAAAATCATCCTTATCAGTTTCACCATTCTTATTTTTCTCCCACTTGTGATAGGTTAGTTTCCAATGGTTCTTGTTGGTATAACCATAAACACTCAATGTATCTCATATTTGTGATGACTCATGGACCTAATTTCTAATGTTAGGTGCTCATTGGGTAACTTTTACAATGATACTTGAGAACTCACATTGGTTGAGAGGATGATAATTCAGGCTCATCACACCCTTTGGGGGGGGGACTATTTTCTATTCCAGGACTCTCATATAGATTTAAGATATGTTCGTGAATCTCTTTTTCATTCCCAAGTATGATGTGAATCATCCTGAATTATTGTTCAATTATGAACATGCATGGGTTCAGAATCATCTTTATGTATCTAGGTTTTCCCATTGATGGTTCCCTTTTATATAGGGATTAGATATTCCTCTATTGTGGGTCATTATGACACTAGTTTTAAAACATATAATAGGGTGCTCTGGAATTTACTATCGTCCATGAAGACAAAAGTTGTTTTGATGTCGGGATTGAACCCATAAGATGGGCTTCCTACATATTCTCACAAAAGGAATTATAACCCACATAATTCAATGCCACTTGATAAGACATATCACCTTTTAAGGTCGTGGGACGAGTAAAAAACCATGAAATTTAGCATCATGTGGAAAAGATGTTTAAGAAAAAGACGCTTAGTCAAAGTTTGGTGTGGAACTTACATCGAGGCATCCCAAGGGACCTAGAGGAGATGTGGTCTCCTAGGTGGGGTATGATCTTATCAGGAATATGGACCAATAAGGATGATAATGAAAGGATCTCAAAAGGAATATGACTCTTCGGATTGGATATGACCCATTGATAATGTATCCCAATAAAAATTAGGGTGAATTTGGGTGTTGGGTTTAGACCTCAGGGAAGATTCCTACATATTCCAGTTCATTGGGAATAAAAGGCCACATAGTTTTGAATGGGTTGGGGATTATACCCAATAGTAGGCCCTATTGAATGAGTTTGATTGGGGCTTACACTCAGGAAGATTACCATTATAGGTTTTTGGATCGTATGAATGTCATGAATGCCACTAACATCTAAGTCCATGTGAGTCATGCTCAGTGTGAGAAACAAGAGGAAGCCGTAGATTTGAAGATCACATAGTCCACATTATCTACTTGGGGATGAATTCCGGATCCCAAAGGGAGATCTAAAGGTCTTTGAGTTATAGTTCTTGTCTACTCTTTTATATTGGTAACCAGGATAGTCACATCGACTCCTGGCTATGACCTAAGTAGGTGAAGAGGAGAAAAAGTGTTTCCTACCACAAGAAAGACAAGGGGCTTACTTCAAGAGGGATTATTTGGGATGGGTTTCTGGGGAAGAGAGGAGGATAAGACACTACACATCAGTGGGAAAGTCAAGTGTGATACTCCCTCTCCTCGCTTGGAATGGGGAGGTCCTTATGAGCATCTCCATGGTCAGGACCCTCATTACCATGAGAATGTAGACTTGAGAAAATTTAGAGGGCTTCCCTTATTAAAGAGGTTATCAACAGGACACCACTTACCATGGGTATGAATACTTGAAGTGAAACACTGATGTATACAATTTTTTGATCATAAATATTGGGTGGCTTTGAAAGAGGAATTGCCCTGATTCCATTTGAATGGTTCATGGAGGGGCCAAAGTGGGGCCCAATGGTATGACATAGGGAAGTGATGTGTGATGGAGGGAAGAAAACCCTAGGATTCCCCATTCTGTATAACATGTTCTTATGTGGGATGGGTTTCCCTCATCATAGCATGTTACTAAATGGGTGAGGGTTTTATCCATATAGCATTTCACTATGTAAACCTCAGTTCCACCTGTATAGCATGTTTCTATGTGGGGTTGGGTTCTGCCTGTGTAGCATTTTTCTGTGTGGGGTATGGTTCCCTCTACATAGAATTTTATTACGTGGGGTGATTGATCATAAAAGGACTATCCTCTTACACATTGTGGAATGGTGTCCACAAAGGGGTCTTGGGATTTTGGATGGATGAGTGAATTTCTTTTTCTTCCATAATATTATGTTTTGGGTTTTACCTACTGGGAATCAATGTATCTTGTACCTTTCTTCCAATTTCTATCTATGTTTCATCTCTTGTAACTCTTTTTTCTTAGTTCCCCTTGGGGTCATTTATAGAATAATGGAGGAACCAAATATTGGGATGGTTGTTCATCTGTAGTGGACTATGAGGCTTTATTTGCGATAGACCAAGAAGGGCGTCCCATCCCACGAAGGATTTTTTTCATGGGGATGTAAAATAACATCCATGGTGGTAAAAAACTTATTGTTTGTGGGGTATAGTCTTTTTCAGGGGGATAAATCACCATTCAGATCCATAAATGATTTGGTTTCATTTTCGGTCACTGACTTTCACCGACACATCTTGCGAATGATTTCGTTCACAACACACTATGAGGAGCAACATTCCTCATAGAGACTTTTGTTATAAGGACCCCTACTTCATTCGCGGATTTGCCTCTAACATTTTCTTAAAACTCTTATTTAGGTTTATTTTACCCACACAAATTCATGGAACCTGCTTATCCTTTTATGCATAGTTTTCAATACTCAATAGTGGTCCTTTTTGATATTTTTACAAAAGTGTGGAGAGAATGTTTTTGTAACTTATATGGAATGAAAAGAATTTCCCACCATCATGAACATTCATTAATGTGAATCTTACTTTACAAGTTTACATGATTATTTTTAAATAAAATGTTTTCCTTAATATTTGTAATTTTTTTAGATTTTAATTAAGTGATTACAAAGTTAAAAGGGTATTTTCCTCAAGAAATTTTCTAGTGATCTTGTAAATGTGTTTTCATCTACATCAACATCCATTGTTGAATCTTAGGATTTACTGAGGTTATAATATAATGACACCATACACCATATTTCTCTATATGGTTATGATCAATTTGACTAGGGAAACTATTGATATTATGTATTCTAGTTCTTCAAATATAGATAATAATTTATTTTTAAGGAACATTGATTAAGTTTTGTTGTTTACACATACGATGAATGCATTGGACTTATTAAGTGATATATGTGGACCAGAATTACTTAGCCCCTCAATGCATCGATAAGTCTCATGAGACAAACTAGTTTGATTATTTTTCTGGGGCCTTACCCATTTATGCGTGTTTTCTTGGCATGAGGACTTGATGATAAGTTTATGATGTCTGACATTATGCATTCCATCATTAGGAAATCAGTTATTAAAGTATGTGATTATTTGATTAGTTTGGATATCCAAGGATAAGATTCAAGCTCATGTGTTTATTTATATAGCATTATTTGATCACCATTTATTCCTTCCAAATTATTTTTCATGCTCAAGTTATTGATTAAATGGAATGTGTTTTCAGTTATTTTTCTTTCCATATCGATTATACCTTACTTCTTCAAGATAGCTTCCACTATACGCAATCATTACTGAGCATCTAAGCTCACCCATTATTTTTTTCCTTTCCCCAATATTTCAGGAAGTGAACTATGATTGATATTAGAGGATATACAATAGATAATAACAATGTTCTCAAAGAAAATAATTTATTATATTTTATGTTTTCAAATGTATATGAGATTAAAATATATATAACGTTTACTAAGACTACTAAATTATCCAGTCTTTCAGGATACAATTCCTTTTATTTAGTTATAATGTAATAATGTAACCACCAGATCTAGGCTACTTGGGTCGTGGTATTTACAGTAGTAATGTCCAGCCATCAATATGAATACAGTTCATGCATAATTCAAGAAAATAACCACTCTTAATTTAAATATTTGGATCAACATGAGCATATTCATCAAGATGACTTTTTCATTCATCGAAGATTTACACATGCAGAGTAAAATGATAAGGAAAAATGAAGTGGGCTTGAGTTTTTATATCATGAAGATGGGTGTTAGTATAAATTAATGAAGGGATAGTCTTGAATAAATTAAAAATAAAATTGGTAAACAAATGGCCCTAGAAAAAAAGATAAAATGAAGTATTCTCCCTCTCAAGAGACAACTTGAAAATAGAAGAAAATCTGAAAAAGAAGCCAATTTCATGATATATGATATTGTCGTGAAATTAATTGAAAAATATGATAGGATCAATGAACTAGATGAAAGGTTAATGATCTCTAATATAGAGAGGAAGATCCTTTCAATGGCAGTCTCAACAAGTAGAGAATACAAAAATCCATATCTAAAATTTTGTGGATGGAAATATTATTCAAATCTAATAGTAGTGAATAAGAAAAAGGTTTCTCACTAGAAAAAAAAGACTTACTATGATGGATCATTTGCGAGGGGCCTAGGGCCCGTCGCAAATAGTACTGCGATAGAGACTTTTTACAATGAGAATTTTGACCCGTCACAAATAGTCCATAAAAAAGAGGTATTGGTGACGGTCCGTCGCAAATACCGTTGGTGCGTTGCGCGCATGTTAGCGCGAGAAGAGTGTTTGTGATGGGGGAGGATTTCAGTCGCAAATAATTTGTCGGCAGGATATTATCTACGACAGGCCGTCACAAATAATTATTCACCATGATAGTATTTTTGACGGATCCCGTCGCAAATACTATCTTTTACCACCGCCTCAATCAATAACTTGTGAACTATTTGCGATGAGTGTCGTTGCAAAAAATAATTTATGCGATGACCCATCGCAAATACTATGTTGGTAGGATTGTATTTGCGACAGGACCCATCAAAAATACTTTTTTAATGGCCGCCCGTAATTAATATGGGAGTTAGCATTTGTGATGGGTCCCATCACAAATATCCCTGTCGCAAATGATCTAACCTATATATACCCTATCCAATTTTTTTATTTTCACAATTCCCTCAAGCCCACTCTCATCTTTGCTCTCATATTTTTCTCTTTAGTTTTTTCAAACTTTTAAATTTCACTGTTGCTCAATTTTCAGAACATGTATCCAACGTAAGATTCCGTTTTAAGGTATTTATTTATTGCTTTTATTTTTTAAATAATTCATTTTAATTTAAATTAGTAATAACTATTATTAATTAGCATTAAATAAATTAAATTAGAATTAGATAATTTTATTTTTCATTATTTATTTGTATAAATATGTTGTTTCATTCAGAGTTAATATTTTTAATTAAAAGTAAATATTATTAATTTGTAATAATTTCATTCAATTATCATTAATTAATAATAATTATGTGTAATTAGTATTAATTAGTAGTTATTAGTATAAATTAATATAAATTAGTATAAATTAGTACTATTTAGTATGAATTAGTAATAATTAGAAATAATTAGTTGTAATTAGTAATAATTTGGAATAATTGGTAATAAATAGTAGTAATTAGTAATAAATAGTAATAAATAGTGGTAAATAGTAATAATTAGTAATAATTAGTAATAATTAGTAATAAATTGTAATAAATAGTAAAACATTGTAATAAATAGCGGTAATTAGTAATAATTACTCAAAGATTGTAATAATTATTAAAATTTGTAATAGTTAGTAATAAATAGCAGTAAATAATAATAAATAATAATAATTATTAATAAATAGTGGTAAATACTAATAAATGGAAATAATTATAAATAATTACTGGTAATTAGTAATAATTATGAATAATTGGTAATAAATAGTAGTAATTGGTAATAATAAGTAATAATTAGTAATAATTAGTAATAATTAGTAATAATTAGTAATAACTAGGAATAATTAGTGATAAATAGTAATAATTAGCAATAATTAGGAATAAATAGGAATAATTAGTAATAATTAGCAGTAAATAGTAATAATTAGGAAAATTTAGCAATAATTGGCAGTAATTAGTAATAATTAAGAATAATTAGTAATAATTAGCGCTAATTAGTAATAATTATGAATAATTAGAAATAAATAGTGGTAATTAGTAATAATTTGTAATAAATAGTAATAAATAGTGAAAAATAATAATAAATACTGGTAAATAGTAATAATTAGTAATAATTTGCAATAATTATTAGTAAATATTAATAAATAGTGATAATTAGTAATAAATAATGGTAAATAGTAATAAATTGTGGTAAATACTAATAATTAGTAATAGTTAGTAATAATCGGTAATAATTAGTAATAATTAACAATAAATTCTATGAAATAGTAATAAATAATAGTAATTAGTAATAATTAGTAAAAGTTTGAAATATTTAGTAATAATTAGTGGTAAATAGTAATAATTAGTAATAAATAGTGGTAAATAGTAATAAATAGCAGTAATTAGTAATTATTAGTAATAATTATTAATAATTAGTAATAAATAGTAATAAATAGTGGTAAACTGTATTAAATAGTGGTAAATAGTAATAATTAGTAACAAATAGTAACGAATAATGGTAATTAATAATAATTAGTAATAATTAGTAATAAATTGTAATAAAGAGTCATAAATAGCGGTAATTAGTAATAATTAGTAATAATTAATAATAATTAGTATTAATTAGTAATAAATAGTGGTAATTAGTATTAATTGGTAATAAATAGCACTAATTAGTAATAAATAGTAATAATTAGTAATAATTGTAATAATTAGTAATAAATAGCGGTAATTAGTAATAATTAGTAATAAATTATGATAAATAGTTATAAATAGTAGTAATTAGTAATAATTAGTAATAATTGGTAATAATTAGTAATAATTAGTAATAACTGGTAATAATCAGTAATAATTAGTAAAATTTTGTAATAATTAGTAGTAAATGGTAATAATTAGTAATAAATAGTAGTAAATAGTAATAAATAATGGTAATAAGTAATAAATAGTAATAAATAGTAGTAATTAGTAATAAATAACGTTGTTAAAATGCAAGTGGTTGGATAGTGAGAGTATCTTGCATGTTCATTCGAGCCATGGAATCGTTAATATTAAATATAAAAGGCTTCTTGGAGTAAACGAACCATTTTTATTAACTCATCAGACACATCAAATTTATTATACAAAATATTGTGCTACTTTAAGAGAGTTGAGTGTTTGGTGGGCTATAATAAAAATAAAATCTCGAGAAAATTAGTTTATTTAAAGTGATTGTGGTTTTGTTGAAGTGTAAGGATTTAAAAATTTTCCAGAGACTACTCCAAATCCATTTTTTCCATGAAGAGACAAAAATATCGATGATGACACCACATAATTAAGGGTTGATTGTTATGATTATGTTAATGATGTAACAAATGAATTTTAATTGAAAATAGATGGTGAAATTGAAACTATGATGAAAAATTATGATACTAAGGAGGGATATGAAGATATTGACACCATCAGATATGAAGATGAGGTTGAAGATGATGATCGACCTAGTTAAATAGTTTTTATAATCATATATAATATATATTTAAATATAATAGTTGTTTCTAACTTTTTTTTAATAATAATCATTTCATGTTTCATATGGACTCATATATGTTTTGTGAGTTGGAGGGGGATGATCTACTTGATGATGAGTAGGATGTTGGATCATCTAAACCTCATACTGTTGGAGGTTTAGTGATGACTTGGCGGCTTGTGTTCTTGTGACATTGATGATTCCTGACCCTATCCTTGAGTGACGTTCATTCATTGGCTTCGATCCATTCATTCATAGGTATGTTTTCTTTTTTTATTTTAGTTAGTTTTTGTTAATAATCATTAATTTATTTATATACTAATTGTTTGATTATTTTTTCTCTATTTTCATATTTTTTTTGCATTTAGTTTTTTGATATGGGAGTGTTATATTGCAGATTTTTTTTCTCAAACTTTGGTTACATGAAATCAGATTCCCATTGATGTTCCGCACCACATGTTCGATCATTAGATGGTATGTAAATAAATAATATTTTTTGAAATTTATTTAATTAATAACTTGATATTATTATTTTTTTATAGATTTTATGGTATCCCATTGATGAGAGCATGCACGAATTTTTCTGGAAGGCATGAGAGGGTTGTATGCGTGAGCATTGACATCATTTTTTGTATAATTTGAGGAGAATAACAATGAGAAAAGCGATATTCACAAAGTTTTATTAGTCTTACTATGCCCACTGACCTGATTACATTTCATCTCATGTTTGGGATGGATTATGTTCACACTAGATGAGTGGTAATTTTTAGAGGAGATCATCAGTAGGTCTACAGAACCAAGAGATACATGAGGTGACACATTAAGCTGGTAGTTTTACATTGAGTATGCATAGACAACATACGGTAAGTACCTTTTTAAATTAATTTATACAACTTTAAATGTGGATTGTTTATTTTATTTTCAAATAGGCAGTCGAATGTCCTGATACTATAGAGATCAAAGTTTATAGGAGGATGTAAATCGATCCAGTCACAGGAGAGATTATAGGTGATCGCCAGTGTCGGATTATGGTCGGTATAATTAGTTTTTGTGTTTTAAAATAAACTGCAAATAATATGTTGACTATTTTAATTTTAAATTTCAATTGTAGGAGTCATATGTAGTTGTGACATCTCAGACACAAATTGAGAGTCAGGCTGAGACCGATGATCATACCAGTGCAACAAGATTTGATGAGGCAACGTGGATGCAGGTGACACAGTATGGCTTTGAGAGAGGCTGAGTTATTGGTATCAACTATAAACTAACACCTGAGAGTTATTAAGGTACTCCTGTGATGTCTTCATATAGATCGAGATAAGATCATAGAGACTCATCATCATCTGTTGCACAGTATCAGGAGAAACTGCGAGCTTAGGGTGATCTTATAGAAAGTATGCATATAGATTAGGAAGATCTTCGTTGACAGCAACAACAGCAACATGAAGAGATGCATCGATAATAGCCGTAGCAGCATGAGCAGAAGATAGAGTACATGCAATGTCGAATCATTGTTTAGGGAGGAAGTTCCCCCATCGAGCTCAACCATCCCCTCTAAATGACCCTCCCCCTCAGTGACTTATTTACTTTTTATGATAAACATTTGAATGTATACTTTATTTGTAATATTTTTATTATTATATATATTTATATTTCTAGATAGTGTGTTTTTATATTGTTTTGAATATTGTGTTTTTATTATGTTATTATTTATATTATTATGTTATATTATTTATTTATTATTTTTATTATTATATTATTTATTTATTATTTTTATTATTATATTATTTATTTATTATTCTCATTATTATTATTATATTATTATTATATTATTATATTATTATATTATATTATCTATTATTTTATTATTATTATAATTTATATTGTTGCAAATAATGTATTTTCTATAATTTAATTATTTTCATTATATATTAACTAATTTTATTAGTTTATTATTATTATTTTAATATTATTATTAATTTCTTATTTTATTAAATTCTATTGATATTAATTGTTTATTTATTTATTATTTTTTTGCAATGGGCTTGTTGCGAAATGGGTTTTTAAAAACCCATGGAAAACTGTTTACGATGTCGTTTTCAACGATGGAGAAATTGTGATGGGACCCCATCACAAATGACACTTTACGATGGGATCCTGTCCTAATTGCCCCATTAGAAATGGTTCAATTTCCAGTTGTCGTAGAAAAAATCGGGAAACAAGAATATCAAGGGAAGGTATCTTTGTAGTGATACTATTGTGTAAGGATGGGGGCACATAATGAATGTTTGTTTAGTAGCTCAGTGACTCAATATTTGAAGCATACTTACTACATCCCAGTCAAGGCACAAAAAAAAAGAGGCATGAATTTTTCAGGATATGTTTTATTTATACTAACCCTGGACACATGGAAATAAATTATAGTCAGAGGGGGACCAAAGAATTTATATGAAAGACCTCAATTCCTATGATATATAATGAAAGGGAATTCATTGGAAAGAAATATGTTAAGATGGAAAATAAATTTACTACTTTGGTGGAGAAAAGTGAATCTCAAAAAAGGTTCCTCAAATGCCTATCTGGTTTTACCCAAAACAACACTCTTTGATAGAAAAAAATTAAATATAGAAGTGAAAGAAAAATGAGGAGGTTTTTTTAATTATGGGAGAAAGGGAAGAGTAAGTAAATAATAACCTTCTAATTAAGACTAAATTTTATATGACTCCAAGTACAATTAAAGAAGAGAAGGATGGTGGAAGAGTCTCCCAGAGGAAGATAGAATACAAAAACAAGATTTAGAATGTTCCTAAATAATTCTAAATCATATGGATAGACCAATGGGAATTATTTAGATGGATAGAACAAGGATAGAGGAATAAAAGTTCTTTTATAACAATTATGAAGAAGCATGGAGAGAAAATCCAAATTAATTATTTTATAAATGGAATTTCAAAAGTAACTATTAATAAGGCTTAGAGGAATTTGAAAAACATTGGTTTAGTTCCCCATGACCAACCATAATCCTCAAACTAAATATGTATGGAAGATCCCCTCTCCTATTGAAATTTATTATTATATCTAATTATTTTAGTGATATAGAATTAAGGGGGAGATATGATCCTAAGGTTGGTTATTCCAAAAGGGAATGTTTGATTTAATTGAAGGTTGATCTAATAAAAATACATTATGGAATAAAAAATAAAGTCAAATTGAGATTTTAGTATTTTGAGAAGAAGAAACATTTAACATTTCAAGTATATATTTTTTATTCTAACATGATGGTTTCATCTAAGTGATTTGTTTCAGGATACCTCAAATTTTCTTGACCTATAAAATATTTACAATAAGTGGATTAAATAAGCGCCACCAAAGTTATATCCATTTCAAAAAGAGGTGTCCTGATGTGAACACATTCATGGGGATCTAAATATGTAAATTTATAGGCTTTTTAACCCCATTTTAAATAAATTAGGTTTCTTGTGAAATAATTGAAAGATATGAACTCGAGTGGAATCAGTTGGTTGTTATAGACAAGTGGTATTTATTTTTGTTGCAAGTGGTACATTCCTCACCGATGTGAATCAATGCTTATGAACTAACAATTTCTATTATAGAGTTCTTAGGTGGTGAAAGTGGTCATTATATATATGTTTTGAAAATATATAGTGAAATGATAATGGAAAAAATTGAGGGAGTTTACTTAATCTTATTTCCTAAAATAATCATTAATAAAGTAAGCTTATAGGATTGGTTGAAAAGTATTTTTCTAAGAAGTGATTGAATCATAAGAGGCTGAAAGAAGAAATTATGTAGTAATTCATAAATTAATTGGATGATGAAGGGAGGATTAATAATATGGGGTTATTTTAGGATGTATTAAGGGGGGAATAATTTCTCTAAATCTTGAGATATTCAAGGAGCTATTAGGTTTTGAGTTTCTTTCGAAAAATGGTGAAAGAACATTATTGAAATAATGGGAGTGAGAAATAATATGAGTTTTCCAAATATAGTGTCAATATTCCCTAAAAAAGGAAACATGAAAACCTTTTTTATTTTATTGATAAAGGGGGAGAGATAAGTGAGATGGTATTGTATATTGTCAATAGAAATATAAAATAGATAATTTCACAACCATGATTCCAAGTGATTGAATTTTTTGACAATATATAAATATCTTAATTTACTATATTTTATGAAAATATAGATATAGAATTGTGGTGAAAAAGTTTTTCCAATATTTTGTAAGGGGTTTAAAAGATTTTGTATATATGTTTGATGGATTTGATGAGAATATTTGGAAAAATAAAGGTATTTTAATTTCTAAAGGATTGTTACATTGAAGAAAAACCATGGTGGCTAAATGATTAGAATCATTAGTTGACAGAATTACTATAATTCTACAGTTTTTTTCACAAAGTCTAATGGTGTTTTTTGGTTAATTCTGAAAAGACATATATAAATAAGGTTTTTAGAAGTAATAAAAAGATAAAGGATATTTAAAGGCTGGAAGCATACCAACTAGTATAAAGTTAAGGTGAATGAATATATGATTAATCTATATTTAATCATTCTTCCAATTGAATAGGCATAGTAAGTCAGTCCTCAACATGTTTTTATTTTATTAATATATAATTTCCATTCATGATAGAATGGAAATATCATGTGGTATCTTGGGTTGATCATGAAACCAATTCATGTCTTTATGAAATTTTTAGGTATGGTCAGTTGGAACTAAATGTATGGTCAGTTGGAGTTCAATATAGGGTTAGTTGATTTTTAATAAGTTATTAGTTGGGATTTTCATGGTATTTTAAATGACAACGTTCAATATAATACCCTATAATGTTAATGGTTTAACAGGATAAATTTTACTACACATTTCAACTATTCATGCATTTCTATTTGGGAGCCTACTAGATTAGAACTCCACAGTTAAAGAGGTTTATCCTTGAGTAGTGATTAGGATGGGTGACCTCATGGTATATTTTTTATAGTTTTTTGAGTGAGGATGAATCGCACTAAAAGAACATGTGATGAAATGTGGGGATAATCTTTAGTTTGATGACCCATTCAGGCATGTGGGTGAGCTATAGGGAGGGGACAACAAGTATTTGAAGGTATATTGGGGTGCCAATGAGACCCAATTGTTACGTTGGAATCAGAGGATAGTTTAGTTGAAACCTTAATAACTATATTTAGAATAATATAATTAGAAAACATGATCCCTATAAGAAACCCATAGGATATTCTAAAAATATTTCTAAATTACATGAAATTAAAAATATAGTGTAGTTTATGAACTAATTAAGTATATACCAATATCTAGAAATGGTCCCTAATAGAAGGAACAATAGTTTAAGTGCCCAAACTAAATGTAGGTATTTCCATCTTGATAATTTCAATGATACTAGTGTTGGTATCAAATCAGATTTTAGTTATTTTTGGGAATTAGGATTCAGAATATTTGGGTATATAGACTTAGGTAGAATTTTTTTAAGAGAACTAGGTTAATTATAACTTGTATGACACCGTAGGATTAAGATATGCCAGGTATTAATAATTTTTACTTTCTATAAATAAAAATTAAGAGAACATTTGGGTTTATTAAGTAATTATCAATGAGTGAAATATCTAGGACACAATTTCTTTAATGGGGTAGAATGTAACATCTCATATTTCCAATGAATGTTTTTTTTCAGAAATATAAATATAAATATAAATATTAAATTTATTTATTTATTTTAATAAAAAAAAGATTTATACACACATTTATTACATAAGTTTTTCATTAATATATATTTTCATCTAAAATACAAATTTATTTATTAAAATGGTTTTAGAAGAAGGTCATCTCGTGGGATGAGTGACAACCCATCATGTCCAATTTAACAATATGGATCGAACCTGTGATGAAATTGTAATAATTTCACATCTACCTACACCAGCCTACATACATCCCTACTTTTTTATTCTATACAATTTATATATATTCCTCTCTTTTATTATATACATGATTCTTTTTAAATACATTGTTTATTTGATATATACATTACTTTTACTAATAGTTTTATTTTTAGTAGTTAAGTAATTGTAATTTAATGGTTAAAAATATATCATCCACAGTTTAATTATAATAAAATTACAACATATAACCATTTGAGGCACTTTCATTTTAAAATTTATGTAAAACATGATAAAATGAATGTTAAATTTTTATAATATGTTATTATTCAATTCTGATTTACATTATAGTTCATTTAATTCATAAATGTTTTTATCTTATTCTGTGTATAAGTTTAATTAATTTAAAATATTTCTTTTAAAAGGGTAAGTAACATTTTTTAAAATAAAAATTTAGTAAATCTTTATTTTATTAACTAATAAAATTACATTTACTATCTGGTCATATCCAATAAAATAATGATTGTTGCAACAAGTAGACATACAAAAAACTATTACATTTATTTACAAATAATGAATAAATATGGACTAGTAAAACAAAGAATAGTAAAGGGATATACACATGGGATAATAGTACATTCACTAAAAGAAACTCCATGGGTTTAAATTACACCTTAAAGATTACATCTTCCATAAATATTGTACAAATAAAGAGAAACATTAGAAAAATGGTATACATTATCAAAGGAGATGTAAGAACCATTGTAAGAGAAGTAGTGAGTGAAGAAGTGAAAATAATGTTGTATATATAAGGATATATGGTTGTTTTACATAATTACTATAAATCAACATGCTTGATGATAATTATGACCATTAGTCAATAAGATAACGGGTCATTATTATTATTGGTTATATAAATGCAGTTAAGTGGCCATCAAGATTATTTTACGATTTAACCGAAATTGTATTATTTTTGGAGTATATAAATATATTCTATTAAAAATATATTTTTAATTAATATGGAACTTTTGAATAAAATTAATCTTATAAAAACACTTTCAAAATTAAAATATAATTTAACGAAATCGTAAGTAATTTTATAGTGGTCTGAATGCTTATTATGTTATTAAAAAGTTAATTCTCAATAAGGATTTTCCTTTAAAAGTTAAAATTATCTTATATAGAGTTTTGTTTTGATAAAATAAATATCATTTTTGGACTCATCACATTAAAATTATCTTATGATGATTTTTGAGAATTTTTTATAAAGTATATTTTTGGGGTAAAATTGAAAATACCATTTTTTAGTAAATACCATAACTCTTATGATATATTCATGATATGACCAGAATTTCAATTTTATAAATCCTTATTATTGATATAAAATTATTTAAGGAATAACATTATTCATAATTCATTACATTTATAAACACATGCTTATCATTGTGGATCCATAGAATTATCATTTATAAGAAGATTATTTTTATGCGTAGTATGCGTGTCACATTGGAATTAATTTCTAAATTTTTTATAAATTTAATAATGTAAAATGAATTTAATATATGTAATTATAAGGTAAAAATTATTTAATAACGGTAATTTCATTTCTAGATACAAAAAAAAGATACCATGGTAAAAGAAGAGTTGATGCAGTATATATAAAATTATGTAAAAGGTAAATACATAATAAAAATAAAAATGAAAATTTTAAATGGGTTTTTGAGGTGTTTCACATCCTTAAATAAACATTATATAATTAATTATCATCCAATTTTTTTGAAATTAATTCCACCAAAAAGTAGTTAGCATTTATAACAAAACAATCATTATTTAATCCCTTCAAACAACCCCTCCTCATGTTTAAATACCACCCCAATCCTTCATTACTCTCCACTCCAAATCAATTGTGTATGATTAATATCTCAAAATCCCTCTCAAAAGTTTCTACAAAGTGATTCTAAGGTTTTAAGGAGTTTCTCTATCTTTACGAAGATCCCTCTAAATATAAGGGTCCTCAATCCTCCTCTTCATTCAAGTTCACTTCCTTTGTTATATTTTCTTTTAAATTTCATTTTCATACACTATAATTATTTTTATAACATAGTATTATCTTCAAATTTATATATTGTAAATTATAGTTTATTTATTCCCTATCATTATGGACTTTATCTAGGTTATTATTATGCTGAAGTAAGGGTTTTCGTAATCATTATCTTTCCACTTTCAAGTACATGACAGTTTTTTATATTTTATCATTAAATTAATTTTTCATATAGTTTCATGATTTTTTCCATGTTAATATATTCCATTTTATATTTTGGAAGGGTATTTTATTTATTTCCTCTCATTATATCCTTTTCATAAGTTGTTATAATGCTCAAATGTTCCCATAGCCAGAAAACAATCCTAAATTTTGGTAAGTAAAGTGTGTATGGGTTTTTTCAAGGAAAAAAGTAAATATATCGATAATAAAAGTGTATGAATTTTTGGATCAGATGAATCTAGGGTTTAAAAATCTAAAAAGAGTTGGTTGGGTATTTCTTGGACATCATCCCACCGTATGGTGAATGGCCCCTTACTGCGCACCTAAGTTTAAACTCCCGATGGATATTCTTGGATAATCTAAATACTATTTTCAAACCATTTTTTAGGATTTATATATCACTTAATTGGTATCATAAATTTTCAAATTAATTTATTCATCTACCTAGACACTATAATACCGTAGTCCTTATGAATTCCCAATGACTATAATATTATATCCTTCACTTGTTAAGGGTATTTATTATCATATTGTGAAATACCTTATTATTATTTAATGGATTTCAAATAGATATAATCATTTATTATTTTATTAGGGAAAATATATTTTTACCATATAATTATTTCTTTTGTATGGTAAATATTTTAAGATATCGATCATTGAAAAATTTCGCTAAGTATTTTTTTTGTTTATTCATTTAACATTATGAAATATAATATTTTGTTATGTGATGTAATGTATTGGAATATTATATTACCAATGGGACCTAAAATTTTATATCCCTTCAATTAAATGGTGGGTATCATGATACAACTAAGATAGGTTAATGGGAGTATTTGTACCCTTTATGTAAGCTATATTGGCACAAGGCCTTGACTGTATGTTTAAGATATACGACATTAATAATTTTCATCACTGTATGATTTATTATTGATATCTTGGAATCTATTCATTGTTATCTTGGACACAGATATATTTATGCTCTTAGTTATTGATATCCTAACATCTATTCATTGTTAATATGGTCATGGATTTATTTATTCTCTCAGTTTCATTTGATATGGCATAAATTAGTTTATTTATTCATTCTTCCATTCACTACATATTTATTTATTGACATCCTAGAATATATTCATTTTTTTATTGGCCATGGATTTATTTATGCTCTCAGTTTCCTTTGATATGGTATAACTCGGTCTATTTATTCATGCCTCCATTCATGACATCTTCATTTATTAATATATTGGAATCAATTATTTGTTACATCGACCATGGATTTATTTATGCTCTCAGTTTCATTTGATATGGTAAAACCCAATTTATTTATTCACGCCTCCATTCACTACATGTTTAGTTATTGGTATCCTAGAATCTATTAATTGTTAAGTTTTCCATTGATTTATTTATGCTCTTAGTTTCATTTTATGGAACAATTTAGTTTATTTAACTAAACATTATGCCATGTAATGTTTTTTATGTGATGAAATGCATTGTAATTTTATGTGATGGGTGGGGCTTAGAATTATATAGATCCTCAGTGCACTGGTAGGTATCATTAGACATCTAAGATAGGTTATGGGAGCATCCTTACCCTTTATGTAAGTTTTCTCAACATAAGGACGTAATGAATAATTTAATATGTCTTGGAATAAGGCCTTGATAATATGTTTAGGATGACTAAAATTTTTCATTTATATCATTATATTATCATTTATTAATATCCTTTCATCTCTTCATTGTTATGTTGGCCATGGATTTATTTATTCTCTCGTTTATTGAAATCCCCACATCTATTCATCGTTAAGTTCTCCATGGATTTATTTATGCTCTTAGTTTATTTTTTATGGAATAACTTAGTTTATTCATTCATTCATTCATTAAATACATATTCTATTATTGATATACTAGAATATATTAATTTTTATGCTATCCATAGAATTATTTATGCTATAAGTTTCATTTGATATGATATAACATGGTTTATTTATTCATGGATTCAGTCACTACATGTTCAATTATTGATAACCTGGAATTTATTCATTGATATATTGGACATAGATTTATTTATGCCGTCATTTTCATTTGATATGGCATAACTCAGTTTATTTATTCATTCATCTATTCAATACATGTTATGTTATTAATATCCTATAATCCATTCATTTTTAAGTTGGACACAGATTTATTTATGCTCTTATTTTTATTTGAAATAGAATAAGTCCATTTATTTATTCGTTCCATAATAACTTCTATTGTACTATATTGGATTACTGATCATCTGAGCTCACTCTTTATATTCTTTCTCATTTTCCCTGGGAAACCAATTGAAGTACTATGAATGAAAATGGATTTAAAGTAGAATAATTTTGTATTTCATGTTTTTAGATGATGTAATTTTAGATTCATTGTAATGTAAAACTCATTTATGTATGTAGTTTTCTAATACTAATAAACTATTGGATGCCCGATATTGTTATTTTTGTACTAATTTAATAAAATAACCCCCAAATCTATGAAACTATATTTGGGTTTATTATAGTTGGTTTCAAAGGAGGAACCTAATCGAAAGTGTCGCGTCATTTCCTAGGTTGAGAAGTAGGGTACATAATGAGGATATTGTGATCTTAGTGGGGGTGGGGTGGGTAAATAAAAAAACCTAGAATTATAAATGTTTAAAAGGATCAATATTACTACCCATGTAAATAAGGTACACCTTTTCTTTCAAGATCCTACTTGATTATAACTCCATAGTAAAAGAGGTTTGGCCTAGAGTAGTGACTAGGATGGTCGACCTTATAGGAAGTTTACCATGGTGTGTGAGTGAGGGAAAATCACACTAAAATAACATGTGTTGGTTTTTGGGGGAATTAATTAGTCTGGTGACCTATTTGGGTATGTAGGTTGGTCCCAGGGAAGGGACAACATGCACCTACGAGGAAACTAGGGTTCTTATGGGGCCTAATTGTTACATTTAACCATTAATTTATTCATTTTTCACATAAAATTTCATATGAAAGTACCTTAAATGGTTATATATAATAATTTTTTAATAATATATATATAAATCATACTCTGTTAAACATTAAATTATAATGACTCAACTAACCAAATGATGTGAAAATAAAACAATTTCTAAAAGGATTGTAGTTATCAAATAAAACTTTATATTTAAAAAGAATCATGTATATAAAAAGTATATTTATATATATAAAGGATAAAAGATGGAAGTAGGGTTGTTTACAAGATAATGGAAGGATATATGCCCTCATCACCCTTTGGTCATGGGTTCAAGCATTGTAACCATGCTAGATATGATGGGTTGTCTCTTAGCCTGTGATCCGCCCTTTTTCTAAAAAATATTTAATAAATAAATATTCATTTTATTTAAAAAAATTATAAATGAATAACATAGGTAATAAATATTTTTATAAAAAAATTTGTTTTTAAAATGCATAAGTTCATTTAGAATTAATATTTATATATCTAAAAAAATTCATTGGAAATCAGGGATATTACATGGAGTCACTTGGAAAATGTTTTTAAAAAAAGGTAAAGGAATGAGATTATGACATAAGCATATGACTTGAGTGAAAAACTTCACCGGAGCTCAAAAATTGAAAAGGCATGAGTACATTACTTGTGTGTATGACTTCACTGGGAAATAAAAATGGAAAAATCATTAGCATATGACCTAAGAATATGAATTGATCATATGAATTTTCTTGGGATAAAAATTGATAAAGGCATGAGTATATGACTTTATCTAAGTGTATGAATTTTGTATAAGACTTCAAGATTTTAATATTTTAATATTTTTAGGTAATGAAGGAAATGGTGAAGTGTTTTACATAATGTAATATGAAGGTCCACATGAAAAAAACATGATACCATGCATGTTAATATCTTAATTGGTTTTAAATCATGACTTTTATAGAGATTTTAGAGGTAAAATAAGACCAAACATTAAGGAGGCTTTGAAGAACCATGAATAAACAAATTGAATTTATTTATATGGGATTATTAAAACTAGAAATATATTATAGATTTAGAAAAGGCTTCTTAAATTAATATTCAACACGATGAAATTGGTTAATTGGAGTGGAAATACCCTTACATGATATTTTGATATATTAAGTGGTATATTTACATAAAGATATACAAGGATTTTTAGGATCATTGGTTAGAATATGGTTAATAGTTGATAATGATTGATCAACTTGAGTATGAATAAAAATTGTAAAATATAATGGGGAGATATTATGGATCCATATTAGGGAAAAATCATTTAAATTTAAATAGTTATTATCACACTAGACATACAATAGTGATTGAGAAGAGTTTGAAGAGATATTTATATTGAAATATTTATCTATATGAATCCAGTTTTATAGAAACATTAATAACAAGATTTTGGTTTTGATAATTATATCATAATTTTGTATTTAAAATATAGAAAGAATATTGAACATTCCAATTTTGGAAAGTTCATTAATAGGTTCCATTAAAGGCGATACATGGAGGGATCATGAAAAGTGGAGAGAAACCTGGTGTGATCTACACCATGGGTTGTAGTACATTAAAATATATCATGCATGTATAAATAATATGTGAATCCATTATGAAAAAGGGTCCTCATTGATATATATTAAGAAAAGAGGGGAATACATACAGATATTGAATATATAAAAGAAGAGGAAAGATATTTCACATACTGATACATCTGGTTCATCATGAAGAAGGGGTTTAATAAGAAGATATGGAGTTATGCTATATTATCTGATTCATAATAAAGAAGGAATACATGAATTACACTACTATATCCAGTCATAATAAGGAAGAAACCTGATAATTCTGGTATTGGAATTTATCCTCATTTGGAGATAAAGTGTTCTTTTGGTAATAAAACCCAGATTTATCCTCACAATGAGGATTCTAGAATATATAATTTGAAGAAGAAGGTACAAGAGACAACTTACTATAAGTATTTAGTCTTATCTAGACTCAAAGAAAATAACAATATGTGAAGATCATAACAAAGCACCTACCTAGATATACATATGAAAGTAGTGTCTCATGTTGGATATAGATAGACCTACAAGTTATCAAGCTATGAAAGAGATCATAAGGTATATAATCTAACAACATCCCTCACTTGATTAGTGTGTGATAGTAGAGGAGGAATTATTCTTCGTATAAATAATGATACCTTTTTAAATACCTTAAAATACCCTTATATAGAGTATTAAAGTCATGGAACATTAATAGAATGTTGGTGAAAACTCCTTGGAGTAAGACTTAGTGGTGAACCATGTAAAATATGGGTGTACAATGTGCATTAATTTCTAAATTTGGTTATCATTATAGGTGATAGATATTAATATTTAGAAATTTAACATGTTCCTACTATCCTAGGTGAAAGAGAAAAAAATTAATATATAAAATTAAAAGATAAATTTTTTTGTCACCATGATTCACCCCTCCCCTATCAACGTGACTTTGGTTCCAAAAAAACCAAACTATGATTTGATACAAAATTAACTGAAACTAGATGAATTATTATAGATCATTTTTTAAAAATATATACTTTTCATATATAAAATAATAATAATAAATTCCAATAATAAGAAACAAGTGGCCATGAGGAATTATTTGAAAATATCTTGATCACCTTAACCTAGGGAAATGGGGAAACATAATATAGGATTGATCTCAAACACCCAGTAAGGGTTAAAATGTTATAAATGATAATCAATAAGTTATCAAAAGTTCTTGAACAAGTAGAAGACATGATCATGAGAGAAATAACATTATTAATGAAATATGATTGTAAAATAGAAATAGGTTTCCATGAGGAACGATAGAAAAATCATATATCATGGCATAAAACAATGATTATAGAATCCTAACACATACCATGGTGTAAGAGTGTGAACACATAAGAAAATAATCACAAAACATGGTGAAATAAAATAGGAATGTGATGCTTGGTATATAAGGATTAAAAAACATTCTTTTATTATAACAAAAGCAATTAGAATCCATACATACAAAGAACACCATGCATGAAACCTAAGACCATATTGTATAAAATGAAGAAAAAGTTGTTTGTACCATGCATCGATTTTCATCACTTATCCTTGATTTTGATCCTTGTTGTTGATAAATATCACTAAGGAGAAATCTAAAGAACCATTCCTACTTGGAGTATCCATGGTTCGATGTGTAGAACCAATCACAATGGAAAGTATATCCTTCACTCTATGACATGTTAGTGCATCTCATAGTAAAGAAATAATAAGAAAAGACATTCATAGAGATGGATAATCAGTACAAGAATTCGATAAATTGAGAAATCATATTGATGGAATTATTCTCCTTATATATTCCTTTAATACACTCTTGATTCCCCTTGTAGAAACACATATGTTATAAAATGTATATGTTTGAATGCATATTTTCCATGCATTGAACCTTTAAATAAACCGATAATTATAGTAACATCTATGATTACGAAACATAAACCATAAATGATAACCATAGAAGATTTATAAACTATAATACTTAATATTTAAATACCTCAATCGATCACAGCGTGTTCATGTAAATCATACAATATGATAACTATGAAACACTGCATTATAACATTCCTTATCATTAACTATGATAAGATATGGTAGTGGGATGATACATATATCATCCCTCATGATATAAAATTGTATTACGGTATTATATAGCCAAACCATATCACGATTTACATAGGATTTAGGGAATATTTCATTCAATCTCCCACTTTCTTTAAATCCAAAAATACTTTGCTCAATTTCACTTTATATTGTATCATATACAATAAATTATAAAGTTGTATAAAAAAATTCTTTTAGATATCTTCTAAAGAACTTTTGTAAAGTTATCATATACTTAACCTTGTATCACATCATATTCAATACATTGTAAATACCCATCAAAAACTCATTTTTGGGTTAACTCAAAAACACATTTTGAGTATCTCTCTAAGTCAAACTCAATACCTATTCAGTCAACCAAAAAGCATGCCCTTGTGGGAATTTAAAATGTTGAAAAATATTAATTCCTAAATTAATAAATGTAAGGAAAGCGTGAACTCTATAAAATCATTAGTGTTACTCAAACTAAAATGGTACTTTGTATGATCTCCATCAAACACATGTATCTCTATACTCATGTCCATAAATTGAATCATATTTCAACATTAATTCTCATTTGATCCCTTTTTCCAAGACATCGAGTCACCAAGGGTCATAGAGTATGTCAATACCATATAGAAAAATCACATAATATTTATTATTTGAGAATATACCAACTAGGTCAATGAATACATCAAATGTTTTTTTTACCTTTATAGATGATTACATCTCATTACCCTTACCCGATAGATAATCACATCATATATTTTATCCCGGTATAACCATGCACTTTCTTAATCTATCTCAGTCAAAGAACCCGATGGATAATTACATCTTGGTTGAGATCCAAATGATTATATGATCAAAAACATACCCAAATACCCCATGATTAACTACGAATCAAGTATTAAGTAAGAAAGTTATCAAATTATGAAGGTTCTCATGCTAGGCATCTCACCAACCTCAGGTATGGGGAATCAAAATATGAACCATGCACCTTTGATATACCAAATACATTGTGTATGACA
Source organism: Viscum album (assembly GCA_963277665.1). Taxonomy (NCBI): domain Eukaryota; kingdom Viridiplantae; phylum Streptophyta; class Magnoliopsida; order Santalales; family Viscaceae; genus Viscum; species Viscum album. The sequence continues at coordinate 727,301,173 of OY728158.1, read as the reverse complement.
CTTCATGTAGTATAATTCATGGGTCATCCGGTACAAAAAAACCCATTTTATGCCTCACGAGAATGTTTTATATCACAATACAATAATCCTACACATGCTAACCTTAACATTCTATCACAAACTGTAATACTCCAGGATGAATATCGGGTAGGGAAAACTCAAAGTCATAGTTTGAGAGGTCAATTATTATTTCAATTCATGATATATATATATATACATATATATATATGTGTGTGTGTGTGTGTGTGTGCGTGTGTGTGTGTGTGTGTGTGTGTGTGTATACAATATGAAAGAATTATGAAGTAGACATTTCCTTTTTTATAATTTTATATATTTTATATCCCTAAATTCTGTTAAGAATGCTTTCAAAAAACAATTTATAAGAACCTATCAATAAAAAATATCACATATGATAGACTGCCAGATATCCCTTATGTTTGTTTCACTTTTGGGAATTTTGTTAAACTCATTACATCTTTATATAAATGCCTCCAAATCTCTATGTGACCACCTGATAAACCCGTCTAATTAAAATATTTATTGATTAACATTTATTAAGTAATCAGTTTTTAATAATAGTGAGTCTTAGGATTCATATTCCTAATGTTTAACTCCTTTAACATATTTAAACTCCTTAACTCCACAACATCCAATGTTACAAGTTAAATAACTTCTATTTTCAACGTAGAAATATTTTTTAATTTCATCATCACCATCCTTGGAACCCATTCCATCAAACATTTTCTTGAAAGTGATATTCACTTTGTACTTTGATTATAATAATTCTATATTTATTAACTTTGAACTTCTCAAAGTCTAATAATACTACCACAAGATAGTTAGACACTATATACGCTTCATAACATCATGCTAAAGTATACAATATATTTTATGATAGGAAATAACACTAATTTTCTTATTAGAAATATTTAATAAAAACTATTATTTCCATATTATATACATTATTATTTTTGTTTTAGAGAATTTTATTGAATAAAATATTGTTCTTTAAAATATTTTACTCATGTTGTTGACATGACATATATCACATTTTAACAAACATATGAATGAACTATTTTATCTTAGATAGAAATATTTCTATCCTTACCTTCTTATTAAAATGTGTTATAGAATCCAATGAATCATAAACCATGCTTATTAAATTTATCATATCATATTATTTATAACAAATATTTGTTAAAAAAAACTTCTCTTATCATACAATATAAAACATATAACTATACAAAACATTTAATTATATCCATATAAGCTTCATATATTCCTTTACATTGAAATGCATGATTATGAAACTCTTTATTTAATTATTTGAATACAAATTATAAACTTCACCAATTATATACAAGATTTTGGACTTCTGTATGCTTACAGAATTTTTAAAATATACATTTTCTATCATCAACATTTCAAAATCATAGAATATTTTTTTATAACATCAATACATGACATGTAAATTCTATAAATTTTCTAAAATTCTTCAGGTATTTTGGAAAATTCCATCATATGGAATTATTACCCCCCATACCTAATAACTCTAGGTTTGAATGACCATAACACCCCATGTATGTGACCATAAATCCCATTGTATACCATTTTATTGGGGTAAATACTCCCATATACCCTTTTTATTGGGATAAATCACCCCATGTACCATTTATCTTGGGATAAATCCTCCTATGAACCATTTTTCATAGGATAAATCCTCCTGCATACCCTTTTTTGATTATAAGATATAAAATTTACCAATTAATTAAAGGAATATATTGGGACTCTACCATAAATAATCCATGAATTTATATTCCTATTGAAATTAATCATTCAACGTATCATGAAAACTTATTAGAAGAAAATGGGTTGTATGTAATTTTCAAATGGAATCACATAAATAAATCATTCATAATTCCATGAATAATCATAACATGATAAATGAAAGGAAAATAATTGGGTATCTAAAGATGCTTAGTAACATTCTAGGTAAATACAATTTCAATAAAGATATATATCATATGGTATTTAAACTATATAGATAAATGGTATAACGTTGATTCAATACTTCCCCCAATTAATCGATGTATGAGATCTAGGTGAACAAAAACCAATCAAAGAAATAGAAAATAGGGTATTTATAAGGGAAATGAATTTGAAGAAAAATAATGGGTATTCAAAATGGATGGTTAGGAATGAAAAATAAAGTAATGGATCATTGCTCTTACAGAGGTTCAACATTTCTCATTTTTAAAAACATAGGTAAAGAATCGATGAGAATGTGAAGAATACTTTTATAATAATTGTAAAATTTTACATTGAAAATCATGATGAAAATAAAACTTTTCCCATGAAAAAATTTAGATAAAACTTATAGAATAATAGAAAAATACTTTAATTTGTAAAACCATGAAACATAGGAAATAAGTTTCAAAATAAAGGGAAATATGTTATTGTGTAAAATTTTTAAAAATAAATTCTTTTTCTTATTTTTATAAATAAAGTCTCTATAAAAAATTCACTGGTTTCTTTTGAAAAGTCATTTTCAAAAGGTTTAGAAAGAAAATTTTTTCTTTATATAAAAAGACTAATTTATAATAAATCTCTAACAATGGAATCTTGAAAAATAAATAATGTTTTATATATATAACATATAGTAGAAGATAATAAATATATCCATGACATGTAAAACCTTTTAATATTTTGAAAACACCTTTATTGAATACCTACATAATAAATGGGGTAATAAAATTTCTATTTCGAAATTTGGGATGATAAGAAATAGGATAAAATGAATTAATCCATATTCAATTTCTCAAAAAGAGATGAAAGCATTTCCAAGAAGAAAAATATATACATGATGGAGAAAGATCCATTAGGAAGAATGAGATTTATTCTTACCAATTTCAAGCTTTAATTGGGAAGGTATTTACTCAAAGAAGATAATATCAATGAAAAAAATAACTCACCATGATAAAAAGATAAATTAAAATTGGAAAAAATGATATTTAAGGATAAATTGGGGCTTAGAAGATCATAACTAAGTAAGTAACATATGACTCATGGAGAAATAATTTGAGTTAGGAAATTTGTTGCAGATCGAGTAACATTTAAATTAAAACCCATTGAATGAGAACTATATTGATATTGAACTTCAAATTCCATGGAAATAAGATAATTCATTATATAATATAACAAATATGTAGTATATAAACCATATAAATGTAAATTAGTGTATAAAAAGAAGCTTGTATTAAGAAATATGAATTGATACCAAGAAACCCCTTTTAAGTAAATTAACTTTTGAATATTATGAAATATAATACAATAATTATCCAAAATATTAAATGTTAATTAGATACACTATTATAAAGAAAACATGGTGTGGAATAATAAATATGTATCATGTAGTGAAAATTGAGACACAAAACCCTTACCTTATTCTTGATTGGATTTGTGCTTATTACCAACTTCTTGAATAATACATTTAATTTTATTATATAATTTCTTATAAAACTTAATAATATATATTTTAATTACTAAGCAATATTTATCATCATATTCTATTTATTGATAAAATAAATTTTTCTTTCCTCCGTTATTTTAGATGATTCAATCAATTTCTATGTAAATATTTTTGTCTATTAACCTTGATCAAAGGTGTTTTACTATAACTTAATAATATAAACAATTTTTTTTTTATCCTTTACTATTATATTATAATTAAATTAATATAGTTATATAGGGTTTTATAAAATAAACTCATATTAGAAAATGTACTCTGATACATTTATTTTAGGTTATTAAGTTTACTATGACCATTCATTATTAATATCACTTATAAAATGCCTAATATCATATTTTTATAAAATTAATAGTTTCTAAAAATTCAGTTTTTACCTTAGTAAAATTTTTAATGACATCCATGTTATGTGTTGATGGATAATAAATGACAACACTTTGTGGAGGAGGCAGTCCGCACAAACAAACGATTAGTCTTCTTTTGTTTTGTAAGTGGATGGGAATGAATAAATAAGAGTTTTTATGATAATATAATAACACTTAAGCATGATAATGATACTTTTTAAATTATATTACTATGTTTAGTGTAACTTTGGAAGATATATATTAAGAAGAAAATGTTAAGGATTAATTGATACTCACTTCAGGACTTTCTCTAGAAAGTCTCCTTTGAAATGAAGGGATTAGGATAACTTATTGTGATCATGGGATTTAGCTAATTAAAGGGACTTAAAAGAGAGGAAAATTTTAAATTTTTTCATAAGAATTTAAAATTATATGTGTAACTTTGAGTGGGTGTAAGTGATCCCCTTTTATAAGGGACCAAATGCCACTTTTGTGAACACCCACTATTATTCAATAATAAATGACACTATTGAAAGGTCAATGGTTCCAAAAGTGAGAAAAATGGAGTTTTGGGTGAGATAAGGTCTAAAATAACTCCAAAAATCATTTTATAACTCCTTTAAATTAGTTTCAATCCTTTCATAACTTTATTTTTACATTTTATCATTTTGGTTTTTACCATGGTAAATAGTTTTTACCTGAGTAGTTAATATTTTATTAAAAAATATAAGGAAAAATTTATAAAGAAATTATCATTTTATAAAACAAAATTTTGGATCTATATATTCTTATTAAATTTATAAATAATATAAAATTAGATTTTAAATTAAAACATTCAATATATAGATAAACTATTACACTGAAAAATGTGATTTTTACCATTAAGTGATCTTAATTTTATATAACATGAATTACCAATTAAATGAGTGTTAAAATATGTTTATACATTTTAAAACATCATATTAGATTAATTATATAAAATATATCTTTTTAATTTTATTGATAAAATTTACCTGACATTAATTAACCAATTCGTTGAAAATAACCCTTGCACCATTATCATGGTCATTAACTTTAATCTTAGTAATCATAATTTTATGAATAAAAAATTGAAATTATTATATATTATGAAAATTAATTTCTAAAATATTAAATCCATTTTTTATATTTAATTTCATTAAATAATGAAAACTAAATTTTAATATAAGTGAAAAAACAATTTTTAGAGTAAAATATCACTAAAGTTTCCAAAATGTTAAACATGGGTTTTATAAATTCAAAATAGTGTTTTAAAATGATTTATTTTAAATTATAAATATAAATTTTTATATAATTTTTTAATTAATTTTCACTTATTCTTGTATTATGATAATTTTATAAAAGTGACGGTATTAACAAAATCATTATTTTTTTATTATTCACCTGAAAATATATTATTTTAGAAAAATTTTAAAATTTCACTCTAAACTAATATATTAATATTTAATATAAAAATGAAGTTGTATTATTTGAAATAAAATTATAAAAATTTATAGAATTATATTTTAATTGAAAATTAAATATATAAAGAAAAACTATTTTTATCAAAAAAATAACTTTTTAAATGTCAAGTGTTTTAAATATTATTTCATATAAATTTACATGTAATTAAATGTTTATATGTTAGTTTATAAATCTAAATATTACCTATTATAAAAAAATTAACAATGATCAATTTAATTTATTATGGTAAAATACAATACCTTTTTAAAAAGGTTCTTCGAAAGGCATCATTTTTTAAAATAGTAATCAAAGAAAAATAATAATATGTAATTATTTGAATTTATTATTATCATTTTAGGTACTGATGACTATATTATTCATGTAATTTTAATATTTTTTTGTTCATTTTATTCAGGTGTTTCATTATTTTAGTTTATTATGTGACACCAGCCATTGAAGATAATATTAATTTAAAGGGCCCAAAATCTCAAGTCATTACATTCATCTCCCTTAAATAAATTTCATCCTCACAATATTAATTATTAATCACTGGAGGAAGTAGGTGAAGATATTCTTAACATATTCATCATTTAGAATATAACTTATAATATGGAATCCACCTTACTCTATTAGGCTATATAAAGTTATTTATCTTTCCTCCAACAATATTAATCATCCATATAATCATATACCTGAATATGTATATACCCTAATAAAACATTATCCATAACATAACTTTTCTAAAACCATTTGAATCTTCAAGTCCTCAAACCATACAAAATCAAATATTCCTCAAAAAATTAACTCTTATATTTAACCATTAAATACAATAACCATTGGTTCATAAAGTCACACACTTGTCAATATATATCATACTCCAAAAAATATGACAAGATTACCAAAAAATATCATGGATCACATTTTCATTAAATAAAAAATAAATTCAAAAGCTATCAGTTCTATTTAACTAAAATTTCTAAAAATCAAAAAAAAACATTACTATTTTAAAATCAATCATATATTAAACCTAAGAGTTATCTATACCTCATTCATGTGTTCTTTAGTAATTATCTATAAATATATAACCATGCCATAAACTCAAATTTTCAGGTTATTGATGATGTTTAATATATTTTTCAAAACCATTAAATAAAAACTACTAAAGAAATATCCTTATATGTTTCACATAATCCTCATAAACTTTTAGAATATTCTACAATATCCTCGGTATATATCACTTACTAGTGAAAATAGGTAAGATTATAAAGATAATTTTTTACTAAGAAATCAACCTCACTAACTTAGGTAAGGCTAGTAAGCTCAACTTTTTCATCATAACAAGTGTATACTAAGATTCTCAACTATTTATGTATTCTCACTTATTTAGATATAAGTCATAGTGGGTTTTAGATGAATACCTTTATCATATTTATTTTCCTAATCCTATTTCAATAAATACTAAAACCAAAAAGGTTATGATAATATCTAAAATATGAAGATAAAAAAGTCAATATTATGATTTATTCCCATATACCACCTTCATTTGTGACATATGATACTTTTCACTACTAGAAAGGCTATCTTTCCCAACACTTATATACCAACGGTTCAAAAGAACCGTTGGTATAGATGTCCTTTACCAATGATTTTAATAAACAGTTGGTAAAGGTGTGGTTAGGGAGGGATTTCCCAATGGTTTTTAATAACCATTTTAAAATCCATGCTTTTCCCAACGGTTCTTATAAACCATTGGGAAAAAACCCCCCAAATTCACACAAACAGAACCCCCAACTCCCAGACGTGCCCCATTTACAGAAACACATTCCCGATGCCCAGAAGCGCCCGCCCAGGTGAACCTCTTCCATCCGATCAGCTGCAGCTCCCCTATTCAGGTTAGAATCTTTCAACCTCTTCTCATATTAGATAAGGATATACTTCTATTTTCAACATTTCTCCATTTATTTCACTATTTATAAAGATCACGTCATTTTTCCCCATTTCTAGGGATTATAGAAAATTTTATGATTCACTACTCCCTTCACGAATTGTGTACTCAAATCACTTCATCAATGTACACATTGTACAATTAATATTTTCATTACACATATAAATTTATAAGGGCATGGTCTCTTTCTTGTGTTCTAATGTTAAAGATTCATTGTTTTTTTTTTAATCTCAATGCTCCAAATATTATAGCTTCATGTATATGAACTCATAAGAAATTGTTTGTAATATTTATTCATAGTATTTCCTAAAAATCACTCATTTCATTAAGATCATGTCAAACATGAAGATCTTATTCATATTAATTTTTTTACACTATGTGTTTTACATAAAAAGTATGTATCATGTTTCTATCAAAATCTATATATATATAAAATGACACACTATTCACTTATCCTTTGCACAATAGAACATATGGAGTATCTTCTTAAACATTGCCAAACAGTATGTGGTCCCTAATTATTTTTCACATAAGAAATAAGAAATACTTAACCATACAATCCAATGTTCTTTATGAATAAAATTTCTATAAAGGGAACTCTCGGTGGGACCTCTCCTTATCCCATGTAGTACTTCTTCCTTCTTCATGAAACTAATTCACAAAAAACTCTTTTAGATTTTCTCTGGAACCATAGAAAACCTTTTTATATTTTTTAGTTGTCACTTTAATTTATCATATCATTATATTAAAATGTTATATAAATAGAATTGTTATTTATAGACCTATTAGTGGTCACCTAAATGAATTTTATCTCACACATTGTTCGACATGCCATTGGGTACCCAGATAAACTACATGATTATATGTTTAGATAAGGGGAAACACCATTTTACAGATGCATGACTACTCACATGACATAGGATGGAGCATTTAGCAGATGATTGGGTTGTAGCTCAAGAAGCTCGGTCGAATTTCATAATTTATTGAGCCTCTTGCATAGTACTACTTCCTACTAGTTATAACTATGTTTTTCTTCTTAATACATGGCATACATTACAATCAATTAGTTTATAATTCTGTTATTAGTTGGTATTACTGATTTGGTTATTTTCATCCATTTGCAATATTTTCCCATTGTTATCTTTCTTCTAATTTTTTACTGATAATATTAAACTTTTCCAACTTAGGTAATGAGGTAATATTCTCCCCCAAACACACCAAAGGCTCTCACTATTAGTCAATAACATTTAGAATTTTGGTAGATGTGCTTGAGGCTATGTGGCCATCTAGGTTCGGGTCACTAATGAGTGGCATCATGGTTTAGGACATTGCAATTCCTATATATCCTTTTTATAGGTGTTTTTAATCAAATCCATACCTATAACTATTGAAGGTCCCTCTCCAAAATCAATTTGGACATGATTCAATGAATACACCCTACCAACCTATGATCTATGGCCCCAAACCTAGGATCCTTTAATCCATGGTTAAGGTGAAACTTGATGAAGCCATAACTACTTTTGATGTGATCCTCATCCTACTCCTCATCCTGATCTCCCTAAAGAAGTTAAAGTATAAAACTCATGTACTCCCAACAAGTCTCTTAAAGATTATGTATTCCTTGATCCACTTCGAATAGCTTACTGTGCAATCCATGAATATAGGAATTATAAATTCTATATCTTATTTTCTTATATACACTATATTTTTGTGTGTTTCTTAATATGATTCTCCTATAGAGTAATATGTCAGTTATGCTTTTATAAAATGTAAAAAAATTTCATTTACCTAAATATTTTTTTGATTGAACTTCAATATTATTGAATTTCTTTCAAATGACTTATTACAATTTTTTTATAGAATAGATAGAAGTTGGATGTACGAAACTGATCAGATTTCAAATGATTTTCAAAATAATTTGAACATCTTTTTAGATTTTTCATTTGAAAATACTTTAGATAGTGGTCGCATACACTGCCCATGTTCTAATTGTGTTGGAAGACCTTGGTTGAGTCATGAAGCAGTTAGCTATCATATAACCAAATATGGTTTCCAAACAAACTATTATGTGTGGTATCACAATGGAGAGAAAATGGAATCTCATAATACTGATGATCCAAATGATAGGACTGAATTAGAGAGTTTGATATATGATAGGTTTCCATTTATTCAGCATCATGAGAAGGAAAGGATGTCCTACCAACAATATTTTGATATAATCACACATGATGCGTCCAATGAAAATGATGATTTCGATAGGGTGAAAAAATTGAATGATGCTGCGACGACTCCAGTATATCGGCAATGTAGTAAAATGAAAAAGTTGGAATTTTTAATCCGATTGTTTCATGGGAAAAATATGTATGGTATTTCAAATATTGCAATTGATTATATTCTTACCTTCTTGAAGGACATACTTCCAGATAATGAAGATATTCCCTCAAACCACTATATGGAATGGATGTTAGTTGATGAACTTGGATTCTCAAAAAACAAAATTCATGCTTGCCCGAATGATTTTAGCTAATTTTGGGAGGAAACTACTGAAATAAATAATTGAATCAAATGTGGAACCTTCCGATGGAAGCCAGAAGATGATGGAACCCCATCTCATGTGCCATAAAAAGTAATGTAGAACTTTCCATTGATCCCCAGATTATAGAACCTTTTCATGTATGATGAAATATCAGTACATATGCGATGGCATGACACCGAGAGAAAAAAGAATAATGAAGAGTTGTTTCACCCTGCAGATAGATTTTCATGGTAGAGATTTGATGCTCGATATCCTGAATTTGCAGACAACGTGTGTAATGTAATACTGGGTCTTTCATGTGACGGTTTTAATCCATTTGGGTAGATTCTTACTTCACACAGCACATGGCTGATTTTCATACACATTTATAACCTTCCCACATGGTTGTGTATGAAAAATCCTTACACTTTCTTGAGTATACTGATATCTATCCCTTCTGATCCCGACAATGATATAGATGTATACATGAAACCTTTAATAAAAGAGTTGAATCTTCTTTGGGATGTGGGTGTGCCCACATTTGATGCATGTTCGAAATACATATTTCATATGTGTGCTACGCTTATGTGGACGATCAAGGATTTTCATGCTTATGCAATGATGTCTGGATGGAGCACAAAAGGAAAATTGTCATGTCCTATTTTTATTAAGAATACTTGATCGAGAAGACATGAATATCATTGTAGTTTTAGTTTTATGGGACATCGACGATTATTTCTAATGAACCATCCATATAGAAACAATATTTGAAGATTTGACAATACCATGAAGACTGACGATCCACCTCAGTGTATGTCTAGAACTAATGTGCTTAATGAATTGAAAGAATTCAGTTATTCATTTGGGAAGGGTGTAATGAAATCTAAAAAGAAGAAAAATGTTTCCAATGATACCTGTTATAGTTGGAAGAAGAAGAGTATATTCTTTGAGTTGTCGTATTGGTCAACCAACTTGTTATGTAATTGCTTAGACATAATTCACATTAAAAAGAATATATGTGAAATGTTGCTTTCGATTCTTCTAAATGTCAATGGGAAGACAAAAGATGATTTATGATCTTGGCGTGACTTGGTAGATTGGGGGATCACACCAGAATTGCATCCTATCTGTATCAGTGAAAATAAATGGAAAGTTCCATGTGTTTCTTATATGATGACACCTGCTGAAAAAAAAAATTAATTTCTGGAATTTCTAGAGATTATTAATGTTCCTGATTGATATTCAATAAATATATCAAAACAGGTCAACAGAAAAGAGTTGAAGCTGAAATATTTTAAGACTCATGATTATCACGTACTTTTACATGAGTTGATTCTAATAGCAATCCATCATCTCTTGTCTAATAATGTAAGCGCCTCAGTTATTCAGTTGTGATATTTTTTTAGAGATCTTTGTGATAAGAAATTGTCCAAATCCTTATTGTAAAAACTATTGGCAGAGACACCATTAATTTTGTGTGAGTTATAGAAAATATTCCCTCCCTAATTTTTTACATGCATGTTTCATCTGACTATCCATCTTCCAACCAAAATACTTCTTGGAGGACCCATTGCTTTCCGTTAAATGTATCCAACTAAAAGAAATAAAAATTATCCCAAAGGTTATATTGTGAACGGTTACTTGGCTCAAGAATTTATGGATTTCTGTTCAATGTATTTGTCTGATCTTACTATGAGAACAAACTGACCAATGAGAAATGAAGAAGAACTGTATGAGAAAATTGAACCCAGTTTTCCATCAATTCCTCAGATAGAAGGGATTCTAAAATCATATACATTGACGACATTAAACCTTAAAGACCGAGAGATGACACATCACACATTGTTGTTCAATTTTGATTTGTTTGATGAGTATATCAAGTCAGTAAATTGTACATGTATCTCTTATCTTATCTCCTGTAATTTTAAATATTTATTAAACTATTATTATTTTTATCTACAAGGAACATAAATAATTTATATATAGAAATCATTGTTCTTTATCTTTGAGAAGGAAAGAGACTTTTCATAGCAAAGGGTTTTCTGTTTGGTTGAAATTGAAGGTAAAAATATTTCTGTAATAACTAAATAAAAATAATATTTAATTAAGTTTACTATTTATTTATATTTCAGGTATCGAGTTTTTCTGTAGAATTTTTTTCTGAGGAAATAAGATCTTTATCTTTTGGTCTTAATACCATGGTTCACGCTTTTAAATAACTTGTGATCAATGGTTACAAATTTATTATCACTAAACGAGCAAGAAACATGAGAACACAACATGATGTTGTTATGATAACTACCACAACAGACTGTTATTCCAGTTCATCGGATACTAGACCTCATTCTAAAAATGTAACTTATTATGGAGTCATGGAGAAAATTATAATTTTGGATTATTACTCGCATGGTCGAGTCACGATGATGAAATGTCAATGGTTTCATTCAATGAAAAATTAAGGCACCTTTATTGATGATTGTGGATTTCAAGTTATTGACATGACTCGCACTCTTACCACCGATGAACCATATGTATTGGGTTCAATGGTGAAACAAGTTTTTTATGTCAAAGATCATCATCATCCTAAATTCAGTGTAATTATTGAAGTAAATCCCTGACATGTTTTTGATAATGGTGATGATGAAGTTGACACTATCCCTCCTACAATTGGAAGAAATCTGTTTATTACTTATGATTAATACAATAGCTCAATTTTCAGAGTTGATTGTGAACCCGAAGTTATAGTGGGAAATATATAGAATCATACAGTCGTGTTCTCACCTACATGTTTCACCTACATCATTTAGAGTGTGTATCCTATTACTTACCTTCAAACCACCATAAATATTCTGTTTCTTTATGTTTTTTTATCAGAATGGTTTTTCCATATTTTGTTTTTTGGGTTACACGTTATTTATATGTTTCTAATTACTTCCATATTTGTTTTCACTGCAGGAAATGACACCCATTGAAGAGAGGCAGCGGAAAAAGATGACATAAAATAATCGTCACATGACACAGATGGGCAATCCTCCACTCATCCCGATTGTGAGTATTTTATTTCAAATATATATATATTTCAATAACTTATAATATCATGTATTTACTTCTATGTTAAACTTTTTTCAGGATCCACCCCCTAGACGAGAGATATCTGATGAGGAGCATGATATTTCTCCCAGTACAAAGGATGGTGGTAGGAGGGGGTGGTGTTAGAGTTAGACGATCATCTGGTGGTCCAGGTACGGAGGCCGGTGGTACGAGGGATCATGGTGTGAGAGTTAGATGATCCACTGGTCGTACCCGATTGGACTATGCCCCTACCACCTATGTATCTTCTATGCCCCATTTGGATCCTGGTGTGTCTTTAGGGACACATAAGCTATTTAGGCCTCCGATGTTTACACTACCAGTTTTCCAGACGTCTGTTCCATTATCTTTTGCTTCTGGTTCATTATCTCCGAGCTATTGTATTCCACCTTCTTCGACTCATACTCTGACACAGTATGTGGCTGAGGAGCATACACTAAGGGACACTCCTCCAGTAAAGGATATTCCTTCAGATTCTTCACATCTAGTGATGCCCATTGATCTGACTACCACATGTATATTTATATAACTCTAACAAATTTTTATAAAAAAATTTATTTTTATTATAACTTTTACTGATATTTTTTTTCTTTAATAACATATTCATCTACTGATAGGAGGTGGGGAGGGGGCGTACTCGCTTGCGTGTGGTATAGAACTACCAAACACAGTTGATTGTTGAATACAATGATGATAGAAAGATGATTGATAAATCTGGGCAGGAATGTCATGGTTTTTTGGCGATGCTTGCCAAATACTTCGACCTCATTCTGGTTAGCCCTCTCTCTTGGAGACATCTGCCACAAAAATTCAAGTATAATGTGTGGGAAAATATATGGGTAAAAAATATATTGGATTTAATTTAGTATTTTTTGCATTATTTTAATTAATCTATTGGGTGTTAGCTTTGGTTTAACTTACCTGGTGGCGAAGGTGCACAACCAATACGTTTAAATGATCTATGAGAGCTTTGGAGAGCTTATAAGCATGATCTATATGTTGGATGGTGTGATAGAGTGGGAATAGAGTTGCAGACACTACTTATCGTGGATGACTGCCTGATAGAGCAATATCGCCAAATGATTACCCATTGGGCGACTACCAAATTTAAGGTATTAATCCAATTTGATATATTTAAATGATAGTGTTCATATTTTTCATTAATATTCTCTTATTTATTATTAATCATTATTTCATAATCTTATGAAAAAAACAGAAAAAACATTAATTCAAAGAAATAACACTACACTTTGGGGCGCACTACTATGTCGTATCATGAGAGGTTGCTGGTACGATATATTTGTTTATAATTTTTCTTTATAACTCTCCCTTTTTATTGTTTCCTACTTAATTATGTGATTTATTTAATATTGAATATATGATTAAACTTGCACTTTATATTGTGTCAATGTCATTACAGAAACAAAAATTGAATATTGAAGGACGTATCCCTTGACCAAAATTGTTTTTCTCGAGTAGAAGGAAGAAAGATGGAACTGCGGTTAATGAAATGACACAAGAAAATATTGTAAGTTTTAATTTGTTTATTTCAAAGTTTAATATCTATTTTGAATTTTAATAATCTATTAATATTTTTAACAGGCTGCTTTAGAGGCCCTTGATGCCCAGGAGCCTGAGAATTTATGGTCACAAGATCATTTATATAAGGATTTAGGAGATGAACACTCTGGTCGAGTACGCTACCGACCTGGTAAGAATATAGTCCCGATGAGGTGTTGGTCCTCTCCAGGTATCCATTCTAGTACCACTGAGTTGGAACATGTCAAGGATCATGCAAGATAGTATGATAAAAGGGTCACAGAGTTGGAAGAACAGGTTTAAACGAGGGAGAAAGAATTTATGAAACTAATCAAAGCTTTATCTTCATCACTTCCACCAGAGTCCATCATGGATTTTCAGACATATATGTCATCGATGGGTGCATTATTCAATGAACCAGGCGGTAGTTCTAGTGGAGGTCGAGATGACGATGTTCTTGGTGATGACGAGGATGATGAAGGGGATGAGGGCGAGGATGAGGATGAGGACGAGGGTGAGGATTGGGCCGAGGGAGAGGATGGGGCCGAGGATGAGCATGGGGATGATGATGAGGATGACGAGGAGGACAGAGATGGCAGCGATGATGAGGCTGATGATGACAGTGGTGATGGTGATGATGATCAGGGGAAGATTGATCCATTACATTTTTGACTTCTGTATAACTCTTTATTTTTGAACCTAGTTTTTCACTCTGGTATGGATATTTTTGAATTCAGTATATAACTCTTTATTTTTGACCAAATATGGAAGCCTAATGATGTTATAATGGTTTGGAGGTGAGTGATGCTATATGAGATTTTATGGGTTATTATGAGGAGTTTCTTTCCCTTTAATTGATTGGTTCATAAAACATAAGTTGGTGCTGTATATATTATGTAATTGGAATTGGTAAAGTAAAATGGTGGTCTCAGATTTCCAATTTGGTTATTTGGATGGTATTATCTATCAAAAGTGGGTATATTTATATTTACTATGGGTGTATTAATTGACTAATGTGTATATTAAACTGACCACACAATACACATTTCCTACAATACGGAAGCACCACAAAAATCATAGATATACACTACACACCACAAGACACCCATGGGAGACACCCCTTGAGGTTGAGTCCCTCCTGTAGCCTCTTTAATTTAAGAATGATTAAAATTGAATTTAGCTTCTTTCTTAATTATGCTTAATTATATTGAATTTCATATCTTGAATAAGTTTTCTTTAATATAATTGTTTCATTTGATAAATAAATTCATGTTTTTATTATAAAACCCCTCCAACTGAGGTGCACTGTCTACGAAAACTCACTATGATAGTTTAGGGTATGATAATTTGACTCTAAATCAGTAGTTTCAACTACCTAGTACCACTTTTAAAAACAATGAATATAAAATATATATCTTTATCATACCAAAATCTCAAATCAAGAGTCTGTTTTTTATAAAATATGATTAGTTTCAATAATGTGAACGAAAACTACATAGGAATTATTTAGAATCCAGGACGGAAGATGTTTCCCCACTTATTTCGCTGGACTGGGCCAACACACTGCGATCACTTCATGGTCACGTAGCGGTTACGCCGCGGTAATTCCGTGAATTGGCCGTACTCTAGGACGACACCCCGCAGTAGTTTATAGTCTTATCAGAATTTGATGTATGATACCTATATATAGTTTTATATATATTATCCACCCTCCTCCCTAGACCCTAGACAATCCCCCACCCTCCTCCCTGGATCCCGGACAGCCCCTAGACAGCCACCCCCCACCCACCCACCTCCCTGGACCCCAGACAACCCCCCAAACAACCCCCCCTAGACAACCCCCCCGGACAGTCCCCCACCATCCTCCCTATACCCCGAATAGCCCCCCCATCCCCCCTCCCTGGACCCCAGATCCCAATATATGCTCTCTTCAAGATTCACCCTAAATCCCAACGAAAAAGAGGGTTTTAGAGCTTCAGAAGAAGATGAGAGAAGAGTGAAAACCCTAATCGATAATAGGAAGAAAAGAGAGGATTAGACTCACCCGGATCTTCAATCTGTACTTGATGACACTCAAAATGCCTAAGTGACATGTACGAGTCAACCCCGCCTCAAACCGAGGCATGGTGTGGCTGGTACCACTCAAAGTGTCTCACTTTTATTTGAAATAGACAGCATTTTAAATGAAAACAACAACCGACATATGAAAAACTGACCAAACGGATTCTTATTGTGTTGATACTTTAGAAAAATGATCCATGAGTCATTTTTGATGTGTACGAGTCAACCCCGCCTTAATCCGAGGCATGGTGTGGCTGATACCACTCAAAGTGTCTTTCTTTTGTTCAAAATGGATACTCTTTTAAGTAAAAAAACTGGCATACAGAAAACTAACCATACGAATTCGGATTGTGTTGATACTTTAGGAAAATGATCCATGCATCAATTTTTGACGTGTACGAGTCATCCCTACCTCAATCCGAGGCATAGTGGGACCGACACCACTCAAATTTTCTCTCTTTTGTTTCAAAAGGACATCATTTTAATTGAATACAACAACTGACATATAGAAAACCAACCAAAGGCATTGAGATTCTATTAAAACTTTTGGAAAACAATCCATGGGTCATATGTGAAGTGTACGAGTCAACCCCACCTCAATTTGAGGGCCGGTGTGGCCAGCACCACTCAAACTGCCTCAATTTTATTTGAAATGGACATGATTTTAAGTGAAAACAACAACTGATATATGAAAAAATGACCAAACACATTTGAATTGTGTTGATAATTTAATAATACAATACATAGGTCATTTTTGATGTGTAAGAGTCAACCCTACCTCAATCCGAGGCGCGGTGTGGCTGAAACCACTCAAAATGTCTCTCTTTTGTTTAAAATGGACATCATTTTAAGTGAAAACAACAATTGACATACGGAAAACTGACCAAATGCATTTGGATTCTGTTGAAACTTTTGAAAAATGATCCATGGGTCATTTTTGATGTGTACAAGTCAACCCCACCTCAATCCGAGGCGCGGTGTGGCTGGAACCACTCAAAGTGTCTCACTTTTCATTTAAATGGACAACATTTTAAGTGAAAACAACAACTAGCATATGAAAAACGAACCAAACGCATTCAGATTATGTTGGTACTTTAGGAAAAGGATCCATGGGTCATTTTTGACGTTTACGAGTCAACCCCGCCTCAATCTGAGGAACGGTGTGGCCGAAACCACTCAATGTGTCTTTCTTTTGTTTAAAATGGATATCTTTTAAGAAAAAACAATTGGCATACGGAAAACTAACCAAATGAATTTGGATTGTTTTTATAATTTATTAAAACGATTCTTGGGTCATTTTTGACATGTACGAGTCAATTCCGCCTCAATCCAAGGTGTGGTGTGGCCGACACCACTCCAAGTGTCTCTCTTTTGTTTCAATAGGACATCATTTTAAGTGAATACAACAACTGACATATGGAAAACTGACCAAAGGAATTAAAATTCTATTGAAACTTTAGGGAAACAATCCATGGGTCATATGTGATGTGTACGAGTCAACCCTGCCTCAATCTGAGGCATGATGTGGCCTGTATCACTTGAAGTGTCTCACTTTTATTTGAAACGGACGAGATTTTAAGTGAAAACAACAACTGGCATACAGAAAACTGACCAAACACATTTTGATTGTGTTGATACTTAAACACAATGATCCATGGGTCATTTTTGATGTTTACGAGTCAACCCCGCCATAATACAAGGAATGGTGTGGCCGTTACCACTCAAAGTGTCTCACATTTATTAGAAATGGACAACATTTTAAATGAAAACAACAATTGGCATACAAAAAACCAAACGAAAACATTTGTATTGTGTTGATACTTCAACCCAATGATACATGGGTCATTTTTGACATGTACGAGTCAAATTCGCTTCAATCTGAGGCACTGTGTGGCCGACACCACTCAAAGTGTCTCACTTTTCTTTGAAATGGACTACATTTTAAGTGAAAACAACAATGGGCATACAGAAAACCGACCAAACGCATTCGGATTTTGTTGATACAATAGAAAAAGGATCCATGGGTCATTTGTGACATGTAAGAGTCAACCCTGCCTTAATCGGAGTCATGGTGTGGACAGTACCACTCAAAGTGTCTTTCCTTTGTTTAAAATAGATACTCTTTTAAGTAAAAACAATTTGCATATGGAAAACTGACCAAAAACATTCATATTGGGTTGATATTTTAGTAAAACAATCCATGGATAATTTTTGATGTGTACGAGTCAACCCTGCCTCAATCTGAGATGTGGTGTGGCCGAAACCACTAAAAGTGTCTCTCTTTTGTTTCAGAAGGACATCATTTTAAGTGAATACAACAACTGACATATGGAAAACCAACCAAAGGCATTCAAATTCTATTGAAACTTTTGAAAAACGATCCATGGGTCATATGTAACATGTTAGAGTCAACCTCGCCTCAATAAAAAGGCCGGTGTGGCCGGCACCACTCAAACTGTCTCACTTTTATTTGAAATGGATAGGATTTTTAGTGAAAACAACAACTGTCATACTTAAAACTGACCAAACGCATTCGGATTGTGTTGATACTTTAGGAAAAAGATCCATGGGTCATTTGTGATGTGTAAGAGTCAACACTGCCTCAATCCGAGGTGTGGTGTGGCCGACACCACTCAAAATGTCTCTCTTTTGTTTAAAATGGACATCATTTTAAGTGAAAACAACAACTGGCATATGAAAAACTGACCAAACACATTTGGATTATGTTGAAACTTTAGGAAAATGATATATGGGTCATTTTTGATGTGTAAAAGTCAACCCCATCTCAATCTGATGCGCGGTGTGTCCAACACCACTCAAAGTGTCTCACTTTTCTTTGAAATGGACAACATTTTAAGTGAAAACAACAACTGACATATGGAAAACTGAACAAACACATTCAGATTCTATTGATACTTTAGGAAAAGTATCCATGGGTCATTTTTGACGTGTACAAGTCAACCCTGCCTCAATTCGAGGCATTTTTTGGCCGGTACCACTCAAAGTGTCTTTATTTTGTTTAAAATGGATACGCTTTTAAGTAAAAACAACCAGCATACGGAAAACCGACCAAACACATTCTTATTGTGTTGATACTTTGGGAAAATGATCCATGGGTCCTTTGTGATGTGTATGAGTCAGCCCTACCTCAATCTGAGGCACAGTGTGGCTAACACCACTCAAAGTGTCTCTCTTTTGTTTCAAAAGGACATCATTTTAAGTGAATACAACAACTGAAATTTACACTCATCAACGATAGTCGCAAACTCTTTTTCATGAGTTGGGTAGCTTCAATCATGGGGCCATAAGTGAATAGACTCCTAAGAAAATACCTTTTCACCATATATTATAAAAAATACATGTTCAATTAAAAATGCATCACAAATCATTACATACCCAAATCTAGGATCTGAAAAAGAAATTGGGATTTGAGAAAATTTCAAACTCTTATTCAACTCTAATAAGTATTTATCAGACTATTCTACCTATTAGAATTTGATGTGGAGGTGGGGGGGTTGTGCTCATTAGGGGGGTTTTGCAGGGGTGAGGTGAATTACTACAGGAAGAGTGGTTTTAATATGAAGATTGAAATGGGTGTAAATAATGTTTGAGTTATTGAAACTGTTATTCAAATCTACTAGATGATTTTTTCCATATGAAGATTGAAATAGGGAATTGTATTACATGACATGGTTAGAAGATTTTAATGGATTTATGTGTTTTTTTGTGCTATTGTAGGTGTTTTTAATGCTGTTTTAAGTCTGTTTGTATGTGGTTTTTGGGTTATTTTTTATACAGGTGTATACTAGAGGGGCTACTGGAGGGGCTGTTGTGCAATAGTTCTAGAAATATACAATACCAACGGTTTAAAACCATTGGTATACTTTTATAGAAATTTAAATACTATCCCAATGATTTTAAAACCGTTGGTATAGTGTTTAGTTTTCAATATATACCAACAGTTTCAATGAAACCATTGGTAAAAATGATATACAAACATATAATAGTGGTTAGCCTACAACCTTTGGTAAATCAATACATACGGTGGCCTATACCAACAGTTTAGATCAAACCGTTGGTATAAGGATTTCCTAATGGCTTACCACCCTACGATTTGGAAAACCGTTAGTATAAGCTATACCAATGGTTTTCCAACCTATACCAATGGTTTAAAACCATTGGTATAACCTTCATTTCCAGTAGTGTTTAGATCAACCTAGGACTCTATTTGTTCAATACTTGGTTATCCATGTTCATTTTTCAACTAGGTTCTCTAACCTAATTTGTTAACATTTTTCTAAAAAAAATTATAATGTTTTATTAAATGGAATATTATGTAACCATATCATATCTCCTAGGAGTTTCTAGCTAGGTGTGCAGTCCAAGGACCACTCATCATGCACCACAATGATGTTTTATTGATATTAGACATGCCTTTATTAGGGCGATTACCTCTAGGATCATATGTTCCATAACTGCATCCACTAATAAATATTCAAAAAAATGCAATTTCTAAGAGAACCACACAATCCCTGATTTACCAAAACTTGGTAAGGTTATCCTATACTTATACTTATCACTTAAAAATATCCCTAGGGTTTTCACTAAATTTACATTATCCAAAATCACTAAATAACTAAACTTATCCAAAAAAATAACTAAGTTATGCTCTGATACCAACTATGATTCCCCATGGATATGACCATCTCAATTATATGGCATAAAAAATATTTTATTACATAAATTCACAATACCATACAGGTTTAGAGTTTTAGAGAGTTAAAAAACCATACACCAACAAAAAGATTGTATTTTTTCAACCAATGGTTATTTTACCACTATATAACCAACTTCTTAATCCATAATAAGTCTTAAACATCTCCCACTAATTCTCCATGTAATATTCTCTACTATATAATTTTATAATTTTCTTATTGTTATAACTTGGGGAAATAAAATCATAAGAAAGGGGTGAGTTCAAACGCTCATTAAGGGTAAACATAGGAGACAAAAATAAATGATCATAAGTGATAATATGATGAGAATATGGGTAAATTAGGATACAAAATAAAATCACACCCAACAAAACATAGATGATAAATCATGTTTTATAAGACACGGTAGAAACATAAGAATAGAAATCATATATCAAGGTTACCCACCAAGATATCAATTTCATAACAGACTTGGGCTAATCATATGTCTACCATCTTTAGATTGAGATAATCCTCCTGTGTACCCTTTGGATTGGGATAAATCCTCATGTGTACCATTTTTATTAGGATAAATCCTCCTATGTAACCTTATCTTGGGACAAATTATCCAGTGTATTATTTTTCTAAGATAAATCCTCCCTCATACCATTTGTCTCGAGATAAAACCTATTTTTTATACTTTTTCAATTATTAAATATAAACTCTAGAAATGCATTACAGGACTATATAGTACCCCACTAGTCAATAATCCATTCAGATATGTTCTAATTGAAATCAATAATTCAACATATTATAAAAATACATGGAATGAAAACATATTTAATATAATTTTTAAATGGAATCATATAAATAAATAATTTATAACTCCATCAATAATCATAACATGATAAACCCATGTAAAATAAATGTGAATACAAAGATATTCACTAACTTTCTAGGTAAATACACATCAATCAAGATAATTGAGAATGTGGTATTTAAACTTTATAGATAAAGGGTACATGGTTAATTCAATAATTTCTATAATCAATCAATGAACAACATCTAAGGGAACACCCTTTAATCAAATAAATGGAAAATAGGGTATTGGATGGTTAAGAAAGAAAAATAATGCTTATTCATAGTGGATGGTTAAGGAATAAAAATTAAGTAATGGATAATTTATCTTATAGAAATATAACCTTTCAAAATTTTAAAAATATATGTAATGAATCAATGGGTAGTTGAAGAATATTTTTAGAAGAATAATAGATTTTTACTTTGAAAACATGATTAAAATAAAAAATTTCCATGAAAACCATTTTAGATAAAATCATCAAATAATAGAAAAATCATTAACCTTTTAAAACAATGAAATATAGAATTAATTTTCAAAATTGTGGGACATCCATTCTCTTAAAAACCTTTTAAAAATAAGTTTATTCTATTATTTTTATAAAAAATTTCTATGTGACAAAGCCACTAGTTTCTTTTGAAAAATCATTTTAAAAAAGGATGGAAAGAAAACGTGTGAGATATATTAAGAAATTAGTTTATAAGAAATCTATAATAATGGAATATTGAAATTTTATAAAGGGTTTATAGGGAAACTTTTGTGTGGAAGATATGAAATATATCCATGATCCTTTTAATATTTTGAAAGAACCTTTATTGAAAACCCATATCATAAATTGGAAAATAAAATTTCTATGTGACAAGGGGTGATGTGAGTCAAGTGTATCATATTAATTAATCCATATTTTATTTACCAAAAATAGGGGGAAATTGATAGAATGGAAAATGTGGACATAAAGGATAAAGATATGTTGGAAATAATGGGATTTATTCTTACCAACATCAAACTTTTATTTAAGAAGGTATTTCATCAAAGAATATGATATCGATGAAGCAATGTAACTTACCTTGAGAAAAGATAAATTCCCTTTGGAAAAATTAAATTTAAGTATGAAAGGTGACTTGTAATATCATAACCATGTAGATAACTTATGACATAAGGAGAAATAATTTGAGCCAGGAAATATGAATTG
The DNA here is from genome assembly GCA_963277665.1 of Viscum album. Taxonomy (NCBI): domain Eukaryota; kingdom Viridiplantae; phylum Streptophyta; class Magnoliopsida; order Santalales; family Viscaceae; genus Viscum; species Viscum album. Next base: position 727,277,929 of record OY728158.1, on the reverse strand, counting down.
GATTGTGTAACATTAAAATGGAAACCCCATGAATGAGAAATAACATGAAATTTAACAATAAATACCATGAATAATTATTATAAATCAAATAATATAACAAATAGGTAGTGTATACACCATATAAAATTAAAATGGTGCATAATAATAAGCGTGTCTTGAGAATTTGGAATTAAAACCAAGAAACCCCTTTCAAGTAACATAACTTTTGAGGTTAGAATCATTTTTTAATGATTTTATAAGTAAAAATTTTATAAAAATATAAAATAAGGATGAAATAATATAAAAATTATTCATTAGGTATAATAAATAAAATATGGAAGAATAGTGTTCAAAAATAATGTTTGTAACTCAACTTAAAATTTGAGTTATCATAAACCCTTACATTTTGTATAGTTTTTGATTCAAAACCCCATGAGATAAAGACCTTCGAATTTTACATTGAATATCATGAAATATAATATAATCATGATACAAAATATTAAATGGTTAGTATATACACCGTTCCAAAGAAAAAATGGTGTATAATATGAAATATGTTTCATGGGGTGAAAATTGAAGCATGAAACCCTTACTTTATTCTTGATTCACTCTACGCATGCACCTAACTTCATGAATAATAAAATTAATTTTATTAGACATATTTATAGTAACCTTATTAATATATATTTAAATTAATATATTCCATTTATTATCATATTTTATTTATTTTTTATATAGTTTTTACATATATTGGTTATTTGAGGTGATTCAGTCAATTTATATGTAACTCTTTTGGTATGCTAACCATGGATAAAAGTATTTTAGGATAAATTTATAATCCATACAATTTTTTGTTTTTTTTTATTTTTTTAATATAATATAATACAATTTATATAGTTATATAAGTTTTTATAAAATGAAATCATACTAGGAATGTTACTCTAATACGTTCATTTTAGCTGGTGTAACACCCTGTTACCTTTTTATCAAGTATGTTCTTACCTTTTTTTCACTTTTTTGATGAGTGAGTATGTCCAACCTTGGAATTTGGAGGATATATGTACTTGTGAATTATTGAATTTGTTATAATTTTTCATCATAAAACCTGGACTTTCTATTTCTCACTGAGTAATTACACGCCTTATAAGTATGATTACACTGTGTAAGGGTTATTGGGAAGAATCCATGAACTATGTAGATTTACTGAATGTTTTAAACACTATGTAATATGTATATTATTTTTATGTATGAAATATTATTTTTAATAAAAAAGGTGATGGGGTTTTCGGTGTATACATACCCCACGGAATAAACAACGTGAAAATTGATTACACGCCATGTAAATATCATGGTGTTGTTTTTAGGGTGCCATACAGATGATATGTTTCATTATTTCTTTGATCATCCATCCTCTCTCTACCTATAAGATCCCTATTCAATTTTGGGTGATGAATTTCTTTCCAGATCGATTCATTTAACGATTGATCAGTTGGGTTAGGCAATTCGTCTCTTTAGGTAAGCATTTCTTCTTAGTTTCTCTTTTGTTTTTGGTTATGAAACTATTTGTGGTAGGGATTGGTAATCATATTGTTTTTTCTATCAATACTTTGTATTTTCTTGTCATTTCTTATCTTCCAAAGAAAAATCTTGTGGTTTCCAATCCCCGTTGTCAAGGCGGTTAGTTTTTATATGTTCTTGAGGTAGGTGGATCTATTCAATTGTTCTAATTTCTTGAATTTCGTGTTTATCATATTGATTTTTTGAGATTTGAAATGTGATTTAATTTTTTAAAATTTAAAATGTCATGGGTTCATTTTTAAAAAGTGTTTTTTTATTTGAAAATATAATTTCCATGATTTGAAGAAGAAAATGGACTTTCAAACCCTGAAGTAGATTGTCTTAGATTTTATTTTTTTAAATGTGATCCTGGTTTTTAAAATGGAAATTGAAATAAATTACATAGTAGGAACTTTGGGTGTGTTGGGATAGAGATACATGTATCCTTATTGTGTGTGACACCACTTGGAGGTAACCTCTTATATATCGATGGACGGTGGCAGGAATCGATAATAGTTGGATCCAACCTTATCCCTTTTCTGTCTCGTGAGTGTCTAGTACTTATTGTCCCAAAGGCTAGAGCCTGTATAGAAGGTGCATAGTTTTTTCTTATTATTCTTGGCATGATATATTATTTCATGGATATTGGATCACATTTATATTTATACTTGGTCTCTTTAAGTTATTTGTTTTTGAATATGGAAAATAGGACATGCAATTTTTGGAAAACTCAAGGATTATTTAAAAATGGATTTCAAATTGTTTTATTTATAAACATTTTTGCAAAAATTCTTTGTTTTAAATCTTTTACTTTTTTATTCTTGATATTATAACATGTATAGACATTTTGGGGGTATCTTATTGGGATTTATTTCTCACACCCTACTTCTAACTATGGTTGGAGGATAGATATTATTTTATAGGATATAGGTAAATGGAATAGAAATCTATAGAATGAAGGCATCTCTTTACATTACTATTTTTGTTTGGGATAACTTATAGAGGTGACAATGGGTCACATGGATATTTTTTGTGCAAACTTGTATTTCTTTCTAGTTAAGCCTATTTGGATCAGTTTTATTTCCCTTGTTTCAGATTCATGCTTTGGTTGTATGTCTTGTTTTCCTTATATAAAATATGTGTTCTTTTATCATTGTTTTACCCCACCCCCTAATGGGATAAATTGGGTGAATGGAATGGTTGGATCAGTTTGGTTTATTACATATTTTTTATCAGAGTGGTTACTCATCCTAAATTGTGTTAACACTTTCTGATTTGATTTTGTAACCTGGGTAGATCAGAGTAGGATAGTCATAATTAGGACAGTAGGTGATAAAAATGGGCCTAGAAATCTTACTCTTATGACTTAATCCAAGTTTCCATTGGTTGTATGAATTTTTTTACTAAGCCTAAGACCTAGTATATAGGATCATTCGAATAAATTTTATAGGATATTTATTTAAATTAACCTGTCTAAATTTTCTATGAACTTGGTGTGTGTAAGGTCATTTGAATAAAATAATTGGGGAGTTTATTTGGATGGAATTATTACTTTCGAAAGGTTTTTTCCATTTTTGGTAAAATTCATAACTTATTAAAATAGTTATTTGTTTAAAGTGTTTTTTAGATTATTGTTTTTGTTTCAATGGTTTTGGAGTTTCTAGAGAATGATTTGTTATTGTACTGTGTTCAATAGATAATCCCTACTAGAATATCTCTTCCAAATATGAGAGGGGAACTTGCAAGGAAGGTTATGGTAGAGGATCATCTAGTGGACCCTTCTTTTTTTGAAGCGATTATCCATACAATTCAGACTCTAAGGTCAGTGGGTACAGTGGACCTAAGATGAGTAGTGAATCATGGCTCAGAATTCACAAAGCATCATCCACCAGTATTCCATGGTGACAAAGAGACCCAAAAATCAGAGGAGTGTCTTGAAAAAATTTATTTTTTTTTAACTTTTTCAAGAATCCAAAAGAATCTTAGGTGGGGCCTTGCATGTATATGCTTGAAGGGGTATAGAAAAGATGTTGGGACTCTATAGTGAAAGATAAGTTTCACAATGGTCTTAACTATTTTTCATTCAAGAATATATTTAACCATTAGTTTTATCATGATACTCTATGTGTATAAAATACCCATGAATTTATGACCTTAGAGTATGGGGAGCGTACCATTCTAGAGTACTCCACCCATTTTTCTGAGTTTGTGCATCAGGCACTAGAGCTTGCCACCAATGGTTAACTAAAGGCTCAGAAGTTTGAAATGGGGTTGAGGGTTGATGTTCAGTCAATTATAGTTATTTTTTCCTTATTAAAGTTTTTATGTTAGTGGATAAAGAAGCTTTGGATGAGGCATACATATATGGAAGAATGGGTTTGGGTGAATCCCCCGTTAGTGCAATGATTAGTCAGGGTGCTTTCTTTGTTCTAAAAAAGATGTGAATGAGTGGTGAGTTTTCTAAAGGAATTGTTTTAGGTACTTATTCTTGGAATAAACAAGTTATTTTCTACAATTATGGGAGGTATGGTCATATCATGCCTCATTTTATAGATTATCTTAGTACTTTTCATTTTTTAGGTGATCTGGCCATCTTACATATTTCTCTGATAAAATATACCAAGGTAGTAAGGCATGATCCACTTTCACCATGGGGTTTTAGGTTCAAGTTGATGATTCCAAGGTTGGTGGGTCTCATTATTAGGATAAAGGGGATGTACAAGAAGCTAATACCTGATGACTTTATGCAATATAGTGTGCTCTTGAGGAATTTGATATTGGACCAACTACTATCAGAGTTACAGAGTTTATTTCTTCTTCTATGGTACGAGCTTTGTTTGAAACGGGTGTTACTCATTCTTTTACATCTTAAAATATGGTTTACAAGGTGGGTTTTCATTTAAATATTATTCAATTATTTTTTTATATTTCAAAGCCTTTCATAAAGAGTTTCAAACAAGGTTTGAAGTGCACCATGTGTCGGGTGGTGATTTCCGAGGTTGAGGTATTTTGGGACTTCTTGGTTCCTGATCATGTCATATTTGACTTGATTATAGACATGGATTTGATGATCATAATAATGTTCGAGATAGAATGTTATCATCATCAAGTATATTTCTTATCTAATAATAGGGTTACTCATGTTGTCTAGGTTGAGTTGGACTCTAGAATAGGAAGGGTAGGGAATGTTATTCCTTATGCTAGTTTGATCTCATGTTAGTTGTTAGAAGTGTTTCATGATGATTTTGAACCTTTCTTCGATGGTCAAATAACTACTATTGTGTGTGCATAACTTAAGGCCTTTCCAAATGATTTTTTGGGTTTATATCCATAGAGAGAGGTCGAGTTTACTATTGAACTATTACTTAGAATGATTCCCATTTCTATGCCATCCTATCGAATAGAACTTGTTGAGTTGGTAGAACATAAAGTCCCTCTTAAAGACATATAGGTGAAAGTATTTATTAGTACTAGAATTTCTCTAGGGTATTTTTTTATTCTCTTTTCTAATAAAGAAAATGGGAGCCTTAGAATTTGTATTGACTATCAAAATTTGAATTAGGTGACTATTAAGAACAAGTATTCTTTACTCAGAATTAATGATCTATTTGATGTACATAGATGGGATCATTTTTTTCCAAGGTTGACCTGCGGATGGGGTACCATCAGTTGAGATTATAAGAAGAGGATATACTAAAAATAGTGTTTAAGAGCTGATATTGGAATTTCTAGTTTTTGGCTATGCCATTAGGCCTCACTAACCCTCCTATAATGTTTATGGATTTGATGAACTAGATCTTCCAACTGTTCTTGGAGTCTTATTTTTTTTTGTTTTTGGATGATATTTTTGTGTACTCCAAGATAGAGGAGGATCACATGGATGATTTGGATATCATTCTTTAAACCTTGAGGTAACATAATCTATATGGTAATCTTTACAAGTGTGAGTTTCCGATATGAAAGGTAACTTTCTAGGGAATGTGACATCTAAGAGGGGAATATCAGTAGAACCTTAATAGGTATAAGAAGTTATATCTTGGGAGTAGTCCAGAAATATGTTTAAATATGGTTATTCTTGATTTTGGTAGGCTACTGTATATTGCTTGTTCGAGATTTCTCTAATATTTCAACTTTAATGATGACTTTAACCAATAAGGTTGCAAAGTTTTACAGAAATGAAAAGTGTTAGAGATATTTTTAGGATTCTAAGATAAGGTTGACATCATTACCATTTTTTCTTCTTTTGGAACTAGGGTCGGGATATGATTTTTTTGTGATTCTCCTAGTATAGGTTTGGGTTGTGTCTTGGTACAGTACATACTAATGATAAAAAATACCATACCCATGATCTTGAGTTGAAAGCTATTATGAATGCACTAAAAATGTGGTGGAACTATCTATTTAGATAATTTTTTATGATATATTTAGATCATAAGAGCCTGAAATATATTTTTACATAGAGATATCCAAACTTTTGACATAGATGTTGGTTTGAGTATCTTCAGACCTTTGGCTTTGATATTGTATATACCCCTAGGAAAATAAATTTTATGGTTAATTCATTGAGAAGAAAATTATTTACATAATACATGAAGGAATCTATTGAGTAGTGGTCTCTGATATTTTTTTTATTGAGATGATCTTGAAAGTAAAGAGGTTGGTGGAAATGTGTTCTTGGATTTGATAATGGTTGACTCATATTTTGATGAGCGATTTTGACTTGATCAAACAACAGACACTAATATCCGGTGCTTAGGATAAATCTTAAATGGTAGGGAGACATCGTGCAGGTTGTCTCAGTCTCCCAATGGAGCTTTGTGATTTTGCAGTAGGTTGGTTGTTCTGTTTTCCTTAAGATAGGATTTTCTAGATAGTGGAAACTAGTCATGTCTATCCATGCACCCTATGGATACAGAGATGTTCCATGATTTGAGACATCATTATTGGTGGCTAGAAATTAGGCAGTTTGTTATAGATTTTTTATCATGGTGGCTCACTTATCAAAGAGTTAAGGCATAACACTATAGACCTTTAGGTTTTTTGTACCCTTTACCCATTCTGGTATGGAAGTGGGATGATATTTCCATGGATTTAATCATTTATTTACTATATAGGCCTTTTGGGAAGGATGTAATTTGGGTGGTTATTGATAGACTCCCTAAATTAGAACATTTTTACCAATAAAGGAAATGATGAAATTGGAAGATCTTGGGGAATTCTATGTCCTAGAGATTATGATTTTTCATGGGGTTCCCTTTTCAGTTGTTTATGATAGGGAATCAAGGTTCACATCTAGATTCTAGAAAGTTTTTAAATAGGTAATGGGTTCCCAGTTGAAATTGAGAATGAATTATCATCTAAAGATGGATGGAAATATAGAGAGGGATATATTGGTTTGTGAAGATATACTCTGATCATGTGTGAATGATTTCAATGGATCTTGGGATAAGTATTTTCCTTTGGTTGAGTTTTCCTAAAACTATAGTTATCAGTCTTTGATTTGGATGGAACCTTTTGAGGCTTTTTATGGGTGTCCATGTTGACATACCTTGTACTTGATAGATTTGTGAGAGAAGTTCTTGGTCAGGGATAGTGTTTTTTTGATATGATAGAGATGGTGAAGTTGATCTAGAGGCATTTTATGCAGACTGTTTTCATCAGTCGCTAAAGTTTGAGGTTCGTGATTAAGTCTTTCTCAGTGTTTCACATCGCTTGGGAAATCATCAGTTGGGTAAGTAGGTTAAGTTAGCCTTGATATTTTTGGGACCCTATGATATCATTGAACAACTATGGAGGATGGACTATCAATTTCTTTTACAATATTTCTTGACTTTTATACACAACATGTCTCATGTTTACTAGTGGAGGAGGTATATATCAGAACCATCCATGTGATTAGATGGTAGGATGTTGATCTTGATTATGATTACACTTGGGTTGAGAAGCCATTTTAGATTATAGATCTTTAGGATAAGAAACTACATTGTAAAATTATTCCCTTGGTTTGGATACTGTGGCAGTGTGGACAAGATATCGATGAGACATTGGAGTGGGATTTGATGATGAGGTAGTAGTGGCCTTCCATAATTTTAGATCCAAGATCTTATTATATTTTTGGGGATAGAAATATTTTATGGTGGGGAAATTTTAACACCCAATTACCTTTCTAGAAGTTATGTTTTTACCTTTGTTTGGGTTTCTATTTTTTTATGAGAGAGTATGGCTATCTTGAGAATTAAGAGGATACCTATAATGGTGAAGTCAAAAAAAATTCATAATTTTTAAACACAAAATCTGAACTTTCTATTGCTTGCTAAGAACTTACAAGTTGTGTAAGTGTATTAAAAACCATGTAAGGGTTTCTGAATAGAATCATTGAATTTAGTACATGGAGTGAATGGTTTACATTCCATATAATATGTAAACATCATGTATGTGTAAAATCCAGTTTTTAATTAAAAAAGTGATGATTTTGTCATCATATAAGGACCCTGAGGATTACGTGACATGAAAATGGATTACACACCATGAAAATGATAGGATGTTCTTTTTTTAGGTTGATTTATGAATGATATATTTCATTATTTTGTTGAGAATACCTCCTCTCTAGACCTAGAGATCTCCCTGGGATATTTTGGGTGACAACTTTCAATTCGGGTCAATTTATTTAGTGATTGATTAGAAGGTTTAGGTTCTTCATCTCTTCATGTAAGCCTTTCCTATTAGTTTCTCTTTTATTTGTGGTTGTTGTACCATTTTGATAGGTATTGGTAATCAGATTGTGTTTCCTATCAATCATTTTCATTTTCTTATCATGCCTTGTCTTTTAAAGGAAAATCTCGTGTTTTCCAATCCCCATTGTAATGGCGGTTAGTTTTTCTACATTATTGAGGTCAGTAGACCTAGTAAATTGTTTGAATTTCATGAATTTATTATTGTTCATATTGATTTATTGAGACTTGAAATGGGATTTTGAGTGTTGAAATTGCAAAGGGAATGAGTTTGTGATTAAAAATGGGGTTTTTCTCTGAAAATGGAATTGTCTTTATTTGATGAAGAAAATGGAATTTCAAACCCTAAAGTAGATTATCTTGGATTTGAATTTGTTTTATAAAAATTTGAGCATGGTTTTTAAAATATAAATTGACAAAAATTTCATAGTGGGAACCTTGTTTGTGTCGAGATAGAGACATGAGTAGCCTTATTGTGAGTAACACCACTTGAAGGTAACCCCTTGTATATCGATGGAATATGGAAGGACCTGAAATTTGTTGGATCCATCCTTATGCCTTGTTTGGATTGTGAGTGTCTGGTACATATTGTCCCCTAGGAAAGACCCCAGTTGGTTGGTGACTTTTTGTTTCGTTTTGTTTTTTGTTGTTTATGGAATGCTAGATTATTTCATTGATGTTTAATCACATTTATATTTATATTCAGTATCTTTAACTTCTTTTTTTATGGATTTGGAAAAAATGACATGTAATTTGTGTAAAAATCAAGGATTATTTGAAAAAGGTTTTCAAAATTGTTTTATTTATAAAAATTATTGTAAAACTATTTTGTTTTAAATCTTGGAATTTTTCATTCATGACATTTGAACTTGTATAGATATTTTGGTGGTATTCTACTGGGACCTATTTATCACAACCTAATTCTTCCACTGGGATGCTATAGATATTGTTTTTCAGAATAAAAGTAAAGGGAAGTGAATTATATAGCATACAATATTCTCTTTACAATTCTATTTTTTTGAGATAGTTTGTGGAGGTGATGGTTGGTTATATAGAGGCATGTAGTCTATATTTGTATTTCTTTCAAGTTTATCCTATTTGGATCTGTCATATATCCCTTATTTTCAAATTATTCTTTATTTTTATGTCTTTTATTACATATATACAAGAATTCTTATGTTATCTTTGTTTTACCCCACCCCGTAATGGGATGAATTTGGTGACTGGTCTGGTTGGCCTGGGTTGGTCTGTTCTAATTTAGTGTAACACCCCTGGAAAAGTAATAGTTAAAAGCCTAAATGTTACAACCCATGTCATTGAAGTTCTCTTCACTTTTCAGAAGCCTACCTGATTTAAAATTCATAGTTAATCATGCTTTTCCTATAGTAGTGATCGTGAAGGATGACCTTTTGGGAAGTTTCCCAAGGTGTGTGTGAGTGAGGACAAAACATAATGAATGAACCTGTGTTGGCCTATGGGGTGATCATTAGTCTGATAAGTTACCCCAATGGGTAATATCCTATGGTGTGGTCAGTAAGGAAGTCAAGATATTACATGAGACCATTGGGGTCTGAGGACTAGGTTCATGGCCTTTGGGATGGTTGGGTTTTGGAAAATGGTATCAAATCTAATACCCAGCTGGAAGTTCAGAGGCACTGTCTGGGTTTGAGGCTTGGGGTCCACAATGTGGTCATTGTTCTTTAAAGGGGTGGAGAGTGTAACATCTCTAGAAAAGTGAGATTTTAATAGCTAAATGTTTCTACCCAAGTCAATAAGGTGAATATTTCTTTTCAGGAGCCTGTCTGATTATAACTCCATAATTAAGCATACTTGGAATAGAGTAGTGATCAGGATGAGTGACCTTCTAGGATGTTTCTCTAGATGTTGTGAGTGTGGAAAAAACACACTGAAATAAAACGTGTTGGCCTATGTGTAAAGTCATTTGTTTGATAAGATACCCCAATGTTTAATAGCCTTTTATGTGCTCCAAAAGGAAACCAAGGTATTATAAGCGACTATTGGGGCTATATGACTAGGTTAATGTCCTTGGTAAATCTGATCCGTGATAGGCAGTTAAGTTTTCTATGACCCTTTATTATTAATTTCACTTATAGAATGTCCAATATAATATTTATATAATATTAATAGTTTCATAAACATAATGTTTTTATCTTAAATTAACTTTTAAAGGAATCCATGTTAGGGGTGATGGAAAACAAAGAACACCCCTTCATGGAAGTGGTAGTTCACACAAATTCATGATTAGTGTTATTTTTTTCTAAGTGGATATGAAAGAATCAGTTTGGATTGTTCCATTAATATAATAACACTTAATTATACTAAATATATTGAGTTATTTATATTACTATGTTTACAGTAGGTTAGGAAAACAAATATTAACAACAAAAAATATGGATTAAGTAATACTCACTTTGGCCTTTGAACATTCTCCTAAAAGTATCATTTGAAATGAAGGTCTATGGATAACATATGGTGATCAAGGGATTCATGTAGTGGAAGGTAATTCCATAAGATAAAAATTGGGATGAGATCGGGAAAATTTATTATGGCATGTGTAACTTTGAGAGGGTGGAAGTGATCCCCTTTAATAAGTGAAAATGAAACTTTTTTAACACCCTCTATTTTTCAATAATTAAATGACACTATTTTTTATGAACCACATTGGGACAATTAATGAAAAATAGGGGAAATTTTAAATTTTTCTCTCGGGTGGATTTGGGGGGGGGGGGGGTGGAAATTTATCCTATCAAGAGATCTATGATATTTTTTATAACCACTCCATTGGTCCCTGGATAGAGTGTTTACCCTAGTGTTGGAGTTTGGTGGAATTCTGAGCCGTTTGGATTTTGGTTACATATTTAATTTTTAAGTAAATAACTATTTTTTATTTTTACAATTTCATTTGGTTATATATTTTGTTCTATGCTTTAGATCATAATTCTAACTTCTATTTTGAGTCTGAAATAGAGGGATCTTCCCAGGTAGGGCATAACCTCGTGTCGAACACTGAGTCCGAGTCGGCTCCCCTTTTCTTCCCTCCCTTCATTTTATTTTACTTTTATATTTTCTTTATTTTATTCTTTTAATTCTTTTTATACTTTCCTACCTTGGTGTTTTATGTACACCACATCTCTTTGGGTTTTACACTGTATAAGATATATAATAGAGGGAGATTAAAGGGAGACAAGAGGGTGAGAGGGAGAAGTAGGTGTCGCTATAGAGCTTAGGTCGCACTGAATCATTGTTTGGGTGCTGCCAAATGCTTATCAGATAAATACTTTGATGATTTCGTCCCAATGGTAGGATAATTTTTATTTTTCGCTATAAATCCCCATTGAATAGTTGTTTTTAATTTTTAATCTTGTTTATTGGTTTTTCGGGACCCATTGTGGACCGATTTGGTGGTTTCCAAGTGAATTGGGGAGTTATAAGTGTTTCAAGGAATTGGGAGGGATTTCTATTTGGAAAATCACAATCATATGACATGTGGATTGATGAAAACACACTTTGTGTTCTTCATGTTTGGGGAATATTAATTTTTTAAAACTACACATTGTGTAGTAGTATTTGACAATGTAATTTTCCATTGGGCGTGTATGTGGGTAGTAGGAGTTGGGGAAGTACACATTGTGTACCCAACGTACACGCCGTGTTGTTGTAATTGGACACGCCGACATGTAAATGGGTAGATGGATGTGTTATACCACGCACTGTGTACTTAGAGTATACATCGTGTAGTAGTACTTAGCCATGTGTCCTTGTACTTGAGAATACACTCCATGTGGAGAGGAATGTCCATATAATAGTACACAGGTAGAGGTCTTTCCCATGTACTAGTACATGAGAATAACTTGGGTGTGCCTAGGATATGTGGAAGTACATGGCTAGGTACACCTATAAGTTTATATGCGTTTTACTCATAATTACACACCATGTACTTATCCAACAAATGGGTTTTGGGTGTATTTGTTCCCTAGAGTCAGAATTAGACTTGTGAGTAATCCATTATGAGTTTTTTCCATGAATATATCAATGGAAGATTAATTTTTAAATTTAGAGGTCATATGAATGGTGTTTTGGACTGATTTATTTTTTTGTGAGGATTTATTTGAGGTTGTGGCTCTTGAATCATTTATAGGGTTGAGTTGTGAGTTGTGAGGCTCATGTGAGGTTGTGCACTCATTGATCACTATGGTTTAAGGGTGAAAGGGGAGTCTGATTAAAGTTATTTGTATGAATTCCAAAAGTTAGAGTTAAGTGTGTTCTTAGAAGGGATCATTAGTTTGGTTGTTTAAGATTTATTTCTCGTTTCTTGAGGTTAGGACTAGTAGGAACCCTATGGGTGGTTCAACATCAATGGATTTCAGGTATAGATGGGTTCTATTGGGAAGTGTTTGAGACAGGTATAAGGGATCTATTATGTGGAATTTTCTACTGGGTGAGGTGCTTCTTGAGGTTTCCATTTTGGGAGGGTGTTCTATGGGTTTGAGATGGGAGTTCAGCCACAATTACTTTGATCAAGCTAGGATCAAGGTTTAGTTTTGATAACGAAGCCCCTATTAGGGCATCTTTCCAGATCTATGGGTTATAGAAGTATCCCCTTATAGGTTTTCCTATTATTATGTGTATCTAGGATCATGGTGGATGGCTTGTGTTGGTTAGCATGTGAGGTGGTTGGTAATGGATCAGTAGTTTTCTTTAGAGGGTGGGGGTGTTAACCGAACCTAGTTTTGAGCTATGGATTGAAGGTTTGAGGTTTTCCTTTCTTATGACCAATGAGGGGGGAGACCATTGTGATATATTTGGACTGATCAAGTTCCCAGATTTTGATTCTCTTTCTCTCCTCTTCTAGTTGGTTGGTTGTTAGGAGGTGGGGCTAGGGAGCTAATGGATGATATGGATGAGTGAATCTGCCTTAGCCCAATAGTTTTCACGAGGCTAGGGTTAATGGACCATGCATGAAATTTCAATCTATGGGAACCCATTTTTATGAAGTTTTAGGTTGGTCTAGGATAGGTAGACGAATAATGCATTGATAGTTTCATTCACCCAGTTGGTTCTGTAAGAATTTTGGGCATGGTTGTATACTCCCAAGGTCGACAGAGGGTCCCTACTTCTAGTTTAGATTATAACATTGTTATCCTAGTGACCTTTATATACGTTTAGTATTTTATCACTTAGTATTATATCCTAGGGTCATACATGTGTTCCTATCCTCATAGTGGTCTTTGGAGATCCTTCTTCTTCCGTCCGACACGCTTGATCTTGTGGCTGTGTGATCCATGCTTAGTAATTCCTCTAGATGGGGACAAAGTAATTATAGATTACCTATGACTATTAGTATAGATCCCAAGGTTTTGTATTTTTATTTTTTATCCCTTTTTTTCCTTTCTATAATTTTTTATCTTTTGATGGGAGTCACGTTCAGCTAGGATGGACATGATGCATTTTTCATGCACTTGTTATGACAATAGATGTTAGGACCACCATTGGGGGTGGTCTATTGAATTTTTTTTCTGAACCACTATATATTCACCTAGGTTAACATGTATAACTTATATATTCTTTCATAAAAAGAACATTTCAGTCGATCGGGTGGAGTCCTAGTGTAACATGTTCGAGCAGAGCCACTCATGTGGAGTCTAAGGTTTGTGCTGGAGATTTTCATCCATCATGGAGACTAGGTATTTGGTTCATCTTAAAGTATCAATAGGTCATTTTGTATTTATTTTATTATATTTTATTCTGTGTAAGGTCTACCCAGTGGGTGAACAGGTTTTGTATGTTTTATTTTTTCGTGTCTATATGTTGAATTACATTTATTATAGTTATTGCAATTATTTATTTATTCTTGCACACTATTATGTTCATTGATGCTTGTATGATTAGTTTTTTATATTATTATTTCACTTTGGTATAAGGGTATAATATCCTCACTATATCCTTTTTGGCTCTCGCCACTAGTCGGCAGCCTCTGACACACGAGGAGGTGTGGTTGAGGACTTATTGCGAGCCGGATCAGGTGATGGGTTGGGTCAACCCGGGCCAGTTTATGAAAAAATGGTATTAGTTAATTATTTTTCTTTGTATTACTATTTGGGGATTTGTAGATAGGAGATATAGGAATTTTCTAGAGCTTGTAATGGATACTAGACTAGTGCATCATGAACACTTGTTCTAATTGAAAACCTATGTTTCTAGGGTAATGGGATTACTGTTCATGGGTTGCACTATTACTGTTATGTTATATTCACCTTGAGTGATGGACATGTGTTTTTAGACTATATGATTTATGAGTTTTCGGATCTTGGCCTGATGGAAAGACACATGTGTTCATGCATAATTATAGGATCATATGATGCATATGCCTATTTGTGAGTGTTTTATGATAATAGATCTTCTGATGATAGATTATGTGGATCCATTATAAAGGTATTATCTAGCGGTGGAGGTGAATTCCCTTTATTGAGGGATGCATGGAAACACTTCTAGTTTAGTCAGACTTTGGTGTACCATACTTCTATTTGAGGTGGTTGGCTCGATGAAGGGAAGGATGTCGGAGAAATTATTGGTTTAGAAATCAGTTTCCCTAAGATTGTGGTATCCCTGAGAAGTTTTGGGGTTAGGATGAGGTTTCCTTAGGATAATGTGGTGGAGAACTAGTAGTTCTCATAGTTTTTTGGTTTTGTAGATAGATTTGTGGTGTTGTGGCTAGTTGAGAGGGCAGTTTGGGTTAGTTACTGGACCTATTGGGTTTGGTTGCGCATTGGGTATCATAGTGGGAGCACAGTTAGGTGCTTGTTGTCTTGGTTTTAATCTTTCATGGAGGGTTTCCTTTTAGTGGAGCTTGGAATGAGGGAGGTTCCTTGTTTTAGGAGGGTAGTGACAAGGGATATCTGGTTTTTGGAACTTGCCTATATGAGGAGCATGGTTAGTGGGTTTAGGCCCATTAGACTAGGTTCGTTAGGTTATAAATCATTTGAGCATTAGTGTTTGTGAGAGGTTTTTCATGAATCACACTAAATTTAGGAGGGGACTGGTGTTTCTATAGGTTTTTGAAATAAATACTTATTATTAAGCCATGTGAGTGATGGTTCAGAGCACGAATGGTTGGGATGTGTGAGTTCGCTAAGAGTTGTTTCAGTTTTGAGGAATCCTTATGGTGGGTAGTCCACCATGGGCCATTGTGGGTTGCGGTCCTTATTTTAAGAGGTTTTTTGAGTGTGTTGGTTTCCATTCTTAGTGTTCTAGGAATGTGAAGTGGTTGGTTTTCTATTTTGGTCTTCTAGTGTCAGTAGTTAGGTGATATCTTTCCATTGTTTTTGTTAGTGGAAGGATCGTGTCTATGGACTTTAATTATTTTTTTAAGGTAGATGATAAGGATAATACAATGGTGGGGAGAATCATATCAGTCACGATTAAATGTCCCTCCTGTTTGGAGTGTTGGAGGCACTGTGAGACCGGTCAGTGGATAGTCATGGTATTTTTGGGAGCATCATTGTCTGTGGTGAATCTTGGGAGTTGTATGACCATGTAGAAATATTAGGTGTGAGAAAAATTTATGGTAGAGTGGTTCTCATGAACTATGTCGTGATAGTTTATTAAAAATAGGGGAAATTTGAAATTTTTCTCTTGGCTGTTTTTCGAGTGAAAAATGGTAATTTATTTTATTAGGATATCTCAGATAGTTTTTATGACCACTTCATTGGTCCTGGAATTGGTTGTTTACCCCAAGAGTGGAGTTTGTTGGAATTCTGAGCCATTCATATTTTGGATGAATATTTAAAATTTAAGTAATTAAATAATTTTTATCTATCCATGTCAGTCTAGTGTTATCATCTATTTGGAGCGTCGGATCAGAATTCCTACTTCAAGATTGAGTCTTAAATTGGGGGTTTTCCTTAGGTGATTCAAAACCTCGTAACAAGCACCAGGTCCGACCCAGTCCCCCTTTTCTTCTCTCTCTTCATTTCATTTTTTTCTTTTACTTTTTCTTTCCTTTTTTATTTTTTATTCTTTTTCTCCTTCACTCCCATTGTGTGTTGTATGCACTGAACCCCATTTTGGGTTTCCTTTATCCGATAGAGAGAGGAGAGGGATATGAGAGGGAGGAAAGGGGGAGACAGGGATAAGGAGGCACCAATGTTGAGTTTGGGTTGCATCAAATCATCATGAAGGTGCTATGAAACATGAATCAGATCGATGATTTTGCAGTTTATTCCCAAAGGTAGTCTCATTTTTATTCTTCCACTATAAATATGCATATAATAGTTTTTTTATTTTTTAATATTGTTTCTAGGTTGTTGGGGACTCGTAATGGGTTGATCTAGTGGTTTCTAGGAGAATCAGAGAGTTTAAAGTCATTTTGGGGAATCTTGGAGATTTTTGTTTGGGAAATCTCAATCACACAGTATGTGGTTTGATGAACACATGCCTTGTTTTCTTTATATTATGGAAATATGAAGTTTTTATAAGTACATATCATGTAGTAATACATGGAAATGTACTTGGCCATGTGGCTGTGTACGTGGGATGTTGGAGTTGGGGAAGTGCACGTAATGTACCCAGGGTATAGACAATGTAGTTTTACTTGGCCATATATCCATGTACATGGTTAAATGGATGTGTGAGACCACATGACATGTACTTGGAGTGCACGTCATGCAGTTGTATTTGGACATGTGTCCATGTACTTGGGAAGAAACCCCATGTGGAGGGGAATAACTATGTAATGATACACATGTAGATGCCATTACCATGTACTAGTACATGGGAAGACCCTCAGTGTGCCCTGTCCATGTGGAAGTACATGGCTAGGTACTCCATTAAGGGTACATTCCATGCACTCAGAAGTACACAGAGTGTAATTTTCTAGCAAAGGGGTTTTGTGGGTATGTGTGCCCCGAAGATAGAATTGGACTTGTGAGTAGTACATTATGAGTGTTTTTTCATGTAGAACACAATGGTTTATTTCTTTCAGAATTTAGTGGCTGTCTATATTATGTTTGAACTTAGAGATATTTTTGGGAGGATTACATTGTTGTTGTGGTTCCAAAATCCTTCCGGGGGTTGGGTTGTGGGTTTTGAGGATCATGTGAGGTTGTGAAATTGTTGATCACCATGGATTGAGGATAAATTTTTTGTATGATTGAGGTTCTTTTGATGGATTCCAGAAGTAAGAGTCTATTGTATTCTTATAAAGTATTTTTATTTTGGTTGTTCAAGGTTTAAGTGTGGTTTCCTGAGGTTGGTACTGGTAGGAGCCTTATGGGTGGTTTGACAATGGTGGTTTTCAGGTATGGATGGGTGATGTTGGGAAGTTTTTGAGATAGGTCCAAGGGACCTAGTATGGGGAATTTCTTTCTGGGTGAGGTGCTTCTTGAGGTTTCCATTAGAGGATAGTGTTCTATGGGTTTGAGTTTGGAGTCAAGACACTATTCCTTTAAGTGGGCTTGGCTCAAGGTTTTGTTCTATTAGAGGAGACCCTGGTAGGGTTTCTTTCCATAACTATGTTTTGAAAGAGGATCCCATTGTAGGGTGTTTGGTTTTGCTGAGGTTCTAGTAATTATGGTGGTTATCCCATGTTGGTTGTCCTATGAGGTGGCTAGGATAGATCAATAGTTTTGTTTAGAGGGTGAAGGTGTTATCCAACCATAGTGTTTGAGTTGTGGCTTGGAAATTTGAGGTTTTTATTTCTTAGTACCATTGAGGTAGGATACTTTTGGGATATTATTGCACTGGGCGAGTGCCCTGAGTTTGATTCTATTTCTCTCCTCTACTAGTCAGTTGGTTTTTGTGAGGTGGGGCTAGGGAGCTAATAGAAAATTTGGATTAGTGAAACTACCCTAGCCTGACTATTTTCTCTCATCTAGGGTTATTTGACCATAGAATATATTTCAATCCATCGGTATAGATTTTTCTTAGGGTTGAGGTTGGGCCTAGTCAAGTAGCTCAGTGATGCGCTTGTAGGTTCGTTCACCCAGTTAGTTATGAAGGAATTATGGGCATATTAGTATACTTTTGAGGTCGACAGGGTGTCCCTACCACTGGTTAAGATTACAACATTGGATTCCTAGTTCCTGGTAGATGTGTTCAGTATTTTGATTCATAGGATGAGATCCTACTGTCCAACATGTGTGTCTGTCCTCATGGTTGACTTTGGATCTCTTTCTTCATCAGGGGGCATGTTTGATGTTGTGTCCATGTAATCCATGATTTTTTAATTCGTTTGGATGGGGCCAGAGCAAGTATATAATACCTATGGGTGTCAGGAAAGAACCTAGGATTTTATATTTTCCTTTTTTACCCCTTTTTGTTCCTTTTGTCTTATGTTTATCTTATACCAGGAGTCATGTTCGACTACGCTAGACATGATGTGTGTTTCATGCATTTATTATGACAACAAATGTTAGGACCACCATTACAGGTGGCCTACTGATATTTGTTTCTCACCCCATGCACGTCTACCTTGGTTCATTCATACAAACTATATTATCTTTTAGGTTGAGAACCTTGCAGTTGATCGGGTGGCGGCCTAGTGTTGTATGTTTGAGTGGAATCTCTTAGGTGGAGTCTATGATTTGTGTTGTAGCAGTTCATCCATCATGGAGAACAAGTGTGTGGTTCATCTTAGAGTAGCAGTAAACCTTTTTTATTTTTTTCTCTATATGAGGTCAGTCTAGTGGGAAATCAGGGTCTGTTTGTTTTAGTTTGTTGAGTTTGTATGAAACATTCTATTAATTACAATATTGTAGTTATATATTTATTCTTTCACACTATTATGTTCATGGATTCTTGTATGTTTAGTTTATTTCCATTGTCATTGCACTCTGATATAAGGTAATAGTCTTCTCATTGTATCCTTTTAGGCCATCCCCACTATTCAGAAACCTCTGATGTATGTGGAGTCACACTTGATTCCTTCTTGTGAGCCAGATTGGGTGATGGGTTGGGTCGACGCAGGCTGGTTCATGGCACTATTCCAAGGTAAATGATTCAAAAAGTGATAAATAATGGATTTTGGGGTGAGATAAGATCTATAAATCCCCCACCACCAATTCTACTTCATGTTTTAAACATGTTTAAATCCTTTTACTACTAGATTTTTACATTTCACCATTTTTGGTTTTTACCTTGGTAACTAGTTTTTAAGCTAGTAGTTTATATTTTATTTAAGAATTATAAAGAAACCATTATGGAAGATTTTTGATGTTTTAAAACATTTTGGTCTCCATTTAGTCTAATTTAAGTTATAAATAATATAAAATAAGCTATTAAATTTAAGCATTTAATATATATATAATTTGTTTTTTAGAAATTTTTTTTTTATCATTATGTGTTCATAATCTTATATAAAATTAATTACCAATTAAATGACCAATAAAATATTTTTATAAATGTGAAAACGTCATATCAGATTTACTATATAAAAAATATCATTTTAATTTATATTATATAAATTATATAACATTAATAAAACAATTCACTGAAAATAACACTTTCACCATTATCATGTTCATTAACTTTAATATAAGTAATCATTATTTTATGCCTAAAATAAAATTAACAAAATTAAATAATATTAATATGTGGATATAAATTATGAAATAATTTTTTTTAGATTTAGTTTCTATAAGTGATGAAAATTAATTTTTAATATAAGTGAATAAAAACAATTTTTAGAGTAAATCATTACCTAATTTTTGAAAATGTTAAACATGGGATTTATTAATTCAAAATACAATTTTAAAATTATTTATTTTACTTTACAAATATATATAATTTTATAAAACAAATTCATTTACTTTTAAGTAATTATTTGATTATGACAATGTCATAAAAGTGACAGTATTAACAAAATCAATTTTTTTACTATTCTCCTAAAAATAAAATATTTTAGAAAAATATAAATAATTCATTCTACTCTAATATTGACATGTTTAATGAAAAAAGTATGTTAAAATTTTAAAATTAAAATTCTAAATTTATAAATTTATATTTAAAATGAAAATACATTATATAAAGAAAAACTTATTTTATTAAAATTAGAATTTTTATACTTAAAGTGTTTAAAATATTATTTCAAATAAATTTATAAATAAATGTTTTTTGTATATTATTTTATAAATATAAATATTAACTATTATAATAAACCTTTAACTATGATCAATTTAATATATTAAGGTAATATAAAATATTTTTTTTAAAGGTTCTTCAGAAGAAATCCTTTTGAAAGTATTAATCAACAAAAAGTGATAGTATATGATTATTTTAATTTATTATTATCTTTTTATATACTAATTATTATATTATTTGTGTAATTTTAATATGTCATGGTTTTTATTAGTCATATGTTGTGTTAGTTTTATGTTATGTGTGACACAAGATATTTAAGATAATATTAATTTAAAGGGCCCAAAATCTTAGGTCATTAAAATGACATTATTTTACCACTCTGAATAATAATTTTTAGGCTCTCCAACAAATTTTTATTCTTCTAATTTGAAATTTTACCGACTTGTACTATCAATACAACACTAAAACCTAGACATAAAATGTCCTAGTTAATCTTTCCTTAACTCTTTGATAATATCAGGTAAACATTTATTGAATTCATTTACATTTTTGGAACATTCCCATCAATGAAAAGAAAATGAATTCCATAACTATAAAAATACTTATAGGAAACATTAGTCTAAAAAAGTCATTAAAACACTCAATCATATTGATTATATGAGCATAGAATAATGTTTACTTGGTTATCTTGAATCTAATTACTTTGATACCTTAAGTGAATCGTAATATTCTTCTCAAAAAATATAGATTGAACTGTTGAGTAACTTCAACAGTTGGTTACTTAGGACAGTGTTTCACTAACACATAGAATATTATTACTTAATATTTTTTTAATTTTTTAACTAGGAAAATTCGTTTCTTATATTTTAATGATAAATATCAAAGAAAAGTTTGTTGATGGAGATGTTTATCTATAATCTTTTATCAGATAGTATCATGTTTTAGATTCATTTAAAAATTAATTTTATTAAATATTCTACCACAAAAAATGATGATCCATTTTAAAATTTTCATATTCATTAGTGTATCCTGATCCATATTTTACTAAAAAATGAGTCCACTTTAGAAATAATCTCACCACTTTGCTATTTAGCTAGGAAATTATGCTAATCACATCAGATATGATTATTTGATAGTTGAGCGGACACATCTCTGCACGAATCCATCATATACCCATAAGAACAACTCTATTACTCTATTATCCTGTATTATAGGGTTTATGACATAAGTGTAACAAAAAATATTACAATGGGATTTGGTTACATAACACTTAAGGTTAGACATTTCCTCATTTCCAAACACAAGACAATGAGAACACCGATTTAGCATAAACTTACCTTGTTGGATGATTGAGGTATTTACATGTGCTTACTTTAGAAGAAATCTGTTACTTGGTATTATTTTCAAAGGGTATTTAATATCACCATCTTATCTCAAGTTATTACCTATTTAAGCATGCATGATTCTAATTATTTAGTTTGGAATCATATTCCTTCCACCAAATTAATTTCTTTAAACCATATTGTTGTGTAACTCTTTTAAAAAATCCAATCTTATTTTACTAACCAAAATAAAAATTCATCTATATTAATACATATCTAAATGCATCCTATGTGTTATTAAGGGTTGGTCAAAATCCAGGGAAATTTTAATTTTTGGTCCCTCAAAAAGGGATGTTCTAAATATTAGGATTCATATTATAATTTTTACATTATGGAATCTCCAAGAGATTTTTATCAATGTGTTTAAAGGCTTGAGAGGTGTCTCAGGTTCTTAGATGAGTTCCATAGTGGGGATTATGTAGTGGTTGGGTATTTGGGAATGGTAAATTTGGTCAGACCTTAGATATTCCATGTGTCTTTGAACCCCGTTGATGTGTTGGGGTAGGTCGGGAAACATGTATTGGGAGTTAGCCTATGATTGGGGCTTAAACTCAATAGTTGGTTGGATATTTGTGGTGTTTTTGGTGTTTATTGTTAATTACAAGTCTACAGGAATTGGAGAAGGCTGTGATTAATTTGGGAATTTTTTTCTTCTTGTAAATCTTGGGTTGAGAATTTCACAAGTCCCCATACGTAAGAGTCTTGTTTAGAAAATGGTAATCTTACATATGGTTAGTTATTTATGTAAGGGTAGTAACTTGTTTAAAGTTCACTATTCATATGGATCCCAGTGTCTTAAAATTATATAACTTCTTAAGAATAAGTATTTAATCTTATGTATGGGTAACCCCATATATAAGGATGATACCCTTGTTTAGAAATTAGCAAAGAGTTGGACCCTATGATACATAATGATCTTTTTTATTTAAAAATTGTAAAATTTGATAAGTATTTTGCTTCCCTTGTGATATATAAATGTAAATCCTATGATGCATAAGGGTTAATTTGTGATGTGAATTTGTGAAGTGTGGTAAGCCCATGTGATACATAAAATCAAACCTTGGAACTTAAGGGTTTACTCTTACATATGGGTTCCCCTATACATAAGGGTCCTCCTATTTGGAAAATGGTAAATTACTAGAGGGTTTACTCTTGCATACAGATACTCCCATACATAAGAGTCACTATGAATCATAGTTTACTATTATATATGGGTACCCTAATATGAACAAGTCCTCCCCTTGGTTAGAAAATAGGTGTTGGAAGTCCATGTGATGCATAAAATTGAATCTCATGATACATAGTAGTTACTATTTATTGGTTGAGTAAATATAAGTGTACAAAAACATACAAATTTCATACGTACGAGACCTCATGTGAAAAGGTTACTCCTATGTAAGGTTATATCTATATGTAAGGGTTAGGGGATTTAAAAAAATTAAGATGACTAGTTTTTAAGATAATTAATTAAATTGGTTGATCTAAGTATTTAAAGGGTGAAATATCCTTTATAACTAGAAATATTGTGTTTAAACCCTAATTCTATTCTCTCTTTTGTACCTTCTTATTAATTAAAAAATCTCCATTGTTTTTTTGTTTATTCTAAGTGTAGTTAATTTCATAAGATTCTTATTAGTAAGTTCTACTCTTTTTATTCCCTAGGGTGTTGATTTCTGGTTTATCTTTATATTTCCTTTTTATTAGTTGTCCCCTAATTTAGGTTTTTTCAGATTATAGTAATTCTTCTGGTCAAAGTAGAATCATCCATATTTTCTCACCAAGTGGAATCTTGTTAACTTTGAATTCGGTTGGTGGCCTTTTCATTACAAAGTATCTTGCTCATTTAGTGATTTTATGATTGTGTTTGTTAATTGTAGTTGTTTTTGGAATGTTATAATGATTTATGGGACCTCTACCTATAAATTGGGATGAACTCACATAACCCAAATAGTCAACATGGACCATATAAATGGTAAAACAATTTGTATGTGGTTTTGTGGTCAAATGAGTTCTAGTGTCCCTATTTATGAATTGTTTTGTGGAATTAGTTGATTATAAAGGCAACTGGGTTTTCCATTTTAAGAAAGTATTTAAAATTTTTATAGGAAAATGTATTATTACAATAAATAGTTTAAAATGAAATTTCAATATAAATGGGATGATTTTGGGTGTTGGTTTTGAAATGGTATTTCAAAATAAATGAATGATTTTATAAAGATATCTCCATTTGGATTTTATTAAAGGGAATAACATTAGTAAGGATGGAATGTGATCCATTTTCAAAATGGGATATCACTACGGGAAAAATGGGTATTTGCAACGGGATATTTGCGACGTGGATAAATCCCGTCGCAAATAGCCCCGTTAAAAACTTATTTGCGACAGGGGTATTTGCCCGTCGCAAATAAGTAGTCTTTTGCGACGGGTTAGCTTTCCCCGTCGCAAAAGAATTGGCGCGCTTTGCGCGCCAAATCGCGGGAAACGTATTTGCGACGGGCGGTTATTGCCCGTTGCAAATAACCGGCGGCAGTAAAGGGTATTTGTGACGGGAATATTCCCCCGTCGCAAATAGTATGTCGGCAGGTTGTTATTTGCGACGGGACCCGTCGCAAATAACTATTTAACCGTTGACCGTAATAAATGATGGCTAAGGTATTTGCGACGGGATACCCGTCGCAATTGGACCCGTCGCAACTAATCTAACCTATAAATACCCCCATCCGTTTTTTTCAATTCATTCTCAAACTCCATATTCTCCTTCTCTCAAAATTCTATTTCTAGAGTTCAGCGTTTCTTAAGTTTAATTTTTTTCTCTGGAGTTGATATTGAAGTTTTCAAGAATGATCAGAGATCAACCTCAGATCAATTTTAAAGGTATTTATGTTCATTTTAATTTAATATTTATTTTAAATTTTTTATTAGTTTCAATTATTCTTAATTAGTTGTAATTTAATTATGTTTACATTGTTTTGTTACTTAATAAATTTAAATTATTAGTATTGTTCATAGTTAATGGTAATTAGGAATAATTAGTAATAATTTTCAATAATTAAGAATAAATACTAATAATTAGTAATAAATACCAATAATTAGGAATAATAACATTATTACATTATTAGTATATTTTATTATTAATATTAAAATAATATAATTTTTTATATTATATACAATTCTCCTTTCATCTGTGTGTTTTCTGTCTCCACATGTAATATTTGTATGTGGAGACAGAAAACACACAGATGAAAGGAGAATTGTATATAATATAGAAAATTATATTATTTTAATATTAATAATAAAATATACTAATAATGTTATTATTCCTAATTATTGGTAATTATTCCTAATTATTGGTAATTATTCATATAATTACCAATAATTAGGAATAATTACCAATAATTAGCAATAATTAGGAATATTTTGTAATAATTTGTAATAATTACCAGTAATTAGTAATAATTACCAATAATTAGTAATAATTTGTAATAATTATCAATAATTATCAATAATTAGTAATAATTAGTAATAATTAGTAATAATTACTAATAATTACCACTAATTAGTAATAATTAGTAATAATTAGGAATAATTACCAATAATTAGTAATAATTAGTAATAATTAGGAATAATTACCAATAATTAGTAATAATTAATAATAATTAGTAATAATTAGTAATAATTAGTAATAATTAGTAATAATTAGGAATAATTAGTAATAATTACCAATAATTAGTAATAATTACCAATAATTAGTAATAATTACCAATAATTATCATTAATTACCGATAATTTCCAATAATTAGGAATAATTACCAATAATTAGGAATAATTACCAATAATTAGTAATAATTAGTAATAATTAGGAATAATTACCAATAATTAGTAATAATTACCAATAATTAGTAATAATTAGTAATAATTAGTAATAATTACCAATAATTAGTAATAATTAGTAATAATTCGTAATAATTACCAATAATTAGTAATAATTAGTAATAATTAGTAATAATTACCAATAATTAGTGATAATTATCAATAATTAGGAATAATTACCAATAATTATTAATAATTAGTAATAATTAGGAATAATTATCAATAATTAGTAATAATTAGTAATAATTACCAATAATTAGTAATAATTAGTAATAATTAGTAATAATTACCAATAATTACCAATAATTACCGATAATTAACAATAATTAGGAATAATTACCAATAATTAGTAATAATTAGTAATAATTACCAATAATTAGTAATAATTACCAATAATTACCAATAATTACCAATAATTACCAATAATTACCGATAATTAGTAATAATTGGTAATAATTAGGAATAATTACCAATAATTAGGAATAATTACCAATAATTACTAAGAATTAGTAATAATTACCAATAATTAGTAATAATTACCAATAATTTCCAATAATTACCGATAATTAGTAATAATTACCGATAATTAGGAATAATTACCAATAATTAGTAATAATTAGTAATAATTACCAATAATTAGTAATAATTACCAATAATTAGTAATAATTACCAATAATTACCTATAATTAACGATAATTACCAATAATTAGGAATAATTACCAATAATTAGGAATAATTACCAATAATTAGCAATAATTAGTAATAATTACCAATAATTACCAATAATTACCGATAATTAGTAATAATTAGTAATAATTAGGAATAATTACCAATAATTAGTAATAATTAGTAATAATTACCAATAATTAGTAATAATTACCAATAATTAGTAATAATTAACAATAATTACCCATAATTACCGATAATTACCAATAATTAGGAATAATTACCAATAATTAGGAATAATTACCAATAATTAGGAATAATTACCAATAATTAGGAATAATTACCAATAATTGGTAATAATTAGTAATAATTAGTAATAATTAGGAATAATTACCAATAATTAGGAATAATTAGTAATAATTACCAATAATAAGTAATAATTAGTAATAATTAGTAATAATTACCAATAATTAGTAATAGTTAGTAATAATTAGTAATAATTACTAATAATTAGTAATAATTAGTAATAATTAGTAATAATTACCAATAATTAGTAATAATTACCAATAATTAGTAATAATTACCTATAATTAGTAATAATTTCCAATAATTAGGAATAATTACCAATAATTACCAATAATTACCGATAATTAGTAATAATTAGTAATAATTAGGAATAATTACCAATAATTAGTAATAATTAGTAATAATTACCAATAATTAGTAATAATTAGTAATAATTAGTAATAATTACCAATAATTAGTAATAATTAGTAATAATTACCAATAATTAGTAATAATTACCAATAATTAGTAATAATTAGTAATAATTAGTAATAATTACCAATAATTAGTAATAATTAGTTATAATTAATAATAATTACCAATAATTAGTAATAATTACCAATAATTACCAATAATTACCAATAATTACCAATAATTAGGAATAATTACCAATAATTAGGAATAATTACCAATAATTAGGAATAATTACCAATAATTACGAATAATTACCAATAATATTAGTACTATGAAAATAATAAAAAATTTATATAATATTAAAATTATCAATATTTGTAACAGGTTTTGCTTTATTCTCAACATATTCAATTCTTAAAGGGTCAATTTTTAGGTCTATCTCAATAAAAAGTTTGCGTCAGTCGTGTATGATGTAAACTCTATAATTATCCTATCTTGAGTGTTTTTTCTAACAAATTATTCAAAACCAGTAATGATTTTATATTTTATAGAAAAATATGGAAGAACGAGGTCGTCAAAAATCATTATTAGGTGACCGCATATGTATAAATCAACTTAGAAATCCAAACGGTTCTGGTTTAAATCCAGTATATGTAGAGGGTGTGGAGACTTTTTTATCATTTGCGGCATCAAATCCAGAATTTGTTTCAGAAGGAAAAATAAAATGTCCTTGCATAAAATGTGCATTGAGAATGTTTGACACGTTTGACAAAGTGGGGGGACATCTCTTGCATTTTGGTATTCAACCAGATTATGTTTTTTGGTATCAACATGGTGAACGCAGTTCCAGAGCAGGTGATACCAACTTGATTCCGGATCCATCCTGGTTTCAAGATTTAGTTCATGATGTTGCAGGTTCATCTGTTCAACATACAGAAACTCCGCCTGATATAGCTTCAAATCCTGAGTTAGCACCGTCTGAATTTTATGAGTTGTTGAGGTCTGTTGAGGATGCATTATATCATGGCTGCAAGATGAGCAAAGTAGAAGCAGTTGCAAAATTTATGGCTATCAAATCAGATAACGGAATGTCAAACACCTATTTTGACCAGATATTTTCTTTTCTTAAAACACTGTTACCCGAAGGAAATGTTTTGCCTGCAAATTACTATGAGAGTAAGAGGATGGTTCAAAATTTGGGACTTACTTGTCAGAAGATTCATGCATGTTCAAATGACTGCATTTTATATTCTTGGGAAAATGAGTCGTTGGATAGTTGTCCCACATGTGGGCAACTGAGATATAAAGAAGGACAACATGGGAAGTCTGGTTCGAGGCGTGCGTGTTCATCCGACTCATGGAATCATCAATATTAAATGTAAAAGTGTTCTCGTAGTAAATGAACCATTCTTATTGGCTCAACAGGCACATCAAGTTTATTACGCAAAGTACTGTGCTACATCAAGAGACTTGACTGATTGGTGGAGTGTAATAAAAATCAAAATTCGAGACAATCAGTTTAGTCAAAGGGAATGTGCTTTCACTAATGTGCAAAGAATTGAAGTTTTTCAAGAGAGTACTCAAAATCAATCTTTTTTACAAAGAGACATGAGTATCGATGACGACACCCCACATTTAAGAGTCGGTGATGACGATGATGTTAATGATGTCACATATGAATTTGAAATGGTAAGAGATGAAGCAACTGTAACTCGAATGGATATCGATGATGTTGAGGAGGAATATGAAGATGACATTGACATATATGAAGATGATGATGAAGATGAACACTGATAGAATTCCATGGTATTTATATACAATCATAATATGTATATATGTATATATAATAGTAATTATCAATTATTTGCTAACAACATTAAAATTTTCTGTTTCAGATGGACGACGCCACATTTTGTGAGTTGGCGGATGCTGACCTGCCTTTTGATGCAGATGAGTTGCTGGCAGATGACCCTCAGCCTGTAGGCGCTCCAGGGAGTACGCGGAGGGGGCGCGGTCTTGCACGATTGATGATTCCTGACCCCGTCGCCGAGTAACGTCCACGTCTAGGGTTTTATCCACGCACAGGGAGGGGTGATAACCTATGTGATAATCTGTGGATTTGACTAAGATTTCATTAATCTATTCACATAATAAATGTTTATTATTTTTACAGTTTTCCGCATATAGCAGTCGGACAGGGCAATGCTATTTTGCGCAACTATTTCTCTCAGCCGTGGACCACATGGGAGCAGATTCCCATTGATGTGCAGCAGGCCATGTTCGGCCATTGGTTGGTACGTACATAAATAAATAATTTTTATTTTGAAAAGTATTTCATTTCTAACTTGATATTTTGATTTATTTGTAGGGTTTATGGTATTCGATCGAGGATACCATGCATGACGCCATTCACAAGGCATGGGAGGTGGCCATGCGTGATCGCTTTCGTCAGTTTTTGCACAATTTAAGAAAATCTGCCACGAAGAAAGCAGGAGTGTCAGATTTTGACGAGTCATGTAGAGTACACCGACCAGAGTACATTTCATCCCATGTATGGGATGGATTATGTGCGTACTGGTTGAGTGGTGCCTTTCAGAGGAGATCATCGGTGGGGAGACAGAATCAGGGGAGACAGAAGGTGACTTATCGAGCTGGGAGTCGTTCTTTCAGTACTCATAGATAGCATCTGGTACGTACATTATTTATAAATATTTTATATAACTATAAATATTAACAGTTTAATTTTTTATTCTTATAGGCTGTCGAGCACCCCGATATTACAGAGTACGACGTATATCAGAGGATTTATAGTGATCCTACTACTGGGGAGCTCAAAAGCATCACATCGTGGTTAGTATTATTTGTTTTCAAGTTTAAAAATTAACTGCATATAATATATTCACAATTTTAATTTTAAATTGCAACTACAGGAGTCATATGAGGCCGCAGTGTTACAGACCCGGCCTGAGAGTCAGGCTGAGTCATCAGATCAGACCACTGGCCGTCAGTTTGATGAGGCAGCATGGATGCAGGCCACCCATTATGCCTTCAAGAAGGGCCGGGTAGTTGGTATTAGCTCTCGACGGAATCCCGGAGATTATTATGGCAGTGCTGCGATGTCGGCATCCAGCTCGAGAGGAGCTCGTGCATCTTCTTCTGCTACACAGTATGAGGATCAGTTGCGATCTCAGACTGCACTGATAGAGAGTCTCCGACAGGAGCAGGAGCAGATGCGTCAGCAGCAGCAGCGACATGAGGAGGAGCATCGACGCCAGCATCAGCTGTACGAGGAGCAGATGAGTCGGTGGCAGTAGCTGCACCAGGAGAAAATGGAGTACATGCGCCAACTCACTCATGCTTTAGGGATGGAGTTTCCTCCACCGACATCTACAGATCCCCCCCTCCCCCCTCCTTCAGATTAGAGTTTTTTTATGTTATAAAGATTGTAAAATCAAATATGGATTTTTTTCTATTCGTAGTTTTTGTCTCATTATAAAATATTAATATGAATAATAATATTATTTATATTTTATAATATTAAATTATATATATATATATTAAAATTTTATAATATTATAATTTAATTATATTTTTTTGTAATATTTGAATTATTTTAATATTTGAATGTAAAATAATTCTATTATTTTTATATTAATTAAAATAAATTATTAATATTTTTTTATTTATGAATTATAATTCTAATATTATTATATTAATTAAATCATTTATTAATATTCTATTATTTTTTATTTTTGAATTATAATTCTATTATTATTATATTAATTAAAATAATTTATTAATAATTTATTATTTTTATTTGTGAATTATAATTCTATTATTATATTAATTAAAATAATTTATTAATAATTTATTATTTTTTATTTTTGAATTATAATTGAATTATTATTATATTAATTAAAATAATTTGTTAATAATTTATTTATTTTTATTTTTTTATAGTATTTGCGACGGGATACTATGCTCGTCACAAATATTATTATTATTATATTCATTAAAATAATTTAATAATAGTTTTTTATTTTTTTCTAAAAAACAGTATTTGTGACGGGACCCGTCTCAATTACTCTTTTAAATGTTTTTACAAAAAATACGGAGTAAGATTTGCGACAGGAAGTATCCCCTTCGCAACTACTAGCTTTAGCGACGGGCCCGTCACAAATAGTTGTTGTTGCGACGGCGTTTTCCACAACGGGCGATTTGCGACGGGCCCCCGTCGCAAAAAGCCATTTGCGACGGGATCCCCTCACAAATCGGCTGTCGCAAATACCTGTTTTTCTAGTAGTGTATAAATAGGGTTTTTGATTTGGTTTTTAAGGGAATGCTAGAAGGGATTAGTTTGATATTTATTTGGTTTGGTTTACCACATATGGTAAAATACCTATTTTTTAAATCCTATATTCTTTTTGTTCTTCGTAATTATGATTTACTAGTATTTTATTCTTATTGTATAATGATTTATCCTTGTATAGGAATCCTTTACCATGTTATGGTGTTTATATGTGGTTCTATGTACTGTTGTGTATTTGGATACATGGGTTGGAGGATAATGTTCGGATTTTCATATCAAGTTATTGAGTTGGTTTATTTTAACTTTATTGGAACCATAGAGGGTAGGTATGGGTAAAATTTCTTAGTTTTCATGGAACCACTCATGGTTCCATGAAGTATTTTGGGGGTATCCTCATGGGTAAATTGGATCTAGAGTGAGGTGTTTAGGCTTGGTTAAGGATTCGGCGACCAAGTATCTTGTCATGTGGGTTTTAGAGATGAGACCTTCACTTTTATAAATTTATATTACATAAACATTAATATTGTAGGTAACCTATGGGGTTGGTTTAGGGTAGAACTATGAGATATACTTGTAGTTTTTATTGGGATGTGTTTTTGGGATGCTTTTGTCTTATTTACACTACTTATTAAATATTTTTTTCAATTTACTTTATGATATATTGAGATGGATTGTTGTGACCACGTTTTGGGTGAGAATATGGTTGGTTGTGATGTAATGTTTTTGATGTCAAGACTTGATGTTAGGCCTCTCCTTGGGTGAGAGGGTGTTGGTTGGTACTTCCTTGATTGTGAGTGTATTGTTTCAGGTTATAATATGGTAAAATATGGTTTTATTTGAGTGAGAGGTCTGATCTATTATTTTCCTCTTTTGGATATGATACCTATATAATACATGGCCTAACATTGAGTGATAATGTGTTATAAGAGAACACCCTAAGTGATAGGACACTATTTTAGGATGTGATATGATATGATACACTAGGTATGAGCCACCCTGAGTGAGAGGGGATCGGTCAACATGATGTGGTATGAGATGCAATATGGGATATGTTGTGGTTTTTCATGGGTAATGTGACCTCACCCTAAGTTAGAGGGTTATGGTAAGTGATATCGCATGATATTTTGGACCATATGTCCACCCTATGTAAGAGTGGATGGACCGAGATGTTGATGTGCAACCAACCCTAAGTGGGAGGCTATGGTCGAGAAATTTATGTGGAACTTATGTGTGTGGCCTCCCCTAATTTATAGGTAATAACCCATTACATAACATGAGACCTATCAGAAATAGAGAGGGGGTGGAGGTTGGAGACTTGATATGAGATTATATCTTGGAAAAAACTACCCTAAGTTAGAGGGAAGGGTTTGAGACATAGTTACATGTCTCTGGTATTAACTATGGGAAGTGGGACATATTTCATCACTATAGGAATCTCTTACTTATAGAATTATCTAAATCAGGTGTGATCATGTATCACAGTGGCCTGTTTATCACATTATAACCTAATGTGTTTTATTTTATTCGAATGATGGGTTATATTTATGGTTTTTTGTGTTAAAAAATCATTACATACACTGTTTTGTTGTATTTCATGAAAATCCATTTGATCACATCAATATTAATGATTTTGATTCAATGTCTAATTCTAAAGGGTCATTGAAATCACCCCTAATCCCCAAACATGACATGTGTTTTGATGTATGTGGGTAGAGCTTCTTTTTTTTCTTTCATGAACATGTATCTTTTTGATTTGTGAAAGTGATTCAGGTCTAATAGGATGTGAATGATAATGATTTATCATGGATAATTATGTGATTTGGATTATAGGCCATTGTAGTAATTTTTTAGTTATTTCTCTAAATATATACCAGCTAGTGTTCCATTGTATTTATTTTGATGATACTTTCCATGTGTATCTGGTGTTGCACTATTATGTTGTGATGAATTATATAAATTTTTTACTTCTTTTCTACTATGTACTTTGGGTTCACTCTTGGATCCCTATTTATTATCTATATTTTTTTCGAATTTCCATTTTATAGATGGATCATGTTTATTTTTTGGTAGTTTTGGGAATGATCACGTGGCTTTACTAAGGTAGTAGTCTCCTCATTACTATTTTGGAACCTCACTACATGTTAGTATCCTATAGAATACATATAAACATACATTAGGTCTTGTAGTTCCCTTGTATAGGTGATGTTTGGGTGATATGGGATGAGGTGATACAAAATGGTATCAAATAATTTGTTTGGTTAGAGAAGTATCAATTAGAGTTGGAGTTAGGTTTTCATGAATCAAGTGGTAGACTGGTAGCATGTCTGGATAGCATGGATTCAGTTGAAACCCATGTTTATAGGGGATTCCCAGTGTTAGAGGTAGGAACTATAGTATGAATGAGGAATTATATAGAAAATACTAATGTGTAATGGATGAGACTTTGGTTGAGTTATAGGGATCAAACAGGATCCAATGAAATTTTTCATGTATCATGATATTTTCATGGTTAGGACAATATAAACACGCTTATGGATAGTGCTATTTAACATATTGTCTCTTTAATATTCATCATTAATTGAATAAAATTTAAATATACTTAATGTTTTCTCAAATAAATAATAACGAGTGATTAATTTAACATATATTCATGGGTATTTTTTGATTTATTATTGATTTTTATTGTTCTCCCACTATAGGTAAATGGTTTTGGAGATTTTTGAATTTTTTTAGAAAAATAAATTTAAAAATAACACTCTTGAAGTGGCATAAGGTGTGCATGAAATTGTTTTATAGATTGGTTTTACTAGAAATGGATCATAGAGATGGTGTTTTTGAAATGGTTTGAGATTTTATGGTTTTTAGAAAATATGGGGAAAAGGGTTTTGAAATTTTTTTTCAAAGTGGACATTGAAAATGAAATAATGTTTTATAAAAATAAAAGACCAGCTAGGTTGTGAATTTTTATAGTGACCTAGGCTTAACATACATCGATATTACATCATTTTTTATGAATACAAATCACATTACAAAAATACATGTATGATGACCATAATAGTCTAGTGTCTTTTGAAACTTGGAACAAAATAATCTAACTTAGTAAAGGTCTTCAATGATTACCACAAAGATATCCCCCTTTTAGTACTTCTACATAAAACCTTTCATCATAACATAAGGAAATTAAACATAAGAAATTGTGAGATTAAATGCTAATGAATGGTAAATAAAGGAGATACTTAAGAATAACATAAACATAAGGGAATGAGAAGATGAGAATAAAATTTCAAGATCATGCCCTAAATATCAAAGATCATATACATGAGTCATGGAATAATGATTATCAATTCATAATACATGAATCATAAGGGTGATAAATCATGAAAAATCAACCATGAACCATAATATCTTATCATACAAGTGTGTAAACATCATAAATATAGAAAACTATTTCATGTGTCAAGTTTAACTACCAATATCATCACCATAGTGGATCAGGACACACCTATTTCCAATAGTGGATCAAGAATCACATATTCACCATTGTGGATCAGGATGCACCTATTTCCTATTGTGTATCAGGATACACCTCTTTCCCATTGTGTATTAGGACACACCTATTTTCCATGGTGGATCAGGAAACACCTCTTTCCCACAGTGAATAAGGACACACCTATTTCCTTTAGTGGATCAATCCCATCGACTATTCTATCATCATTGTCTCATGAGGTATAAATATTTACCCAATTCATTTGAGGGAGATATTGATCCCACCCATATCATAAGGATATCACACATACGTGTTCCATAAAACATTCATCTTATCATAACCCATAAAAATAGATGGGTTTTATAAATATCATATCATAACCCATGAAATGAAATAGATATCATAAATATTTAATCATATCGTAACCTATGGAAAATAGGTAGGTTCCACAATCATTTCACACTAGACTATTGAGTTAAAGGTTGCTTGTTTCATAAGCATTTATCACAGTATTACCCATTAAAGAGAAACATGTTTCATAAACATCAAGCCATCAAAATATATAACATTCAAATAAATAATATGAATGGTATCCTTAGATCATATCCCTAGTAAATCATAAATTTTAACCAAGGATGTTCTCTTAGATGGATAAGTATTTTTGAAACATCACTTGGAACATAACTTTTCATAAAAAACCACTTTTTAAAACATATAACATTTTCCAAATCATCCACTTTGAAAACATATAAAAGAATCGTGGAAAATTGTTTAAAAAATTTATT
This sequence comes from Viscum album, assembly GCA_963277665.1. Classification (NCBI taxonomy): domain Eukaryota; kingdom Viridiplantae; phylum Streptophyta; class Magnoliopsida; order Santalales; family Viscaceae; genus Viscum; species Viscum album. The sequence goes on along the minus strand of OY728158.1, from coordinate 727,242,368 downwards.
AAGGAAAATATCCTTTACACTTGGAAAATTATTTTTAACACATAAAATTTTTTGAAAAGATTTTCTTTTAATGTAACCTTGAAAACTTATAAATAAGATTGAAAAAATTTTGAAATCCATTATCCTTAAAAACATATAAAATAATATTGAAAACATTTGGAAGACATTTCCTTCAAAAACATATTTTAAAACATATAAATGAATTTTTGATAACCTTAAAACATTATCAAAATCTTTTTTATTTAAAAATTTTCATTAAATATCAATTTAAAAACATTATTCAAAACATGGTTTTTTGAATAAAATATATTTTTGACTCAAAAAAGAAATGAGACTATATTTTCATAAAAAAATTATTAATTATATTATATAAAAAAAAATTGAAAATGGTATTAATACATGAATACATTATGAATAATGTAATGACCCAGACCCCTTCAAGTAATTCCTTTTTGAAAAAATTGTGTTTGGGGTGTTTTGGGGATAGTTGGTGACTCATTTTTTAGAGTTATCTAAATACCTAGTTTCAAATGTCATCATCGGTAAGTCGGGGGCATCAGCAACAATGAGTCAGGGGTGTCAACATTGACGAGTCAGGGGTGTCAGCATCGGTGAGTTGGGGGAATCTAAATTCATTAGTTCAGGGAATTAACATCGATGAGTCAAGGGCATCGACATCAGTGAGTTGAGGTGTCGGTAGGCCAGAGCATTGGTAGGACCATGAGTCGGTGAGTCTAGGGAATCAACATCGGTGATTCAGGGCCATCAACATTGGTTATTTGGGGCATCGGTAGGCTAAAGCGTCAGTAGGATGAGGTGTCAGTGAGTCAGGGGCGTCGACATCAGTGAGTCAGGGGCATCAACATCAGTGAGTTGAGGTGTCGGTAGGTCAGGGTATCGATAGGTCGAGGCATCATTTAATCATTGTGTTGGTAGCTCAGTGTCGGTGTCTCATTGTCAGTAGGTCATGTTGGTAGCACACCCATCGGTTAATCACCCATCACTGACTCATTTCCAATTTTTCCAGTTTATCTCAGTTTTCTAGTTTTTGTGCACTTACGTATTATATGATGTAAACTCACTTTAAAGCCATGTTTAGGGAAATTTTAAGGGTTTTCTTAAGGATATTATGTATATATTTAATATCCTAACTCTAGAAGGAATTTTGAGATAATCAAACTGCATAATCTTGACCACAATCCCATGATTAATGGCTTTTGAAACCGTTCTTCCTTTAATATAGGATTTAGCTCTTCAAAGTTGGGATCTTCTTTTACTAATGTGTTTTTCATTCCCTCTTAGTGAACCTAAAGACTTCTTATCTAGAAGAGTTGTGTTCCTATGATAGATACCCCTCCTACTCAATTTTCATGGAGTTCTTCCCTACTAATCGCGTGATCCCCTATTCTTGGCGCATGGGAAGTTTTGGTCACCTGTTGTTTCAGGTAGAGATTCCTTCTACCTCTCTTTAATTGTGCATCATGCGGGGTGGGTATACTAATGATTCATTGTGAAAAATAGGTGAATAATTGTGTTAAAATGAGAAATAAATAAGAATGGAATATGATCAAAATATAACAGAGGTTAACAACATAATGAGTTGTGATAGGATTGATATTTGATCACTAGTTTTATTCTATTATCCTTGTTTCCTTTATGGAATGTTGTGGCTTTATGCCTTCTAAAAATAACATCCATTGGTGGTCTTTGCTTTCATACTAGAGATATACTATTTTTTGGGATGACTGATAAATGGATATGAAATGAAATCTATTAATCACATGTACTTTGGATAATTGAAATGGATGCCCCGAGATCAAACCGATTGTGTGATCACCCTGGTTATTCTAAAGTGGAATTAAATAACCCCCTTTCTAAACCAGAACATGTTTTTGTGGTTTAATGGTAGTTTCTGTGGGGATTTGTGTATGGGGTGGTACAGGGGGGTGTTTTTATCCTAATTTGAGAGACTGATTGATTGTGGGATGGATGGAATTATAGGCAGTGAGACTTCCTTTGTTTGTGTTGTGGTCATCGAATGACATTGGGAAGTGGGACTACAGTGTGTTTATGAAATTGTTATACAATTGGACTGTATCTAGTAAATGTTTTAGAAGTAGGGATATAGGACTGGGCTGTGAGAGAAGGATTTTGTGGTATAACTCTGAAGAATGACAGATGGAATTACAAAATAATGGAGTGGGTTAGTTTTTGTGTGTTTGGTTATTAGGCACTTCACTTTCTGGATGTTTCTAGATGTTTTTATTGGTAGTTTCCTCAGGTAGTGATGGAATAAACTAAATTTAACCCCTTAATTAAAAAATGGAAAATGGTTAAACGAAAATGGGGGTTGGGTTATGTTTTGATAGTGGCTGTTTGTGTGATTATGCATATTGGGGTAGTATAAAAGGTGGTTTGGTTGTTTGTTTTGGGGAATCGTAGGTTGGGATGAGTGTTTTTTACTTATACGTATAAATTTTAGTTCCTTGTGATTTCTATATGCACCCCACCCTTGTTTGTCACCATGTCCCGAACACCCCCATTTCATGGGGGAGGGTGTGTTTCTTAACATCCCAGTGGGAGGATGGATGGTGGGTTTCTGACTTTCTTCCTCACACCCTCTTTCAGTTCTTACCGCTCAAGAGTATCAAGGAATGCTGTAATGTCTTGAGTCTTACCATAGTCCAAGACCCTTTGGGAAGGTTTATTTTGGATGAGGGGACTAGGTGATTGCAAGCCTGGATTATTTCCCAAGTGTTTTCAGGATGAGGCCCATGTGTTTTCGAGCGAGAGGCGTGGTTTTGGACTAGGTTTCTATGAGTGGGTTTTGTCTATGGTTTGAGGTTGAGGTGTGTGTAGGAAGGTTGTGGCAGTGAGACATAATTTTGGAAGAGTGGTATTATCAAGATATTAGCCATTAGGAATGAGCAGTTAACCGGTGGTAAATTGGTGTGAGGTACCCAAATATTGATGTGCTTATAGTACTACTTGACTTCACTTAAATTATTTAGTGAGTATTCCTTGGTGAGGGTGGTCTAGTTAGTAATCCATGGTAGGTGCTTTGAGTTTCTACAATTTTCTCACTGGGGAATTAGTATGTTCCCCCACCTATGCATGTGTAGATTTATTTTTTCTTACTGACTATACGTGTATACTCACCCTACAATTGTAAAACTCATTTCAGGTCTCCAGGAGGACTTCAAGGATCATGCTGGGTTTTACGAGCTCAGGTGTCAGGATAGTTTTGGTGCTACTATTTAGCCCTTTTCTTTTGGTACTTGTTTTAGTACATTGGTTGTACTTTTGATGCAATTATGTTTGAATATGCATATGGGCATAATTTTTTGATTTAATTTTACCTTTACTTTGATGTTATTTGGTATTTTACCATCATATAAATCATTCTCATTTTCACTAAAAAGGGTGATTCATTACATTTTGTGTTAGATTATATACCCTTTGTGCTAGTTTCCACTCAGTCTCGGGAATCTTGGGGATTTAATTTACAGACTAAGAGATAGGATGGTAAAATTTTATTTTCTTTTTATTTTACCATCCTATCACTCAGTCTCATTTTCATTAAAAATGGTGATGCATCATAATTACTTGTGTTCTTGTGTGTCTTGGGCATCTTGGGGATTTAATTTACATAAAGTGTTAAAATAAAAAGAAAATTGAAATAATACTTGGGCTTATGAGTTCCTTGTTTACCCTTTTCATCTATGGAACCTAGATGTCACCCATGTGTGGTGCAAGTAGTTGAGACCCAACAAGATAATCCGGTTGATCAGTGGAGGGTTGATCAGGAGGAGGAATTTGACTTGTGGAAAAAGACCCTTTGTTCTTTCTAGTGGAAAACCCTAGGAAGGTACGAAGGTAGCATTTCAAACTAAGAGATGGAGGTTTCGGTTGAGGACCTTCAAATCACCTTTACCTTGATTCGAGCTCTGAGGGAGTACTGGGTTCTATTGGTAGTTAGCCAGATGAGGGGAGCATCGTGTCAATGGTGGAATCTCTACCTTGGGAAAAAGAAGGAAATTGATATTTTGTGGGTTGACTTTGAGAAGGAGTTTCAGGCAGAGTTTATTTCCTTGATAATGAAGCCCAAGAAGAGACATGAGCTATTATCCCTCCAATAGGGAAGCATGTTGTGGAGGGAATTGAGGATCAAGTGTAAGGATATACTATTATTTTCTCTAGAACTATTTCTAGATGAGGAGTCCTGGTAAAGACTCTTAAAGGTAGAAATTTGACCTTCTCTTCAGTATGTTATTACTCATTTAACTCTACCGACATACTTAGAGGTTTAGAAGAAGGTTGATGTATTGTAAAGGATGCACTCGATGGGAGTTGTGTTGTGAGAAGGGAGCTAGCCGAGTTTTTCTAAGGGGGAGGCATTTAACAGTAGGTCTCTGGCTTTATGGTCATCTAGGTTTCAGCTAGTGGGGATTAGGCTTCAACAGTTCTAGTTCTGATCTCCTGGTCGACATTCTTTTTCTATGGGCCCAAGACCAAGGTTCACTATCTATAGAGGACATGTACATCTTCGAAACCAATGCCCAATTCTAACTTAGTATAATGGGGGTGTGCAGGTTCAGTGCCAACCTTAGCTATAACAGTTTCCAGTCAGGACATTCCACTAGCCAAGGAAGCAGGCTCCCGCTCCATGGAGGGTAGAAAGTGTAGGAGGAGGCCGACATCAGGGTGCTCCTCAGGGAACTTTGATAGAGAATGGTCCAGGAGGTGATTGATAGAAATCAGGTAGAGGAGATGAGCGTGGTTAGTTGCACGCCACAGAGGAAGCATTTCTAGCAGGGCTAAAGGTTTTTTGAGGTATGATCAGTCTGTTTAGTACTATTGTGTGTGCTTTGTTTAATTTAGGATCCTCATAATCCTTTTTTTACCCAGTCTAGCCTATTATTTGGGTATGGAGGTATCGAGACTTTCCATGCCCCTAGTGTTTAGTATGCTAGTTGGAGGTTAGACCAATCTGTTTGATGTGTGTTGAGGATGTAGATTGATGATGGGACCGCATCAGTCTCATGGGGATCTTTTCTTGCTACAAATGAAGCCATAAAATTTCCTCTTAGGAATTGAATGCTATTTTTTTTGTGAATTCCTTTATCAACTTCTTTCCCAGAGGATATTTTTGTTTTCGATATGAATGTCCAGTGAATATCGTTTATTGGTGATCAAAGTTGTCATATGGGAAGTTGGTGCATGGAGCCTCCTCTCTCATTGTCTGTCGAGCTATCATTGGAATTAGAAGACTCAGAGATGATGGGGGTTACAAGGGTTTTCAGAGAGTTTCTATATGTCTTCCCAGAGTAGGTTGTAAATATACCCCCTCAATGTGATGTTAAGTTCAAAATAGACCAGGAAACAAGTGTCCATCCACTTTTGATGGCTCCCTATCAGATAGTGCCTTCTGAGTTGTAGAATCAGATCTAAGACTTGATAAAGAAGGTATTTATCTAGACGAGTGTGTCATCATGGGGTGCTCTAGTATTTTTTGGAAGAAGGTATCTAGTTGTCTAAGAATGGTCATAGACAATCGAAGACTGAATCAGGTTACGGTCAAGAACCGTTACCCCCTCTCGAGGATCAAATATCTTTTTGATCAGTTAAAGGGATCAGGTTGTTTCTCTAAGATCAATTAGTGGTGTAGGTATCACCAACTGATGGAAAAGGATGGTGACATCCGGAAGACTACTTTCATGTGAAGGTATGGGAATTTTTGTTCATGGTCTTGTAGTTTTGTGTAATGAACATGCCAACTGTGTTCATGGGGCTCATGAAGTCTATTTTCTATGAGTTCCTAGACTGGTTCACCATCATGTTCATCGATAAGATACTGATCTACTCTAGGTTAGAGGAGGATAATTCCAAACATCTTAGTACAATCTTTGTGGTCCTCCTACACCACCATCTCTATGGTAAGTTTTCCAAGTGAAAGTTCCGGATTTGATAGGTGCACTTCTAGGACAGACGGTGTCTCGGTAATGGACAGAAGTGGACGCATCAAAGATTGAAGTAGTTATTTCTTGTAAAACACCCAAGAATATGGTAGAGGTTCATAGCTTAATGGGTCTGACGGGCTGTTACCAAAGGTTCATACCATAATTATCTCAAGTTGTAGCTCCATTGATAACTTTGACCAAAAAATACTAGGCCCTTTATGTGGAGTGGGAAATGTCAGGCAGTTTTCAGCTACCTGAAGGGGAAGCTAGTCAGTGTCTTAGTGCTTAGGTTTCTAGAGGAAGGGGTGATGTTCAAGGTGTTCTATGATGCTTTTGATGTAGTTTTGGGCTGTGTGATGATGCAGTAGTGATGAGTAATCTCTTATGGATCTAGGAAGTTACGTCACCATGAACATAACTATTCCACCCATGATGTAGAGTTTTCCATGGTCATGTTTGTGATAAAGTTGTGGAGACATTACCTCATCAGGGAGGGCTTTTTGGTCTTCACGGATCATAATATTTTTAGGTATATATTCTCCCAATAAGATCTAAACTTATGAAGGTAGTGGTTGATGGAGTTTCTCCAATAATACATCTTCAAGATCTCTTATACCCCAAGAAAAGGTAATTTGGTGGTTGATACATAAGAAGGAATCTACAAAATAAGGTAGTTTAAGAATCTGAAAATTCTTGGAAGGAGATGGAGGAGTTGGATGCTTTGCGTTTGGATTTGAAATTGGATGGTGGAAGAGGCTATCTGTTTTAGATGACTGTGCAATATTACTTCATGCAGTAAGTGGAAGAGTCTTATTGGGGAGACTCAGAGACTGAAGTGTTGCATGATCGCGCTGACTAGGGCGATGCTCCAGAAGGATGGTCATAGGATGGTTAGAATCAGATGTTGTTCCATGGGAAGCTATTTGTCCGAATGAAAATGTGTGAGGGAGTTCTCTATGAGTTCCATATCTTACCCTAGTGGTGCATCCAAGAAGTCTCTAAGATATACTGAGGCTTGAGGGAACAATTTTGGTTGCCTAGGGTGAAGTGGGAAGTAGTGGAGTTTGTGGAAAAGTGTCTAGTGTGTCATCTAGTGATGGATACGCACCATGTTCCTTGAGGTCTGTTTTAGCCATTAGATGTTCCCAAGTGGAGGTTAGATGAAATTTTGAAGGATTTCATCATAGGATTAACCATAAATTAGAGAGGATGTGATGCTATCTGGGTAGTGGCATATTGGCTGATGAAATCATCTCACTTCTTTGAAATCATGGATTCGAGCACAATAGACTCCTTGGAAATGAGGTATGTGGATGAAGTTGTGAGGATGCATAGAGTTCCTAGATCCATTGTATCGAACTATGATACACATTTTATATCACGTGTCTAGATGGGATTGTAGCATGCCTTTGGCATGCAGTTTCACCTTAGCACTACTGTTCACCCTCATATAGATTGGCAGATAGAGAGGACCATCCAAACATTTGAGGATATGTTGTGGGTGTGTGTATTGGACTTAGAAGGATTGTGGGTACGAAACTTTCCCCTAGTAGAGTTTTCTTACAATAATAACTATTACTCTACCATTGGAATGGAACTGTTAGAGTATTTGTACAGAAGGTTGTGTCGTTCAGCAGTATTTTGGACAGAGGTTGGGGAAGAAGCCCTTCTTGGACCATAGGTAGTGCAGAGAACGATGGAGGAGGTTCATATTGTTCATGGGAGGATGAAGCTGACTCAGTATTGGAATAAGTCACATGCTGATCCCAGGAGGAGGCCCTTGGAGTTCAAGATTGGGGATCATTTGTTATTAAAGGATTCCCCTCAGTGTGGACAATAGAGGTTCTGTAAGGGGAGCAAGATTTATCACAATTTCATCAGACCTTTTCAGGTGTTGGGATGATTTGGAGAGTTGGCATATTAGCTAGCATTTCCACTATGGTTGGAATGGATCCACAACGTCTTTCATGTATATCAGCTTCGTCTGTAACTACATAATGACTCCCATGTCATTGATTTGGGAGAGTTGGATATCGAGGATGACACGACGTTCGTGGAGTGGCCAGTGGTGATCCAGGACCATCGTGAGAAGGTATTTCATAGACATGAAATTTCTTTGGTCTGTGTGTTATGGAGGTATGGTGGACTCAATGAGAGTACTTGGGAGTGGGAGGCATAGATGTGTTCTTAGTTCCAAGAGATGTTCTGATTTTTTCCCTGGTGTTTTTTCTTTCTGCTTTGATTACGATGTAATGCTTGACCTCGTTTGCTGTGACATGACTTGTTTCCTTGTTCTCTGAATGCACATGAAATATCCCGAAAATGGGGAGAGGATGATCAAATTGGGAGAAGATGATCAAATCCCTAATCAAGATTCATTAATGTGGATGATATTAAACCCACGAGGGTGAGTTAGTGCCGCCCAAAGGGGATAGTATCTTGACATAGAGAAAGAAAATCCCTAATCTATTTTTCTGGATAGTGTCACCTTTGGTGTCTATGTGGTTTTTTGAGATAGTGGGGCCTTAGTATTTGAATAGTTTTTCATGAGATATATGTCAAGGAGGTGACCTTGGATGTCAAGGTTTCTACTCTAGTTTTCGAACAACATAGGGTAGTTTATCCCTAATGGGTATCTTACAAGGTAGTTGTTTAGAAACCCATTTATTCTGGGTTAGTTTTAAATTATTGAGGACAAGAATATTTTGAGTGGTATCTTATGTAATAACACATACCTCTCTATTCCATTACTTTGTGAAAAAACTGTGTTTGGGGTGTTTTGGGGACTATTGGTGACTCATTCCGAGAGTTACCCACAAATTTAGTTTGAACTGTCAGCATCTGTGAGTCAGGGTAGTCAACATTGGTGAGTCTAAGGTGTCAACATTAGTGAGTTAGGGTAATCAATATTGGTGATTCAGGGGAGTTGGTATCAATGAGTTAGGGGCATCTACATCGATGAGTCTAGGGCGTGAGCATCGGTGAGTCAGGGGCATCAGCATCTGTGAGTCGAGGCATCGGTAGGCCAACGCATCGGTAGGATGATGTGTAAGTGAGTCAGGGGCATCGACATCGGTGATTCAGGGTGTTGACATCAGTGAGTAAAGGCATCAGTAGTCTATAGTATTGGTAGGATGAGGCATCGGTGAGTCAGGGGCGTCAATCTTGGTGAGTTAGGGGCGTTATCATCGATGATTCGAGGCATCAATATGTCAGAGAGTTGGTAAGTCAAGGCATCGATAGGTCATTGTGTTAGTAGATCATTGTAACTGGATCAATATCAGTAGGTCGTATCGGTATCTCACCCATCAGTGACTCACCCATCGATAACTCATTTCTATTTTTTTCCAGTTTTCTATGTTTTCCAGTTTCACCCCTCTTACGTCTTATTTTACATAAACAGAGTTTAAATCATAGTTTATGGAATTTTTAAGGATGTTTAAAAGGATATTAAGTATATATTTATTATCCTAACACTTGAGGGACTTTTGAGATATTAAAACCACATAATCTTGACCATAATCCCAAGATTAATGGCCTTTGAAACTGTTCTTCCTTTAATATAGGATCTGGCTCTTCAACGCTGGGATCTTCCCTTCCCTGTGTGTTTAGTTGTTCCCTCTTGGTGTTCCTAATTTATTATTCTCTAGAAGAGTCATCATCCTCTTCTAGATCCCCCTCCTACTTAGTTTTCCCGGATTTCTTCCCTACTGATCACACGACCCCATATTCTTGGTGTATATAGAGTTTTGGTTTCTGGTTGTTTTAGGTAGGTATTCCTTTTAACTATCTTTAATTGTGCATCATGCGGGGTGGGTGTACTAATGATTTTTTTTGTGAATAATAGGTGAATAATTTTCTTAAAACTAGAAATAAATAATAATGGACTATGATCAAAAGATTATGAGGGTTAATAAAATAACAGGTTGGGGGTGGATCGATGTTTGATCGCATGTTTTATTTTTTTATCCTTGTTTCTTTTATGAATTATTGAGGCAATAGACCTTCTGAAAATCATTAACATTGGTGGTATTTGCTTGAGCATTAGTGATACCTATATTTTCTTGATTCTTGATAAATGTTTAGAACATGAAATCTATTAATCATGTATACATGGCTAATTGAAATGGATTCCCCATGATCAACCATGTTGTGTGATCACCCATGTTATTCTAAAGTATAATTAATGAACCATCTTGCTAAACCTAAATGTGTTGATGTTTTTTAATGGTATTTGTTACAGGTCTTTGTCTATGGTGTGGTATAGGGGCATGTGTTGGTATCCTAGTTTGAGATACTAATTGATTGTGGAATAGATGGACTTGTAGGAAATATGATTGCCTTTTCTTGTATTGTGTATATCGAACGATGTTGGGAAGTGGAACTATAGTATGGTTATGAATTTTTTATACAGTGGGAATGCATTGGGGAAATTTTTGGGTAGTGGGGCTGTAGGAATAGGTTTTTGAGAGAAATATTTTGTGGTATAATTCCGAAGAATGACAGATGGAAGTACCAAATAATGGAGTGGGTTAGTATCTATGTGTTTGGTTATAAGGATCCTCGGAATTTAGATGGTTGTAGATATTGTTATTGGTAGTTTCCCCATGTCGTGCTAGAATAAACTAAAGTGAACCCCTTAATTAATAAATGACAAGTGGTTAAATGAAAAGGGGCAGTTGTCTTATGTTTTGGCAGTGACTGTTTGTGTGATTATGCATATAGATTTAGCTGTAAAGGTGGTTCTAGTGGTCTGGTTGTTTTTTTGGGGACCCTTAGGTTGGGTTGAGTGTTTATCTACTTATATGTATAAATTTTAGTTCCTTTTGATTTATATACGCACCCCACCCTTGTTGATAACCATATACCGGACACCACCATTTCAAGGGGGAGGATGTCTTTCCCAACATCCCGATGCAAGGATCAATGGATGGTTACTGAATTTCTACCTCACACCCTATTCTGGTTCTTACCGCTCAAGTGTATCTGGGTAGGCTGTAATGTATTGATAATTAACATAGTCCAAGACCCTTCGTGTAAGTTTGTTGTGAATGAGGGGCTTAGGTGTTTTCAGGCCATGATTGTTCTCCCAAGGGTCTTAAGGATGAGGCCCTGGTGTTTTCAGGTGAGAGGTGTGGTTGTGGCCCAGGTTTCTAGGGCCTGGTTTTGTCCATGGTTTGAGACCCAGGTGTGTATGGGTAGATTGTGGCAGTGGGACTACATTTTTTAAGAGTGATAGTGTCAAGACATTAGCTGTTAGGAATGAGCAGTTAACTAGTGGGAAAGTTGTGCGGGGTACCCAAATTTAAATGTTCTTATACTACTACTTTACTTGACTTGCGTTATTTGGTCAGTGTGACTTAGTGAGGCTAGGCTGGTTATTACTCCTTGGTAGGATCTTTGAGGTTCTATTGTTTTCTCAAAGGGGCATTAGTATGTTCCCCCACCTATACATGGGTCGATTTATTTTTTTCCTACTGGGTATACTTTTATACTCACCCTACGTCTGTAAAACTCTTTTTAGTTCTCCAGGAGGACTATGCAGATTGTGTTGGACTTTACCAACTCATGCATTGAGATATTTGTTGTGCTAAAATTTATCCTTTTTCATTTGGTACATCTTTTAGTACATTTGTTTTACTTTTGTGGCAATTATGTTTGAACATGAATATGGGAATTGTTTTTTTGCTTTACTTTTACCTTTAATATGGGGTTGTTTGGGATTTTACCATCATATATACTAATATTGTTTTCATTAAAAGGAGTGATATCTTCCATTTTTTATGAGATTATATACCCTTGGTCCTAGTCTCCACTCTGAGGCCTACTGAAGGCGGGTCTCAGGGGTCATTATCTATCCTTCATATTGAAGAAGGAATGGTGTGGCACCTTGCTGCCCCTTCCATAATCTGGAAGAAGGTGGGTCATGAAAAATAAATATAGGATAATAAATTCACTAGTGTTCTTGAGATAAAGATCATAATATTTCATCAATGAAATTATAATCATAAATAATCCTGATAAAAGATGAGATTTTTGCAATAACCTATTACCACATGGTAACTTTGAATCATAATACCTATGTAAGAAAATTAAATTAATTGAATCTTAAAATATCATGAAAATAATTATATTCATAATATAACATGTAAAATGGAAATATATACACATCGTAAAAGAATACAGGTTCATAACAAAGCATGTGTCTCAAAGAAATTTTTTTTTGAAGAAATTACTTAACCGATTTGGTAACTTTTGAAACATAAACCCCATAAAATAGAGATCATAAAATGAATATTTAAATACCCATAAATTTAATTATAAGAGTCATATTACATATTCATGGGAAGTATATACACTAAAAAAATAAATGAGTGGTGAAAAAGGAATAAATCTCACAAAAATAAAAATGAGATGAGAAAAACCTTACTACTAAAGTAAATTTATAATTGTTATCCCCATGAAATAATAACATCAGTTAAAATTTTTAATATCATTAAATTAATTAAATTAATTATATAACATGTCAAAGTTAATTATATACAACACAAAAAATAATTGAGTGGTGAATATGGCATGTATGTCACAAAAATAAAAAAGTGAGATGAAATTCCCTTACCATATCTCTTAACTTTATTTGTACAAGTTCAAAAATAATGTATAATAAATATATGTTTATTATAAATACCCCACATAACCATATTAAAATATATAAAACCATATATCATTCACCTATGGATTTAAATTATTATTTTATTAATAATTCGATGTTAAAGTAACATTTTGGGTAAAAACAACTTTGTTTATCGTACATGTTTTGATGAGTTATTTGTGATACTATTACTTATATCATGATTTATTTATTTCCATAATGTCAAAACATATTTATATATGTAATATCATATAAGTTCACTAAAACCATCCTTAATACATTCCATGTAATGTTTGAATGAATCATAACGCTTTAAGGAGGCGGTAGTCCACACTTCCACAAATAAAGTTATCTTATTTAAAAAAATGGAAAGCATGAAGGTATGTGTTATATAATAATTATATAAGCCTAAATATCTCATATATATCATATATAGCCTATAAAAATAGATTTTACATCTTAATTCACAAACTTGATAGGTGGTAAAGGAAAAAAAGAACAATATCATTTCAGGAGGTGGTAGTTCACCGTACACAAGAACAGTAAGTTTGTTACCCATTAGATGGAAGTGTGAATAAGTGTAGGTATAACCCTTTTAATAAATAAATATCAGTATATTTTATATATTGTGGTTATTATATAAGTATGGAATAATTATAAATGAAGGGGCGGAGGAAGAAATGAAACACAAATGAACTTCGAAGAATGTTACCAGTCTTTTAGATAACTCCTTTTAGTTTTCCGCAAAGGGATTACTTGATTTTCTTTATGAAAAAGGTGAGGCTTATATGTTAAGGGGATGTATTTTGGGAGACTATTTTTCCATCGGATGGATGATCCAAATTGTATTGAGAGGTGTGAGTAAGGGGAACAGTGAATTCATTTTTATAATGGAGGGGAGTGGGATTCTTGTAAATACCAAAAGGTATACACTATTGGGAGGTATCCCTTACCTAATATGATTAAAAAATTGAAAAATGTATTAAATGGTAATTATGATCTATAAAAACCCCCAACACAAAAATAGCTTCATTTTTTAAATATTTTTCCTTATCTTCTATGTTTCCCCAATTTTATCATTTTGTTTTTTTAAAGTATCTAGTTTTTTAACCAAAGTAATTTAACTATTTTGACTAAATTAAAGTCAGATTTATTAGAAAATATAGAAATAATAAATTATAAACAAGATATATAATTTGACAAATATAATTCCTATGTGTTTTGGAAATTAATTTTAAATCACACTCATGTAACGTGTGAAAACTCGGTTTTAACCCGGATCGTGCTAACAATGTTTTTACTATCTATAAGTTAAAATGTCAATTATAAAAGATAAACTGAAACATTAATGGGCCATATTTTATATTTCTTAACACTTTATATTATCTTTTTTTATTATTGGATTTTTATTAATGTTAAATCATTTTATAATATATCATTTATTGTAAAATAAAATTAATCCCATTTTTAAAATTATTTATTTAATTTTAATATAAAAATTAAAATAAATTATTTGAATTTAAATATAGTAAGTTCACATATATTTAAAATGATATATTTATCTACAAAAATTATGGAACATAATAATTCATTAAATTTACTTTACATTTAATTTTTTTAGTATCATTTTTCTTATTTAATTATTAACTAAATAATACATGAGTTAGCATTTGTTAAGTGTTTAATGTAACTAATTCATCAAAAAAATTATAGATAAATTATCATGACAAAACAAATCATTTAAATTTATAAATAATTTTTATAACTAAAACTATGTGGACTCTTCCATACTCTAAATCCTTATAAATGTTAAAGACAAGGAAGTTTTTTTGTATATTTCCTTACTTAACTTATTATAGGGGTAACTTTCATAAACATGTGTCCCACTAAATCATAAAATTATAACTAAGAGGGGATATGGTTTAAATAATATCATCCAATGGATTTTGGATAAGTGTTTAAGTCATTTTGAACCTTAAGTTTAAGGTTTATTCCATTATTAAGCTTTATTTAATATTAATCACAGTAATTAATTTTTATTAATTATAATAATCTTTTTTATCATAACAATGTTTAACTTATTAGAATATAAATATTACACTGATTAAAACTATGTATTTCTATTTTTCCAAATACACTTCATAGAAGTGGAAAATTTTTGTTTAATACTATTCCCGTAGACATGGTGGGAAAGCAGGTTTTTAAAGTGAAAATTCTCAAAAGTTCATTAAGTCTTTATATCTAAATTAAATATAAAAAAGAATCTAATGACCTAAATTGGAGTAATAGATATATATTTGATATATTTTTACTTTAAAACATATTTTAAATATAATTTATCATTAGTAATTATTTTAAAAAATACAGTTTCAATTAAAATAAAGTATTTTTCACTATTCATCAAAAAAATGAAACTTGTCATAAAAATAAAAAAAATCACCATAAGACAAATTTAATATTATGATTAAAAAAATGTCATTTTTTAATAAATTAAACTTATATATGTTTCAAAATTTATTTTTAAAGTAGGTGTGCCATCAAAAGGTTGTAAAAATCAGTCTTGCATGTAACACAAGCTAACCCTGTGTTGTGTGTTGCATAAGTTTAACATGGTTTTGGGTATAATGGAATACAAACTCATTGTTTTATTATATAAAAAATATTCAGTTTTGTTTAAAATTAAAAATATCAAAAATATTAAATTAATTCAAAAAATCTCAGGGTGTAACATTCTACACCCACAAAATGAATTTCACCCTCAAAATTCATCTAGGTTATCAAAGGATAAATACTTAAAAGATACAATCATTTAAACACACATCATATAAATGAATACTAAAACATACTTTAATAAATGAAAGTTGGAAACATAACTGTTACCCAAAGTAACACATAACTAGGATCCCACATAGAAGAACATAGATGGGAAGTAAAAACATGGACATGGAAGAAACGCATAAATAATCATATAGATTGATAAAGATCACTGATCACAAGAAATCAGGAAATCTAGAGAAGGTTAAAAATCACAAAACCATAAATGAAGAACCATGAAATATTCCATTGATATCATAAACAACGATGATAATATGATAATATTTTATTTCATGACCCTTTTCCAAAAGTTGAAGAATTTTAATGAGAATATATACTTACTAAAGTTCATCACAAACTCACCCATTGTTGTGACTTGATAAAATTAAACTTCATATCTTATTCCAATAAATAATGGTTAATTTTTTATTCTTTAAGTATTAACATATCATGGGGTAGAATGATAAGTCATTTCATCTGTATTTAGTTAGCATCACAAAAAAATCATTATCACAAGTTATCTAACATGAATAAATAATTATACGGAAATAGAATAATTTAATCTATAAATCTTCATCGAAATTTTAATATAAACCCTTACATAAATGGTTAACCTTATAACCCTTCTAAATGTTTAAAATACAAAAATTTAGAAATATGTTCACTAAATCATCTTAACATTGATCCCCCATATATTACAAAGTATCTATTAGTTGTCACATTCCAAACATATGAATAAATTGAATCCATCCGAATCAAATTTTTATTCAAAGAAAGAAAATAGGCAAGACAACAAGGATAACCCAAGATTTAGGGAGGTATAAAATAGTGAAACCTGAGGGAATCCCCCCTAATTAAATTAACACACCCTGGTTTCAAACTATTGATAGGGAGGAGACTAATGTTGTTGGAGCTCTGGGCTACCAAGGAAGCCATGTGATACGTGACATTATTACCCCCATGCCATGTGTGGGTCACTTGGATTTTGTTTCCAATAAGGGATATACATTTACTGACAATGTAAGCAATAAACCAAGGGATAGATCCTTTACCAAGAGAATCCTGGAATCTGTCTATGCTTGGGTTATCTCCAGCTTATCCTAGATATAGAGGGTGAGCCCTGTGAACATGTTCTTAGCCTCAGCTAGGAGTGAAGTACCATTTACAAATAACTAAGTGAAAGCCATCACCACCTCCCCTAGATCCATGAACCACTACCCCTCCTTACAACAGACCCATTGCACAGGACCAATCCATGTTCAGTTTGAACCTAGAGCTTGGGGGTTTCTAGAACACCCAATTCCCATGTGGTTTGTCTAGGGAGGGTAGAGCCGAGGGGAAACTGACCTGAAGAAGTTTGAAAGAGGGGGCCTCCTGCCAGTCCTTGATGAGTGAAGACAATTCAATCAGAAGGAAACAAGTCCATGTGATGATGGACCTCACTGTAGGAACATAGTCTTTGAACCTCGCTTGGTTTCTGGCATGCCACAAGAACCAGCATACTGTACTAAAGATCACCAATTAAACCATTCTTTTCTTTTCATGACTAGACGTTCCATGGAACCAACTCTCCAAGAAATGGGCATCATTCTTCTCATGAAATGAGAGCACTGTGGAACCTCTAAATAATGACCACACCACATGAGCCCAATCCCACTGAAAAAATAAGTGGGTTGTGCTCTCTTCCCGCCTTTTGTTGCACCAGTGAAACCTTGAGTCCAAGATTCTACCCATATTTTTGATGTTCTCATCCATATCTATTTCAATGTTCATGATGTGCCATATTTGAAAGTTAAACATGGTAGGTATCTTATGGAACCACACAACTCCATTCCAACCTTCCAGATGATCCTAATCTAAAAACAGCCTATGAAAATATCTACTGGAGAAGGCCCATAAAGAAGGAGTGAAAATGTATTTTTCTGGTTCAGAATTGATCTCAATGGAAGAAATAAGGGTCTGTTGGTCCTCTTCCAGAATTTCCTTAGTGAACCTGGGATGTTGGCACTCTTCTTTAACAGAGATCAATGGGGCTGGGAAACCAGGAAATGCAAGAACATATCCAGCCCATTTTCTATTCCAAAATAGAACAAACCCTATGACAACTATCCATCAAGATTTTAGTTGAAGATTTTGGTACAGAGGGTAAATTTTCTTCCACAGAGGATAGACATAATCTCAGGCATCCTCCACACTTACCCCACAAATAAAAGACATGGACTTTCCCCATAAAGATCGTTACTCAAGAATTTTCCAGGTGAGATTGGCATTCATGCAATGAATTGTCCTATATATACTCCTTACATTAATTCCACAATCTTATATGACCATCTCCATCATTCCCCATGAAGACTAGTGGCTCTTACCTTTAGATTTTTTATCCCATACAAAGATACACAATATCTTATCTAAATTGTTTATCACTACTTGAGGAACATTGGAAGAATCCAATGCTTGGGTGGGGATGGAAGTCAAGACACTATTAAACAGAGCTATATGACCCCCAAATGGAAGGAATTGGTTTTTCAAATTAAGGATGCGGTTTTTTATTCTACTAACGAAGTGATCAAATTCTAGTATTCAAATTCTACCTAAAGAAATAGGTGTTTCCAATTGATACATCAGAAAAGAACCATGATTCGTATCCTGAAAGTTGTATAGGGAGGAAACCCACCTGAGAGAGATTTTGTTGGTGATGTATATACAGATTTTGGAGTTATTGATAACTTTCCTACTCTAGTAGAAATATTCATCAATAATATTCTTGATCCTGCGAACAGATCCACGACTACCATTAATGAATATTATAGTATCATCGGCGAACATTAGATGAGAAACTGTTGGGATATTCATCTTCCTCTTGAAAGGGAGAATAAAACATTGGGATATAACTCTAATAATAAGCCTAGAGAGGGTATCCTTTTCCAATATAAAGATGCTCTGAGAGAGTGGGTATCCCTACCATAGACATCTCATAGCCTTGAGGAAGACACATGCCTTTCCCCTGAATGAAACTGCCAAACACGATGAACTAAAGCTCCTAAAACATGTTAATAACCTGAATTACCATAAATCCTTTTCAAAAACATGCATTCTTCCCTATTCCAAAGATTAATACATCTATTCTTTAAATCTAAGAAGTTATAAACTTCGTCCATGGAGGCATTGATCACTTTGTCAGCAAATCCTTTATTAGTTTTGATGTCATAAATAATATCTAATTTACTTTATCAATATCGTAATCTCTTTATCCATATAAAATATCATTTTATCATCCTTAGGAAAATGTTAAGGGTTACTATACCTTAATGTAACCTTGTCATTATATCTAAATAATTAAATAAAAACTTCTAAAAACAATCCTTATATATTTCATGATTTATCTATTATAATCTATACACTTCAATCATATAACTTTATTCTTAAACCATTAATCATGCTTTATCAACTTATTATATAATACCTATATCCTAGAATATGAAATTTGAATCATGTATTGAGGTTTCTCAACCTCAATCTAATCATACTTCTTATGTTTAATGTAAAAAAATATTGGAAGAACATCCCATACCTTTCACATGTCATTTGCAGTCTCCTTATCTTTATCATTATATCCAATACTCGTACCACCTTCATGCTTCTCTTTAAGAGATTTACACTTAGGGAATCGATTTTTATAATTCCCATAATTTATATATATGAAATATTCAATGTTAATTGGGTTCCTTCTGGTTATCACCATTGGATAAAACCAGGAAGCATAGTGTGAAAATCACTTATCATAATGGAAAACTACATAATCAGAAAAAAACACTTACAAGATGTCTAAATCATGAAACCTACATTTTAATTGATGAAACCTTTAGTTTATACTTGGTTTTTCATAATATTATTCTATTTAAATAATCCATGATGGTTCCTATAAAGTTTGTGAATTTCTAAAGCATATCCCATGGGAGTGTCAAAGTAGGCATACAACAAGACCCAATATGATGCACCATTTCCTGACTGAGTCTGTCTCAATTTTGTGTTTTCGAGTTACCCCTATGTACATATGTGCTAGAGCCACATCCACTTGTAGTATCTTGGCATGGATGTATTGCTATGAAACTAGTCACTCCATCATTAACCAATATTACAAGGAATTTTCCAAAACATTAAATCATCCTAATACCCATCCTTAGATATATCCCTAGATATATCCTTAGAAATATGCCTAAGGATATCACTAAATATTTCACATCCTAGTTTCCAAATTTTGAATAAACCATTACATTGACAGCAAATATAGAAAACAAGTATTATCATACATGGATGTTACATATTTATAAAATTATGTATAAAGGTTTTGATAAATAAAATATATTTATATAGTACTTAATTTATAGTAAAGATTTTATATTCTTCGAAAATACATTTTTATAAAAAATAAATTATTTCTATTGATTTTTGTAAAAAAAATAATATTTTTTTCCAATTTTATAAAATTGATTTGAAAAAATGAACATTATTTTTGGAATGAACCTGCCAATATTATCTTAGGGTGAATTTTTTCAATTTTTTTGAAAAGTTTGTTTTTTAATGAATAGTGAAAATACTTATTTTTATTGAAAAATTCTTTTTTGTATAACTAATTTAAAATTTTATATTTTGTTTTACAAAAATTCAAAAAGAAAAATTAGTTCAATTATTTTATTTTTAATCTAATTTAGGTCATTTGATTCAATTTCATGTTTATTTTTTAGATAAAAACTTTTTTATACTTATGAAAAATTTTCATTGGAAAACCACTTTTTCATCGTGTCTATAGGATTAATATTAAATTTAATTCCACCACTTATGTGAATTAAATCCGGTAAAATTTATTACATATTTTTAATAATAATAATTAATATTATATAATAAGTTCAAGTTATTTTTTAGTCTTTATTAATATTAAAAATAGTAAAAATAAATTACCTTGGTTAAGGTTAAAATGAGTTTATTGGGGGTTAAACTAAAATGATAAGGATTAAAATGACTTAAAAACTTGTCTAGATCCTTATTTATAACCATATTTTTACCTTATATCCTCTAAAGTTAAATAATGATTCACTTTAGAGCCTTTTAAAATTTTAAAACGTGGGTATAACTTTTTATTTATAAAAATTCCAATTGTGCCCTCTCCCCCACTTATAAAATAGAATCCCCTATCCACTCCTCTTTACACTTAAAAATCCTTTTGGTTCAGATAATACATACAAAAATCACTTTATTAATTCCATCCCCATGTACTATAAGACTTATTTTAATTAGGAAACCATCATAATAATTCTTTTGGTGCTAACATAAGGAGGTTTTCGGAAGTAGTGGTATTGTTATTAACAGAGTGTTTTTATATTATTTCTTCTTCTACATAATTAAAATAGTATTAAAAAATGGTAATAAAATAACATAAGTATCTAATATATATATATATATATATAATTATTTTAATTTAATTACCTATATCCATATTCTATCCCATAAAATATGAAACTAAATCATCAATCATGTGTACAACAGACTACCGCCTCACGAACTGATGTAGTTTTTTTTCCATCACCGCCTATAACGGATGGATTTAATGATGGATTTAAAGTATATATATGATAATTATGGAAAAATTATACTTATTTAATTATAATATAATATCTAAATTCTTACCTTTTGTGCCATTGTAAAATGATAACATCGCTCGTGCGTTTAGTGTGGACTACCACCTCTACAAACAATGTGATTCGTTTTTTATTTTATTTCGAAATGGATGGAAATAAGGATAGATTTAATGAATATATTATTAGATCTGAATCTACAGATTATACACAAGAGGGGGGTGAATTGTGTCTTTTTCAATTTTTCAATAACTCTTTTCTTGAACGAGTTTTGTCCTTTATACTTTATCATATTTGATTGTGCAACGGAATAAGTAAAAACAAGAACAAAAAGATGTATAGTGGTTCAGGGAACAGAAGTACCCTAGTCCACTCCACCAATGCTCAACTCCACGAGCTTGAGGATTTTCACTATCTGGTCCTCTTTTCCACAGACCACTTCACAACTGAGTACAGGCAGTTGACACCTTTACAATCCAAGGAAAAAAAAGGCCTTCTGGTTCAAACACAAAACTACACAGCTTAGAACGAGAAGCTGGTAACTCAAGAATAAAAAGAATTTCAGAAATAAATTTTCCATTTGAACTTCACAATTGCAACAGAATGCAATTGACAAGAGATGGATTGAAGTCTCTAGAAATATTGATCTTCAAGAAGAAGCAGTTCTGAGTTGATCCAGTTGCAGTAGATATAGAGATATAGTTCACAACTTCAGCAGTAGTAGATCCACATTAGATATTTGATGTAGAATAGGTGAATCTTCTATCAAGTTCCTTCTTCATGAAAGAATAGAGCTTTGACGCTCCTTTTTGAATCAGCAGATCAATCGTGAATTTCCGCAGTCTTTGTTTTATATCATTTTTAATAATAGATTGATCACACACACACATATATATATATTTGTACATGGTGTTTCAGAGAGAACATATATAATAAATCTAAGCATATCTCCTAAACATTTAGATCCATAAAAGTCGCCTTCTGAATCACGATATTCAAAATTTTGAATTTACAGAGAGGTTGTAACTGCCCTTAAGACTCGATATAAAAATCCCCTTTTAATTCAATTTTAAATCCATTAATAAAATTTCTTTGAATCAGTCAAAGTCATACTTTAAAAACGACTTTAAATCCGTCTTGAAATCCTCCCAGAAATCAGCTTACTGATCGCTGCACATAAATATCGTGTGTCAAAATTTCTGACGCCAAACGTAAGGTTGATGACGTGGCCTCAAAACGTAGGGTTAATAACATAGTCTTCAAACGTAAGGTTTACAATGTAAGGTTGAACACAAATATAGGGTTGATCATCCATACTTTTTTCTTCAACACTCAAACGTTCGGTAGAAGATCAATACTCTTACATGATTCATACTTTTCAAGAATGTATGGTTGTTTACAAAAGTAATGTTGATGAACCATAATTTTGAGAAACAAATGTAACTTTTAGAATTTACGTACGGTTCTCCTTCCATAATTTATAGATAACCAAAACGTAGGATTCCTTCCTAACATAAGGTTCTTCTTCCATGCATTGCTCAAAAAGTATGGTTATTTAACCATACTTTTCTCTTATCTCAAAAAGTATACATGATTTTCATCCTTATGCTACGTTTATCCACGTAGGGTATGAACAATGATTTTAGAACGCGCTAAAGCAGATTCCGCGCTATATTTATCTACGTAAGATGTGAACAGTGATTCCAAAATGTGCTAAAGCAGATTCCGAATAAGTAATAAATTCTCATTTTTTCAAGAGTAAAATAAATTAATAAATTCCTGCACAATACAAAATAAAATCATTAGAAAATAACTATGGGTATTTGTGAGCATCAAAATTATCATAAAGAGATAGAGTATTATTTTCAATAATCCACCCTTTAAATAACATTAACATGTATTATTTAAAACAATGCTTTGCTCAACAATTTCCCCTTTTTTGATGATCACAAAACCCATAAAATAATTAATATTATTTAAACAAAATTAACTTTCAAAATTAATTATAAAGTTTTAAAAAAACTTCTCCACCAAAAAGATAATTATAAATTCAAATCTCTTATTTAATTCTCCCCCTAAATAAAATGCTGATGTTGTGTTTATCCAAATTCTCCCCCTTTTTTGTGATATCAAAAAGATGGAAAAATCATGGATTTTAACACTTTTAATATTGCATTGAACTGTTAGTAAATTCCATTATGAACTGTTTATCAATAATTAAATCTGGAGTACTGGAATATAAAAAATGAAGTCAGTAAAAAAAATAAAGAAAGAAACAAATAAACAGTAAAGGAAATTTTCATTCAAAAAAAAAACGGCAGTATATACATGACAATTATATACATAGGAATCAAGGTTTGGTTAAGATAGGCAACAGGGTATATCTCCACTAGATTGTAGACTTGATTTTTGTAAACTGTTCCTGAAGTCTCTTCATCATCCCATCTCCAAGCTTGATAATGAGATCCCTATTCTCTTGAGTTATATGAATATCCTCAATTAAATTGACTCTGAAAAACTCATACATCCTTTCTTCTTTTTCAACAAATACTGACAACTTCTATGATAACTAATCTAACCGAATTTTGATCGATGGCTCACTAGATGTCAGTTGATCCACTAATAAATTCTGATTGTACAGCAACACTGACAAAGGAGCACTATTACATTGAAGATCTTGTATCCTGTCATTCATGTTGCTCAACGCAGCTGTGATAGCCTAAAACATTCTGATTAAATCAGGTGAAGTACCTGATCCACTAACAGCATTATTTGAATCTGATGAAAATTGGTTCTCCATAAACAACTTCAGATCTGATAAATATGACTTCATAACCATTTCAGATGTAAATTGTGTAACAACAGCCAGCATATCCTATTTAAACATTTCAACTTCTTGCCTTGAAATTGTACACTACTTCAGTTTTTGAAACTTCAAATGTTCTAAGTCTAACAAATTTCTCAGAGAAACATTCTCAGATTCCAACTAAGATACCTTGCTATACAGTTCTTCAACTTCTTCTTTCCTTGAATCAGATGCACCCTATGCATGATTCACATTCTCAGGTTGATGCAGCAGTACCAAAGGCAATGATTCAGCATCAGATTTTTCTTTTCCTTTATTCGGAAAAGGTTGGTCGACAGATTTTTCCTTAGAGTTTTCAAACTCATCCTTAAAAAATCCTCTTGAAGTACCTCTGTTTGAGCTTCAGAAGCATGCTCATCACATTCATCTGCATCTTTTTCTTCCACTGAAATTTCAAGAACAATATTTTCAAAATTTTCCTGAGGTCTGGGCACTTCTTCACCAAGCACTACCTCCATCTCTTGTTCCTATTGAAGTGAAACTTCAACATCAGCTACAATCTGTTCCTGATTCTCCCTTGGAGCTTCTTCTGGAACTCCTGATCCCTCTTCTGGTGCTGTTATTTCAGTAGCATCTTCCATGGGCTTATTAGAAACAGCTTCCCTTACAAAAGAATAAGAAAATAAAGCTTATATGGTTGTTTCCAAAGCATGGGAAGTGACTTCCTCATTTACTGGTCTCTTTATTTTTGATTGAAGTCCCTCTTGACTTCTATCTTCCTCAACATCTTCCACTACAAATAGAATCCTTCTTGAAACATTGCTGACTCTGGATTCAGATTGTCCCTCCTTGGACTTAGCAGGTTGAGCCTGAGCACTCTCTGAGTCTTCCTCAGCTCCTACTGGAAAAAGTTGTCCTTTAATTGTGCTCCAGAAATATCCAACTTTCCTCAAAGTTCCAGCATTAAACGTATTACTGTGATGACAGTTAACTCGATCATCCACTAATCTCACCATGTCTTTCTTAAACAATAGTTTATAAATAAATCGACCAAAAGGGTAGAAATTCATCTGGGCCTCTCTTTGACAGCAATAACTGAGATACCTTATCAAGTATCTTGGAAAGTTTAACTTAATATCGCTTAACAAAAAAAACATTATATACATATCTGGGTACAAAATCTTTTCCATTTCTTCCATCCGTGGAGATATTCCAGTCTGAATAAATTTGACCAAAATTTTCTGATCAGGCTCCAAATCTTTGACAAACATTTTCTTTATTGTCTTAGTACCAAAAAAATGACATGATGTCTTCGGATTTATGCACAGAATCTCCAATATTTTTCAAATCGAAATGAAAAACTCCCTCATGAGGGTAGTTGAGAATATGACCTCTACTGATGAGATTGAGAAATCCCTATCCTCTATTTTAGCCATCATACTGTCCTCGGTATATCCCAAACTAAACTGTACAGATTTTAAGAAGTGTCTAAGTTCTACTTCATACATAAATTCCGTATTTTCACTATTGAACATCTCTTCAAGATTCTGAAACTACAGCGCTTGCTTCAACAACAGATTTGTCTGAAATAACCAGTCGAGATCGATTACCTTGCCCTGTAAGAATTTTCTTCCCTTAGTGCGTTGTCTCTTGGCATTGCTTGGCTCGGCTTCACTGGCTCTTTTAGTCCTTACCATTTCTGCGAGAGTCTTTGAAGGTTTCAAGGATAGGGTTTTAGAGGTTCTAAGGTTAGGGTTTAGGAAAGAAAGTGTGATTTTCATATTTCGAAAGGGTTTCAATGGAAGTGAAAAGGTTTCGAAGTCGAAAAGGCTCTGAAAACCTTGATTCCTTTGTAATCACTAATCATTACATATATTTAAAACAAATAAAGTTTGAATATGGAAAAAGAAAGAAAATCTTAAACAATATTCAATAAACAAAATAAAATTTACATAAATAAATAAAAGTAAATAAAAATAAAAATTATTTAAAATTAAATAAACCTAGCTCCCCCTTAATAAAATCAAACCTTGCTGTGGGAAGCGGTTTAGTAAAAATATCTGCTAATTGAATTTCAGTATTTATAAATTCTAAAAATATAACCTTTTTAATAACATGATCTCTTAAAAAGTGATGCCTTATATCAATGTGCTTAGTTCTAGACTGACTAATAGGATTTGTTGAAATATTAATTGCACTTGTATTATCACATAAAATATGTGTATTATTAAAATTGAATCCAAAGTCCATAAGAGTGTTTTTTATTCACAACACTTGTGCACAACAACTACAAGAAGAAACATATTCTGCCTCAGCTGTTGACAGGGCAACTGAATGTTCTTTCTTACTAGACCATGATACTAAAGATTTTCCTAAAATGTGACATGTACCTGATGTACTTTTTCTATCTAATCTACAACATCCAAAGTCAGCATCTGAATATGAAATCAAATTGAAATCAAAAGTTTTAGGATAAAGAATAGATTGAAAAAAAGTTCCTTTTAAATATCTAAAAATTCTTTTAACAGCAGTTAGATGGGATTATTTAGGATTTTATTGAAATCTAGCACAAATACATACTGAATACATTATATATGGTCTGCTAGCAGTAAGATATAACAAGCTACCAATCATACCTCTATATAACTTGTTGTCAACTGATTTCCCAGTTTCATCCAAATCAAGTTTTATATTAGTACACATAGGAGTTGTAAATGGCTTGCTGTTTTCAAGACCAAATTTCTTAAGTAAATCAGTAATGTATTTTTGTTGATTTAAAACATTTTCAAAATATTTTTGAAATATTTGAAGACCCAAAAAGAAATTTAATTCTCCCAACATACTCATTTCAAATTCTTCTTGCATTAATTTTGAAAATTCATGACAAAGAGTTTTATTAGTTGATCCAAAGATTACATCATCAACATAAATTTGAACCAATAAAACATTATTTTTCACAGTTTTCTTAAAGGGTGTTGGGTCTTCCATTCCAACAGTAAAATCATTTTTCAAAAGAAAAGAACTTAATATTTCATACCAATCTCTAAGTGCTTGTTTAAGTCCATAAAGAGCTTTAGTAAGTTTAAAAACAAAATCAGGTTTTTGATAGTTTTCAAAACCAGAAGGTTGCTCAACATAAACTTCCTCCATTAAATAACCATTTAAAAATGCAGATTTAACATCCATCTAAAATAATTTAAAATTCATATAAGATGCATAGGCTAAAAGGATTCTAATGGCTTCTAACCTAGATATAGGTGCAAAAGTCTCATCATAGTCTATTCCTTCTTCTTGATTATATCCTTTAGCTACTAATCTTACTTTATTTCTAGTTATTGTGCCTTGGTTATCCTGTTTATTTCTAAAGACCCATTTGGTTCCTATTACAGGATAATTCTTAGGTCTTTCCACTAATTCCCAAACTTTATTTCTTTTAAACTGGTTTAATTCATCTTGCATTACTATTATCCAGCTTTCATCATCTAAATCTTCTTTTATAGTCTTGGGTTCTTGTTGAGATAGGAAGGCAGAGAATTCCACTAGGTTTCCTAAGTTTCTTCTAGTTTGTACACCAGTTTGTAGGTTACCTATTACAGTTTCTAAAGGATGATTCTTTAGGGTTCTAGACAATCTAGGTAATGTATTTAAAGGTTATTCAGTATTATTTTCCTCTGAATTGGACTGAATTTATTTTATATCATTTTCAAAATCATTCTTTAAATTCTCAAGTCTCATGTTATCATTAGAGTCAAGTTCATTCATTTGTTCTGTCCTTTTATCAAAGGGATCAGATTCATCAAATTTCACATGAACTGATTCTTCAAAAATCCTTGACTTCTTATTATAAACACTATAATCTTTGGAGGTAGCAGAATATCCAATGAAAATACCTTCATCAGATTTTGGATCGAACTTACCAAGATTATTCTTGGTGTTTAAGATGTAAACCTTGCATCCAAAAACTTTAAAGTAATATACTTTAGGTTTTCTGTTATTCCATATTTTATAGGGTGTATTTTTCAAAATAGGTCTAATTAAAACTCTATTAATTATATAACAATATGTATTTACAACTTCTGGCTAGAAATATATAGGTAGGCTATATTCATTTAACATAGTTCTAGCCATTTCTTGAATAGTTCTATTTCTTCTTTCTACAATCCCATTTTGTTGAGGTGTTCTTGGTGCAGATAAGGTGTGTATAATACCCATATTTGAGCAAAAGGAATTAAATTCTAGATTCTCAAATTCTCCACCATGATCACATCTCAATGAGATTATATTGAACCCTTTTTTATTTTGAACAGATTTGCAGAAACTTTAAAATTAAGTAAAAGGTTCATTTTTAAATTTCAAGAAAAAAATCCATGTAAATCTTGAATAGTCATCAACTAGAACATATATATATAATTTACTAGCTAAGATTTCTACTCTTGAAGGTCTAAACAAATCCATATGAATAAGTTCTAGAGGTTTAGATGTAGCAACCTTATTCACAGATTTGAAGGATGATTTGTGTTTCTTGCCAATTTGACTTGCATCAAAAAATCTGTCACTTTCAAATTTGAGACTAGGCAAATCAGAAACTAAATGTTTCTTAGATAACTTATGTAAAACATATACATTGCAATGACCAAGTCTTCTATGACAAATCCAGGATTCACTTACTTTAGCAGTCAAGTAGTTTACTTGTTGTTTACACAAGGAATTTAAATCCAAAGTATAGACATTTTCAGTTCTTGGTGCTTTAAATTTAAACAGTTTATCTTTAGAAACTAGTACAACAATTGTTAGTAAAATCAACAGTATATACATCATCACAAAGTTGAGAGATACTTATCAGATTGTGTTTTAGTCCTTGTATATAAAGTACTTTGTTGATTGAGACTGTTTTTGGATCTCCAACAGTTCCAATGCCAATGATTTTTCATTTGGCATTGTCACCAAATGTGACAAGTCCTCCTTCCTTTTGAGTGAGTGAAGAAAAATTCAATGAGTTTCCACTCATATGTCTTGAGCAGCCACTATCCATGTACCATATATCTTTTCTTCTCTGGTGACCTTCTACCTCATCAATTTCTTCCATAAAGCACATGTTTGGTTTTAGATTGACTTCTTCTTTCTCTGTGCTTGATTCAGAAGAGCTACTAGAGTCTTCAGATACACTCCAAGTGACTTTCATATCTTTCTTTTCTTTCTGATCAAAGTTATTTCTTTTGAATAATTTATTCTTATTTACATCCTTCAATTGTGGGAAATCTGGTCTGATATGTCCCATATTTTTACATTCATAACATCTTACTTCCTTATTATCTCCCTTAAGGATTTTTTGAAGACTCTCTTCTTATTGTATAATTTTCTAAATTTTCTGGCAACTGAGCCAGTTATTCATCTGAGTTGGATGAGTCAGATCTTTCTGATTTAGCTTTGACTTCTTTGTTCTTCATCTTTCTATTCTTTTGTTTTGAAGTTACCTTCAAGGCGGTATCTTCTCTTTTGATAAGAACTTTATGTTCATTAGCCTCATCTTGCATTTCATATTCATACATCATCAGTGTACCAATCAACTCTCTCATAGTAAGATCTTTGATAGGTTTTGATTGTCTGATTGCAGCAAAAATACCATTCCATTGAGTAGGAAGTACTCTCAGTACTTTTAATGTTTGATCAGCCTTTTTGATAGGTTCTCTTATAGTTGTTATGTTATTGAAAATTTCTGTCAACCTCCCATTCATTTGGGTAATGCTCTCACCTTCAACCATTCTAAAAGTATAAAATTTTAATTTGGTAATTGCATATCTCATTTGTCTCACATTGTATGTTCCTTCATATTCCACGGCTATTGTTTTCCACATCTCATATGTCGTCAGGCACTGAGATACTCTTAAATTCATCTGGTCCTAGACCGTAGATAATTGAATTCATATCCTTCGAGTTCATATCATACTCTGCCTCTATAATATCACTCCATGTCTTAGGAATTTCAGGAATTTCATAAGGAGTCAGAATATTTGAATAGACTCTATATCCGAGGTTTTTTAGATATATTATCATGCACGATTTCCAGTAACCATCGTTTTCTCCATTAAAATATGGTGCTCTAACCATCGACATCCCTTATCTTGTATCAGTCATGATACTATGTTGTATAATCCTTAAATGCTTCTAGCTTGCTAAGGCTCTATCAGAAGCTCCACACCTCTGATACCAATTGTTGGATCTGAATCTACAGATTATACACAAGAGGGGGTGAATTGTGCCTTTTGAAATATTTCGATAACTCTTTTCTTGAATGAGTTCTATCCTTTATACTTTATCAGATTTGATCGTGCAGAGGAATAAGTAAAAACAAGAACACAAATATGTATAGTGGTTTGGGTAACAGAAGTCCCCTAGTCCACTCCACCAAATCTCAACTCCACAAGCTTGATGATTTTCACTATCTAGTCCTCTTTTCCACAAACTGGTTCACAAATGAGTACAGGAAGTTGACACCTTTACAATCCAAGGCAAAACAAAGCCTTATGGTTCAAACACAAACCTACACAGCTTAGAACGAGAAGCTGGTAACTCAAGAATAAAAAGAATTTCAGAAAGAAATTTTCCAGTTGAACTTCACAATTGCAACAGAATGCAATTGACAGAAGATGGATCAAAGTCTCAAGGAATATTGATCTTCAAGATGAAGCAGTTCTGAGTTGATCCAGTTGAAGTAGATATAGAGATGTAGTTCACAACTTTAGCAGTAGTAGATCCATAGTAGATATTCGATGTAGAACATGTGAATCTTCTATCAAGTTCCTTCTTCTGGAAAGAACAGAGCTTTGACGCTCCTTTTTGAATCAGCAAATCAATCGTGAATTTATGAAGTCTTTGTTTTCTATCTTTTTTAATAATAGATTGATCACACACACATATATATATATTTGTACCTGGTGTTTCAGAGAGAACATATATAATAAAGCTGAGCATATATCCTAAACATTTAGATCCATAAAAGTCGCCTTCTGAATCACAATATTCAAAAATTTGAATTTACAGAGAGGTTGTAACTTCCCTTAAGACTCGGCATAAAAAGATCCTTTTAATTCAATCTTAAATCCATTAATAAAATGCCTTTGAATCAGTCAAAGTCATACTTTAAAAACGACTTTAAATCCGGCTTGAAATCCGCCCAGAAATCAGCTTACTGATCGCTGCACATAAATATCGTCTCTCAAAATTTCTGACGCCAAACGTAAGGTTGATGACGTGGCCTCAAAACGTAGGGTTAATAACATAGTCTTCAAACGTAAGGTTAACAACGTAAGGTTGACAACGTAAGGTTGAACAAAAATGTAGGGTTGATCATCCATACTTTTTTCTTCAACACTCAAATGTTCGGTAGAAGATCCATACTTTTACAAGATTCATACTTTTCAAGAACGTATGGTTGTTTACAAAAGTAATGTGGATTGACCATACTTTTGAAAAACAAATGTAACGTTTAGAATTTACGTACAGTTCTCCTTCCATACTTTGCTGGTAACCAAAACGTAAGATTCCTTCCTAACATAAGGTTCTTCTTCCATACTTTGCTAAAAACGTATGGTTGTTTAACCATACTTTTCTCTTATCTCAAAAAGTATACATGCTTTTCATCCTTACGCTACGTTTATCCACGTAGGGTATGAACAGTGATTTCAGAATGCGCTAAAGCAGATTCCACGCTATATTTATCTACGTTAGATGTGAACAGTGATTCCAGAATGCGTTAAAGCAGATTCCGATTAAGTAATAAATTCTTGTTTTTTCAAGAGTAAAATAAATTAATAAATTACTGCACAATACTAAATAAAATAATTAGAAAATAACTAAGGGAATTTGTGAGCATCAAAATTATCATAAAGAGATAGAGTATTATTTTCAATAATCTCCCCCTTTAAATAACATTAACATGTATTATTGAAAACAATACTTTTCTCAATATATATATAGTATATATGTTATAAAACTAATTCTATAAAATTTAATTATTATTTATAGTTCTCTTATTCCATCTTTTGTAAAATGGAAACAACATTAATGCGTAAGTATAACCTACCATCTCCATGATCAGTGTGACACAATTTTCTTTATCTAAATTTAGTGAATGATTATAAATTCTTATATAATCAATAGATATGAAATTTATACCATGGTTAGAGTTCTTTATTTGATGTAACTATGATAAACTTATAATAAAAAAAACTAACAATTCAAAACATACATTAAAAATGAAGCAGTGATTAGCCGAAATATGATTTCCAAAAAAATTGATAATAAGATGGGGATAAAAGGTTATAAGTAAATAGTATATAGTATTATGAATATGAGTATATTTATACAATATATGTATAATAATTATATATTTATAATATATGTATTCTGAACAAGTAATAAGAAATTCAAGAATTGAGGTGAGAGATTTTTGTCTCACTTTTATTTTTGTGAGACACATGACATATTCACCTCTTATTTCTTTTATGTGGTGTATACACTAACCATGATTTAATTTTATGATTATTATAATGAAAATTATGGGATATAAATATCCATATATTTTTATTTGCTTCATAGGGATTATCTTTCAAACATTACCAAAGTGGTAAAGGTTTTATGTTACAATCTTTTTGTTTATCAGGGTTGTTTATGATTATGTTTTTGATGATAAAATATTATGATATAACTCTCAATAAATATAATAAATATTATTTTACTCTGGTTATATCTTGAAATTTAAATTTTTTATTTCTATTTTCTCTCTATAAGTACTAAAGTGTCCAAAAGAACATTTTTAAGGAAAATCAACTTTATCTCCCTCTTCAGTCAAAAATCCTTTCTTTTCTATGTATGTGTTTTCTAAATATGTATTAATGAAATTTTTTAATATTATAAAATGATTTTTAATATAATATAATTATTTTTTAAAAAAATTACCCATTTTTTACTTTTTTAAAAAATATTTAAAAGTACTCTTTTTTTTCAAACAAGGTACTTTTGACTTTTCACCGAAAATGTGAAAGGAATCTTGGTTTTACCATACACAACATGAATAAAATTTTCCAACTTCATAACCACTCAATGATTTAAATATTCATTTACACGTTTCCATGGTTATTTTAAAATAAAATGCTTCATTTAATATTTAATAAATTTTTATATTTAAAATAAGTAACTCCAAATTGGAAAGTTTATTTTCCTTATGAAATGTTCCAAGTGATCATTTAAATTCATTTTCCTTATAAGATGAAATACTTTCTCATTTCTTAAATTCTACAGGAGATATAATATAATTATATCATCCATATTATTTATATATATGGGTTTTTATTATGATTAAGATATGTTTATGAAACCTATTTCTTTTCCATAGGTTATGCATTGATGAATTATTTATGAAACTCATTTCCATTTCATGGGTATGATATGATGAATATTTTATGATCTTGTTGAAAACATATGGATAATATAAATTATGTGATGGTTACACCTAGAAGTATATATGTCTATAATTAATTGGGTAAATATCAACGTTATATGATCTCAAAGAGTACATGGGAGGTTATCCCAATCCCAAAATAGGGTACACATGAGGTTATCCCAAGTTCGAAAGAGAGTACACATGAGGTTATACCAAGCCCAGAAGAGGGTGCATAGGAGATCATCCCAAGCCCAAAGTAGGTCCATGGGAATTTATCCCATTTCTAATATGTTATGAATATATTGGTGGATAGTCTTGACATATGATTTTATATACATATATGTATCAAACAAATCTATATCTTATTCCAAGGTTATCTTCCCAAGGATCATTTTATTTGATTACATTATGATTCATGTCTTATGAAATCCCATGATTTATTCAATAAATTGAGGTTATGATATATGATATGAATTGTATGGTTTTCAAATTTTATTCACATATTATTATACCCTTATTCTCATGTCATATTGATATCTACCTTATTCACCCTTACTGGGAATTTAAGCTCATCGTTTATTATGTTTTATTACCCCATGTTATGAAGAAAGGTATTATGTATGATATGTCTATAATGGATAATAATTACAAAGAAATTATCGAGAGATGATGCAGTTCACTTATGAACTAGTTGTTTATGTATCCATATTTCTAGAAAAAATAGACCTATATAATTCTTGCCGGGATTGTTATGTTATTTATTAAATATTCATATATTAAGACGTGATATCTATGTATGAAAATCCCAGGTCACTCTAATTTATAACCTATGTTATTCATCTCTAGTTTCTCTTATTATTTAATTATTTTAAATTAATTTTACCTTAATTTAGAAATTTTATCAAATTATTTAATTTATTACTATCATAAGTGGATCGTGATTGGATTCTAACTAACTGAAAATGAGGTAGTCGACCTTTTTAATACTAATTATCTTACTTATTTTGTTATTTATGCTCATGTGATTTCACTATGGGTTTTTATCAATGTTTTCATGATTTGTGTGAAATCTCTACATAAATCAGGATCAGATTTCATCATCATAATATTCCAAAAGAATCACACAGCATGTTAAATGGTTCATCGGTAGTTGTTTGGTCGAACGAGTGTCGATAGGATTATTTATGGATTATTTTTGTGTTGTCAGTTTTATTCTCAATGAAAATAAATTTTCCCTTTTAAACATGGATTTAAAAAATGTTTTTAAAGAAAATATATTTCTAAAGGAAATGGTTTAAAATGAAATTTCAAAGAAATTGGGATAATTTCATGTGATGGTTTTGAAATTCTATTGCAAAAAATGAGGGGTTTATAAAGGTTGTTTATATTTGGATATTTTATAAGGTATTGGTGTGAGTAAGGATGGAATTTTGATAATTTTTTAAATGGGTTATAAATAGGGTTTTGTCTTATTTTTAAGGAAAATATAATAGTTATTGGTTTAATATTATTTTAGAAAAGTTGAACTAATGTGGATAATGCTTTATTTTATAACACTTGTATGCTCCTTGCGATTATTGATTATGATTACCTATTATTTTATGATTATTTCATGATAATTCATAATTGTATAGGTATCCATCAATTTTACAATGTTTATATGTTTTTATATGAACTATCATTTATGCAAGGGCGTGAGTTGGTTTATAATGTTATGATTTTCCTATCAAGTGCCTGTGTTGGTATGTATTAAAGTTATTCACCCCATTATAAGTTAGAGATGGGTAAAATAGACTATGTTAAATGAAACCATTCATATTTCCCTTAAGTAATGTGGGGTTTTCCTCTTGGGTAAATTGTACCTAGAGTGATTTTTTTGATCTTAGTAAAGGCATGGGTGATCTATTGGGTTTTCATGTATTTTTTAGGTGATTAATCTTTTAGATATGGAGATATCAGATACACAAACATGACTAGTTTGGGTATCCTAAGGGTTTAGTTTAAGAGATGTATATTATCTATCCTTTGGGTGTTTTATGATTGATATTCTTTTGGTATAGTGATGGTTTTTTTACAATGATTATTAGTTTTTTATTTCTTACTATACGATATGTTGAGATGAATGGTTATTAGAATGTCTTAAGTGAGAGTAAGGTGGGTTTTGGTGTGATTTTTTTATGTCAATACTTGATTATAATCCTCACCTTGAGTGATAGGGTGTTGCTAGAGACCACCCTAAGTGAGAGGTTATTGGTCCAAATTGTGATGTGTTATGAGATATTTTTGATTGACTGGAAGGTTTCTTCCATTAATTTCATTCGTTAGGATCTACTATCTGTATAGCTTATGGACTCAACTTGATTGAGAAGGTGTTAAAAAAGACCACACATAATGAGAGGGAATATATCCAAATTTTGATGTGATATGAGACACATGGTATGGCCCACATTGGTTGAAAGGGGATTAGTTGATGTGATGTGGTACCAGATGGGATGAAATATTTTTCAAGGTATATAATTGGGTATGAGGAATCTAATTGAGTGGTATATTAGAGGAAAGTGAAATTGTATGATATATTTAATATTGTAAGTACCTTGTATATGAGGGGATTACCTTTGATATTAATGTGTGACTGACCCTAAGTAAGAGGTTGTGGTTTGAGACTTGTAGTGA
This sequence comes from Viscum album, assembly GCA_963277665.1. NCBI lineage: Eukaryota > Viridiplantae > Streptophyta > Magnoliopsida > Santalales > Viscaceae > Viscum > Viscum album. The sequence goes on along the minus strand of OY728158.1, from coordinate 727,206,388 downwards.
AACTAGTGTGTGTGGCCTTCCATGAATGATAATTAATGGCTCGAGACATGACATGAAACCTCACATTATGTGAGAGGGAATGGTGGAATGAGAATAGATATGATAATGAAGATTGGAATGAGACCCTACCTAGAGTAAGAGTGTAGTGGTAAAGACTCAGTTTTATGCCTTTTACCTGATTAAAAATGATGACTTGATGGGTTTTATTTTATGTTCATTATCTGTTATGTTTTTTGGGTTAGTGAATTTCATGATCATAAAATACACTCCATATATGTATTGTATGTATATCTATTTTATCACAACAAAATTTATGGTGTTGAAGAGATAGGAAATTCTACTAGGTTATTAGATATACCCCATATTTGTATATATTAAATGAGATTTAATGTACATGGGAAGACCTTTATGATTTATTTTAGGCACAAGTATCACTTGGATTTGGTCATGTGTTTTGGGTTTAGCAGGCTGTAGATGGTGTGTATATGGTAGGGATGATTATGTGAGTTAGGTTAGATTTCATTGTAGTCATTTTATAGTTATTATTATAAATATATACTAGATAGTGTATCAATGTTTTATTTATTTTGATGATACATGTCATGTGTTTCTGCTTTTGGTCTATTATGTTGTGATTCATTATATAGACCATCTATTCATTTTCTATTAAAGAATATAGGGGCTGTCTTGGATCCTTTTTTATTAGCTATAAAATTTTGGGATGTTTTTTATATGGACGGGTCATTCTGAATTTTTTTATAGATTATGGAATGACCTTGGGGATTTAATTTTGAGGTAATTCTATACCCATGACAATTTTAGGCCCTCAGTATTAGTTATGAACTTGTAGTATATGGGGAGGTGTGTTTTTGGTCTTTCAGTACCCCCACATGGGCATTGTTTATGGTATCTAGGTTGGGGAATCACATAAAGTCTTAGAATAATAAGAAATCATCAATCCCCATAAAAGAAAGCTTGGAGTAAAATATATCAAACCCCAATTTTATAGACAAGGCATAAGCCTCTAATAAAATGACTGGTTTGACCCAAAGTCCCTCTACTGAAGGATAATTTACTAACGAGAGACTTCAATAGCATCAAGATTCTAACACCTAATATGTATAAACTATAATTACCCTTTAATTGAATCTCATAACCCTTTATAATTCAAATTCAGAGTATAATAAGACTAAATCCATTGTCACATGTAGCATGTAACTCTTTATATGCTTGTATAGAAATTTATCGAATCATTTTAACACAATAAACCAAATAATACATATCACGAAATGACCCACTAGGGCTCTCATGGTATTCTATAAGATAAATGTGACACCCCAAGATTACCTCCAATAGTCCTAGGACTAGCGACTAGTACTGAGTAGGTATATCACACACATGGGAGGTTCTAGACTAAAGTATCTGTAAACACATAAACATCTCCATACACTAGTAAAAATGTATAAAGGTAAAAAAAACATACAATAAATGCATAAAAACATCTATACTATATCGGAGTACAAAAATAAGTATAGAAGAAGTATAAAGAGCCAAATATAGGCCTATAAAAATTAAAAAAAAGGACCCAAGCTACTGACATCACAGAGGCAACAACTCAAAAGAAACTTCTGAATCTGTCTAAGATCTGACTAGAATAAATAAGCTCAAACTAATATCAACCTACTCCTGGTCTACATATGACTCCAACAAAAGGCATTTAATCTTCATAACACATGACATATGTGGACAGATTCCATAAATGGGTGAGTATAAACATACTCAATAAAACCCCCATTTATTAATGAATATAAAACATCAAAGGGAGCACTTCTTAGATAATCACCATGATGTTATGTCAATTATAATATGATACGTAACAATATATAAGAATAACAAAAATAAGATCAATATATACACTAAGTCTCAATGTGTGGTTATAGCCTCACTTCCATCCTAGTATTCTAATAGAGGATTAAGGTAATGCTCATATGAGGGAACTCACTCCATGATCCTAGTAACATTGATGGTGATCATCTAATAAGTCAAGCTTTTCATGCCTTTCCATGAAAAAGTAGTCACTGGAACTCAGAATATCTCAATGAATAGATAGGGGATCTCACCCAGGGCCTATAGGGTATACCATACCTTACTTGGTATAACCCTCTAAGTAGGTAATCGTATACCCATGCATGTTATTCATGAAAATTCATCAAACCCCACCTAGGGAAGAATAAGAAATGATAGGGGATCCCACTCTATACATACAAAGAGACTATGAAACTATATCAAGGACTAACCCTATATAGGGTATCAAATATTATACCCAATATTTGATGACTCATAATACCCTAATGGGGATGTACTAAGGGACCATACCGAAGAGAAATAGATCCTTACTGAAATTGTTCAAGGGAACTCACCCAATATCACAATAGAGATGAACTGAGAAGCAAAAGGGCTCCAACCCACCATTTAATGAGTACACAGAATTTAACATGGGGTACATTGTGTATATGTCTATGTATAGAACTTACCATGTCTTTTTTTCTCCCAAAAAATAAATTTATTGAAATAAAAAACATGTTCTCCAAGATACACGGTGTGTAGATATTGGTCTAACGCTCAACATTTCATCTGTCCTAGCCTGTGTACCATATATAATGCTGCTATACTTAGGTTGTTACCATATACATTAGTCATTTATGAGTACTTATCAATGTATATAATGTGTACTCCCAAAAATATGTCATATAGGGGTTGGTCCGGCACTAGCGTGTATTGTAAGATCAAACCTATGTACTCTCTAAATTTCATGTAATGTGACCCATAATACATGGTGTGTAGAGACACATGGCCAGAATTTGAGATGAGCCCGTAAGGGGCACTGGAACCCTAGTCCGCTCTCCCTTTTTCCACCGCCCACCACCTCAGATCGGCTCTTCTCATCACCTTGGCATTGATTGGCGGGCTTGCGGTGGCTCTCTCTCCTGCGGCGATGTCATGCGACCTCATGGAACCGTTCGGCTCAGCTTCTCCTCATCGATGTTGGACTATACCGCCTCACTCCACATATGCTGGATAGGGTTTCTTTCGGCGGCTTAATGAAGGTCCAGCAGTCGGTTTCCAGTTTCCTCGATTGAGGGTTGCTACTTTGTCGTCGATGTGTGCGCTAGGTGGTCAGCTGTGGTCTCCGAGTTTTGGGAAGATGGCGATAGGATCTACGTTCTGGTTTACTACTTCAGCGCTTGAGTGGGATTCAGAATGGTGATGGGTTCTTAATCTTGGTTCTTTTCCATTTTCTTTATTTCGAGTTTGGATTTGTTTGTTGTTGCTCGCATGTTGGTTCTGTTTCTGGATTTTGCGTTGGAGTAATGTGGATAGATCTGCTCTGGGGATCTCCTTGCCTTGCATGGCGTGACGGTGGGTACTGATCTTCTGAAATTTTGGATTTATGATGATTTATGTCGTTCTTTGGTATGGCGGTGTTGCTACGACATAGCCAGGAATGATCAGCGAAGCGCATGACTCTGGTTATTTTCGGTCTGGTTTTAAAGGTTTATGGTTTGGGGTGGTTCGGTTGAGGTTTTATCTTTTTAGTGATGTCCTGCTGTCTGCGGCACGGTGTTGCTGGAGGATGCACCTTTGATTTCCTTTGAGTTGGTGAAGATTTATTTGGATTTTGTTCATGTGAATTGTTGTGGATTTTGTGGTTTTCATTATGCGTGGTGTTTCTCTATATTGTTCTGGTTCGACGAAGATGATGGCAAGCACTGTGTTGTGCTACCTGTGTACTGAGGTCGGGGACGAGGGTTTTTCTATGATTGGAAATGTATTGGGATGATCTCCAGTGTAGCTCCGGAAGGTATGGATGATGAAGAAAACGACGTTGTTAACCTATGATGATGGTGGATGGTATGATGATGGTGGATAGCTTACGACGTGACAGACTGATGCGGGTGACTTGTTGTTTGAGGTCGCCTCGGGGTTGATGTTTGTGTTTTGAATTTCAAATTTTGGTTTTGGTTTTTCATCCTAGATCCCACCTAATGTATGTGGTTATGCTAAATCGGTTCTCACTAACCCAAAAAGTGACTTATTTGAAAATAAAAAAAAGATGTTTCAGTAAAGACACATGGCCTCCTAGGAATGTATTCCTTGTAAACAATGAACCATTAAAAAAGAGTTACAAGTTGTGTAAACTTACCACATTGCATGTTTCTATATATGGATTCCTAGATGTGTACTCCCTATACATGTAGCGTCAGCTGGATATGGGTAACATGACATGTGAGTCAATCACACAACATGTGATATTTAACTCAATGAATAAACCCTATCCACCACATAGAGGGCACTACAGTGTGTGTCTTCCTTTGAACTACAAACCATTTACATCAGTATTTATGAAAAACCTACGCTTGTTCACATGTATTTGGTTGTGTGCCACTATCTCTACCTTCCGGACCACCAGAAAACAAAATAAAAAACCTATATCTTGGTATAATTTACTCTATAATAAGAAAAAAATCATATTAAGGACATTATTCATCAGAAAATCATTCATTATCACCATCTAAAGTGTCACACAACCCATTTCCCTTGGAAAAACCATTTTCCACACCATCCTTTGGACCACCGCAATAGTTTTTGGCCTAATTTTTTCCACATAATTATTCCAAGGAAATGAATATTGTCACTCCACACTACCACTATGCCAAACCGAGAACCCCAATCTATTATTGATCTATCTCAAATCTCCCATAAGAATTTACTGTATCATGACCATGTCCTTGATTCTAAATTTTAACCCATGGAGATGATCCTTTGTTCTAAAGATCAAACACGCAATGATTAGTTTCAAGGTATTCATCAAACCGCCAACCAAAGGTAATACCAATAATGAACCCACAAAGAATAATGGGAGAGAAGAGAAAAATAAAAACACAAGGAAAAAAACCTTGGTCATTTTTTTTGATTTTCCTCAGGCCATTCTTGTTAGAATGATGAATGAATAGGTGAATAAGAAATAAAAATCCTAAGGGTGAAGTTCATCAACCATAAAACAACATTCAAAAAATGAATCAATTTTTAGAAAGATTGATTTATGTTTGACATGGAATAAACAAATAAAATATTTAACCAATTTAAATAAACTCCCTACCATGGGTTAGGATCGATCACTAATGAATAAAACTTCCAAATCAATATTGTTTGTGAGATCCAATAGTTCCATCATTGATGATGACCATTATAGTACACGATCCCTGATCCACAATCCCTCAACCATCCACCTATGAACTTTCCACCATATTTATCTCTCTTATCCTTCCCAATATGGTTATGTGGATAATCCTATGGAAATATCCATAACCAAGTTTATATGGAAGATTATTAGGTTTATTCCATATAATAAATATTAAAAAAATCATTTATTTATTTATTTTTATATAGACATTATTAAACAAAACACATGATGCTGACAAGTAATATGTCATGACTAGGGTAAAAAACATCTTCTAGATTTAATGGATGTCTTAAATTTCTAATTCGAGACTCCATTTTTGAGTTATTTCATTATTTAAAAAAAGTTGACATGTGATGTAATGTTTTTAATATATCATAATCGAGGCTCTATGGGCTCTAGAATCCCATGTTGAATTTGTATGTAACTTAAAATATATTCCATAAAATATTAACAAGTATAACATAGAAAAAAATCCATTACAGGCTCCCAAAATTTAAGGATTTTAATCCGAAAAAGTGATAACCTACTCACAAGTGAAGATACTAATCTCTCAACTGGGTTTTTTCTCTAATGAGCTCTGTTGGTGGTTCATGGGCTGCCAAAGAACATGCTCCCAAGGGTAAATGTTACCCATGATTGATCTTCTTTCACCAATTATCAAATGTCATAGGCAAACTCAAAAGTTAACTCTACCCAAGATGTCTGTCTCACCCTATTCGACATCGTGCTATGAGTTATGTACATATCTCTTCAACTATGGCACATGGAATACAACATGCACCTAGTCTAACTATGGTGTTAGAGATAAGAAATACACCACCTCACTAACATATCATTGTAACTAGAAAAGGGATAATGAATCTTGGAGATAGCCTACCACCCTGGGACACATCTCTACAATCGACATTGAGGGAAGACTCATAGGAACATAAAGTATTATCATTGAACTCTGAATGCCTCAATAGTCGATCTACATAGGACACTGATGTCCCTAGGTAGTCCTCACCCACCTTGTACGAACTTCAACTATTTCAATCACCACTTTCACCATCTATGGGTCTATAAATTTTATTCCCATAGTTCCAACCAGTACAATGGTGACCTATGGGGTCTACCATACATGACCCGAAATGGGGATACATCATTGTTGGAGTTGTAACTTATTGCAATAGAAAAAATATAATGATGATATGTGATCTTCCCTGCCATTTCCAAAACTATCATTAAAACCCAAATCATATCCTCCATAAACTAAGTGGTATTATTGGACATCTTTCTAGGTTAGAAACATCACTCTCAACTATAACCAATTACCAAATCTCTCTTTTATCCTCTCTATAATCATGATGTGAATCAAGCATCATGGTCTAAAATTATTGTTGAGGGAACCCCATGAAGCCAGACTATCTCATGCATGAAAATGAATCCTAAAAAATCCACTAAGATCAAGTATCTTAGGGTTAGGGAGTGGGCCAATAGAGTGAGTCAGCCTATGATTAATCAGATACTGTCATGACCTCTCGTTGATCATGGAATCCCAATCATGAGAACTAAAAATATACCATCCCATTAGCACTTCCATTCAGGCACATTAGCCTCAACCTATTATCATGTGAGAAATAAAGTGATACACTCATCAATATGATACTAAATTCACTGCTTTCTAACCTATTGTGAAATGATTTTGGCACATCCTCACCTCTCTTAGATGTACTGCTAAGGGAAAACATGAAACCTCCTCAACGCATCCTCTCGCAACACGACTAGTGTCATTTTCCTTCCTCAAACAAAGATGACATGCTCCCCACCATCATAAAATCCATTAAGAACATGTCTAGTAGATATCTAATCATGAAATATCTCATAATTGATATCACTAGGTTGTGACACCTTAACATTCCAAATAAATAGAGAGGTGACAACCAACAATTGGAAGTATGTTGCACTATACTTATCCTTAATTGTTATATCCAAGGAGTTTAACTACTCCATCACCTATCCCCATAACAGAAAATGAAAACCCATGTTGTGATCATATTCTACTATAGACACATCCTTAGGTGGTTCCCAAAATAATACTTCCTCAACCTTTGTTGGATCCACTGTCACTCCCATATTTGAGAAGATATATCCTAAAAAGTGGACCTACCAAATCTAGTTCCAAACATTGAGAGATTCCCATAATTTTGTCACTATTAGAGCATGTTTATAACAATCATTAAGTCTCTCACATGCTCAACCTCTTTTATTGAGTATAAAAGGATATCATCAAATAAGGATACCATAAACTGATCTTAGAAGGGTTGAAGGATCTGATCCATAAGTTCTATAAACACTAATGGGGAGTTCAACATGCTAAAAAGGTATCACCAAGAACTCAAAGAAACCATAGATTCTCTATAAATAAACCCTTGGTATGTCCTTCTCTTTCACTTGGATTTGGTGATAACCCATCTCGGGGTCAAATTAGGAGAACTACTTCACCCATAACCACTAGTTAAAGAATTCATTGATTATCAATGGAGGGAATTCCCTAATAAAAACCACTTGGTTCAGGTGATGTTAGTCAACACCTAACCTCAATATGTCATCTACATCTTAGGAGAACAATACTATGATGAAAATAAAAAACAATGGGTCAAATAAAACAATACTTTATAGATTTCTCTAACCACGCCTTCAGCTCTCAGAGATACACGAGGTCATATGATATGCAAGTGCAAATATCAGTTCTTCCCTAGGTGTAAGTATATGTACAAAAAAACATTTTATGGGGTGATAAACATGAAATATCCTCAATGAATAATTCATTTCACTAATCCAACATAATAAGAACTGAAAGATCATAGAAACCACACCTCCATGGGTTATAATATCCAACTAGTAAGAAATCAGCTACATCCTTATGCATATGAGTTCATCCTGCACTACATGCACTACGGGAAAAATGGGTATTTGTGACGGGTTATTTGCGACGGGCAAATTCCCCCATCGCAAATAAGTAGTTATTTGAGACGGGTTAGCTTTCCCCGTCGCAAAAGGACTGGCACGCTTTGCGCGCCAAATAGCGGGAAAGTTATTTGCGACGGGCGGTTACTGCCCGTCGCAAATAACCGGCGGCGGTAAAAGATATTTGCGACGAGAATATACCCATGTCGCAAATAGTATGTCGGCAGGTTATAATTTGCGACGGGTCCTGTCGCAAATAACTATTTAACCGTTGACCGTAATAAATGTGGGCTAAGGTATTTGCGACGGGTACCGTCGCAAATAATACTATTTGCGACGGGATAGCCGTCACAAATACACCCGTCGCAAATAATCTATCCTATAAATACCCCCCATCCGTTTTTCATTCATTCTCAAACTCTATCTTCTACTTCTCTCAAAACTCTATTTTTAGAGATCAGCGTTTCTTAAGTTTAATTTTTTTTTCGGAGTTGATATTGAAGTTTTCAACAACGATCAGAGATCAACCTCAGATCAATTTTAGAGGTATTTATGTTCATTTTAATTTAATATTTATTTTAAATTTTTTATTATTTTCAATTATTCTTAATTAGTTGAAATTTAATTATGTTTACATTGTTTTGTTACTTAATAAATTTAAATTATTAGTATTCATTGTTCATAGTTAATGGTAATTAGGAATAATTAGTAATAATTACCAATAATTAAGAATAAATACTAATAATTAGTAATAAATACCAATAATTAGGAATAATTAGTAATAATTACGAATAATTACCAATAATTAGTAATAATTAGTAATAATTACGAATAATTAGTAATAATTACCAATAATTAGTAATAATTTCCAATAATTACCAATAATTCGTAATAATTAGTAATAATTACTAATAATTAGCAATATTTAGTAATAATTACCAATAATTAGTAATAATTTCCAATAATTAGTAATAATTACCAATATTTAGTACTAATTAGTAATAATTAGTAATAATTACCAATAATTAGGAATAATTAGTAATAATTACCAATAATTACCAATAATTAGTATTAATTAATAATAATTACCAATAATTAGCAATAATTCGTAATAATTACCAATAATTAGTAATAATTACAAATAATTACCAATAATTAGTAATAATTACCAATAATTATCCATAATTAGTAATAATTACAAATAATTATCCATAATTAGTAATAATTACCAATAATTACCAATAATTACCAATAATTAGTAATAATTGGTATTAATTAGTAATAATTACCAATAATTAGTAATAATTAGAAATAATTACCAATAATTACCACTAATTAGTAATAATTAATAATAATTACCAATAATTAGTAATAATTAGTAATAATTACCAATAATTAGTAATAATTACCAATAATTAGAAATAATTAGTAATAATTAGTAATAATTAGTAATAATTACCAATAATTAGTAATAATTACCAATAATTAGTAATAATTACAAATAATTAGTAATAATTACCAATAATTAGTAATAATTAGAAATAATTAGTAATATTTAGTGATAATTAGAAATAAGTGGTAATAATTAGTAATAATTACCCATAATTAGTAATAATTACCAATAATTAGTAATAATTACCAATAATTAGTAATTATTACCAATAATTACCAATAATTAGAAATAATTACCAATAATTTGTAATAATTACCAATAATTAGTAATAATTACCAATAATTAGTAATAATTACCAACAATTAGTAATAATTATCAATAATTAGTAATAATTACCAATAATTGGTAATAATTACCAATAATTACTAATTATTACCAATAATTAGTAATAATTGCCAGTAATTAGTAATAATTACCAATAATTAGTAATAATTAACAATAATTAGTAATAATTACCAACAGTTAGTAATAATTAGTAATAATTAGTAATAATTACCAATAATTAGTAATAATTATGAATAATTAGTAATAATTACCAATAATTAGTAATAATTAGTAATAATTACCAATAATTAGTAATAATTACTAATAATTAGTAATAATTACCAATAATTAGTAATAATTACCAATAATTAGTAATAATTACCAATAATTAGGAATAATTAGTAATAATTAAGAATAATTAGGAATAATTAGCAATAATTAGCAATAATTAGCAATAATTAGCAATAATTAGCAATAATTAGCAATAATTACCAATAATTACCAATAATTACCAATAATTACCAATAATTACCAATAATTACCAATAATTACCAATAATTACCAATAATTACCAATAATTAGTAATAATTACCAATAATTACCAATAATTAGTAATAATTACCAATAATTAGTAATAATTACCAATAATTAGTAATAATTACCAATAATTAGTAATAATTAGTAATAATTACCATTAATTACCAATAATTACCAATATTTTCCAATATTTACCAATATTTTCCATTATTTACCAATATTTTCCAATATTTACCAATATTTACCAATATTTACCAATATTTACCAATATTTACCAATATTTACAAATAATTACCAATATTTACCAATAATTACCAATATTTACCAATAATTACCAATAATTTGGAATAATTACCAATAATTTGGAATAATTACCAATAATTTGGAATAATTACCAATAATTAGGAATAATAACATTATTACATTTTTTGTATATTTTATTATTAATATTAAAATAATATAATTTTCTATATTATATACAATTCTCTTTTCATCTGTGTGTTTTCTATCTCCACATGTAATATTTGCATTCTTTTTTAAAATTATCAACCTACTCGCCAATGGAGAGGTGAAAGTGAATGAAAATATTACATGTGGAGACAGAATGTTAAACACACAGATGAAAGGAGAATTGTATATAATATAGAAAATTATATTATTTTAATATTAATAAAAAAATATACTAATAATGTAATAATGTTATTATTATATAATTAATATTAATGAAAAAATTTTATTAGTATTATTAAAAAAATAAAAAATCAATATAATATTAAAATTATCAATATTTGTAACAGGTTTTGATTTATTCTCAACATATTCAATCCTTGCTTGAGTGTTTTTTCTAAAAAATTATTCAAAACCAGTAATGCTTTTATATTTTATAAAAAAATATGGAACAACGAGGTCGTCAACAGTCATTATTAGATGACCGCATATGGATAAATCAACATAGAGATCCAAATGGTTCTGGTTTGAATCCAGTATATATAGAGGGTGTGGAGACTTTTTTATCATTTGCGGCATCAAATCCAGAATTTGTTTCAGAAGGCAAAATAAAAAGCCCTTGTAGAAAATGTGCATTGAGAATGTTTGACATGTTTGACAAAGTGGGGGGACATCTCTTGTGTTTTGGTTTTCAACCAGATTATGCTTTTTGGTATCAACACGGAAAATGCAGTTCCAGAGTAGGTGATACCAACTTGATTTCGGATCCATCCCCATTTCAAGGTTTAGTACATGATGTTGCAGGTTCATCTGTTCAACATACAGAAACTCCGGCTGATATAGATTCAAATCCTGAGTTGGCACCGTCTGAATTTTATGAGTTGCTGAGGTCTGCTGAGGATGCATTATATCCTGGCTGCAAGATGAGCAATTTAGAAGTAGTTGCAAAATTTATGGCTATCAAATCGGATAACGGAATGTCAAACACCTGTTTTGACCAGATATTTTCTTTGCTTAAAACATTGTTACCCGAAGGAAATGTTTTGCCTGTAAATTACTATGAGAGTAAGAGGCTGGTTTGAAATTTGGGACTTACTTGTCAGAAGATTCATGCATGTTCAAATGACTGCATTTTATATTCTGGGGAAAATGAGTTGTTGGATAGTTGTCCCACATGTGGGCAATTGAGATATAAAGAAGGGAAACATGGGAAGTCTGGTTTGATTCCTGTAAAACAGTTGAGATATTTTCTGCTTACATCCATACTTCAGCGTTTATTCATGTCTAAGAATACAACGACAATGATGTTATGGCATAAAGCGAATATTTCAACCGATAAAAGATTGAATCATCCAGCCGATGGTGATTTATGGAAACATTTTGATAGAGTGCATCCATCTTTTGCTTTAGAAACTAAAAATGTTCGACTGGGCCTTTCCACTGATGGTTTCTGTCCGTTCGGATCTTATAGTAGTTAATATTCATGTTGGCCTGTTTTTTTAACTCCATACAATTTACCTCCATGGATGTTGATAAAGGAGCCATATATCTTTTTGACTTTACTAATTCCAGGACATCCGAAGAAAAATATTGATGTTTATTTGAAACCATTGATTGATGAATTAAGTTTATTTTGGAGTACTGGTGTCAGTACATATGATGTTGCTACGAAATAGAATTTCATACTGAGAGCAGCATTGATGTGGACAATTAGTGACTTCCCAGCTTATGGGATGTTATCTGGCTGGAGTACACCTGGTCAGAAATCATTTCCTTACTGTATGGGAGAGAACAAAACATTTATGCTCATTCATGGAAAGAAACCTTGTTATTTTGACTGTCATCACAGATTTCTTCCAACTGATCATCCTTTTTGCAGAAACATATCTCATTTTAGAAAAGGAACAATTGAAAGGGATGGACCTCCAAAAATGCTATCAGGTTCGGAGTTAAAATCAGTTGTATTTTCATTACCTCCCATCACTTTTGGTCCCACAATAAACCAACAGAAAATTTCTGGTTTTGGGAAAGAATGCCGACAGAAAAATTACAGCAGCTGCTCTTGAAGAACACCGACAGAAAAATTTCTCTCAGTGGTTTCAAAAACTGGTAACATAAATTCTTTATCTTTTAGCAACTCATTCAATGTATAGTTTACTATATTGATAATTATTTCACAAATTTTCAGGTGTCTCGATATGCTGATAAAATTGAAAAACGGTTGTGTATATTGAGTAACCCACCTTCCAAACTTGTTAAAACTTATAATGCATATGTGGTGAATGGATTTCGATTTCACACACATGCATATGGGGAATCAAAAAAAAACAATGAACAGTGGAGTTAGCTTGAGAGGATCTCATCATCGAGAAAATGAAGTTGAATTGTATGGTACACTTGATGAAATCATTGAACTCTGTTATCTTGTACAACATTACATAACCATGTTCAAATGTCGGTGGTTGGATACAGAGAGAGGCGTGCGTGTTCATCTGAATCATGGAATCATCGATATTAAATGTAAAAGTGTTCTCGCAGAAAATGAACCATTTTTATTGGCTCAATAAGCACATCAAGTTTATTACACAAAGCACTGTGCTACATCAAGAGACTTGACTGATTAGTGGAGTGTAATAAAAATCAAAATTCGAGACAATCAGTTTAGTCAAAGTGAATGTGATTTCACTGATTGGCAAAGAATTGAAGTTTTTCAAGAGAGTACTCAAAATAAATCTTTTTTAAAAAGAGACATGAGTATCGATGACGACACCCCACATTTAAGAGTCGGTGATGACGATGATGTTAATGATGTCACATATGGATTAGAAATGGTAAGAGATGAAGCAACTGGAACTCGAATGGATATCGATGATGTTGAGGAGGAATATGAAGATGACATTGACATATATGAAGATGATGATAAAGACGAACACTGATAGAATTCCATGGTAGTTATATACAATCATAATATATATATATGTATATATAATTGTAATTATCAATTATTTGCTAACAAAATTAAAATTTTCTGTTTCAGATGGATGACGACACATTTCGTGAGTTGGCGGATGCTAAACTGCCTTTCGATGCGGATGAGTTGCTGGCAGATGACCCTCAGCCTGCAGGTGCTCCAGGGAGTACGTGGAGGGGGCGCGGTCTTGCACGATTGATGATTCCTGACCCCGTCCCCGAGAGACGTCCACGTCTTGGGTTTGATTCACGCACACGGAGGTGTGATAACCTGTGTGATAACCTGTGGATTTGACTAAGATTTCATTAATCTATTCACATAATAAATGTTTATCATTTTTACAGATTTCCGCATATAGCAGTCGGATAGGGAAGCGCTATTTTGCGCAACTATTTCTCTCAGCCATGGACCACATGGGAGCAGATTCCCATTAATGTGCAGCAGGCCATGTTCGGCCATTGGTTGGTACGTACGTAAATAAATAATTTTTATTTTGAAAATTATTTCATTTCTAACTTGATATTTTGATTTATTCGTAGGGTTTATGGTATCCGATCAAGGATACCATGCGTGATGCAATCCACGAGACATGGGAGGTGGCCATGTGTGATCACTTTCGTCAGTTTTTGCACAATTTAAGAAAAGCTGCCATGAAGAAAGCAGGAGTGTCAGATTTTGATGAGTCATGTAAAGCACACCGACCAGAGTACATTTCATCCCATGTATGGGATGGATTATGTGCGCACTGGTTGAGTGGTGCCTTTTAGAGGAGATCATCAGTGGGGAGTCAGAATCGGGGGAGATAGGAGGTGACTCATTGAGCTGGGAGTCGTTCTTTCAGTACTCATAGACAGCATCTGGTACGTACATTATTTATAAATATTTTATATAACTATAAATATTAACAGTTTATTTTTTATTCTTATAGGCTGTCGAGCACCCTGATATTACGGAGTACGACGTATATCAGAGGATGTATAGTGATCCTGCTACTGGGGAGCTCAGAGGTGATCATCAGCATCACATCATGGTCAGTATTATGTGTTTTCAAGTTCAAAAATTAAATGCATATAATATATTCACAATTTTAATTTTAAATTGCAACTACAGGAGTCATATGAGGCCACAGCGTCACAGGCCCGACCTGAGAGTCAGGCCGAGTCATCAGATCAGACCACTGGCCGTCAGTTTGATGAGGCGGCATGGATGCAGGCCACCCAGTATGCCTTCGAGAAGGGCGGGGTAGTTGGTATCAGCTCTCGACTGACTCCCGGAGATTATTATGGCAGTGCTGCGATGTCGGTGTCCAGCTCGAGAGGAGCTCGTGCATCTTCTTCTGCTACACAGTATGAGGATCAGTTGTGATATCAGACTGCACTGATAGAGATTCTCCAACAGGAGTAGGAGCAGATGCGTCAGCAGCAGCAGCAGCAGCAGGAGCAGATGGAGTACATGCACCGACTCACTCATGCTTTAGGGATGGAGTTTCCTCCACCAGCATCTGCAGATCCCCCCTCCCCCTCCTTCATATTAGAGTTTGTTTTTATGTTATAAAGTTTGTTAAATCAAAATATGAATTTTTTTTCTATTCGTAGTTTTTGTCTCATTTTAAAATATTAATAATATTATATTTTGAAATAAAATTATTAATATGAATAATAATATTATTTATATTTTATAATATTAAATTATATATATATATATTAAAATTTTATAATATTATAATTTAATTATATTTTTTTGTAATATTTGAATTATTTTAATATTTGAATGTAAAATAATTCTATTATTTTTATATTAATTAAAATAACTTATTAATATTTTTTTATTTATGAATTATAATTCTAATATTATTATATTAATTAAATCATTTATTAATATTCTGTTATTTTTTATTTTTGAATTATAATTCTATTATTATTATATTAATTAAAATAATTTATTAATAATTTATTATTTTTATTTGTGAATTATAATTCTATTATTATATTAATTAAAATCATTTATTAATATTGTATTATTTTTTATTTTTGAATTATAATTGGATTATTATTATATTAATTAAAATAATTTATTAATAATTTATTTTTTTTATTTTTTTTATAGTATTTGCAAGGGGATACTATGCCCATTGCAAATAGTATTATTATTATATTCATTAAAATAATTTATTAATAGTTTTTAATTTTTTTTAAAAATAGTAATTGCGACGGGGCCCATAACAATTACTATTTTAAAAGTTTTTTACAAATATATGGAGTAATATTTGCGAAGGGAAGGATTACCGTAGCAAATAATGTCTTTAGCGACGGGCCCGTCGCAAATAATGTCTTTAGCGATGGGCCCGTCGCAAATAATTGTAGCGACGCCGTTTTCTGCAATGGGCCATTTGCGACGGCCCCCCGTCGCAAATACCTATTTTTCTAGTAGTGATGGGATTGATCGTCACATAAGAAGGAACATTATATCGCACCAACTATAGTAAACCAGAACCCTACTGGTAATTTTCATCTGGGAATTAGTAGAAAACAGGTCCATGCTGAGGGAAACATCATAGGGTCTCACTACCACTATTGAAAGATTACACATGAGGCTCTATCTCCACAAATATTCAAGTCACACTATTTTTAAAAGTGTGTGATCATCAAACTTTCTTTTATGTAACCTACAAACACATGGTTCAATAAAAAATGCTTCATTGGTATCACTGGTTCTTAAATTAGGGATACATTTAGGGAAACTTGGATTTTGAGAGTGTATTAAAAATAAAGTTGGAGTAGAGGGGAAACATATCATATCTCAAACCACACTCCAATCCTCCAAGTCACAAGATACTACCTCCAAAAGATATCCTTTCCCTTAACCCCTATTATTCATAACCAGTTCCCACTCTAATACCTTAGCACACTAAAACAGAATCAAATATACCTGTCAAAGGAACTCATTTTGCACACCCCAACACTATCCGCTTTGGATGGCACTTACTCACCCGCTCGATTTGAAATTGAATCACAAGAACATGTCTTAGTGGGGTATGTTTCCCTATTCCTTTTTTTTCCTAAAACCACATCAAAAATCACTACACATGGCTCCAACAACTCCTAAAACAACCCTGTAGAAGTCTCTCTAGGAGGACCACCATCAAGAGTGGTCATAACTAAGAGGAACCTTCACAGAAAAAGCTTGTATGAGTCCTTGACAATCTGAAAAGGGGGTATATATCAACATGAACCCTAGGTGATCTCCATATCTTAAACTCATCAGGAAAACTCATCATAGGTACGTCATCCACTAGTACTATTAAGAATAATAGCTACTAAACCTAATATGGATAATCCACTTGAACCACTAGCGGTTGGTCAACATGTTACTGAATGAGTGGTGACATAATTCTCTATCTAGATGATAGAAACACCTCAAAAATAGGTCTATAAACTAAAGCCTCATCACCAAGAAGATCATAATTGTGACCCTGCTTTAGAATCCTAGCTAGATATCATCATTTAAGCATCCATTGTTTATCAATATGAACCATGGTCAAAACAATATATTTGGGATGCTAACACAAGAAGGAAATGGAAACCACAAGCCATTACTATATGATACATGAACTAATGTTTTCCCCACACACATTTGTTACATGTGTTGAATCAACAAGAAGGTCATCAAAGTCCTTATGGATGGATATATCAGCCACAACATCAACAATGGGATCCCTATCATAAAATAAAAACTCAAAACACATTAAAAGTATTTCCCTAGTTCCCAAAAAAAACCACATTTCAAGACAATATAAAGAATCTCGTCCTAATATGACCTCCCCTAATACAACTATGTCAAGACCCAACCCACTAGGGCCCACTTGGCTTAAGGTAAGTTGATAATGAAACCCCAATCCCACATTCAATAGGCTAGGGGCTTGAGAATAACACTAGATAGGTATTGTAACACCCCAATCTTCAACGGTACGTTTCACTTTGAATTATGCAGTAGCTTGCGTAGTACACAACTCAGAGTTTTAACAGACCACAACCAATCAAACTATCTGTTATGAATAGTAATACCCACTTTTTGAAATTTTATAAATTTTATTTTTCAATATGGACTTCATTTTTTAATTTTGAATATCAAAATTAGCTTAGGGTGAATTTTTGGCATTTTTCTGAAAACTTTCAATTTTTGATGAACAGTGAATAACACTACGTTATTATTTAAAACTGACTTTTTATTTAAGTAATTAGTTATTTTATTTTAATTTATTTTATGTCAAAATAGATAAATAATACCTATATATGGTCAATTTAATTCATTGGATTCGTTTTATAATAATTTTAGATATATAAAATTTTATTGAACTTTTTACTGTCTTTTACCCACCTTCTAGGAGCATTTTCAAATTTTCCTAAAACATAATTTTACCACTTCTGTGAGTTGAATTTAAAAAATAAAAGAGAAAAGGTTGAAATTATTAAGTAAAATTTTGTTCAATAAGATGAAAATAATTTTTGGTGAATAGTAACTTTTGACTTTTATTTACCATGGTTAAATGTTTATCGGGTAATTAAGGGTAAAAATGATATTATAATTACCCTAACACATGTCCTAAATCTATTATATAAGTTTAATTAGACCAAAAACAATCTTATGAACAAAATATGATCCTTTTTGGTCCACATGGATTAGATTAGGACACTTATTATTATTTTATTAAAAGAAGTGTTAAAAGAGTTAAATTCATAAATTAATAACTAAACCATTTTTAATATTGGGAAACACACAATATAAATTAGACTATAAATTTTAATTAAAAATCTAAAAATATTTCCTACATAATATTATTTTATTTATAATTTTTGTACATTAAATAATTTAATTTATTTATGACAGAATGATGATGCAGTAATTACCTTAATAATGAAATATTAAAATAATTGATATTATAAATATCCAAATAAATGTAAATTGAGACTTATGATTAATTAGAATAATTTTATAGGTTAATATGACATGTTAGTTTTGATTAAATAAATTTTATTTGAAGTGATAAAGTTTTTATGGATTTCAAAAAAAATCAAATACTAAATAGTGTCAGAATTGACATAATTGAGTTTTTAACAAATACTATATTATTAATTAATATAATATTACTAAAAATATAATGTTCATACAAAGGACTTATATACGGTTATATATATTAATACTGAACCACTTGGGGTTCTCTTGGCTTGTTATAGTATGTTTATTAACCATATAATAAAAAAAATACAATGAGACATGGTAAATGTCAAACTATTTAACTAAGAGTTAAATCTAAAAGAGAAGGTTAATATGGTGACCTAAACCTATCTAAAACCTATTGTTTGAGAGGTTGGAGACCCATCCTTACCTTAGCCTCTAAATAAATCATTTTTGAGCCATTAGAAAATGAAAATTATTTTATTATAAAATAATATTTAAAACTTTTCCTAAAGTGACCCTCATCCCTCTTATAAAAGGGTACTTCCCCTTCTCCTAATTTCACACCACCAAATCCATTTGGATCGGACAAACCCTACCAAAATATCCTCTCAAATATCCTACCTTAAACCTATAAGCCTTATTTTTATCATAAATCCAACCTAAGGATCCATTTTCATCAACTCAAAAGGAAACACCCAAAGAAGAGGTAATAATTTCACCACCATCTTTCAAGTTCTTTTCTTCTTCCACTTCCTCTTCCTTTGTTGTTTCCATACCAAAATAATAACTCCAATACCTTCTACACACTGTGATGTTATTATAAATATGGTACAACCATATTCTTTATTCTATCAATCCTATAAATGACAAAGTCACCATACGTGCATACGTACGCCTTACCGTCTCCACGTCGTGGTGTAGTTTGTTATTCAAACACTTCATTATTTTAATGGATATAATAATGAGTATTAATAATATAAAAAATAAATATAACATGTTAAATATTCTATATATATATGATATACCATCCAATTACATATGATTTCTCCATCAATATAATGATATTGTCGCTCGTGCGTACGTATGGATTACCGTCTCCACCAACGCGATGAGATTCATTCCCCATCATAATCATTAAAGAATAATTTTCATTTTATGATTAAAAATAATGTTTATGAACATAATATAATTCTATATATTAATCAAATACATAATATTCATAACAAACATAGATTACATAACTAATCATATAAAGGAAAACGAATCAGTTAATTCCTGAAACGATGATACTACTGAAATATTATTAACAAAGAAATATTATAGGATCATATATGATATCATATTAAAATATATAGTTCATTTATAATTTAATAAAAATGTTTTAACAATTATAAAGGAGGTTTACAGACCATCGACTAAGGAAAATTACAAGGTAAGGGTTAATTCTATAATCTCTTTACTTATCTGAGGTTGTTAATATGTAAGTATCTATAGGAACATCTTTATCATCCGCATCTGTGTTTTCTTAAAAATGTAATTCAAAACATTTTTACTATTTACTAGACTATGGTTTAAAGTAATTTATACCCTTATTTTACCACATATGTTTTGAAAGGAATCTTTCCGTCGTTTTCCAAACAAGGTACTTTATGACATTCTCGACAAAATTAAGGTAAAAATGTCTTTTTTTAACTTATAAGATGGGTGCAACTATTTTCCACCATTATAACATCGTCGAATATTCCCATACAAGCTTATAAGAATATTCTCAAAATAAATGTTTTCTTTTATAATTATATGACTTTTAAATGATTTCAAAATAGAAAGAGATATTTCTCTACAAAAAGTTTTGATTTCATCTATGTCAACATCCTTTGATGGATTTAAAGCTTATTTGAAGTTGATTTA
Organism: Viscum album; assembly: GCA_963277665.1. Lineage (NCBI taxonomy): Eukaryota > Viridiplantae > Streptophyta > Magnoliopsida > Santalales > Viscaceae > Viscum > Viscum album. Next base: position 727,185,655 of record OY728158.1, on the reverse strand, counting down.
TTATGATAAAAATCATATATATTGTATTGAAGGTTTTGTGATATGTTTGATTGTGGATGTGTTATTTTTACACCATTCATGGGTTATGGATAAATTATTAACATTTCTTATGCTAGTTTTAAAACGAATGTTTATGTTATGTTTAAACCTTTTCATATGAAAAATGAATTAGACTTAGTAAGTGATGGGTGAAGCCCGATATAGCTCCTCTATGAATCGGTAGGTATCATTAGAAAAACTAGTGTCTTAGAACAAGGCCTTGACAAAATATTATTTCTAGTCTTGGCATAAGGCCATGAATATGTGGTTATGAAGTCTGGCATTATGCATTCCAACATTACGAAATTGGCAATTGATATTACATGTGATTATTTGACTAGTATAATATCCATGTGAATAAGTAAATGGAATTATTTCATTTATCTTCACCATATTATGATGAATTTTAAGTTTAAAAGGATTGTGTTTTAGTCTTATACATTGCCTTAAATGTTTATTCTTATTATTGAAAGATTCCGCTATATTGTTATCCTTACTGAGCATCAGAGCTCACCGCTTTCTATGTTTTATTTTTCCCAGGATGTGAATAATTATATTATGAATGATCTATAGGGATAGTCTAAGGGATGAATGTTGTCAATGGAGACAATGTTGTTTTTGTTTTTCATTTTATAATGTAATGTAAAACTTATGAATGTATCCAGTACTTCCAAGGCTACTAAATTGATTGGTCTTTCGGGATTTTGATCCCTTGTGATCATGCCAATGTTATGTAATAATGAACTAACTCTAGGTAACTGGGGTCAGGTCATTATAGTTGGTATCAAATGAAGTTTAGTACAAACCTTAGAAACTATATTTAGAGAAACTCTAATTACAACAAATTACCATAAGATAGAATTTGAGGATTAGTATAGAAGAACTTCCTAGAATTTTGGGAATGTAAGGATTTTGTTTATTTTATAAGAAATAAATTCCTATCTGGATACGAGTAGGTAGAGGAGAATCTGGCACAAATTCACCTAGGAGTGAAAACTTCGACAAAGAGTTTTGGTCTTGACCCGGGGTATCCTGGTACATGATAACGGGCCTTGTTGCACTCTTGGTTATGACACTCCTGGGGGATATGCTTAAAATAATTCACATTTTCTTTGAAAACCATTATGAAGGATTTATGAGTATATACCTCCTCAAAGAAAATATTTTTTTATGAACATGGATTATATCCATAAAATTTTCAATTTGTGTTATGTGTTTTCCAAGTTTGGAATTATGTATCGTGATTCATAGACTAATCTAGTATATGCCATTATTTAGAAATGACACCTAGTTGAAGGAATAGAAACCGTATCAACGCACATAATATATATAGGTATTTCCCACCTACTTGAGATAATTATATTGGACCTAGTGATGCAGTTGGTGTTCATCATCTTATCACCATACTGGGACAACTCACTCAGGTTATGAATAATAACCTTACCTGTATGGAGTACCCTAATCCATAACATGGAGGATCCACGTCAAACCGCTTTATGAGGAAAAAACCACCATCATTCAATGGTATTATAAATCCCTTAGTATCTAATCAATGGATAAGTTCCTTAGAAAAAAAATATTTCATGCTTTGGGGAGTAGCGAAAGGGAAAATATTTTCATGGTAGTTTATCACCTCACGGGAGATGCAGATCAATGGTGATCGTTAATCTAAAACACAAAGGAAGATAAAGAAGTATCGAACATGGAATGGAGGTAGTTTAAAGATATTTTCTTATAAAAATACTTTCCTCGTGACCATAATGTGGAAATGGAAAGACAATTTCTGAGTCTGAGGCAAAAGGAGGATGAGAATGTCGCAAAGTATGAGGATAACTTTACAAGGTTATCAAGGCATGCAGAAGATTATATATGTAACCCAATGAGGAAGATTGATCAATTATTTTATGGGTTGAAACCATTTCTCCATCGAGCATTAGTCTCAAAATCCTTCTCATAGTACTAAGATATTGTCTCATGCACTATCAAGAACGGAAAGCAATTCTCTAAGTCTTATGACTTAAAATCAAAGAAATAGAAGAAGAGATCTTCTGATCACTCTGGAAATATAAATAAGTATAAGATGAGAAAAGTTTAATATCTATCCTGTAGTAAATGTGAGAATAAAATCCCTGGTACTTGCCTGAAGGGAATGGGAGTTTGTTACAAGTGTGGTGAAAAAGGCCACCAAGATCGTGATTTCAAGGGAAAAAAGAGGCTATCAATGTTTAATGATACAATTGTAGATAGAAGGAAAATTATTCAAAGGAATGTCCTAAGAGCTAAGGGAACTTACCTCAGAAAAGGCCAAGGGAGCAAGTCCAAGCTTATGTGATCACTGCTGCTGAGGTTGAAGCTCTGAAAGATGTGGTGGTGGGTAATTTAATGGTGTCCTCAAGTCTATCCAATGCTTTATTTGATTCTAGATCCTCACATTATTTAATATCTTCCCAATTTTCTAAGAAAATTAGATTTTTTCAATTTGACTTAATAAGGGAGTTGTCAGTCAAAACACCTAAGTGAAGTATCATCGCAACAAAGTTTTGTGAATCAGTTCCCATTAGGGCATAAAAATGTTCTTTATCTTTCAATCTCATCATCATACCCATGATCGAAATTGATATAATCCTTGTAATGGATTGGATTTCGGACCATGATGCGAAAATTTATTGAAAGAAGAAGGAGGTTACAATTTTTGACGACGATAAAGAGTACCTTATCTTTAGAACAGAAACATCACCACCTGACTCTTATCTAGATCCACCCCCAGTTGCTCTACTAAATTCAATTATTGGGGAGGAAGTGGATGAAATAATTATGGGTGAGGAAAAGAATGATTTATTAGAAGACTTGCCTATTGTGCAAGAATATATTGATGTGTTTCCAAATGATTTACCTAGACATCCTCCAGAACGAGAAATTGAGTTTTCCATTGATTTAATTTCTGGTTTAATGCCCATATCAAAGACCCCTTAAAAAATGTGCATTTTGGAATTAGTGGAACTAAATAAACAACTTGAGGAATTGAGAAATAAGGGATTTATTCACCCCAATGTTTCTCCATGGGGATCCCCTTTCCTTTTTGTTAAGGAGAAAGATAGATCTATGAGGTTATGCATTGACTACATGGAGATCAATGCTATAATAATATAGAACAAGTATCCCCTACCTCAAATTGATGATTTATTCAACCAACTTCATGGAGCTCAATATTTTTCAAAGATTAACCTTCGATCTGGATATCATCAGTTGTGTGTGAATAAGTAAGACATTCTGAAAACATCATTTCAAACCAGGTACGAGCATTATGAGTTTATAGTAATGCCTTTTGGATTCACTAATGTACCCTCTGTCTTCATGAATTTAATAAATAGAGTTTTCAAGGAATATCTTGATGACTTTTTAGTGGTATTTATTTATGATATCATGGCATACTCAAAAAGATACAAAGATCATGAAAATAACTTGTGCACTATTTTTAAAACCCTCAAAAGAAATGAATTATATGTGAAGTTTAGCAAGTGTGAATTCTGGCTTGAAGAGATTTATTTTCATGGCCATATTGTCTCTAAGGATGGAATATCTATTGATCCTTCAAAGACCAAGGTAGTCCAAGAATGGCCAGCACCAATGAGTATAACTCAGTTACGTAGTTCTATTGGTTTACCAGGTTATTATCAAAGTTTCATCCTGAATTTTTCCCAGTAGGCTAACCCATTAACCAATATCACACGTAAAGGGGTTAAATTTTTTTGGACAAAATAGTGGGAAGAATTTTTTGAAGAACTGAAAAGATGATTAGTTAATACTTCTATCTTGACTCTACAATCAGGGAATGATGGGTTTGTTATTTACAGTGATGCTTAAAATAAAGGACTTGGTTGTGTTTTTATGCAGAATGATAGAGTTATTTCCTATAAGTCACAACAACTAAAAATTCATGAGCAAAACTATCCCACTCATGATCTTGAGTTAGTAGCTGTAATCTTTGCTCTGAAGATATGGAGACACTATCTCTATGGTGAAAAATGTGAGATTTATACTAATGAAAAGAGTTTGAAGTATATTTTCTCACGAAAAGAACTCAACATGAGGCAAAGGAGATGGATTGAACTACTCAAGGATTATGATTTCACAATACACTACCACCCAAGGAAGGTAAATAATGTGTCATATGATTTGAGTAGAAAGGATCATGGAGTTTTTAACAAGATGAGAGTTGAAAGGGATCCTATTCTCATGGATATAGTAAAGATAGATATGAGAATAACCTTGGAAGATGAAACATAAATACTTTTTCAAATAGTTGCCAAACCATTTTACTAGAAATGATAAAATGTTCTCAGACTAATGATGAGGAGTTTCAAAAAAAGATTAAAGTTATAAATGATGGGAGATTGAGTGACTTCGTATATGAAGATTGAATTTTGAAATTTTGGAAGAGAATTTGTGTTCCCAATATACCGGATCTAAAAAGGGAATTGTTAGATGATTCTCAAAGCTCTAATTTCTCTATACACCTTGGGATCACCAAGATGTATAGAGATTTGAAGGAACATTTTTGGTGGGACAACATGAAGAGGGAGATTTCTAATTTGGTGTCAAGATGTATGGTTTTTCAACCAGTGAAAGATGGAAACAAAAAGCATGGATGAATGATGAAACCTCTTCCCATATCTAAGTAGAAATGGGATAATATTATGATGGACTTTTTCATGGGGTTACCAAAGACTCATAGAAGGAATGATGCAATATGGGTCATTGTTGATCATCTTACAAAGTCATCACATTTTCTTACTATAAGAGAATATTTACCAGTTGAACGTCTAGAAAAACTATATATTAATGAAGTATTAAGAAACCATGGTGCACCCCTATCGATTGTTTCTGATCATGATCCCCATTTTACATCAAGATTTTGGAAAAGTCTTCAGAAGGCCTTAGATACTGAAATTCGTTTGAGCACTGCCTACCACCCTCAAACTGATGGACAATCAGAACAGACTATTCAAACCTTAGAATACATGTTTAGATCTTTCTCACTTGACTTTCAAGGTATGTGGGATCAATATTTACCTATGGTATAATTTTCTTATAACAATATATTCCATTCAAGTATTCAGATGGGACCATATGAAGCGTTATATGGAAAGAGATGTTTCACACCAACTTTTTGGGATGATTTTGGTGAAAGAAAACTCATAGGCCCAGAACTTGTTGAGGAAATAATGAAAAAGGTGAAGATTATCCAAACCCACATCAAAGTAGCTCAAAGTAAGAAAAAGAGCTATGCTGATAATCAGAGGAAGGATTTGGAATTTCAAGTAGGAGATCATGTTTTCTTGAAGGTATCTCCATGGAAGGGTGTTATAAGATTTGGAAATAAGGGTAAATTGAGTCTAAGGTACATCAGACCTCTCTAAATTCTAGAATGAATTGGAGTTTTGGATTATCATTTGGAAATGCCTCCAAGTCTCTCCAAAGTTCATAATGTGGTCCATGTATCACTGTTGAGAAAATATATGCCTAACCCAATGCATGTACTCACCTTTGAGGAAATTGAACTGGAACTTGATCTATCTTATTGTGAAGATCCTGTCCAGATTCTTGATACTAGAAAACAAATGCTCAGAAACTGGATGACTCGTTTGGTAAAAGTTCTATGGAGAAACCATAAGATGGAAGAGGCAACATGGGAACCCAATAAAATTATGATGAAGAACCACCTGAATCATTTTATGCAGTAATATTCTATAAATTCAGAGGATGAAATTATTTTAATGAGATAATAATGTAACACCCCAAGCTTCCACAGTATGTTTCCCTTTGAATAATGCAGTAGCTTGCATTGCATGCAACTCAGAGTTTTAACACACCACGACCAATCAAACTAACAGTTATAAATAGTAATACCCACTTTTTGAAATTTTATAAATTTTATTTTTCAAAATGGACTACATTTTTGAATTCGGAATATTGAAATTAGCTTAGGGTGAATTTTTGGTATTTTTCTGAAAATATCCAATTTTTGATGAATAGTGAAAAACACTGCGTTATTGTTTAAAATTGACTTTTTATTTAAGTAATTAATTATTTTATTTTAATTTCTTTTAGGTCAAAATAGATACATAATACCAATATATTTTCAATTTAATTCATTGGAGTCATTTTATAATAAGATTAGATATATAAAATTTTATTGAACTTTTTACCGTCTTTTACCCACATTCTTGGAACATTTCAAATTTGTATAAAACGTAATTTTACCTCCTCTATGAGTTGAATTTAAAGAATCAAAGGAACATGGTTGAAATCAGTAATTAAAATTTGTTTCAATAACATGAAAATAATTTTAGCTGAATAGTAACTTTTGACTTTTATTTACCACGATTAAAAGTAAATAGGGTAATTAAGGGTAAAAATGATATTATAATTACACTAAAACATGTCCTAATTATATTTTATAAGTGTAATTCGACCAAAAAAAACTATAGGGATAAAATATGATCCTTTTTGGTCCACATGGATTGGATTAGAACATTTATTATTATTTTATTTAAAGAAGAGTTAAAAGAGTAAAATTCAAAGTTTAATAACTAAACCATTTTTAATATAGGGATGCACACAATATAAATTCGACTATAAATATTAATTATAAATATAAAAATATTCAATACATAATTATATTTTATTTATAATTTTTAGAAATTAAATAATTTAATTTATTTATGACACAATGATGATGCAGTAATTAACTTAACAATTAAAATATTAAAATAATTGATATTATAAATATCCAAATATAAAAAAATTAGACTTATGATGAATTAAACTAATTTTATAGGTTAATATTACATGTTATGGTTGATTAAATAAATTTTATTAGAAGTGATATAGTTTTTAGTGCTTTCAAAAAAATCAAATACTAAATAGTGTCCAAATTGACATAATTGAGTTTTTAAAACAAATACTATATTATTAATTGATATAATATTAAAAAAAATCTATGGTTATTCTAAAGGACTTATATAATGTAATATATATTAATACTGAACCACTTGGGGTTTTCTTGGCTTGTTATAGTAAGTTTATTAACCATATAATATAAAAATACAAAGAGATGTGGTAAATGTCAAACTATTTAACGAAGAGTTAAATAAAAAAGATAAGGTTAATATGGTGACCTAAACCTGTATATAACCAATGTTTTGAGATGTTTTCGACACATCCCCACCTTAGCCTCGAAATAAATTATTTTGGAGCCATTAGAAACTGAAAATGTTTTTATTATAAAATAATATTTCAAGCTTTTCCTAAAGTGACCCTCACCTCTCCTATAAAAGGGTACTTCCAATTACCTTAATTACACACCTCCAAAGAAATTTGTCTCAGCCAAACCTTTCCCAAATATACTCTTAGATATCCTCCCTTCAACCTAGAGGCCTTAATTGGGTCATAAATCTAGCCTAAGGATCCCTTTTGATCAACTCAAAACGAAACACCCGAAGAAGAGGTAATAATTTCACCACCCTCTTTCAAGTTCTTTTCTTCTTCCACTTCATCTTTCTTTGTTGTTTTCATACCAAAATAATAACTCCAACACCTTATAAATAATGTGATGTTATTATAAATATGTTTAAACCATATTCGTTATTCTATCCATCCTATAAATGACAAAGTCACCATACGTGCTTACGTACAACTTACCGTCTCCCTGTTGTGGTGTAGTTTGTTATTCAAACACTTCATTATTTGGATGGGTATAATAATGAGTATAACAAATGTAAATAATAAATATAACATTTTAATGATTTTTTATATATGATATACCATCCAATTACATATGATTTCACCATCAATACAATGATATTGTCACTCATTCGTACGTACGGATTACCGTCTTTATGAACGTGATGAGATTCATTCCCCATCGTAATCATTAAAGAATAATTTTCATTTTATGATTTTAAATAATGTTTATGAACATAATATAATTCTTTATATGAATCAAATACATCATATTCATAACAAACATGTCTTATTTTACCAAACATATAAATAAAAATTAATCATTTAACACCTGAAAAGATGATACTACTAAAATATTATTAACAAAGAAATATTATAGGATCATATATGATATCATATCTTTGTATATAGTTCTTTTATAATTTAATAATTTTTTTTAACAATTATATAGGAGTTTAACATACCATCAACTAAGGAAAAGTATAAGGTAAGGGTTAATTCAACAATCTCTTTACTTATCTGAGGTTGTTAATATGTAAGTATCTACTGGGACCTCTTTATCATCCATATCCCTGTTTTCTTAAAAATGTAATTCAAAACATTTTTACTATTTACTAGAATCTTGGTTAAAGTCATTTATACCCTTATTTGACCACATATATTTTTAAAGGAATCTTTCTATCATTTTCCAAACTAGGTACTTTATGACCTTCTCGACAAAATTAAGATAAGAATGTCTTTTTTTTAACTTATACGATGGGTGCAACTATTTTCCACCATTATAACATCATAGAAGCTTCCCATACAAGCTTATAAAAATATTTTCAAAATAAATGCATTCTTTTATAATTATGTGACCTTGAAATTATTTCAAAATAGAAGGAGATATTTCTCTACCAAAAGTTTTGATTTCATCTATGTCAACGTCCTTTGATGGATTTTAAGCTTATTTGAAGTTGATTTATTTTGATACAAATCATCCATATTGTATTGAAGGTTTTGTGAAATGTTTGACTATGGATGTGTTATTTTTACACCATTCATGGTTTATGGATAATGTATTTACATTTCGTATGCTAGTTTTAATACGAATGTTTATGTTATGTTTAAACCTTTTCATATGAGAAATGCATTGGACTTAGTAGGTAAAGGCTGGAGCCCGATATAGCTCCTCTATTCATCGGTAGGTCTCATGAGATAAACTAGTGTCTTGACACAATACCTTAATAAAATCGTATTTGTAGTCTTGGTATATGGCCTTGACTATGTGGTTATGAAGTCTTGCATTTTTCATTCCAGCATTTTGAAATTGGCTATTGATATTTCATGTGATTATTCGACTAGTAGAATATCCATGTGAATCAGTAAATGGAATTATTTGATATATCTTCACCATATTATGAAGATGTTTATGTTTAAAAGGCTTTTGTTTTAGTAGTATAAGTTGGCTTAAATTTTTATACTTATTCTTGAAAGTTTCCGCTATATTTTTATCCTTACCGCGCATCTCAGCTCACCCCTTTCTATGTTTTATTTTTTCCAGGATGCAAAGAATTATATTATGACTGGCCTAAAGGGATAGTCTAAGGGCTAAATGTGGTCAATGGAGACAATGTTGTTGTTGTTTTTCATTTTATAATGTAATGTAAAACTTATGAATGTATCTAGTACTTCCAAGGCTACTAAACTAATCGGTCTTTCTGGATTTTGATACCTTGTGATCATGCCATTGTTATGTAATAATGCACTGACTCTTCGTAACTGGGGTCGGGGCGTTACAGGTATATCAACTACAATAGAGGCTTAAGACTAAAGGACTTGTACGCACACACACACACACATCTACAAACACTGTTATAAATAAAGAAAAGTAAAATAATCATAATATAAATGCATGAATAACATCTATCCCACATCAAGGTGCTATAATAAGTACAACATAATTATAAAGGAAAAAATAAAAGACCAAAAAAACTACAGAAGAACTTGGCCTACTGACAACATGGGGGAAACTACTAAAAGAAAGTCTTGAATACATTTAATATCATTCTAGAAATATTAATTTCTAATTATGCTTCACCTAATCCTGGTCAACCTAGGACTCCAATAAAGACATGTTGTCTATATGAGATATGACATGTGTGGGAAAAGCCTAGATATGGGTGATAATAAACATATCAAAAAGGACACCCTGAAATCCCCAAACATAAATCATCAAATAGAGTTGTCATATCATCATCGCAAAGGTTTGTAAATTAGAATATGAGGCATAATAATTTTTAATAATAACCTATATAAGATCAAGATAGACACTAATTCTCAATTTGAGGCCATGAAATCACTTCTAGACTAGGATTCTATTAGAGTTGTAAGGTAAGGTTCATTTACGAGAAGAAAATCCATGAGCCTAATAACATTGATGAAACTCATCCAAGAAGTCATTCTTAATAGGACTTTCCATAAAAAAGTACTCACTAGAACATTGATGATTTCAATACACATATTGGGGTTCTCACCTAGGGCCTATAAGTTATACTAGACCCTACCTAGAATAATCTTCTAAGTAGGGGATTATATGCCCATGTATGTTGGTCTTGATAATACCTCAAACCCCACCTAGGAAAGAAGAATAAATGATAAAGGATACAACTTTTTCCACATTGATGGATTTCCATAACTCTATATAAGACTAATCCAGAAAATGGGATCACATTCTATACTAAGGATGTGATGCCTCATAGTACCCTCATGAGGATGGACTAAGGGAACAAGTCCTATAGAAATAGGTCCTTATTGAAATGGTTTGAGTGAACTCACATAAGATCACACCAGAGTTGAAATGAGGAGAACAAGGGATCCAAAATTCTAGTTAAGATGTATATGGAATTTACCATAGGTTACATAACATGTCTCTATAAGTTCGGAATAACAATTTTCTCACTGTCTCATAAGAAATACATTTCTCCAAATACATTGTGTGTTCTTCATGGTACATAACATATAGAGATTGGACTGTAACTCATCTCACCATCTGGACTAGACCATATACTCTATCCCATGCTAGTTTATTTAGGTAATATCTAAGTAGACTATCTTTGTTTGATTACCTAACTATGTCTAAGTACTTTTTATAGGTGATGAGGTGTAATCCATGTCATGTGGTGTGTAGGGGTCGTTCAAGCACTCAAATTCTTGCATCATCCTAAGACCATGTACTATCTGAAATACATATAATCTTTCCCTTCATACATGGTGTTTTTAGAACATGGCATCCTAGACATATAATTCCTATAAACACCTATTTGGTTGGCTAAGTGTTACATGATGAATGATTCAATCACACAATGAGTGATATTTAACACAATGCGTAAAACCTATCTACCACAGAGAGGATAATACACAATTTGTGTTTCTTTAAACTAAACATCTTGTATATTGAGATTTCCCATAAATCCATGCCCATTCACATGCATTCACCATTGAATCATTTCCACCATTAGGACCATCAAAAAATAGGCTGAAAACCCAGATCTAGATTGACCACCTTCTACAGCCTCCTAAAAGATGGATTCAAGCTGTTCATTGTCCCAAAATCACCGACTTTCACCTTCTTAAGCAACAAAAGACCTTGTTCTTGTTGAAACACCACTCTCTGCACCAATTATTGGACCACCACTGTTTCTGGTGGTTGGATTCTACCCACCCGATTGTTTGGGGGAAATTTATATTGTCACACTACACTACCACCACACTAAACCATAAACCCCGATTTATTCCTGAACAATATAAAATCTCCCATCACACTACATCACACCATGATCATGTCCCCGATCCTTATCTAGACACATGGAAATGAATTATTGTGCCACAGATCGAATATCTAATGATTGGTTTTTGGGTATTTACTGAACCACCGACCAAAGGGAATACCGATGATGAGCACATGAAGAGTAATGGTAGAAAAGCAAAAAACACAAACCTGAGTAACAAAACTTAACCATTTTTTTAGGTTGGCCTAAATCCATCAATGTTTTAATGATGAAAATGCATAGAATAATAATTAAAAATCTCATGGATAAAGTTCATTAACTATAAAACATCATTCGACCTACTAATAAATTGTTTGGAAGATTGATTCTCATTTGACATGAAATAAAAAAAATAAAAAAAATAAACCAACATAAATAAATGACCTACCTTGGGTTTGAATCAGTCACCAAAGGAATTTTTTTCACTGATATCATTGGTGATATCCAAGAGCTCCTTCATTGATGATGTTCCTCACAGTGCACATTCCTCGATCCATGATCTCATAACCATCCCCCAACACACTTTCCACTAGATTTCTCTCTCCTCTAATTACCTCTAGGGTTATACGAATGACCCTAGATAATTCTCCATAACATGTTTTATATATATAAGTATTAGGTTTATTCCATATAATAAATAATATTTAAATAAATTTATTTATTTATTTTCCCATGACCACTCTTAAACGAAATACATGACATATACAAGGATTATGTTGTGCCTAGGGTAAAACCCATGTTTCTGAATTAATGATGTTATTAAATTTATGATACAAAAATCCATTTGAGAGTTATTTCATTAATTTTTAAAAACACCCCCCATGTGATATAATATTTTTAATATATCATTATTGAGGCTCTCCGAGCCCCCGAATCCCATACCGACTCAACACCTAGCCACAAAAATATTCCTTAAAAGAATCCGAAAAATTAGATCAAAAAAATATCCATTACAATACATCCATTCTTAATATAAATATTTTATATCTATAAATAAATAGATAATAAAATAAATAAATGAACAATTTATATGTTTAGGCATAAGATAAATAATTTATGAAGAATTCACAAATAAGGATAATTGTAAACATTTTATAACTTATACATACATTATATAACTTTCATCATTAAATAAATATAAACATTGTATATTTATTTCCAATATTAACACCTTGTAATTATTCATTATATAACATTTTAATTAATTATATGATATCAAATGAAATATACACATTTTATACTTTAGGCATGTTATGTAAATAATTTATATAAAATATATTTGACATATTTATTAATTAGACCTTGATTATATCAATTTTTTCAAAAAAAATGTTAACTTGGTTGGAATAATTTCATAAATAAGGTTTTAATTTGAATAATTAAAATTAAGTAGTTATGGATAATTTATAATTTTAAATATAAAAAACTTTATTTTTTATCTTATTTTGTAATTTATAAACCCCTTATAAACCACCATTAAAATTTCAATATAAAAATTTTATATCTAAATTATAAGTTATGATATATAATTGGATAAATGTATTTTAATATTAATAATTAATATTACGGGGTATTTATTTGATAATGTTTTCATAAAAATATTAATTAATCATAAACAATTTTATAATTAATTAATTTTTAAATATTTTTATAAATTAATAAATTCCACAAAATACCTTCTATTATGATTTCATAAACATTTTATAAATTATGTAAATAAATTCTCAATTGAAATATAGGAAAAGATCTATAATATCATTTTTAACATTATAAGCCATAGCACCCTTGAAATCAATCAATCATAATAGATGATTGATAATGTAGTTTCAACATGATAAAACTACCACATTCCCTACATAAGGTTAAGGAATATATCACTTATCAATTATAGCACACAATATATATATATATATATACCCTGTGTAATATTAACATAGTGTGCTTGGGAGACCTGTGTAGGATAAACTAGGTGTGTAGGGGTCTGCCAGAATAATATCATAGGTTTGGGATGGGGCTTATGATAAGTCATTTTTCATGACTAATCCAACTTGAAAATGTAATATGTGAGAACAACCAGTATCTTTTGGTGTATAATAAGGATTGTGTGAGATTAACTCAACATGTAGGGACTTGCATGATATAAAAATAGGAGCACTATCTATTTCTACCTATGATAGGAACCTCACATAAGATTAAAAAATGTGTATAAATAACCATGTAAGGTGAGTGAGTTCACCTTTCAACCAAAGTAATATTGACTATTTGATGGCCCATGTGAGAATAAACTCAACAACTCTTGGGAATAAACTATCTACAATATACCCTATATTGTATAGCCATTGTGATACTCTGTTTTCTCAATAGAATTAAAAGCTTCATTTTAAAACATGATTTCAAAAATCTAAATCCATGATAGAGATTTGATGACACTTTTAGGTTTCTAAATATAAAATGACATTAATTTATCACAAAATAAGAGATTAGAAACCTAAAATTCCAAGAACACCATTTTGGAAACTCAATACCATGCTATTTAAAATGAATAACAAGTCATTTTTACCTTGCACCAATGATCATTAATGCTCCTTGATATTAAATCCTTGTTTTTGATAAATATAACCAAGGAAAAATCAAAAGAACCCTTTCTCAATGGTGTATCCATGGGTTTAAGTTAATCACCTATCTCATGGGTGGTACTCTCCTTCACTCTATGGTATGCTTATCCCACTCATTTAAAAGAAGAAAGAAAATTAGATATCTAGGGAGAGGTATAATCGACAGGAGACTCTAATAACTTGAAAAACCATCTTGGTGGAAATAGTCTTCTTATACAGGCCCTAAATTCACTCTTATGTCACAATGAAATAATTCATATGTTATAGAAAATATGAGTTTTGAATGAAATCATTTCATGTATATAACCTTTTAATGAAATTGATAATTCTCCAAAAATATCATCTCATGAAAGGTAAACCATAAATTCTAATAATGGAATAGTCTTGAAAAAAAATATTAAACATTATAATGCCTCAATCGATCATAGGGTGTCCATCAAAATCATATAATACGATTTACTATAAATCACTACCTTATAACATGACCTATTATGCATGAAAAAATGATATGGTAGTGGGATGATATCATATATCATTCCTTAAAATATACCCATATCATAATATATTATATATCCAATCCATATCATGGTCTACATAGCCTTTAGGAAATATACTATTCGTGTGGCCCATACATAAGCATATGATATTGAAAGAGAATTGTCTTGGGTGCCCTCAAATGATTAGTGTGATTTTGGGGTACTTAGGTTCAGCAGAGTGGCTGACCAAGGTCGTATCTCAGAGGAAGTGAATTAAAAAAACTTTTTAGAGGTATTATATAAATAAAATAAAATAGAATAAAAACACTATTTGAAAGGATGGGGGTGTTTTTTTATAGTTTATAAAACTTGAAGAAGTTTATTGGAAGAAGATTGCATTTTTTTCATTTTTAATTTTGAAATGAAGTTTGATTAAAAAGACACAATAAGAAGATGTTTTTTTGAAAATATTTTAAAAGGATTAATCAATATAACTCTACCTATTAACTATATTATTAATCATTATCATTTAAATTAATATTAACTTAATTATTATCCCTTAATTTGTTAAATCCCAAACCCTACGATAATTAACTTTACCATGAAGATGAAGTGAATTTAACCCTAGGCTAACTTCAGAACATGCAATCGCAACACCTTGCTTTGATTGATGTTATAAGATTAGCTTATGGTCAGTGGTAAATTAAGGCACATATCCATTCTGTAAATGAGGACTAATTGATTTTAGGGATTATGTTTGAACTCTAAAAATTAATCCCATGTGGTTTTGAATTACCGGTTAAGGTTTCACTCTCACAGTTCACACAATTCCCGACCTCGCTTGTTTTTTGTTAACTATTCAATTGCTTTCTTAGTTTCATTAAAATTAAAAACTCAGTTAATAGATCATAATATAAGAATTATAGTAGCTCATTGATTCAAAACAAATTAATTAATAAGGATAGATGTTGATCGATTACTAAAAATAATTACTCTTCCATGGGTGGCGTAATCATCGTAGAAGCGAATTGCATTTGCAAAAGTTTATAATGGGTATAACCCAATAACGCTTCTACTCAAGAATTCTTGCCCAAAGTGGAATATTAAGAAAAGAATAAATTTAAACAAAACATAAGAAAATATAAGAAATAAAAGAAGAACAAATAAGTTTAAAACACAAATGAAAATATTACAACATGAAGAAGAGAAGGAGGCTTCAATGAGGGGATCCTTGCTTCAAGAGCTACCCCTCTTACAATGTTTGGAGAATTTGGGTGAAAACAATTCTCCTCTGCCTCAAATCTCCTAATACACGTCCCAAACCCCAAAAAATGAGAAAAACACCAATTTATAGAGTGGTGGGGAGGCTAGGTTCAAAGTGGTTTCAAGTGTGAATGGGGAATCTCGACCGAATATTTTATGCCAGCTTTCACCGCCCATTTGACCACCAAAACATTTGAATTCCAGAATTCTAGAAGGGTAAAATTTGCAGATATGAGTCATATATCACCTCTAATAATTTGGGCTCAATAAAATCCTAGATGAAGGAGTTGTGGCCGAAATACAGAAGCTTTTCCATTCTGGCGTGTCCAGCCCACCTTTGACGTTATAGACAAATTACTCCATCCAGATGCATTCTTTTTATCAAGTTTCCCGAATAAAAGTTATATCCCATGAAGTATGTAGCACATTTAAAAAATATCAAGTTCAAATAATTCAAATAAAAATATTTATGATTGAAATACTACAGTGATTTTGAAAGGGTAAAACTGGAATTTTCATCAAATATTCAAATGAATGATCTAATCCCAAATACTTTCTAATTGAATATATTTAACACAATGTGAGGAAATTATATCATTTATTATCAATAAAACATTCAATACAATAGTTTTTTATCAACTCCCCCACACTTACCCCTTTTCACTCTTGAGAAAAACCTCATATCAAGTAAACATCAATATCAAATCAAAACCAATTTTAAAACACATATCCTTGAGATCAAACAATTACACACCAAGAAACAAAATATATCATGCCTCATAAAAAACCATTATTTCAAGTTCTTCATTTATATCATTCAATATATTTCCACTTTATTTATCCTCCCATGCACAAAACACTTACCTCGCTTGAATTTTCTCTTATCACACAAATATCAATTTTTTTGCAATGTCTTTCTCATCCAAACTCATAAAAGGGTCACCATAGGCTTGATAAATTCCTACATCACCACTCGATGTGAGTAAAGGATGTATGTTTATCATGAGGACTTTTTAGGGTTGTTTTGTGGCTTTCGGTTGGTAGGATTTAGATGTGAAAAATTCTGAGGCTGAATGAGGAGGGCATGACTCTTTTTGAAGAAAAATTGCATTAATCTAATTTTCATTTAAATATGGTCTTCTCCTCAATCCCCATAGTATCAATTCAGCTCCATCATCCTAAAAAGTCATGAAACATTTACACCATTCATCATTTCAGCATCAAAAATGTCAATCTTCTGAAACATGATTTTCTTGAATGCTCCAGATAGGCACATCTTTCCACCTCAATTAGAAGCTCCAGAAAAGGAACAAATTCACTTGTCATGAAAGATCCAGAAAAGCCAAAACTTTCAATGTAATGACTTTCTTTAGTAGTAAAAACATCTCTTCAAAATTTAATTTTCCACCCAAATTATCACAGAATGTGGTAGCACAACACAAGATAGATTTCCCCACACTTAAGCTCAACTAGATTATGCAATTTCACTTCAAGAGTCGGTTGGATAGGGAAAATTGGATTGTAATGTGGCTAACCTAATAGGATTTTCATGGATTATAAGGTATAAAAGGATTAAATGTTCAAGGTAGGCCATTATAAAAAAAAGGATTATTTGAAATAAGGACTTTAATACCAAACAAATGCCTCAATCATTTAAACATAAGTACCTCAAACCCTCAAGTTTTGACAGGAAGAGAACAAATTATGGTTTAATCAAGCATGGTTTGGTTCTATCAATAATTGAGGTGAATGTAAAGAGTATGAAAATAATGGTTCATAATCCTCACAAGAAAGTGATTTCAAATATATAGATAGTGAGATGTGGCATGAGATTCAAAATTCAGTGTAATTTTCATGAAATTACTAAATATTTGAACATGAAATAAATTCATTTCAGCATTCATTTAAGCTTAGTTTCAAGGGTTAAATTTTTTCACTTATTGATATGCATTTCAAAATTGTGATGAGAATAATTTCAGCTCAAAAATTTAGAAAAAACACACAATTTTTTTTTGTTTTTTTTAAACAGGAAAACAATTGAAATTACTAAACTAAAAGGTTCCCTCCCCCACACTTAAAATATTTAATTGTCCTCAATGTGAACCCATGAGATGATATATGCACATGAAATGTAGAATTTTTAAATAGTACAAATAATATAAAAGTTAAAGGGTTATGAATAGCCTGATGTGCTCAAGTGATGATGGGGTCATGTAGTGTGATAAAATTGACTACATTAGTAGGAAGTCCCTCAATGTATCTCTTCAAACATTTCCCATTTACTGTAAAGCTCCTTCCAGTATCCTCTTGTGTGATCTCCACTGCACCATAAGGAAAAACATTAGATACAATATAAGGACCTAACCATCTGGAACACAACTTACCAAGCATCAGCTTCAGTCGTGAACTGTAGATAAAGACTTTCTCTCCAACATGAAACTCCCTTTGTTGGATCATTCTATCATGAGATGATTTTGATCTTTCCTTGTAGAGCCTTTAGTTATAAAATGAAGACAATCTAATCTCCTCATGCTCTTGAATTTGCAGCTTCTTTTTCATTCCAGCTTGGGCCAAATCCATGTTGAATTTATTTATAGCCCAATAATCTCGATGCTCAACTTCCACAGGGAGATGACACGCTTTCCCAAAAACCATCCGAAATGGGGAAATACCAATGGGTGTCTTGTATGCTGTCCTATAAGCCCACAATGCATCATCCAAGCACTTTCTCCAATCCTTCCAATTTGGCTGCACGGTTTTATCCAATATTTGTTTCAACTCACGATTTGAAACCACAGCCTGACCATTGGTTTTCGGGTGGTATGGTGTTGATGATTTGTGTGTCACCCCATACTTTTGAAGAAGTTAAGCAACATTACTATTGAAAAAGTGTGTCCCTTGGTCACTGATGATGGCCTTTGGTACTCCAAACCTGCAGAAAATTTGAGCCTTGACAAAATCCACTACAACATGAGAATCGTCAGTTCTGGTGGCCTTGGCCTCCACCCATTTACTCACATAATCAGAAGCAACCAAAATACGGATAAATCCAAATAAACTTGGAAAAGGACCCATAAAATCAATGCCCCGTATATCAAAAATCTCACATAATAGTATGGGTTGTTGGGGAATCTCATGTCTCCTAGAAATGTTCCCAGTGTGTTGGCAACGGGAGCATGACTTACAAAACACATGGGCATAATGGAATAAGCTAGGCCAATATAATCCAGACTCCAAAACCTTCCTAGCTATAAGTTGGGGTCCAAAGTGTCCACCACAAGCAAGTGTATGAAAAAAATGCAAAACAGACTCAAACTCATGATCGAGAACACACCTCATAATGACTTTATCCCTACACATGCGCTAGAGGTAAGGATCATCCCACACATAAAACCTAGACTCACTTTTTAATTTTTGGACTTGATGATTCTTCAAATTTGCTGGTATTTTAGAGGAAACAATGTAATTAACTAAATCAGCATACCAAGGATGCGTACCTAAGATGGTATAGAGATTCTCATTGGGGAAACTGTCCTGAAGTGGTACTTGGTCCAAGGTGTCACCCTCTTGTGTGTGAGTAAGCCTACTCCTGTGGTCTGCCACCAAATTATCTGACTCCTTCTTTTAATTTATCTCAATGTGAAACTATTGAAGAAGGATCATCCAACGGATAAGTCGTGGCTTTGCATCTGGCTTCTTTAGGAGGTACCTCAAAGCTGCATGGTAAAAAAAGCAGCTACTTTAGATCCCAATAAATATGAACGAAATCTATCTAAAGAAAATATAACAGCAAAAAACTCCTTTTTTTTGTGGTGTAGTTTGATTGGGTAGAATCCAACTTCCTCGATGCATAAAAAATCACATGTGAACGTCCCTCTGCCCTCTGAGATAAGACAGCTCCAACCACGAAGTTGGACGTATCACACATAAGCTCAAATGGAAGGTCCCACCGCAGGGGCTGTATGATCGGTGGAGTGGTCAGAAACTTCTTTATCTCATCAAATGGTACCCTGCATGAATCATTAAAATTGAAGTCAATATCTTTTTGAAGAAATCGAGATAAGGGTAGAGAGATCTTACTAAAATCTCTGATGAAGCGTCGATAAAATATAGCATGTCCAAGGAATGATCGAGCATCATGCACACATGTAGGATTTGGAAGGAATGAAATAATGTCTACCTTAGATATATCAACTTCAATGTCATGTTGTGAGACTATATGACCTAAGACAATTCCCTTTTCGACCATGAAATGAAATTTTTCAAAATTTAAGACCAGATTATTCTCAATACAATGATGCAACACATCACCCAAACTAGAGAGACATTCATCAAATGAGGATCCATAAACTGTAAAATAATCCATAAATACCTCCATGTAGGTCTCAATGAAATCTGAGAAAATACTCACCATGCATCTCTGGAAGGTACCTGGGGCATTGAAAAGTCCAAATGGCATCCTTCGGTAAGCAAAGGTACTAAATGGGCAGGTGAATGTCGTTTTCTCCTGGTCCTCTGCTGTAATGGGAACCTGAAAATAGCCAGAGAAACCATCCAAGAAGCAATAATGTGTCCTACCTACAAGTCTCTCAAGCATCAGGTCAATGAATGGAAGTGGGAAATGGTCCTTATGAGTGGATTGATTTAGTTTCCTATAATCAATACACACTCGCCAACTGTTTTGTACTATCACAGGAACTAACTCATCATTTTAATTTTTTATAACAGTGAAACTAGTTTTCTTTGGTATAACCTGGATAGGGCTAACCCATTGTGTGGAAAAAATAGAGAAAATGATACCTGCCTCAAGTAATTTTTCAACTTCATTCTTAACAACTTCCAAAAGTGTTGGATTAAGACTCCTTTGTGGCTGCCTAATCGGTTTAGCCCCATCCTCCAAGAGAATCCAATGCATGAAAATGGAGGGTCTAATACCTAATATGTCTGCCAATGTCCAACCAATTTCCCTAATGTTATCTCTCAAAAGATTCAAAAGTTTTTCCTCATGTTCAAAAGAGAGATTGTTAGTAATGATAACAGGTAATCTATCACCACTCAGCAAGTATGCATATTTAAGATTTGGGGGAAATGGATTGAGTTCCAATGTAGGGGGTGATGTATGGATGGAGAAATTGATTCAACAGACATATCTACACAATGAAAATCAGTATCAAAATAAAAATCATCAAAATTAGAAAATAATGCATCAAATCCATCAGCATACGTAACAGCCACATCATAATCAGAGTTTATATGATCAGAATTTCAATCCACATCAAAATCAATTCCAAGAGATGTTTTTCCATCAAAACAATGTGTGTAAGTACTCTTAGACATCAAACTAGAACCAATGCTCATAATCTCACTAAACATAGGACAATCAAAATCTATGGAGTTTTTACTTGGTAGTTCGAAATGGGAGATAAAAAAGCAGAATGGTCCTCAAAGGGGTACTTCATTGAGTCCATAACATTAAATATCAAAAATTCATCCATAAATTCCATGGAAAGTGTACCCTCATTGACATTTATGATAGTTTTTTTAATTTTGAGGAAGGGTCTACCTAAGATAATGGGGGCATGAGAACTTACATGATCATCTTCTATGTTAAGCACGTCGAAATCTGCTGGAAAGATCACGTTTTTACCCGGACAAATACATCCTCAAGGACCCCCGTTGGATATGTCGTTGCTCTATTCACTAATTTCACCACTACTCTCGTCGGCTTCAACTCACCAACCTGTAAAGAAGAGAATATAGAGTGAGTTATCACATTTATTGAAGCTTTTAAATCACAAAGAGCATCAGAGAAGTGCAACTCCCCTATGGTACATGGGATGGTGAATGTCCCGGGATCCTTTCACTTTGTTGTCATTGCTATAGTTGGTGTAATGAGTGCTGAGAAATTCCTTCCAAGGTTGATCCTCTCATTTCCCTTGAGCCATCTTCGATTGGTACAAAGTTCTTATAAGAGTTTCTCATAACTTGGAATTTGTTTAATGGGTTCAAGTAGAGGAATGTTGATCTCCACATGCTTGAATGTGTCCAAAACCTCCTTTTTCATTGCTTTTTCAGCCATCTTCTTGGTTTGAACAAGCCTGTTTGGAAAAGGAAGGGGTTTAGGAGGAACATCATCAATCTTTTTCATACCTTTATCTTTCTCCTTGGATTGCTCCTCAGTTGGTATAGAATGCGACTTCTCTAGAGTTGAGGTGAATCCTGGTGGAATGGTAGGTACAGAGGTATCGTTCATTTTCTTCCCACTTCTCAATGTATAGACACTAACATTCCCCTTTGTATTGGGAGTAGGTTGGGAAAGAAGATTTCCAGAATTCTTACTTACAAGTTCATGGAGGGCGGTGGCAATCTGGCTCATTTGAGTCTTCAACTCCCTCAACTCCGAACCTTGACTCTTCAGCTAATTCTGTTGATTAAGAACAATTTGTTTCAAAAGATCATCAGTGTTAGAGTCTACCTTGTGTTGGAGATTCCCTTGTTGTTGACTTGTTGATGTTTGAGCTTTGAATCTCCTTTGGGGTTGTTGGAAACCCTACTGGTAAGGTGGAGGTTGTTGGAAGTTTGGTTGAAAAGGGGTCCTTTGTTGTTTCCCAGAGACATACCTCATGTCCGGTTGACCTTTCCACCCTTGGTTGTATGTTGGATCAAACTTCTTTTGGGGATATGTTTGTTGTTTTTGTTGCTGATTTAGTCTCCCAGGGAACACTGCTGCACAATCTTCTGTTTCTTAGAGTTGTGGGAAACAGTCAGTTGGGTGGCTTGTCTCAGTGAAAATACCACAAGGCCTTGAAGGAGTGGGCTGAGATGTATTTTGAGCCAAAGAAATCTACCTCACCATAGTGGTCAATTCTTCCAACTTGGTATCAGTCAAATGAATTTCAAGAGAATAAGGACTTACCTGATGTACTCCCCTAACATGTGGTGTACCTCTATCACCAAATTGTTGGGAGTTTTGGGCCATCTTGTCGATAAACGCACATGCAGCTACTAGTGTCTTTTCCACCAATTCTCTTCTAGCTACAACATCAAGCATGCTTCTCTCTATAGGTGTGAGTCCTTCATAGAAGTACTGGATGAGTAATTTCTCACTGATTTGGTGATGTGGGCAGCTTGCACACAACTTCTTGAATCGCTCCCAATACTCATACATTGACTCCCCTTGTGCTTGATTGATCCCTGAGATCTCCTTATGAATATAAGTGGTCCTCGATGATGGAATAAATCTCTGCAAGAAAATACATTTTAAATCGTTCCAACAAGTAACATCTTCGGGTAGTAAATAATACATCCAGTCTTTCACAGCTCCATCAAGTGAGAATGGAAATTCTCTTAGTTTGATTTGATCTTCATAGACATTTATAGTTTTTAGGGTTGAGCAATCCACTTTAAACTCTTTCAAATGTTTATTTGTATCCTCACCAGAGAGGCCATGAAACTTTGGAAGTAAGTGAATTAACCCAGATTTTATTTCAAAGTCTGATTCGAGATTTGGGTATGCAATACAATTTGGTTGATAGTTAATATCAGGTGAAACCAATTCTCAAATGGTTCTATTTAGCTCATTTTTATTATTTCCAGCCATTGGTTCTTTTTTATGTTTGAATTTGAATTTCTTCCAATGTCAATGTTTCCAGAAGAGAGGAATTCACAAAGTGATTGAATATTGAAACTTCCCGTAGACTAAGAATGTATGATTCGTGCCCTAAGGTTGCGTTCAATATTAGGGTCAAGATCTAAGAGATATTTGGGATTATTTCATGTCATAAATCAATGAAAGATGAAAATAAGGAAATTGGACCATAGTAAAATAAAAATTAGAAGTTTGAGTTGATGGTCCAAAAAGAAGTAGAAGAAAATAAAAGAAGAAAAAAATCAGATTGGGTAAAGAAGGAAGAAAGAAGAGAGGAAGAGAATAAAATGTAAAATAAAATAAATACCTCTAATTGGTTGAAATAATTACTTTCCTCCCCAGAAATGGTACCAATTTTAAAGAACACTGTCATGGGTTCCCTCAAATGATTCGTGTGATTTTGGGGTACTTTGGTGCAGTAGAGTGGCTGACCAAGGTCGTCTCTCAAAGGAAGAAGTGAATTAAAACAACTTTTTAGAGGTATTATAGAAATAAAATAAAAGAGAATAAAAATACTACTTGAAATGATAGGGGTGATTTTTTATAGTTTATAAAACTTGAAGAAGTTTTCTGGAAGAAGATTTCATTTTTTTTAATTTTGAAATGAAGTTTGATTAAAAAGACACAACAAGAAGATGTTTTTTTTGAAAATATTTTAAAAGGAATAATAGATCTAACTCTAACTATTCACTCTATTATTAATCATTATCATTTAAATTATCAATCACTTAATTATGATCCCTTAATTTTTTAAATCCTGAACCCTACGAGAATTAACTTTACCACGAAGATGAAGTGAATTTAACCCTAGGCTAACTTTAGAACATGAAATCGCAACACCCTGCTTTGATTGATATTCTAAGATTAGCTTATGGTTAGTGGTAAATTAAGGAAAATATCCATTCTAGAAATGAGGACTAATTGATTTTAGGGATTATGTTTGAACTCTACAAATTAATCTCATGTGGTTTTGAATTACCGGTTATGGTTGCGCTCTCACAGTTCATACAATTCTCGACCTCGCGTGTTTTGTGTTAACTAATCAATTGTTGCTTAGTTTCATTTAAATTAAAAACTAAATTAATATATCATAATATGTGAATTACAGTAGCACATTGATTCAAAATAAATGAATGAATAAGGATAGAGGTCGATCGATTACTAAAAATAACTACTCTTCCATGGGTGGCGTAATCATCGTAGAAGCGAAATGCATTTGCAAAGGTTTATAATGGGTATAACCCAATAACGCTTCTACTAGAGAATTCCAGCCCAAATAGGAAGATTAAGAGAAGAATAAATTAAAAAAACCTAAGAAAATTGAATAAATAAAATAATAACAAAGAAGTTTAAAACACAAATGAAAATATTACAACATGAAGAAGAGAAGGAGGTTTCGATGAGGGGATCCTTGCTTCAAGAGATACCCCTCTTACAATGGTTGGATAATTTGGGTGAAACAAATTCTACTCTACCTACAATCACCAAATTCATGTCCCCAACCCCACCAAATGAGAAAAACACCAATTTATAAAGTGGTGGGGAGGCTAGGTTCAAAGTGGTTTCAAGTGTAAATGGGGAATCTCGTTTAAATATTTTATGCCAACTTGCACCGCCCATTTGACCACCAAAATGCGTGAATGGGTCAGACTTAAAGGAGGATAATATGTAATTATATTGTTCCTCTATTTCATCTAAAATGTTGGGCTCCATAAAATCCTAGATGAAGGAGTTATGGCCGAAATACAGAAGCTTTTCCATTCTGGCGTGTCCAGCCGACCATTGACTTTATGGCCCAATTACTCCATCCATATGCATTCTTTTTATCAAGTTTCCTGAATAAAAGTTGTATCCAATTAATTAAGGAACATATTTACAAAATATTAAGTTCAAATAATTCAAATAAAAATATTTATGATTGAAATACTATAGTGATTTGGAAATGGTAAAACTGGAATTTTCATCAAATATTCAAATGAATGATCTAATCACAAATACTTTCTAATTGAACATATTTAACACAATGTGAGGAAATTATATCATTTATTATCAATAAAATATTCCATATAATAGTGTTTTATTAGATATAATAATCATATTTCTAAGTTAACCTCCATGACATTCATATCATAGTGGACTAGACTGATGACTTATGTCCCATAACAGAATGGAATGGGCTAAAAACCTATGTCCCATAGCATAATGGACTTATCTAACCACTTGGGTCCCATAAAATAATAACTTTGTTAGATATAAAGCATTACTAAATGCATTAAAGTGTTATATAATTATAGTCCATCCCATTAAAAAATGATATATACATACATATGTGTTCCACATGAATATAATAATAATAAAAAATCCATCAATGTCATTGCATGACTAAATCAAGGTAGTAAAAAAGGAATCCAAACAAATAAAAGGATATCTAGGTACAAAATGTTTAATTAGATTAATGAATTATATCGTATTCACATCATATAGAATAAAAAGGTATACAATCAAGTCAAGATATTTCCCCTGTCAATCGAAACGTATAACTGTCAAGGTGAAGACCCTTCAATCTGAAGAAGTAATTATCATATACTCTTGATGGAAAGTTACAAAAAGAAAAGTTATATTATGTGTAATTTTTGATAAGGAAATGTAAAATAAGTGGTGGAACAATGTAATTATACATATTTTATTTCCACCACGCCACATGTATATAGAAACATGGATAATGAATTAGAGGATTATTTTAACATGGTATCTTCCTATGAAAAAGATATCATTTAGGGAAATAAAAATGAATAATTTGTAAAAGGGTGTGATATAAAAGGGTATTAACATAGATTAAAAATCATTTAAAATAAGATAAAAATATATAGAATTTTTAATAAAACAATAGCTGAATTTTTATGCAATGTCTAAATAAATAAAGGAAATATTTATTATTAAAGAAGAACATAATTATAAGGTGGTTTAAAAATATTTTTTTTAATTAATAATTAAAAGGAAATATATTATAAATATATTCCTTGTTAAATAATCTTGATAATAATATTGAAGAAAATAGAAGAGAAATTTTGAAAAGAGTTTTCATAATGTTTGGTGATGTTTTTATAAAAATAGAGAAATAATTCACTGTAAAAAAATAATTTTTAAAAGATAACACAATGGTTTTGAAACCATTATTTTAATACTAAAATTTCCAAATAATAGATCCTTTAAAATAAATATATTTAAAGTTGAAAAATCTTTAGAGGAAGGATATATATTGAAATATTTCCTTATAAATATCAGATGGTTTGAATTATAGAAATAATTCAGAAGGGAACCATAAAAACATGCATATCCTAAAAAAAGAAAATAGAAAGGATGTATATGGAAAATAAATGAAACATATGGGAAAGATATAAATTGAAATAAATTGAGACATAGAAAATACTAAGGAATACATTCAATATCTTGTATATGAGACATGGAATAGAAGATATCAAATAGAGGAATAATAATTGAAAAGAATACAGATTTAGAAAGAAATATCCTTAAAACATTGTAATATAAAATATTTGAATATATATATTAGTTAGGTAAAAAGAAAACTAATACCACTAAAAAATGAGAATCATTAACATAAACATTAAGTACTTTGGATATTAGACATATAAGAGAAGATGTACTATAAATAAATAATACATAGAGAGAATTGAGATTTGGAAGAAAACCCCTTACCTAGATTCCCGAATAACTTCTTATGTCCTCTAAACTATTGAATAAGAAAAATATATTTATTATTTAATTGATCAATAACCTTATTCAGGATTTTTTATCTATTATTATTCCATTTAATTCAATTATTATAATGTATTATTCCATTATTAAAAAAATTCTTAGATCTGTCATTTTGATTTTGTTCATTTTATAATTTGAAAACTACTATAATGTATTAGTAAAAATTGATTTTAATTTTATAATAGTTCTATAAGCTTAAAAAGTTTAATTTTATATTTTTCATGTCATTCAAGTAATAAGGTAGTTCAATATTTCGGTAAATAGATACAATTTATTGAATCTTCCTCTGTAAACTTGCTTTATACACTTAAACTGACCATAATAAATTATATTTAATATTATTAAAATAATTCCTATTTTATCTTCATATAAAATTAAAAATAACTAAAATTTAATATCAATATTATATCTATACATTAATATTCATTTTAAAATCATTCATTATGTTTATAAGTGAAAATAAAATATCATCATTCACTTGGGTAATATAAAACTACTACAGGTGAACACTGATTTTAAGTGATTTTAAAAGAAGATAAAAAATAAAAAATATTTTATTTTCATAAAAACGTTATATTATAACTATAATACTATTTTAAAGTTACTTTAAGGATTATTTATTTTATGAAATTGGTAATAAGAGAATGGAAACGAAAAGACATGGGTTTTGAAACCCTTAGTTTAACATATAAATGACTTATGAAAAGGGTTTAATGAGAGGGAATGAGTAATATCTCATAGATAATTTAATAAGGGATATTAATAACATAGTAGTGTAATCATAGATTGAAATTAATAATAATTTTAAAATATTTTAAGATAAGATAATCTCAAATAAGAGATGTAAAGTACGGTTTAGGAACCCTTACCTTTATCTTTAAGTTTTCACTGTTGGATTATGTCTAAATCCTTCAAAAAAGGGTATTTTGGTTAGAAAAAGGAACTAAAAATGTGTATAGGATATTTTATAGAGGTACTTTTGTATAACTATTAAAATGAAGGAAGTTTTTGAAGTGAGGAGAAATGGGTGGAGAATGAGTGTTCATATAGCCAAGGGGGAGGGGTCTCTTTGAATAAAATAATGATTGATTTATTATTTAGGATAAAGACTATGAATAGTGTTGATTAATTTTAATATTAATGTTTTTTGATTAAGAAATTAATATTTTTTGACATATTATCACACCCAAAACCAAATAGAATATTTAAAAAAAATTATTCTGTATAAGGAAAAAAAAGAAATATTTATTTTAATAAAATATAACAGAGGTTTTAAAAATTGACTTATAATTTTGGAAACTAAATTTATTATTATTATATGAAATATTTTAATCACTATTTTTACCCAAGGTTGTGAAATAATTCCCTTTGATTCATCACTGAGGCTGACCTCCATATTGTTGGGTGGGATCTGCTAACAAGGCGTAAATCCCACATGGTGTGAGTTCATGTTTCTAATGTGATTAATAAGTTGAGTAGGATCACCCATGTCCTGAGAAATTTCCTTGGTGGATTGGATGCATAAGAAAAAAATAATCTAGGTTGGCTCCCAAAGTGAAAAAAATCATGTACAACATCACAGGTGGACGAATCCACCCTTCTTCAAACTAGTATCATATGGATGGACTAATTTGAATCCCTTAGCTATTAATAAAGGGGTGATTGTTGTACCCAAGTTTGTGTAGTGCTCCCTTAGGATTAATAATAGTGACTAACTACCCAAATTATGAGTGTGATATAATTGAATGATGAATGTACCACATAGTGTGAGGGGGTGTTTCTAATACAACTAATAAATCAAGTGGAATTATCCCCCTAACATGAGACTTTTTCTAGATGGGTGGACTAACTAGGGAAAACAAAGTAATTTTGGGCATCTATTAGAGTATAAAAAATGATATGCAGTAGTGCTAGTGGGTGAATCCACCCATTTATAAACTTCTATCAGAGGTAGGGGAATATTTTAATCCTACATCAAGTATTGAGAGGGTTATTTTTTTTACACAAAGTTTTTCAATGCTCCCCTCATATTCATGATATGGACTAACCACCCTACTACTGAGTGTGATCTAGTATAAAGACATGATTTTTGCATGGGGATATGGGGTGTTTCTAATGTGATTAATAGTTCAAGTTAGATATCCCCTTGATATGAGGCCTTTTCCATAAGGGTGATATTCCCAAGAAAAACAAAACCATTTGGTGTGCCTTTTTTAATATCATTATGAAAAGGTACTGAAATAGGTGACAGATTGAGTATCACCTACAAAAGAAGATAATTATATAACCACATATGGGGTAAAGAGAAGGTGGAGTTAGAATCCCATGTATACTTAGAAGGATATATTCAAGTGGGAAACCCATTTACATAAGATTATTGAAAGAGATTAACATCATGGATAAATCGTGACACAAGTATATTGGTTGATTCTGGCCTTGTCTGGAAAAAAATTTAAAGACAAGAGAGAGTTGGCTACTGCACCTAAAATGGAAAGATTGGATAGCTATAAATAAAACATATAAATCATGTTCAATTTATAGATAAGATATATCTAAAATTAGAGACCCATCCATGGAGTAAAGAGCATATTCACTGAAATAATCAGTCTTTATTAGTGTTTATACACTTCAGGGTGAAGATTTAAGTGAATAGAGATGTATTAGGATTGATTGATGAAGATCCAAACATGACATGACAACAATATTCCTGGAAATACTCTACCTTCATTATTTTAACATTGAAATACCTCATAAATACATGATAATGAATTTTGAATGATTATAATAATTATAATACATATTAGAATAAGTTCCAAGATATTTTTGTGTGTTTATGAATGGATGATTTTGACTGGATTTGAAGTGGATAAATACTTGTTTTAATTGGAAGAAAATATTAAAAATGGCTACATTCATATTCTACATACATGAATTCTAGTGAAATCAAATCTATGTAGCTAAATATCCATTATATGAAAATATGCATATCCAAAATCAGCTTCATATCCAAATTTAGAAAATGTGTATGAAAATAAAGATCCATGTTGATAAATTCAAAAATGTAGATGTGTTCCTCATGTAAGGTATTTCTATGGAATATCAAAATATCATATTGTCAAATACTTTTGTTGTAACCAAATTTAATATCTATGTACTAGAATGCAGTTCCACATAGATGATTATTGTGTATCTGCATCCATGTATGAAAATCTAAAATGGATAATGGAATTCAAGAAAAAATAATTAGATCCCCACTTATATGATATTCACATATGTTAATTCTATATTGGGATTCATGTAAGGAAATTTTTCACATGCAGTAGGTGAAATTCTTAATATTTCCAACAATCATATTCTGAAGAAGTAAAATAATCTCTGGCAATGTTGAAGTTGTTCTTCATGGATTCAAACACCACAAAAAACTTGAATGTCATGATTATTATTTAATACATGATCATAACATGTTTTTAATAAGAAAAAATGACACAACCCTATATATATATTATTTTAGTCTAAAAATGGATATATTAGGTTTTCAATTATAATTATGATGATTTGTTTGAGTTATTAAGAAGAATATAAAATAAATGTTGGGAATCCACCCATGCCTGAAATGAAAACTATATTATATAGTTATTTATATGTTTTATATGCCTATGGATGTGTATTTTTTGAATATTTTTAGAAATATGATTGAGTCGTGCCTACTATAGTACTATGAGAATAGTTTTCTACTTGTTTTATTGTAACTCAAGAAGGACGAAGAAAATATTGCTATGACTTTCTTCATAAGTTAATTTTAGTTATCTGAGTTAAAGAATCATGAAAATAAATTTCACATGGGATTCTTTATTCGGTTTTATATGGAAAATTATGGGAATTCAAAAATAGGAATTTGATATTCGTGATTTTTCAAGAAACAAAAAAGCATTCCTTCTCTTCTATTTAATGTAGCATATTACGATGGAAGTAATTTTATTCTTTTAAATTTATCCTCCCATTAAAATGAGTATGTGTTAATCTCAATGAGTAAGAAATATAAAAATAATAATCATCCACTGCTTCTAGGAGTTTGGTGATTGAGATTCCAAGAGTTGCACAGCTTTGTGATATCTGAAGATCTATCAAAGAAGAAGAATAAAAAGAATAATAATAGAAGAATCTATTGGAATTTGTAGTAGAGAAGAATAAGTATAGGATTAATCCATAAATATGAGATCATATTAATAGAGATAATGTTTTTTATTAGAGAATAAGTTTGTTGAAAAGATCTGTCTAAAAACAATGAAACTGAACTATGGTGTAGATCAAGTTGAATACAACCTATCTTGAAGATTTGAAGGCATTCTGTATGAACCCAGTTTTTCACTCAGGTATGGATCCTTTAATTTTTAGTCTAAATCTTTAATTTGGACCTAATATAGATTCTTAATGAGTTAAAAAAGGTTTTTAGGGTGTTCGGGGTTTTTTTGGAGCTTAGAGCACCTCTTTTTGGGAAAACAGCCCAAGTCGCATGGTTTGTGCATGGTTAGCGCACGTTTTTCTTAACCATGTGGTTTTTGTTTTTTTGGATAGTGGAACCATGAAAGGTTGGTGCATGAACATGTATCCTAACCATACGAACACCCCTTTTTTCCAGGTAACCATGCCTGGATGGAGCACGGTTTGATGAAACCATGCTAAGGAAGACTTTTCAAGCAGAACCGTATCACACAGTTTGAGCACAGTTTGACAGACCATATAGACAAACCGTGTGTAGGCTAAAAACTAGTGTAAAATGTCTAAAACTCCCTTAATGATCTATTAAGACAACCCTTCCTCCCTAATATGAGTTTATACAGGATTGACCTAGTTCTCTCCCATTATGGAGCATTTTGAAGATCTAAACTTGGAATCAAGAGATATCCTTCATCTGGTATCCGATTGAGTTTTTTTTTCATCACGTTGGATGTGAAACAATAAGTACTAGAGTCCTATTTATCCATTATTATACTCTTTCACTCTCGACCTAGTCATCACCAAGTGAGAATTTTTCACCTTTTCTTAGATCTACTATGATCTGAGGAAAACAAGGGCCTATACCAGAAGAGAAGGCCCGTACAAACCTAAGGTGGGTGGCCTATAACTCATCCCGAATTTTTTTTGCATTTGGAAGGTTCATGTGGGGCCAACCGATTTCATTGGAAACCATTTCCTAAATTAACATGTCATGATTATACTCATTAGAATCATATGGTTATTGTCTTTCCAAATATGTGATTAGTTGTTAGTGGTTTCACCCACTACTCAATCAGCCTCATGTCAAATGTTATACCCTAATTGGGTTTTTAGTATTTTGACTCGTTTGATACACCATTTGAGTATGCCTTTAATTGACCTTCCTCAAAGTGAGACTTATTATAATAAATGAATTGTTATTGATGGGTATTGCATAATGGCATGTACCATGTATGATCACCACTTGACCTGCCTAAGGTAAGTGCTACCGAATGGTTATTTAAAGTGAAATGTGAAATGTAAAAGGGCAAGTATACTTAGTATATAACTTGGCCTTATTGAACGAAATTGAATAAAGGATACATGTTCATATATACCCTTTCCATTTTGATGGAAGGTAGCGGGGTGAACCTCAATAATTGAATATGCCTTAACGGCTAACTAAGACTTGATTAAATGGTTGCAACTGTACTTAGCCTATATACACTAATCGAAGACAATGCTTGGACCAATATATAAATGGTTTCGAATCTACTAGACCAATCCAAAATAATGGAAGTAAATACTTTAACGAAATGACATGATTATAATATCAAATAGGAATGAGCTGACTCGAGCTCGCCTTGGATTCTGAGAGGAGAATACCTTGGGTCTCAGGAACCCCATTCCAATTCAAGGACACTATTTTCTAAGGTTGATACCCACTTAGACTCCGGATCTGGTCTATTCCTTGGATGCCTGGTATACTACCATTGGGTCCCTTTCTTTATTACTAGATACCTCAGATACCCTCCTTGGATCCAGTATTGGCAAGTAGGTGCCATGGTGAAATCCCATAGGGACCTATCTTTTCTTATCCCCGTTTTACCTTGGACAATCCCCATTGACTCAGTAGATGCCTTGATGTGGAATGCCTTGGATTATGCTCCTGAGATTACACTCTTACCCCTTATCTAGACTCAAATAATACTGAGTTAGCTTTTGGTGAGTTTACGTTACCTTAGTTTTTTCCCTGGAACTCCCTCACTGGATATCATTGTCTGGTTGCATTGTTACACCTTAGGACCTTCACTAATTATACTATCATGAGGTGATGTCAGTGTTGGTTATGCCTCACATGACCTATTAACATTAAATGGTAATTGATTAATTAATGAACTGGTTAAATGTTCTGACACCAGTCGAGGGCTGAAGAAGGTACTTGATTATTTAGTTATATTGTACTACTTTCTTTACATTATATATTCATGACTTCAAACTGCTATATTCCATTACATGGGCTAAATATTATAGGCACCATTTGTGGTGGCCCACTAATATTTATCTCACACCCTCCCCGGGCGCTGTTTGGTACCCAGAGTAGATTACATGGTTATAGGTATTGACAAAGCGAAGCATACAACTTCTAATACTTGATTGTGTGCTGATAGGATGAAGCTTGATTGCATATGAACGAGAAGGATCTTTGGATTCTTGGAGTAGACCTTGTTTTATTTTAACTTGTGAAAAATGTTATGCTTATTGTCTTGTATCCATGATTTCTAGTTTTCTAGTGACCTGACATTAAATCATCACTTTTCCATTTGATACAGTTATTGTTATTCTTGTTTATCTATTACATCAGTTTTCTTTCACTATTTATTCATATTACTTCTGATGTTTACTATTCATTTATATATCTTCTTTTATGATACACTCTACTAATGAGGGAATATTCTTCCCACAAACGCACCCTAGGCCCTCACTGCTAGTTGGCGGCCTCTGGTATTCGGGAAGATGAGCTTGATGCCAGGTTGCCCACCGGGCTCGGGGCACCTATTAAGTGGAATCTGAGTCCTAGATATCACAAAGTGGTATCATAGGAGGTTTCTTTTCTTTCTTGAATATTTAGATACAATATATTATAGAATAATAATGCTTGGGACTTGGTCAAATGTCATGCTTAGGCCATAAAAACCCATGTTCGAGGTAAAAGACATGTTTCCCATGATGCGATTGTTGTTCTATTTTTTCTATTACTGTAGATATTATTTCACTGTTGGCTGACTCACGTGTTGTGTGGTGTTGTTGATTATTACTCTTTGGGAATTTATTTAATCCTCGGACTGATTATATGAGGGAATGATGTATTGCTACATGCATCATTTTAGGAACCTATAATTCACATGTCAGGCATATTTCCATGCCATATATGATCATTTCACTACTTTTGAATTTCTTGATATGCCTATGATTGTTGAATGATGTAGTGATAATTTCTTGTACTTGTATTACTTTGTCATGAATTGAGTGATGGAATGTCTCAATTACTGAGGTGTATGGGCCCTCATGGGTTGAAATGAGTAATTTACTGAGTCAATTCATTAGGTTATAAGTAAATGGGTGTTCTTTTTTGTGATAAGTGCATGGGCCCTGATTCATTAGAAATGACTATCCATTATAAAGTGAATCCTGAAATCAAAAATGAATTGGTTGTACATACTTGTACTACCTTGACATGTTTATGAAAGTTAAATGAGTGAACCTAATAATTAACTTCAAAATTACATGAAACTTATACTTGAGCACTTACTGATACCTGGATTTCTAAGCAGGTAGTTTGGGTAGTTTGCCTTGGGTAGTGAGTTTTCATACAATCTTTTTCTGCTAGTGATTATATCTCCTTGATTCTAATATTGTTATAAGGTGTGTTCTTGGAATTTGTAAACCAATGATGCCATGACACCCTTGTGATATTTTCTAGGAGAGTGGTGACGACCATGCTCTAGACATGGTGGGACCGGAGCCAACAGTATTACTTCCAAGAGTGCCACATGAGGAAACACCTGCTATACCTAATCTGGGAAATGATTCTCAAGTTTGTGATATTTTTTTAAATATGATGTAGTCCAAGATTGGTGTTGCACAGGTTGAACCTATGATAGCTGATCTGACTCTCTTGTTCCAGCAACAACATCCTCTTATGTTTTTCGGGGATAGAGGATCAAAGGCTGCTGAGTCTTTGCTAGAGGCTATGTTGTCTATCTTTGAGCATCTAGAAACATCTCCATAAAGGAGAGTCAATATTCCTACATACATGCTAAGGGATTCATCCAAGCGTTGGTGGGATGTCGTTACCTAGACCGAACGTCATTAGGGCACGTTATGGGTTGACTTACAGACTGCCTTCTAAGATCATTTCTTTCCTCAATAATTGAGAACTGATAAAACCAGAGAGTTCATGAATCTCGAGTAGGGTTCTATGTCAGTTATAGATTATTCATCATGTTTCACTGATTTATAGTGCTTTTCACTGCTTCTAGCCGGTGATGAGCTTTCACATTCTTGAATTTTTTAGGATGGACTCAAGTATGCCATCTGATCTCAGGTGATTGTATTTTTCCTTTCTACATTCTCTACAATAGTTCATCATTCCTTTATCACGTAGCGTATCCTGAGGGATGGAGTGAGTACTAGGTTTAAAGGATTGTTGCAATGTCATGCCAGTAGTTCTTCCGGTGGTAGGAAAAATTCCATTGAGGTTTATCATCAGGGCAGTGGTAGACATAGTATCCAGTTTGATATCTCTGTAGTCTATCATCAGTGTGGAAAACCAAGGCATAAGAATCCCCAGTGTGATAGAGATCCTATGGAGTGTGGGGATTGTGGTTGTATGGGTCATATTCAATGCTTTTTCAGGACCTTTCCACCAACTTCGAGTGGAAAAGGATCAGCTTCAGCTCCACCTTCAAGAGAGAGTTCTTTTGCACCGCATCAGGAGGGGAGTTGGAGTAGCACTGGTAGGTCTGGATGAGGAGGAGGTCATGGCCATGGTAGTCTGATCGCTAATCACCAGTAGTACCGGCAGAGCCATCATGATTGTGGTAGTCCATCTATTTCATAGGGTCGTGGATCAGGTCAGTTGCATGCCTTATAGCTAATACCCAAGGATCAGAATGTGGGACCATCTACAGTATGAGTTACTATTCTAGTATCCTATATTATTATTCTCCTTTGTTTGATATAGGTGCTTCATACTCTTTTATTTCCATATCATTCTTGTAAATTCTTGGACTTGAGATACAATATCACTATGGTGTAATGACCCTCGATACACAGTTGGGAATATGGACAGAGGGCATACGCCAGTGCAGGGACTGTCACCTTGAGGTTAGAAGTTACTCTTTCTTTTGGAATCTCATTGTTCTTGAGATTACATTCTTCAATTTCATTCTCATTATAGACTGGTTGGTCGACTATCACACCTTTGTAGAGTGTTATCACCGAAGGGTTTCTTTTACGTCACCAGAAGGCAACAATTATCTTTTTAAAGGTGAGTGGGATGTACAGGCTGGGAGAGTGGGACCGAGATTTCAAATCCTTTCATAGAAAATCAGGGTTTACTTCAAAATTATTTCCCTCCAATAGTTGATCGTTACAGTGAAGTCTTTCCTGATGACTTTTCTAGATTACCTCCTAAGAGAGAGGGAGAGTTTGAAATAGAGCATGTTCCAGGAGTAGCATTAGTATCTATTACTCCATACGGGATGGCCCCTACTAAGCTTCAAGAGCTCAAGAGGCAGTTAGAGGACTTAGAGGCCAAAGTCTCTATACGACATAATACAACCTATTGGGTTTCACCCATGCATTTTTCTAAGAAGGCATATGGAACTCTACATTTGTACATAGATTACATAAGTTTGAACGAACTTACTTTCAATAACCGATATCCACTTCAATGAATAGATGATCTCTTTGACCAGCTCTGAGGAGCAAAGGTGTTCTCTAAGATCGACCTAAGATTGGGTTATCATCAAGTGTGAGTCATACCATCAGACATACCTCGTATAGATTTCCATAGTAGGTATGGTCTGTATGAGTATCTGGTTATGTCGTTAGGTCTTACGAACAAGCATGATGTTTTCATGGATTTTATTAATAGAGTTTTTGATCCCTATTTGGACTCTTTTTTCATAGTCTTTGGGGACAAAATCTTGGTGTATTCTCACACTCATAATGAGCATGAAAAACATCTTGATATCTTTTTAAGTACACTATGAGAGTACTGTATTTATGAAGAGCTTGTTAAATTAGACTTATAGATCGACAAGGTCCACTTCTTGGGCTATATTATTTTATAATTAAGAGTATCTGTTGACCCTAAAAAGGTTAGTGTTGTAGTCTGTTGGGATTAGACTAAGAATGTGTTTAATATCAAGAGTTTATTAGGGCTGGATGGATATTACAGGAGTTCCAAAAAAGACATATCTTTTCTTGATGCACCTCTTACTGGTCTTACTAAGAATGATGTAAAGTTCACATGGTCAGAAGCATTTGAGAAATCCTTTAAGGAGCTGAAAGGGAGGCCTCCCTCAGTACTAGTTCTAATTCTTCTAGAAGTAGGTAAGGGTTATATCATCCTCAGTGATGTATTAGACATTAGACTAGGAGAAATTTTGATGGAGGAAGACAATGTTATTGCATACAAATATCGGTTGTTGAGTCCTCACAAGAGAAATTACCCGACTCACAACCCTGAGCTAGCAGCATTTGTCCATGCCTTATGTTCCTAGAGACACTATCTGTTAGGTGTGTTCTTTTGCGATATATAGATCAAAAGAGCCTCAAGTGTGTCTTTTGTCATCATGAATTGAACCTCCAACAACGAATATGAGTCGAATATCTACAATCCTTTGATTTTGAGCTTGCCTATATGCATAGAAAAGGAAATGTGGTTGTAGATGCATTGAGTCGAAAAACTCAAACGTATGTCGTATAGGAAGCCAATGATGAATGGAAGTTAATAGACCTCTTTTCTAAGCTTCTTCAAGAGTTTCACAACATTCATGAGTAGTCTTACCTCTCAGCCTTAACAGTTAACTCTTCCCTCCTTAAGAAGGTAAAGAGTAGGCAATTTTTAGATCCTGAATGTTTGGTTCTCCATTAGAGTATATCAGGAGATAACCCACCAATGGATTGGTCTGTGGATAGAGATGACATCCTGTGTTTACATGGACGTATCTGGGTTCCTATAGATATGAGATAAGAGTTGATGAAAGAGACCCATACTTCCCAGTGGGCAGTTCATCCATACATCATGAAGATGTATTGAGATATGAAATGCCAGAATTGGTGGTCTGGGATGAAACGTCAGATTTCAGGCTTCATCACTAGGTGTTCCACCTGTCATGAGGTGAAGGCAGGTAACTAGAGACCTGCAGGATTGTTACATCCTCTTACAGTCCTAGAATGGAAATTGGAAGATGTTTCTATGGGTTTCTTAGTTGGCTTACCTAGGTCATCGAGGGGTAGTGATGCTATCTTGGTATTCATTGATCAACTAACAAAATTATCCCACTTCATTCCTATTCGGGATATTTTCTTAGTTGATGAGATGTGGATACTGTATGTCCGTGAGATCGTATGACTACACGGAGTTCCATGTACTATCATTTCAGATATGGATGCTCATTTTACTTCATGGTTCTTCTAGGGTTTTCAAAAAGTGATGGGAACTCAGGTGCTTTTAATCACAACTTTTAACCCTCAGACCAATGGGCAATCAGAATGGACAATACAGGTTCTAGAGGATATGCTTAGAGCATGCATAATAGATTTCAAAAGTTCTTGGGAGAAGCATATCTCTCTTGTCAAGTTCACCTGTAATAACAATTTCTAGGTGACGATTCAGATGGATCCTTTTGAGGCCTTATATGTTAGGCCATGTCGTTAACCCTTGTGATAGCTAGAGGCAGGTGAGTCAGCCCTACTAGGTCCTCGTCTTGTTCTAGAGACTTCATAACAAGTCCAGCTAATCTTGAAGCATATGACCATTACTCAGTTTAGATAGAAATATTATGCTGATCACCGTCAATGGCCTCTTGAGTTTGAGGTTGGGGATCATTTTTTTCTTCAGGTATCGCCCAAACAAGGGCTTAGATGGTTACAAAAGTAGGAAAAGTTTTCGCCTCATTACATCAGTCCATTTAAAATTCTAGAGAGAGTCAGGCCAGTAGCTTATCAGTTGTTACTACCTCAGTGGTACCCTGCCATGCACGACATATTTCATGTCTCATAGAATTGAAAATATCATACTAACCTATCTCATACCTTTTTTCCTGATGAATTTTAGTTAGAAGGCGATGCTAATTTTGAGGAGTATCCAGTATGCATTGTTAACCAAAACATGAATTCTCTCCGAGGAAAGTTTGTCCCTATTATACAGGTGATATGGAATCACTACTAAGTATAGGATGAGACTTGGGAGAGGAAAGCTGACGTACATGCCCAATAACCAGAGTTGTTCTTAGAAAATTTTTCCTTACCCTTGGAAGGAGAACTTAGGGGCGAGTTCTTTTAAGGGGGGAAGACTATAGGAACATAGTTTTCCACTCAGGTATGGATCCTTTAATTTTCAGTACAAATATTTACTTTAGAACTAATATAGATACCTAATGAGTTATCAATGGTTCTGAGGGTG
This sequence comes from Viscum album, assembly GCA_963277665.1. Lineage (NCBI taxonomy): Eukaryota > Viridiplantae > Streptophyta > Magnoliopsida > Santalales > Viscaceae > Viscum > Viscum album. The sequence goes on along the minus strand of OY728158.1, from coordinate 727,145,606 downwards.
TCTGGGGATTGTTTGGAGCTCGAAACACCTCTTTTTGGGAAAACCGGCCAAGTCGCATGGTTTACACATGGTTAGCACACGGTTTTCCTAACCATGCGTTTTGTGTTTCTTTCAGATAATGGCACATCACACGGTTGACGCAAATCCATGCGGCCTAACCATGTGAACTCCCCTTTTTACAAGGTAATTGTTCCTAGAAAGAGCACTGTTTTATCAAACCATGCAGAGGAAGACTTTTTGGGAAGAACTGTGTCACACAGTTTGTGCACAATTTAACGAACCGTGCAGATAAATCGTGTGCAGGCTACAAACCTGTGTAAAATGTTTAAAATTACCTTAATGATATATTAATCCAACACTTCTTTCTGAATCCATGTTTATTTGGGATTGACCTAGTTCTCTCTCATTTTGGAGAATTTTGAAGATCCAAACTTAGAATCAAGAGATCTCCTTCGTCCGACATCTGATCAAGCTTTTGTTCATCACGTTGGATGCACAATGGTAAGTACTTGAGTCCCATTTATACATTCTTATTCCCTTTCACTCTCAACATAGTTAAGTCCATTTGAGAGTTTTTTTCACCTTTTCTTAGATCTACTCCGATCCGAGGAAAATCAGGGGCCTATACCAGAGGAAAAGGCTCTTGCAACCCAAAGGTGGATATTCTATAACTCATCCCTAAATTTCGTTGTTTTAGGAATGTTATTGTGGGGCTCACCGGTTTTGTTGGGAACCATTTCTTAAATTAACATGTCATGAGTATACTCATTATAATTTTATGGTTATGCTATTTCAAAATATGTGATTAGTTTTTAGTGGTTTCACCCACAACTCAATCCACCTCATGTCAAAGTTTATACCCAAATTGGGTTTTTATTGTTTTGACACGTTTGAGCCACCATTCGGGTGTGCCTTTACTTGACCTTACCAAAAGTGAGACTTATTATAATAAATGAATTGTTATTGATGAGGATTTCATAATATCATGTACCATGTATTCTCACTACTTGACCCACCTAAGGTAAGTTCTTCTAAATGGTTATTTAATGTGAAATCTGGAATATAAAATGGAAAGTATACTAAGTATATAAATTGGCCTTATTTAAGGAAATCAAAAAAAGGTTACATGTCCTTGTCATCCATTTCCATGTTGATGGAATGTAGCGGAGTGAACCTCATTAATTAATTATGCCTTAACGGCTAACTAAGACTTGATTAAATGGTTGGAACGCTACTTGGCCTATAGAAACTAATGTAAGACATGGATTGGAACAATAGATAAATGGTCTCAAATATACTTGACCTATTAACTATAATGGAAGGCATGAATTGAATCCAATTAATTATAACATGATTACAATATCAAATAGGAATGGACTCACTCAAGATCACCTTAAATTTTGAGAGGAGAACACCATGGGGCTCGGGAACCCCATTCTGATTCAAGAATACGATTTTCTTAGGTTGATACCCACATCTACTCTGGTTCTTTTCAATTCCTTGGATTCCCGATATAATACTATTGGATCCTTTTATTTATTATAGGATACCGTTGATACACTTCTTGAATCCAACATTGACTAGTAGGTGCCACGGTGAAATCCCATAGGGCCCTATCTTTTCTTAGCCTCATTTTACCTTAGTCGATCACCTTGGACTTGGTAAGAACCTTATTGCAGGATTAATTGGATTACACTCCTTAGATTACACTCTTACCCATTATATAGACTCAGATACTACTGAGTTAGCTTTTCATGAGTTTACATTACCTTGGTTTTTACCCTGGAACTCCCTCACTAGATATCATTATCTGGTTGCCTTGTTACATCTTGTGACCTTCACTACTTATACTATCACGATGTGGTGTCAATTTTGGCTATGAATCATGTGACCAATTAGCATTAAATGGTAATTGATTAATTAATGAACTGGTTACATGTTCAGAAATTATCCGAGGGCTGAATCAGGTACTTGTTTATTTAGTTATTTTGTAATGCTTTCTTTACTTTATATATGGATGCGTGTGGACTTAAATATTCCATTACACGGGCTAGATGTTATAGAAACCGTTAGTGGAGTCTCAGTAAGATTTATCTCACACCCTCTCGGGGCACTATTTGGTACTTGGAGTAGATTACATGGTAGCATATATTGACGAAGGGAAGCATACCGCTTCCAATACTTGATTGTGTATTGATAGGATGGAGATTGATAGCAGATGGATGAGTAGGATCTTAGTATGATTGGAGTAGACTTTGTTTTCTTTTACCTTGTGGAACATGTTTTTTTTATTATCTTGTATCCATGCTTTCCAGGTTTCTATTGACATGGTATTACATTATCACTGTTATAATTGATACAGTTATTGTTATTCTTGTTTATCTATTACATCAGTTTGATTCTGCTATTTATTCATATTGCATATATTGTTTATTATTCATTTATATCTCTTCCATTATGATACACTTTGCTAATGAGGGAATAGTATACCCACTGAAACACCCTAGGCCCTCACTGCTAATCGGTATCCTCTGGCATTCAATAAGATGTGCTTGAGTTCATTTGGCCCACTGGGCTTAGGGAACTAGTTAATCGGCATCTGGGTTCGGGTTTTCCCATATTCAAAGGAACTACTATGTGTAAAATAAGATATTTTCTTATATTCATAGGAGTATATAATACTTAACTAGTGATATAATTTTGAGGAGGGTCTTGAAAGACAACACTTTCATATATATGGGGTTATAGAACCTGAGTGACTTAGGGTACGCTTGGTCAACACGGTGTGAAGTTGTGAATTTAGTGTGAAGTTGGTTGTGGAACTCCTTTGGAAAACATGAATTTTTAAACCGAGTGATACACTAGTATTGTAGGCATGGGATTTATCAAACCTATTATAGTTACCCAATCCTTTTACATATATTATTACATGATTTTTAACATAAACATCCCATAAAAACAAACCAAGGATTGTGAGTCCTAGATTGATAAGAATATTAGGTTCATAATACATCAAAATGGAACTAAAACATAAAATATTTATTTTATTCTACATTATGATATTATAAATCCTTTTAATATCCTTAAACTACATAGTATAACCTGGGTAATATGTGAAATAAAGGGGTGAGTTATAAATCCATGTAAGGGAATAAATATGGAAATGAAGCATAATATATGAGTTAGAAGTCATAGAATTATATCATAAAAGACACAAAGCATGAAGAATAATTTAGAGTCCTAAAATAAATAAAGTATAATTATAATACAATAAAATTATTGGAATGTGGAATCAACATAAAACCTAACAAAACCATAAGTCCAGGGTAAATGCTAAGACAACATCACATGGTGGACCGAGTCCCATCAGGGATTAGGTTCACTATATAATCTCGTACATACCATATAATGAGATAAAAACATTTACTATTTCATTGGAGTGATAGATAGGTACACCCATAATTACTTTTATATTCTTATGTGTGTCATAAAAGGAAATTAATCCTAAGTCACAAACATAATAATTGTCTATGGAAAGAAATAGGTTGTAATAATCTTAACTCAAATGATAATCAAATAAGATTATATAAATATTACAAAGAAAATAATTAATTAAATATTTTTTTAATTAATATATGAGTTTATATCATGGGTCTCAAAATATGGAATTCATTTGAAAAAAAACATAATGATTAAGGTACATAAATGTTCCCCTTAATCAGGTTTGATTTTAAAGAATACATTTTTATAAATGAACTTAATACTTGAATAAACCCATAAAAGGAAAATATAATGAGATTGGTATATATGTAAGAGACATTTATAAATAATTTATAGGCATTCCATAATATCAAAGTGAGATAAAGTTAGTAATATAGAGAAAATTTATAACCCAAAGAAAAAGTGTTGTTCGAAGAGATCCCTTAACTTTCGTTCCAGAATCTTTTTATGCTTGAACATAATGAACTTTATAATAAAATTATATTCTTTAATTACTTAATTATGAATATTTTCCATATATATTTTATTTACTATAATTTTATTATATCAATTTATAAACATTTTCATGTTAAATAAATTTTATTTTTTATTTTTAGAGGGTATTCATTTTGTGGTTCTATGGTCGGAACACTTGTTTATAATTATTGAAGTTCATGTAAAATGGAAATAAAACTATAGAAGTTAAATGAAATGGTATTAGTATAATTTTATAAATTTAAATGGTCCCAAATACCCATATGTGTTTTTCTATAGGGACGATTCATTTTGTAAAAACATTAACGTTAAGCGGTTAGTTCATTTATCCCGTTTTACAGACCGTCATGAATTATATTAGTTTTATTTAATTAAATTATTATTATAACATTTAATAACATCAAATAAGTTATAATATGATTACTCTAATAAAATTTAACCATAATATTATTTCTATAACCATCACTACAGGCGATGGATAAAAATGAAGTACGTTGTTCATATAGGTGGTGAATTAACCATATTGTAAAAAAAATTATAATTTTAGAATATAAATAAGGGAAGGTATAATATGGATATTAAACCATAATAATATCAAGTAATTATATTAATTATAATTATGTTACAATTTATCAGTGTATGGAGAACATGGGGGGGTGTTATAAGAAGAATAAAATTAAAATGAGTTGGTCAAGAATTTTACCTCTTCCTTTGGTTTCCTCCTCTTAAGATATCTCTTAAGGCTCCTTGAAATGGTATTTGGATGAGGAAAATAACACTAAGAAATTGGAATAGTATTTTCAATAGAATTTTGTAGAAATTGTTCAATATATTAGGCTTATAAATTTTGGGGATAAGGGGTGGTGAGAGGTGGTATTTATAAGGGGAGAAGAGGGGTGTTTTTGAATATTATAATCATTAGTTTATTATTTTGGATGAATAATATAAATATTATTTATTCTAGTGACTATATAAAAAAATTATTAATGTTATTTCAAACTAATTTATGCTTAATTCAACCATGGATTAAACAATCATATTTTTTGAATATAATGTTAAATACCATATTTTACAGTATTTGACTAATCAAAACAATATAAACTATTTTATAAAAATTATAATAAATAACACTAATTTTTTTATATATTTATATTAAAAAAATTAAATCAATTTAATAAAATAAATTTCTAATCATGATAAATTTAATTTTTAAATAAAATCTTAATTTATTTAAAAAAACCAATTTTAATATTATGATCAATTTTACAACCCTTTGAAAAATTAATTATGGTATCATGAAATAATATTATCATTATAATAAAACATAATAATAATTTATAACACAATTCTATGAAAGTAAATTATTTTAAATCTTTATATTTGTTATAGAAACAGAAATAAAATCTATTTGTTTTACAGAAACATGAACACTTTTTTTGAAAATTTCAAAAAAAAAATTATTTACTTACCCCATGATATAAGTATATCATAATTTCATTTTATAAGATAAAAAATATTATGTTACACTTCCTTAAATGAGGATACTATTCTAATGGATGGGTTACTATTCATAATATCCAAGTTACTATTCCAATGGCTTGATAACTATTCCAATGATCCTGTTTGTAACGCCTATATAGTTTCTCTACATCTTACAAATACCACATATTTCATTCATTATCAACCCACTTATATTTATCTCAGTATTATATATTTTCACTTTCAAAATTCATATTTTATTGCTAATATTTTACTTTATTTTTATAGTGTTTTTCGTGAGTGTAATTATTCAGGGGGGTCGATAAAGTCTAAATTTTCTTTTTGTTGTTATCTTATTTTATATTTTTATTTTATTCTATACATTTAATTTTTAAATTAATATAATAAATTTCTTTGGTTCTATCATGTGGTGTGTGTGCATTATATAATATTATATTAGTAAATATTAAAAAATTTTATATTCATAATAGAGATTCCAATGATAAAATTTTTAGGTCGTTACATTCTTCCCCCTTATGAAATTTCACACTAAAATTTTCATTTTACATACTAAATTGGATATTGTACTTCTAATTCATGTATTCCCATGGTTCCCATGTTTCCTCCTAATACTTATGGTTTCACTATAGTACTTTGACTCAGTGAGTTTTCTTATTGCGTAGAACTTTACCTCTACGATCCTCGATCTTCATCAAATGCTCCTTATAATAGATACCATTTTCTAGTTATAGAACCTATGAATTTAGTAAATGTGATGAATCTAGTATGTATTTCTTTAAGAGGGATATGGAGAATAATTCATGTATTCAAGAAAGGGTTAGTGGGAGTACTAGTCAATAATACTCAACTCTAATGTGATCAATAATTTCAAAGGGGCCAATTTACCTAGAACTTAACTTACCCTTCTTCAAAAATTTGATTAATCTCTTCCATAGAGATATTCAGAGGAAAATTTTATCTCTAACCTAAAACTTCATGTCTCATCAATTATTTCTAGCATATATGTTCTATTGATTTTATCATACCTGATGTGTTATTTAATGGTCTTAACCTTTTCTACCATTTCCTTTTCCATTTTAGGATCATGTAGCACATGTTCTCCATATTTGTCCCATCACATTGGTGTTCTATATCTCTTACCATAGAGGTCTTCATATGGATCCATTTGGATTCTGGATTAGAAACTATTATTTCATGAGAACTCCACCAGAGGAAGATGTTGATCCCATCCTCCTTTGAAGTCTATCGAGCATTCCCTCAATATTCCTTTAAGTGTCTAGATAGTTCAATTTAATTGGACCTCCTTTTTAGGGTGATAGAATATACTAAATTTTAATATAGTATTTTGATCACGTTGGAGACTCTTCTAGAACTTAAAGGAAAATCATGGATCTGAATGAGAGATAATTGTGTTCTATAAAGCTTTACCACTTCTCTGAAGTATATCCTTTCAAGATGATTGAGTGATAAGCCCCTCCTAAAAGTGTTGAAATACCCTATATTTTTAAGAAGAACTACGAAAACCCATATAGATTTATTTCTTCTTGATATATTTAGAAGACCAAGGAAAAATACCATGGTGATTTTTACTATTTTCATGTAGGTATGGGTAATGGATTCAGAATCCCCTAATACTTTTTCCTTGCATACTTCACATACTATCATACCAGGAACTTTGATGTATATTTAGGATATAATTCTTCATATTGTCGCACCAATAGTGCTCTTGAAGATATTGATACATTTTGTGTTCTCCCTAAGTGGATGGAGAAGGTTGAGTTATGTAAATAATTGAACATCTCCTTTATCTCATGATTTTTCATCACAAAAAGTCATGACCTAAATATTAAAACTCCTTCATCATCGATTTTGAACTCTAAAGATTTTCATTTTCTTATAGATTCCACCTATTTTGGATTTCAATATCATCTTTTTGGGAATCATTTATCTTTACTAGAAGGTATGGTTGGGAAATAATTTTAGAAATTAATGATGACTATCCTTCCTTTATGATTCCCATGTCAATCCTTTTCGAATCAAAGAAGATTAGATTCCTATCAATTCTCATCATTGATAAAGTTACCAGATCCCTTCTTTTTTGGGAATCTTCCATTTTGTTTTCCATCCCATGATTGTAGTGGATTGAGAAATCATAGTCCTTGATCAAATCTAACCATATTAAGTGGGATATATAAAGATTCTTTTATGTGGATATATACTTCAAGATATTATGATCTGTATCTATTTCAAACTCTCCCCATATAGATAATGCTTCCATATTTTTAATGTAAAGATCACTATAGCCAACTTTATATCATGAATTGGATATTTTTTATCATATAATTTCAACTACTTTGAGACATAGTCTATCACTTAATCATTATAAATTATTACACATCCCATTACATTCTTCAAAGAAACACTATATACCATAAAAATTTCCCCACTTGAGGGATGTATCAGGACTGGTGTAGTGATAAGTTTGTTTTTCCATTCCTTGAAGAAATTTTTATAATCATCATTTTAAAAAAAATTACTCATTTCTAAATAATCTTTCTTTATGGGTTAGACAATCCTGATAAGTTTATTAAAATACCTAGATAGTCTAGGGAAACTATGAATCTCTATTAATGATATTGGTCTAGACCATTCCTAAATTGAATTTATTTTAGAATGGTATATAGATATCCATTTTTTGGTGATAACATACCATAATAATGATACTTCCTCAATCCATAACCCACATTTACTATAATTTACATAAAGATTCTCCCTTTACAATTTCATTAGTATAGTATTTATATGATCCTCATGCTCCACCTTACTTTTGGTGTATATTAGAATATCATCTATAAATACTACCATAAAATTTGTTTAGCTAATATCTAAAGTATCTATTAATTAAGTCCAAAAATATTTTTTTAGGATTAGTGAGTCCTTAGGGCATCACTATAAACTCATAGTCTCCATACATTATCTAAAAGGTAGTGTTGGAAATATCTTCATTATTCACCTTTAATTGGTGATAACCTGGATGAAGGTCCACCTTAGAGAAATATTTTGGCCCATGTAATTCATCAAAAAACTCATTTATCTATGGTAAAGTATTTTTTTTATATATCATTATTTTATTAAGATCATGATAATTACTGTAGAGGAACATTGACCCATCCTTCTTCTTGAAAAATATGACTGACACACCCTACAGTAAAGCACTCAAGAATATAATAATTGTTTCCAAATTATCTTATAACTTATTCTTCAATTATTCATTTCAATGGTTTCAATTTGATCCCGTGTCTTGGATATGGTTATAGATCTTGGTATAAGTTCAATTAATAACTCAACTTCTTGATACGGGGGAAGACAATACAACTTTTTTGGGAATACATCAGTATAATCCCTTATAATGGGCATATCCTCAATCATGATTCTATTATTTTACAAAATCATTTTGTATATATAAGATTTATCATAAGGAAATAATATCCATTCATGGGAATAATATTCCAAAGTAGATTCATCCTCATCCTTGTAGTTGTATAGAATTTGAGTATGACTCATGATATAAAGAGTGATATCCCTCTCTAGACAACTGATTTTGGATTTATATAAGTACAGTCAATCCATTCCCAATATTGAATAAAACTCCACTAATGTAAGTAGGATAATATTTTTTGGGAGGTTTAGTCCAAAAAGGTTGATTAGGGAGGGCTTATATACCTAGGATGCAACGATTGTCTTGTTTTATTTTCTCACAGATAAATCAAACTCTATGCTTTGAGGGGGTGTTTGAATAGTTATACTAAACTTAAAAGATATTAAAGAATGTGTAGAATGATAATAAAAAAGTATACTCAATATTATTGAATTAATAATCAGTATACCTTTCTCCATATCATTTTTGGGATCTACCTTAGTAGTAGTTATAGCATAATTTATTCCTTTTTCTCTAAGACATGGATATTTTTGTCATTGAATATCTGCAAAAACACTTGTCTTAGGTTATTGGTTCATATAATTCATATATTCCTTGAGGTTTAAACACTATTCAACATAATGAGTGTTTTTATGAAACTTATATTATTCTATCACATTTGTGAGATTCTTAATATCTCTCTAGCATTAATTATCATGATTCCCCACTTTTCCATATTTTAAGCATCTCCCAATTCTCCTAAGAATATTTCCGTGATGCTTCTTCCCCTATTTTTCACACATGGGAAGTTGAGTTTTCATTCCTCCATGAGATTTATCTATTGATACTTCTAAATAAAACTATATTTTATGATTTTTATCTCTAGTACCATGATACCACTAAGAGTCACTAGTCTCAATATCATCCTTAAGGGCATAAAAAATAATATCCTCATAGATATCAAAGTCTATACTCACTAAATATTTTCATAAACTTGGATTTGATCCACTAAAGAAGTGGTACATGATAATTTTGGTGTTGATGAAAAAGACGAAGACATAATTTTCAAGCCTTGTGAAGTTTTCCTCATACACCACAATAGACTCAACTTAAATTTTCTTCAGTCTGAGGAACTCCCTCTCAATTTTATGATAGATAGTTCAGGGAAAATATTTTTTGAATGATAATTTCATTAATTCTTTCTATTCAATGGAATCGATTTATAATTTGGAATTCATGTTCTTGATCTATGTCCACTATTGATCAGCTTCCCCTTCAAGATAATAGAAAAATAGCACAACATTCTCCTATTATGAGTATTGGATGATATATAATATTTTATCAATGGAGTTAATCAATTTTTCTATGATTATTGGATTAAAATTACCCCTAAAGGAAGGATGAATTTCTTGCATAAATGACTCGACCATAACATTCTCTTTCTTAAGATAAGGAGGGTGTTTCACATTATTCAACTTATTACTCATAGCATGATTCAATGAATTTAGTACTTCCATGAAGTTTCCAGCTAATAATCCCATATGGTTAGGCATATCATTAGGGAAATCATCACATTGTTTATACCACTAGTTCTTTCCATAGTTCCCCATATTTCCCACCATTAACTAAATTAAAAAAGGGATGAGAATGTATTTAAACATATAAAATGGAATATACAAACATAGAGGGAATAAATTATAAATGAAATGTATATCCTAAATTATGTTTCTCAAGGTTTAAATCTAGTTTATACATGGTAATTTCCCTATTAGTTTTTTATCATAAAAATCCATTCAAGTCCTTCATAATTTTTCATAAAGAGTTATTGAGTTTTCCAAACAATATCCCCTAATAATGTCAAACTAGGAATGCAGTAAGGCATATTTATCATGCACTAGGTGATGATTAATTTAATACCAAATTAAACCTTTTCAGGATTATTACCCATATATTCAACTTTTCTAGAGCTATATGCACTTATATTATATAGATTGTTATGAAATTACTTGGAAACCACTCATTCTACACTTCACCAAAATTTTGGGATATTCTCCAATACTCAGACTTATCCCTAGGGTTCTCAGTAAATTATCATATTCATAATCCCAAAAAATAACTATACCTTACTTTGATACCAACTATAGAGACCCAATGATTTTACACATATTATTACATGTTTTTAACAAAAATATATAATAAATATAACATAAATATCGTGAGGCCTAGTGTATTCAAAAGACTATATTCACAATAAAAAAAAAAGAAAACAAATAAAAAAAATCCTTATTTTATTCTCCATAATGATATTATAAATCATTTTGATCTCCTTAAACTTCATAGTATAATCTGGGGAATGCATAAAAGAAATGGGTGAGATTTAAATCCCAATAAGTGAATAAACATGGTAATGAAGCATAACGTATGAGTTAGAACAAATAAAATGATATCCTAAAGGAAAATTATCATGAATAATCATATGAATCAACCACATAAAGAAAATTGAATAATATTATAATGGAAATATATTAATGTGGAAGAAACATAAAACAAAATATAAGTATAAGTCAAGGCTAACTTCAAAGACAACATCGTATGGTGGATAGAGTCTCATCATGGATTGGATTCACTCCCATTTTACATACATATCATCTCATTATAGAAAAATATTATACAATTAATTGGAGTGTTATCTAGGTGCACCCATCATAACATTTACATTCTTATGTGTCTGACAAAGGGAAATAAATCATAGTGGATAGATATAATAATTTCCTTGCTGGCACTAATCCGAGGATGTCGGGTGGATACCCAAGTGACACAGGTGATCTCTGGGAGGCGATTCGCATAGTGGTGTTTGGCCTAGACAATGAATGCATGGAGGAAATTATGGATGAGGATGAAATTCAATTGGAAATGGTGAATCTTAACCCCGAGACTGCACCCGGCCCGAACAGGTTCCAAGGATCTTTTTATAGGGGGTGTGGGATGTTGTTATGGGGGACATCATTGAATCTATTCAAGAATATTTTCACGGATGGAGTCTTCCCTCGGTTTCATGTCCTACCAATCTGATTCTAATCCCAAATTTGAAGGACCCTTCTTCTCTTTCACACTCTCGACTAGTGAGTTTATGTAGTTTCCCCTACAAGATCCTTGCGAGTGTGCTTAATCCGAGACTATAGAAACTTCTCCCTCAGTGTATATCCATTGAGAAACACTAGTTTGTTAGAGGGTGCTTCATTCTAGGGGCTAATCCTCTATCTCAGGAGGTGATGAGAGATATTAACCTGAAGACCCCTGACTCCAACCTGGTGATCAAATTGGATATGAGTAAATCATATGATCGAATCGAATGTATTTTATTAACAGAGTTCTTGTGGATTTGGGGTTCTCGTTTTAGGTGGTGGACATCCTTTTCAGGAGTTTTAGCTCCTCGTGGATGGTGGTTTTTTTCTTGGGTAAGCCTCGTAGTTTCTTTTGGGCAATGAGGGGCCTTCGGTAGGGAGATATGATCTCTCCCATTATCTTTATCATGGTGTAGGATAAGCTTAGCTCCCTTATCATCCAAGGCCTATGAAATAAATATATCTTACCCTATAGAAGGAATATGAATCTACCAATGATCTCCCATCCATTTCAAATGACTCATTCATCTTCACAAATGGAGGCAGGAGCTCTGTATGAGGCATTAAGAAAATCTTGGATGATTACTGCTACTGGAGTGGAAAAGTTATCAATAATTAAAAAATTAAAATCTTCATCTCTCACAGGTGTGCACCCAGGCGGGTTTCCTCTCTATGCAGTCTCCTTGAAATAAAACGTGGAGTTTTCACCATAGAGTACCTGGGATCTCCCATTTTCTGCAGTCGACTTCGAGTGCAGGACTTCGATCAAATTGTGAATAGAGTTGCAAACTGCGTCCTCAACTGGAAGAACCACTTCCTATCATTTGGGGGCCACATTTCATTGGTTAATAGTGTCATGTATTCCATTCCTATCCATGCGATGGATTCCATAAACATTCTGTGAGGAGTTATTCATACTATTGACAAGTTTCTTTGTAGTTTTATTTGGGACGCTATGTCGGAAGGTAAGAGACATTGGGCCTCATGGGATAGATTGGTGAGATCAATTCATGATGGGGGGGATTAATGTGATAAATCTTCAGAGTATGATTCAGTGCATGCATTCCAAACATTCATGAGAGATTCTTGAGGAGCGCATGCTATGGGGAAAGTCCACGTCTGTTATATACGGGGGTTCTGTAGAGGCTGTGCAAGGATATGTTTCTCCCTTCTAGTTGATCATCTGCCCTATCTATCAGACTCTTCAGCAGAACTTTTGTTGGCTGGTGGGTGTGGGGGATATTTCATTCTGGAGCCGCAATTGGGAGGGCTCTGTTCTTGTCTTCCTTGGTTTCCCTGTGCCTTGGTCACAGTTAAGGAGGAGAGCCTCTACCCCAGTTTTACTAAGGTAATTCTAGAGGAGAATAAATAGGGCCTGCTCGATTATATCGTGTTCAATGCTGATCTAGACAAATGAATGTTCACACCTTCTTCTTCAGGAATTTTCTCTACCAGGGCTTTTTGTGGGATTATTTCTTCACAGAATCCTCTGGATAGATGGAATGATGTGGTGTGGTGAAACAGGATACCAGCAAAGTATAACTTCTTGTCCTCGAACATCAGAAACTAGGCCATTTCAAGGATGAGTACATCAAGAAGGTGGGTGTAGTTTTGGCATCGAGGTGCCTTTGCTGCAGTATCGGGCGGGAAGAAAGTTTTCACCATCTTTTCTATGAAGGGGAATTAGCCTAGGCTATGTGGGATTTCTTTGGAGGCATCACCACCTTCGCCTCGAGTGATCTCAGGGATACTCGTTTCTTGGGTAGGTGGTTTCACGGTTAGATGGAATCAGGTATAGAATGAATGGCTCGTGCGGTGATTTTTAATGTTGGGTGCTGGTGTCTGTGGCATGCCAGGAACCAGGTGAGTTTTGATGGACCTGTGCCTTCGGTGAGGTCCATTATCATGAGGACTCACTTCCTGCTGGTGGATTTTTTCTCCCTCGTCACTAACTGGCAGGGTTCTCCATCTTTGAGGTTGATTTAGATTAGGATACCTTTCTCGCATCCTGGATTTAACAAAACGCAAGGGTACTAGGTCTGTTGGCACCCTCTCTCCAGCGATCTTAAACTGAATTCAGATGGGTCCTATAATAAGGGTTCCAAGAGTGGAGGGGGTGTTGTCCACGGATCAGGGGGTAATGTGGATTCGGCTTTCACTTCATTCTATGGAAACGATACCTCCCCAAAGGCTGAGGCCAATGCGATGATCACTAGTCTCACCCTATGCAGGCAAGAGAACCTCAAAATTACTCACGCAGAGACTAATTCCAAGATACTTCATGATGCTCTTCAGGGTATATGATCTTCTCTTTGGTTCATAACCTACATAGTTCACAAATTTAGAGTCCTTATTGGTGGAAATATCTGAGTAACCCATACTTGGAGGGTGGGAAATAGGGTTTTGGATCATCTGAATTCAGTGGAAGACCATAGCTCTATTAGTACTCATCCCCTCTCTACGAATTGCCTAAAACCATAGGGATGAATCTGATTGGAGGGGATGTTCTTGGTCTGCAGTATTTCTAGCCCCCTTAGTTCTTCACCTGTTGTTTTCTATTTTGTTCTCTCTCTTGTACTCTATTTTTTCTCTCTTTTCGGATAAAAAATTGATTTGGATGGATGGATTGTATCAAAATATGGTGTTCATTTGAAAAAATAACTTTATGATTATAGATATAAATATTTCCCTTAATAGGGTTTAATTTTAAAGAATATATTTTTATAAATAAACTTAAGGAATGCATTAAACTATCAAAGGAAGATAGAATAAGCCAGGTATGTATGTAATATACACATATAAAAATTATTTGTATTCCATAACATCAAATATAGATATAAAATCAAGATAGAGAGAAAAATATTATAACCCAAAGAAAGAGGGTGGTTCGAATAGATCCCTTACCTTATGTTCCAAAATCATTCTTCACTAGAAATTAATTCCTCATATAATAAAAGTAGATTCATTAATTACTTAATTTAGAACCTTATCCATATATATTTAATTTATTATTATATTATTATGTTCATTTATAACCATTTTCAAGATATATGATGTTTAGTTTTTCTTTTCTTAGGGTGTCTATTTCATGGTTCGGTGGTTGGGTAAGTTGTAATTGGGTATGAATTTCGAAAGCTACAAGGCATATAAGTTTTGAGTAGAAGGGGTGATGAGGGTTGGTATTTATAAGGGGGAGAGGGGTGTTTTGAATATTATAATCATTAGTTTATTATTTTGGATCAATACTATCAATATTATGGATTATTTTGATTATATATAGTAAATTATGTATGTGAGTTTCAACTAATGGTTTCTTACATCACCCATAACTTAAAAATCAGGTATTTAGCTTATAATATTAAATACTATATTTTTCCATATTTCACTGTTAAATATTTTTTACTATTTTAGAAAAATACCAATAATCCACCATAACTGTTTTTCAACATGTAGATTCGAAACATTAAATCCATTTTATGAAAATATTTTTATAAATACAATAAATTTATTCTTTAAATGAAATCATAATTTATTTTAAAAATTCAAATTTTAATATTCTGATCAATTTTACAACCCTTTGAAAAATTAATTAAGGTCTCATGAAATTATATTGTGATTATAATAAAACATAATATTAACTTATAAACCCATTTTATGAAAATAAACTTTATTTAAATCATTTTATTTTATATAAAAATGAAAATAAAACATATATGTTTTATAAAAATGTGAACACTTATTTTATAATTTTTATACATTTATTTACTTATAACATGATATAAATATAACATATTTTTATTTTATAAGATAAATAACTATGATTTTACAGTCCCATAGGTGATAATACTATTCTAACTATTATGTTACTATTCATAACTGTCATATTACTATTCCAACGTTTAGGTTACTATTCGATCTGTCATATATGTAACAATCATATGAGATATCTACTTACTATAAATAACTAATATTACATTAATTCTTCATTCACTTATATTTTATATCAAGGATATATATTTTCATATTAAAAATAAATACTGCATTACTATCATTATTCTTCATTTATATTGTGTTTTTATGAGTGTAATTATTCTAGGGGTTAAGCAGATCCAAATTTTCTTATTACTGTTATATTATTTTATATTTTTCCCATTGTAATACATTCAATTTTTATGTCCATTTTATTCTCTAAATTATTGTTTTAATTAATATAGTATACTTTTGTTGGTTTTAAAATTTTATGAAGGTGCAATATATAATATAATATTAATAAATATGATACAATTATATATTCATAAGTGAAATTCCATCGATAAAATTTTTTAGTCATTACACCCATTTTAACTGACACATGATTATAGAGTAGAGTCCATTATTGGGGTGAATAACCTATCAGGATAAAAAGTGGGTCTATGTACTAAAACACATAAAAACATTTCATTCTTTCTATCAATGTTTTATATATGCATACGATTGATAATTCCTTGGTTGAACTCAAATATATCCATATTAACTAACTAGAAATTTGAGTTTAATTCCAAAGGGGTTTCAGGAATTTTGGAATTTTTATAAAAAGTAGGCAACACCAGATCTCCCCCCCTCAGGTTTTTGCACTGGTATTTGAGTTTTTATGAAATGTGGTTACCTCATATTTGATATATGTTAAAGACCCAATGAAATTAAACTGATTTTAAAAATTAATTATTTGATATAATTAAAGAACAACCTCATATGGAAAATTCATATTCATCCTAATCAAAATAGAATAGAAAGAATCTACTAAGGATATGAGAAATAGATATAAGAGAGAGGACAAGAAGAAAAGAAAGGTCACAAAGAATAATGAGTAAAAACCAATATATAAGGATCATTATGATAGTAAGGATTTATTTTATAAATTATTTGAAGATCATTCCTTTGGTGAAAAAAGATCAAAAGGTGATTATTTATGTATTGAAACTGGAAAATACCTCTATTTTGAGGTTAAGGATCATATGAAAAGTGTACTAATAGAATTTGTAATCTATATATTATTATTCATAAATGGATTTCATAATTGATAAGTTGTAGCTAGAATAAGATTTGGACACAATTGAAAATGCATTGGCTATGTAGGTTAGTAAATCCAATCCTCCATCAAGGTTGATTAAAGAAAATGATGAAACAACTATAGTTTTAAATGAAATATCCTCTCAAAATGATGAAGAATTGAAAGTAGTAATATTTGGGAAATAAGTTTTTAATTATTCTTTAAAGGAATTATCCCATGCATTGAAGATATTGTATATAGTATACATGGATTTCAAATCTACCTAACTGAATGTTAAATTAAAAAGAGTGGAAGATTTGGATGAATATTTTGTGGAGACAAGACAAATGTATGGGGATTAAAATGATAATTTGAAGAGTGATTGGGAAGTTAGTTTTATATCTAAGGAATATAAAAGGAACACTATCCACCTAAATTTTATGGAGATAAAAAATTAGTTGATAGATTTAGATGAATAAAAATCTAAAACTTCATAACCTCAGTAGAAGAAGAGTTTTTTCCATTTTTTTTAAATCGAGTACAACATAAAATAAAGAAAAAAATGGTGGCATATATATCCTAATATCATGATTAAAAGAATTCAAATCTGGTTCTTTTAAAAAGTGTCACATTGTGTAGTTTAATATATTTGTAGGAAATAAGGAATTACTGAAAGTGTAATAAAAAAGATAAAGTTTATACAAATGTGGAAGTTGCAAGATTTTGGGGAAAATAATAATATATCAATGATGTATTTTAGTATTTATAAGAATAAATTTTCCATAAAATAATCCCAAAAGGATCCCAAAAGCATGTGGTTCAATCTTAAAACCCAAAAAAATCATATCGGAATAAACTACAGGTGATGTGAAATAAAAAATTTGTTTTAAGGTGTTGGTGCTACTGGAGATTCAGGAATATGAATATTGATTACTGGAATAATATATAAGTACGTTCAAACCATATAATTATTTTTTCAATGAGTATAAAATATAAATAAAGGATAAAACTTTTTGTAGTGAAGAAGGATGCACATATAGGGAAGAATATGTCCACAAGGAACATATTTGAATCATTGAGAAACTTATATGATATATGCAATATTTTTTGTCATAATTATATTAATTTTATTACAATCCTTTTAGGTATCATATATATACTAATGATGCGAAAGATCCATAATAAGCTAACAATCAGGTAAAGAAAGGAAGTGAATCTACCTTGTATGATAATTAGAAGAACTTTGTGGAAAGAAATACTCACAAGAATAAAAAAAATAAAAAAAATAGGAGATTAAAACTATAAGGAAGAATTTATTCTATTATGGTAATACAATCTATATCATAGACCACTATAATATTTCCATGAATGATAAAAAAATTAGGAATCAATCTGAAAACTAAAAGATAGTTCATCTAAGATATAAATATCTAGATTATACTAGTAGTGGATATTTCAAATAAGGGAAAAGAAAACACATGTATATAGGTGTGTAGAAGGTGAAAGGATTCAGTAAAAAGTTATTTTATATATATGAAATGTCCTAAAAAATAATAGGAGATGATGAAATAGAATGGGAAAAGAGTTGAGGGATCAATTCCTAAATATACTACTCCAAAGAAGATTCCCACAAAAAAGAGATATTTAATCATGAGACTACTTATATTATTATTATATGTCCATAATATTAGGAAGAAGCTAAAATATTAGATTAATAGGAAAAAACCCCTCTTTTTCAAAGGTGAAGAAGGCCATTCTAGCTAATGATAAATTGGAAAATAAAAAGAAAACTATCACACCTAATGGTGGAAAAAGGTTGAAATGTAATGGTAAAATAAGAATGAAGGGTTATAGACAATTTAGACCTATAGGAAGAGGAGTTTCCATATTGATAAATCATTATTATCCCTATTTATAAGCTTTTAGAAGATCCATCCACACACCAAATCTAGTTTAAGGTCTTTCAATTATGGGAAAAGAATATGAAGAGCACTTGTAAAAAAAGGTGTTTTAATATATGTTTTTCTTGTGTATTTTAAAATTAAATTTTTACCAATGTTATTATATATAATTTTTAAATAGAATTATGAAGTTGGTAATATAAAATAAATGTAAAATTTTATATAATGTTGGATTAGGAAAACATTTTTTATGTGAAAAAACACTTTTCATGTAGGTTATATATATATATAAAAATTTGAAAAACCACCTTTAACATTTGTTACAAGAAAAAAATGCTTTAAAAATATTATGAAAATTATTTTTAACATTGTTTTTTATTTTAATAGATATTTTAAACAAGAAAACAAATGTTATACGAGTATATTTTTTTTAGATTCAATTTTGATTGGTCGTATATCCAAAACAGACATACATACCAAAAGTAATAGTCATTAGAAGTTAGAATTTTCCAAAGGATAAATTTTGGTACAAACATATAACATATATATTATCTTAGAATAAGATAAAAAACAAAATATTTCATTATAAAAATGAAAAAACACGATTTAATGTTTTACCTTTTTTCTCTATCCTTTCTTTTGTTTTCTCTAACATTTGAGAGTGTTTTTTGATATTGATTTTCATCACGATGAAAAAATAATGAGGAATTTTGAGGACTAACTTTTAGATATTATATAATAACTTAATAATTTTTAAAGCACCATATTTATAAAAAAAAGTAATGAAAATTTTCATAAAAAAGTATATAATGAATATAAGTTGATAAAATAACTATAACACTAACATGTTATCACTTCAAAGAGATTGAATGATGAAATATGAGTTGATGAAAAATTAAAAAGAAATAGAAATAGAAACATTGTTTAAAATTATTGGGTTGATGTATTTATATGTGAAAAGAAAAAATTCACAATTATGCAATGTATTCATAAGTGTGGATACGAATGTCACAAATGCATGATGTAAAAAATAAAAAATTTGTAACATGCTCATTTAAAAAAAATTCAACTCTAACTTTTAACATCATTTTAAAAAAATACGATGTTAAAAGAATAATTATAACATAATTGTTTTTTAAAAATCCCATAAATATATACTTTTAAAAATATATTTCAAAAAACTAACATTATAATTATTGGTTTAAATTTAGGATTTTAAAATAAGAGCTTAAAGGGAGATTTAGACATTGGTTTTATAAAGACCAAAGTGAAGAGGACTTTTAACAACAGTATTTAAAACACCAAAATTAAAATCATTAAAATATTTATATTTTGTATCAAAGGATTCAATATGACTAGTCATGGATCCAAAATGGAGTTACAGATTAAAATTTATGGTTGTTCAAAGTTAAACATCTCTAGAGAATCACTTATAACTTCTTATAGCCTTAAATTCTGATATCTAAACCCATTTTGGCTCCACGATTAGTCAAATATAAGACTAAGAAATGACCTAAACTCACATATATAAATTTTTTCTTATTTTATATGTTGGTTATGTAAAAAAACTATATTAAAAATATTCTTAGATATATTTTTAACATCGATTATTTCATAAATGATTTCAGATATATGTTATAGTATATTTTCAAAATCGATTATTTTTAGAACTGATGTTAAAAATATTTTACATAATATTTTTATGTCAATTTTATAAATAAAGGATGTTGAAAATATTTTTAATGTTTCTTAACATCATTTTGTTAGAAATTGATGTCAAAATATTCAAAACCCAATCATACAAGTAAATTTTAACACCAATTTTTTTAAAACACTGCGTTAAGAGAAATTTTAATGTCATTTTTTTACAAAAATTATGTTAAAATACCAATTCAAAATGATTATTTTCTATTAGAAGAGGGATGGAGAATAAAAATTAAGGGGGAGAAACTGAAGAAGTGAGGGTTTCCAAATAATTTGTATATACTATAAAACTATAAATCTAGAAATCCTCATCATTGTTCAAGTATGAGGTTTGATATTCACTGCCCATTCCTAGTTATGACATATTATTGTTTTATTTATCAAGGGAGAGAGTTTTTATCACAAAGGGGGGGGGAGATTTTTACTTATATAAGGAATTTTTGATGTGTTTGTTAAGATGAGTGGAGGTTCAGATACATTTTTAATATATAATTTGTATAACCCCTACATATTTAAAAATAAAATTTTAGACTACATTATGAAATGAAATGGATATATTTTTTGTCTAGGTTATTAGATCTGGTTTTATATACTGAGTTTTCACAAGTATACTTAGATTAGTCAACTAATAACTCATTTATCATAATTTTATGGTTCCTACGTTCTTTAAGATTACTATAAGATCATGGAGAGAATAAGTGGTACTTTTGGTGGTTGAGAACACCCTTACATTAAGGGGAGAAATTTTTTCACCTTATTATTCATTGTCAAATATGGGGATAAAAATCACATCAATTTTTTGATTAAATTTGGAATTGAAAAGAAAACCCATATGGGGAGACTGAAGTTCTTCTAGGTTGATTATTTCATTTATTTTCATTTATACTTATTGTCTTATTTAATATAATTATGAATAGGCAATAAAATGGATTATGGATTGAGTATCTGCCCACTAAGAATAAAATTTTCTGACCATAGATGGGGAAAAGAGAAAAGTGTAGTTATCTACCCTTGGATGCATAGAAAAATAGATTCAAGTGGGAAACTTATTAACATCATATTATTTAAATAGATGAAATACAAGGATAAATAATGATTATTTTTTGTTTGGTGATTATTTCCTTTTCTGTAATAGTATTTAAAGAAAATAAAGACCTGTATGATGCACCTGAATTGAGTAGCTAGGATAATTGTGAGGAACATATATAAATTAGATTTAAAGCATAGAGAAGAATTAACTAAAATGGGATACCAATACAAGGAGTAAAAATCATGTTCGTTTCTACAATTAGTGATTATTATTATTTATATACCCATAGATGATTGTTTAAATGGATTGATATGCCTCAGGATTGATTGAGGAAGAGTCACACCTGAGGTAGGGGTATTTATGGAAATAATCTACCTTGAGTATTTTATATGCTGTAACACCTCATAAATGCATTATAAGAAATTTAAAATTATTCTAATAATTCGAATAAACATTTAAATAATTTTTGAGATGTTTTTATGATTTTATGAATAGATGATATCAAATGGAGTCTAAGTGGATGAGGTCTAGTTTGGATTAAAAAGGAACCAGAAAAATAGCTAATTCTAAATACGCATAAGAGCCTCAGCCTAGTTGGTGAGGACTCAGGAAGTTTATCCAAGAGAACCAAGTTCAAAATCAGGTGGTGACATATTTTCGGGGTTCTGTAGCAGTAATATAGTAATACTATAGCAGTCACTATTTAGTACTATAGTATCCGAGACTATTCATCCATTTGGTATTTTGGGCCACCACTTTGGGCCTTAGGTCCATTAAGACCTTCGGGCCACCCAAGGCATTTTTTGCATTAAGTCTTTCAGGCCACCTCTAGGCCTATGGGCCACCTCAAGGAATGTGGGCCACCTCAAGGCCTTCAGGCCACCCCAAGGCCTTCGATCCACCTAAAATGGTGCTTTCACGATCAGACAGACTCTACAAGGAACAACCTCCAGATGGGGATTCAGAGCAGGGGCATTCACCAGAGCAGAAGCAAAGAGGATTTGTCAGAAAGGGAGGGTATGGAATTCCCATCGGGACTATCCTGTTCTTGCAAGGGAAGCCTAGCCAAATATCCATGCAAAGGTGGAGAGATTATAAGCTTGGATGAGAAGTTTCAAGTATAGTCTATATATTTCCTAAAACCTACGGGTCATGTAATCTCTGAACCTACGGGCCTTGTAAGGGTTCCCCATCACCCCTTGAAAGGGGGGTTATCAAAAATCAATAAAAAATAAGGCCTTCGGGCCATTTGGGCTAAGACTAGATACCATGTATGTGAATTAAATAATAGATTAATATTCCTCATATGTAAATTGGAATATCCAAAATCAGCTGTTTATCCAAATTCAGAAACTACTTACAAGGATGGTACTCTATGTATTTGAATCCAATAATATATCTTAATTCCTCACATAATGGATTTTTGTGGTGTATCCAAATGTCACATATCCAAATACTAGTGTGTATCTAAAGTCAGGATCTGTGTACTCAAATGTAATTCCATGTAGTTTAATTATTTATAGATGAATCCATGTATAAAAATATAAAATGTATAAGGTAAAATAATCCAACATAAGTTGAACCCCAATTGCATGATATTCCAAAAGGTGTCTTCCACAATGGGATTCATTAATGTAAAATTTTAATATATACTAAGGGGAATTCCAAATATTTTTAGAATTCATATTCTAAAGAATAAAAATAAAATCTATTAATATTGAAGTTGTTTATAATGGATTAAAAGATAAAAAATTCCTTGAATGGTGTGTGATTAAATATTTGAGAAGAAAGGGAAACTGATCTTCATCTATTGAAAGGGATGATCAAATAGAAAAGAAAAATGATGTTTCCTAAAAACAATAATTCTAAAAAAATAAAATCATAAGATTCTTGGTTTTTTTGTTGAGTCATTAATGCCATTATTCATATTTCATCCCTAATACGAGCACTTTTGTGGAAGCAAAAATGAGAAAAACCTCATAATATATTATTTAATGATAAAGATGGATTTATTGAGTTTTTAAGAATATTGAAAATAAGTCGTTCGAGTGATTGAGAAGAAAAGATAAAGAAGGATAGGAATCCACCCAAGCCCAAAAATAGTTCCATGACATAGAATGGGTTTTATTGTTTTACATAACTATGAAGATTTGGTGTGTGATTTTTTTGCATATTTATAGGAATATGAGTAGACCAAGCCTACTATAGTACTATGTGAATATTTTCCTTCTTATGCTATTATATCTAGAGAAATATAAAGAAATGTTTTCTTTAAATTCCATTATAATGGAATTTTGGTCATTTGAGTTAAAGTAGAATGGAAATAAACATCATATGGGATAATATATTGAGTCACACATTGAAAATCATGGGAAGAAAAAAAAGGTAATTTGATAATCATTCATTCCACAAGAAACATAAAAGTCTTGGTAGTTTTCTGTTAGAGGTTACTGGTTGTGATGGAAGGAATTTAATTCTATTAAATGTAGCCTCTCATGCATGTGAGTATATTTAAAGATAAAGGAGGAATCGGTAGTAAAAGAATAATAAGTTGTTGTTACTTGGTGTTTGATGATTGATGGTATAAGATATGAGTTTGTGGGAGATATCTGAAGGTATCGTGATGAAAAATAATAGAGTAATCCACTATAAGTTTTAGTGAATAAGGAGAGGATGAGGATATATCCATCAATGTTAAGGAAGTCTGAGAGTGACAAAATTGTTGAGCATAGAGGAATACATCTCAGAAGATCTGTAAAAGAACTGTGAAAATGATATGTGACAAAGATCAAGTTTTATACAATCAACCATGAAGATCTGAAGGTATTCTAAGAATCTAACATGAGTAGAATAAGATCTAACATTGTAGCTATGAGATAATATTGTAATTAAGAGGTAATATAATTCAATGAAGGATCTGGAAAGGCAATACTTGCATATATGTAATGGGATGTTGTGGAACCCATGTGACTCCCATTATGCTTGTATAGCATAGTGAGAATCCATTAGTTCAGTGCGATGATGGTTATGGAAGTCTTATGGGAAAATGAATTTCTAATTTCAGTGAGGTAATAAAATTTAGGATTCACCCAACCTGTTGTAATTGAAACTTGATTATAGTGTAGAATCTATGGCTGAGGTGAATAATCAACCAGTGTCAGAGTAGGTATTTATACCTAACATTGTAAAAAAACATTGTCATTTTTTCAAGTTTACTTGCATGCATACAATTAATTTCTTCTTAGTTAAACTAAAATAAATCTATACACACTAACTAAAGACATGGGTTAAATTCTAATACAAATTTATGAATATTTAAATTTTGTTAAAAAGTAGGAAACACTTAATTTAGCCCCCCCCCCACTCAAGTGTCTTCACCTATCCACTGGTCATCTCAATCATTAAATATATTTTAAGTCATGAGAAATTATTTAAAAATTATTAAATAATATGTCCATCATAATGATTTTATATAACTTACCATATACACAAAAAATGAATTTGTACAATTCACCTAAAATTCATATTTTCTATAAAAATATAAGAAATTAACCATAAGAAAATTTAAATGTGATAAATAAAAAAATAAAATCTACTTAATAAAATTCAGCTTCTAATTAAGAAAATTTAAAATTTTAATTAAATATCTATGAAAATGGTTTTTGTGTGATAATCATTATGCATTACGGTTACAATACAATATCAATGACTATATTAATTTTTTATAACAACCTAGTCCAAATGTAATATCCATTTTCTGATAATAAAACACTATATGTATGATTAATTAAATTCTCAAATGAAAATAAAAAATACTTTATTGTATTATTTCATCATAGAAGGTGTTACTTTACCATTTAAAAGGAAATTTAAGTGTATTAAAACAAGCACAAAGAATTTGATAACAACCATGTAAGCATAAAATTAATTATTATATAAATTATAATTTCCTTATAAAATATTACTTATTGTAAAAATATTATTTAACTGTTTATTTTTATCAAAAGATGCACATAAAATTTCATATGACATTAAATTTTGCAATTCTACTTTTTATGGTTACATGTTTCAGTTATATCATCATAAAAAAACATAAATTATCATGTTAACAATTAAATCCCAATGAAATCACTGCTATATAAATTAACATATGAAAATAAAATTATGGACAAGAGTAGTTTAGTTATACAACTGGAGTGTTTTCGCAGGGATAAGGTGCCCCATTAGTCAACATGATGTTAGGGGTTCAACCTTTAATGACCCCCAAATTTGGGGGGATTTATGGTGGTAAAATAGCATCGCTATAGAAACAGGTATTGTAGTTGGTGTTGTAGCTATAATGGGTATTGTAACAATATTATTCACAAAAAGGGATTTTGATCTATGTACTAAGCATTCAAGACATTGGGACTCTGGTCTATCTATGTTAGATCAAGATTTATCTTAAGAGAGTATGAGAGGAGACATTAGCAGGCACCTATAATATAAGAGGGCCACTTATGGAGCACACTCTAAGATAAAAGACCTTATGAACCTTTTCACTTGGAGGAGATGTTGGGTCATGGATGCGACATCAAGGGTGATGAGATAGTATAGACCTTTAGAATGAGAGTGGGGGTGTAAATTTATTTGGACTCTGGTCTAGGTATTCATCAAGGTCCTAGCGTATTTGGGCCTTTATGTCATGTAAGAGTTCCATATAAACCAAGTTAAATTTGATTTGTCATATAATAAATTAAAAATTCATGGCATTTGGGTGAGCTATTAAGATTAATTTAGAAATAAAATAAAATTATATGTGTACAAAGGACCATGAATTCATTAGAATAGTTTTTTAAACCATTTTGGAAAAAAAAATTCTCACATATAAAATTCTATTATAGAAAATGTATAAGGAATAACTATTTATTACTTATTAAATAAAATAATAATAATGAAAACATATGACCATATTTTTTTTAAATAATCTATAAATATGAGAAATAAAAGTCATAATGTAATTTTTTCAAGATGACAGGTAAATAAGTTATTATTATTTCAAAAAACTCCTTTAACAATTATTATTTTTTAATCATGTATATAAATAATATATTTATATCATTAAAAATAAAATAAAAGAATGTCATTTTATATATACGTGTTTACGTGAGAAATTTTATGAAAAATTTCATTGAAAATCAATGATGTAAGTTCAATCCAAGGTATATCCATAATTTTAAAATGAAACTTCCCTATCATTGAATCTCTTTCTTTTTCATATCATTATCTTCAAGTCTCTTCTTCTATTTTTTTACCTTCCTTCATTTTAGACATATAAATTTAAAATAAATAAGTTAAAACACAAGGTCCATTGTATTTAAGATAAAAAATATAGTATGATTTAATTTATACACCCTAAAAAATACAAAAACAAAATTACAAAATAATCGCTAAGAAAGTAATAAACACATTGGTTTCCTCCTAGAAGCACATTATTTAAATTCTTTTATCTAGACATGACCTAATTATGTCACATGAAAGAATAATGAATAAAAGTTACCTGATTTGGATCAATTAATGGTCTAAATTGGGTTTATTCCACATTAATAAACCTTATTCCATTCTCTAAAATTAGTTTTTCACATCCTTGAGGTTATAATTTCTCCACTACTATAGGAAATATCTACTAACTTTTAGTTAATCAAAAAAATTAAATAGTTTACTCATGAACTAACCAAATTTATTGACCCTTCTTAACCTCATATTTCCCAGTATCTATTCCAACATCCTCTATCATCTCAGTAAGTCCACTTATATCATTATTTTCCTATATTTTTTTGTTCTTCATAATACCTTATTTTCTCTCATCAATGGAATCAACATCTCAAGCTTTCAGATTTATTCCTTCACTCTAATCATCTTATTTTTCATCACTTAATAAATATTGAAAATTTGTTTCTCGCCACCAACTATTAAAGATAACTTACAGTTTGAACATAAATCAAGACCCTACCCATTATTAAAAATATTCTTCCAAGTATAAAGGGCGTTTTCTCTTCTTCTATATCAAGTATAATAAAAACTATCTAAAATATTTTTTTCCAATTTAACCAAAACATGCTCAATCATGATTCATGGATATTTTAATATTATATCTTATAATTAAATAAAAAACTTGGTGGGATTCATCTTCTTATATAATAATATTCTGAATGAGGAGTATGATATTTTATTAACACTCACACCTAAACCAAACAAGGATTTTAAAAATCTATAAGATATAATATTAATAGAAATTGGAAATATATCCCGGTCTTGTTTTTTTATTGAAATATTTATTGACACCAAAATTGAACATTCTCAAATAATAGTTATTGTATTCATCTCCTTAATATTTATATTCTTTCAAACCAACTCATACATTAAATTTTTATATGTGGTAATGTTTTATAAATATTCTTGAAAGGGAATATTAATATGTATTTTATTTATGATTTCTAGAAAAATACTTTTTTGGTTCCTAGTTCTCTCATTGTTTATTATTTTTAGAAATGGTAATAATAGTTTGTATGGTTCCAAACCTTCTTCATTTACTTATTTCTCAGTTTTATTTCCATTTCACTTATTATAATATTTTTATCCTTTTCTTATCCATGTTTAATTTGTTTCCTCCAATTTATTTATACACTTTTCTCTATGGTTTTCCCAATTTTTATGGTGATATAAATTAATTCACCACTTGGGTTTACTACTGTATTTCCCAGAAACATTCATATTGGTCACTCATTTAGTTGATTTTCATTTTTCCAAAATAAAGTTCCAAATTTCTCATTAAAGTGAATTTATTTTTAGAATTATCTTTTAAATAATTTGTTGTATCCATGATAGTGGTCATGAACAATTACAAGTTTTCCTTCAATGAAATTTTATTATTTGTAAAAATTTATATTATTTTTATTGGAATTTGGGAGTGGAACTTCTTTATTAAATGTTTTCCCAATCATTCCATGATTTTCTTAAAGCCGTTATCCTAGAATTATTTTTAATATTATAATTTATATAATTTAAATATTCAGTAAACACATTTTGGGGTAGATTAATTTCCATCATTTTATCAATATTAATTATTAATGCCTCAAATTTTGTAGATATACATTACTGTGAATCAAGAATATTAACTTCTCTCATTTTTCACTACTTTATATTTCTTATAAATACTATTACTAAACCTCATATATAATTTTTAATAACTCTCTCTTTAATTTTTTTATTAATAATATTCCTATGTAAGTATCAATGATTAAAAAATTACATTAATATATATCTTTATAAAATGTTTTAATTAATAACCACATATTTTAGTCCTGTTGGAGAAACTTCCTAATGTTTAAGTTTATTTATTTATTTATTAGGTGATTCAAAACCATCTCTAACCATAGATAATTTAAAATAATTCCATATTTCAGAATGGATTTAAATAATGTAATTTTTACATTTAAAATTATCCATCTAATTAATATAAAATGATCCTGATTAATGAAAGAATAATATTTTTGAATAATGAACAAATTCATAAATCCAAAAAACATTATCATAATAAATAAGAGAACATAATCATTCAATCAACATTAATTAAAATTTCAAAACAAAAAATTATTTACCACCTCATATATTTAATCAAATATAAATATAAATTCATGTTGGATAAAGAATATGGTTCTAGTCTAAACATGTCTATAATAAATGAGTGCTCTTCAAGCTCCTAGAAATCTTGGTCAAATTCCCTTAAATTGTTGATGATTCTTATCCGAGTTAAAATTAGAGGGTATTTGTCCTAAAGCCACATGAATGAGATTTACAAAGATACATGATGAATATAATGAATTTATATATTTATTTCATGGTATATGTATTCCATCATCATTGATATTATAGACTCACAGCCTGAATGAGATATATGCTGGCTTCACCTGGTCCTTCTACTAATTTGGCTATCATTTAATTGGAGATTTCACGAGATGAAACAAACTTGGTGTGACATTATTATATACTATAATAACCTAATAAATGATAAAATAATAAAATTTCAACCCTTGTTAATATAAATTAACTAAATTTTATATAGTTTTATTTATTATAATAATATTATGTAATTTTTTAGTCAAAATAAAAAAATACATTATTTCTAAGCAAATTGGGATTTATACATTATATGGTTTTATATAAAATATTTATTTAAAAATTATATAATTTTAATTTTAAAAAATTAATTTCATTTTTTAATTCATCATTTAAAATTTATATAAATATTATTTTTTGATATTCTTTTTCAAAATATATATTTTTCAATGAGTAGTGAAAAATAATATTTTTTATTAAAATATTTTCTTTTCATCTCAAAAATTTAAAAGTTCTAATGTGTTCTATTGGTTTTAAAATAAAATTAGTTCATTTTTATTATTTATAATATAATTAAAATCATTTTTAATCAATTTTATGTTTCATTTTGGTATAAAAACTTTTCATACATAAAAGGGATTTTTTCTGAAAAAATGTTTTCAATGCATTTTGGGGATTTAGTCCAAATTAAAATATGCTAGTTATGTGAATTTAATTTGATAAAAATGATTAAATATTTTTTTCATAATAATTAATAATAATTAATAGTTCTAACTTAATTTTTTTCATATTAAATAGTGAAAACAATAGAAATATTTTACCAAAAATAAGGTTAAAACAGGTTCACTTAGGGTTAAACTTAAGTGATAAGGGTTAAAATAACCTATAAACTTCTATAAAGTATATTTAATGTACATAATTTGGACTTATATCATATCATATTTGGAAATGGTCTAATTTTGATCCATTTTTATTGAGTAATACATTAATATATTTAAATATGTTCCAATTGTATCAGCTCCCCAAATTATAAAAGGATTCCCTCATACTCTTTTCTAAAAGCCTAAAAAGACTTTTAGTTCATTAATAAACTTAAAAATGCATTACTTATATTCAAAATCATTTCCAAGAGGCCCTTGTTTGATAAAAAACCACCCTAGGAAGGCCTTAGGTATAAACCTAAATAGGTTTTTCGAAGACGAGGTATAGTTCTTAATTGAGCATTTTTATTTTATTTATATTTCCAAATCATTCAAATATTATTCAAAAATGATAAAATAATAACACCAGTAACTTAAATATAATGATATTTTTTAATGGCATAAACTATATCCATCTGGTTCTTCTATCAAATGGGAAATGGAAGCATTGTTTCTGTATGTGATGGAATACCGTGTTGCGAACCGATGTGGTTCGTTCTCTATCACCTCCTCTCACAGTTGCTTATAATGAAGGATTTAATATATAAATACATATATATATATATATATTATAATCAAGAAAGATTTATCATTATATAAAGATAATATATCATTTATTTTCCAATCATTCCATCTATTGAAAAATGATAACGTCGTTCGTGCATACATGTGGATTACCACCTCTATAAAGCGATGTGATTTGTTTTTCATCACCGCATAACGTGGATAGTATATATATAAGTATATTAAAATATATAATATGATATTTATTATATAATCATAATTATTTAAAGGTAAAATGATACATACCTTTTTCCCCCTTGTTCCTTGAAAAATGGAAATGTTACACATGCGTATGTATGACCTACCATCTCCATGATTGTAATGTAATTAATCTTTCATAACCATATTTCATGGTTTCTTTTAAAATTATTGTTAATATATTAAAAAGATAATTATTTCATGATTATTATTCTATACATTTTGGAATAATGACCTCATTGATCGTAGTCAACCTCCCAAAGTCGTTTTGGATATATGAGTCGAATATCGTCAAAAAATACAACGTGAACTTAATTGGTTAAGTAATTGTATATACCTTGGTTATAAATAAAATAAATATAATAATTAACTTTAAAAAGTTTTTAAGTAATTACAGAAAATAATTTTACTATTTAGGAATATAATTAATATGCATGATGATTCTGACTTGATGTAAAGGACACTTTACCTTAAAACCCTTATTTAAAATGTATAAAGATTTATTTTATAAATTTATTTTCTTCCATATCTATATTCCTAAAATAATTTTGGAGATTAATTTATATGTACATAAATTAATTATAAAGGAAATTTTAATTCACTTTTTACTTTCTTTAAAAGGGTTTCAAAAGGAATATTTTTTCGTATTTTATGTGGAAAATTTTGATAAAAAGAAAAAATGAATTTTCTATTTAAATATATTCTACATAAATATTATTTCCCACCACCTTAACCATTATTTTATGTTTAGATTCCTTTACAATATTTTATGTTTTATCTAATAAAAATCTCCTTCCCTTTACTCTGGTTATTTTAAAAAAGTGTTTTAAATTGAATGATAATTTCAATATCAAGAAATGTTTTTTCTTAAGGGTGAAAGAAATAAATTTATTAGTATGATGATGGAAATGAAATATTAGAAGTGGTATCATTATGTTATAGTTCTTGGGAATTTTTTGTTAGGATGGTTGAACCTAATATATCTTATAAAGCTGGGTGAGACCAATATATCTCTCCAATGCATTAGGTATAGGTATGGAGTTAACCAGTTAAGTTTTTCCTAACAGATTATTGGAATTTACCTGGTAAGTTATTCCATTTATAATAGTAATTATAAGAGTGATATTTAATTGATTTAAAAAGGTACCTACATTATTTATCTATGATTTCTATGGGTTTTAATAGAAATATTATGATTTCAAAAGGTAATCTAATAAACATAAATTTAAAAGGATGTTTATGCTACTTTGTAAGGGTGAAATTTATAACTTGTCCAAACTTACCAACATTATTTATCTATGATTTCTATGGGTTTTAATAGAAATATTATGATTTCAAAAGGTAATCTAATGAACTTAAATTTAAAGGGAAGTTTATGCTACTTCTTAAGGGTGAAATTTATAACTTTATGAAATCATTCATGAGTTTTTCATGAATTCAAAGAAACCATTATGAGTTTTATTTTTACATTAATATTTATTATGAAATGTTTTATAAATTTTTTTGGATATTGAGGTTGATTTATTGGGTATTAAAATGTAAATTTTGAGCCCAATTTTTTTTTGAAAAACGAACATTTTTATGTGTATTTTTAGACCAACGAGTTTCTTTATTTCTTTTTATATGTTCCTTATTAAGATTTTGGTACTCATAACATGTTTTAAAATATTTTTCATAGGTTTTAAAGGATTATTGGGGACAAGGATGATGTCAATATGATAATTTTAAAGATATTTTATGAAAATAAAACTTTTTATATCTTAAAACTTTTGTATTGTGGAAAAAAAGAATTCGGAGTTTAAGTGTACACTTTGGGATATAATATTTTATTTTATAAGGGTTATGAGATAATTATATAAAAATATAAACCTAAAATATCTATAGTAATGAAAGAAAATTATTTCTTCTCTAAATAATATGTTTCATAAATTGTTTAAGGGAGGTTCCATATATATACAATACACGATCTAGCCGAAGTAGTATTTAATCATGTGTTTTAAAAGCATCAGTAAATGAAACAGACCAAGGAGTGGACTTAAGGATTACAAGAATATATTGATATTATGGATGTAGGTGTGAAGGAATGTTTGGAAACCTGTACAAGGCCCTTAGATGCCAAATTTTCTATTCTTCTTCATCCTTAGCACATCAAAGTGCTAGAACACCATGGGTGAAAGAGATCCCCATTTTCATGATGAATGATTTATCATAGCTTATGGATACCTATTGAGATGGAAGGAATTATTATTCAAATATAGTGATCATCATCAAAATAATTAAATAAAGAACAAATTTATTTAGGCATCATCGGTGTAAGGTACAAAATTTACAGTTGGTACTTCAATTGTAGTATTATGTGGTTTCATACTCCCTTCGCGTTGATCATAGATTGTTGGTTTCTAAGGATTCAACTGATATGATTTTGTGATAATTAACCCTATAGATATTGAATTTTTTTTTCATAGTGTTCCATAATATTGGTTTTTGAAATGATTCTTGACAAATGAAGGACACCGGATAACATATCACAATATCAATTGTTTCTATGGATTGGCCAACCCGTCAGCACACCATAGAGTAAGATATATGAGATCATTTTTAAGAGTTAAAAAATGTAAAATGGTCACCATTCCTTAACTAGGTAATGGTAAAAACCTATTTTAGTTTATGTGTTAAGGGTTGACACATGTGAAATGGAATTCCAATCTTCTCTAGGGCTTGGTATGGATATCATTTTACACAGGTTCCCTGGTTCTTCAAAATGAATATAGAATGAACACCATGACATTGTGTACACTGTAGAAGAATGTTTTAGTACTGATATATATTTTTAAGAAAACATGTGCACTACTATGGCCTAACAAAAGCTATGGTTCTTTGACACAACTTCAGAAAAGGCACTACGATGCAACACAAGCTGTGGTTTTAAAGAAAAATAGTTTTTCTAAAATTTTATTTTTAAATTAAATTAATAATTTATAAATAATTTAAAAATTAAAATAAAATGAATTTTTGGGGAAAATGTGTTTTTTAATTAAATAATTATAAAAAATTTATAATTAATTAATAAATGTTTATGATTCATTTATTATTAAATATTCTTTAAAAAATTAAATGTTAATACTTAAAATAAAGTTTATATATATGGAATGTTTTTTGGATTATAAATAAAATTGATTAATCTAAAATTATAAGAGAAATTTGAAAAAAATTATAAACTACATAAATGAGGCCAAAATATAATTTTTTTATATTATAAATTATGAATTGTGCATAATTATTTCAAATTATTCAAAATTAATAAGGCCTTGATTGAAATTATATATAATGAATTATATGAAAGATTTCATGTTGAATGTTAATATAAAGTATTTATATTATTAATTATAGAATATTAATAATATAATGATAAAATTATAAGTGTTCATAATTTGTTTTATTAATGAATTATTCATAAATAGTTATTTCATGTTTAAATGATTCAATTATTAATTTATTTAAAGTTTATTCTATAATATTTTCACAGTTATAAATTTTTTATATTATTAATATTTTTATGCCAAAATTTATAAGATAAATTTTTTCTAAGATAGAGCCCTACATTTCCATGCTAAAAATGACTTTATAATGAATTTGGTTTTTTATATACCTTGAACATTATTTTCAAATAAAGTTGTGATCTTGAATTTTTTGTTAAATATAATTTTTTCCTCTTAGGTTTTAAAGTTATGATGAATTAGATTCTATCTTGAGTGAATTATCCTCGGGTAGAGGGACTTAGGGTCAAACAACCTACCTACATGGAGGACTATTCCTTGTCTAGGCTAGTAAATGGGGAGGGTTATTTGACACTCTATGTTTACTCATATAAATACTATCAATCCCATATAATTCTAAACCTTTAAATGAAGTTTTCATATAAATTATGTATGTGATTCATTTAGATATTTATTAATATACTTGGCTTATATTTTTGGATGAGTAACACAAACTTGTGGGTATGTAAAGGTTTACAGATCAATATGGTTTGAAAAGATTAATTTAGAGGAGTGAACTTAAGGAATGCATTAACCCCTCAAAGTAAGGGAGATTCGAGAATATGAATATTGATTTCTAGAATAATATATAACTATTTGTTAACCATAGAATTCCTTTTTCAATGAGGGTCAAATATAAATAAAGGATAAAAATCATTGTAGTGAAGAAGGAAGCACAGATAGAGAAGAATATATACACAAGGAACAAATTTGAATCATTGAGAAACTTATATGATATATGTAATATTTTTTGTCATTATTTTTTTTAACTATTTTTACCATATTTCTAGGGTTAATATACAAACTAATGAAGTGAAAGAGACATAACAAGCTAACAAGAAGGTAAAGAAAGGAAGTGAATCTACCCTGTATAATAACTAGAAGAAGTTTGTGAAAAGAAATACTCCCAAGAAGGAAATGAAGAAAAGAAACTAGGATATTCAAACTATAATAAATAATTGATTCTATTGTGGTAATAAAATAAATATCCTAGACTGCAAAAAGATGTCTAGGAATAATAATAAATATGTAATCAATATGAAAACTAAAACAGAGTTCATTTAAGATAGAAATATCTAGAAACTAGTATGGGATATTCCCATTTAGGGAAAATAAAACACATGTATAGAGGTGTGTGGAAGGTTTAAGGATATAGGACATAGTGTTTTCATATATATGAAATGGCTTAAAAAATAATAGGAGATGATAAAATAGGATGGAAAAACGGTTGAGGGCTCAAGTTCTAAATATACTACTCCAAATAAAATTACCACACCAAAAGATATATTTAATCATGAGCCTGCTTATATTATTATTATATCTCCATAATATTTGGAAGAGGATAAAAGATTAGATTAATATGAAAAAAGCACTCATTTTCAAAGGTGAAGAAGGCCATTCTGGCTAATGACAAATTTGAAAATGGAAAGAAAACTATACCACCTGATGGTGAAAAAATATTGGAAATCTGAAGGTGAAACAAGAATGAATAGGTATAGACAATTTATACCTATAATAATAGGAGTTTCTATATTTATAAATAATTCTTATCCCTATTGAGGATATTTTAGAAGAACGATCCTCACTTGAAATTTAGTTGAAGGTCTTTCAATGATGGGAAAATAATATGATGAGCACTAGTAGAAAAAGGGGTTTTAGCACCTGTTTTTTTTTGTGTATTTTAAAATTAAAAATTTACCAAAGTTATTATATATGGTTTTTTAAATAGACTTTTGATATTGGTAATATAAAACAAATGTAAAATTTCATATAATGTTGGATTGGAAAACATTTTTTAGGTGAAAAAACCACTTTTCATGTCCGTTATATATATAAACACATGAAAATCCATATTTAACATTAGTTATAAGAAAGAAAAAATTTAAAAATATTATGAAAATTATTTTTAACATTGGTTTTTATTATAACCAATATTTAAAAGAAGAAAACAAAAGTTATAGGATAATTTTTTTATGAGATTTGATTTTGACTAGTCGTGGAGCCAAAATGGACATACAGGCCAAAATTAATAGTCATTAGAAGTCAGCCTTTTCTAAATGATAAATTTTGGTAAAAACTATAACATATATTTTATCAAAGAATAAGATAACATACAAAACATTTCATTATAAAAATTAAAAAACACGATTTAATATTTTTCCTTCTTCTCTATACTTTCTCTCCTTTCCTCTAAAATTTACAATTTTTTTTATATTCATTTGCATCACGATGAAAAAACCATGAGGAATTTTTTGACTAAATTGTAGTTATTATATAGTAACTTAGTAATTTTTAAAGAACCATATTTATAATTAAACAAATAAAAATTTTCAAAAAAATGTATATGATGAAAATAAATTGATAAAATTACTATAACACTAACATATTCTCACTTCAAAGGGATTGAATGATGAAAAATAAGTTGATGAAAAATTAAAAAGAAATAGAAATAAAAATATTGATTAAATTTATTGGGTTGATGTATTTATATGTGAAAATAAAAAATACACAATTATGCCATGTATTCATATATCGTAATACAAAAGTACCAAATTCATGGTGTGAAAAACTAAAAAAATATAACATGCTCATTTAAAAAAAAATCAACTCAAACTTTTAACATCAATTAAAAAAAGGATGTTAAAGGAATAATTATAAAATAATTTATTTTGAAAAATACCTTAAATATATACTTTTAAAAAATGATTTCAAAAAACTAATGTTATAATTTTTGGTATAGATTCTTGATTTTAAAATAAGAGCTTAAAGGGATCTCTAGACATTGGGTTTTTAAAGACAAAAGTTAAGAG
Organism: Viscum album; assembly: GCA_963277665.1. Classification (NCBI taxonomy): domain Eukaryota; kingdom Viridiplantae; phylum Streptophyta; class Magnoliopsida; order Santalales; family Viscaceae; genus Viscum; species Viscum album. The sequence continues at coordinate 727,108,018 of OY728158.1, read as the reverse complement.
GAATTTTAACACCAGTATTTAAAAAACAAACATTAAAATCACGAAAATATTCTTATTTTGATTAAAATGATTCAATATAACTAATAATGGATCCAAGTTGGAGTTAGAGATTAAAATTTATGGCTGTTCAAAGTTGGACATCTCTAGAGAATCACTTTTAACTTCTAATAGCGATAAATTTTGATATGTAAGCCCATTTTGGCTCCAGGATTAGTCAAATTGATGACTAAGAAATGACCTAAACTCACATATATAGTTTTTTCTTTTTTTTATGTGGGTTTGTTGACACTACTTGAAAAAGTAACCAAAAAGATAGGCAAACATTGGATTTTTCAAATCCCAAAGAAAGATTCAAAGAGTATAAAATAAAAACCATAATACTCCAAAAGTGCTATGCGGCCGAGCAACGTGGCCGAGCTACGCTTCGAGCTACACAGCCGAGCTATGCGGCCGAGGTACGCAGCCGAGCTACGTGTCGGACCTCTGTGCCAGAAGATGTTTTATGTCCCTGCGTGGAGCACCTACACGGTGGAGCTGCGCGAAGTACCTACGCGGACAACATCTCTTCGACCAGGCCTATCCATGCCTATAAATAGAGCCATTGGGCTGCCCATTTCCTAATTGAAAAAAATTAAAGACTCTCTAAAGATCCCATTGCGTAGCTCTTTCACCTAGATATCTCAAATTGTCTTAAGTAGTTCTCTAAACTAAAAAAGAAGGGATAATTAAAAGGGATTTGCATGTTTTTAAGTTCTTCACACTCTTCAGTCCTCATCCATACCTACGCGGTATATCCACGCGCCACACCTGCACGGTACACCTGCGCGCCATACCTGTGTGATAGGGCAACGTGGGGTACCTACGTGACATACTTGCATGAGGTACCTACGTGACCAGCTCAAGTAACCTTCTTTAAATCCATCAATGTTAGGGCATCTCCTTCCTTGGTTCCCTTATCCGAAAGGGGCTAACTTAAAGCCTCCATAAACACCTCTTGACTTCTCAATCCTTTGGGTAAGGCACATCAGCGTGTCTCCAATTTGGGTTTTTATTTCCATAGTCAAAGGTTTCCCATATTTTTTTCACAATGGGGTTAGGATTCATGGGATGTTTGTGGATTTGTATATCCACAGTCACATAGACTTTTCTCCTAGAAATAGTGTTGGGAAGTTCTCGGTTTGGAGGATGGTTGGTTACCAGCCTCATCCTTCTCAAAGAGGTGACCCGGTACCTCAGGTCTCTGGTAGGTAAGGTACACTTCGCACTTTCCATTCCACGCAAGTATAGAAGAAGTCTCCCTCCCCTACCAGAACCAATTTCAGGGCAGCCATCCTAGTATAAGCCCCTCACCTTCACCCCATCTTCTTTACATTGGACCCTTGTTCAATGTATATAGAACAACAGGAAGGTTCGTCACCTCGCCCTCTTCCACGGTCGATGCGCCCTCTTCCATCAACATGGAGGAAAAATTTGGAAGTGTGAAGTGTCATTGTTGAGTCTTTCATATCCTCTTATTTCTCACACTGAGCATGAATCACGTGGAAATAGAGATATGTGATGGTTGCAACATATTCACAAACAGTCACCAAATGAACTATGAGAACTCTGATTCCTGTTCAAACCAGGATACGTAGGATGCTCTTTTAGGTCCTGAGATCACTAGATATCCTCTTTAGGAATCCAACCCTAATTCCCCAATTTGGGCATCCTCCTTAGGAAATAAGCCCCAAATTCAATCCTCAAATCATCAAGGCATCCTTTTTTAGGAAGTAAGCCCAAACTCATCTCTCTCAGGGGACTATACTCTCCTATGAGATTTATCAAACTACGAGGGATTTGATTCCCATTTATATGGGATATGTAAGAAGGCTTCTTGAGGTTCAAACCCAACACTTCAAATCAACATTGTTCTGTTTGGGCCATATTACCAATAGGGTCTGATTCTACTTGGAAACTCATACCTTTTCCAAGTTCCTTGGGCTACTTCAGCATAAGTCCCATACTAAGTTTTAATTAAGCACCTTCCACTTAGAGGTACTTATCACATGACCTTAAAACGATTGTTGTGTCCTACTAAGCGGCACCGAACTACGAGGGTTATGATTCCTTTCACAAGAATATGTAGGTAGCTCATTTTATGAGCACGACCCCATGATAAAAAAAACCTTTATCTCCCTGGATGATAATAAATTCCAGAGTGCCCCACTGACTGGATTAAAAAACTAGTATCATCATAACAATGATTAAAATAATATCTAATCAGTGTATTAGAGGATACCATTAATGGAAAACCTAAAATACATACAAATGTTTCCATTGATGAAGAACCCTGAATGCACACTGATGATTCAGAATTTTACACATGTTAATAAGTGATTGTAAATTCCAAAGGATACTTATGATATACTTGGTGAATTAATAAGGATTCATGAAAATATTTTAATTTTACAAAGAGAGTACTGGAGTAGACAATAATTCCCCCCAAAAGGGTGTGATGAGTCCGACCTCCCATCCTCTTGACCAATGCACATTCTTAAGTATCATAAAGTTCAAAACATAACAAACACTTGAATTTGGAAAGTAGGTCCTATTTGGATAAAGAACTGTTGGATGTTTCCTGTTCCATGAATAAATCTAATGGAAGCCTCCCGGAAATAGTGATTTTTAAATCTAGAACACATGTTTCAAGGAACTACAAAACAAAAATGGTGAACCCGACGTGAATCCATAACCAAGTTAATAATGTTACCCACATGTTAGGCCCCTATAAATTAATAAAGTAAGGCTATACAAAGGAATTAATCAGTCATGTATCCATATGAAAAGATGTTTCTTTAATAATTTTTTCCATTGTTCTTAGTTTTCCACAGAACTCCCTTCAAACCAAAGAATGATTTTATCCAAGACAACATCTGTGAACTTCCTGACTACTGCTAAAGCTGGATCTCCATCCACGGGAAGGACCTTATCACTAACTCAGTGTCTTCAAATCTAGGTCTCTAATGTACTGGTGAAGGAATATCGCCAGCATGGTACAATCCTGACTTTGGAGGCTGGTCGATAGGCCCTCTAGTTCAACAATAATCTTCGATCATCTGACCAACGACGGCCAATGATCAAGAACCAAATGGTTCCAACCAATGAATCCAACTGTTTTGAGTATTTATCCCCAGAACGCAATAATCAATCTCTCCCATACTATAGGGAGGTGGATCAAGAGGTCATAGAAGGCCTCAATTAAATAATACAGGAGTCCTTCCTGAGGACAACCACTAGCAATCACCGCCAGAATCATGTTGAAGTGTATCCCCAACATGATGGGGGTGTTGCCTCTAGATGTTTGGCCCAGGTCTCTCAGACTCGGGCATGCAAGATGAACCTCCCAGGACAATGTCCGGTTAACAGGGAGTAGGTTCTCACCTCTACCTCCACCGGAAAATCCCATCAATTTAACTTGATGGAAAACAACGAGCATGAACATACACCAATCCGTCCTAATTTTGCTTCTCAGTAGACTCGTCTAACAGTAACCCACCAATCCCACCAGATAAACCTAGTGGATTACCGTGAACAAGCACATATACCTATTTACAAGTCATCATCCAGTCAGCAGGCTCGTCATACTGCATTTAAAGAGACCCACCAATCTAATATGGTGGAAACTGGTAAACAAGAAGATACACCTGTTTACAGTCACAAATTTTGTCAGCAGTCTCGTCTACTAGTATTGAAGGAAGCTCATCAACCATACTTGACGAAAAATAGTCGGCAGACACATACACCGGCCAATATTCATCAAGCTTGACAATAGTCTCGTTTGGTAGCACTTGGAGAAGTCAGTCGGAAAGAACCAATGACAATTTTGGGGAAGACCCAACTCTCTACCCCTATGCGTGAGTACTGTCAATATCCATTAACCGGAAAAGGAGGACAGGAGAAGGAACATTACCTACTTCAGATATGAAATGGATGTATATTACCATTCTGGCTGCTGAAGTCACCAAACACATCTTATCAATGGTGAAAGGGATGACGCAAATCCCTGCCCATATTCTGGAAGCATGCCAAGATATTTTAACAACTACATCAATAGTATTAGGGGAAAAAACACATAAATCTTTCCCCACACATGGGATAACATGTCAGCATGCCATCCCAGAGCATATACACACCTCTATTCCAGTCCAGTAGGGTCATGGGGCTTAATCCCCCATATCATATGGACAATAAGATCGGGAACATAAACCATTTCCAATTGTAGGTAATCGGTCTGTTCTAGTAAATAATCCAAGAAAGGCACATATACCTTCCCATGATAACCACTTTTCCCAGCAAGTGGCCCCAACTAAGTATAAGAGAACATTCAAGAAGAAATTTCACCAAATACCATTGGAAAATCAAGAGTCAATATGTGATTTAGATCCTCTTAATACTGGAGTTCTCGAATCCCTCAGACATTCATCTACTGTTGTTCAAGATCCTACCATTTCATTACCAAATTTTGGGAGTCGTAGTTGTAATTCAGAAGTTTCTCACCAGACAATACATCATGAAGGCTTGCTTCATGAAAATTCGGTCAATCCAGAGTGTCTATCTTTGGATGAGAGACACGAAAACCCACCGTGTGGCCATAAGACCAAGGAGAAAAAATATTTGTCCCTTGATGTAATCCATCATGGTGATCCTCCCCATGATGGCATTAATTGTTAAATTCCTCTCCGTAGAAGTATTTCACATTGTCAAAACAATTATATAATTGACAATGTTGCAACAAGAAAGCCCTCCTATCTCGAGGCACTTTAATACACAAGGCCAGTCATGTATGATGCATTGTCATTGACGGGTGAAACACTTTCTCAGTCAGAAGTCATCTTAAGGGAATAGTCATTCTCGGAACCTCCCTTGGGTCATTTATCCTCTAAGGCAGAGTATCCACTTTGGTCAGACCAAGTGGAGTAACCACTAGTAGAAAATTATAAAGATGTGTTAAACATGAGGAAAAAATTAGCTAAAGGAGAAATACCAATCATGTTCTGGCCTTTAAAAAATTCTCAGTTTGATATTCCAGAATTGATGACAGAAGATTACATTCATGACATTCGTCTCAACTTATGGAAAACTCTTCGTCATTTGAAAACTAAATTATTACCATAGGATGAATATCAAAATAATATAACGTTAATAGAAGGGTTACAACACCAAATTGACTTAGAATCTCTTTCAGTTTCCCAAAATCCATGGGTTAAAAAAACAACAGAGAAATCTTCAGCGCACATGTCTCGATGCTCTAAAGAGGCTATGCCAATTAATTTCTGATTCACTATCTAATGTTCGCATCAGAAGATGGGGTGCATATGGAGCATTGAATTTCATTGTACTCCAAAATCAGAAAACTCCACCAAAAGTGGTCTCATGCAATTTTATTGCCCGTGGACAACCACAGTCAATAGGTTTTGTATGTAATCAAATGTACGCTCTAGAACAGAAATCAATCAGTTCTCATCAGAATCAGGCCCAACAAAAAGAAGTTGTTGAATTACTTCTACATCAATCCTCTGAGAATATTGATAAGGTGTTCCGTTTAGAGGATGTAAGGTGTCAGAGGATTCAAATGTCTGAAATAGCACATCGATCTTCTGAAATAGGTTATTTAAGTAATTGTCGGATGATGCACCCAGCTAATGTCAGAACCAAAATCTGCAAAATCAAAAGAGCAGTTGCACAAATTTCAACAGTAGAAGTTCAAGAATCACCCCATATTTCCATTATGGGGGATCATTTAATGAAACCTTAAAATTAATTAAACAATGTTCAAATATTTGAAGAACAAGAACATGATCAATCCCAACCTGCAAGGCTGGTGGATTTTTTGCATCTACAATCCCTTCCTCAACAGAAGTCAGTTTTCTAGTGATTAGGGAAGAAGCCACAAGGAAAGCATATAGCTGAAATATAAAATGATTCCCTTCATGTTATTATATGCCCAACAGTTTTGGGGAATTCTTTATATAGGATAACAGAGTTTCGTGAAGGACAAAAAGGGAGATGATCTACCAGAAACACTAACAGAATTCCATTAATGCGTTATGCGTCAGTGAATGTTATCAATACCATTGAAAAAGATCCTTGAGAAAATATGTCCAGTTCAAGGGAATAAGAATATGAATTTCTTGTCCACAATACGGTATACACTGAGGCAAATGAAGAAGGTGTGTAGACTCGAAATTAGAGTCTTACCCAGAATCTAGGTATACCTTCAAATAACCAACTCCCCCTCTCTAAAAGGCATCCAACAAGGGGAAAGGAAAAAGTCATATTGAATATAAATTTTCCATTGGAGAAGGTCAATATCATTCACTTGAAGAGATATTTTCATAGAAAAAAGAGGAAATGAAGGAGTTGAAAAGACTCAATAAAGAGTAGCTTCGAAACAGAATTTCTGCAAGACATACTCCCTAGGAAAGTCCTCAACTTGAAAATCCTGTTGGAGCTCCATAGAAAAGAGGATTTTTAGTAACTACAGATGTAGATAATAAATTCCCTCCATTGGTTACATAATCAATACATGATCATATACATCCTGATAGACCCGTTTCCATGGGTTATCCAAGACAGATATCAGAACCATCATCAGTGGTCTTATCGGTCATTGCACCAGCTCAAGTTCCAGTTGCAATACCTTCACAGAATCCAGCTCATCCAGATATTCCCCAAATACTTATGAATACAATTGGGGAATTAACGACTCGGTTGAAATATATGGAGGAATGATGTGCACCAGTTCAGCAGGAAAAGAGAGATTACCCTTAATGGTTTGATGCAATTACTCCCCCACCAAATTTTTTGAATACCACATTCCCAATTTTTAATGGTTTGGGAGAGCTGGAGAAACACTTAAAACATTTTTTTCTCTTTTTGATCCTATGATGGTAACTTCTCAACAATAATAAGCAGTTAAGATTAGGTGTTTTGTGTAGTCATTACCAGGACCAACTTTTTTCTGGTATACAATTTCGCAATCTTGATCAATTACTAGGTGGGAAGATCTCCATTAGAAATTCCTTCTTCAATTTAGCTCAACATTACCAAAAACAATAGTTTTTGATGTTACCAATTGTAAATAGAGGGAAAATAAAAGAGTTTCATATTTCATTACTCACTGGAAGGGATTAACATATTCCTTAAGTTTAGAACTCCCTCAAGAAGAGTTGCTGCCAATATGTGTGGAAAATTATCATAATGAATTACGCACACCATTGATCCCTGTGAAATACACAGGAGGGTTTTGAGACCTTAATTCAATCACTCAATAGATATAAGACTCTATTATAGAGACTAAGGATAAAACTCATGTAAATCCATTAGTTCCAGGAAGGAGAATAGGAAAGACAGAAGCTGCTACAGTTACACTCAAAAAGGAACTTGTACCTGATTCTACTTCAAGACCTTCATCATACCAAAGGGCTTCGCTTCCTGAGCATCGACAGCAATGACCACCTCTTCAAGATGATCAAAGAGATCAAAGGTGGAAACAATTTGAGGAATTAAATAATAAAATCTATTCTTTCAGGAATGAGCATGTTCCTGGCTACTTCATCTCATCCTTAGAAAACAATTTGGTTCAGTTGCCAAGGCTGAAAATGTCAAATAAAGATGGAGATAAAGATCGTCCGAATTATTTTCCCTTTCATCAGATGTTAATACATCCCATTCAGAGGTGATTTGTTTTTATATACCTTCAGAAAAAGATGGTAGACTCTAGAAAGGTGAAATTGAAAAGTTCTGAAGCTCAAGTAGCATATGTTACTACCACCAATCCAGAGGAAGAAAGAGGATAAAAGTAAAAATGTGCAAAAATATAATGATAGGATGATCAGAAAAACAATCAAATAGACTCATGATATTTTATGAACATAGTTGAAACAAATAATTGTGTCTTCTACCACTCTTTCCACAGCAAGACCATCTTCATCAAAAGTTCATTCCTCAAAGAAACATGGCGGTCATAAGGATAAATAGTAGTCAGAAGAAGACGAGCTCGCATCAAGGATAAAGTTGTCCTTAACCCTGGAAGATTTTATGCCATATGTTTAAAATCATGGGCACCGCCCCAACAAATGGTACAACCAGAAATAACCTGTCAAGCAGAATCTTCATCAGAGGAAGAATTGATCTTTGGTTCTGTTAATGTTATACATTTAATAGATCCTTATGCCAATGGTGATTCTAATTGTATTGAGCCAGAATTCCTTGTACCTAATTGGGGAACTAGAGGAAGAGGCCAAGTTTAGGGATATAGGGGAAGACGTGGGAATTCTAGAAACCATAATTTTAACTCTACCTCTGATCAAACCATATATGTGGCAGAAACTCGTGGAAGATCCCTTTTGTAAGCTCAATAAGAACAAGGAGTTTCTTCCATTCAAAACAGGTCTAGTTCTAGATCAATTGTCCTAGATGACCGATTAGAAGCTCCACCATATTATTATCAGCAGATGAATAGACTTAGTCAGTCTAATTTACCAAATTCAGAGGTATTTCCCACTTCTGTTTCAACACAGAATACATCTACAACAGAAGCATCAGCTTTCAAAGCACCTGCAAAACCACATCTCCATGCTGGGAAACGCAGACCTTTGGACCAAAGGTATGATGTATTGAAACAATTAGCCCAAGTACCGGCCAATTTATCAATTTTGGATGATTTGAATCTACCAAAAGATCTTCTAGAAGCACTCATTAAGGCCTTGTTAAGTCCTCAACAATTTGAAACCGAAGTTGCTATTGCTGATGTTTACTGTATGGAGAATGATTCTACAGAATTTCATGCAGTCATATCTTTTATAGATGAAGATGAAGACCATGTGGTACATGGAAAAAACAGACCTTTCTATCTATCTGGAAAGGTCAATGACATGGATATCTAACGAGCCTTCATTGATAATGGCTCCAGGGTCAACCTCATTCCTGTTCGTACACTTTATCGATTGGGCCTGACTGAATTTGACTTATCTCCTTCTACATTAATGTTGCAAGGATATGACAAGAATGAACAATAACCTCTGGTTTGAATTACACTCAGAACTCAGTTTGGAGATCTTGTGTCTAATTCAGATTTCATGGTTGTTCGTCAGGACACAACCTTCAATATTCTGCTTGGAAGGCCTTGGTTGCATCAACATGAATCCATTACTTAATCATACCAACAATGTCTGAAATACTGTTTCAATGGTCAAATCAGAACATTATATGGTGACAAGGCTCCATTCAAAACATGTGAATCTCAATACATTGAGGTAGATTTTTATCACACAAAAGGAATAAAGTCTATGACCAAGGAGATGACCAGAGTTAATGCTCCAAATGGACTTGGAAATATTCCAGCAAATCCATTCATTCATTTGAGTAAAGATTATGTGTTACCCATCAATCAAGTTGAAAGGGTAAATAAAAATCCATGCAATCATCCAATAATTCCCATAATTTCAATTGTGGAAATTGAGCCTGATAACATGGGAGAAATTATTGATACACCAAGAAATGATGGAAGCCTGAATGGAGATGTTTTCATTTCATCTACTGAACTACAACGAGCCTATACTTCTTCAATAAAAGTAGAAGAAATTATAGCAATGTTAGAGGGAGACAAAGATGTTGATTTTCAATCCATCAATCCCTCCTTACCATAGAAAAACCCTTCGTCGTCAGTAGGGTCAGATATGGTGGGTTCTTCTTCAAGATGTTCAAATACTGACTCCTCCCCTAACTCTGGGAGTTTTTCTTTGTCATCTACCATGAAAATGGAAACAGAAGAGGTAACACATAATGAAGAATAAGAGGAAGATCTCGAGGATGCTCCTCCATCATTTGAAGAAGGTGTTTCTACCACCATGGATGAACTCGGAGAAATAAATATAGGTACAAGATAAGATCCACACCCCACCTTAATTAGTGTGGCCATGAAATCTAAGGAGAAAGAGGTGTATAATTCCTTTATAAAGAAAAATCAAGATATATTTGCTTGGAATTATATGGAAATTCTAGGTCTTAATCCTGATGTTGCCACCCATCATTTGGGTTTTCCAGAAGGGCATCGTGGGTTCAAGCAAGTAGGAAGGAGAACACACCCAACTCATGCCTCTAAAATTGAAGCTGATGTTGATAAGATTATAAAGGCTAACTTTGTCAGAGAAGTTCAGTATCCAAAATGGCTAGCCAATATTTTCCCAGTGAAAAAGAAGAATGGGAAAATTAGAGTCTGCATTGATTTCAGAGATCTTAACTGGAATTGTCCTAAAGATGATTTTCTAGTCCTGATTACAGAACTTCTAGTTGTTGCAATGAATGGCTACGAAGCTCTTTCCTTCAGGGAAAGATATTCTAGGTATAATCAAATTCGAATGGAATTGGAGGATAAAGAATCTATAGCCTTTAGATCTCCTCAAGGTTTGTTTTGATATCGAGTAATGCTATTTGGCTTAAAGAATGCAGGCGCAACATACCAACGTTCCATACACCATATCTTCAAACCCCTCTTAGGGAAATTTGTGGAATGTAATGTGGATGATTTGGTAGTCAAATCCAAACAATGTTCCAATCACTTGGCTTATTTGAAAACTATATTTCATAAACATTAGCAACATAATTTGAAGATGAACCCCTTAAAATGTTCTTTTAGAGTAACCTTAGGAAAATTCCTTGGCTTCGTTGTATTCCATCGTGGTATAGAAGTTGATCCTAGGAAAATGAAATCAATCCTTGGTATGTCACCTCCTCAAAATTTGAATGAATTGAGAGGACTTCAAAGACACTTGACCTATATTCGGTGCTTTATCGCCAATTTGGTAGGCAAATGTTTACCCTTCACTAGATTAATAAAGAAGTGAGTCACTTATCAATGGACTAAGGATTACCAAGAATAATTTGATATACTCAATAAATATCTCTTGAGTCCACTAATTTTGATGCCACCTGTTGAAGGAAGACCACTCATTCTCTACGTGAAATCTTTATAGCGATCACTAGGTGCCTTCCTCACCCAAAAGAATGAGGCTGGAAATGAAAATAGCCTTTATTATCTCAGTCACACTATGCTTGATGCAAAAAATCAGTATTAAAGTATTGAAAAGTGCTTCTTAACATTAATATTTACTGTTCAAAAATTGAGACATTACCTGCAACATCATGAGGTCCAATTGGTATCTCATAATAACCCTCTCAAATTTATCCTTAGTCTTCCTATGCTTACAGGATGTCTAGAACAGTGGGTGGTTATTTTGCAACAGTTAGATATCCAGTTTGTGCCTCAAAAGGAAATAAAAGGCCAAGATCTGGCCGATTTCCTTGCTGAGCACCCATTTGCGGTAGACACATCGTTTAATACTGAACTTCCTAATGAAGAGGTCTTTTCTATTCAAGATAATAACCAACCATGGGAAATGTATTTTTATGGTTCTTCTAGAAGTCCAATAGGGAAGAGACTGGAAAATTTTATACTCAACAAGGTTGGATTAGGAATAGTCATTATTTCCCCAGAAAAGGTTGTATTTCCTTATTCTTTTCTATTATCGGAAGGTGGTACCAACAATGAAGCAGAGTATCAAGCTCTCATCACAGGTTTGAAATTTTCTCTTCAGGTGAAAATGGATCATTTAAGGGTAAAAGGTGATTCAGAATTGGTAATGAAACAAATCAATGGGGAATAATATATCAGAAAAGAAGAGTTAATCCCTTTTTGTGATTACATCAGAGAGTTAATAGCAGAATTTCCCTTAGATCCAACATTGTCTTATGTCCCGCAATCACAAAATGCCCAAGTAGATGCACTGGCTAATGCAGCTACAGCCTTGGTAGATCCAAATCGGGATGATAAAATTATCAACATAACCCATCACTGCTTGGTTTCACCTTTTTTCCAAACCATAAGGGAGGAAATTATTGAAATTAGCCCTATTTCTGAAACATATTGTCATACCACGGGATGAAGAACATCCATCATGGAATATCTTCAAAATGGGACACTTTCACCAAATAGGGCTGAGAAGGAGCAGATCCAGCAATGAGTGGCCAATTTTACTCTTTATGATAGTCCAGACTACCAAAATATTCTTTACAAGCAATACTTTTATGTAATTATTTTCATATGTATTGATGGAGAAGAGACCCCAGCTGTCATGAAAGAAGTACATTCAGAAGCTTGTGGTGCCCATAAATCTAGGAACAGACTCTCCGATCAGATCCGAAGGCTTGGATACTTTTGGCCTTCAATGACACAAGATTGTACAGATTTCACTAAAAAATGTCATCCATGTCAAGTGCATGCCAACTTCATTCATCAACCCCCAGAGTTTCTATATATAGCTAAATACTCCTGGACATTTTCCACATGGGGAATGGATGTAGTAGGGCCTTATCCTCCAACCATAGCTAAGCAGTTCAAGTATATTCTCACTACTACTGATTTCTTCTCTAAGTGGGATGAGTTAATACCTCTCAAGGAAGTTAGAGCCAAAATCATCGTTAGTTTTGTCAAAACTAATATCATCACAAGATTTGGCGTCCCTCATACTATTTTGATGGACAATGGCACCAATTTTTGTTCTGCTAAAGTAAAAAAGTTATATCAAGAATATAATATCAAATCCAACCATTCATCTCGCTATCATGCAGCGACCAATGGATAGATATAGTATTTCAACAAAAACCTATCAAATATACTCCATAAGACGGTGGATAATGATAATAAATCATGGCCTGATAAACTTTTTAATTCTTTATGGGCTTATCAAACAACTACTCGTACTGCTACCCAAGCAACTCCTTATTCATTGGTACATGTAACTAAAGTGGTTTTTCCAATTGAAGTACAATTTCCTTCACTTAGAGTTTCAATATGTGATCAGTTATCTACAGATAAATGATCTCAAAAATAGTTTAATGAGTTGGAATGATTAAATGAGAAAATATTGCACACTTATCATCATCTAGAAGTCTATCAGAATAGAATAGTGCGAGATTTTAATAAGAAATTTCTCCTTAATTCATTCATCCAAGGAGAATGGGTATTGGTCCTTAGGACTCCAATGAAACCAAGAAAGAAGCCTCCAAAACTTAAACCAAAATGGGAGCGAACTTATTCCATACATAAGGTTTATTCAAATGGAGCTTATGCTTTAATCTCAATAGATGGAGAGCACATTACATCTCCAACCAATGCAAGATTTTTGAATAAATAATTTGTGTAATTATACCCATGAGTCATCACTGTAATACTTTAAACTACACAGTACATAGTCCTCACTGTAAGACTTTAAAATGAATAGTACATTAGTCCTCACTTTAAGACATTAAACTATACAGTATAATGTCTTTGCTACAAGGCTTAAAACTACACAACAACTAATGTCCTAGTTCCAAGACATTAAGCTGCAAAACAACCATAAGCGTCAATGCTACATGATGTTAAAGTGCGTAGTATATTCTTCCTTGGTGCATGATGTTAAACCGCATGACATCATATGTACAACTAATGTTATCTCTATTTAACATTATAAGCTTTCATAAGTAAATGTCATTGATGTCATCACTACTTCTTAGTAGTACATGAGTTCCTCTCTTTACTATGTCAGAGTCATATCTGCATAGAGACCAAGTTTCAAGAACTACGTATGGCTTGATTATCATTTTCAATGAGATACGTAGAGATGCCTGAATCTCCAATTCTGGGCCTAGCCACAATCACAAAATTTTATTATTTTCTTTTCTCCCCCTGTGTATGAATCAGAATTATACATAGTGTTTCGTTAAGATATATGATTTAGTCCTTATACCATTTCATGTCTTAAGATTTATCGTTCTCTCAGAACGTATCAAAATCCCCCATTCCTCATGTCAAACCTAGCGTTAGGAATGATTGTTTAAAGAACTATGTCTGGCTTGATTCTCATCTATTTTGAGATATATAGAGAGACCTAAATATCTAATCTTGGGCCCATCTACCCATAATAAAAAAAACTCCTTTATTTTTGTATAAAATCAAATCTTCATAGGGAATGTTTTAACAACTATGTATGACTTGATTCTTTCCCTATCAAGACATATAGTGACACTTGGGTTGTATCCCTTAATCCAGTTACAGTATGTCTTTCCTTTCATATCAGTTCATAGTATTTTTTACCACATGAAGTTACACTAAATGAAAATATAATACCCCTATTATTCATTTGCATCACATTTTCATTATAAAAGAAACCCTTACTGATCATTATTTCTCACACCGAGGATAGCTCACATGGGATTAGGAATTAAGTAAATGGATTCTTTATATAAGGTGTTTTAATTTCTTATGGGGTTATAATGTCCTTACTGTATGACTGGAAACTGCATAGTATAATGTCCTTACTGTATGACTTAAAACTGCACATTAACATATTCATTCAAAGGAAACAAAGAAAGTCTCCATTTTACATATGAGTCAGATCTATGTAATAGAAATCAAATTCATGGAGAATATTGATTCAAATATTTCTCATATACATTGGGCATAACCCCTTCCATATCTCACACTCTTAATCTTGAATTATTCTTTTAGATTTTCATAATATTTCTTACGATTTCTGGTGATAAGGTTTCCAATATTTGAGTTCTTTTTTGTCTGAATATGCTACACGTTCCCTTAGGCGGCCTTGTATAAGTTTCCTACATAACATGCCTATCAGCCAAAAGTTTCCACTATTTGGATATGCAGCATATTCCCTAGTTGGCCCTGCATAATTCAACCCCCATCACGTGTTTTTCAAATAATGGTAACTTCGTTCTTGGTTATAGTATCTTTGTCCCCTTTAATATTTGATGAAAATATAAAACAATCTATATTTTAAAAAAGTCATTCATGTATACTGGTCCCAATATTTTTATCACAGTCTGAAAGTCTTCAGGACCATGGTTTACACATTTCTCTCATCATGTGTTTGATAAACTATGAAATAATCTTGAAATCACTTAGCCACATGTTATATATTGTTTCCATTTCTGGTCCTAGTTGTGTAACCTAAAAATATAGACACTATATCTCTTACATTTGGGTCAAACCTTTGTAAAAGTCCTATTCCTCTGATTCTTTGGATATCTTGATTGGAAATACCCTTTCCATATTTAGGTACCTTTCTCCATAAACCAAACTCTATGCTTTGGAAAATCTGAATCTCTATAATCATTCTTAGACTTTTAGCAATAGAATGTCAAACTTTTGAGTTCTCTTTTGGATGACTATACAGCACGTGACCTTAGGCGGCCTTGCATAAGTTTCCTACATAACAGGCCTATCAATAAAAATATGCCACTATTTGGTTATGCAGCATATGCCCTAGTTGACCTTGTATAATACAGCCCCCATAATGAGTTTATCAAGTAGTGGTAAATTCGTTCTTAGAAAAGACTTCCTCTAATGCTTCTAGCCCTTTTCCCATAACATTCCTCAGTTTCATAAATTCTTAAATCACAGTTTACAATTTAACCTTTCATACCTGAATATGATAGTATATTTCCAAACAAATTATTAAGAAATTGGGAGAGTTTCGTACTTTTGGTCAGAGTGAAAGACCTTAAATTAAAGCCACCCCATGTCCTCACTGCATGACATAAAA
The DNA here is from genome assembly GCA_963277665.1 of Viscum album. Classification (NCBI taxonomy): domain Eukaryota; kingdom Viridiplantae; phylum Streptophyta; class Magnoliopsida; order Santalales; family Viscaceae; genus Viscum; species Viscum album. Next base: position 727,092,374 of record OY728158.1, on the reverse strand, counting down.
CTGCACAGCATCAATGTCCTCACTGCATGACTTAAAACTGCACAGTATTATGTCCTCACTGCATGACTTAAAACTGCACAGTATCAATGTCCTCACTGTATGACTATTGGTTTAAAATAACCCTTTTTCATTCTTAAAATTCATTTCCTTTGAAAAAACCACCTACTGTGGTCTTAAGTCACCCAAATCTTAATTTCCCCTATCTATCAACGACAGAACATCAAACTTCTAAGAGCTCTTTTATGTGACTATGCATCACGTACCCATAGGTGTCCTTGCATAAGCTGCTTACATAACATGCCTATTAATAAAAATATTCCTTTGTTGAACTCCTAGCTCTTCACCATTCAGATAGATCCTCTCTTCTTTTTAATTTCACATGGTGTGACCCAGATATCCATAGAACTGAAATTTCATGAGAGGAGATGTCTTCTCATTTCTATTTTCCCTCATGAATTCTTTCTTGGGTAACAGTTCGACATCCCATCATTTTTAAGAGCTCATGAAGAACCTTCAGTTCTCATTTTAGGTTGATTGAGGGGTCTCTTTTTCAATGCTTCTGGTGAATTTTCAATATTATCAACTTTTAGCTTGCCTTTATTTTGTTCCACTTTATTTTTAACATTTGATGTTTCAGCATCACAACCAATTCCATTATTTCCCATACATACAGGTCTTTGATCATTCAAAATACTTTCAACACTATCCTAACCATGCTTATCTCTTACCAGTAATTATGGGACTGAAAATATTCCAAATTGTATTTTATAAATTCCCTCTTTTGTGGTTGATTGACTAAAAAGTTTACTCCTAAGAGTAAAAAAATCTTCCTCAAGGCCCTCAATAGTCTTTGACTTCTCTTCCAGTCTGGAGGTAAGGTCATTTATGACCTTTTCTTGTTCTTCAATTCTAATAATTAGTTCCAAAATGTCATATGTGCTTTCAACAATTGAAGACTATACTCTCACTAGTTCTTCTAGTCATTAAATTTCAACTTTAATCTCATCCGTATATTTTGATGATTCTTCAACCATTTCATTCCACTTATTTCATCTCTTACATTTATTCTCAAGATTTTCAAAGGCATCCTTAAGTTTCATAGTGGGATCAAAATTATGAGCCATCAGATTATCTATGTCTTTATCGATCGAAGGTTTTGACTTCTCAATTGTATCCATCATGGATGCATGGTTTCTAGTTCTAAATTTTGTTTCTTCTTCTTCATAGAATTCATTATAATCATTTTCATCTTCACAGACAAATCTCTACTTATATACTCTCTTTCCGGTTTTGAAGTCTCCATTTTTTAAAAGCCTTTTCTAAGGCTTCTCAATGCCTTCCTCTTTTCTATCTTCATCATAAAAATTTCTTTGGCACTTAGAGGCAATGTTCCCAACTCTTCCACAATGAAAACATGCTAGAGGTATCTAACATTTAAATATACATTTTCACTTCTTGATCTTTTTATAAATGAGATAAAGAATTTTTTTCCTCATCATCTTCACCACCACTATCTCTTGAAATTTTCAGTTTTTCCATGACATTGAATTCCATTTCCTTTCTAAAAAAATTTGTAGCATCTATTGCTTTGACTTTCATATCATATGCCACTAGGCTACTTAGAAAAACATACAGAGATAGTTTGGATAGATCTCATTCTTCAAGGGATGACATCATTTCATTGTACATAGATAGAATCATTCTCCATATTTTCATTACGATATCAATGTCTTTGATTTCATCTCCATAACCTAGAATTTCTCCCACTACTTTAGTAATTACAATGATCAAGGAATATGCATTCTCTTCATGATGCATCTTTGAATCATAGAACCTGTTATGAAGAAATTGGAGTTTCCCCCCTTAACTTTTCTATCTCTTTCATAAATATTCCATAGGTTTTCCTACATAGACATTTCTGAGGTGAAACTCATCACATTTTTATAGATCTGATCATAGAGTGCTACAGTGAGAGTATTTTTCCCTTTAGCATCAGCATCAAGCAACTTCCTATCTGCATCACTCATAGCAAGTCCTATTGTATCAGTGAGTTGAATCCCTGGAAGAGTGGAAAACAAGACTTCCATTCTGAGTGATCTTAAATGGGATCTCATCAAGTTCTTCCAAATCATGAATTTGTTTCCATTATAGATGGGTAATCCCATAACATTTATTGAATTCTCTATGAAGTCAAGAGAACTGATTCAACTTGTGGAAACCTCCCTCTGATACCACTTGTAGGACCCTAGAACACATTGAGAGGGGAGGGGTAAATTAGAGTGTCAAAGTTTTCATTCAAAGTGGTTGATCTTGTTCCCACGTTGGTAGTAACCTATTAAACCTATATGAAGGATATGAAAAGAAAACAAAAATTCACATGAAGGGAGATGATACAAAAGTTTTACTTGGTTCACCACTAAGGGATACATCTAAGGAGAATATGCTGACAGTGTGTCAATCATACCTAAATCCACTATTCTTCACAAGTTTGGGGATTAAAAGGCTAGGTCATAGTCACTCTATGCTAGGAAAACCGCCATTACAATGGTCCAGGGATAGCTCACTGCGTCCCTTAGATCACTTCCATTAACTCCCTCTATCTTACTTCATTGAGAGAAGTATAACTCGGATTATCAACATAAAGTTTGCTTTAATAGATTTACATTGAAGTCTTCATCTCTATTTAGCAAGACTCACTACTTACCTAGAATTCCTAAATTGGTGTACTTGAAAGAACTGATCACGAAACCTAGAAATTTAAAAGCCTGCCATAAGCAAAACAATACACTTGCGTGCAATAAATCAACTTACATGTAAGATTTGGTATTTGTTGAGCAAGTTGAATTTCACATCACCCCTACTTTATATGAAACCACAATCTTTCACACAACTACACTTAAGGATTAACTTGGTCTTTTCAGACTAAAGGAACACCTTGCGCTCAAAATCTCTATAATTTTTTCACACGCAAATCTTTCACCCAGTAGAGAAACTGGATTTTCGTTGAAAAATTCCCTACATTATTTCTTGGGGTATCCGCATATTTATTGGACATAATGACACTATTTGTAGGTTTCCATCGCATCTTTTTCGGTGCATGTAATATTCTTCCTGAGCATGAAAAACACCTTTTGATGTCGTATTGGGTGTATAATATTCTTCCACGCAACCACATATTTCATGCACATTTATGTCTTGCATGCACTATTTTCTTTTTTCCATATTGTGACATTCTAATCCTTAAACATGCCTTTCATGCATGTTTCTAAGACACCTACAATCTTATTCACAACATCCTTTGGCAAACAAAAATTTCTCTATTTTCTGATATTCAAGCCCAAAAAATTGGCAGACACTGGGAAACGATGCCACCTTAAATATTATTTTTCGCTTGAACTATGTGATCCCTTTCATGGAAACAATTATAAACTTCCAAAGATAATTGAAAAAACACACACACCATACTCCATTTCCTACAAATAATGGTTGTGGTTCCAATAATAACATCATCACTTCCTCTAAAAACCCATGTCATATCCAAAACCTCTTCATGCAACACTTCCTTTAGAAAAATGATGTTGTTGTTACTTGCCTACTTGAAGAATCTCCCTAGTGCTGGTGAACATTCATCATCTGGTTCTATATCTCATCTTTTTAAAACACACATTTCATAGATTATGTGAATTTAATGAAAACATTTATCACACTATAAACTATAAATATCACACTTGAGAACTATTTTAAAATATTAAGCCTAACAATATCCCAGTTGAAGATTATTCCCAAGGATTACACTATTTATTTTTCAATATTCTAACATCATCTATTCTAATATTCCTAAAAATTTAATCTATTTATGGTGAAAATTATGACAAGCTTCCATGCTTTTGGAATCATTACGTCATTATAGACCTACATCCCAAAGGTAGATAGTCATTGGGGTTTTTGTTAGTGATGTTATGGAACACATGTTGGTTGATAGGATTGGAGGAGAAGATCATCAATCCATTTTTGGGGAATTATTACCTAATATAGGAATCACTAAAAAAATTTAGATAATTTTTTGAATCCTTTAAAAATCCTAGTGTGGAACTAGTTACCATTGACATATTGATCATACCTGACTATATTTTTAATGTGATCATATATATATATTATAGGTTCTCCATTTATGCGATCATATGTTGGAATTAGACGCTCTCCATAAACATGAAAATGTTTATGTATCCTATGATATTTATTTTTCTATTGTTATTTAGTTACAATATTGTTTAAATCTATAAAATTGGGTGATCTAGAGTTTGTTATCACTAAAGGATATAGTAGGTTCATATGGTGTTGGGATAAATCCCTTGAAGATGTGAAGGGAATAAAAACCCATGTTTTTTATTCCAATTTATTGGACACGTATATACTTTTATGTCCATCTGACAAGGGCCATAGTGATGCATTTTAATTCCATTCAATCATGATAAATTCTGAACAGTTTAAAGTGATGCATAGTGGACTACTAGCTAAAAACGATATCTAGAAATGGTTTGTGTGGGACTTATGTATGAGAATGAATTTTTAGTTCTTCTCATGAGGAATATGGATCCTTGATAAGGGTTTTACCATGTAGAGTATAGTAATTTGGGTAATAATTATATGATTTTCTATGGGTATACCCCAATTTAGAGTAGTTATATAGATCATGGTTTGTATGGCCTTGTAAGGATATGGATTTAAAATGAATTATGGCTTGGTGAGGATATGGGTTTGGGTGTTGGGTTTGAACCTTAAAGATACGTCCTTAATATCTTTATTATTAGGAAAAAATACCATAAAGCTTTATTTATATAGTTTAAGGTCATGTTACATGACCATACCGTGTATTTTAATGTCATGTGGTAAGGATGATGTCATTAGGTTTTACGTTGTGTGAATAACACATAAATGTTGTAAAAGGGGTGAAAAAAAGTGTTGGGTGGATCTTTTACATTGGAATTATAGATATATAGTTTATAGGTAATACGGTCTATTGAAAGAGTGAATTAGGACTTACACTTTGTAGGAGGCACCGTTATATATGTCAACATCCTACTATTTTATGTTTGGATAGTTAAAGAAAACTCGGACAACATGGGATATATCCCCATGAAGAATAGGTATTAGGGATTACACATGATCAATACACAACTGTCATGGATGATACCCAAAACCCTCACTCTCACCAAGCTCATAGATGATTAGTGGTTATGAAATAATCATTGGGAACACTATAAAAGTTTATAACTAAGGATGAATCCCAGTATCTCATGGCTCATTGAGTGGACGGGGCCACCCAAATCGAAACATTGGTGTCCATGATTGATAGCCAGATGCATGGTAGGTATCAATGATATCCTTATAACTATAACTCCTCTTATTAAAGAGATACATAATTATAATAAACTTTCATTTTCTATTGGTCTAGTACTAAAAATTATGATGTCCCTTTAATTTGGGGAACAAATTATCAAAATATTTCACATTTATTTTCATAGCCTTGTCATGTATGTTTGGTGTTTTTGAGGAAATTCCTATTTTTTCCATTTTTAGGGTTTTCACCTTGGAAAATGGGCCCATAATGTAATTTGGGTAGGTTTTTATGTTTCTACGAATTTGTAGACCATTTAGTTGAGGGGATGAATCAATGGTGATATTTTATAATTTCTATTATCTTAAAATTAACCCCTAAAACTTGTTAAATTTTCGATACTCTCAAATTTATAAGTAAACCTCACTCATATGAAAAGATAAATAAATCAAGGAATATTTTTTTTCATGTTCCAGTTCCAATATGGGTACCTATTAATTTTTATGTAAACTCCCCTAAATACATGTATATCCACTATATAATTAAGTGAATAAATATGATTCAATTCCCACCAATATCTTTCTATCTCCCAATAGGTAATTATACTGACTCCCAGTAGTTGCAAATTTTTCTTATACTTTAGAGAAAATATAATATTAAAAAATTAATGTTGGTAACTAAAACATTGTCTAGAATTTATATCATTGGTATACATAGATCATTGTACCTATGCATGATATGCCTAAATATGGTACATATCTATCCAATACCTATATCCAATAATTCTCTATTTGAGGACCTTATTTCTAGTACAACTCATTCTAGTGATTATTTATCCGGTGAACATGTGTCTGATGCACCTCCCTATGATAATATTTAGATAGTAATCATCTTGTTCAACCAATTTATTTCTCGGATGACTAATTACACTATAAATAATTCTGAAATTCCCCTCTATAGAAACAACATCTTATCAATGAGACTACACCCATTTATATAGAAATACATCATTATAAAACCAAGGAAGAAGCATGAGATACAATTTTGAATTTCCTTATCAACTTAACTTTCATTTGACAACATTCAAATATTCTAAAACATCGATGCCAATAATATTCATCAATGTTTCCTCAAATGTCAATGTTTGTGATCTCTTCAAAAATATCCTCAAATCCTAGATATATTTATTAATGGTGAAATAACAACTCAACATCATCACTTTGAATGAATTTACAAAGTTTTTAAATGTTTCTAAAGTCTATGTTTTATGTACAAAATCTTATGATTCTCTATACAGTAACATTTAAAATTTATCCTATATCTGTAACTTCATTAACAATTCTATATCTGATCCTCCTCACCCAATCATACTAGTCTTGTAAACTCACTATATCCAATCATGTTCACATGTTTCCTCCGTCCTATGGACTCATATTGATTTTTCAACAATTTTTTGGGGGTCTTTAAATTGGAACTACATTTGTAGACCCTTATCTCTATTTATCTGATACAACATCATAGATACAACCATTTTACGTAGTCTATATAATATACTTTATCAAAATAATGGCATGATGATCTTTGTAATATAATTTCCAATGATATTTGTAAAATTATTTTCAATGGACTTTTTAAATTTCTATATGATGATCTAGGAAAAATTCATTCTGATGATCATTGTAAACATATGTCTAATCATATTTATAAATCTATATCTAGTACAACATAGTAACATGAACTTTATAAGGGCCTCATAACTTGAATAACATACAATATAAATGTAAACTTTGTAACTAAAAATTTGTATAGTATTTTTAACTTGAACTTTGTATGACTATGACTCTAACATTGTAACTTGAACATTGTACAACTAGAACTTCATCAATTCAAAATATTATCTTTGTAAAACCTTCATAACATGTTTTTTACTATTGAAATTTCATATTTGTAACTTTAAAATTTGAAAAAAATCAATTATAATCATGAATATATTCATGATGTTTGGTATATTGAGGAACAACATAGCATCTTCTGACTTAGTAAAGTATAACTAAATCATAGTCTTGATAATTCAAATACTCTTTTCCTAAAATAATTAAAATTACCATGTAATATGTTAAAAAAAAATCAAAAAACCTTACATAATCAACCCATATGATCTTCAATACCCCCTTTTTATTTTTCAGCAACATCATCAATAACCCTTTTCTAAAATGTCATTAAACTATATCCTTTCTTATAGATAATTTTTTGACACCATACTATCAGATTGAACAAAGTTTTTGAAATAATTCCATCCCTTGATAGTAAGAATTTTTTTTACATGATATAGTAAACTCCCCCTCAATCATCTCAAATTCTTGAATTGAAATTTCTGGACCTTTTACTCCCCTTTTTATGATAACACCATCCTAAGTTTCAAAATAGATATAGTAAAGGGTTGTACTTCATCTCCCCCATTGAGAGCTAAATCCAAAAGAACATGGGGGTTTACTTTAAAACTTTATTAATTTAGTATTGGAGACTAAACATATATTTTCAACCTAAAATCCTGAAATCATTCCCGTATTATAGATTTGGTAAAAACATCATCAATTTGATCTTTTTTTAGAAATACCCTCAAGATTTACATCATTATTGACAAAATTCTACTCGAGGAAATGATATTTAATATGAATGTGTTTAGAAATAGAATGTTGAATATGATTTTTGGAGAGATAAATGGAACTATGATTATAAAAAATAATATTCAGTGTTTATTAAATATTCAACCATAACTATTCTAGTTGAACATTTTCCAAATAATTTACATACATGCATGGGTAGTGGAAACATATTCTAACTCTTCTATACTCAATGTAATAGAACACTATTTTTGTACTATATTATCTCAAATAAATTTTTCCAAAGAGGAAAGTTACTCTTTAAGTTTATTTTTTATCATTTAAATATCTATGTCAATCAAAATTAGTCAAACAAAGAATGTAAAACTCATTAAACCATCTATAAATCTGGACATAGTTTAAAGTTCCTTTAACATACCAGAGATATCTTTTTTCTAAAATCATGAGTGATTCCATCGAATAAATATGATAAATTTTAAACAATGTTAAAAAATATACAATGCCAGGTCTCGATTCAATAATACAGAGTAAAATTTTGATCAATTTCTTGAAGCCCTTCTAATTCACGTTTTTTCTATATCCATCTTTACTCATATTAATTCCTAGTGAAATAATTATTGAAATTTCCTATGAACCTTCCACAAAAAACTCTTCTAATAAATCATTGGAATACATTTGTTTTTAGATGAATATTTATCTTTTTTAATTTTTAACTAATAATCCCTAAAAAAAGATCCACTCTCCAAGAATTGACATCTCAAAATTCTGCTTCATCATTCAAAAAATCCTTCATAAGATTTATCCCATCACTAGAAAAAATTATATCATCAATCTAAATAATGGAAATTAGGATAAATGTACTCATATATTTCACATAAAAGTTTCTGTCAAATTTTCCTTCAGAAAAGTTCAACTACATCAAGGAACTGTCATGTTATGAATACTAGGTGTGAGGGTCCTATTTCAACACATAAAAATCATTATGTAGTTAAGAAAACATGGTTCTATAATTATATATTATTAACCCATTTTACTGATCAATATGAGCTTCTTATTCAACTCTTCATTCAAAAGTTCTGGATTAACATCCATCTAATAAACTTTGTAACTTTTATGAGCAGTAATAAGAAAAAATATTTTGATATTCTCAAGTCTTCCAATGGGGGAAAATTTTTCTTTAAAATAAACAACTTATACCTATAAATGACCTTTTTAAACTAACCGTAATTTACTCTTCAGATTTTCTATAGGTTTATTGAGTTTATTTTTATAAACCCGTATTGTTCCTATAAAATTGTTTCCTTTTGGTCAAGGAACAATATCCCTTGTGTAATTATTCTAAATTTGATCCAACTCTTTATTCATCACTTTTAACCAATAATTATAATCAACTTCTTCAAAAATAGTTTGTGGTTTCATTGGTGTGATAAGTGTTTTTTTATTCTCAAATACCAATTTCCATGTGATCTTAACTAGAGTTTCTATAATTCTGATGATATTATCATATTTAACTATTTTTGTAATGTTTTGAGTCTTTGTTTTTCTCTTCATGTATTATTTTACCTATCACTGGACTAATCATAATCAACCTGTACAAGATTAGGATTACAATCATCTTCTTTTTCATTAACTTCCCTATAAAATTCACCATTTTATCTTTTGTAACAACATACTCACCATATTAAAAAACCATTGTTATTTTGGAAATATTATGAATTGATTTTACATAAAAAAAATTAACCAAATTAGACATTCATTTATTCTAACATTTATAACTTTTTCTATTAGATGAATATCCTATGAAAATACATTCTACCAATTTTTCAGCAAACTTTCCTAAATAATGATTTTTTATATTTATTAAGAATGGAATCTCAAAAAACTTGAAATATTTTACTATATTATTTTTATTATACCACATATTATATGTAATAATTTTTTATTTTGGTCAAATAAAACATTTTTTTAATATATACCATTTTACTTACAGCTTCTCTCTAAAATTATTTTATAAGTTTATGTTCAAAGAGAATGTTTTTTCCCATATCAACTAGAATTATTTTTTATTTTTTTTCTAATCCCTTATTTTAAGGATTGTATGGATCATATTATTGGTTATTAATTTTATGTTTCATTACATAGGACTTGAAAGGGTTACATGTTTACTCATTTCTGTTGTATTTTCGTAGATTCAATATACGTACACCTTTCCCTTCTCAACATCCATTATGAAACTTCTAAACAACTGTAGAAACTCTAATTTATTTTTCATATATATTACAAAGTTCATTAAAATGAAATTTTATTTAAAAAAAAATTACAAATCACACCTTTATTGATTGATGTCACATCAGCCTATGTAGATCAGAGTGTATGAGATCAATCGGTCTGGTGTATTGAATTTCAACTTTCTTATGACTTCCACCTACTATCCAACATTTTCTGAATGTTATAAAAATAACATCATATTTCATCTTTATTTATAGTAAATTTCATAAAATATCTTCCATTGAAATTGTGATAATAGGTTTTTATCCAAGAAGCCCGATTATTTGGTTCCAAAACATTTTTTCATCATCAATACTTAAATAGAATGAAATTATCAGATCTCTAATATATAATAGATTGTGGGTGGTTATTTCTACTTTGGTGAAATTTTTTTCATATTTCAAACATAAAATAATACATGAATCTTTTAAAAAGAAAACTTCCTTAGAATCGTCAAAAAGTTAGATGAAACTCAGTTAGTTGTGCTAAATCTCATCAAAAAATAAAACAACTTTTACTTTAGTTTTTGAGGTTCAATCTCAATGATACAGATTCCTCTTTTTTAAAGAAACTATCATTTCCTAATGTTTCGGATCCTCCCTCATGTTCTTCAAAAAAATTATGTTTTTCACAACACATATAATATGTTAGGAACAACCACTACTAAAAATCCTTGATTTATTCCTTTTTCTAACTTTTAGAGAAATCATAATGACAAAACCTTAGTTGTCAATTTTCATTTTCCCAGACTAATTTTCTTTTTCAATATAAGTAATTTTACAAAGATCTTTTTTATAAAATCATCAACATAGTGGCCTAGTTGGTCACACCTTCCACATATTTCCTATAATAGGTCAAATTAAATTTTCCTTGAAGCCTTTTTAAATTCTTATGACAATGATTTTGTTTCTTATTTTAAATTTTGAAACTGATATTTTTTTCTTCTATTGTTTCTCCCTCTCGGTCCTTTCCTAAAACCAGGGAGAGATATATTGTTCGAAGAATTATAATTCTTGTTCCCATATCTATAAAAACACCAAAAATTTCAATATATCATTGATATTCTATAAATAATGGTTTTTTTTCTGTAATAAGTTGTCTAAATGTTCAGCATACTTAACAAAATCAAATTTACTATGGCATGGAGAATCATTCTTCTAGTAGTGAATTTTATCTCATGATTATGTGATGTATTTATCAAGTAATTCATAAAACCAATATTTCCCAGTATTTATTCTTATACTTATATGGTTTGTAGAATTTTATTGGATTTTAAGTTTTGTGGTTGTAGATTTACATTATTCTTAGGAAGTTTTTCCAGCAGCTTGAGATGTTTTGGAATTTATCTATGAAGATTTGTGGAAATCTTGCAACATTTTCCTCAAGTTTTTTTCAACATTGAGGTATCTTGATTATGTCTTACATATATATTCTTCCTTAGAGGTAATTTATTCAATAATATCTTTCACTATTTTCTCTTATTCCACAACATTCAGCTTGAGAATATTAATTTCTTCTATATACGCTTCTTCCATTGGGAGAAAATTTTCTTTTCCTCTATAATTTGTATCACTTTATTTCTCCAATAATATGGTTTATTTCTTAAGTGTTTTGTTTTTATAAATACATGACATATGTTTTAGGAATATATGATTTTTCCTATAGGTTTGTTCACCATATACTTATTTACTATTTGAAGTATCCTCATTTATTTCAACATGAGTTAGGAGGTTTATGAACTTATATAGATTTTAATCTTTTTATGAACTATTTTCAATTGATTTATACTAATAAATTTTACTCAAAATACTTATTTTGTTTCTTCTTATGACCCATTTCTTACTACTAGATGATTTTTAACATACTTATATTTTTTACCTCTATGCTTTCTCTGAGGTTTTTCTTTATAATAATCATAATTATTTTCCCTATCTTTATTAATTGGATAGTTCATTGAAAAATGATTTATGCCACCATACTCAAAACATTTAATTGGTATTTTTTACATTGAACTTTCTTATACCTTTCCAATAATTTCTAGAGATAAGGGACAAAGTTTTATCATTCATTTTAGTATCATCTTCCTTATCTTATAATTCACTAAGTCCCATTACCTCATGTTTAGGTTCTCAGATTTTCATCTTCTTCAAAGATTCAAAATATATATCATCCTTAATATTATTTTTTGAATTCATGATCTTTCTTTAATTAATACGTAACAAGAAAGTTATATAATTTGTCAAGGGATATATTATCTTTATCTTTTATAGTAGAGACTTTCAGATCAAACCTATCTAGAAAGTTCCCTATAATATTTTTTACCAATAGTTGGATCTTCCAAGACATCCCCAAATACTCTATTGTTGATAAAATTGAATTTACTCTGGTGAAGTAGTCATAAATAATTTCATCTTCCACAATCCAGATACTTTCTTCTCAATTTTCAAATCTTTTCGTCATTTAATTTTATATTTCCCTTATATATATATTTTTTTGATTTTTTTTGAAGTTCAATTAGAAATTTTAAGACCCATCAACTTCATATTGTTATTTTTAAATGGACATAATAATAAAAAATTCATGATTTTATATTGACCTCATGATTAATTTTGTTATAAACTTTCATTGGATCATCTTTATCCATAAGTGGAAATTCTATAGTAGTTTCATCAATCACCTTTCATTCAAGAGACAAAAATATAGGGTATCATTCTATTTTTACATACATGATAATTTTTTCATAGAATGTGGGAATACCTATGTTGTTGGCTAAGTTGAGATTAACCATGATAAGTAATAGAGGATTCTTGAAAAGGAAACCTATATGATCTGTTAGCACTTGAAGTTCTTAGGAATGTGTAGACTATTAAGAGGGGGGTTGAATCAGTGGGGAAATTTTACAATTTTATTTCTCTATAAAGTATACTCTAAAACTTTTTTTAGTTTTGATATTCTCACCTTTATAAGAAAACTCACTCATATGATAAGATAGATAAATAAATCAAGAATCCAAACATAAAGTTAAGAATATCAAAACTACAAAAAGTATTTAGATAAAGTTGAGAATATCAAAACTACAAAAAGTTATCATAATAATGAAAATTATAATGATGTTTGGTACTCTGAGGATCAACAAAGTGTTTTATATATTGGAAAAGAATAACTCAATATTATTCTTGATAATACATTAACTATTTTCTTGAAACACAAAAACATTAATGATAAATATATTTAAATCAAATAAAATAATAATTACAAAATAAACCCCAAGGATATTCACATTAGACATAGGCTAATGACCTATACCAAGTGATGGGACATTGGATAGGTCATGCTACCCACTATAAGGGTGATTTATGAAGGGGATATGATTTTTATAGATGCTAAACAACTAATAATTATTCATAAGAGGGTAGTAGGTAGTTGATTAAAAGACTTCATACTATAGGGATGAAGATATATGTGAAGAGTAGGGGGATTTAGATGGTCCTGTGTTAGAGTTACGTCATAGAAGAGATGATTTTAGGCACTGCTTTTACAAAGGGATCCCCATTCAAAAAGAGGTTATTCATTCATAAAGGAGACATACATTTTCAAATGTGTCCATGTGCACCTATCACTTGTGAAAGGGACTTGTGAGCTTCTCATTCATGAAGGGGCCCCGATGGGTCATTTCCATACCCTTTTTCTCTCTTTTGACTTCTTAGTTACATGGGATTAATTCATGAACAAATACCTATATATCTTTTATGTTTCACAAGGGTACACGTATCTCTTCAATGGATTTATTCATCCTACTATCATGTCTATTTTGAGGTATGTTTGAGGTATTTATAGCTTGTATTGGTTAACTGATTTCCAAAAATGGGTTATTGTGTAGTGATAATGTGATCACAAAGGATTTATATGACTATTCATCATGTTTTTGGCTACATAGGGAATCCACAATAGATTACAACACGTAAAGGGAGTATGTAGTGGGATATGAATCACCGACATAGATCCCAAAATGAAATTGAAATTTAAAATGATCAAAGTGCCTTGTAAATGGATATTTTATGCCCGAATGGCTCAAAGGCCTTCTTTTTATTTAATTTTGGATAATTTAACTTTTAAGGGTTGAAGGGAACCCTTACATAACCCACATGCCCAAGGAACAAGGCCTATAAATGACCCAATACATGACCTTAAATGACTAAGACCTGACACACTTGAAACAATCCCTCCCCAGCATATGCATCTGGATGGTGCCTAGCTCCCCACCTCACATAGATAATCGGCTAGCATTTCCCCATGTAGAGCTGCATGGTGCCTAGTCCCAGTTGTAGTTTCCATACCCTCTTATTCTTCTGATCTGGTTAGTTCTGTACTGGTGGTTGCTATTTTTTGCTCTAAATCCTTGTTCGGGCCTACTCATGTGTGGTCTTCCCTTATTTTTGGTCTTTCCATTGGCCTAAAATCCCTATGGCTCAATGTCCATTGGTGGCCTGAATACCCTTCAACCTGAAGGCCCTATTTCCAAAAGGACTTTGGTGGCCTAAAGGCCTTGAGACCCGTAGTCCCAAACCGTTGGCCCGAATGCCCAAATTGGGTGAATAGTACTAGATGCTATAGTACCGAACAATACCTACTACAGTAACTACTACAGTGCTTATACAGTATTCAAAAAATCACCCACACTTGTCTTTCATATTGTATCTCTTAGATTCCAAGAAGGAGCCTCTACAAATTAGTTAGAGGCTCTTTGAAAAAATATATTTTATGATCTAGGTGATGTTTTGAGAACCTGGATATTCTTTGCAATAAACTTGAGCTAATATTTAAAGAACTTTTCCTCTATATAATTTCAATTGAAAATTAATATTTCCTTTTAACTATGACCTTATGTATCATGTATTTTCCTTATCTTGATTCCTTTTCATGTTAAAAATATCCCCTTATAATTGGGTTTGATTTTCATCATGAGAATATGATTTTGAGAAGTTTGATTGTCCCACACACACTTTATGTTGTCCTACAAGAGGGGGGCCCCTGTATAAATTTGGATGATCCCTCTAATTTATCATGAATGATTTCATGAATGAATAATAAATGATTTAGATTTTGTGAACTTAACACATGATATCTCTATTGTGGAAATTGCAAACTAGTATCCATCATAAAGGATTATCCCTTCACAATAAACATCTCACAAAGAATCCATTTTCATTAGCATACTTGGTACTCATTAACATTACATTGGCTTGTTCACATAGTTCCAGTACGATTTGTGTAATATTTATTCACTTTTCATAATACTTATATAGAAATACACACTTTTCCCTTCTTTTAATTTTTCCCATTTTTTGATTTTTGAAGATGATTCTCTTTTTATATGAACAACATATACAGGATATACCGATCTCTCTAAACACTATGGCTAACCCATAATATCATTTCATTCCTTATAATGACACTCTAAATATTCTTCTTAGATCAAATATTCTATTCTACCTGTTATCTGATAATTTTCCTATATAAAACTTCAAACTATAAAATAATGTTCAAATTATTGGTATCAGGTGTCCAATGAAACACAAAAAACAAGGTAAATTAAAAAAACCACCATGATCAATGTTAGAACATCATCACGGTGAAGAAACACCCAATAAACAACCCAAGGATATCATGTAATTTAATTAATAATAGAAAAAATTTAAAACAAACCTCATATGATTTTTTTCAAACACATATTTTGTAACACCCTGAAATTTTTAGAAAGAAGACTATGTTCTATTTTTTATTTATCATGCAACACAATTTCTAAACAAACCATAAAATATTATTATAAAAATATGATAGTTATAATGTAGCCATTAAATTGGAAGGTATAAATATGATTAACTATTTATGAAATATATATATAAATATCATAATAAATATAAATTTATTGATAAATTATTAGGAAATAAGAACTCAATTTTTAATGAAGACATTTTATTCTTCAATGAAATATGATTTATTCAAATAAAATTAATTCTTTTTGTGGGAAAATACTATGAGAAATTTATTGAATTCTTTTAAAAATTATTTTTTAAAACAAAATTAAATTTTTAAATCATCATATCAAAATTAATTTAGGGTGAAATTTTAGGATTTTAATAAAATGATTGATTTTTTAGTGAATAGTGAAAATTACTGATTTTTCAAATACCATCATTTTTTCATTAAATAATGGAATATATAAGTAATATTAAATTTAAGATTTGATATTAAAGTAAAATATGAACCATTTTTTTTAAATAAGCTAATTAATTTCATTTTAATCTGTAATTTTCATGATTTTGGAATAAGTTTATTTTTATACATTAAAAATGCAGTTTTTTGAAAACTGTTTTTAAGTTCATAATGTTTTTCAAATTTAAGTAATTTAAAAACAAAAAATGAAGAAATATTTAAATTATATATATATATATATATTATAGGTATTTTTATACGAAACAAAATTCATATATCAATGATTTTTATTCATAATCTTTATATATGATCATCTATTTCTTGAAAAATGCATTTTCCTAAAAAACTGATTTTCGTCGTGCTTTGTAGAATTATAATAAAATGAAATTATACCACTTATAAATATTTAATTTGTTAAAATTTATACCATATTTTTATTTATTATAATTATTATTATTTAATAACTTCAACATAATTTTTGTTCATAATGAATAGTGAAAAAGAGTAATAATTCATCACAACGATAAAAGGGTAAACTAGGTTAACCTAGATTAAAACTAAGTGATACGACTACCATTTTTCTTATTAAATCTTATTGAATGAATGTATTTATACCCTTATAAACTTATAATTTATATTTATTTATTAATGGGACACTTTTCCTTGAAAGTGACCTATGTAATATTTGATGTAAAGAAAACAAAAAAAAAATGTCACACTCTTACTTTTAAAAATATCCTGCTTTTTCACAACGGAAAAAATAAAGCTATGAAATAATATTAATGGTTATTTTGATAATAATATAATTATTTAAATTATTCAAATTTATTTATAATTTTTATTAATTATATAATTACCTTATATTCGTATTCAACAAAGACACATTATTAATTCAATAAATTGAAAAATAAAATAAATGAATTTAAAAATATTAGAAGTAATATAAATTGAATGAATTATTTTATTTCCTTAATTTTGTAGATAAATATATGATGTTAAATATTTTTTAATTTAATATATTTTAATTCCTTTATTGTCATGCTTTTTTCAAAGTCAAATTAAATGAATCATTCCAAAAAATGAAATTAATGTAATTTTATAATAAACTACTTTTTATTAAATGTCTTAAATTCTTTAAAATCATATCTTCATCCAAAATATTGGTATATGTTTAAAAATATAAACTACGGTTTATTCATGTACCAATTATCCTTTCATAGTAAAAATATTAACCCCAAAATATTAAAAACATTATCACCGTGGTAATAGTTATAAAAGGATAAAATGGGTTTTTGCACGTTACATGCACTTGTGTTATAATTAATTATTTGAATAAAATTATTTATTATTTAATAAATTGGATAAAATATTTATAACTTTTGGGTATAAAATATCTAATAAGGATAATTTTATTTTTAGGCTTAAATGTTAAATTGCCTAGGTAAAAACTAGTTACTATGGGGAAAACTAAAATAGTAAAAGTTAGTAAACTTGGAGGTAAAGGAAATAAAATGTTTTTTTAAAAAATATTTCTTAATTTTATAGTTTTTTATTTAAATTATATTCATTTAAATTCATTATTTATCAATTTCTAATGAAATTGGTTTGAGATAGACTTCCCATTATTGAATATTTTTGGGCATTTACAAAAATACCACTCCTTCTCAATTATAAAGGGGAACCTCCTATCCTAATTTCATCAAACATAAAAATAATCCTTTTCCAAAATAAAAAAACAAGTAACTTACTTAATTACCTCACCATTTTCTAGAGTCCTTGGTTGGATTATAAAAACCTCATAAGAAGGCTTTTAGGGAAAACCCATAGAGGTTGTTTAAAGAACTTGTATCGTTCTTCACCAATATTTTTTGTGTTATTTCTTAATCCACCGACATAAAATATTATTAAAATATGTGGATATAATAAAAAATGTATATAAAATATAATTATAGCTAATTATTTTATTTTAAAAACCTACATTCATGTTCTCTTCTATAAAATAGGAAATGAAATCATCGATCTTGTGTACGGCAGACTACCACCTCACGAACTGATGTACTTCATTTTCCATCAGCACCTCTCACAGATTCTTATAATGATATATTAAAAGTATATATATATATATATGATATTAATAACATAATTAAAATTTTTCAAAGTTAATATATCGTATATGTTCTTACCTTTCCATTCATTAAAAATGGAAACATCGTTCATGTGTATGTGTCGACTAGCACCTCCACAAAGCGTTCTGGTTCATTTTTCATTACAACATCACATGGATGGTATATATATGTGTAATTAAAGAAATAATATAATATTTATTATATAATTATCCTTATTTAAATTTTAAATAACACTTACCTTATTTCCATCATGTTCGTTGAAAAATAGAAACGTTACTGAGGCGTACGTATGGAGTACCATCTCCATGATTGTAACATAGTTCATTTTTCATAACCATATTTAATAGTTAGTTTTAAAATTATAGATTATTTATATAAATTATAATTATTTAATGATTATTATTATATATATGTTGAAATAAAGACCACTTAGACCATAGTTATCCTACAAAAGTCATTTTGGACATATGAGCTGAATATAATCAAAACATTCAACCTGAACATAGTTGATTAAGTAATTTATTATAAAATATAACTAAAATGAATATTAATGTTGAAAAATATTATTTATAAGGTAAATAATATAAATAATTTAATTATTTCAGAACATAAGTAAAATACATGATAATTTGTACTTAACGTAAGAGACTTTCTTTTTAAAACTATCCTCTTTTAATGTTGACCTTCCAACTCTTTTTATTCAATATCCTTATGATTTTATATGCTATAAAAAAATTATTTATACTTAAAAGGATAATAAAGTTCATTTTTGACCATAATATACTTTCTTTATATGTTTTCAAAATGGAATATTTTTAATATTTTACATAAGGGACACTTTACTTTAAAAATGTCTTTTAAAAGGTTTTAAATATTTGTTTTCTAAATTGTTCTATTACATTTCCATATTCATAATATTATTTTATTAATGTATTTATAGGAATATAAGTGAATTTAAAAGAATATTTTATTTCACTTGTAAATTTATTTCAATGGATTTTGAAAGGAATATTTTAAGGTATTTTATATAGAATGTTTTATCTTTATTTACAAAAGACAAAAGGATTGTGTTATTTTAACATATATGGCATCAAAGTATTTTCCTACCACCACAATAATTATTTGATATTTATATATCTAAGATTACTTATTTTATTCAAATAAAAAACCTCTTTACCTATTTTAAAATTATTTTTAAAAGGGTTTTAAATGGAATGAATATTTTGATATCTGGAAATTTTTTTCTTATGGGTATAAGGGATCAACCTAATACACCCTTTTCACTGGGTTATTAAAATTTTATATCTAAATAACATTCTTTATATTTTTAATATTATAGTATTCTTATAAATTATATATGTGAGTATATCACATATATAGCTATCTAATTTTACCTGCCTTTTATGGGGTAATACATTCCTTCTGATGATTTATCAAATAACTTATTTAACAAATATTTATTGAGTATTATATGAGGCAAGATTATCAAAATCATTTCTTATTATAGTTAATTATTATGTATATTCCTTAATATTGATTTCCTTGTTTGTCATACATAATCATAAACTCGTTCTGATGAGTGCACCCAGATATCTCTCTAATGCATTGGGTAAAACATTTGTATCATGGTAAGTTATATATGGGATTATAAATTAAATCTAATCCATTATTGTTCTTTTTCCACCATTTTATTTTATTCAATAATTTAGAATTTACTTATTCTTATTTCATGTTATACATTATTTCCACATTTCCTATGTTTCCATGCTCTTAGTACCACGTTCTTTATATAATTCTCCCATGTTTTTACTCATGGGCTTATAGTTAACGAAAAGTATATTCTACTTTGTAAGGGTGAAATCTATAATTTTTTTTGAAAAAGTATTTGTATTTTTTTAAGATTAAAATGGAAACTTTAAGAGTTTTATTTTTTCATTTAATATTTCTTAAAAATGTTTTATGAAATGTTTTTGGTATAAAAGTGTATTTCTTAGGAAGTAAAATGTTATTTTGAGCCTAAAGATTAATTTTGAAAAATAAAAAACTTCGGTCAATATTCTTGAACTAACAAGTTTCTTTCTTCCGTTCTATATGTCCCTTAATGATATTTTATGCTCATCCTTGATTTTAAAATTTTTTTTCAGAGGGATATAATGATGAGTATTGAAAACTATGGGGTTAAGATGATAATTATGAAGATAAGTTAGAAAAATAAAACATGGAATATCAAAAAATAATATTTGGGGAGAAAAATGGATAATAATTGGAAGTTAAATTTTTTTGGTGATGTAACATTTATGTATGGGTGATGGACTAATTCACTAAAACTCTTAACCAAAAAGATCCTAAAATGTAAGAAAATAAATTCTTTACTTTGAACTCAAGACTATGTAATGTTTAAGGTAGATACCATACAATTTATTCTCATTGGTGATGATCATTTATTGAAGAAACCAAGCCCATATTCCTCTAGATCATCCACACGAACTAGATGAGCCTATAGATACATTGGTATTCTGTATTTGTGTGCTAGAACAGATAATCAAAGATTATTTTGACGTCTTTATTATTGTTATAGAATCGTTCCTTTAATTCGGGATAAATAACATGGATTAAAGTGCTCAGATATCATCATTCTCACTATAGGATTTGGTATAGATGTGATAGGGGATATCAAATCCAAGGTATTTAATATTACCACAAATTTAAACTTCTCATCTCTTATATAGAAAATTTTAAACTACAAAAAATTTCACTTAAGCCCCCTGGTAAATTAAAAATTCTTAATAACCCATAAATTATAGTAAATGACATAGTAACCATGTCTTAAATTTCATTTATATTTTATAACATACTAATAACATTAAATATATTTAATGTGATAAGATTAGATCTATTACTTTGAATTTCTTCCCCAAATAAATACTCAATAAAACCTGAATAATAATATTCATTCAGAATATATTTGTTATGTTTTAAAATAATTACTAATGGATATAGTGAGTAGATAAATTCAAATATTATTATTGTGGACATAAATAATATTGAATTTATTTATTTCATGATGATCAATAAAAATAATACATCAATTGAACCTCGTGGTTAGTCCCACCATGGCCTAATTTCCTATTAATTAAAATAGGAAAAACTCTTGAATATGCTTAATGTGTGTCTACTTTTTTATCTCAATAGTAGTGAGTAATAATCATTAACCTAGAGTGCTTCCAAGATACACATCAAGGCTCCTATGGAGATAATTTATATTATAGGCATGAAAACCACTCCTATAAATAGACACCATTTATTTTAATAGCATTTTTGTATAATATTTTATAATTTGGATGCATAAATTCTATCTCTATTCTTACCTTATTTATTTATTCATTGTATGGAATTTCTGGATAAACCTACCAAATTACACAATAGACATAGATTTATTGAAGGCACTAGCATCATGGTAAATTTGGATTGAAATATCTCTTCCTCTAATCAAATATTGAAAATATTGTCTTAATCATTCAACCAAATCAATACCACTAATTACACACCCAATTCATGCTACCTCACCAAAATATAATTGTTATGGTTTTTATAGTGCGTCAAAGTATGTGATAAAATGGTACACATAAATAATTATCTCAAGACAATATTTTAATAACTAATGACACCATAATATGAGTTATTTCTATTGGTGCGTCATTCCTCATGATATCAACTACTCATGATCACCATATGTGAACTTCATTGGTAGATGTCTCAATACTGGTGATCCCAAAACACCATATATTTAGAAATAATATTTGAAATATTGTCATGATGTATCTAGACCATGGTAAATATGTTTAAGACTACATTCATAGTATCTCAATGTTCTCATTATAGTTGAGAACTATTATAAAATTTTAATACGACATGTATTCTAAATAATTTAACATTTATATAGTACATGAAGAAGTAATTTTACTATCATGACAATAGGAAACAAATGTATATATAAAACTATATACACATAATGGTAATCCAATTGCATATAGTAGTTGGGTGTAGGGAACCCATTCACAACACTCCCACTTTCACTAGAGACAAATACTAATAACTCTAAACCTACTAGGTTGCACATGATAATCATGTTTCTTTTGAGATATGTATTTAGATTGCAAGTCTTTTAAATTATCCTTTATGGATACTTATCTAACTAAAATTTCACCTCTTTCAGTAAATTCCTCAAGAGAAAAAACTTAAAAAGTGTATTATTTTTTCCTTAGTGTGACATATGCTCCTTGGAAGTGTCATTTATACTATATTAATAGTGTATTGTGTAACAAGGAATACACCTATAGGTATGATTGCAATATCTAAGATAAATATACATATCTAGATTACATTAATTGACACATAAAAAGTCATTATATACTTGGATTCATATTATTAATCAATATTCATTGGTTTCTTTGAGCTTCTCCAACTCATTTCACCACAATTAAGGAAAAAAGGAATTACTTGAATATGATTTTAGATCATCATGATCTATTTGGAAGCTATAATAATTTTATCCCCTATTTAATATCTCCTTATCTCCTCCATACACTAGGAATATATCATTTAATTTTCTCATGTACTTTAGGGTAGTTTTTACTTCTTCATAATGTAGCTCCCCTAGGTCCTCTCGATATCTACCCACTATGATTAATAGAAATGTGATATAAAACCTAGTATATAACATAGAATATATAATAGAAAAAAGTATTGAATCATAAGGTATTTTAATCATCCTTTCAATCTCTCTTGTGTTTTTTGACACATTTTCTCCAAGAAATTTATTCCATGTGACATTGAAAATAATCCAATATTGGTTTGTTCCAAAATATACATTTTGAGTACCTCATAGAAATATATATATTGACTTTTCCAAATAAACCTTTGAGATATATATCTATAGAGCTTCATCATGATAATATATAAAAATTCACCTAATTATTTCATGGATAATCATTCATTTAACCATGTCTTTACTGACTATAAGACTTACACTTTTTTTCTTATATTTAATATGTTACTAAAATATAATACTATGAAAATGATGAAATTCCCACTAAATAACTTGTAGTCACATGGATAATATTCATTCTTGATGAAACCAAATTACCTTATAACCTAATTAAAATTAACATTCCATGATTGTGATTCCTACTTAAATATATTAATGGATATTTATATCTTGTATCCTATGATAGTATTCTTTGACATGATATACCCTTAATCATGTGTTGTATATATGTCTCCAATTTTTTTTTAAAAAATAATTATTCACATTAATTTTTAAAATCTCAAAATCATGGAAGGATATTATTTCAAGTAATATTATAGTAAATTTTATCAACATGACTAGTGATACGGTTTCATCATTGTTAATGACTTAACATTTCGTGAAACCCTTGGGAACCAGTCATGCTTTATAGTTATTTACTTCACAATATATGTATATTTATTTATTGAATACCAATTTACACACAATATGTTTTATATCACCCATAGGGACTAAAAAAATCTAAAAATGATTTTGGTAAATGGAATTCATCTCATAATTCATGACTTATTTCCATTTAGTAGTATATTTTTCATCTACCACCTCCTTGTAGGATATAGTTTACCATTCTCAAAATGTAACGCATCATCTATCTTGATGATAAGAAAACAATATATTTATGGTTATAAAATATATCTAGAATACTTATGTAGTACTCATTTATTCATAACATATTTATCTCCCATTATCTATTGTGAAAATTGTTCATGTGCCAACTCTTGTGCATTTGGAGCATCATCTTTATCAGACTCAAATAATCTACCATTTTTTCATTGGAAATGTGTTCCCTTTATAGAAATATGCAATGTATTTTTATAATTACATGTCCATATAAATTTTTATATATGTAATATCGATTAGTTTCTTTAAGAAAAACTATCAAGATACACTTAGTTCTTCAACATGCTAGTTTTTCATTAATTATGGTCATGAAAATGCTCCGCATACCCATACACACATATGTGATATAGAATGTTTCATTCAATACCATAAATCATATGGAATCCATTATAAAACTTTAGTTAGTACTCAATTTATTGTATATGTCGTTGTCTATAGTTTATATCCCCAAAATATTAATTTTAGATCTTCATGACTCATCATCGATCTAATATGTCAAGCATGGTATGATTCCTCCTATCACTTACACAACTCCACTGAGGTGTATAAGGATGAGTTAATTGAGTGACTATCCCACACTTCTTTAAGTTGACGATGAATACTTTGTTTAGATGTTATCTATAACATTCCGTGTGGATTTTCTTAATCTTAATTCTAATATAGTTCTCAATTTCATTTTGATATTCCGTAAACATTCTAAAGGAAGATGAATTATACCTCACTAATTAGATATATCCATATATAAAAAATTAATTGGTAAATGTAATGAATTAGTAAAATCCACTCCTTCTCTATACTATGAATAGATCACATAAATTAGTATGAAATAATTACATTTGTTCTATAGATCTTTATACCATACCAGGGAAAGGTTCTTTTGTCATTTCCCTTACAAACAGGCATGAAATATATCCATCGGTTTTAAATCAATAGAAATTAAACACCCTTCTTGATGTAATTTATTTAAATGCTTATCATTTACAAAAAAATGTATAAATTTCCATAGGTGGGTAGGATATGATTCATTTTCATTGGATTTATAATTTATTTCCAAAATTAGGATTTCAAATTAAAGTATATACAATCCATTATTAAGATGTTCCATACTATAACAAATGTTATCCTTATAAAAGTGTCAACATTAAATTAGAAACATGAAATGAAAGCCTATAGTGTCTTAAATTGACACTAAGATTATGTCTCTAGTAATATAAGGTATATAATAATAAAAATTTTACACAAGATACATTCCACTAGGAAAAGTAAGATGATAATCTCCCAATGTTAATATTGTCAAACTTTCACCATTTAATTCTTGGAGTTACACATCCCCATATGAAATCTTCTTGGATCCACTTAGTTCCTATATTTATATATAAATATTTGAGACACATGTGGTATCCAACACCCAACTTATAAAAATAGTCTTATTAAATTCAATGAAAATGTACCAAAAGCATAAGGATGCCTTTTCTTCTTTTTCTTAACCGTGTAATTCTTCTTCTGATGGCCTATCTTACCACATTAAAGGTAGATTTCCTTATTCTCATTTCCCTCCCTCTATATTTTTGTATTCATAGATTGGATTTATGTTATTGTATTTATCTTATACTTATCCTTGGACCCTTTATCCTTTCCATTATTTATTTCCTACACCACAAGGATTGAAGAGTTGGTATTATTCATATCCACATATTCTTGGTGAACAAAATCCAACAGATCTAGAAGTGAATTTTTCATGCTATTCAAACTTTAATTATGGATGAATGTTTATAAGCTTTGTGTTAAAGAGGAAATAATGAGATTATTTTCTAGTTATTAGATTAACATTAACCAAAGGGACTCCAGTCTCTCAATGTACTCAATAATTTTGACCATATGAGGTCCTACCCAATTCCTTTTTACAAGATTTAACCTATATAGTTCCATGGAAGTATCATATCTTTCTTATTGTGATAAATCATGAACAAAACTGGGTGAACCCTAAATCGGTAACTCGAGATAGCCTAGGACAAGGCCAAATAGGGATTCTTGATTATCCCAGGATAGAAACTAGTGATAGAAATCATGAATACTTTGTTGGGAATGATTTATCCCACGAACATTAAATCAATATATAAATAAAAAGAGATAAATAAGACTAAAAAGGCATCATAAAATAAATAAAATTGTACATACTTACATGTGACACCATATGTCACCATCAACCACTAAACCAAATTCACTTTATGGAGATTGAGTCCAAGCTGGAAGTAGCACCAAAAGATAATAATTGAGATATAGATATAGTCGTGAGTATTAAAACAATGTAAGAGTTCTTGAATAAAATATTCACTATTTTTTTCTTTTAAAAAGAAAACAAATTCATGTTATTTTGAGAATAATATATATAAAAATTATGGTTTTCAATTTTTATTTGAAAACAACTATCAAGGTTATATTTTTATATAAATCCATTTTCCATTACTTTATTAATATAGTTTCCAAAACTTGTTAAAATAGGTGTGGAAAGATAGATATAGAACAATATATGAAATAAACATGCATTTAATTATTTTAGACAAGGAAATAAACTAAGAAAATGATCAATTTAAAATTGTACCATGAAAACTAGAATAATAGAGAGAAAGAACCAAGGGTTATCCCAAAGAACTGGGGTTAATATGGTCCTCAGATCCTCATACTCTTAGTGATCAAATCGTGAACCTAATGGTCCATCTCCATCTTGATCTTATCAATCCCCATTATAGAATTTTAGTTAGTGATGTGATTTAATCCTTCTAGGGAGACTGGTCCTCGGCCCTGTCAACTTTCCTAGCCTACTAGACCTAGTTTTCCCACCTATATACCAAGTATTACAATGTCCCATTCCATAATAGAGGTTACTTTTTTTCAGGACAACATATACATACATTTTACATACATTTACTAATACCACCATCCACTTTCTCACATCTGAACTCGTTTTTTGAGGAAAACCCCTTTACCATTCCAAAATGCACAACAAATCACTAACACCATTACTAATGTACATTACATGTCACACATTTCGTACACATCATTTTTCAAATACCAGGGGATTTCATTAAAAAGGGGTTTCTATTTCTATAAAATAATTAAAGGTGACAACCCAACCTTATCACATTAAAATTGAGAAACTATTTTAATTTGGAAAAGTGATTAAAAATTTAAAATTCACTAACTTTCAAACAAGAATTTTTTTTTAAAAAAATGGGACCACTATTAGAATTTTAGGTAAAAGTGGGGCAGTGAGGGAAAATAAATTTTGAAGAAGTAAAATTCACATTTCACAGTATATAAATTTCATATATTGATAAAAAAACACATTTTAAAGAGAATCAATAAATCATGAATTTCAAATTAATGTTATGGGAATAGAGAACCTACCTCAAAAAACACTGCTTTTGAGGATGGAAATCAAAATTCACTTTTTTATGTATGCATTAATATGCACACACATATATATATAAATATATAAATATAGATAAATAAATACCCCAATATGTAATATAAATATTTATCATGACCTAACCCAAGTAGGGGCTTGAGCTGCAACTACCACAAACCCACCTTCATAGGCCAAGGGTAGTTGAGGCTCCATCCCTGACTTGGGCCGGGTTGTGAAAGATTGGTATCAGTTCAAGTTCATTCCTTTGGATGTTTTTCAAACATATCCCCTTAAGAGTAATTAGTTGGGTTTAGGGAAATAGTGTCAAGGTGTATCACGTGTGGATATCACACCATGGAGTCCAGTGATGGTGTGATGACCAACTTATCTACTCACCAGGACCTTGACAACCTGATTTTAGATTCGGCATACTGACACATTTATTTCATGGATTAATGGTTAATGAAAAATATAGGATTGAGTATTTGACCATCCTTCTTGAGTCATATCCCCAGTAATTTTGATATATATATATATATATATATTTATTTATTCAAATGACCATGGTACTCCTTGATAACTTTCAGGATGAATCCACGATGACATCCATCCAGGATACCAACTCTGGTTCATGATGATGATCCTATAAGTGATGAGGCCTCAGTTCAGGTTTCATCCTAAGACTCACTTTCTATAGGTGGTAAGGTAGTAGAACCACCACATTTTGAGCTATAGATTATCCTAGCTGAGCAAACTGAGGACATTCACGTTCTAAGCACACTCCTTGAGTTCTAGCATCAATTACTGATGGGGATCCATGGTGAGATTGATCCTCAAAAAAGAGAGGATTGTCTAGATTTGGTGGTATGTATCTTCAGTATTATATATACACTGATGGATCAGGCAGTGGCACTAGTAGACAACCTTTTCCATGGAGAAGTTGAGTGTTCGTGGAACATGGTTACACATATTCACAATGAGTCGACACTCTCATGGGATGAATTCCAGCAACTATTCCATGAGGAGTACAACCCCTAATTCTTATGCTCAGTCCTTGTCTAAGAGATTCTAGAGCTAAATATGAGAGGGATTAAAGTGTTTGAGTATGAGGGATGGTTCATTGACCTTACACATTACTCCCTTGAAATTATCTTTGATGTCTACTTACAATCATGGAATTTTGGGCAAGGACTCCACCGAGGGATTCAAGCCAGTGTTGTGCTCATGTGCATCCCCACCTATGCCAGGGTGTTAGAGCAGGCACTGGTGATAGAGAGATCTCTTCTTGAGGGATGCTAGGAAGTTGGATTTTGAATTGGGCATCCCATATTTGAGTCATCTGTAGCAGCTAGTATGCACCAATCAATGCGATCTTGGTGAATAATTCTATTTCTTAAGCAGATTATGGAACATGGTCTTGTGAGGCCGAGGGAGCGTAGAGCGGAGGAGAATCCCAGAGAGGGTCATTGTTTTTCCAATGACATGAGTAATCACATGGCATAAGATTTCCCAAATAGGAATGCTGGGTAGAACATGAAGATATATGATAGACAACCATAGTAGGGGCATCAACATGATCATGGAACTCCTAGGAGAAAACATGGTGGTCCCCAGGGAGGCGGAGCTAGTAGAGATGTAGGACGATCAATGGGTGGTGGAATCCACTATGAGATCCTTCCACCTACACTAGGTGACCCATGTCAAGCACAGAGAGCTTGCTGCTGGGGCCACAGACAACTACAATCATTAAAGGCTTATGAACCCATGACATATGAGATGATTAGAGGTACGCTTTTCTTCCTTTCCACCTTCTGTAGTAGAAATTTATCGAAACTATTGTGAGGAACTCTTTTTGTTATGCTCTTTTTTGATGTTTAATCAGGGTGATATAGGGAGTTATTTTAACCTTGTGTTGGTGTTTTTTGTTGTATATTTGAATCCACAAGGAATAAGGGTTGTTCCCCCACCAATACACATTTTTTGAGATGTGAGAAAAATCTTGAGGGGGATTCAGTGCCTCCCAAAGAAGATAGTATCGAGGTGAGGTGGATGGGTCCCTCTAACTTGTGCATTCATGAATAGGTTTCTTGATGAAGTGTTGGAGTGGCTCCTATAATTTATTGTGGATTATTTCTACATGAACCATTTTCTTAGGATTCCACTAGTGTGTGTGGAAGAGTTTCTATTTTGGGGTTACTCTCCTTCCAAGAGAGGAGAAGACGCGTTGGGTATGATAAGTTCTTTTTATTTCTAGCTTCTCATGGTTGGATGATTTAACTCACCTAGGTTTTTTGTTGGTACATTTGGGTGTTCAAGGTCATCTTTAATGCAGTGGTAGGAAGTTTTCTCATATGGGTCAAGGTAGTTCAAACCCAATGAATAGAACTTAGTGAACGCAACGACTCCACCCAAATCATTGATGAATGCATTCTTCACCAATGATCTATCCATAATCGATATAGGACTCATTAATTTATTTTTTACACCCTTTTTATTAAATGTAAAAAAGGGGTCATTATTTTCCCCCTTCCTTGCTTCCACACGCATGAAGCTCCCCACACATGGTTTATTCTCCATTTTTTCATTTCTTTTTATTTCCCTTACTATCACTCCTCTATCCTATCAATTCTCATATTCTATTATTTTGTCCAATATGTCCTCATATCTCATATATCATATATCATTATATTTAAACCAATTAATTTGAAATTATTTTCTTTTTTAAAATTAAAACAATTCAATTTAATTAACTGAACATTTTGTTCTACCATTATTATTATTATAATCATCATCATCATCATCATCATTATTATTATTATTTATTAATTCTGAATTTGTTGACCACATTCAACCACCCCATTAGAGATATGATCTCATCCATCACCACATTCACAGCGAGTAGCCTCTTCCATGAGACTTTTTTCCTGGTCTCTACTCTGAATCAATGATGTCACGCAACATGCTTCCATAGTCTATGCTCATTCATTGATCCATTCTCA
Source organism: Viscum album (assembly GCA_963277665.1). Lineage (NCBI taxonomy): Eukaryota > Viridiplantae > Streptophyta > Magnoliopsida > Santalales > Viscaceae > Viscum > Viscum album. The sequence continues at coordinate 727,061,687 of OY728158.1, read as the reverse complement.
TTTCATTGATCCGTAGTGAATCTGTGGGTCTGATCGGGCTGGGTACCTCTCGTAAAATTTGATCTGGGACAGTGGGGATCTAGATAATGATGATCACAAAGAAAAATGGTGAGAAAGGAAAAAGGACAAAGGTTTGTTGATAAAGGGAAATCAATACTGGACATTCGATCAAGAACAAGGATCTCAGGGTTATAAAACAATTGAAAACAAATTATTTTTTGTACATGGGAACATGAAAAGGCTATAAAAGGGAATAATTGAAGATCAACATTTGATCTACACAACCATTTAATCAAAAGTGTGTAAAAATCAAATTGAAGAGCCCTACTTCAATTATGGATCGGTCAATGATGAATAACATGTTCATCAATGATTTCAAAGGATTTGTTGTTCTCATTTCATTTTAATCTACTCTGATGTGATGTTTTGTCATAATCCACCATTAAAAGAGGGTGGATGAGCTCTGGATTTCTCCCATGGTTTATATGACTAAACATAGAGAAATATGCTTGGAGGTACTCTTTTAGAGTATCCATTTCACCTAAAACAAATTAATTAATTAATTTAATAATTAATTAACTATATAACACACTACCAACGACTTAGGGGTCGAACATCCCACACCAACCCATTTTATGTTGCACTAAGGGTAAAAATTGTGCTCTAAACTCAACCCTGGTCTCAGAATTCTAATATGAGACTCCATTTATGAAATATTCCACTTTTTTTTGGAAAACTTAACATGCATAGTAATAATATATTTAATATTTTTTAAAAAATTAATTTCAAGCTCACTGGGGCTTGAAATAATGAATTATCATAGCTCTTAGATCCAAAAATATTCCTAGAAATATTTTAAAGTATTATTCTAAAAAATTATAGTCTCTACATTATTACCCTATTCAAATATTTTCACCCCTAAAAAGAAAAACTAAGTAGAAAAGTGGGGATACTGGGCTAGCTTCTGGATTTTCCATATATCTTCCCTACAAAAAGATGTACCACCAAAGGATTAGTATGAAACTACATCATAACTTCATCTCATAACATGACTGGAATGAATGTTCATCAAGAAAAATTTTGATGTTATTCCCTTCTTTATAAAAATCCATTAGGTTAAACTCCTAAGGATATTGAGTCATGCAATACCTTTCATTCAATGTCACCCCAAAAGATAGTGCCTCCACATCCTTAAGAAAAAAACTACTATTTACATATCTATGTAGTGATTCACATAGTTCTGTTCATGGGGTCTCAACCACCTCGACCTGTATGCAATAACTTCAAACAAGGTAATTAAAGTTGATGTTGTGAACACAAAGGTAATAATGAACAAGGTAGGTGAGAAAACTTATAAAACCATAAGGTGCTAGACACAAAAATAATGTGGTCCACCCCATGCATTGTTTCCTCTCTTGGAAGGAGAGTAACCCTAAACTAAAAACTCTACCACACCCACTGGTGGCATCCCAAGAAAAAAGGGTTAAGAAGGGAAAATCAAGATGAAATTCCAAGACCTACTCCAACACTCTATCACACAACCTTTCCCTAAATGCACAAGTAAAAGGGACTCATCCACCACACCTTGATACTATCCTCTTTCGGTGGCACTGACTCACCCTCACAGTTTTTCTCACATCTAAAAAATGTGTCCTGGTGGGGTAATAACCCCTCTTCTTCATGCATTCGAAGATACACTGAACAACACCATTGCATAGTTACATTGATGCACCGCATCACCCTAGTTAAACAACGAGAAAATATCAAGAAAATGCACCTCACAAAAGTTTCTACAAATTTTTACAACATAAGGTTGAAAGGAAAAAATGTATACCTATAATAGTCTCGTATGCCACAGGTTCATAAGCCTCTAAATCCTGTAGGTGTTCGTGGCCCTGACCGTCATCTCCCCAAAACTAACATGGGCCTCCTAGTGGTGGTTATGGAAGTATGTCATAGTGTTTTCCACCACACATAGCTTATCCTACTTATTTTCCAGTTCCTCCTCCCTACGAACTACCCTACTCTCTCATAGGAGTTCCCTGGTAATGAAAATACCTCTACTATTGCGGTCCATCAGCTATATAACAATGTTACATGACATTCCTGGTTGGGTAGTCTCATACCATATAACCTCTCCCATCATTGTTAAAACAACACCCCTCTTCGGGATACCCTTCACCTCTGTGTTGCCTCAGCCCTACTCGACCACAAGCCTAAACCTACACGTGAAAGGGTTTACTACTCTGAGATCCCATCAACTGGAACCTGCTAGCTACATCCAATGACTATGTTTTGGGACTCCAACTTCTATATCCAACAACCTTGAATCCCTTTGACATAAATCTCCCTATCTCCAGTGCCCTCTATTGCACCCTAACATAGACGGGGATGCACAATGGGACAACGATGGATTGAATATATAAGTAGAGACCCTTCTCAATCTTCCCTTATCGAATGTATCCATCTCAAATCATGTAAATTGATTTACCTATAAGTTCTATGAGATTATTCACATACTCATCCACCGAAATCCCTTCCTATTTATACTCCATAAGTTCATGGATCCAAACATAGTGTATGTAATATGGTAAGTACTCCTCATGGAACATTCACTGATAGTCGTCCAATGAGAGAGTCGACTCATCCTACACCTGTGTAACCAAGCTCCACCAATGCCCTACTACTCCATGGAAAAGGCTATCTTTCATTACCACCACTTGATCTGTCAGAGTTTGGAAAAGTTTAAAGATGTATACCATCGACTCTAGAAAATTCTCTATAGCCTAAGGATCAGGATCTCCATAGAACCTTAGTGGTATCTGACATTTGAACTCATATAGTGTTATCATACTGTGAAAGTCCTCATCCTGTTCTGCTAGGATGATCTACTACTCAATTGGTGGAGGTGATCATACCTTCACACCTAGAGGAAGGGGGTCACATGTTGGACCCTAAACTGAGGCCTTGTAACTTGTATGATCATCTTCAAAAACCAGATTTGGTATCCTAGATGGATTTCCTCGCAGAGTCATCCAAATATTTATTAAGGATTACCATATTATAATGAGAATATATATATATATTTATATAAATGGGGAGTAGAATAAATAAGTATAGTTAAAGAATAAATCTTATATGATGCATTTACCATTAATCCCTGCAAAAAATGTCTCAGCATGCCAAGTTGACAAGAAGGTAATCAGGGTCCTGGTGAGTGGATACGTCAGTCACTGCACCATCACTGGACTCCCAAGCCTTAGAGACATACTCAATACAATTTGAAATTGTTTCCCAAAACCTAGATAAATTATCTTAAAGGGATATGTAAGAACAATGTCCCATGGAATGAACTTTATCTAATACTAATTTGTCATAACCTACCCCAATCCAGGGTTAAATCCAAAACTACCCCAAGCCCTCCTTTATAGTCCAGTGGGTCGTGACATGCACCAAATGGAAAACTAACCTGGGGGGGGACTTTTGCAATGTACTTGTACATAGAAACATGCAGACAACCATATCAATGAAAACCTATAGAGGCAAAGAATAAAATATATAACACTTCTATAATGTAAACTAAGATCACATGATCCTATAGACAATACAAAAGTATAGTAGTGTAAACTGAATGTAAAGGGGAAAAATACATTCCCTACCAGAAATGTGTCCTAACCTGAAATGAAACTAGAAATTTAATAGCATAAAGAGATCCCTACTCTTAAATCCTAAGGTAAGTCCATTGTACAAGGTTCAAACACCCAGTATCACTAAACCTCTCTGTATTCTTGTTCAACCTATTCTCCACATGAATAAGAAATGTCACATGTGGGAAAATACCATGTAGGGGTGAGTATTAACCTACCCACCAGGATACCCCGAAAGCTGATGGTGGAGTTGTAAGAGATAAAATGGAAGAGGAAGACACTAGATAGCACAAGGTACAATGAAAGAGTACAACTCAACACAAAAGTGAGTGAAGGTAACCTCAGAAAAACACAATGGGATCGACACGGTGAGCATATGAACTACTCATCTAGTCTTTACCACCTATAATAGGAGAGTAGAATCATCCAATCATGAGAATCTAAACATGGAAAATATGTGGCATACCTTGAGCATATTCACCTCTCCTAAAAGGAGAGTGTTCAAATCCAAGGTGTATATATAAAATAAGTATTGATATATAAGCTTATTCAAAGAATCCCAGACAAGATATTAAGTGGATCTCTCTATCACGTCTTATCCAAATAATAAGAGTATACAATAGTTCCAAAAGTCCATCAATGATGATCAACACCCCACAAATCTTCCCTAAACACACTATTTTATGTAACTCAATCACCACACATTGATAATATTTGATTTGGGCAGCACTAACTTGACCACATGGTTTTAGGTTGCATCACAAGAATCTGTGCCAGTGGGGAAAGAGTCTCTCTTCCTTATGAGTCAAAACATACATCCAACCACATCTTATCAATATGTCGCATACTTATGGGGGATCAAACTCCAGGTAAGGATCTCATGACCCTGTAACACATGGGGTTCATACTCCTCTAGTCACCAAGGAAATACACTACCCAACCCCATTGGAGAGTAATGCTCAGGAATGTCATTGGGGAACTCCACTGCCCATCCATGATGGAGGCCAACACCCATAAAGGACCTTAGGGAACTCCACTTCCCAACCCCGCTAGAGGGTAATGCCCAAAAATGTCATTGGGTAAATCCATTTATCAGACCTTCTAGAGGGTAATTCTTGATAGAAGTTCACCGGGGAACTCAACTACCCATCCCTACTGGAGGGTAACATTATGGAGAAAGTCATCAGGGTACTCCACTTTCCAGACCTGATGGGGTGTAACACCCAGAAATCTCAAGTGATTCTAGATAATAACAACTATAATTAGGTGTCTCTTAGTGCATTCAAATCCTGAAACATTTTATATCATATCTCAAAATTTTCCACTGAGGGAACAATCGAGTTCTACGTGGTAAAAACTCAGGATATAGGCTACTCATGGAAAAAAATATTAGGTCAAACTAAAGAGATATGAATGTTTGAAGATTAATTAAGGAGTATAAGTAACATAAGGGACTCAAACAACATGTTGTCTCAATATGATATCAGATTTTGTTTTTTCTAGCACACATATTCTAGGTCATGCAGTACTATATGGTGTGTAAGGGTACTACACGACATGTCTCAACCAAAAGCCTCACAAGCACATGAGGAACATCATTGGTATGAACACAAAAAGATTAATTCCAAACTCATTCATCTATAAACAGTCTTAGATGGAAACATGGGTCAAACCATTATGATCCTCATGGAAAAAATCTCATGATAATTTATTCAGTTGATACAATTGGAAACTCGATGAAAAGGTTTAATTTCACTACATTACGATCAAATGGTGCTTTGTGGTCCCATGAAATGAGTCCAAATTAAATACCCAAAATTTTTCTTGAAATGTCCGCCTTAATTTCAGGGCTGCATTGTCACTGGAGGTTCATAATTCTGACACCATATTAGAGAGATATGTTAGATCCAATATTTTATAAGAATAATAATTATATTATGATTGGGTGTTCTATTGAACCAAGTCACAGGTCTCAAAGATGTTTAAAAAAATATTCTTGAAATGATCATCTCAAATTCAGGGTCATGTTGCTATAGATAGTTCATCAAAAAAACATCTCAATTAAAAGATATAACTGATATAATACTATTTAACCAAGATTTATAATAATAATATTTTATATCACTATTATAATTATAAAATTTTATTTAATTTAAAATGGGGGGCACTATTTTCCTCCCTTCCTTGCCTCCACATGCGTGCATTACCCCACCCATGTTTTATTCTCCCTTTTTTCATTTTTTTTATTTCCCTTACTATCTCTCTCTCTCTTATCTATTCTCATATTCCACGATTTTCTCCTCTCTATCCTCATATAACATATCTCATATATCAATAATTAAAACCAATTATTTTAAAAGGATTATAATATATTAAATTAAAAAAATATAATTTAATTAACCAAACATTTTATCCCACCATTATTTTTAATAGTAATTATTATTAATGTCCATCACATTGACCACATCTGAACACCCTTTTGGAGATCTGAGCCCATCCACTATCACATTCACAACAATTAAAATCTTCCATGAGACCCTATTACTCCACTCTGAATCAAAACCTTCACACTTCATGCTTCCCAGTTCTACGCTTGGTTCAATTATAAATTCTCATTTTGTCTATCTACCATAAATTTGAGGGTCCGATCAGGCATGGTACCTCCCAGCAAAGTTGAATCGTGGCCATGGGGATCTATCTGGTGATGAACGCAAAGAAAAATGGTTATAAAGGTATAATAAAAAAAATTTACAGCTCGAGGCCAACATTTATTGGCCAATCAATCTAGATTGGGGATCCTATAGTCAGAAAGTAATTAATAACAAATTACTTTATGTTCATGGGAACATGCATAGAATGAAAAAGGGTGGAAATCAAAGAATAATGTTCAATGTACTCATTAATTTAATCAATAGGTAATAAAACACAAAATTGAGATTCTTTGCTCAATTATGGACCGATCTATGGGGATGAACCCATTCGTTGATTATTTGGGGGGAGCTATTGCTTTCACTACATTCTAATATGTTCTAATCTGATGTTTTTTCATAATCCACCAACTAAGGAGGGTGGATGAGCTCATAATTTCTCCCAATGTTTATTCAACTAACCCTAGATAAATATGCCTAGAGGTAATATTATATATTGTATATTGTTCTTAAAATTATTTAATTAATTTGTTTAATAATTAATTAACTCATTAAATGCACCACCAATGATATAGGGGCTCAAACATCCCATACTGACCCATTTTTTGTTGCTCTTAGGTTAAACACTTCATTTTATACTGAACCATGGACTTAGATTTCTAATATGAGACTTTATTTATGAGTTATTCAATTTTTTAGGAAAAAAATCATGCTTGTAATAAAAATATATTTTATATTTTATAAAAAATTAATTTTGGGCTCACCGGGCCTCGGAATCATGTGTCGTCTTGGTACCTAGTTTCGAAAATATTCCTAGAAATATTTCGAAGTATTTCAAGTAAAAAAAAAAATTATATACAATATTCCCCACTCTATGAGGGAATATGTACAAAGAAGGTATATATATAAATTTATTATCCATTCATATGGTTGTAAGTATCATTTGTGAAAGGCGGTCCAAAACGCATGATAAAAATATTTGAAACCTAAAAATTACAAAATTCCTGACTAAAAATTTTAAAAAAATGAATAACAAAACAAAAAGTAACTAAATTTCATGGAGAATACATTGACTTTAATGGTCGTGGACAAAATCAGTCCCAGTGGGACTCAATGACCAAGACATCATGAATTGTAAAGATGATCACCCATAAATTGGGTTAGGGTTTTACCATACTGCGCACACCGCATTTAAAAGGAAAGGAAACTAAGAAATAACGAAAAAAGGATGGGGGAGTGGAAGAGGAACTCATTGGAGTATATCTCACCAAGAATTGGAGAATAAATCGGATGTTGGAAGAAGAGGGGAGGAGGAAGTGGCGTGCATGGTAAAATCCTTTGGGCATGGGATGAGTAAACATGGGGTAGGGGTCGTGCTTATGAGGGGGAAGAGGAAAACCCATTTGGATTTTAATATAACCTAATAATAATAAATAATAATATTAATATTAATAACAATAACAATAATAAATAATATTATTATTATTAAATAATAATATATAATAAATAATAATGATGATGATGATAACTAAAACTTCTTTGTTCTAAATCCAGAAATTTACACATGTTTTGGCGACATTGTTGTCCAAACTATGTGCCAATCGTTGTCCTCTATTAAAGGTCATGGACACTGTACACAACCAAGTTTCATGGTTAGGGGAACTATGTGCTAGACGTGCAGTCAACTCTATTAAAAACTACTAACACCCTCACATAGTCTTCGTATGGTTTATATTAATTGTGTGTTAATCGCGCGGCTATGCTAAAAAATATATAAATTACAATTTAAAACCTGTACTGGCCCAAAACTCAAAGGAAAGGCTAAAAATAATTAACTTGTCAGGGTGAGGGTGAGACAATTCTCCCCACGAGGACACCTTCTACCCCCGGAAAGTCCCAAATAATCCATTGTCTGAAATACAAGGCAATGAAAACATATCACTTGAAATAAAACATCCCCCACCTAAAGATCAAAGATTGAATACTCACCCTAATCTCAAAACACCAAACCAAAAAGATAATAATGAAGTTATTTCAAAAGAAAAAACCCACATAAAAAGAAATATTGAATGAGTCCCAAATAACTCGAATCAAAAAATGAAAAGACCAAGATAAGAATATCTCATGTCAAAAAAACAGACAACATGGAACATGCCAACCTCTAACATAGAAATCAGTACAGGAATCCATCATGATCTTTTTAGGATCTCCATGAGCATCTATCACATGACCCTCTACCTAGGCTAACCAAATACCATCAATGAGGTCTGGCAGGGAAGAAACAATGAAAAACACTGATGAAAAAATGTACATTACCTATAGAAAACATAATAACTATTAAATTATGTTCACCATGAGATTTCTCCCATGGTGGTATCCCAATCATTTTTGGTTTCTATCCAAACCATAATTTACCAAGATGAAACAACACCGCAATTCATAAAAAACTTCTAACATTAGTGTGACCTCTTAACATCCCATTTCACACCTGACTAACTTAAGAGAAGACATCAAAAAGACCCATATTGGGTCTCCCCATAATTTAAGAAACTAAAAATCATGATAAAACCGACCCTAAAATGTGGGGGGAACTAACAAAATAAATTCATGATGAACATCAGACCACAACATAAGTCAAAGGATCCATAAAATAGAATCATATCCAAATGAGAACCACCAAAGATCAAAAACCCATCCAAATGGTGGCTAAAAATTTAAGAGTTCACATACACAAGGAAAAATCATAGAAATTTTAGGAAACAGACCAAAAATATTACCAAAACTAAAGGATCTATAGAACTGAGAATCACAGTATAGGAGAACTTTAATGGTCTCTACTCTGATTCTAGAGAAAAAATGTTATATGTTCATCCCCCACATCTAGAAAATAAAACAATGACAAAGAAGATTCACCTCAAGACCTATGGCTAGAACATCATTGTCATGAAGCATATACTGAACCGTAGTTAGGAGCTGATAATCCCCAAACAAAATTTATTCATTCTTCAATGCAACTTACAGTACTTATTTGAGTATCACAAGTGGCCACACCAATGACAATATTTCAAAGTATTACAACAATATGTATAAGAGTCCCCAAACTAACTACATTGTTTTTAAAAAGTGATTTTTACAATGAATTAAAGGTAAAAACTAATAAATATGTATTATCTAGAATATATTGATCTAGATCACACTCCTCACTAGATAGGGAACCTCCATAATCACCCTAAGAAATAAAACTATCAACTACCATGGAATTCCCTTTGAAACTTTCCCAGATGCTATAATGTTATCTTTGAAACGTAGATGAAACCCCACTTGAAAATAGTAACTTCCAACTAACTGCTTGACACTATCTCTAGAGAAAAGGAAACCAGTTCAGTGAATTTTTTAACCTACCCCTTCACCATCTATTGACCTTATCAAGAATCCATGAGCTCTGTAACTTTATTCTACTTCACTTCCACAAGAATTTGAAATTGAATGAATGTGTTCTTGAAGATTTATCGAGACATCCCAATTCATAATGAGGATGGCATGATCACCTTCCACTAGTCTAGTCCCGATCCTTCAAACATATACCAGAAAACATAAAAATTCACCACATCTGTAGTTCCCCCAAACCTAACGACACTATCAAATTCCTCAAGCCACTCCACATCCTTTAATAGACCTTGATTTCTATTGGTGAAGAGTAAGGATGGAGAAGTTATCAACTCAAACATTCTAATAAGAGTTTGGGAAAGGAAAAAAACTAGAAGAGACTCTTTAGAGGCCATTTGGGTCATTCTAAGTGGTATACTCTAAAAAACATAAAGCACAAAACCAAATCAACATCAAAAAATATCTTAACCAATTAACATTTTAAAAAAACACCAATATCAAAACCAACACATCAAAAACAAAATAAAAACAAAATCAATAATCAATTCAAAAAAACATCAAAAAATACATGTTAAGAGAGATCGTTTTTTAAAAAAAACCACCGTTTACAAATTCACCCATTTCTAAATTCAATTTCCCCTTTAAAATTTAAAACTATTTTCCACATCCAAAACCAACCTAAACATCAAATCACATTTCTAATCTATTTTACCAATTTAATTACTCTTGTAAGAGATCGCATTCAATATATCCACTTCTAAAACCAAATCCCCACATCAACTTTCCCTTTGAAACAAAAAATCTCATTATAAAAAGATTCATTTCCCCTTTAAAAACCCTTTTTTTAATTTGAAATAAAAATTCAAAAATAAATTTCCTCTTAAAATCCACTAACACCATCCAAAATCAGAACAAATAATCATCCACAAAAAATTAACTGAAATAGAAAACTAGTGTTAATGCATAACCTGACCACAAGGTTTTGTAGACTATGCCCTAAACATGCACTAACCACTAGAAGCATATCGTACCATGAATTCAGGCTCTATTTGGTTCTCTACACCATGTAAGATCATTTTGTAGATCCATATCACATCAATTATAATCCCCCACATACAAAATATTATATAATTAAACAAATGATAATATTATAAACCCATAATGAAAAAAATAAAGACTCAAAACCCAACTACCCCTGGTGACTCCGGTATCATCATGAGTGGTGGTGATCAAACCACAAACCATTACCTACCTTCTAAGTCCCAAAATAATACATATAATCTACCTAACATCCCAAATAAAAAAGGGCTGGATTTGATATCATTTTTTCACGAACCAACCTGGGTCAACCCCGAACAGCTCTCCTGATCTGGCTTGTGACATGGCCCGAGTTTCATTCCTGATCCTCTCAGGCTAGAAACTACTATCAGGAATCAAGAATACTCAGTTGTGAATAATTTATCCCATGAAAATTGATAAATAAATAAATAAATAAAAATTATAATGAACAGGAAGAAGAAAATAAGTATAACCTTACTTACTTCCATATGACCCCGTAAGTCACCATTATCCACCAAACCAACATTACTCCACAATAATCGACTATAAGCTGGAAGAATAACCAGAAGCTAAAAATAACTATAGATCTATAGACATGAGTATTAAAACTCAGTACGAATGCTCAAATAAAACATTCCCTATGTATTTCCTTTAAAAATAAATCCATGTCATGCTAGTTTGAGAATAAGATATATAAAATGTAATGTTTTCCATTTTATTTCAACATAAGTATCAAGATACAATTTTTAAGTAAATATATTTTCCATTAAAATGTTAAAATATTTCCCAAAACATGTTAAATTAGGTGTGTCAATATTGATGTAATACAATAGAGAAAATAAGAATGCATTTTATTATATTTGATATGGAAAGGAAATAAGTAAAATAGATTTTTAAAATAGTAACATTAAAACTAGAATAAAATAGAGAAATAACCATTTGTGATCCCTAATTAAATTTTGTAACTAGGGTCCAAGCATCCTCAGACTCTCAATGATCTAATCATCGACACAAATTTCCATCTTCTACTCTAGACAATCAATCCACATGATACAATTTTAGTTAGTGTTGCAATTTTATCTCATTATGGAAACTGTGCCTCGACCCTACTATCTCACCTAACATTATATTACTAGTTTGATCACCTAGATACATAATTTTCTGAGGTTCCACGCCCAAATGGATATGAGTTTCTATAAAGATAGAATATACATACATTTGACATAAATTTACTAACACCTCCATCCAATTTCTCACCATTGAACTCCCTTTTTATGAATAGACCCTTCACCATTCGAAAATGAACAAAAAATCAAAAGCTTCACTATTTAAATAAATTACATGTGACCCATTTACCACACATCAAATTTCAAATACATAGAGAATTCCAAAATGATGTTTTTTTATTCCTATAAGACAATTGAAGGTGACAACCGGTCCTTATCACTTTAAAATTGAAAAACATTTATAATTTGTAAAACCAATTAAATATTTAAAATGAACTACTTAAACAAGATAAAAAATTCTTAAAAAATGGAACTTCTATTTTATGTTTAGTTATAACATGGTAAATGATTGAGAATTAATTTTGAATAATTAGAATCCACTTTTAATAGCATATAAATTTTATATAATGATAAAAGAATATTTTTAAAATAATCTAAAAATCATGGAATTTAAATTAATGGTTTGTACCTAGGGAAAATAACTCAAAAGATGCTACTTTTGATGATGGAAATTTGAATTCAATATTTTATTTTTACACACACATTCATGTATACATATATATATAAATACATCTATATGAAATTTATATATTTCCCTCACTATGAGATAATTCCTACAAAAAAGGTATACATATATATATGTCTTTCACATGCGTATGGGTGTAAGTTTCCTTCACGAATGATGTTCAAAAATGTAGAAGAAAAATACAAAAAACTCAAGAATTACAAAATAACTAACTAAAAAATTGTGAAAATTTGATGAAAGGAATATAACCTACACAAAACCCAAGGAAAATCCACTACCATCAATGCTCATGGCTAGAATCAATCCTAAAGAGACCCAAGGACCCTAGACATTAAGAATTGAAAAGACGAACAACCAAAAATCTAGTGAGAGTTCGACCAGAGATTTTTCACCACATGTAAAAGAAATTAAACTAATAAATAGAAGAAATGAAGGGGGAAGAGATGAGGAGGAACTCAATAGAGTAGATTTCACCTAAAATTGGAGAAGAACACAGATGCCTAAGGAGGAGGAGAGATGGTGGTGGAACATGAGAGGATCCCCTTCAGACATGGGTCGAGTAACCTAGGGGGTGACACATATGAGAGTGTAGGTGATAACCTCATTGGTGATTAAAAAAACCTAATAAATAAATAATAATAATAGTAAATTTATTTAAAATCTTGGAAACTGCACAAAATTGGCTAAACCATGCACCAATTGTGCACCAATATGGGAGGCCTTGTACACCCTATATGGATAGGATGCATGGTTTGTGAAAAAGTATGTTGACCATGTTGTTGGATCTACTAAAAATCGCAGACACCCTTACATGTTATACACACTGTTTCTACTAACCTTGTGCCTATGATGAGAAATTAAAAACCTAGATTGGCCCGAAACTCCAAAGAAAGGATAAATATATATAAATTATTGAAAATAATTAACATGTTAGGGTCGTTGTGTGACATGTTCTCTCTGGGTATTGTTCCTCGATATTAGTTAGAATTATTTAGGCATCTTTATCCCCATTAATATTTTATAGATCACTTGACATTGATGTCTATATAATGAAATAAACTTCTAATACATCATCTATATACTTATATTGTTTATTTTTATTACCCAATGTTTATTTTATAGGAGGCTCAATAAGAAGATTGTATTTCAGCACATATAACTTCCTCTATTGGTGTAGTATTACACGCAACAACCTATACCACTCTTAAAAGTTATTTTTGGTCAGTATATTATATTTATCCAATATTGATCGTAGTGAAAATAAATTTACGATGGTTCCCATTTTATCTAAAACAAATAAATTTTATCATGTTTAAACATATATTTATTACAAAATTTATGACATTAAAAATTAAATAATATTTTAATGCCTCCAACTATTTTATAGAATTATAGAATCCATGAACTACTAAATTAATAATATTTAGTCATGTAAATATTCTAGTGAAAAATATCCATAAAACATTTCCTCATAGTTCAAGATATGTCTATACCACTTCTGATAGAGTTTCAATGACATATTTTGACTAACTAAATACATTAACTAATGAATCCTTGATTTTTTGAGGGAAGTACCATCTTTAAAAAAACATAACCAACTATTACTTAATTCTTTGAAACTAATGTTACAAAAAATACTTATTAATACTTATTTGTTGTCAACCCATCACTTTCCCAGGAATGTACCAGATGTAATATATATCATCAACAAGGCCTAAATATCACCTCATACTTATTATTTGTTCAAATTCAAGTGATGGAAGTAATTTTAATTAACATATCCTTAATGTATTTATAATTATTCTATATGAATGAAATACATTAATATTTATCATGATTTCTCCATCTGATCACACTCAGATATTATCTATGCTTCAATAGAAAACATTCACCATGTATGTTCATTATATATATATATATATATATATATTTGCATGTCAATTATTTTATGTTCACATCTAAACTAAAAACACATAAAAATAATAAATCTTGAATAAATAAATAAATAAATTTACTAATAATGGGTTTTTTAGTAATTTATATGATCCATAAATTGGTAATCGATCTACCTAGACCCTAGGGGTGACACTTGAGTCTTATATGATTCGAGTTACAATGCCTACCCTATCCAATGTATCTTCGTCTTATTCGGTACCATTGATAGAGATCATATTTTCCTTATTTTCATGTGTGTTTCAATGATTTAATATATTACAATTAATCAATTTGAGTTGTTATTCATAATTTTAGCCTTCTGGTTAATTTTGTGATAAAAGGTTATTTTTTAAAATATTTAATTTTAATAGTTTTCTGGCACTTCTGTATTTTGAGCCTAACTTTTACAATATTGATGCAATTGTAGTGATTATTTTTTTAGGATTCCATTATTCATGGGATTAAACTTATTCATCTTGGCCTAAATATAATTCAACATTTACTACATTTCAATTATTTAATACCTTGTAATTAATCAATTTGATCTAATTTTCATAATTTTAGTATTTTTTGTGAATTTAGGGCTAAAATGTGAAAATTATTAATTATTGAATTTTAATAGTTTCTATCACTTATGTATTTGGAGAATAAGATTTCAAATATTGATAAAATTATATTGATTAATTTTTAGGATTTTTTATTCTTCTATACCGAGATTTAATTTAAAATCCACAGGCCTAGAAAAATTAATCAAGTTGAAAAAACATTCTAGTCGATAGAATCGACCCCACAATAGTAATTAATAAATAACATATTAAAAATACCTCTAAATGATATGATTATATTAGTATTTATAATTTTACTCGGTTCATTTTTTAAAATTAAATTTAATATAGAAGTTCAATCATTATAGAAACCATCTAATGTGACAAAGTGTAGGAAGTAGAAGAGCCTCTTTGTCCATAAAAAGTGTGTCTGCATAATTAGGGAATAACTTTTCACAACCTTGTAAAAAGAAGAAGATATTTTTTGGGTGCATGAAAAAAAGAGATAAGAATTAATTTTATAAATATAATTTCCTGAGAATTATCTATTTAATATGTTATGTAAGATCAATATTTTAGTGGAATTAAATTGGATGAAAAAATTTCCACCCTCAACCCTATAAATATGTGTATCTAATTACATTCAATGGCATTGAAGAAAGAGAAATATGGGATTTTCTGGAAACTTGGAACCTTGAATTATTGTTTATTTTATATTTTCTCTTTTATTACATTCAAAATTCTCTCTCCATCCCCATTCAACTCCATTTCCCTTCACATGGAGGGGTAAAACTTTTGAGTGATTAGGGAAGGGGGAGTTTTTCTTTTGTAATGTAAAAGTCATGTTCTTTAATTTAAAACTATATTTTTATATTGAATTATTTATATTTTCAATGGTTCCCAATTATATTAGTTAAATTTTATTTTTTATTTTGTTTTCATTCGGTATTTACAGATTTAGCTGATGATATTTAAACTCCCTCTACCTAGTGCAGTTTGTCTCGATCTATTATATTATGTTAGGTGGTGAGTGTCCACGATCCCTAGAACTTGTGTTGAATAAGTGAATTTTTTATATTTCAAAGTAGAAACAATTCATGTTCGTGAATTGACTTAGTATTTTGGGAATGTTTTACTAATTTTAATGAACCCCTGAGTGGTTTCCATTTCATCCCCGAACCAAACATGATTGGAAACTCAATTTAGGATTCTTTCCTTTATAATTCAATCAGAAGTGTGGGGGAATTATTTCCTTGACCATGATTAAATTGAAAAGGTTCATCCTAACATTTAACTTTCACTTTCATCATCAATTAATTTTAAGTCTTTATTTTACTTTATTTCTTTCATTTTAATTTAAAATAATTTCAAAATGACCTTAATTTATTTCTCTATTTTTCAAGTGACAAATGTTATTGTTATGAACTCCTCTATATATAAAACCTAGGTTAACCACTTTAATAATTTTTTACATAGTAAATAATTGTTTTTTTAAAACCAAATGATTGGAACATGTGAAAATTTACAACCATTGTCGAGGACCTGGCACAAATAATAAAATTTCCAAATAGCATGACTAGAACAAATAACATTTACCCTTTCACCCTATATAATAAAATTCAAATAACCTTTTTCAATATAATTATAAAAATTAATTTTAAATCTGAATTTAAGGATATGTTTCTTACATACTTGAGTGAAACTTCAAGTGTTTACTCCAAGCCTATCATCATGGTTGGAAATTATAACCAAACCCTTTGAGACCTCTCTGAACCATAATTCCTTAATCAAAATAATAAAATTTCCATGATAAAGTTACCAAATTATTTTGAGATAAAATAAAAAATGATCTTATTACTTCTAAAATTTCATGTCTTGGTAGGAGAAGACCCAAACAAACATATTAAAGAGTTCACATATGACTGCACTACTTTCATACCATGATGAGTAGCTGATGAGCAGGTAAAGTGGAAGGAATTCACATTTTCATTGGAAGTATATGCCAAATAAATTTTTTATGTCCTCTAAACAGAATATTTTTGTGGTTTAAATGACTAAGTGAGGTTATTCATGAAAATATTCTTCCCCACATCTAGGATCATATCCATCAGAAATAATATTGATTCCATCATATAACTATCTAGGGAAACCCTTTATGAGTATTGAGAAAGATTTAAGATGATTTGGGCCATATGCCCACCTGAAAAAACTAAGTAGAAAAATTTTCTTATAATACATTATAAACTCTTAATAGAAAATGATAGAGACCTTATTAATGCATCATCTAGAGGTGCATTATTTGAAAAGTCCCTAGAATAATCAAAGAGATTGATTTAGAATATTTCAAAGAAATCACAAGTATTTAGTACAAGAGGTACTGGAACAAGAGGTATTCATTAGGTATTACCTTCTTATAAATAAAATTTATTAGATAATAAGGTTGATGATATAACTAATTTGTTGAGATAGATGACCCTAAAACAAGTGAGTGAACAATAATAACCTACTAAGGTATGTGGTTTATTTTCATCACCTGATTATTTCACTAACCAGTGTAATGAAATACAGGTAATAGAAGGTGATGAAGTATCTTTTAATTCATATAAGCTCCAAAACAATCAGGTATAAATAGATCCTAATGATGTGAAATATGTATTTTTAAATTAACATAATCAAGCTAGACCCTCATACCAAAATCAATTACAAATCCAACCCCAATTCCAGCCTGAATTCCAAAATACACCACTATTTCAACAAAATAAATCTTATAACCAGACATACTACTACCAACAACTCACTTTCAAGAGACCATAGGAATATCCATACACCAGTGAAAAGAATTCTATTTAAAATCAATTGAAACAATTTCTGTTTGATTGGAAAAAATACATTGTGAAAGATTTTTCAAATAAGTTTGATAGCCTCATGGACTTATTGACCAAAAATAATGGGAAACTACCTTACTAGATGATCCAAAACCCAAAAGGTAATGTAAAAATGATAAGAAAAATAAGTGAAAAAGAACTCCCACCACCACCAACCCATGAACATGAAACAATACCACCTGTGCTAAGGGAGAATGAAATTGGTAATTCTGAAAATTATGTGAAAATGCACCAAGAAGAAGAAAAGAAAAAAGGAGGAGAAGGAAGAGAAAATAACACCATTGAAAATACAAAAAATGGGGAATAAAGGCTTACCATAATAATTTCTTTTAATGATGATTGAATCAAAGACATTGTAGGAAGAATCACATAAAAAAGAAATTTTGTACACCTTCTAGAAAGTGGAAATTAATATCTCATACTTGAATGACTCCAAAAATTATAAAGTATGATAAAATTTTAAAAGATATTTGTACCAATAAGAGGATACTTCAAGGGAAAAAGTTGATAAAATTTGGAAGATGTTTCTTAACTATTATCAAACTACTATTTCGAACCAAATTTCAAGATACAGTGTAACTTCTGCGACCCGGGTTCCACTAAATTGGTGCCCTGAGTGGGGTCCTCACATGACCTCAAGCGCACCTCACCATATTCTAGAGGTTACCAACTAGTAGAGAGGGTATAGATTAGTCATGTGTAGAGACTATATCATCTTTATAGATTTAATCCATAGTTGAACACAATATAAATATTGGAAACAATACGAAACAACCAATAGCATGCATAACCCAACATCTCCCAAACATGGTACAAACCACAAAAAATATAAAATATGTCATGTCCTGCTATAATGCCAAGTGAATCATAATTAAAAATAAAGAAAAACATTGGAATCCAAAAAAATGGTCCATAATCCAAGTCTATAACATCATCCATGAAGGTCCCCTATCTAACTCAACTACCTAATATAGGGAACTTTCCCTTATCCGGACCTACAAGTATGTAATCTACTCAGGTTCTCAACGGAGTCCCAAGTAGGGTATAAGTCCAACTCAGTTGTACACCACCAAAAGTGTCTAAAAATTATCCAGTCTAACATATATTTTATTAAATTATAATTAAATGGAAATCGAAGGAAAGATAGTTTGGGGCCACTCAATAACCTTTCTCTACTTTTCTATCACTATTTGGATTATTGTGCCAAGTTCAATACGTACATTGAACACGTTTTTGTGACACATCAAATTTATTATGTTTTTAGGATTGATTTATAGTATAGGGAAGACCCTAGTATGTATATCAAGGAGCTTTATTATTTTATAGTCTGTATTTTTAATAAATATTACTAAAGGATGGGTGAATTTGAAAATAATTTAAAGAAAATAACTTAACATAAAGAGACTAATAGTTGAAAAACCAAGTGGATTTTGAAAAAAACTAGATAAATGTGTTATTTTTTATTTCACCACACACATTTTAAGTTCACTGCTTTAAGATATTCATTTTTGTTTGGAGTAATTCTTTGGTTGAAATTAATTGGAATGCTGATTAATTCATAATCATTTATTTCAATGCTTAAAGAACCAAACCTTGAAGTAATAATCGTATTGTCGGGGGTCCAAAAATTATAAATGTAATAAGACAATTCAAATAAGATTGAAATATCAATAAGGTGGATATGAAATGGATTCTTATGTTTTCCAATCGGAACATCACAAATCACGCACTCAAAACCTCACACTGGCTGGTTAGAAATTAAGAGCATAAGGTCACATGTATCAAAAAAAGAATTAAAATATGAAATCATGTAAGATAAATGGAATGAAATATTTAAAAATCCAAATTAATATAAACCAGTAGCTAATATATGCGTCAGAACTCCCTTGAAATGTGTGTATCTCCCTCACAACAAACACCCACCATTTACATCGATATTGGGTGGAGGAGGAAAGTCGAGTGGAACTCCTTATTCATTTCATATCTCCCTATAAGGATAGGGAGATCCAGAACCTCCAATAGAATAAAAGGAATCCTCTAGAACATAAATTTGATATCAATTCACTCTCTTGGTCGAACATTCAAATGAGGATCCCAAGCATACATTTTATAGGCTACATAGAAGGTGGTTTTGGGCACACAGATTGCATAAAACCACTTGGCCCATGGTTTTAGACTACTAGATAGTCAAATATATCATTGTACAAAACTAAAAATATGTTTCCCACCATCTTTACTGTCTCCGCTGAATGTTTGGAACCAATTTTGACAAATAGATCTTGTGATATGGATAGATAATGTCACACCACTTTTGAATTTGTGCAGATTCGGTGTGCTGGACAGATCAGTTCAATTGGGCCAATTGATGGAAGAATGAAACTTGGGTTCCTTTATATGAAATGTAGCCGAATTAATTTCGGACCAGATGAAACAATTTTAGCCCATTTGAATTCACATTTATGTAGAAGTATGCGGTTTAGTAAACTTGTGTTCTTGGATCCTGCGTAGCTTGGCCCATTTTTCTGGGACTTCATCGCGATCCCTCCAAATCTTCTCCACGTTTATGAAATTATCAAAAAAAGTAAAATTTCCCTTTTGATTAGTGATAAACAAAAAATAATGGAATCAAACATGAAGATATATTTTTTTTATAATTTTCAATACAAAACTAGTTTAACACGGTGGTGTAAGGGTGAAAATGAAACAGTGAATCGCAGTGCGATCACACCCCCACACCTAAACATTTTCACTTTGGGGAAAATTCTTATATTCTACCCAAGTCTCATTCCTAAATTAAAGGTGAAAAAATTTACAATATTCTTCTAAAATTAAATTCATCTTGGATCATTTTAGAAACAAATTTTTCTTTTATTTTTTTTCTCTCACATTCAAATTTGTTCAACTTCATTTGTTCACCCATGCAATATGTCACATCCAAACTCACATAGAAATTTTCTCTCTTTACTCAAGGAACATATAAAAGTGGAGTTATTCTATTTTCCCATAGTTCATGTGATATTACCATATTATTTCCAAGATTCTTCGTTCTCTGTTGGTAGAAATTAGTGTGCTACTCAAGAAGACTTCCAACAGGTTGTTTTGAGGTTCCAGGGTTAGTAGGATTTAATGTATAAAAAATATGAGGCAGAAGAGGAGTTTTTAATCTCTGATGTACAAAACATGTCAAAATTCAGAAATTTTTCACAATGAACATACACTCTCACCCCCTTACAAAGTGTATCACTTCCACCTCACTATCCCTATGGTCCATTTGTGTGGGTCACAGTTGAGTAGTGAGTAATAATGAGTAAACATCCTCTTTTCTCCATTTTATTCTTTTGTTTTGTATTTTTTTCATTGTATTGAATTTTTTTAGTTTTCTTAGAAATAAATTTGGAAAAATTTGTAATACAAGGATGAAATATGGCTTCTAAACATGTGTAATACAATGATGAAATAATCTTGTAATGTGGATACCTAATAGACATTTTAGGGTCTCTGAGTCTTAAGAAGGGTAAAATGTCAAGGTGGCCAAAAATGGATGTTAATTGTACACATGGATTTTCAACAAATGATGGCCTATATCATTAATGTATCACACTTAAATCTTATGGCTTCAAAAAAAATCATGGAAATTTCTAGTTTCTCTACATGGCCCAAGACTTCTCAAGAAAGCGATTAAAAGGAATAATATGAGATAAAGGGCCTAGAATGTCTTTCAGGTAAGGGATTAAAATAATGGTCATTGAAAATGAGGCATGGGTTTCAAAAATACATTAAACACCTAATAATGATTTGAAAATATAAATTCTAGAAAAATATTCCATATCAACATTCTTTTGAAAAACATTTATAAAAAAACAGAATTTTCCACATAATTGACTCAATAATGAAAAATGTTTTGGAATTATTTTAAAGAAGATAACTTTTTTGTGATAAAATTAACATTGATACAAAAAAGAGAGGGATAAACAAAGGGGAAAGTGACAATACTTTTCAATAAAAAAAGTGATGACAATTCTTAACTAACCCAGGAATGTACCCATACCCCCCACACCTAGAACACATAGTTTCCTCACTGTAATAAAATAGAATGCAGGAAGGAAGGATAAAACCTATTGGGTGTCATTGGTATGTTAATTCATGAACATTGAGTTCTTCCATCGGGAACTCTAGAAGGGATTCATGGAAGCGATTTAACCACTACCCATTGACTATGAAGGTTTTCATGGTTTACTCATTTTGAACCTGATCAACACCAAATGGAGATACATTAGCAACAATGTATGCTTCAAACTCGTGAGAATGAAGCTTACCTAGATTCAACATCAGCCTTGAATTGTAGAGGAGGACCTTCTTCCCAATTTAAAACTGACAAAGAAGGATAAGGCAGTCATGGGTAGCCTTGGTTCTCTCTTTATAAATCATGCAGTTCTCATATAAATCTCTACACATTTCCACCAGCTCCTGAATCAGTAACATACTTTGATAACATGATCCTGAAATATTAGAATTGAATTGTTTAATGGACCAGTATGCCTAGTGCTCAATCTCTATAGGGAGTTGACAACCCTTTCTAAACACAATCTGATAGGGTGACATTCTAGTGGGTGTTTATAAGGAATTATGGTAATCCCATAATGAATCATCAAGTCTAAGACTCTAATATTTTCTATTGGGTTGAACCGTTTTTTCAAGAATTTGTTTAACCTTTCTATTTGACACCTCTACTAGACCATAGGTTTGGGGGTGATAAGTAGTATAGACCCTTTGCCTGACCCCATACTGACACAAAATAGATTGAATTGTTTGGTTGTATAAATGAGAACCCTTGTCAATGATGATGAACCTAGATAATCCAAACCTACAAAATATTTGGGTTCTCAAAATTTCCACAGCAGCCTTAGAATTATCATTACTTTTGGAGTGTGCCTCTACCCATTTTGAAACATAATACACTTCCATAAGAATGTATAAGTTCCCAAATGAATTGGGGAATGGTACCATAAAGTTAATTCCCCAAAATCGAAAATGTAATATAAGAGAAAGGGTTATTGTGGAATTTCATTTATTTTAGATATTGTACCCATTATTTGATAGTGAGGACAAGATTTATAGAAATCATGGGAATCTCAAAAAAGTGTTGGCCAAAAAACACTAGAATCAATGACATTAAAGGTAGTCCGTTGGGGACTAAAGTGTCCCCCACATGCAAGAGTGTTCAAGAACCTAAGGATTGACTAAAACTCACTATCGGAGACACAAAGCCTGAGCACTTGATCACTACATGTGCGCCAAAGGTAGGGTTCATACCAAATGTACCAATGAGACTCATGTTTTAGAGAACTGTCTTGGTTTTTGTTGAAATTAGTTGGAATGCAAGATGCTACCAAATAAATTAAAATTTTGATATACCAAGGAATATCATCTTGAACTTCGTACAATTTCTCATCGGGAAACATGTAATTTATGGGAATACAGTGGGATGAGTAAATGTATGAGTTTTGGGTGGATCGTACTGATATGGTCAGCCACCACATTATATGATCATTTTTTATCTCTAATTTCTAAATTGAATTCGTAAAGGAGGAGTATCCATCGAATGAGACATGGTTTGGATTCCAGTTTCATTAATATATATCAAAGGGCTTCATGGTCTGAAAACACAGTGGCTTTGGACCCTAAAAGATACGACCTGAACTTATCAAGGAAAACACAATAGAAATAAATTATTTTTTAGTTCTGGTATAGTTTGATTGGGTAGGATCCATTGTGCATGAGGCATAAGCTCTAACATGTAGAGCTCGATGGACCCTTTGTGATAAGACTACCCCAAATGCATATTTAGAGGTGTCACACATGATATCAAATAGTAAATCCCACTGAGGTGGTTGGATTACCAGGGGTGAAATGAGACAACATTTTAATTTATTAAAATAGTTCTCACATTCTTTATCAAAAACAAATTCTTTTTCTTTTTAGAGAAATCAGGAGAGGGTGAGTGCAATTTTACTAATGTCATGAATGAAATGATGGTAAATTATAACATTAACTAGAAAATGACTCAAATATTAAACATTTTTGGGGAATGGTATGGAAGAAATGACATTCACTTTTGAACTATCTACTTGGATACCATCCCCAGAATTTACATTCCCAAAAACTATACCTTTTCGCTCCATGAAATGGCATTTTTCATAATTTAATATGATATTCTTTTCAATACAGCGATGTAAGACTAAACCAAGACAACTCAAACATTCATAAAAATAGTATCCATAAACAGTGAAATCATCAATGAAATATTCCATTGAATTCTCTAGGTAATTCAAAAGAATACTAACCATACATCATTGGAACGTACTCAGAGCATTGCATAGACCAAATGATATCCTTCTATATGCAAATGTTATGAAGGGTCAAGTGATGGTTTTCTTTTTCTGATCGTTGGGGGAAATATTGATCTGAAAGTATCAAGAATATCAATTAATGAAATAGTAACAGGACATCCCTAGTAGCCTCTCAGTAATTTGGTCAATGAATGGAAATTGGAAATGGTCCTTTCTACTGTGTTGATTTAGTCAGCAATAATCTATAAAGACACATCAATTGTACTTCACAGGAGTTGGAACCAATTCATTATTTTCATTTCTAATTACCATTAAATCCATTTTTTGAGGAAATACTTGATCTGGAATAACCCATTGGCTATAAAATAAGGGGTAAATGATTCCAATAGCCAATAATTTTGTTACTTCATTTTAAACAACATCTAGGAGGTTTGGGTTTAGTCTTCATTGTTCCTGACTCACTGGATTAGCCTCCTCATTTTAAAATATATGATGTGTGAAAACTGATGGGATAATACCAAGAATGTCAAAAAGTGTCTATCCCAAATATTTATTATACTCCCCCAAAAGTTCAAGTAGTTTCAATTCCTACTCAAGAGGAGGTAAACCGAAAATGATGATAGACAACTTGTTTCTATTCTCGAGATATGAATATTTTAATTCTTGAGATAGTTTTTTTAGTTCCAATTTAGGGGGATTTTGGATTTATGGGAGTGTGTGTGAAAGTTGGAGGTCACTAATATCATCTAACCACTTAATGATATTATCCTTGGATGAGGAATGATCTTTTACAATCTTAGTAGTATCATCGATTGTCATGTGATCCATAGTGTTCAAGAAATCATCAATTAACAAACATGCATGACATTTTTCTAGATCGGTACAACATTCAATGCATAATTCATTTCCTATCATTTCAATCAATGATTAAAACTAATAAAGGGTATCAGGGGAATGAAAAGAAGTTTTTTCTCACGAAGAGAGTACAACAGTTGAATTTACTGAGAGTGAGGATTGTTCTTCTGAAGGGTTCTTCAAGGAATCAAGGATGTTGAAATGGAATATTTCCGCAAAAAATTATATATATAATGTACTATTATGAACATTAATTATGGGTTTGGTGGTTTTTAAGAATGATATCGCCAATATAATTGGTTCATTTCCATTCATCTATCTTCCATTTTTATCACATAAAAATCAGCAGGAAAAATTAAAATTTTCTCCCTTGTAATAAAATAATATAACACACTAGAAGGGTGTGATGCACTCTGATTTTCTAGCTAAATTACTAATCTAGATGTCTTTAGTTCACCAACTAGCAATTAAGGGTAAATAGAGTAAAGAATCACATTTATTTAAGCACCCAAATCATGCATAGCATTAGAAAAGGAATATTCTCATATAGTGTATGGAATCGAGAATGTCCCAGGATAATTTCACTTTGTGGAAATTGATGGATCTATCAATTTTGAGACATTTATCCTCAAGATCACCTTCTCATCACCTCGTAGTCACCTTAATTGTATACACATCTCCTTCAAAAACTTGGTTTATCGTGTAATTTTCTTCATGGCGTCAATTAAAGGAATTTTAATATGCACTTTTTTGAGTGTTTATAATATTTACTTACTAATTTTTGTTTCCTATTGATTCATAGGTTGGGTGTCCCTTTGAGGAAATGGAAGAGGAATGGTTGGGATAGGTGACTCATCAACAGAAACACTCATTCCTTTGGAAGGGATTCTCTCAGGATAAGGTTTTTTTACATTTCAAAAAAAAATCAATGGTTGGTATGGTGGTTTTCTAAAAAGGGGTTGCATCTATTGGTGGGTTCATTTGGATTTTAAGACGAGTTCAAATTATAAGGGTGATAGAACTGACATTTACCTTATCCCTAGGGTTAACTACTAGCTGAGAAGGTAGTTTACCCAACCCATGGATTTGGATTTCCCCCACTGTGTTGGCTAGTTAGCCTAATTGTGTTTTTAGGTCATGTTTGGATGCTTGGGTGGTTTGTTGGAATTGGAGATTTTTTCAAGCCATTTGTTTCATTATATCTTCTAGGTTGGGATTAAGTTTTGAAGGGGGTGTTGGAAAGGCCTTTGTGGTGGTTGGGTATTTTTGGATGGTGGTGGTGGGTGTCTACTCTTCCCCAGTTGGTTACACTATTTTTGAGGTTGGTTTTAATAACCCCTTTCCTATAAGCTTGTATTTTTTTCCACACAGGGTTGGATGGAAAGTAAGGTTCTTTCCTAAAGGGTTGGTTATAGGGGCGACCTGGAAATATTTCCTCACAACTCTCAGAATTTTTGATTAGTTGGTGGCATTGGTCAGAATAATGGGTGTTAGAAGAAAATTTTCCATAATGGGTGGGAGGAAGAGATTGGGATTTACCTTGGGAAAGAGAATGTGGATGAAGAAGTGTATTACCTCTTCGAACATCATGTCCACCTTCTTCTCAAATTCAGTACTTTTCACCTCATGGACACCTCAAATGGGTACCCTAGAGGTTGAACCAAATTGTTGAGTGTTTTGCACCATGTTCGTAATCAGGTTTCTTGCTGCAATTGGGGTTTTATCAACTAGTTCACCACCTCTATCATCATCAATCATATTTCGATCAATAGTAACTAAACCTTCATAATAATATTGAATTAAAAGTTGATCACATATTTGGTGGTGTGAAAATCTTGAACAAAACCTTTTAAAGTTTTATCAATATTATGAACGGTTTCCCTTGAGATTATCTTATACAAAAAATTTCTTTCCATACAGTTTCAGTTAGAGAGGCTGAGAAATAGTTTTCAAGAAAAAGACATTTCATGTCTTCCTAAACTCTAATTGGTGAATTAACATAGTAAAGCCAGTCTTTTTCATTGTCTTATAATGAAAAAGGAAATGCCCAAAGCTTTACTTGTTCTTAATACAAGTTTTATGGTTTTAATATAGAAAATAAAATATGAAATTATTTTTGGCACTTATGTGGATCTTCTTCAATGATTCCATGAAATCTGGGAAATAAGTGAATTGGAACAGATTTTAGTTCAAAATTGGGTGCCTTGCCTTGCATTTTGAATATAGGTTGGTTGGATATAAACATCAGGTGAGGTTAATTATTTTAATTTCCAGTTATTTTCATCCATGTTATACTCTTTAATTTCATGTCTGAATTTGGTTCCATAAGAATAGGGATTTTGAAAAGACTTAAGTTGTGGTGTGTCCTCCTTTAAAGGGTTTTCGAGTGCATCTCATGGTCGTTGACGTAAGACCCTCTCCGGTTCAGGTTCAAAAGGTGGTAAGTATCCCGGAGTAGAATGTGATATTAATAGAACCTACAAAATAAATAAATCTAAACACAATGTGGTAGGTAAAGGTATAAGATAAAACAAATAAATATTCACAAAATTTACAAAAATATTATCAGAAAGAATGCAATAAAAACCAAAGCACTCTCCGGAAATGGCGCCAAAATTTGACCGCATTGTCATGAAAAATCAAATTGATTGTTTTTCTATAGTTGATTAATAGTATAGGGAAGACCCTAGGTTGTCTCTCAAGGAGAATTAGTAGTTTATAGTACATATTTTTAATAAATATTTCTAAAATAGGGGTGATTTGGAAAATAGTTTAAAGAAAATAACTTATCTTGAATAGTTTAATTGTTGAAAAACCAAGTGGATTTTGAAAAATATGAGATAAATGAGTCGTTGTGATTTCACTACACACATTTATAATTAATTTTTCTTATAGATTCATTCAATTTTGGAGTAATTCTTTAGTTGAAATTAATTGGAATCCTAAATAATTCCTAAGCTTTTATTTCAATGCCTAAAGATCCAATCCTTGACGTAACAATAGTGTTGTCAAGGTCCAACAATTATGCATGGAATAAGAGATCTCAAGTCATATTTAAATCCAAATAAGGTGTATATAAAAAATATTATTGTGATGTCCAATCGGAACAACACAAATCACACACTCAAAACCTCACACCGATTAGTTATAAATTAAGAGTATAACGATCACATGTATCAAAACAAGCATTATAATATGAAAAAACGTAACATAAATGGAATGAAATAATAAAAACCCCAAATTACTCTAAACCAGTTGATAATATATGTGTTGAAACTCTATTTACATGTGTGTAGCTCCCCCACAACAAACACCCACTGTTTAACTTGACATCAGGAGGAGGAGGAAGCTCAGGTGGAACTCCTTCTTAATTTCAACTCTACCTATGAGGACAGGGAGATAAAAAACCTACAACGGGGTGAAAGGAATCCTATAGATATTCAATTCGGAAGAACATAACTCTCTTGGTCTAAATTTCAAATGAAGATCCCAAGCTTCCATTTTATAAGCAACATGGATAGTGGTTTTGGGCACACAGATTGTGTTAAAAGCACTTGGCCGATGGTTTATAACACTAAAAAGTTGAATATCTTTTTGAAAAAACTATAAACCTATTTCCCATATACTTAATATCTACACCATATTTTTGGAACCATTAGTAAAACTACGGCCTGAGATATCAACAAATCACAACACACAACTTTTGACTTTGCCCAGATTCAGTTTTATGTACATATCAGTCGGTTGGTGGACATCATATAGCCGAATGAGGCTTGGGGTTACTCCATATTAATGTATCCTAATAAATTTTGGATTAGACCACAAAATTTATGCCCATTTAATGCACAGTTACTTGAATTATATGGCTAATTCTAATGGAGTTCTTCTTGGATCCTACCCATCTTAGCCCATTTTTTTTGGACTTCATCCCGGGCCCTCCAAATCACCTCCACCTTCAAGGAAATTATCAAAAAAAGTAAAATTTCCCTTTTTTAATGGGATAAACCCAAAATAATGGAATCAAACATTAAGTGTAATTTGTTATTTTTTAATAGTTTTCAATACAAAACTAGTTTAAAACTGTGGTGTAAGAGTGAAAATGAAATAGTGAATCACGGTGCGATCATACATCATCTCGTCATTTAGTTCATCATCAAAATGTAATCCATGAGTCTGAAATTTACCTTATTCACACATAATTAATGAAATTTTTCATTCCGCATAAGTGAACAATTTAAGTCCATATCTCACATGGGATGATCATATCAAGTAATCACCACACTTACCTTAGAGCCTTTTCTAGGTATTTTCATTGAATACAACCATTAATGGAATAGAGCATCATTCTGACTCACCAAACTATGCAATCCTAAGTAGGATAGAGAATCAGTCCAAACGTACCCATGGGAGGAGCATCAGTACTTAATACCATGAACAATCCATGTTCAAAAGCTTATTTATCCATTAACCACATTTATCCATATCACAAACTATAAAACCATGAAATATAATAATCACGATTCACAACAATTAACATCTGATTCAATGTTATGGAATAGCCCATTTACAATTCCATTTTACACTACACAACCCATTAACCTAATTATCATTCCCAAGTATCATACCATAGACCATATTAATCAATTCAAAACCCATTACCAATCCCATGTGTCAACATTTCTTATACACCCACCCCTTTATGGTTTCTAACATAATTCATTTGCCATACGGCACTATCCCCATTTAACTTATTTAGCCCATTTTTATTACCATGCCAATAATCCCTTAATCCATTGACAAGCATAGTTATATGAAAATAATTTATTTTCACTCCCATTAAACATTTCAACATGCTTATCAAGGGCTCTACATTGTCACCAGGCAAACATGGTTATACTTACCTAACTTCTAAGTCTGGAAAGTATCGACACACCCCATGGGTGGCCCTACAATGGTGAAGTCATCATCCATGTGTCCCATGGGGACCATGAGGGTTTACATTCATTATTTTGAAACCCATCACACCAAATATCATCAATGAATCAAAATCACAACAAGTGGTATCTATGAAATTAACACAAGCATGTACAAATCTCAATCTAAATGATGGCATATGTAACTTGTAGACCACCTTCCATGGATTTGTTGATGAACCCACACCTAGTCAAGGCCTCAAATCCTAATTAAAAACCCCTTGGAATCCAAAACCTATATCTCACTGAAAAAGAATCATTTTAGAGCTTCGAAAGGAGATAAGGAAGAAATGTGAACTCTAAACCAAAAAGAGATGTAAGAGGGGGATTATCCATACCGAGATATTTGATTCCCAGCTGATGAAGCTCCATATAACCTATAGATGAGGTATAATCATCCTTGTAATATCATGGGAGATTTGTTTCACCACTAGGGTTGCAATGGGTAAGAAATTAGGAAATCCTGAGTTGGGGTTAAAAATCCCATAAAGTCATTTTTGTAAATTTCTTAATTTTATTGGGCTACCCGGTTTACCCATATGGTTTGAAAAACCGTGCACAAACCATGAAAGATATACTATCCCAAAATCACCCATTTACATGGTTTCATGAGAATTATGCATGGTTAGCTTAACTATGCAATAAATGTGTGCAAGCCTTTGTCTAAGGCTACATGGTTACATGGGATGATCCGCACAGTTTACACTAAACATGCAAAAACCATGCAACATGCCCATAAACTCATTTTCTCTCTATTTTCTTGTCCTAAATCACTAGAACCCCCTAGATATTATCATGAAAATTTTAAAACACTTATTTAACTAAAATAAAGGACTTAAATTGAAATATAAATAAAACATACCCTAATAAAGGTCCCAATTCTTACTTCTAGGGAAATTTTCCATTGCATGAACCATTGGGTATTAAAATTTATCTATTGACTTATGTGATCTAGATTATTTAATTAATGTATTACCTCACTTAGTATATACTTCTTTACAAAAGGGATATATCAATCGATTCTTATTGGTGGACCATCTTGCAAACCGATCCTTAGTTTTCCCTGTATGAGTTCTGGAGGATGTCCATGTGAAAGTCAAAGTTATTTTATTCTCAACTGAATTTGTTGTATTGAATATATAATAAGATAAGAGACCTTCACACTAACCCATAATTTTGTTTAGATATTTCTTAATGATGGCTATAACAATCATTAATTTCTATGAAGGGACATTCACCATGGAGTTTAGATACAACACTGTCCACTTCAATATTTTTGAATCCATGAGGCACCCATCAGATGATCACTCGCTATTTTCACTCTCCCATAAAGTTAGTACTAAACAAATTTAGTAATTAGGTATATTACTTTAATTCTTATACAAAGTATAGAATTTTTCCATTAAAAATATCAATGAACATGTGATTTCCCAAAACATTGGTGATTATAATTTCATATGGGAAGAAGTGGTGAAATATGATTTCCTTGATGATTTATTAAATGAAAAAGTATATGAAATGATTTATTATGTGTAGGAGGGTATAACTTTGGAAGATGGGAACCTTAATTTAATTTCATCCATTGAGCAATCCATACATTTTAAATTAAAATCACTCCCCACTAATTTGAAATATGTGTACCTCGTGTAGGGAGAGAAATTACTTGTGATAATAGTTAATAATCTATTTAAAACCCAATAATAATATTTGATTAGTATTTATAGAGATAATTTCCATGAAATAGGGTTGATATTAGGTGATATCTAAGGAATAAACCCAAAAATATGTTAACATAGAATTATTATTGAGGGAGATTCCAAACCTGTTAGAAAGCCCCAAAAGAGGATGAATCCAAATTTTATAGAGGTTGTGAAGAAGGATATTTATAATATATTGTAAGTAGGTATCATCTACCACATTTCATATTCATAATGGGTTAGCTTGATTCATGTAGTTCTATAAAAACTGGATGAACCACTTCAAGGAGTGAGAAGAATGAATTAATCATCGTGAGAATTCATAATAGCTGGAGAGTGTGCATGGATTTTAGTAAGTAGAGTCATGTCACTCAAAAAGATCATTTCTTATTCCCTTAATTGACAAGATATTATATTTAATGTCATGGGGAACTAATTTTTTTTCTTTTTGGATGGATTTTCATGTTATTTTTGGGTACCTATTACTCCCTAGGATCAAGATAAGACTACATTTAGTTGTCCCTTTATTAATTTTTCTTGTAAAATAATTTTATTTGGATTATAGAATGATCCAGGTAAATTTATGAGGTTCATGGTAAATATATTTTCTGACCATATTGTAGATTTATATGAGGTTTTCCTAAATGATTTAATGGTTTTTTGAAATTCATTTGACAAATTTTTAAAAAATATGGAAAATGTTTAGAATGCCTACATTAAAAATAATATTATTTTAAATTTTAAAATTATCATTATTGGTATTTGAAATTATATATTTAATATTTTAAAAATATTAATTTTTTTGATAAATTGATGTATTGTCACTTTTATTAAATACCAAGTGTTATTAAAAGTTAATTACTTTTTAATTACATGTTTTAATAATGTTAATTGTTATAATTAATGTTTTAATGATTCATAAATGTTTTTTAAATTATTATTTACTTAAGGATAATATTTTTTATTGATTATACAAAACAAATTTGACCATCCTTGTGATTCACTTCTGGGACCCATCGGGTCAACCCCATGTGAATTCCCACCATAGGCTACCTACAAGGAGACTAGAGTAACCGATGTGTATAATGCATTCTCAATGAGTATTATACCATTTATAAGGTTTACATAGAATTAATATAGGCACATGGGTTGGGAAATGTCATCCATTGGGTCGTAGTCCCATGTTGGTGCAAAGTATAAATCAATGTTTATACCTGATTGCAAGACCAAACCAATGATGAACATTGGTTGTATGATATATCTCTCGCTCACTATATATCCAATCTGATGTGGGAATACGATCAATGTTTACTATTAATTTGAGTTAAAAATATCAAACAAACATTCATTCATAAAATATTTTACAAGTGAACCATTCAATCTTATTTTTAAATACCATCATTTCATTTATTCTCCCATGCTCTTTGATTTCAAATTATTTCTATCTTCATCCTCAGTTGTCCATCATCTTTCAGTACACCACTATCTGTCACAAAATATCCATTACTTTTATCCAAGATTATTAATTCTTTCTGGTTTATCTCTCATGGTCTCTATTTTTTTGGGCATATATTTATGCATCTTCTCTAAAGAAAACAGTAGATGAACTACTTCTTCATGTTTACCACTACTCACCTTTACTCGGGATGCTTCTCTGGTTCAAAGAATTTCCCTTTGATGGTTGCTCGATAGTTTCACCATTTAACTTAAAAAGTGAGTCAATAATCACCATTGGACATCAAAAATGAGTCATGAGTTTCCATTAGACATCTCCAATGGTGATTCATGAGTCATTTCTACACCATAATGGTGACTCCAGAACCACTTCCAGACACCAATGGTGAGTCATGATCCACCTTCAAAGACCAATGGTGAGTCAAAATACACCTTTAAACACCAATTATGAGCCATGATCCGCTATCAGAAACCAATGGTGAGTCATGAATCATAATTGTACATAAAAAGTGAGTTAGTTTCTTCCAATAATTGTAATTTATTTTTTGTAAAATAAAATTCTTTAAGCTCCAACGAGAGCACTTCTCCTACTTCTATCTGGTGCAACATGATTCTTATTGTTTTAATTTATTCCCTTACTTACTTTTTAGTACATCTATTCATCAATTATTTCATCTTTTTCGTTATAATTAATTCAATAATTCACCATTGGACATCTCCAATGAAAGCTCACGAGTCACTTTTGGAATTCCAATGACAAGAAATATTTTTATTGCCTCTCCTAAGGACTTTGATTTCTTAATGGTGTGGATTAAGTTTTTTTGGTATATTTTTTTTTCTTGTTATTGAAATGGTATAATCATATCTATTTTTGCATTGTTGGACTTCTAACACTCTCTGCATCCAATGGTAATAAAAACCACCGGTCTCAATTTCAATGGTAGATCAGTGATCCTCCATTAGTTAAAAAAATAATATATTTTTTATTTTTATTTCAATTGATGTTTATAAAATAATTACTATGTTAAATTTTTTATTATTTTATGTCTAAATATAATTTTAATAGTGTGTAAAAAATAAATTGTTTCATTATTTTATGCACACATATGCCTGCAATTTAAAATCCATACGATGTTCTATTTTAAATAATTTTTTTGTTTGTATAAAATACAATATTATATTTTTTACATCAACGGTTTTACAATATTTAATGTTTACAATTTTTATACTTAAAACATTAATTGTTTTATATTAATAGTTCATGAATAAATATAAAGTGTGTATGTTCTATGTCATTCAATGTAGATTGAGAGAAAAAAGGTAATAATCATATTATTTAATTGTTATTGTCTGACAAGTTTCATGCATATATTGGATACAGACACGATCCTAGAATATATTTGTTTTGATGATCTGATAGATATCATAAAGGAACATAAATATATATCAGTGTAGATCATTTAACAAACTAACTTGGGATACATCTTCAGCATATTATTATTACTCTCAATGTTTATCAAACTTTTATGACTTCTATTCTTTGGCTATGATCACATAAGGAATTCAAATTTGAAATTTTTTCCTTACAAGTGATCAAAAATCATCGAGATTTAACATCATTGAAATTTATAATCATATACTAATTTCCCAGTATTAGTTGTTATTTATGTAATATTTTTTACGTCTATTTTTTTATTTTTATTTGGTTTATGTTTCCCCCATCAAAATAAAGTATGGAATTGAATGTTTATTCCACCACCTAAAAGGAATAATGGGTTGTGACTCCTAATCAAAAATCAGGTAAGAAGACTGGGTTGGTCTCATATAACAAGAATATGTTATGCTTCTAGGTTATTCAAAAGGTAGTGTCTGTAAAAAGGATATCACACCTTTAAAAGGGAGTTTATTAGTGTTACCAATTTCCTCAAGGATTAGAGGATGATCAGGAGTGTTCTAGGATCATTAAGATCCGATCCAAAATAAATCATGGTAATCGTACTTTTTATTTCCACTTCAAGTCATTCGAAGATAATTTCACTCACTAAAAATCTTAATATTATAAAATCTGATTGTTTTTGTCTTTAATTTTTTTAAAGTGACTATTCACTCCCCTCTAGTCAAAATATCCATATCTAACGATACAATAATTGATATTAGAGTGTAGGACCTTCCTTAAAGGATAGATAGCCTCTATGATTATTTTTTTTTGTTATTTATTTATCTATGTGCTAATCTGCTATCCTAGACATAACAATCTAAAGAACAAAATAAAAGTTTTATTTTAATATGGAAGGTATCAATGAAAATTTTGCATGGATTCCATACAAACCCCTATCCTTTAATGGGAGTTAAAATGGATATTATAAATACACAATTGAAACCTACTTTAGAAAATTGAGTTTGGATCACTAGAATATCCTGAATAATCCATATGAGTTACAAAAAGTGGATCCTAAGACACTAGTAAGTAATGAAATGGTAAAATATGTTCTTAATTATAAAGCTAAAAAGATTGTATACTGTGATATAAGTATAATTTTATATAGACATGTTTCATAATGTAAGACATACCATGATATATAGAGAATACTTCATGTGACTCATTATGGGATGGAAAAGATCAAGAGAACCAATCGAGGAATGCTCTGAGTAGAATACTATGAAATCAAGATGGAAGATGAATAATATATCAACCAAATCTTCCATCTGTTCACCAATATAACTAATTGTATGAGTTCTCTTGTAGAAGTTTTTTACAACACTCCTCATGTGGAAAGAGTAGTGAGTTATCTTCCAAAAATATGGAAATGTAAATAAGGTTTCCATTAATGAGAGTATTAATTTTATGGTGTGTACTTTGATGAACTAATAAGATCTCTTTTGAAGTATGAGTTAGATATGAAAAATATTATTAAAGAGGAGTCTACTAAAATAAAAGGTATTAAATCTAAATCCATTTTTATTGATACCTTGAATTCCTCTAAATATTAGTTTTAGGAAAGTGACAAGGTTACGACTCACTTTAGTAAGAATTTTTTTACGTTCATGAAAAATAAATGTTGAAAGAGGTAGTTTAAAAGGAATTCCATAAAGGACTAAAATAAAGATAATACTACTAAAAATAATGATGTTTTAGAATTATCCTATTATGAGTGTAGGAATAAATTCCACATAAAGACTAAATTCTATAAACTCAAACATCCAAATAAATAAAAAGATAAAATAAATTGAAATTTTGATCATAATTCTTTATCTGGAAATGAAACTAAAATTGTTTCGTATTCATGTTCTGATTTTGATTCTGAAAATTAAAATTTAAGAAACTAATTAAAAAATTAATAATTAAATAATGATGGATTTAGAATAATTAAACTTTTTACTCACTTAAAAAATAATAATAATATTTTGTTTAAAAAAATGATAAAATGAAAAGGGATTGTGAAAATCTGAAAATTTGGGTTTCCTAGAATGAAAAATCTAAAGAGGACTATAATTCTGAATGGTTAAAACTAAAATATGGAAATGAAAGGATTAAGAAAATTTTGGATGTAAATAATATTTATCAATATAGAAGATTTAATTTAGTTGTGGCTGATTTAAATAAAGTTGAAAATTAATTTAAAAAGTTAAAGGAAGAATATAAAAAAATTAAGAAACAAAGCTTCTGGATACAATGAAAAAGTCTTTATAAATTTAGAAACAATTCAAAAGGAGAATGTGGATTTCAAAACTGAAGTTATTAATCCTAAAATTGATTTATATACTTTTTTTAAAGTTAAAAAAAATATGATAAGATGTTGTCTTTAATGAAACTAAATACCAATAATAATGGTTTTGGATAAAGCAGTATAACTCCATGTTTAAATAAGACTAACTTTTTAAAATCTCATAAGGAATCATTGAAAGTGTAAACAATTTTAAATCATAGTGAAAGGAAATTATGCCAATTATTTTTCAATAATGTTTAAAAATATTTTAGTAAAACTATAGTTATCATTGCTAATGATTTACTTTCTAATCGGCACACAAATAAATTATTTAAATCAATTTGGGTGCCTTTGTTTCTACTACTAATCAAGTCAGACCCTAGTTGGAATCAGTACCAAAACATTCTAGTTGATTGTCTATTTTTTTGTAATATTCCTTCGAATTATAAATGACTCATAGTACATAGATAATGACTCCTCTAGGAACATGAAAGGTTATTTTTCGAAGTTTATATTATTTAATTTAGATGATGGTGGCCTTGCCACATTTGGATACAACGCTGAAGCTTATATTAAAGGTTTAGGTGAAGTTGGTTTTTCAAAAATAGTCATCATTTAAAATTTATTATATTTACTTTTTTTAAAACATAATATTATAATTACATCGTAGGTATTTGATGATGGATTAAATTTTATATTTGAAAATGATAAATGTATTGTTCTGAAAAATATTTTTTTTTCAGAAAATAGAAATGAAAATGTATATACGGTTGACCTTTCATATGTAAACAAAAAATTGTTAAGTGACTTAATATTTTAGAAGAAAATGACATTCAAGGGCATAGGTGTCTTGGTCATGGAAGCTTTAGACTACTGCACGAGCTATCAAATCATGAACAAGTTCTGCAACTACCCGTGTTACATTCAAGTGAGTACTTCTTGTGTGACTCTTTTTTGAAAGGAAAGAAATAAAAAATGATTTCAATATATAAATGGTGTTATTACTATTATATGTTTAGAATTGTTACATATTGTCTTGTTTTGACTTGTAAAATATACTAGTTTTGGTGGTAAAAAGTACGTATTTGTATTTGAAGATGATTATAATATATTTCTATAGATTTATTTCTTATCCCATAAAAATGAAACTTTATCCAAATTTTTTTATTTCATTATGGTTATTTAAAATTTCAAAAACATATCAATCATCTCTATCAGAAGTAATAAAGGTGGTTAATTTTTGAATTTTAAATTAGATATTATTTTTGAATAAAATTGATATAAAAATTATTTAACATCCACTAGGACAACAAAATAGAATGGTGTGGTAGAAAGAAATAAGAGATCAATTCATGAAATTTATGGATTTATGCTAATGGAATTTAGTAATCAAAAATACTTTAGAAAATAATATAAAAATACATATTTCCAAGTATTAAATAGAGTTTCAATTGGAACCTTCTTAAATTATACCCCACATAAACATTTCAATGGTTTTAAACATAAAGTTGGTTATTTCAGGTCCTTTGGTTGTAAAGTATTTATCATAAATACAAAAGATAATTTATAAAAATTTGACACTAAATTAGATGAAGGCATATTTTTAGAATATTACAATTCTAGAAAATATTATAGAGTTTTTAATAAGAAAACATTAATTGTTGGAGAATATGTTCATGTTATGTTTAATGAAAATAATTCAAATAAATAGGATTTTGAATATTTTAATGATATAGAATATTTTATAGAATTTTACTTTCGTGAAAATAATGAACAAGATAAGGATAATGCATCAGTTACAGGTGATAATTTCTCTTCTCAAACTAATAAAAAGGGATGGAAAACTCTTAATGATCCCTGTTTTGAAAAATTATTTGGTAAAGTATAATATGGAATTCAATCCGTAATTATTTTACATTACTATGTCGATTATACTTTTTTTATTGACATTGTTCCTATCATTGTTGAAAATGCTTTAATTGATTCATTTGATTAATTATATACATGAGGAATTAAAATAATTGATTGGAATAATGTTTGGGATGTAGTTTATTTTTTCAAAAGGTAGAATTGTTGTAGGAACTAAATTGATTTTTCATAAAAAACTATTTAAACATGGAAACATAGTTAAAAATAAATAAATACTAGTAGCTCAAGGTTATTCCTATGAAGAAGGAATTGACTTTGAATACTCTTTTCTTCCTATTTCTAGTACGGAATCAATTATAATTCTATTATATTTTTCTGGTATTCAAAACATAAAATTATTTCAAATTGATATAAAAATGATTCTTTTAAAACAGAACTATTTTAGAGGAATGCTATGTTATACATCCCCACAGTCTTGAAAATGATTATTTTCAAAAACATTTTTTAAACTTAATAAATATTTATATGGTCTTTAGAATGATCTAAAAGCTTTGTATTAAAGAGTAACATATTTTTTTATTAAAAATGATTTTTTTCAAAGGTAAGGTTGATCCAACCTTATTTCTAAAAATAACTTCAAGTGATATACTGATTATATAGATATATGGTGATGATATAATATTTGGTTCAACAAATGATTCTCTGTGTAATTATTTTTCAAAGCATATGACATGTGAATCAGGCATGATCTTAATGGGGGAACTAAATTCTTTAATAGGTTTAAAAAATTAATCAATGAAAAAAATGGTATTTTCTTAAATCAATCCAAGAATTGTAAAGAGCATGTAAAGAAGGTTGGACTTGATTCTAGTAAAATTATGAAAAAACTTGTGAAACTAATTCATAATTCGTCTTAGATGAATCTAGAAATTCAGTTGATATTAATTGGTATAGAGTCATGATAGGATGTCTTCTGAATCTCACTACATCTAGACTATTCATCTTGTTCTCAGTTTTCTTGTGTTCTAGGATTCATTAAATTCCTAAATATTGTCATGTTAAATATGTTAAAAGAGTAATTATATGTATCAAGTGTATCATTATATTTTATTGTTCTATTCTAATCATAATTGTTTTGATTTACTATCATACACTAATTTTTCCACTAGAGGTTGCAGACTTCAATGGAAAATCACTACAAGTATGCATCACTGTTTAAGAAATTTTTATATCTCATGGAGATTTAAGAAAAAAAAAATTAGTAGAATATTCAACAATTTAGGTGGAATATATTAATGTTTCTAGTTGATGTTTAAAAAGTATTTGGATACAACAAACTCAATATGATTTCAATAATATTTTTGATAAAATTTCTATTTACTCTGTTAACTCAAGTGCTATTTCAATTTCTAAAAACCCTTTTAAAAATTATATAAATAAACACATAGATTTAATATTTAATTTTCTTATGGATAATATATATAATAGTGATTTTTCTTAGAATTTGATCCTTCTCAGAGAAACTTTGCAAAAAATTTCACAAATCCCAAAGATTATTTTAAATTTTATAAAATGAAATTTGAATTGGATATGATAGAAGCTTAAAAAAATAGTTATTATAACCACTTTTCATAAATATTTATTCTTAGATGTATTTTTTAATTGATTTTATCTTCTAGTTAGATCAAATGGTAATTAGTTAGAACTATTTAAAATTTTATTATTATTCAATAATAGAATCTTAATTATACATTATTTTAATACTGTATCTCTCTATTTACTCTCATGATAATATTCTACATTTTCAATTTTAAAGTAGTTTTTTATTATTAAATGGGAGTATATTTTATATATTAATGTAATTTAAGATTAATTTCAAAAAGGGGATATTTTTTATTGATTTATTTAAAAAAATTATATTTTGTAATTTAAAAAAGGGGGAGTAAGTTAGTATTTATGAGTGGTAATTTAAAATTTTAACAATATTATAAATTATGATAAATTACTATCTCATGTATTTTATTAAAATTAATGTGTTATTAAAAGTTAATAAATCTTTAATTATATATTTTAATGATGTTAATTTTCATATGTAATGTCTTAATGATACTAAAATTTTGGTTCAATTTTTATTTACTTAAGGATAATGTTTTTTATTGATAATGTAAAAAAATTGGTCCGTCCTTTTGAGATATTTTGGATAGACCTCAACCACATAGGGGACCGATTGGGTCAACCCCATGTGAATTCCCACCATAGGCAGCCCATAAAGAGGTTGTAGTAACCGGTGTTCATTGTGCATTATCAATGCATGCAGGCACGTGTATAAGGCCTGTAGAGTGCACCTATAGGTGAATAGTTTGGGCTAGGTCTCTTGCTACTCCATAAGACAATTTACATGAAAGTTGTAAACCATCACTGATCCCCAATAGCCAACGCAAACCAAGGATTAGCATGAGTGGTGTGCTATACCACTCACTTATTGTATCTCCACACAAATGTGTGACTATGATCTAAGTTCACTCTTCATTAGAGTTAAAAAAAATTGATAGATGCTCAACTATCAAATCTATTTAAAGAGAACCCTTGAATATATTTTTTTGATGTCTTGTGATTCATTTATTCTCACATTCTCTAGTATTTTGAATTGTTTATATCTTCTTCCATGGTTATATTTCACCTTCAAATATGTCAACATTTGTCACAAAAACATCATTGCTTCTAAATGATTTTCTTAAAGCTCACAGGTTTGTCTTTCTTAGTATTGTTTTTTTGGAAGTGATTTATTCATCTTATCTCTATAAAATAGCACATCGACTACTTCTTCAAGATTCCCACTACTCACCTCTACTCTGGATGCTTATCTTGTTCAAAACAATTTCCTTCAATGGTTTTTCGATGGAGTCTCCATTTCACTTCAATAGTGACTCTTTAGTTATCATTAGACATCAATGGTGATTCATTAATAACCATTGGAAATCTCCAAAACTGATTCATAATCCACCATCATACATAAATGGTGAGTCATGAGAAACCCATGGACACCAATAATGCTTCATGATCAACTTTTTGACCCCAATAGTGAGTCATAAGACACTTTGAGACACCAAAAGTGAGTCATGAGCCTCCATCAAATACTAACAGTGAGTCATGATTCACCATTAGAAAACAATGGTGAGTTATTTTCTACCCATGAGTTACTATTTTTTAGAAACTTCTTTAATATCCAAAAAGAGCTCTTCTCCTTATTTGATCGTGTGTAGTAAGATTCTTGAATTTTTAATTTATTTTCTTATTTATTTTTCAATATATTTATTTATATGTTGTTTAAACCTATTGGTTGTAAGTTTTTTAAGTGAGTCACAATTATAAATTTCCAATGGTAGGTCATTAGTCGTCGTTGGACATCCAATTGAATTAAAATTTTTATTTGTTCTACCCAAGACATTGATTACTGATTGGCATGGATTAATTGTTTTTTGTTGGATCCTTTTATTTTTTTTCATTTTATTTAAAATGGAAGCATCTTCACTATTTTTTCACAATTGATCTGCCACCACTCTCCATTTTCAATGGTAGAAAAAATAATCCCCCACTCTTTATTAAAATGGCAGATCAATGATCCACAATTAGTTAAAATTTTGTTTCCAAATTTCATACATATTATTTCAATTCATGGTTTTAAGATAGATAAATTTTAGATGTTTTATTGTTTTATTTTGAAATATAATAGTAACAATGAGTAAAAAATAAATTTTAGCATAATTTTATGTACACATATGTGTGCAGTTTAAAAGTCATGTGATTATTTTTTATAACATTTTTCTATCTGTAAAATCTATGAGATTATTTTTTAATTTAAAATATATATTTTTTTTGAATATACAACTCACATATTAATTGTTTTATATTAATAGTTCAAGAATAAATATAAATTTTATTTATTCTATGTTATTCACCATGGATTTAACAAAAAAAGGTAGCAATAATATTATTTTATTATTATTATATGAAACATTTTGTGCATATATTGGATACAGACACACTCCTAGAAGATCATTTTATAATTATCTTGTAAATATATTCAAGTAATAAAAAAACACTAGTGCAAATTATTTAACAATATAACTTGTGATACATCATTGACATATTCTAGATGCTCTAAATTATTATCAAACATCTATGACTTCTGTAATATGGATGTGATCACCGAAGGAATTCAACAATGAAATTTGTTCCTTAGAAGTGATAAAAATTTATAAAGATTCATCACAATAAACATTTCTGATCATATTATAATTTCCCTATATTAGTTTTAATTTTTATTCATGTAATAATTTTTCATATATTTGTTTTTATTTGTTTCTGGTTTATGAATTTCCCCATAATAATAATGTCTTTCATTGAATGGTTATTCTGTCACCTAAAAGGAATCCTAGGTTGTGAATCCTCATTATAAGATAGGTAAGTAGACTAGTTTGGTATCTTGTAACAAGACTGGGATGCACCTTAAGGTCTTTTAAAAGGCAGTGTCAGTAACATAGTTCTCACACCTTTAAAAGTGAATTTCTTAATGGGTACAAATCTCCTTGAGGGGTAGAGGATGTTGATGTGTGTACTAGGATATCTGTGATACAAAAACTATAAAACATGGTGTTATTACTTTTTATATCTGTTTTAACTCATTCCCTGATCATTGCACTCACTATAAATCTTAATATTAAATATTG
Source organism: Viscum album (assembly GCA_963277665.1). Lineage (NCBI taxonomy): Eukaryota > Viridiplantae > Streptophyta > Magnoliopsida > Santalales > Viscaceae > Viscum > Viscum album. The sequence goes on along the minus strand of OY728158.1, from coordinate 727,018,193 downwards.
TGATTTTTTTTGCCTTTAATTTTTTTAAAATGGCTATTCACTCCCCACTTATATTCAAAATTGTCATCACTAATGATCCAACATTAATTTCATGGTCAATAGAGGAATTTTACTTGGGATTTTCCTTTCAAGAAAAGGCATTTAAGTGGATAAATCAAAAACTGTACCCAACTTTTCTGAAACATGATAAATCATTTTTAATACATGCAGGATTATATAGGTGGGTTATCATAAATTTTGGTATGATATCTCTCCATATATATAGATTAATTTAGAAAAATTATGATTTTGAATTCAATGGTGCATGTAGGGAAGACTTTAATAGGTTGAAGAAAATAATGATTACACCAAAAGTGATGCAGCCACCAAATTGGGAAGAACCATTCGAGCTACTTTGTGATTCTCCTGAGAAAGAATTTGGGGCATTGTTTTATTAGTGAATTGAGAGAAGTACAAAAGTTATTTATTATTTGTATTGAACCTTAGATGTAGCCAAATTCAATTTCAAAACCACAAACATTATTTTTTAATAGATTTTAAGAATGATTAATATCATATCTTCTTAGAAGCAAAGTCACATTATTTTCTGATCATTAATCTTATAGGTACTAGATGAAGAAGGTTGAAGCTAAACTAAAGCCAGTGAGATGGATGTTATTATTTTAGGAGTTACACAAAGAAATAAAATACAATAAGGGACCTGAGAACCAAGTTGTCGATAAATTAAGTAGACTTACCAATGTTGCTGAAGCTGAAATTCCGGACAAAGAACCACTGAATGAACACATTCTAGGAGATAGTTTTTACTTGATTGGAGAAGAAGTTACTCTGTATACTGACATGATCAATTATCTATTAAAACCTTGTCCCATCTCATTTAAATTCCCACCAAATTAAAAAATTGAAATCAGAATCTTTATAGTACATTTTGGATGATCCATTTATTTGGAATATTTTCAAATATCAAGTAATAAGAAGATGTTTTACTAAAAGGGAAATTGATTCTGCCTTTGAGTTTTTTCACACTTAACCTTATGAAGGCCACTTTGGACCTCAAAGGATAAAAAGTAAGGTTTCAGAATATATAATTTATTGCACCACCCTTTTTAGATATGCTAATGAATTTTGAAAAATTCATGAAAATTTACATTTGTTCTAGAAATATTTCAAAGAGATAGTGTAACACCCCATGCTTCCACATTACGTTTCACTTTGAATAATGGAATAGCTTGCATTGTACGCAACTTCAAGATTCTAACACACCACGACCAGTCAAACTAGCCGTTATAAATAATAATACCCACTTTTTGAAATTTTAAAAATTTTATCTTTCAAAATGGACTTCATTTTTGGATTTAGAATATCAAAATTATCTTAGGGTGAAGTTTTGGTATTTTTCTAAGAACATTCAATTTTTGATGAATAGTGAAATTTATTGAGTTATTATTTAAAACCGACTTTTTATTTAAAAAATTATTTCTTTTATTTAAATTTATTTTTATTTAAAATAGATATATAATACCTATATAATTTCAATGTAATTCATTGAAGTCATTTTATAATGAGTTTAGATATATAAAATTTTAGCGAACTTTTTACCATCTTTTACCCATCTCCTAGGAGCATTTCCAAATTTGTATAAAACATAATTTTACCGCTACTATGAGTTGAATTTCAAAAATATGAGAGACACGGTTGATATTAGTAATTAAAATTTGGTTCAATAAGATGAAAATAATTTTTGGTGAATAGTAACTTTATTACTTTTATTTACCACGGTTAAAAGTAAATAGGGTAATTAAGGGTAAAAATGATATTATTATTACCATAACACATGTCCTAAATTCTATTGGATAAGTATAATAAGACCAAAAACAACCTTATGAATAAAATATGAACCTATTTGGTCCACTTGGATCAGATAATGACATTTATTATTATTTTATTTAAAGAAGTGTTAAAAGAGTTAAATTCAATGTTTAATAACTAAACGATTTTTAATATAGGGTTACACACAATATAAATTCGACTATATATTTTCATTAGAAATATAAAAATATTTCCTACATAAAGTTATTTTATTTATAATTTTTAGACATTAAATAATTAAATTTATTTATGTCACAATGTTGATGCAGAAATTACCATATTAATGAAAGATTAAAATAATTGATATTATAAATATCAAAATAAATAAAATTTGAGACTTTTAATGAATTAAACTTATTTTATATGTTAATATGACTTTTTAGGGTTGATTAAATATGTTTATTTCAAATTAATAAAGTTTTTAGGACTTTAAAAAAATCAATTATTAAATAATGTCAAAATTGACATAAATGGGTTTTTAAAACAAATACAATATTATTGGTTCATATAATAATACTAAAAATATAAGGATCAGACAAAAGAATTATATAATGATATTTTTATCATTAATTAACCATTTTAGGTTATCTTGGAAGTGTATATTAAGTTTATTAACCATTTAATATAAAAATACAAAGAGACATGGTAAATGTCAACCAATTTAACTAAGAGTTAAATCTAAAATATAAGGTTAATATAGTGACCCAAACCTATCTAAAACCTATAGTTTGAGAGTTTTTAGACCCATACCCACCTTATACTATAAATAATTCATTTTTTAGCCATTAGAAACTGAAAATTATTTTATTATAAAATAATATTTCAATCTTTTCCTATGGTGCCCCTTACCCCTCTTATAATAGGGCATTTCTCCTTCTCTCAAATTCACACCTTCAAAGCCATTTGGTTCGTCAAACCCCTACCCAAATATCCTACAAACTGTCCTCCATTCATTTTAGAGGGATTATTTTAGTCATAAAGCTAACCTGAAAATCCCTTTTGATCAAATCAAAAGGAAGAACCTGAAAAAGACGTAAATATTTCATCACCTATTTCAAGTTCTTTTCTTCTTACACTTACTCCTTCTTTGTTGTTTCCATTATAAAATAATAAATCCAATATATTTTATATATTTTTATTTTATTGTAAAAATGGTACAACCATATTCATTATTCTATCCATCCTATAAATGATAAAGTCAACATACGTGTGTACGTACGGATTACCGTCTCCACGTCGTGGTGTAGTTTTTTATTCAAACACGTCATCATTTGGATGGGTATAATAATGAGAATAAATGATATAAATAATAAATATAATATGATATTGATTATTTATATATGATATACCATCCAATTATATATTATTTTAATGTCAAAAGAATGATATTTTCGCTCGTGCTTACGTAAGGATTACCGTCTCCATGAACGAGATGAGATTCATTCCTCATTGTATCCATTCAAGACTAATTTTCATTTGATGATTAAAAATAATTTTTAAAGAATAAATATCATTCTTAATATGAATAATATACATTATATCCATAAAAAACATTACTTACATAACAAATCATATAAAGAAAAATGAATCAGTTAACACCCGAAACAATGATACTACTAAAATATCATTAACAAAGTTATATTAGAAGATCATATATGATATAATATTTATGTATATAGTTATTTTATAATTTAATAACAATGATTTAACTACTATACAGGAGTTTAATGTACCCTTGACCAAGGAAAAGTACAAGGTAAGGGTTAATTTCACAATCTCTTTATTATCCAAGGTTGTTTTTACATAAGTATCTGTTGGGAATTCTTTATCATCCACATCCATGTTTCTTAAAAATGTGTTCCAAAACATTTTTATTATTTACTAGACTATGGGTTTAGGTCATTTATTACCTTGTTTGAATTTTTATAAAATGTATTCAAAGGAATCTTTCCGTCATTTTCCAAACAAGGTACCTTATGACCTTTTCGGCAAAATTAAGGTAAGAATGTTTTTTTAACTTATACGGTAGGTACAACTATTTTCTGCCATTATAACATGGTCAAAGATTCACTTACAAGATTATAAAAATATTTTCAAAATAAATTTTTTATTTTATAATTATATGACTTTTAAATTATTTCAAAATAGAAAGAGATATTTCTATAAAAAAAGTTTTGACTTAATCTATGTCAACATCCTTTGATGGATTGTGAGCTTATTTGAAGTTGATTTATTATGATACAAAACATATTTATTGTATTGAATTTTTTGTGATATGTTTGACTATGGATGTGTTTTTTTATACCATTCATTGTTTATGGATAAATTATTGACATTTTGTATGCTAGTTTTAATGTGAATGTTTATGTTATGTTTAAACCATTTCATATGAGGAATGCATTGGTCTTAGTATGTGAAAGGTGGAGCCCACTATAGCTTCTCAAATTATCGAGGTCTCATGAGACAAACTAGTGTCTTAGCACAAGGCCTTGAAAAAATCTTATTTTTAGTCTTGTCACAATGCCTTGACTATGTGGTTATGAAGTCTGAAAATTTTCATTCCATAATTATGAAAATGGTTATTGATATTGCATGTGATTATTCGACTAGTAGAATATCCATGTGAATAAGTAAATGGAATTATTTGATTTTATCTTTTCCATATTATTCTGAAGTTCAAGATTAAAAGAATTTTGTTCTAGTCTTACATTGCCTTAAATGTTTATACTTATTTAATAAGGTTTCCGTTATATTGTTATCCCTACTAAGCATCTGAGCTCACCCCTTCCTATGTTTTATTTTTCCCAGGATGCGAAAAAGTACATAATGACTGACCAGTAGGGAAAAATCTAAGGGATATGAGTGTGGCCTATGGAGACTATGTTGTTTTAGTTTTTCATTTTATAATGTAATGTAAAAATTATGAATGTCTCTAGTATTTCCAAGGCTACTAAACTAATCGGTCTTCCGAGACTTGATCTTTTTTTATCATGCCAATGTTAAGTAATAATGTACCGAATCTCGGTAACAAGAGTCAGGATGTTACAGTTGGTATCATAGGAAGTTTAGGAACAACCATGGAATCTAGATTTAGAAAAACTCTGATTAGAGAACATTATCCTAAGATAGACTTTGAGGATTAATATAGAAGAACTTCCTTGAATTTTGGTATTTTAGAGATTTTTTTATTTTTCCAAGAAATAAATCCATGTCTAGATATGAGAAGGTAGAGGCATATCTGGCATAGATTTACCTAGGGGTAAAACCCAAAAACATCACTTTGAGCTAGACTTGGATGGGAACTGGTGCACAACAACAAGCCCTGCTGCACTCTTGGTTACGACACACCCAGGGGATATGCTTAGGATAATTCTCATTTTATTTACAAACCATTATAAAGGATTTATGAGTATATACTTCCTCAAAGAAAACATTATTATGATTATGGATTATATCCATAATTTGTTCAATTTATGTTAACTGTTTTACATGTTTGGAATTATGTATTGTGATTCATAAACTAATCTAGTATACGCCATTGTTTTGAAATGGCACCTAGTGGAAAGATTGGAAACTGTATCAATGCAGTTAATACATATAGGGATTTCCCTCATACTCAAGATAATTTTAGTGGAGCTGGGAAAGAAACTGGTGTTGATCATCTTATCACCATACTGGGACAACTCACGCAGGTTATAAATATTAACCTTACCCATATGGAGCACCCTAATCCACAATGTGGTGGATCAATGTTAGACCGCTTCATGGGGAAACAACCACCAACATTCAATGGGAGTACAAATCCATTAGTAGCTCATCAATGGATAAATTCCTTAGAGAAAATATTTCACGCTTTGGGGAGTAGGGAAAGGGAAAAAGTTGCCATGGTAGGGTATCGCCTCATGGGAGATGAGATCAGTGGTGGTCATTGATTCAAAACACAAAGGAAGACGATGAAGTATCAAATATGTAATGATGGGAGTTTAAAGAGATTTTCATAGAAAAATACTTTCCTCGTGACCAACAAGCGGATATGAAAAGGCAATTTCTGGGTCTGAGGAAAAAGGAGGGTGAGAATGTCGCAAAGTATGAGGATAACTTTATAAGGTTAGCAAGTCATTCAACAGATTATATACGTAAAACAAGGAGTAATATTGATCGATTCTTTAATGGGTTAAAACCATTTATCCGGCAAGAATTAGTCTCACAATCCTTCTTGTCATATGAAGATATTGTCTCATGTTCTATCAAGACAGAAAAGAAATTCTCAAAGTCTTATGACTTTAAAGAAAATTAAGAGAAGAATAGATCTGCTGAACACTCTAGAAAAGGAAATAAGGAGAATAAGGGAAATGTTGAATATCCATTCTATAGTAAATGTGGGAAGAAACACCCCAGTACTTGACTAAAGGGAATGAGAGTCTGTTACAAGTGTGGTGAAAAAGGCCACCAAGATCGTGATTGCAAGGGGAAGAAAGAGGCTGTCAATGTTGAATGCTACAATTGTAGAGAAAGAGGTCATTATGAAAATGAATGTCCTAAGAGCCATAGAAACATACCTCAGAAAAGGCCAAGGGATCAAGGAAAAGCTTATGCTATCACTAATGCTGAGGTTGAAGATCTGAAAGACGTGGTGGAAGGTAATTTAATGGTTTCCTCAAGTTTAGAAAATGTTTTATTTGATTCTGGATCATCGCATTGTTTCATATCTTCCAAGTTTGCTAAGAAAATTAGATATTTTCAATTTGACTTAACAAGGGGGTTGTCAGTTATAACACCTAAGGGAAGTATCATTGCAACAATGTTTTGTTAATCAGTTCCCATTAGGGCATATAAATGATCTTTATCTTCTGATCTCATCATCATACCCATGGTGAAATTTGATATAATCCTTGTTATGGATTGGCTTTCGGAACATGATAGGAACATTTATTATAAGAAGAAGGAGGTTTCAATTCTTGATGATGATAAGGAATACCTTATCTTTAGAGAAGAAACGTCACCAACTAATTCTTATCTAGATCCACCCCCTGTAGATCAACTAAATTCAATTATTGGGGAGGAAGAGAATGAAATAACTATGGGTGAAGAAATAATGTTCAAATAGCGGATGTACCTATTGTGCAAGAATATGTTGATGTGTTTCTAGAAGATTTACCTGGACATCCTATAGAATGAGAAATTGAGTTTTCCACTGATTTAATTCCTGGTTCAAGGCCCATATCGAAGACCCCATATAGAATGTCCAATGTGGAATTAGTGGAACTAAAGAAACAACTAGAGGAATTGAGAAATAAAGGATTTATTCACCCTAGTGTTTCTCAATGTGGAGCCCCTATTCTTTTTATTAAGAATAAATATGGATATATGAGGTTGTGCATTGACTAAAGGGAGATCAATGATATAACAATAAAGAAAAAGATTCCCCTACCTCGCATTGATGATTTATTCGACCAACTTCATGGAGCTCAATATTTTTCAAAGATTGACCTTTGATATGGATATCATCAGTTGTGTGTGAAAAAGGAATACATTCCAAAAATATCATTTCGAACCAGGTACGGGCATTAAGAGTTTAAAGTAATGCATTTTGGATTGACTAATGCACCCTCTTTCTTCATGGATCTAATGGATAGGGTTTTCAAGTAATACCATGATGACTTTTAGTGGTTTTTATTGATGATATCTTGGTATATTCCAAAAACTATGAAGATCATGAAAATCACTTGAGCATTATTCTAAATACTCATAAAAGAAATGAATTATATGGAGAATTTTGCAAGTTTGAATTTTGGCTTCAAGAGATTTCTTTTTTGGCTATATTTTCTCTAAGGATAAAATCTATGTTGATCCTTAAAAGACCAAGGCAATCAATTAATGGACAGCACTGAAGAGTATAACTGAGGTACATAGTTTTATTGGTTTAGTAGGTTATTATTGACATTCCATATAGAATTTTGCTTGGTTGGCTACCCCATTAACAAATCTCACACGTAAAGGGGATAAATGTTTTTGGACAAAAGAGTGTGAAGATTGTTTTAAAGAACTATAGAAAAGATTATTCAATGCTCCTATCTTGACTCCACTATCGAGGAATTATGGGTTTGTTATTTATAGTGATTCTTCAATGGAAGGACTTGGTTGTGTCCTTATGAAGAATGATAGACTTATTGCCTATGCATCATGAAAGAAAAAAATTCATGAGCAAAACTATCATACTCATGATCTTGAGTTAGCAACTGTAATATTTCTTTGAAGATATGGAGACATTATCTCTACGGTGAAAAGTGTGAGATATATACCGATCACAAGAGTTTGAAGTATATTTTCTCACAGAAAGAACTCAACATGAGGCAAAGGAGATGGCTTAAAATACTCAGGGATTATGATTTCACAATACACTACCACCTCGGGAGGGCTAATAAGGTGGCAGATGCTTTGAGCAGAAAATATCATGGAGTTTTGAACAAGATGAGAGTTGAAAGGGATAATATTTTCATGGATCTAGTAAAAATGGATATGGGTATAATCATGGAAGGTGAAACATCAAATATTTTTCAAATGGTTTCCAAATCATATTTACTAGAAAGGATAAAAAGTTCTTAGACTGATGATGAGGAATATCAAAAGAAGATTAAATCTGTGAACGATGGGAGATTGATCAACTTTGAATATGAAGGTGGAATTTTGAAATTTGGGAAGAGACTTTGTGTTCCTAACATACCTGATCTAAAAAGGGAATTGTTGGATGATGCTCATAGCTCTAATTTCTCTATACACCCTATGAGCACCAAGATGTATAGAGATTCTAAGGAACATTTTTGGTGGGACAACATGAAGAGGGATATTGTTTATTTTGTGTCACGATGTATGGTTTTCCAACAAGTAAAGGCTATAAGGAAATATCCTAGAGGAGTCATGAAACTTCTTCCTATACCTGAGTGGAAATGGGATAACATTAAAATGTACTTTGTCATGGGGCTACCAAAGACACCTAGTAGGAAGGATGAAATATGGGTCATTGTTGATCGCCTTACCAAGTCAGCACATTTTCTTGATATAAGAGATGATTTACCACTTGAACATTTGGAAAGACTATATATTAATGAAGTTGTAAGACTCCATAGTGTACCCCTATCAATTGTTTCTGATCGTGATCCCTGTTTTACGTCAAGATTATGGAAAAGTCATTAGAAAGACCTGGATACTGAACTTCATTTTAGCACCGCCTACCAACCTCAAAATGATGGACAATCAGAACAGAATATTCAAACCTTAGAAAACATGTTGAGATCTTGATCACTTGACTTTCAAGGTATATGGGATCAATATTTACCTTTGGTAGAATTTTCCTGTAACAATAGCTTCCATTAAAGTATTCAGATGGAACCATATGAATCATTATATGGAAAGAGATGATGCACACAAACGTGTCAGGATGATGTTGGTGAAATAAAACTCGTAGGCCCAGAACATGTTAAGGAAATGGTGTAAAAGGTAAAGTTTGTCCAAACCCACATCAAAATAGTACAAAGTAGGCGGAAGAGCTATGACGATAACCGAAGGAAGGATAGGAAATTTTAGGTAGGAGATCATGTTTTCTTGAAGGTATCTCCATGAAAGGGAGTTATACGATTCAGTAATAAGGGTGATCTAAGTCCCAGGTACATCAGACCTTTCGAAATTCTAGAACGAATTTGGGTTGTAGCTTACCGGTTGGCAATGACACCAAGTCTCTCCAAAGTTCACGATGGGTTCCACGTATAACTGTTGAGAAAATACATGCCTAACCCAACGTATGTATTCACCTATGAGGAAATTGAACTGGAATCTGATCTGTCTTATTGTGAAGAGCCTGTCAAAATTCTTGAAACCAGAAAACAAGTGTTAAGAAATCGGACGACTCGTCTGGTAAAAGTTCTATGGAGAAACCATAAGATGGAAGAGGAAACGTCAGAACCTGAGGAACTTAAGATGAAGAACCACCTGAATAATTTTATGTAGTAATATTCTAGAAATTTTGAGGATGAAATTATTTGAATGAGGGAAGAATGTAACACACCAAGCTTCCACGGTACATTTCCCTTTGAATAATGCAATAGGTTGCATTGTACACAACTTCGAGATTCTAACACCCCGCGACCAATCATACTTGTCGTTATAAATATTAATACACACTTTTCAAAATTTTATAAAGTTTATCTTTCAAAATGGACTTCATTTTTGGATTTGGAATATCGAAATTAGATTAGGGTAAATTTTTTGTATTTTTCTGAAAACGTTCAATTTTTGATGAATAGTGAAAAACACTGAGTTATTGTTTAAAACCGGCTTTTTTTTAAATAAATATTTATTTTATTTAAATTTATTTTAGGTCAAAATAGATATATAATACCTATATAAGTTCAATTTAATTCATTGGAGTCATTTTATAATGAGTTTAGATATATAAAATTTCATCGAACTTTTTACCGTCTTTTACCCACCTCCTAGGAGCATTTCCAAATTTGTATAAAACTTAATTTTAGCGATTTTCTGAGTTAAATATAAAAAATCTGAGAGAAACGGTTGATATCAATAAGTAAAATGTGGTTCAATAATACGTAAATAATTTTTGGTGAATAGTAACTTTTATTTACCACGGTTAAAAGTAAATAGGGTAATTAAGGGTAAAAATGATATTATTATTACCAAAACACATGTAATAATTCTATTGGATGAGTATAATTCGACCAAAAATAACCTTATTAATAAAATATGAACCTCATTGGTCAACTTGGATTAGATTAAAACATTTATTATTATTTTATTTAAAGAAGAGTTAAAAGAGTTAAATTCAATGTTTAATAACTAAACCATTTTTAATATAAGGTAAAACACAATATAAATTAGACTATAAATATTAATTAGAAATATAAAAGGATTTACTACATAATGGTATTTTATTTATAATTTTTAGACAATAAATAATTAAATTTATTTATGACATAATGATGATGCAGTAATTACCATATTAATGAAAGATTAAAATAATTGATATTATAAATTTACAAAAAATCATATTTTAGACTTTTAATGAATTACACTAATTTTATAGGTCAATTTGGAATGGTAAGGTTTATTAAATTTATTTATTTCTAAGAAATAAAGTTTTTATAACTTTAAAAAAAATCAATTATTAAATAGTATAAATGAATTTTTAAAACAAATACAATATTATTGGTTGATATAATAATCCTAAAAAAATAATGTTCTTCCAAAAGATGTATATAATGATATTTTTATCATTAATTAACCACTTGGGGATATCTAGGAATTTTATAGTAAGTTTATTAAGCATATAATATAAAAATACAACGAGACATGGTAAATGTCAATCTATTTAACTTAGAGTTAAATCTAAAAGATTAGGTTAATACAATGACCCAAACCTGTCTAAAACCTATTTTTTGAGATGTTTTCTACCAATTCCTACCTTATCCTTTAAATAATTTATTTTTGAGCCACTATAAACCGAAAATTATTTTGTTATTAAATAATATTTTAATATTTTCCTAAGGTTCCCCACACCCCTCTTATAAAAGGGAACTTAAACTTCTCTCAAATTCACACCTCCAAAGCCATTTAGCTCAGCCAAAACCAGCCAAATATCCTCCCAAATGTCCTCCCTTTATACTAGAGTCATTACTTTAGTTATAAATCTAAATTATGGATCCCTTTTGATCAAATCAAAAGGAATAACTCGAAGAATAGGTAAATATTTCATCACCTCTTTCAAGTTATTTTCTTCTTCTAGTTCCTCTTTCTTTGTTGTTTCCATTATAAAATAATAAATCCTGTATATTCTATATATTTTTATGTTATTATAAAGACGGTACAACAATATTCATTATTCTATCCATCCTATAAATGATTAAGTCACCATACGTGTGTACGTACAGATTACCGTATCCACATCGTGGGGTAGTTTGTTATTCAAACACTTCATCATTTGTATTGGTATAATAATGAGTATAAATGTTGTAAATAATAAATATAATATGATAATGATTCTACATATATGATATACCATCCAATTATATATGATTTTAATATGAAAATAATGATATTATCGCTCGTGTGTACATACGGATTACCGTCTCCATGAACACGATGAGATTCATTCCCCATCGTATCCATTCAAGACTACTTTTCATTTGATGATTAAAAATAATGTTTAAAAACTTAATATAATTCTGAATATGAATAATGTACATCCTATCCATAACAAACATTACTTACATAATAAAACATATAAAGGAAAATAAATCAGTCAACACCTGAAATGATTATACTACTGAAATATCATGAACAAAGTAATATTATAAGATCATATATGATATAATATTTATGTATATAGTTCTTTTATAATTTAATAAAATGATTTTACTATTATAAAGGAGTTTGACGTACCCTCTACCAAGTAAAAGTACAAGGTAAGGGTTAATTTCACAATCTTTTTATTATCCGAGGTTGTTTTTATGTAAGTATCTACTGGGACTTCTTTATCATCCACATCCATGTTTCTTAAAAATGTATTCCAAAACATTTTTATTATTTACTAGACTAATGGTAAAATTCATTTATACCTTTTTTTGAATTTTTCAAATCTATTTTAAAGGAATATTTCTATCCTTTTCCGAACAAGGTACATTATGACCTTTTTGAAAAAAATTAAGTTAAGAATATTTTTTAACATATACGGAGGGTGCAGCTATTTTCTACCATTATAACATATTGAAAGTTTCCCTTAAAATATTATAAGAATATTTTCAAAATAAATGTTTTCTTTTATTATTATATGACTTTTAAATGGTTCCAAAACCGAAAGTGATATTTCTCTAAAAAACATTGTTTTTATCTATGTCAACATCCTTTGATGGATTGTGAGATTATTTGAAGTTGATTTATTATGATACGAAACTTCCAAATTTTATTGAAGTTTTTGTGATATGTTTGACTTTGGATGTGTTATTTCTATACCATTCATGGATTTTGAATAAAGTATTTACATTTTCTATGCTAGTTTTAATGTGAATGTTTATGTTATGTTCAAAACTTTTCATATGATGAATGCATTGGACTTACTAAGTGGCAGGTGGAGCCCACTATAGATCCTCGATGCATCAGTAGGTCTCATGAGACAAACTAGTTTCTTGGAACAAGGCCTTGACAAAATCTTATTTGTAATCTTGTAACATGGCCTTGACTATGTGGTTATAAAGTCTGGCATTAGGCATTCCATCATTATGTAAGTGTCTATTGATATTGCATTTGATTATTTGACTAGTAGAATATCCATGTGAATAAGTAAATGGAATTATTTGATTTTATCTTCGACATATTTTTCTGAAGTTCATGTTTAAAAGGATTTTGTTCTAGTCTTGCATTGCCTTAAATGTTTTTGCTTATTTATGAAATATTTTTCTATATTGTTATCGTTACTGAGCATCTGAGCTCACCCCTTTCTATGTTTTATTTTTCCATGGATGTGAAGAAGTATATTATGAATGACCTACAGGGATAGTCTAAGGGATATGAGTGTGGCCTATGGAGACTAGGTTGTTGTAGTTTTTCATTTTATAAAGTAATGTAAAACTTATGAATATATCTAGTATTTCCAAGGCTACTAAACTAATTAGTCTTTCAAGAAATTATCTTTTTTGATCATGCCAATGTTATTTAATAATGCACTGACTCTGGGTAATGAGGGTCGGGGAATTACAGATAGAAAATTCTCCAAAATCAACTTATTTTTTGTTATATTATGATGTCCAAGGGATATATTTTATGGGTCTTTTACCAATGTCATTTGGAAATTATTATATATTTATTCCTGTTGATTATGTTGCAAAATGGGTGGAAGAAAAATTCACAAGGACTAACGATCAAAAACTTGTTTGTGATTTTTTAGGGATAATATATTTTGTATGTTTGTAGTTCCCAGAGACATCAACAGTAATCCGAGGACACACTTTTTCAATATGATAATTGTGGATCTTCTAAATAAGAATGGGATGCATCATAAAAAAATAAACTCCAAATCTTTCATGGACTAATAGAAAAGATAATGTGTCCAATACAGAAATAAAAGGAATTTTGGAAAAGAAAATTCAAATGAGCATGAAGGATTGGATCCAAAGTTTAGAAGACACATTATGGGCTTATAGGACAACCTAAAAACCCCCAGTACGAAATGTAACACATAGAGTTTTTATGAACTTTTTTTTCTTGAATAAATTAATTTTATTCTATGTATTAAATTTTATGCTACACTAATTCACACATTATTTATTTTCTATAACAATTAATTCTTGCTTTACATGAAACACTAACTTAGTTTGTGTTACACACAACACATAGTTTCTACAAAACAACATTTTTTTATAATTATTTAAATAGTACAGTTGTAACATAGTCGTTAAACATAGTAATATGAATAGAAATAACTAATTTTTAAATGCAATTTATAATTTTTTTATACAAATAAAAATTATTTATAATAAGACAAACATTTTTTTATTCATGACTTCATATGTTTGAAAATACAATTTTCTGAAAAGAAATTCTTTTTATGTCCTTCTATGAAAAATAATAAAATTAATTTTATACAATTTTATAAAATGAATTTTATAAAATAAAAATATTTTTTGAATTCATAGTGTCGATATTATCTTAGATGGAATTTTCAGAATTTTTATGAAAAAAAATCATTTTTTGGATGAATAGTTAAAAATACTGAATATTAATTCAAAACTACTTTTTCATATAATTTATTTATATAGTTAAATTATATTTTCACGTGTTATTTGTAAGAACTCAGTTCTTTCTTTGAGGTACTAATATTTCCTTTTCAGTTTATACTTAAGAAAATGGAGAAAAATAGGTCAAGGGCTGGCCACAAGACTATTAAATGACGTGACTGGGGACTACACACAATGTAATTTTATGTACACGCTATGTATGGAAAGATACATCCCATGTAATCCCTGTACAAATCCATGTGATGGCCTTGACATGAGTTGTATGGATAGGGCGTGTAGTCTCAAATACACGTCGTGTACTTTTTTAAATTATTAATTCAGGTAGTAGAATCGTTTTTTAAACAGATAGAAATGACTCCTTTTCGATGTACTACACACCCAGAAAACCTAAATAAGGGATTGGATCTCGATTTTTTGTAAGATCACCGATTCGAACACTATCCGTTGGAATCATCTCAGTGAGTACTCGATACCACTTGAGCCTTTCTTCCTGATTTCATCTCTCAATTGAGTTATCAAAGGTTGAGAGTTTTTTCTCATTTTATAGATCTACCACATTATAGGTTGAATCAAATCTCGAAACTCGATGAGGATAGTCATACTAACATGAGGTAGGTGGTCTTGTGCCTTTCTCTAATTGTTGAGTTGATTATATATGTCTTAGTGTCATACGCCCACTTTTAGGTGTCACTTGATTAAATAATAAACACTATTATTGCCTATTGATGATTAGGTAATTAATTATAAGATTTGAATGAATTTTTAGGGCTGTGAACCATGAATTAGTGCCACCCCATGGGTGTATTTCCCTGGGACGACCATTTGGCTAAGAACGCTTATGAGGATTGAATTGAATTCACATTTTTACGTTTTTAAAAATGTATTTATCATTATATGTATTTCCCACATCAGATAATTGTTTTGTTAATCCTTGTAAATGTTTAAATTGTATAATATTCTTGTTATATGTTTTTTCCCATGTGAGTTACCCTTGTTCGGCCATGTAATAGTTAAATTTTCATGTATTGGTTATTATGTAAATAGTTCCCACGTGAGTTGATTATGTTAAATCCATGTGAAAATTTAATTCACATGTGTTTTTAGATAGAATGTGTAATTGAATTAAATGATAAAAGTACATAATTATAAATTGGTGAGCCACAGTCTATGTTACAATATAAGGCCAGGCTCATGTGACTAATTGCATCTAATATACCTTCGGTGAACCACTGTCTCGGTGAAAAGATTATGGACAAGATTAAGAGGTTAATTATGTAAAGTTCATGAGAGAACCATGGATCGGGAGGTTAGGATCATTGAGTCTTATTTAAAATACCATGAAATCCTAGGATCAATTGAGGGATACCCAGGCTAGGATATATTGGCAAATGATTAAATGACTATTATTCCATGAGTTGGTGGTTACACTACTTGAAAATAGGTCTATACCCATGGTTTTTCAAAAAACCACGGGTATAGAAATAGTATGTGAACCTATACCCGTGGTTGTGATAAAAACCGTGGGTACAGTTCTATTTTAAGACCTATACACACGGTTTTGGATAAAACCGTTGGAATAAGGTATTTTCTGAATACCTATATCGACGGTTCTTCAAAACTGTTGGTATTGGGGTTTTTTTAAGATCTATACCCACGGTTCTCCAGAACCGTGGGTATAGCTTTCCTGCATTATGGAGGGGAATGAAAATTAGGAGGGACACAGAAATTTTTTGGCGGGAATACATTTTTTCACAGTTTAGATTAATATATTTACTATATTATATATATAAGCTTTCAAAAATTCTTCAGCTTGGTTGGTAAAGGCCTGTTCATGGGTGTTGTAGGTCGCGGGTTCAATTCCCATAGTTTAATTTTTTCGAAACACGGATAATATTAATATATATACATAGATTTATGTATATATAATAAATGAAACAGATAGCTCGGTTGGTATGTTGATGAGGTGCGGGAGTGAGGCACTTTCTGAGACCCATGTTCGAATCACACTGGCCGCATTTTTTGAAATACCGCACTGGATTATATTAATATATATTTGCAGATATATGTTTATATAACAATTAAATATCGTAGCTCGATTGGTCTATTGGTGGGGTGCGCTTGTGAGGTGTAGCGTGAGTTGTGGGTTCGATTCCCACCAGCGCTGCAATTTTTTGATTTAAATTCCCCACGATTTGAAAACCGTGGGGTCTGTTATGTGCCACAACGTGTGCCACATTTGACTCCCCTGCACCCATGGTTCTCCGAAACCATTGGTATAGGCTGAGACCCCTATGCTGATGCCATTCTATCCCACGGTTCCCAAAAACGTGGGTATAGGTCATTTTTCAGTAGTGTTACGGGGGGTCATCAGGCCTAGGATGGACCTCAAGACTTTTATATATAATCTAATGGACTTTAATAATGAAATGGAATACTTTTGATGTGTCTTCCAAGACAAATCACAATCTTGTATTCGGTCTTCACTTATACCTGTTTACATTGTCTTTCGAGACATCTATTATGATTTATTTTGAGAACCAATCATTTACTTCTTTCACTATAGCACACTACCTATTATATATATATATATCCAATGATAGATTTTCACTGACCTTGGGTGGTTTCCTACAAGTATTTAGTCTCATACCTTTTTTGGGTCATTCTTTTGGGCCCCAACAGATTATATGATTGTAGGTGTTGATAAGGGAAATCACCCTCTTACAGGCACTTGTTGTACTTATTAGGAGTAGGAGAGCATGAGACCGAGCTAAGTCCTGTAATGATTCCTAGTCCCATTTTTATTTTTTTTTATTTTTAGACATATATATTGTATTAAAATAGTGTACTTTGTTTGGATTCTTTCTTAGAACTTATAACATGATGCATTATCTTTGTATGGAACGATGCATGATTATTTATCTTATCAGTCGTCCACTGTTTATTTCAATTGTATGTTGTTTACTACTTAGGATATTATATATTATTTATCTTGTTATCTTACACTTTTCCAATGGGGGCACAGTTTCTCCACAACCACACCTTGGTCCCTCGCTGCTAGTCGGCAACCTCTGGTGTATCGAGAAATGCACTTCAAGTCCTGTGGCCAACTGGGTACGGGGAACCAGTTGAGTGGTATCTGGATCCGAGATGTTACAAAGTGGTATCAGAGCATTTATTTCCTAGTTTCCTTTAAAGTTTGGAAACAATATAGAGTAAAAGGGATTTGAAAATTAGTTGTGCCTGGGAGTAGCTACCTCGTGTATACGGAAAATCTAAATTGCCTCAAATGGAATTGCGCTTTTGGATTTTTGAGATAGTACAGTTGATTCTATTTCACCGTTGGGTGACACACTTTTTTTGTGTTGTTATTATTGATATCATTTTGGTTCTATTTCATTGCAACCCAGTGAGAGGATGCTATTACATCTCATGCGTCTTATAGGCACTTGTTAGAAATCATATTCTATGCATACTTGCACTGCCTTTAAGATATAATTATTGATTGCATGATGTTGTGATAGACGTCCTACTAGATATGCATGATGTTTTAATATGTAATGTGATAGATATTTATTCTATTGTGATAGGAGTATTGGTATGTGTTCTGGTTTAATTGTATGGGTGTAAAACTTTGGTCCCTGAGGAGTATGAGCCCTCAGGGATCGGGATTTGGTGGATCCTAATTCTTCCATGGGATATAGTTTTTTTTTTGTTTTGGGATATCTGTGAATGCCAAATTTTATTCATGTGGAGTATGGGCCCCCACTGATTGTAAATTTTCATAACATTTCTTTACATTTCAAAAATAGGGGTTTGGGGAAGTTTTAGAGGCTTACTATCTAGAAACACAGACAACACAGTGTGTGATGTTATGAACACACGCCATGTATTCTTATATTAGAGAAGAAAAGAACTTTTTAAGTATATGTTGTGTACTCTTAGTACACATAGTGTGGTTTTTGACCATGTGTCTGACCATGTGAGGGAGAACATGGGTTTTTGGATTTTTGTTAGTGCACACAGTGTACGGTATATACACACCGTGTAGTTTTAATTAGATGGACCCCATGTGACGTTGGCCACATGGAAGTACATGGTTAAGAGGGAAGAAATGATTGTATTAAGTGTGTTAACAAGACATCCATGTAACTAGGATTATTACATCACCATGGTAGGTGGAGTTACATGCCCATGTGAGAGATTAAGTATACACACTATGTCATGTTTCTACACACCGAGTACTCTTCATTTTCCATCTTTGGAGGCTTTCCATTCCCTTTTTAGTTTTTTTATCTTGAAATGAGGTGTGTGTTCAACCTTATAGAGTCATGCCTCCTCAAAAACCTCTAGTTATGTCCCGGGAGAGTAAAGATGATCATAACCTAGAGGTGGTAGCCCATGGGTTACTAGTGGACCTTCCAGTTGTGCTAGTTGTGTCACCAAAAGTTATACCGGATGCAGCTGCTGATGTACATTTCCATGAAAGATTTATGAGGTTCATGAAAAACATATAGGGAGCAACAGATCATGCTATGTCTATGGCAGAGCTGACACAAGTTTTCCAGTAGTAGCATCCACCCACATTTTTTGAGGAAGGTGGGCCATATGATTTAGATTCCTGGATACAGTCCATGTTATTGATCTTCAGGCATCTGGAGATACATCCTAAAAATGATGTTCAAGCTCACGAAATATATGTTGTGTGATTCCACTAAGAGGTGGTGGGATGTTACCACACAGACAGAGCGTCAGAGGGACATGACATGGGAATATTTTCAGATAGTCTTCTATGACTACTTCTATCGCAAGACACTGAGGGCCGATAAAGCCCATGAGTTTATGCATCTGGAGCATGGCGCTATATTAGTTATGGATTATTCTTCCCATTTTACTAATATCCAGTGTTTCAAACCTATTCTTATGGGTGACTATATTTCAAAGTCTATGAGAATCGAGGATAGTATTAGGTATGACATCTGCTCGTAGGTGAATATATTCTGGATGACTACGGTAACTACTATAGTGAAACAAGGGCTAATTACTGAGTTGAATTAGAGGGAATCTGGAGTTATGAGCCAAGGAGGTTCATCACCAAGATCTGGTATCATTTTGACCAGTAACAGGAAGTGTCTCTTGAAGAATACACACAGATAATATAGTACTCAAAACATATCTTCTGGTATCCAGGCAAGGTGATTTAAGTGGGAAAGAATTGGGAATGCTAGACCTCAGTTCCTGATGGACCCAGTCGAGTGCTAAGATTGTATAATGTAAAGACCCATAAAATTCAAGGGAAATTTTTTCTTAATTTTATTTGGGATTTTACAAGAACGTAGTTTCTGACGACACTTGATTCTGAGGCCTGGTGTGCCAGGAATCAATTTCTGAAGTTTAGCTCGGGTACGTTCAGTGAACGAACGAGTGGGTTTTCCTAACATTTGAACCGGTGCTCGGAATTTAAATCTAAGGGAACCGATGAAACCGTAGTACCGTTAATTTCTTAAGAAGACCCTTTCTGGAGTTTTGTTTTCTCAGGAGGAGTTGTTTAAAAAAAACTGAGGGATAAAAATATAATTGTTTTACAATTATATTTTCATTTCTTGTTAAGTTGATTAAGTGTTTTTTCACAACACATTATCCCTCTCTTATGTAGTTATAACCTATGTAAGGGAGTTAGGGGTGGGACCCAGTTGTAGTTAACTACCTATGAGAGGATTAAAGGTGAGGTGGGGCCCACACAAACCCCACCCCTTCACATTCCTTAAACCTCCTCTAACTCCCCCATTAAGTGGGTGATCTCTCATCTTCCATAACTCACTCCAACCCCCCTTGTGACACATCCACTCATTAATGATGCCAACTCTACTCCATTTAATTTTGAAAAGATCAAGATTAATTAAGTTAAGTTAATTCAACATTTTGAAATGTTTTGAAAATGCATGAGATGGGTAATAAAATAAGAAGAGTCTTATTTTATTAGGGGTTGGATGGTTGTGTGGGGAAGGTGAGGAGATAGAAGTTCATCTTCCACGTTGAAGAACGTGAAGAACGGTTCTTCTCCGATGAAAAACATTGACCCTTCGACTTAGAAGACTCGGCGACCCGGATTCTTCTGTCATCATCTTCCTCCACGACAAGGGAGAAGTCACCGACCGCAGTGATCATCGCCAACGACAACGTACCTTCCTTCTTCATCATAGCAACAAGTGATGAGATATCGTTTCTTCCTTGGACGCACCCCGATGTCCACAGAATCTATGTCCGACCCCACGACGTCGTTCTCCGCGACACCTGACGTGCGACGTCAAATATCCAAGTAGGGGTTTTGTTTAATTTAATTTATGTGGATAATATCCTCAGCCTTCGATTATTTTTGTTGATAATTGTTTGAGCCGCCTGTTATCGTAATAACGGGAGGAGGTCAGACCGCACGAACACGACCAACCCTCCTCCCCCTTTTGTTGGTTGTACTTGTTGTGGTACGAGAAAAGGCAGCGCGGTGCAATGGCACCGCGTGGAAACAATGAAGAACGGGCGAAGAAGCGTCGCACCGTCGCGTCGCGCCGTTGCGGCGATTCGAAGGCTCCACAGATTGTTTAATTGACAGCTGATCGACGGGCATTGACGGAACGGGCCGCAGAGGTGGTTTGATGATTCCGCAGTAAAGTGCGAGACCCGAGGTGAATGCCGGCACAGTCGGATTTGAAAACGGACCACCGGAGTAACTCTGGTGGCCTACGGAATTCACCGGCACCGCGAGACGCCGGCGCGGCGGCGATTCCGGCGGACTCACCCTGTGCGAATAAGCTGGTCGCTAGGGTTACAGGTTGGAGGCACTTCATGTGGTTGGAGCATGAGATGATTGAAGAAGAAATGGAAGATTGGAGAGAGAAAAGTCTAATGAAAATAAATTAAAATTTAAAGGAAAAAAAGGAATCTGATGAATGGGTGATGCGCAGAAAAAATTTGAATATGGATTTATGAGTGGATTTTGGGTGTGATATGTTGAGGGATTAATTTAAATTAAAAATAATAATAATATAATAATGTTATTATTATATTTTTTTGGGAAAACCATATTTTGATGGTATCTTCTTCGTGGGACCTCGGTTTCACGAACCGTTAGTGGCAGTGCGACCCTGACTTCGAGACAGAATTTATGAGTCCAATATTGGATATCTTTTTCGGATTTTTGGTTCGTGTACTTGAAACGCTCGTACTTAATAGATTTAATATTATTATTAAATCTTTGACCCTCCATAACCCATGCGTGCGACGTCTGATTGACTCGCCGTCAGCAGTGACGTGACTCTGTCTTCAAAATGGTCAATTCAAGTCTGATGTTGGATACTAAATTCTGGTTCGTGTCTCGGGCCCATGAAACACCGAATATTATTAATATTATTATTATTATGGGATCTTGTATCTGACATAGCTCTCTAATACGGTGTCGGAATGACGAACCGTCTGCGATGTTGCGACCCTGGAATTAAGATGGATGTTTCAAAACCAATTTTGGATATTTATGTCATGGTCGAGGTGCGAGCCCCACGCGGCCCGGTTCGCGCATGATGTGGTGAAATGAAACTTTTTCACTGGCTATCTGTTTTGGACCAATGGGTAGTCCATATCGTGTGTTATTCCATATGGATCTCAATGGTGTGACCGGTTTGGTTAACTGGTGTCTTTTGAAGTAAGACCAGTTTGGATCGCACACAAAACCAACCGAGCCCTTGGAGCGGAAACACTTATAACTTCAGCTCCAGACGTCTGATTGATGTACCGTCGACTTTGTTGGATTCCTCTTAATGAAACTGAACTTTTGGAATACTTCGTCTGAGGTTTGGACACTGCTGGAATATTGCCGGGTTGGATTGTACCCAAAATCCAACCAGGCCCCTAGAACGGAAAAGCGGATAACTTTCAGACCGGACGTCCGTTTGACGAACCGTCAGCGGCGTTGGTGATCACGTTGAGAAAAATTACCTATGAGAAAACCCGCTGAGAGTTCGGGGTATAGTTGATATACGGCCAGGTTGGTTTGGACATGAAACCAACTGGGTCCCTGGGATGAAAAGGCCAGTAACTCACAGACCAGGCGTCCGATTGACGCGCCGTCTATTGCGTTGAGACCCCTATGAAGAGGTGGTCCTTTGAGATACTTATTCGTGGGACTTTGAGATACTTGGATTATCGACCTGTAGTTCGTGGAGTGGAACCTCCCGAAGATGAGCGTTCGGAGTACGGAGACCGTGTAGCCGGCTGAGACCTGACGACTGCTTGACCGAATCGACTTGGAGTGAGTCGACTAGCCCAGTGGACAGAGCACTACTTTGTTGGGTGAAGACCCATGGCGGACCGAGCACTACCTGTGTGACAGTTCAGACCCACGGTACTTGTCCGGAGATTACCTCTGTAGGCTATTAGGGGGTGTGCAGTACTGTGTTTGGGTGGAATACCCCGGCGGGAATCACTACTGTGTTTGGGTGGCTGGCCCATGGTACTCGACAGGAGGAGTACCTCAGCAGTCTTAGGTTAGTGAGTAGTACCTCAGAGTCGTGACATGACCACTGTACACTCCAGAGACGGTGCTCTTTAATAGTTATGGTTTTGATAATGAAAATCCTGGTTTGAGCTGAGTCTATGACCTTGTGTTTACCTTAAGATTGAGATGGGTCACTTAATAACTTAGGTATATTTATGGGCATATACCTGGGTTGTGGTTATCCGTTGATTTCATAATCTTTGTGTATACTCATGATTGAGATGGGTTACTTGATAACTTAGGTATATGTATGGGAATATACCTAAGTAGAGGTTATCTATTGAGATATTTCACTGTGGTTATCCTTGTTGTATTTAGTGAGACCTTGAGGGTCTCGGGGTCCCTACTGAGTATCTTTATACTCACCCCTACACGGGCTATGCATGCACCTCGTTGTGTTGGTTGCTGACGATGGGCAACGCTGAAAGAGGCCATGTGTTCGAGGACTGGACGGTACCCGGAGGTGCATCTCACGACAAGTTAGTATCCGGAGGTGGACTTCACGATGTGACGATACTCGGAGGAGGTTGATGGGCGAGAGCATTGTGGAGGCTATTTGTACCTACCCTTCAGGTAGGATCCGTGGTGGACGATCCAGGAGCTGCGCTATTTGTACCTACCCTTCAGGTAGGATCTGAGGTGGACGGCCCAGGATCTGATTCTATTCTTCTAGCTGTTTGTCTTTTCTATTGTATTTCCTTTCAGTTGTAGCTATACTTTCCAGTTGGGTTTGTATTCTAGGCCTTTTTACTTTTCAGCACTTTCTTTTGTACTTAGTGTTTTACTTCCACTTGTACTCTGTGGTGTTTTGTTTACTTTTATAAAAGCAATGCCTTCCCAGTTAACGGGATTTACGCCTTTGGTACTAGTCGCCTGCCCCTGGCCTATGGAAGGCAGGCTTGGGGTAGTCATGGCACGGGCCCCGAGGTCGGGTCGTGAAAAATTGGTATTAAAGGAGTCAGTTCTACCGCAGGACTTATAACTATGATATTTTATTTTCTGTGAAGCAAGAGTGTTAAGGCTACCGAGTGTGGTCTTCAGTTCAGGGAGTCCAGTGTTGGTGTGGCGGCCGACGTATCCATACAGCAGGACCCTGAATACTGATTTCCGACTTTGTACATGAAAACACTGATTGCGTGGGTGTTTCCAAAAGTTTTAAAGTCAGCTCAAACCAGGTCAGCTCACCAGGTATAAATCATTGATTGTGTCACATCTGTTCAAGATGTCTCCACGCAGACAGTCAGTTGGAGTTCTGAGAGTGTACTCGATGACGGCTCACCGAGCGACGAGGATCTGGTGCAGGGCCCTTTTTACTATGTTGGCACCCTCGGGTGGTATACCAGCAGCACCACCACCTGTTGTGCAGCAGATGACACCATCCATACTAGCGAACTGTGCACGCTGGAAGAGCGCATTGCACGAGTTCCAGCAGTATAGGCCTCCGAGGTTACGAGGCGAGGTAGATTCCCAGACAGCAGAGCACTGGATGGAGGAGATTGCTAGAGTTTTTGGCCTAGATGAGACATCAAGAGAGTTGATGGTGGACTTGGCCACTAGTGTTTTCCAGTGAATGACCATGAGGATGGTACGCATAGTGATGAGGCTTCAGTACATGGACCGATGCATGAGATAGTGCCTTCGGGTAGTGTGTCAACTATACATCACTACCTGTTGGTCAGCAGTTACAACAGGTGGTACTGGTAGGTGACACATGTAAGCTTACTTCCTTACATGTGTTCTAACATCAGATACCCTCAAGTTCCAAGGCGAACCTGATTCACAGGTGGCTGAGGACTGGCTTGAGGAGGTGGCTGAGAGTTTTCTAGAGCTTATACAACTTCGGCAGGACGGCGTGTCGGTAGCTGAGAATTCATCGAGGCGTACCGAACATTCCGGGTACTCGATGAATACGATTCGAGCCATCATTTTTTCCTCTATGAATTCCTACTCACGTTAGGGTGCTAGAGAGAACCTTGAGGTTGAATGTTCTTTGGCTGAATGAATACAGCTAGAGAATTTTAGAAGTTCGAACGCAGCGAGCTGGTGCCAGTCACAGAGACTTGGGCGTGCGAATGTTTCAAGAAGAGGAAATGTTAATGAGAGATAAATCTGTAGAGCATCAGACGTGGAGGAAGATCTAGGAGAGCAGCATGAGGAGGTGTACATTTCAACATGTTACAACCACCCGCCTTTGTTGTCCCCTCCAAGCTCAGGGAGCTAGAGGGCAGGGGAAAAGAGTTGCTGCATGCGGTCAAGGAGTGCGACCTAAAGGGCTCTAAGGATGATTCAAAGTGTGGAAATTATCTTCTACTAGCTACCATAGCCACAGACATCGATACGAATCATCCCTTCCTTCCATGAATCTAGTTCCAGACCTAGAGTTTCCAGTTAAGCCATTGACTTGACCCTCACATCTGGAGATACCTTTTGGAGAAGACTCGATAGTCACACTTAAGCTAATGGTGTGATCCGACCCTTGAGGCGAGAGTATCGGTTGGGACCTCTTGGTGGTAGTGTCAAGGCCTTACGAAGTTAGTTTGAGTATGGATTGGGCAATCACTATTCATACTCAAATTGACGGTATTAGGCAAATGTCGGGATGGGTTTTCCTTGGTCGGCGAAAAGGAAACCCCAGGCAGCACAGGTTAAACTCGTTCATGGGAGGGTGTGGCCGATCATTCTTTGGTCGGCCAACCTTACCCTCGTGGCAGCATGAGTTTTGAGTTTCAGTTCTAATCGGGAAAGGGAAACCTCTAGAGTTCGAGGATGGCGACCACGTTCTTATACGGTTCTCACCTCGATGAGGTTTATGGAGATGTAGCTGAGGCGGAGAGATATCTCCGAGGTTCAATGGACCTTTCTAGGTCCCCAGCAAGGTAGGAGAGATGGTTTACCGCTTCACCTTTCCACCTCAGTTGCACCGGGTGCATGAAATCTTCCACGTACCTCGGCTGAGGAGAAACGTGCATGATCCTTCTCACATCATTGACCTCAGGGAGTTGGACGTCGATGATAGGACGACATGCACAGAGGTTCCAGAGGAAATTGAGGATCAACGGGAGCAGGTCCTATGTGAACGGTCGATTCCTCAGGTGCGCTTTCACTGGAAGCACGAGACCCTCCAGGAGAGCACATGAGAGCGGAAGGCTCAGATGTGTGCTCAGTACCACTTTTGTTTCCCTAGTTTGTGTTATAGCTTTACGGGGACGTAAAGCCCTGAGGTGGGAGTAATGTAAAGACCCGTAAAATTCAAGGGAAATTTTTTCTTAATTTTCCTTGGGATTTTACAAGATCACAGTTTCTAACGGCACTTGATTCTGAGGCCCGGTGTGCCCGGAATCAATTTATGAAGTTTAGCTTGGGTACGTTCAGTGAACAAAAGAGTGGATTTTCCTAAATTTTGAACCGGTGCTCGGAATTGAAATCCGAGGGCACAGATGAAACCGCAGCACTGGTAATTGCTTATGAAGACCCTTTCTGGAGTTGCGTTTTCTTGGGAGGAGTTGTTTAAAAAAAACTAAGGGATAAAAATATAATTGTTTTACAATTATATTTTCATTTCTTGTTAAGTGGATTAAGTGTTGTGTCACAACACTTTTTCCCTCTCTTATGTAGTTATAACCTATTTAAGGGAGTAAGGGGTGGGACCCACTTGTAGTTAACTACATATGAGAGGATTAAAGGTGAGGTGGAGCCCACACGAACCCCACCCCTTCACATTCCTTAAACCTCCTCTAACTCCCCCATTAAGTGGGTGATCTCTCATCTTCCATAACTCACTCCAACCCCCCCCGTGACACATCCTCTCATTAATGATTCCAACTCTACTTCATTTAATTTTGACAAGCTCAAGATTAATTAAGTTAAGTTAATTCAACATTTTGAAATGTTTTGAAAATGCATGAGATGGGTAATAAAATAAGAAGAGTCTTATTTTATTAGGGGTTGGATGGTTGTGTGGGGAAGGGGAGGAGATAGAAGTTCATCTTCCATATTGAAGAAAGTGAAGAACGGTTCTTCTCCGATGAAGAACATCGACCCTTCCACTTAGAAGACTCGGCGACCCAGATTCTTCCGTCTTCATCTTCCTCCACGACAAGGGAGAAGTCGCCGACTGCGGTGATCATTGCCAACGACAACATTCCTTCCTTCTTCATCATAGAAACAAGAGAGGAGATGTTGTTTCCTCCTTGTACGCACCCCGACGTCCACAGAATCTACGTCCGACCCTGCGACACCGTTCTCCGCGACACCCGACGTGCGATGTCAAATATCCAAGTTAGGGTTTGGTTTAATTTAATTTATCTGGATTATATCATCGGCCTTTGTTTATTTTTGTTGATAATTGTTTGAGCTGCCTGTTATCGTAATAACGGGAGGAGGGTCAGACTGCACGAACACGACCAACCCTCCTCCCCCTTTTGTTGGTTGTACTCGTTGCGGCACGAGCAAAGGTGGTGCGGTGCAACGACACCGTGTGGAAACAATGAAGAATGGGAGAAGAAGAATCGCGCCGTCGCGTCGTGCCATTGCGTCGATTCGAAGGCTCCGCAGATTGTTTAATTGACGGAAGATCGATGGGCATTGACGGAATGTGCCGCAGAGGCGGTTTGATGATTCCGCAGTAATGTGTGAGACCCGAGGTGAACGCCGGCGTAGTCGGATTTGAAAACAGACCACCAGAGCAACTCCGATGGCCCGCGGAATTCACCAGCGGCGCGGGATGCCGGCGCGGCGGCGGTTTCGGTGGACTCACCCTGTGTGAATAAGCTGGTCGCAAGGGTTACAGGTTGGAGGCACTACATGTGGCTGAAGCGTGAGAAGATTGAAGAAGAAATGGAAGATTGGAGAGAGAAAAGTCTAAAGAAAATAAATTAAAATTTAAAGGAAAAAAAGGAATATGATGAATGGGTGATGCGCAAAAAAATTTGAATATGGATTTATGCGTGGATTTTGGGTGTGATATGTTGAGGGATTAATTTAAATTAAAAATCATAATAATATAATAATGTTATTTTTATCTTTTGTTGGGAAAACCGTATTTTGACGGTATCTTCTTCGTGCGACCTCGGTTTCACGAACCGTTAGTGGCAGTGCGACCCTGACTTCAAGACGGAATTTATGAGTCCAATATTGGATATCTTTTTCGGGTTTTTAGTTCGAGTACCCGAAACGCTCGTACTTAATAGATTTAATATTATTATTAAATCTTTGACCCGCCATAACTCATGCGTGCGACGTCTGATTGACTCGCTGTCAACGGCGATGTGACTCTGTCTTTAAAACGGTCAATTCAAGTCAAATGTTGGATACTAAATTCTGGTTCGTGTCTCGGGCCCACGAAACACCGAATAATAATAATATTATTATTATTATGGGATCTTGTATCTAACATATCTCTCTCATACGGTGTCAGAATGATGAATCGTCTGTGATGTTGCAACCCTAGAATTAAGACGGATCTTTCAAAACCAATTTTGGATATTTATGTCAAGGTCGAGGCAGGAGCCCCACGAGGCCCGGTTCGCGCATGATGCGGTGAAATGTAACTTTTTCACTGGCTATCCATTTTGGACCAATGGGTAGTGCATCTCGTGTGTTATTCCGTATGGATCTCAATGGTGTGACCGGTTTGGTTAACCGGTGTCTTTTGAAGTAAGACCGGGTTGGATCGCACACAAAACCAATCGGGCCCTCGGAGCAGAAACGCTTTTTACTTGAGCTCCGGACGTTCGATTGGCATGCCGTCGACTTTGTTGGATTCCTCTTGATGAGACGGAACTTTTGGCATACTTTGCCTATGATTTGGACGCTGTTTGAATATGGCCGGGTTGGATTGTACCCGAAATCCAACCGGGCCCCTAGAACGGAAAAGATGATAACTTTCAGATCGAACGTCCGTTTGACGAACCGTCAGTGGCGTTGGTGATCACATTGAGAAATAGTCCCTATGAGCATACCCTATGGGAGTTCGGGGGTACAGTTGAGATACGGCCGGGTTGGTTTGGACACGAAACCAACCGAGTCCCTGGGAAGAAAAGGCCCGTAACACACTGATCGGGCGTCCGATTGACGCGTCATCTGTTGCGTTGAGACACCTATGACGAGTCGGTCCTTTGAGATACTTCTTAGTGGGACTTTGAGATACTTGTTGTATCGACCTGTAGCTCATGGAACGGACCCTCCTGGAGACCAGCGTTCGGAGTACGGAGACCATGTAGTCGGCTGAGACCTGACGACTACTTGACCGACTCGACTTGGAGTGAGTCGACTAGCCCAGTGGAAAGAGAACTACTTTGTTGGGTACAGACCCATGGTGGACGGAGCACTACCTGAGTGACAGTGCAGACCTACGGTACTCATCCGGAGAGTACCTCTGCAGGCTATTAGGGGGTGTGCACTACTCTGTTTGGGTGGCATACCCCGGCGGGAAGCACTACTGTGTTTGGGTGGCTGGCCCGCGGTACTCGACAGGAGGAGTACCTCAGCAGTATTAGGTTAGTTAGCAGTACCTCTGAGTCATGACAGGACCACTGTACACTCCAGAGACGGGGCTCTTCAGCAGTTACGGTTTCGATAATTCAAATCCTAGTTTGAGCTGAGTCTATGACCTTTTGTTTACCTCATGATTGAGATGGGTCACTTAATAACTTAGGTATATGTATGAGCATATTCCTGGGTAGTGGTTATCCGTTGATTTCATAATCTTTGTGTATCCTCATGATTGAAATGGGTTACTACATAACATAGGTATATGTATGGGCATATACCTAAGTAGAGGTTATCTATTGATATATTTCTTTGTGGGTATCCTTGTTGGATTTAGTGAGACCTTGAGGGACTCGGGTTCCCTACTGAGTATCATTATACTCACCCTTGCAAGGGCTATGCCCGAACCTCGTTGTGTTGGTTGTAGACGACGGGCAGCGCTGACAGAAGCCGTGCGTTCGAGGATTGGACGGTACCCGGAGGTAAATCTCACGACGAGTCTGTATCTGGAGGTGGACTTCACGACGTGACGATACTCGGAGGAGGTTGATGGGAGAGAGCGTTGTGGAGGCTATATGTACCTACCCTTCAGGTAGGATCCATGGTGGACTATCCAGGAGCTGCACTATCTGTACCTACCCTTCAGGTAGGATCTGAGGTGGACGACCCAGGAGCTGCTTCTATTCTTCCAGCTATTTGTCTTTTCTATTGTATTTCCTTTCAGTTGTAGTTGTACTTTCTAGTTGGGTTTGTATTCTGGCCCTTTTAACTTTTCAGCACTTTCTTTTGTACTTAGTGTTTTACTTCCGCTTGTACTCTGTGGTGTTTTGTTTACTTTTATAAAGGCAATACCTTCCCAGTTAACAGGATTTATGCCTTTGGTGCTAGTCGTCAGCCCCTGGCCTATGGAAGGCGGGCTTGGGGTAGTCACGACATGGTCCCCAAGTTCAGGTCATGACAGGTAAGATGGGCCATTTATAGAATTTAATCAGGTTGTTTCCACTAGCCTCTAGTGAGAGAGGTTCTGCACCAATTCCAGAATCAAGAGCTGGGTTATAAGCTTCTCACCAGTTTGGAAACTGGAATATGTCAGGCCGATCAGGATGAGGTTGTAGTCGTGGTCGTGGTAGCCAGACCACATGATTTTAGTGACAATAGGGAGGGTTAGATTAGGGTATCTAGGCAGTGTCTCAGGGCCCTAATATAGGTCAAACTTATGCAATGAAATAGACCCATCAGGATCAAGATCTTGGACCTTCTAATGTCAAAGGTACTATTCTAGTCGCCTTCATTTTCACTTCTTCACTCTTTAATATAAGGGATTCAAATAGTTTCATATCTATTTTCATTTTTGAGAGCCTAGGCCTTTCTATTTTCATTTTTGATAATGTTATGAAACTAGAAACTCTGTTTTGGATTAGAAAGGTAGGTGTGTGATAGTGCAAGGAGTGCCCCCTTGAAATTGGTGGGTGCCACTTCATTTGGAATATTTGTATTAGAGATGACATGCTTTTATTTCATACTCAGGATGGACTAGTTGGTCTCCTTTCAAGACTTTGTCAATTTCTATTGCTAAAGGGTGAGTTTTACATACCCAAGAGGGAATATAGTTTCCACACAAGGGTGAATGGATGACCAGGTGATATGAGATAGACCCGACCATCATGGTTTAAGTGGGATGACAAAAAAAAGGTGGACGATACCCTCGGGCTATGCATGGATCATCGAAAGATAAACCAGTTGATGGTTAAGAATCAGTATCTACCAAGGATATATGATCTATTTGACCAGCTCCAGGGATCTTGTGTTTTCTCAAAGATTGACCTGATATCTTTTTATCCCCAGGTGTGTGTTCAACCTATATACATATCTCATATAGACATTCGTAGAAGGTATGAGCTATATGAGTATCTAGTTATGCCATTCGGTTTCACAAACACAGCAACCGTTGTCTGGGTGTTGATGAACCAAGTGTTCCATCCTTATATGGATTCTTTTGTAATGGTTTTCATGGATGATATCTTGGTGTATTCTCATAATCGACACGACCCTACCAACCATATCAATATCATTTTGAGTAAACATAGAAGACATTATTTATATTCTAAGATCACAAAGTGCCACTTCTGGATGTATCAAATTCATCTCCTATGTCACATAATATCAAATATAGGAGTCTTAGTGGACCCAAAGAAGGTGTGAGTAGTAGTTACCTAGGATCATCCCAATAAAATCTTTCAGATGAGAAGTTTTATAGGGATGTTGGGTTACTAATAGAGTTTCATATAGGAATTATCAGGCCTTGAAGCTCTGATGATGGGTTTAACAAAGAAGGGTGTGAAGTATATTTGGTCAAAGTCTTGCGAGATGGACTTTAATAAGATAAATGTGAGATTAAAGTCATAACCAATACTGGTTTTTCTAGAGTAGGGTAGGAGTTACACTGTGTACTACAATGCTTCAGGTATCAGGCTAGGAGTAGTGCTTATGTATTGGGATCGAGTCATTGTGTATGGGTCTCGGTAGTTGAGGACACATGAGAGGAACTACCTGAAACATAATCTAGAGTTATCCATAGTTTTTCATGCCTTATGTTTTTGGATACATTACTTATTGGGGGAGAATTTTGTGGTGTAGACATACCAAAAAAGTATCACATACATATTTACTCAGCGTGATCTGAATTTGAGGCAGTGAAGGTGGGTGGAATACCTTCAATATTTTGACTTTGAGCTTGCTTACATGCTTGGGAAATGAAATGCAGTGGCTAATGCACTGATCACAAATACTCAGATACAGGAAGTGAAACAGTCCATTAGTGAGTGGTAGTTGATGGCATTGTTCTCTAAGATGCATTTGAAGGCGCACGATAGGAAGGGTAAGGATTTTATTACATCTTAACCTATTACCTATACCTTACTGTATAGAGTGAAGATGAGGTATCTATTGGATTTCAAATACCTAGTTCTATGAGAGATTATGTCTAGAGAGAGCCCAACTCTTGGTTGGACCATAGGTGAGGATGTGGTTCTGTGGTTATAGGGTCACGTATGGGTTTCAGAAGACATGTGGTAGAAGAATATGCAAGATTTTCATGCTTATGTTTGGGTATTACATCCTGGTGTCACCTTGCTGTATTAGGATTTACACCGTTAGTACCAGTGTCTTCGTATGAAGGGAGACGTAGCTAGTTTTTTGATGAGATATTCCACCTGTCAATTGGTTAAGGTAAAACACCAAAGACCAGCAAATATTTTGTAACAACTACTCATTCATGAGTGGAAATAGAATGACGTCATGATGGATTTTGTGATTGGATTACTGAGGTCTCCCTGAGGTAATGATGAAATATGGGTTGTGGTTGATAGGATTACAGAGGTTGCACATTTCCTACCTATCAAGGAAACCTTCAATGTTGATGAGATTGGGAGGTTATACATACAAAATATTGTACAACTACATGGGGTTCCTCATTCTATCATTTTTTATATGGATTCACATTTTACTTCTCATTTCTAGGAAGGGACATAAGGGGATATGGGTACATTGGTTCTTATGATCATAGATTACCACCCCCACACAGATGGCCATTTAGAGAGCATGATTCAGGTGTTATAGGACATACTTCGGGAATGAAACCTATATTTAGGGGGTTCCTAGGAGACACACATACCCCTTATTGAGTTCAACTATAATAATATAATCCATGATACTATTCATTTAGCGCCATATGAGTCTGTGTACAGTAGGCCATGCAGATCACCCCTATGTTGGTTGGAGGCATGAGAGGCAGTGATGCTGGGACTTCGCCTGGTCCAGGAGACGACAAATCAGGTTTAGTTGATTCATAATCAGATGGATACTATGTATTATCGTCATAAATCTTACGTTGATCACTAAAAATGACTTTTGGAGTTCATGGTCAGGGATTGAGTTTTCCTACGTGTTTCACCAAGGTTGGGACACAAGAGGATCATGAGATAGGGTAAGCTTTCTACAAAGTACATTGGTCCGTTTGAGATTCTGGAGATGGTTGCGCTTATTGCATACAGATTTTAGTTACCTCAGATGTATAGGGATATGCATGACCTATTCTACATTTCTCAATTGCGACGTTCCATTTTGGACCCATCTCACACCTTTCATCCTGCATAAGTGGAGTTGCAGGAAGATGTATCCTTTGAGGAGCATCCCATTCGTATTCTGGATCGTAGCATAAAGGTTCTTCATATATGGTTTGTTCCTTTGGTATAGGTTATATTACAACGAGACTGAGTTCAGGATGACAATTGGTAGAGGGAGATCGATGTACGATCATAGAGGCTGAACTTGTTCTCAGATATTTAATTATCTCCCTTTGAATGGATATTTGGGTTCAAATTGCTTTGAGAAAGGAAAATTGTAAGATCCCAATTCTTCTTTTGAGGTATGGATCTTTCCTTTTTAGTTTATAATTTGGAAAATGGTGGAAAAGTGGTAAAGGGATGACTGCAAGCCTGTTACACAATGTAACTGGCAACTACACATTGTGTACTTTTATGTACACGTCGTGTATGGAGGGCTACACGCCATGTAATCCTAGTACACAACCATGTGATGGTCTAGACAAGAGTTTTACGGACATGGTGTGTAGTCTCAAGTACACATTGTTTACATTTTTTTAATTATTAGGTTAATTAGTAGCATCATTTTTTCAGATTGATAGAAACAACTCCTCTTCGATGAATGGCACCCCCAAAAAATATGAACGAGTGTTTGGCTCCCAATTTGTCATATGATCCTTGATTCAAACACCATAAAATCTATTAGAATCCTCCCAGCGAGTAGTCAATCCACATTGATTCTTTATTCCTGATTTAGTCCCTCAATTTAGTTATTTATGGTTGATCATTTTTTCACATTTTATAGATTTACCCCATTCTAGGTTGATTTAAAGAGCGACATTGAATGAGGAGAGTCATACTAACATGAGGTAGGTGGTCTTGTGCCTTTCATTGATTTTCGAGTTGATTATACAATTTAGAGTGTTGTGCACCCACTTTTAGGGTGTCTATTAATTAAATAATAAGCATTGTCATGGTCTATTGATTATTAGGTAATTAATTGGATGATTGGGAAAAAATGGGATGTGAACCTTGATTTAAGGCCACCCCATGGGTATGTTTCCCTTAGAAGACTGTTTGGATGAAAATGCCTATGAGTTTTGACTTGAATTCCCATTCTTTGGTTGTTAAAAATGTATTACTCATAATATGACTTTCCCACATGAGATAAATTTTATGTTAATCATTTTAAATGTTTAAATTTCATAATAGGCTAGTTATTTGTTTTTCCCATGTGAGTTACCCTTATTCATCCATGTAATAGTTTAATTTACATGTGTTGGTTATTATGTATATTGTTTCCACATGAGTGGATTATGTTAAATCCTTGTGATAGTTTAATTCACATGTGTTTCTTTTGAGATGGAAAGTGTAATTGAATTAAATGATAAAATGATGTAATTAGAAATGGGTGATCAATAGTCTTAGTGAAAAGACAAGGTCAGGCTCATGTGATTAATTTCATCTTATATACCTTGGGTTAACCATTGTCTTGGTTAAAAGATAATAGAAAAGAATAAGAGTTTAATTATGTAAAGTTCATGATCAAGCCATAGATAGGGTGGTTAGGCTCATTGAGTCTTATTTAAAATTCTGAGAAAACATAGGATCTATTGATGGATACCCTAGCCGGGCTCTACTGGAAAATGATTAAATGACTTATTATTTCATGAGTTGATGGCGACCTTCATAGGGGGGTCGTCGGGCCTAGGTCGGACCTCGAGACTTTTATATTTAATCTAATGGACTTGAATAATAAAATGGTTTGTCTATGACACGTCTTTCAAGACAAAGTAAAATATTGGTTTGGTCTGCACTTATACTTGTTTACATTGGCATCCGAGACATCTATTGTGCTTACTTTTGAGTACCCCTAATTAACTACTTTAACTATTTTACACTGCATATTATATATATAACCACTAATATATTGGTAGAGACCTTGGGTGGTTTCCTACTAGGATTTAGTCTCATGTACTGTTTGGGTCATTCTTTTGGGCCCAAATAGATTATATGATTGCAGGTGTTGATTAGGGAAATCACCCTTCTACTAGTACTTGATGGGTTTCTCAGGAGTAGGAGAGCATGTGACTGAGTTGAGGCTTGAGATGCTTCCTAGTAACTTTTTTTATTTTTTATTTATTTTGAGACATACATT
This sequence comes from Viscum album, assembly GCA_963277665.1. Taxonomy (NCBI): domain Eukaryota; kingdom Viridiplantae; phylum Streptophyta; class Magnoliopsida; order Santalales; family Viscaceae; genus Viscum; species Viscum album. The sequence continues at coordinate 726,982,226 of OY728158.1, read as the reverse complement.
GTGTATTACTGTAGTGTAATTGTTTTGAATGCTTTCTTAGAACATATAACATGTTTCATAATATTTGTAAGGAACGATTCTTGGTTATTTATCTTATTAGTATTCTATTATTTATTTTAGTTGTATATTGTTTACTGCTTACTCTATTTTATATTATTTATCCTACTGTGTTACCCTTTTCCAATGAGGTCACAATTTCCCCACAACCACACCTTAGGCCCTCACTGCTAGTTAGTAGCCTCGGGAATTTTGGAAAATACACTTGAGGCCATGTGGCCAACCAGGTGTGGGGAACCAATTGAGTGGTATCCAGATCTAAGATGTTACAAAGTGGTATCAGAGCATTTCTTTTCTAGTTTCCTTTACTATTTGGTGACTATATAAAGGAAATGGAATTTGGAAAATTAGTTATTCCTTGGAGTGGCTACCTCATGTATAGGGAAAATACAAATGTCCTTAAATTAAATTGTGGTTTTGGATTTTTAGATACTATAGTTGATTCGATTTCACTACTGGGTGACACACTTGTTTTTTGTGGTTATTATTGATATCATTCTAGTTCTATTTTTTTTTTGTAACCTGGTAAGATGAGGGTATTCCATCTCATGCATCATATAGGCACTTTTTAGAAATCACATGTTGTGCATTATTTTCATGACTTTAAGAGAGAATTACTAATTGCATGTTGTTGTGATAGATGTAATTCTAGATATGTATGTCATTGTGATTGGTATTTTGATAGATATGTCTATTTTTGTGGTAGTAGTATTGGTACATGTTATGGTTGAATTGTATTGGTGCAAAACTTTGGTCCCTAAGGAGTATGGGCCATCGTGGATCTGAATTTGGTGGATCATGTTCTAGCTATGGGATATAGATTTTGTTGTTCTATGTTATATATAGATTTCAAACATTGATTTGTGGGGAGTATGGGCCCCCAATGATCATAATTTTCCACACTATTTCTTTACATTAATAAAAAGGAGTTCCAAGGATGTTTTAGAGGCTTACGGTCAAGAAACCCAGACAAGGCATGTGATGCTATGAACACATGCCATGTCTTCTTCTATTTGGGAAGAAATTAACTTTTTAAGTACACACCATGTACTATTAGTATATGTAGTGTGGTTTTTACCCTGTTTCTGGCCCTGTGAGGGAGCACACAGGTTGTTGGATTTTGGTTAGTGTCCACCGTGCACGGTAGATACACAACAAGTAGTTTTACTTAGATGGACCCCATGTGATGCTAGCCATGTGGAAGTACATGGCCAGGAGGGAAGACATGAGTTCACACTATGTGTTAACCTGAAATTTCATGTACCTAGGATGATTACATGACCAAGGAAGGTGGAGTTACATGCCCATGTGATAGATTATGTATACACACTATGTAATGTTTCTACACGCCGTGTACTCTTCCTTTTCCACCTTTTGAGGCTTTTCATCTCCTTTTTTGTTCTTGTGCTCTTGAACTACGAACCTAGATGATATTGAATTGAGGTGTGTGATTTAGCTTTCAAAATAATACCTCCTCGAAGACCTCCAGTTATGGTCTAGGAGAGTAAAGATGATCATAATCTGGAGGTGGTAGGTCATGGACTCCTAGTGAACCCTCCAGTCGTGCCAGTTGGAGAACCAATTGTTATACCATATGTAGGTGCCGATGAACTTTTCTATGAAGGCTTTATGAGGTTCATAAAAGCATTTTAGGGAGCACCAAATCCTATCACGTCTATGGTAGAACTGAAAAAAGTGTTCCAGAAGCAGCATTCGCCCACATTTTCTGGGGAAGGCAGGCTACTGGTTATAAAGTCATTGATAGAGGCTATGTTATTGATCTTAAATCATTTTAAGATGCCTCCTGAAAGGATGTTCAAGATCATGACTAATTTTTTATTTGATTAAGCTAAGAGGTGGTGAGATGTTACCACATGGACAAAGTGTCAGCGGGACATGGTATGGGAATATTTTCAGATAGTATTCTATGATTACTTCTATTGCAGGATGCTGAGGGCTAAAATATCTCATGAGTTTATGCATCTAGAGTAGGTCACTATATTAGATATGAAGTATTCTACCCACTTTACTAAGCTCAAGCACTTCAAACCTATTCTTATGGGTGATGATTTTTCAAAGTCTTGGATATTCGAGCATGGTCTAAGGTACGACATTTGTTCATAGGTGAATATCTTCTAGATAACTATGGTATTTGATATATTGAACCAATGTAAGGTTACTAAGAAGAATCATAGGGAATCTAGAGGTATGAGCCAGGGATGTTCAGCACCAAGATCAAGTACTGTTTCGACCAGTAGCAGGAAGAGTTTCATGAAGCTTACACACGGTGAATCTAGTACTCAATACATATCTTCTGATATCCAGGTGAGGTTCTTCCAGTGTGAAAGAAGTCGGCATAATATACCTCAGGTCCTGATAGACCCAGTAGAGTGCCGAGATTGCAACAATATGGGACATTTATAGCATTTTATGCAGGTGGTTTCCCCTACTATCTAGTGAGAGAGGTTCTACACCAGTTCCAAATTCAAGAGTAAGGTCAGAAGCTTCTCACCAGTTTGGAAACTGGAACACATTAGGCCGATCAGGCTGAGGTGGTAGTCGAGATCTTGGTAACCAGACCCCCATGATTTCAGTGACAATAGTGTGGGTCAACTTAGGGTATCTAGGAAGTGTCTCAGGGTCACAGTATAGGTCAAACTTATGTAGTGAAATAGACTCAATAGGAGAAAGATCACAAAATTTCTACTATCAAAGGTACTATTCTAGTCACCTCCATTTTAGATTATGCACTCTTTGATACAAGGGCTTCACATAGTTTTATATTTTTTTCCCACTTTGGATAGCCTAGGGTTCTGTGTTTTTATTTCTAATGATTTTATGAAACTAGAAACTCTATTACGGATTAGAATGGAAGGTGTACAACATTTCAAGGATTGCTTCCTCAAAATTAGTGGGTGTCACTTTGTTTGAAATCTCTGTCTTAGAGATGAAAGACTTTTATTTCATACTCTAGATGTAATGGTTAGTCTCCTTCCAAGAAATTTTCAATTTCTATCGTTGTATGTTGTGTTTTACTTCACCAGAGGGAAGATCGTTTCTAAACAAGGGTGAATGGTATGACCAGGAAATCCTAGCTGGAATCGAGCATCATGGGTTGAGTGGTATGACAACAAAGATTTCCAATTTATATATGGATGAATAGGGGACACGTCATATGGATTTTCCACCAATGGTTTATCATTTTAGGGTCACCTTCATGGACAACATTTTATGTATACCTCTAGTAATATAGGTAGATTTATCTATTGGGATATTACTAGGAGATGCCCAAGTATCCATTCCTCCTTATAGAATGGTTAAAATGAAGTTTCAAGAGCTCAAGAGGAATCTATAGGATTTGGAGGATAATGGTTTCATCTGACCCAGTACTTCTCCATGGGGTTCATTGGTCCTTTTTATAAAAAAGGAGGATGATACCATCAAGATATGAGTTTATTATCGAAATCTAAACTAGGTGATGGTTAAGAATTAGTATCCTTTACCAAGGATATATGATCTCTTCGACCAGATATGAGTCTGGTGTTTTCTCAAAGATTTACCTGAGATATGGTTATCACTAGGTGTGTGTTCGACCTATATACATACATCATACAACATTTCATAGGTGGTATGGTCTATATGAGTATCTGGTTATGCCATTCGGTATCACGAACATGCTAGTGGTTGTAAGGGAGTTGATGAACCAAGTGTTCCATCCTTATATGGATTCTTTTATGGTGGTTTTCAAGGAAAACATATTGGTGTATTCTCACAATCGACACGACCATGATAACCATATTGAGATTATTTTGAGTACACTGAGAGAACATAAGTTATATTTTAAGATAAAAAAGTGTCACTTTTAGATGGATCAGATTCATCTCCTGGGTTACATCATATTGGAGATTGAGTCTTAGTGGACCCATATAAGGTGAGAGAAGTAGTTACTGGGAGCATCCCAAAAACATCTTTGAGGTAGATGTTTTGTAAGTTTATCTGGTTACTACATACATTTCATATTGTAATTATCATGACTAGAATCATTGATGATGGGCTTGAGAAAGAAGGGTGTGAAGTAAATTTGGTCAAAGTCATGTGATATGACCTTTTAAGAGTTGAAAGGGATATTAACTTCAACATAAATTCTAGTTTTTCTAAAGTTGGGTAGGAGTTACACTGTGTACTGTGATGCATCAGGTATCGTAATGGAAGTAGTGCATATGCAGGGGGGTAAATTCATTGTGTATGGGTCTCAGTGGTTGGGACCAAATGAGAAGAACTACATGACAAACGACCTCGATTTATATGTGTTTGTTCATGCCTTATGTTGTTAGAGACATTACTAATTAGGAGAGGATTTTGTGGTGTACATGGACCACAAAATTATCAATTACATCTTTACTCACCATGATCTGAATTTGAGGCAGCGAAGGTGGGTGGAATACCTTTATTAATTTTAATTCGAGCTTGCCAACATGCCTAGGAAAGGAAATGCAGTGGTCAATTCACTGAGTATGAGGGCTAAGATACAGAAAGTGTAGCAGGCCAATAGCGAGTGGCAGCTAATGACATTGTTCTCTAAGATGTATTTGGAGGTGCGTGATAGGAAGGGGGAGAATTTTCCTATATCCTTAGCTGTTACCTCTACCGTACTGAATTGAGTCAAGATGAGGCATCTATCAGATTCTGAAGGCCTAGTTCTATGAGATAGTATTTCAAGAGAGAACCCTCCTCCTGGTTGGACCATATGTGAGGATGCAGTTCTATGATTATAAGGTCATGTGTGGGTTTTGGCAGACATGTGTGAGGATCAGATGTGAGATTTTCAGGCATCAGTTTTGGTATTTCATCCTAGTGTAACCAAGATGTATCAGGATTTACATCATCAGTATGGGTGACCAGGTATGAAGGGAGACACATCTGGTTTTGTCATGAGATGTTCAACTTGTCAACAAGTGAAGTCGGAACACCAAATACCTGCATGACTTTTTCAACAACTACCCATTCCTAAGTGTAAATGGAATGATGTCACGATGGATTTTGTGATTGGGATACCATGTTCTCCATGAGGTAATGGTAGAGTATGGGTTGTGGTTGACAGTATTACAATGTTTTTACATTTCATACCGATCAAGGAAACATTCAATATTGATGAGATTGTGATTTTTTACATCCAGAATATTGTACAACTACATAGAGTAACTCATTCTATTATTTCATATAGGGATTCCAATTTTAATTCTTGTTTATGGAAAGGGATACAAGGGGATTAGGGTACACAGTTGCTTCTGAGAATATATTTCCACCCCTATACAGATGTCCATTTAGAGCGCATGATTCAGGTGTTGGGGGGCATGCTTTGAGAATGCATCCTAGATTCATGGGTTCCTAGGAGACACACATACCCCTTTTTGAGTTCACCTATGACAATACATTCCATGATATTATTCAATGGTCTCTATATGATCCTTTGTAAAGATGACCATGCTGATCACCCATGTGTTGGCTGGAGGCAAGAGAGGTAGCTTTGCTGGGACTTCATCTAGTCCAGGAGACCATGGAGTAGGTTCATTTGATTCAGAAGAGAATGGATATTATGTAGTATCATCAAAAATCTTAAACCAATCTCCGTAGATGACCTTTGGAGTTTTAGGTCAAGGATCAAGTTTTCCTACGCGTTGCACCAAAGTTGAGACACAAGTGGATCAGAAGATGTGGTAAGATTTCACCGAGGTACATTGGTCCATTTATGATTTTGTATAGGGTTGTTCTAGTTGCCTATAAATTAAAGTTACCTCAGAGGTACATGGCTATGCATAATGTCTTCAACATTTCTCAGCTGCAATGTTAAATTTCGGACCCATATCACACCTTTCAGCTTGAGGAAGTGGAGTTACAAGAAGATACATACTTTTAGGAGCATCCTATTAATATTCCAGATCGTAGTATGAAGGTTCTTCATGGTCGGCATGTTCCTTTGGTATGGGTGCTATGGCAATATGACCAAATTTAGGAAGATACTTGGGAGAGGGAGGCTTATGTTCGATCATAGTGGCTGAATTTTTCTCAGATATTTCTTTATCACCCTTGGAAGGGAAATTAGGGGATGAATTGCTTTAAGTCGAGAATATTTTAAGAACATATTTCTTCCTTTTAGGTACGGATCTTTCCTTTTCAGTTTATACTCAAGAAAATTCAGGAAAAGATGTCAAGGTCTAGCTGCGGGGCTGTTAAACGATGTGATTGGGGACTACACGTCGTTTACTTTTATGTACAAGCCGTTTATGGACGGCTACACTCCATGTAATCATACTATGCCTCCATGTGATGGTCTGGAGAGAAGTTATATAGACAGGACATGTAGTATCAAGTACATATCGTGTAATTTTTTTAATTATTAAGTTGAGAAATAGCGTCATTTTTCATATGGATAGAAACAACTCCTTTCTGATGAACAACATACCCAAAAAATCCAAATGAGGGTTAGGCTCTCGATTCATTATACGATCTCAAATTCAAACTACATTGAATCCATAGGAATCATCTTAGCGAGTACTCGATTCATCATATTCCTTTTTCCTGATTACATCTCTTAATTGAGTTATCAAAGGTTGATCATTTTTTTATAGATATACCCCATTCTAAGTTGAATCATATCTCGACACTGGATGAGGAGAGTGATACTAACACGAGGTAGGTGGTCTTGTTTCATTCGCTTATTGTCGAGTTTATTATACATGTCGGAGTGTTGCGAACCCGATTTTAGGGTGTCAGTTAAATAATAAAAACTGTTATTTTCTATTGATGATTAGGTAATTAATTAGATGATTTGAAGGCATGTTTAGGGTTGTGAACCTTGATTTAGGGCCACCCCATGGGTGTATTTCCCTTAGAAGGTTGTTTGGTTGATAATTCCTATGAGGCTTGACTTGAATTCCCATTCACGGGTTGTCAAAAATGTATTCCTAATTATATTAATTTCACACATGAGATACTTTTATGTTAAGAATTATAAATGATTAAATTTCTTAATATTATTGTTATTTGTTTTTCCCATGTGAGTTTACCTTGTTCGTCCATGTAATTGGTTAATTTACATGTGTTGGTTATTATATAAACTATTCCCACATAAGTGGATTAGGTTAAAGCCATGTGATTGTTTAATTCACATGTTTTTATTTTGAGATGAAATGTGTAATTTAATTAAATGATAAAAGGATGTAATTAGCAATGGGCGAGCCATAGTCTTGATTAAAATTAAAGGTTGAGCTCATGTGACTAATTTCATCTTATATACCTTTGGTGAACCATGGTCTTAGTTAAAAGAAAATGGATGAGATTAAGAGGTTAATTATGTAAAGGTCATGAGTAAGCCATGGATAGGGTGGTTAGGCTCATTGAGCCTTATTTAAAATTTTGAGCTAACCTAGGATCTATTGATGGATACTAGGTCTAGGCTCAAATAGAAACTGATTAAATGACTATTATGTCACGAGTTGACGGTTACCTTTATAGGGGGGTCATCGGGCCTATGGCGGACCTTGAGACATTTATATTTAATCCAATGGACTTGAATAATGAAATGGATGACTTATGATGCATCTTCTAAGACAAATCAAAAGATTGGATTTGGTCTGCACCTATACTTTTTAACACTTCCTTCCGAGACATTTATTGTGCTTGATTTTGAGTACCCATACTTTACTGCTTTCACTATTGTACAATGCTTGTTATATATATATATATATATATACTAACTGATTGGAACAGACCATGGTTGGTTTCCAAGTGGTATTTAGTCTCAGAACCTATTTATTTCATGCTTCTTGGCACAAATAGATTATATGATTGCAAGTGTTAATCAGGGAAAATATCTTTTTATAGGTACTTGATGTGCTTCTCATGTGTAGGAGAGCATGGGACTGAGCCATGGAATGCGGTGTTTCCTAGTCCCTTTTTGTTTCTTTTGTAATTTTGGAGAATATATTGTATATTACTATAGTGTACTTTTTTGGCTACTTTCTTAGAACATATAACAAGATACATTATCTTTGTATGGAACAATGCTTGATTATTTATCTTGTCATTCTTATACTGTTTATTTCAGTTGTATATTGTTTAATGATTCTTCTATTGTATATTATTTATCCCACTATGTTACACTCTTCCAATTAGGGAATATTTTTTCCAGTATCACACCTTAGGCCCTCACTGCTAGTTGGGAGCCTCTGGCATTTGGGAAAATGTGCTTTAAACCATGTGGCCAACTGGGTACGGGGCACCAGTTGAGTGGCATTCAGATATGAGATGTTACATTTTTAAAGTTTAATAATATTAATTTTATATAAATTATTCCAATTTAGTTCATTTTAACCAATTCCACATTGAAATTGGATATCAAATCATTCTATACATTTAAACATTTTTCTTAAAAAACCTGCTCTCGCGACACGTCTATGAGATTAATTTTAAATTAATTTCCACGACTTATTTGTTTTGAATTTGGAAAAATGGATTCCATATTTTTTATTAAAATAATTTATAATGTATAATAAGTTAAACTTTGTTTTCTACCAAAAATAGTACTCAATGTTATTAAAATTAATTACTGTGATTAAGTGAAAAATTAGATTAACAAAGGAGTAAACCTTAAACTTAAGGACCAAAATGACCTATAAAAATTTCCAAAATATATATATTGGAACTATTTAGACCCTATAATACCTTTTATCTGATTGGGACCATTATTAGATCCACTTTACATAAGAAAAACGTAGGTAGAATTTACTTTTAAAAAATTTACAACAATGCCACTCTTCCTCCAATATAGAAAGACACTCACCCCTCCAACTTATAAGTATCTCTCAAGACCTTAGGATCCAGAAAAAAATATATATATGTCATAAAAACTTCCATAAATTCATCCTAGATGTCTCAATTGGGGAATAAATCCATTCAAGTAATCCCTTTGGTTCAAACTAAAAGGAGTTACCTGAAGAAGAGGTAACATCCCTCCTTGAGATCCTTTGTTTTATTTTCATTATCCACCACCTAAATTATTATTATCATATGATTATATAATAACAAAAGTATCATAAATATACTTATATGTTTTTATTTTATGTTTTATACCTACAATTACACACACTTCCATCTAATGGGTATCAAACTTACTCTTCTTGTGCACAATGAACTATTGCCCCACGAAATGATGGTGTTTTTTTTATTACCACCTCTTATGGTTGGGAATTATTATGAAACAAATCTATTTTAAGTGATATATTTGATATTTATGATTTATTTGTTCTTAGATAAAATTTATACTACATATAAATTCATTATTTTTCATTTTGTGTAACTTCGATAATTTTTTTTGGGAAGTGTGGACAATCGCCTCGTCAAAGCGATGTGATTCGTTCACACTCTTAAAGAAATGTATTAGGGATGGTTTCAGTAAAAATATATGATGTATATGACATAATTATTCTGATATAATCAATATGTATATATATATATATATATATATTTCATTTACTTTCTTTCTTTCAATACAATAAGAAAATAGAAACAACATGCATGTGTACATACGACCTACCATCTCCATGAACGGTGCATTTCATTTTCTATTAATATATTTAATAGTTTATTATAAATAAATATATACTAAATATAAATGATATTTATATCATGTTTTAAATTATTTAAATCCTATTTTAATTATAGAGACAAAAAATATAACAAATTAAGACACGTGAAAACATCAAAGCGGGTATTACCCGAAATGTAACCTTAACATGGAAGTGTTATTAAGGGGTTATATACATAAATATATGGTATTATATATAGGAATATGGTTATTTGGTAAATTTATAATAAAATTATACTTATTATACATTTTATTTTAATTATTATGATGACATTCAATATATAAGGTAAGAGAATTTCTAGTATAACTTTTATTTCTGTGAGATTTGTGACTTATTCACCACTAGTTTCTTTTGTATGGAGTATATAATAATAATGAATATATTCTATAATTTTACATCTCTCAATATATTAATATTTAAATATCCATTTTATAATCACTCTTTCATGGGGTTGGTGTTTAAAAAGTTACAAAATTGGTGAAGTAGCTTTGTCTCAATTTTCCTTCTTTGAGACACATGCCATGAATTTCAAAAAACCATGGTTTCAAAAATGTCTTTAAATATAATATTTTTAGTTTAGTTTCAAGGTAATATTATTTTAATTTTTTTATGTTTTCCAATATTCCTTTAAATATTTTCAAATATATTTTAAAAGAAAAATATTTTCAAAAAATGTTTTATGTTTTAAAATGTATTTTTCAAAGAAGAAAATATATTTTCCTCATGAATTTTTTTACCAAATTTTTTTTATATAATATAACATACATTAGTGTTACTAGATAATTTATTGTAAAATGATCAAAATGTTCCATTCATATTCTTTCTATGAATGGTTGGTCTTTTTATTGCACAATTTATATGAACCTAGTTTCTCTTTCATGGGTTATATGCTTATGAAACTCGCTTCTTTTCCGGGGTTATGCTTCAATGAAATGATCATGAGACCTGTATTTTCCTATATATTAAGATATGATTACATTTTAATGACACCCATTTTATTTCATGGGTTATGAAATTATTTTTTATGTTCTAGGGGGATATATATGTATGATTTCATTATGAGATATGTGAGACCTATATCTCCCTCCAATGAATTTAGTAAATATTTATATCTCATGAGATAATGATGGGATTAATGTTGACAGGATTGATCCTATATTGATGATGGGGAAACAAAATTCACTATGGGAAGATGGGGAAATACAATCCAATTTTGGAAGATGGGAAAACTTGATCCAATATGGGAAGATGGGGAAACATGATCCCTTACAAGGAAAGGACTGAAACTGGGGATGGTGGTGTGTCTCACCTAGTAGGTGTAATCCTTGTGAAGTGCCCTATTGAGTTTTAGAAATTCCTCTTGACTGATAGGGAATGATATTATAGGTTTCTGTTTCTTCTATAATTCAGTGTATTATTCCTATATTATGCTTTCTTTATTAATGATCTTGATTCCCTTATGATTCATGTCTTATGAACTGATGATATTTATGTAATGATTCATTTTTATGATATTTGATATGCATGGAATGGTCTTCTTAGGTAATGATCACATTCTTATACCCTTATGCTCGTGTTTATGTTTCAATATCTCCCATGTTTACCCATACTGAGAATTTGAGTTCACACCTTTTTATATTTCCATTAAACAGGTTATAAAGATGTGTATTTTGTATGATGTGTCTAAGAAAGATGATAGTCATGAAGAACCTGGTGGCAAAATAATTAAGATAACTTATATACGAGTGTTTATGTTTCTATATTTTCAAAGGCACTAAACAATCACGGTCATTGGGCATCTGTTTGTGTAATGTTTTATGAATTCCACAAAAAAAATGATGCAAGTTTAATGTATGAAAATATAGGGTCTATATAGTGTGTATTATTGAATTATTTTAGTTACCATTTGGAAACTAGGTTGATAAAACCATACTGAGAACCCTAATAATATTTATATGGATTAGTCTAAGGATAAAAAAGGTTCGGGAAAATATACAAGAATTTTGGAAATAGATAGAGTGAGTGGTTTCCATGAAATACATCCCTGTATGGATACTACAAGTGTATGTGGACCTAGAACATATGTACATAGGAGTAACAACCCAAAAAATATATATTGAACTAGAATTGATCAGGAATTGGTGCATGGAAATTGTCCTTCTTTCACACCTTGTTTAACACTCTTGGATGATATGCTTTGGGAATTAAAAAACTCTCCCAGAACCTTTATGAAATTATTAAATATTAGTAGGCTATGAATAACCTAGTATTAACTTAATTTATCATATATTAAATATTGTGTCAAAATTTTGAAATATTATACATTTTTTTAGGATATTGTGGTTCCTCACTACAAAAACTATTACTTACTCTATGATTTTTGGTTTTAGTCAATTGTTGTAACCTAAATAAATCATGTTAATAGTGATTAAAATGAACAATGAAATGATTTTACTCCTGAATTTTTGAATTCTATGAGAGTTGAAATGAAAAATATTACTTCTATGCTCACCTAAATTTATAAAGATTTGAATCCTTCTGAGCTTCCAAATGATAAAAGGAGGGAACAATGTTCTATTGAGTACTTCATAAGGAAAACCCACCAACTTTATGTGGGTCTTATAATCCAATTATGGATATAAAATGGATTGGTACCCCTAAAAATATATTTTCTATTCGTTTGTGTTTGGAACATGAGAAATTCATTCTTTCTATTTGTCATTTAGAAGGTGAATATGACTAGTGTTGGACTCTAATCAAGACTATGAGGAAGCAAGATGAAATTGAATCCATGTAATGGTATGTGTTCAATAACTTATTCTTCAATAATTACATTCCTTATGGTATTCATACAAAGATGGAAAATTAGTTACTTATGTTGAATCAAAAGGATGATGAATTCTTTAGTACATATGCAGATGATTTCACATGACTTGTGAGTTATGCTTATGGAATTATAATCCAGCTTAAAATTAAAGTCTATAGGTTCTTTAGTGGATTAATTCCAAATCTCATAAGGGAACTAAACATTAGATACATTATTATTAATGAAAATATTATGTGTTTTTCAATAAAAGTTTAAATGGAGGTTTGAGTTACATATCAATCTCGTGGTTTTAAAAAGAAAATTAACATGGAGTTCAAAGGAAAATCTAAAAACCATGAATAGAAAAAGATGTGTCTTTCTTTATGCTCCAAGTGTGGAAAGAATCATTGCAGAAATTTTCTTCTAGAGACTAATAAATGTTTTAAGTGTGGGTGGGATGTCCATCAAAAAACTGATTTCTTAACAGATGGATAGAATTTTAACAATGATAAAGTAGAGGGAAAACTTCATAGAATGCACCTCCCACAATTCAGTGATTCAAGTTTAAGTAGAATGGTAATTATTCTAACCAGTGCCCAAACCTAAGGGGTGGTGATTATGTTCGACATCAACAACCTATTCAACTAATGGATAAGGGGAACTATCTTACGATCCAGTCTTTGATGAGGGGTGTGATAATGACATGGAGAAAGGTGCACTTACCATCCACTCTAGTACTGCAAATATCTTATTTTATTTTAGATCTACCCACTATTTCATATCTAAATAATTTTATAAGGGTATTAAGATTCCACCAAAATGATTAGATGTGTAATTATAAGTGTAAAACCCTAACGGTATGATGATTGCATCTCTATTCTATGATTTCTATATGGTTAATGTTTGTGGGAATATTCTTCTAGAAAATCTTGTCATTCTTCTTTTGGTTGAATTTGATGTCATATTAGGAATGTATTTACATTATCTACATAATTCACACATCAATTTTTGAGGAATTTTTGTTAGATAATATACTACAAACCAACCTATGATATTATATCAATGTGACAATAAGAATGATCTTTCTATAGAGATTATATCTATTGTATGAGTCTTAATTCCCATTCAGAAGATGTGTTTGTATCAAATGGTTGGGGAGAAACCAGACATTGATGATATGCCTATTTTTAAATAATTTGTAAATGTTTTCCCACAATGGTATCTTAGTCTTCCACAAAAACATTAAATTGAGTTCTTGATAGAAATCATACTTGTTTCTACACCAATTTCAAAGACTCTCTATAGAGTGGCCACAATTGAGTTATAGAAATTCAATGAGCATCTCCAAGAAATCCATGATAAGGTATTCATTTTTCCAAGTGTTTCATCTTGGGGTACACCTTTTCTCTTTGGGTAAAATAAAGATGGATCAATGTGACTCTGTATTTATTAATGAGAGTTGAAAAATATCATGATTAAGAGAAAGCATAGTATTCCCCATATCAATGATTTTTTGATCTACTATGCAGAGCCCAATACTTTTCTAATATTGAACTTCATTATATATATCATTAATTGAGGTTTAAGAAAGTGGATATACCCAAGAAAACATTTCAAAGAAGGTATGGACACTATGAATATATAGTGATGCCATTTTGTTTTACTAATTCCTTGAATATATTCATAGTTTTGATTAATAGTTTCTTTAGAAGTTAATTTGATTAGTTTTTGGTATTCTTTATAGATTACATTCGTATTTATACAAAGATAAAGGAAGAGTATGAAGACTTCTTGATAATTTTACTAAATACCCTGAGGAAGGATAGACTATATACAAAATTTCCAATGTGTGAATTTTGGCTGAAAATGTTTCCTTTTTTGGTCAGATAATCTCAAGAGATGTTATAATAGTATATCCATAAAAAATGTGGTTGTTAAATGTTTTCCTAGACCAACAACAGTGACTGTGATTCATAGTTTTCTTGTATTAGGTGGATATTATCGACAGTTTGAAGAGAATTTTTCATAACTATCAAATACTATGACCAAGTGAACTCTATAGGGTAAAAAGTTCCTTCGGAAAAATGAATGTGAGGAAATTTTCAATGAAATAAAGTGAAGGATGGCTAATACACCAATTATTACATTACATTATAGCGGATATGGGTTTTTAATCTATAGTGATGATTCTAAGAAGGGGTTATGATGTTTTCTTATGAATAATAGCATGGTTATCACTTATACCTTTTGACGATTTAATATCCATCAAAAAAAATACACAAATTGTTTTTGGAGTTAGAAGCAGTGATTCTTTCATTAAATATATAGAGGAATTATATTTAAATAGAAATGATTGATATATATATTTGTCATAAAATTATAAAATATATATTAAAATAAATGGAGTTGAACATTCACCATAGAAGATGGTTAGAGTTGATAAAGGATTATGACGACTAAATACATTACCACCCTATGAAAATGAGCAAGGTTGACAATGCTCTGAGTCAACGGGAACATGTTAGCTTATCCATGACGAGGATAAAAAAAGACCCAATATTCTTGGATTTTTAAAGGATGGATCTAGAAATCATGAAGTAAGGGGGAAATATTATATTTCTCAATTGAATGTCCAAACCTCTATACAGGTGAAGATTAAAGAGGTGTAGAAGAATGATGTAGAGTTGAAGAATAAGGTTAAAAATGTTCTTGAATTTTAAACTTAATGAGGATGAACTGATAAGGTTCAAGAACCATGTATGATTTCCTTCCATACCAGATTTGAAGAAGGACCTATTAGAGTAAGATCATAGTTCTTTATTATTTATTCATCCTAGAAGTATGAATATGTATAGAGATTTAAAGGAATACTTATGGTGGTAAGGAATGAAGAGGGATATCATAGATATTGTATCTCAATGCTTAGAAATCCAACAATTTAAGCCAAAATGAAAAAAATTCTAAGGGATGTTTCATCCATTACCCATGCCATAATGGAAATGGGAGAAAATAGCTATGGAGTTTGTCATTGGACTCCCCAAAATCTCTAAAGGTGTTAATTCTATATGGGCGGTAGACGATCACCTTACTAATTTAGTGTACTTCATTGCTATCAGAGAATACTCCTCTCTATATTATCATTCCAGGTTATACATTTAGGAAGAGGTAAGGTTTTAGGAAGTACCGCACTCTATTGTATATGATCCAAATCTGATGTTTACCTCAATGTTTTGGAGAAGTATTTAGAAATAATTTGATATAGAATTGAGTTTTATTACTGATTATCATCCTTGCATGGATGGTTAGTAAGAAAGAAAAATTCAAAACCTATATGATATGTTTAGATATTGTTCGTTTGATTTCAATGGTTTTTGGGACTAACACCTTCCTTTAATTTATTTTTTTAAAATAATAGATTTCAGTCAAGTATTTTGATGGATCCTTATGAATCTCTATATGGGAATAAATTTAAATCGCCAAATTATTAGGATGAAGATGGAAAAATAAAGCTATTGAGACTAGAGACAGTTGAATAAATGGTATATAGGGTTATGAAAATTGAGAAACATATCAAGGAAGATCAAAGTAAACAGAAAAGTTATGTTGATAACCATTGTAATGAAATATAATTTGAAGTCAGTGAGAACGTGTTTCTATAAATTTCTCCATGGAATAAGGATATGAGTTTTGGGAAGAAATGGAAACTAATCTCTATGTATATTGTTCCCATTGAGTTCCTTGATCATATCGAAATGGTAACCTATAACATGGAGCTTCCTCAAAATATCTCTCAAGTAGATGATGTGTTATATGTATCTCTCCTAATGAAGTAAATACTTGGCCCTTCACATGTACTGAACTCATAATTCATACCTCAATAGTAGGATATTTCTTTCAAGGAAGAGCCAGTTGAAATTCTAAACGCAGCAGGGAAAGCTATACCAAACAAGACCACTCACCTGGTAAAAGTTTTGTGGTGAAATAACAAGTTAGAGGAAGAAACATGGTATCTTTATTATATTATTAGGTAGAATTATAATCATTATTTATATCATAATGACAAATTTCAAGGGATAAATTCATTTGGGGGGGGGTAGAATGTAACACCCTAAGTTTTTATAAACCATTTTTTTCTCAAATAAATTAATTTTTTTGATGTCTTGAATTTCATACTAAAATAACTGAAACATTATTTATACACCATACTAAGTTAATCTTTAACTACCTGCAATACCAACTTGGCACATGTTAAACACAACACTGAGTTTCTATGAAACAACATTTTATTATTATAATTATTTTAACAGGATAATTATAACACTGCCTTTAAACATAGTAATATGAATAGTAATAACAAATTTTTAAATATTAGTTATAATGATTTTATATAATTGAAACGTATTGATAATAATACATACCTTTTTATTAGTAATTTCTTTATATGTTTGAAAATACAATTTTCTTAATGGAACTCCTTTTTTACGTAATTTGGTGAAAAATAATAAAATTTATTTTAGAAAATTTTAGAAATTCAATTTGATAAATAAAAATAGTTTTTTAATTCATAATTTCAAAATTATCTTTGGTTTAATTTTAGGTATTTTTCTAAAAAACATAATTTGTTGATGAATATTTAAAAATACTGAATTTTAATTCAAAACTGCCTTTTCATCTAAGTTATTAATATAGATTAATTATATTTTAATTTGATTTTAAAGTGTAATGAGATTAATCTAACATAAATTTAGAAAATATAGGTTATCTGAATCAATTTAAAATTAAAATTGGATATCAAAACATTCCAAACATGTAAACATTTTTGCTTAAAAAACTCATTGTTGTGACACATTTGCGGAATTAATTTTAAATTAATTTCCACCACTATTGTGTTTTTTATTTGTAAAAATGGATTCCGTATTTTGAATAAGAGTAATTTATAATTTCTAATAGGGTCAAAATATTTTTTAATATAATTAAAATTAATTAGAGTGATTAAGAGAAAAGTTATCTTTACAAAGGACTAAACTGTAAACTTATGGCCTAAAATGACCTATGAAGTTGTTTAGAATCCATTTTAAGGGAAACATTTCGACCCTATTCTCCATTATCTAGGATTGGGAACATTATTTGAGTCACTTTACATCAGAAAAATGTGAGTGGAATTCCATTTTCAAACATTTACATGAATTCCACTCCACTACTATAAAAAGTAACTCACCCATCACACTTATTAACACCTATAAAGTCATTTGGATGGGAAAAAAATTGACTAAATCTCATCCCAACTTCCATAAATTTATCATAGAATGATCCCTTTTGGAATAAATCCATCCAATAAATCCCTTTTGTGCAGAACAAAAGGAGTTACCCAAAGAAGAGGTAACATCCTTCTTCAAGCTCCTTTGTATTATTTTCATTATCCAAAAAGTTAATTATTTTTATTATATAATTATATATTAACCTAATTATCATCAATATACTGATATTTTTTTATTATACAGGTTTTACCTACACTTATACACAAATCTACCTAATTGGTAATGAACTTACCGTTCTTTTGTACGACGAACTATTGCCTCACAAAATGATGTTGTTCATTTTTCCTTTACCACCTATCATGACTGGTAATTATGACGGAATATCTATTTTAATATGACATATATGATATAGATTATTTTTTTATTATTATATAATTATTATATAACACATACCATCAAGATTTCCATTTTGTGTAACTATGATAATTTCTTATGGGGAAGTGTGGTCTATCGCCTATTCAAAGCAATATGATTCGTTCACACTCTACATGAAATTTATTAAGAATGCGTTAGGTAAATGTATATGATATATATGATATAATAATTATACTATAATTATTATACACACACACATATATCTTATTTACTTACTTTCTTTCAATATGATAAGAAAACATAAACAACATTCATGCATATGTACGACCTACTATCTCCATGAATGTTGTATTTAATTTTTAATTTATATATTTCATAGATTATTATAAATAAATATATAACAAATATAAATTATATTTATATCATGTTTTACATTATTTAAATTATTATATAAGTATGATGAAAATAATATAACAAATTAAGGCACCTGAAAAAAAAACAAAGCGGATATTACCTAAACAGTAACCTTAACATAGAAGTGTTAATAAGTGGGTGATATAAATCCATATAACATATTAGATATAATAATATGGTTTTGTCGGAGATTTATAATAAATTTATAGTTATTATATATGAGGTTTCAAAGAGTATGATGAGATTCAATACATAATGTATGGTGATTTCTAATCTTACTTTTATTTCTATAATATTTATGCCTTATTCACTACCCGTTATTTTATATGGTGTGTATACTACCCATGAATAAATTATATCATTTTTATCCTTAAATTTATTTCTATTTAAATATTATTTTTCTGATCTATCTTTCTTAGGGTTTATGTTTCAAAAGTCACCAAATCAGTAAGGAATTTTTGTTTCAATTTTCGTCCCTTGAGACACATTCCATGAATTTCATAAAACCATATTTTCCAAAATGTTTTTAAAAATGATTTTTTACATCATTTTTAAAAAAAAGATTTAATTTTTTGTGTTTTCCAAGATTCCTTTATAAATTTCCAAATTTATTTTCAAAGAAAAAGGTTTTTAAAATTCTTTTATGTTTTAAAAAGTTTTGTTCAAAGAAGAAATGATATCTTCCTCATGAAATGTTTTTCCAAAATTATTTTCCATCTAAGATAACATCCATTAGTGTTACTCATGACTTTATGTGGAAATGATCCAAAAGATCCATTCATATTATTATATAAATGGTTTATGTTTTGATGTCATGATTTTTATTAAACTATTTTATCTTTCACTGGTTATATATTTTCGTAACCCGCATCCTTTCACAAGTTATGAATTGATGAAATGATTTTGAAACCTATATTTTTTCACAATTTAATACTTTATTAGATGTTTATGATACCCATTTCATTTTATGGGTTATGATATAATTTTTTATGACCTTGTGGCATATATATGTATGATTTCATTATGAGATAGGTGATACGTATATCTCTCTCCATTGCATTGGGTAAATATTTTTATATAATGAGATAATGATGGGATTTATGTCAATGGGCTTGATCCATAATGTAAGAAAGGGAAACTCGGTCCATTATGGGGAGGTAGGGAAACACGATCTACTATGGGAAGATAGGGAAACCTGATCCACTATGGGAAGATAGGGAAACCCGATCACATGGAATAGACTGTAAATAGGGATGGTGGTGTATCCCACCCAGTAGGTGCAGTCCCCGTGAAGTTCCCTATTAAGATTTAGAAATTCACCATGACTTTTTGGGAATGATATTACATGTTTATGTGTCTTCCATAATTCAATGTATTATTCTTATTTTGTTTCATGCCTAATTATCTTGATTACTTAATGATTCATGTCTTATGAAATACCAATATTTATGCCATGATTCATGTTTATAATCTTTGATATGCAGTTTATGATCTTATAATGTTATGATCAAGTTCTCATACCCTGATGTTCATGTTTATGTTTGCATATCTCCCTTGTTTACCCTTACAAATCATCTTATGTCAACCCTTTTTATGCTTCCATTCCCCAGGTTATGAAGATATTTATTACGTATGATGTGTCTAAGAAGGATCCTAGTCATGAATAACCTAGTGGGAGATAATATTGATCACTTATGTACTAGATTTTATGTTTCAATGTTTCCAAAGGCACTAAACTAGTATGGTCTTTGGGTTCTCGTTTGTGTAATGTTTCATGTAATCCTTAAAAATTTATGTATGGTTAATTTATTAAAAGTGAGGGTTACTATAGTAATGAGTCCATATAGGTTGATTTATCTGAAATGTTTTCACCTTCCTATGGAATTGTAGCATAAGGAATATTGGGTTGTGAGAAAGATGAATTTTGATTGTGGAATCATTGGAAAAGAGAGAATATTATAGTTGAAAGATCTGAAGGCAATTATAAGGTAAGATTTTACAAATTTCGAGATTTAAAAAGAGATAACAAGAGTGGATTATGAAAAAAATGACCCAATTGAAATAGTTTCATCCTAGCGAAACAATGATGTTATTCAATGTAAGACTCAAGTTGATGCTCAGTAAACTACTTTCTAGATGGGAAGATCCATTTAAATTTACACATGTTTATCCTTTCAGTGTTGTATAGATTATGAAATATGGAGATCATGACTCATTAATAATTATTGGACACCAGCTAAAGAAATTCCATGGGACCATGCCATTAGAACTAGTATAGGAAATTACACTCCTCCAAACTTTTTAACAATAAAGTACATCAGGTCATGCATCTCCTTCGCACTTTATTTATTTATATAATTCAATTTCAGATATTCATAAATATAAAATATATATAAATGCATTATAGAAACTACATCATTTAAATGCAGGGGATGGAAACTTTATAGTTTAGGAATTTAATTTAATTTATTTATTTTGTTTTTAAATATAGTAGATTGTTTTAAAAAAATTGTTTTTTTATTTTAAATTTTTTGTTTATTTTTTGAAAATTTTGTGATCAAATGGTTTTATTTTCCATTTTTGAAAATTTTTTAAGAATGAACCAATTAATCCATAAAAACGAGATTAAATGAATGTTGAAAATAGCTTTGTTTCATGTTCAAATCTTTTGGAATTTAATGGAAGGTTCTATAATTTTTGAATCCCATGCCACATATCTCTATATTTATCTTGGAAATAAATTTACTTTTAGGATTATAAACCCTTTTTATATATTATTTAAATCCACCTCACTTCTTGAGAGAACCACCTAATGCTTTCTTTAACCCTAATTTTATTTCTTCCTACCAAAACTTGATGTTTTGAGGTACCTTTTTTAAATTATTGAGGAAATTATTTGGTTTTAAAGCCCTCTTTTCACATGAATTAATTTTATTCTTTCCTTCCTAGAACATCTAATCATTTTATCCCTTATAATACCTAAACAACATATTAGGTTATCCATTTATAAGCCATTTTTTCCTATAAAACCATCTCTTGAAGTGAAATTTAATGATGTAGTTGAACTTTAGTGTGGGATAAATCTATATGGTGCTCTAATACCTTATTGGGAAATATTTGTATGGAAAATAAAATGCTTGAGATAATATATTTATACTGAAAAATTCATTTTTTTAAATCTATGACTTTCTAGAGAATTCATAATAAAAGAATATGTGCCTTTCTAGATCTTTCAAAGGAGAAAAGAATGTTGTTCCTATCTAGAGAATTATTTAAAAAAAGGAGAATAGAATTGTTATTTTTTTTAATAAAATTTTTATGGTGTGATATGTCCATGATATTTTCAAATATTATTAGATTTATTTTTCATCTATGGGGGTGAGGAGGATACCATACATGAGTGAAAATTATAATCATGTAATTTTTCTTCAAAAGGATCCAATCCCTCCTCATTCAGCCTCAAAAGTTTTGACATACAAATACTAGCAACAGAAATACAATAAACAACCCTAAAAATTATTCCATATTAAAAAATGTCCTTTAATCACAATGGGTGTGTATGTAGGAATTTATCAAGACTATGGTGACTCTTCCATGAGTTGGATGAGAAAAATCCTTATTGAAAATTCACATTTGTGAGATGAAAGAAACTTCAGGTGAGGTGGGTGTTTTGGGTGTATGGGGGGGAAAATAAAAGGGAAATATATTGAATGATCATAATGGAGAACTTGAAATAATTGTTTTTTAGGAGGTATGATTTTTTTTGTTTCTTGTTGTCAAATTGGTGGTTCTCATGGGTTTGTTTTGTGAATTTGCTTTGATTTTGATTTTGATGTCGACTTGTCCAGGATTCCAAGTGTTGAGTATGGTGGGATTGATAGAAATAATATTTTAATTATTTTTAATTTTTTTAATTATTTAATCAATTTTAATTAATCAATTAGATTTTATTTGAAACATTTTAGTATTTTTGGTGAATTTTTTGCTAAAATGTAAAAAATTTCATAATTCTGGAATTTTAACAGATTTCTGTAACTTTTATATTTCAATAATAAATTTGAAAATATTGATCCCATTTTATTATTTATTTTTTTAGAATTCCTTTTTTCATGGAATCCAAGTTCTTCTTCTAGACCCATAGCTAATTTGAAATTCATAGGCTTAGAAAAACCAGTCAATTTGAAAAATATTTGTGGCAAACAGAAATGACCCTACCTCAATAATTGATACATAACTCATGATAAATACATCAAAAATGATGTGAATAAATATTTATTTGAATGATAAATCTATAAATATTTTTAATTTTAAATTTCATGGATAATTTTATTTGTTAATGAAACCATTTAATATGCCAAAGTGAAGGAAGTTTAAGAACCTCTTTGCCCAAAAAAAATTGTTTGAGTGTAATTATGGTTTAATTTTTCATAATCTTTTCCAGAAAATGATATTTTGAGGGGGTATGTATAATAGATCTGGGAAAAAATTTCATAAAGACACTTTCCTAGTAATAATCCATTTACTATGATAAATAAACTCAATATATTGGTAGATAAAAACTAGTGGGAAAATTTTCTACCCCTCAACACAATAAATATTTTTATCCACTTCCATTAAAAGGTGTTAAAAAAGAAAAAATAGGGTCTATGATGGATAATTGGGTCCTTTAAGTTCTATGGATTTTCTATTTTCTCTTTTCTTAGTTTTATAATTCTATCTTCTTCCCTATTCAACACTATTACACTTCACATGGAGGGGTAAAACTTTTGCGTGGCCAGGGTAGGGGGATTTTTTATTTTGTAATGACAGAGTATTTTTCTTTAATTTAAAACAAATTTTTGTTGAATTATTTTTAATTTTAGTGATTTCCAATTCAATAAATGTGATGTTATTTAGGTTTTGGTTTCATTCATTGTTTATAGCCTTGGTTAAATATCATTATACTCCTTACACTTAGTGTAGTCTTCCTTAATCGAGCAGAATGTGTTAGGTGGTGAGTGTCTATGATCAAGTGCACATGTGTGGAATAAGTGAGTTGTTTTTATATTTATATGGAGTAAAAATTCTGAATTGGGACTTTACATAGTAGTTTGGGAATGGTTTACTTATTATTTGGCACACATGAGTGGTTTCTATTACATACTTCAACCAAGTATAATTGGAAAATTGATTGAGGATTCCTTCATTTATCATTCAATTAGATGAGTGGGGGAATGATTTTCATGACCATAATGAAATTTGAAAATGTTCTTCTACCCTGACCCCAAAACCCTCTTAATCAATTTTTTCTCAACCTTTATTTTAATTTCTTTCTTATTTTAAAAATCATATAATTTCAGACAAAACTCCACTTATTTCCCTAATTTCATGTGACTAACACGATTGTTGTTCACTACCCTCTAGAGAAAACCTATGTTAACCACATTTCTTCATTTTTTACTTAGGAATTAATTTTTTTTGTCACACCCCGTGATATGAATGTGTCAGTCTCACAAACTATTTTCATGGCCTATATCTTCTTTTATCTTTATCACCATTCATAAATAATCACACACATATGAAGTCGTATCAGGAATGCATAATACACATGAATAAGATCATTGATGAACACATAAAACCTTATACGTATAATGAGGTAGAGGGAAAATGTGAAAATAATCATTTAATAAATAATTACTAAAAATATTTCATGCATTGAAATAATTAAATAAAAAAATACCAAACATAAATTGGTCAATCTCACAAATGATTAATAAATATGCATTAAATTAACCTAATAAATTTTAATTTGAAATTAATTCCACTAGAGAGAATTTATTTTGAATTAAAATAAATTATTATGTTTTAGTTCATAAAATAATTTTTTTACTGTGCAAAGTACTATTTTATTAAATTAAAAAAAATCAGAATAATTTTGTAATTTTCTTTAATTTCTTGGGATTACTGGGTATTTAAGAACTGTGGAGGGGTTTCAAGTAATATTCATAGGTGTTATTCACTCGTAGGTCACAATTTATCCATGGGTTCTTGTTTACACATAAGTATTATTCTAATGGATATATATATATATATATATATTAATTTCATGGAATACTAAGGGTTTAGAGCCACCCCCTTTGAATACAATTCAGCTGATAGATTAATAATAACAACAAAATAATATTCATCAAAATTAAAATATTTTTTTTGATTAATTTGTAAGATAAAAATACATATTATAATATTTTGATAGCCATATCTCATCTATATTTTCTCATATCAATTCTTTATTAGTGACTTTGGGACCAAAATTATCCCCTCTATTTGAATTCTTGAAAATTCAATGTAAACATCTACCTAATTAAATAAAAAAATATACTATGATAGAAATTTTTGGCACCAAGTGCACTAAAGAAGCCCAAAATAATGGGAAATTTAAAAATATCATTGTTATCAATGTTTTAATGTCTTAATGGTGGAGAAACACCCAATACACAACCCATGGATTATATATAATTTAATTAATATTTTAAAAAGGTAAAACTAATACTTTTTCTATTTTGTTTGAACACACGTTTCACACATTTATAACGGTTATTTCCTGAATAATCAAATTAAAAATACCTCTAAATCATTCACATAGTCATTAAGAGACATAATGTAGGTTTATCTTCAATCTTTGGGTGCTCACATGCAGAATCAAAGACACTTTTGATGTCCCTGTGATTGTTGGATCACTATTCCCTTTATCTGAGATAAAGAACTTGGATCGAGGTGATTAAATATCCTCTTTCTCACTCTAGTATTTGAGAGAGTATATATTGAGGCTCTCAAATTAAATGGATTGAATATTTCATTGAGTTTGGTCTTCTCATGTCTTATATAGATATGTTTAATGTCCCAAAAATTGCACTTAAGCCCTTAGAAAACATAAAACTTATAATAAATCACGAAATGACTTAGTAAATATGTCATAAATATCATTTATGTATTATCACATACTTTTATCATCAAATATATATTACATGATAAGATTATATCCATCAACTCAACTCATTTATCACCTTAAATACTTAAGAAACCTTGAATAGTAATATTTATTAAAAAAAGCTATTTTCTATTGACTTAATTACTTGGGAATACAATGAGTAAATGAATTCAAAACATATTATTCTAAACATGAATAATATTTAATTCATTTATTTCCTAGTGATCATTCATACTCAGACATCACCCAGACCCCATGGTGGGACCCACCTTGTCTTAATTTTCTATTATTAAAATACCCTAGAATCTTGAATATGCATTTGGTGTGACCCTAGAGTAATGTATCTAGATAGTATTGAGTACTACTAATAGACCAGGATTGGATTATGTCAACCAATCAAGGAACCTAAAGTCATAAGGTATAGTCATAGCAATGACAACATCTCATATGAAAATACTCTATGTAATGAAATCTCTCTTCAATAAGATGTCTCATAAATAATGATGCACAACTAGAGTCACCATCCTTACTTGATCTATTTATTCCATTTAGACCTTACCATATAGAATGATTCTCTTCCACAATGTACATGGATTTAGTGAAGGTATTACCATCATGTTCAACTAAGTTCAAAGTATAACTTCTTCTACTCAGAAGTGAAGATTATTATCTTGATCAATTAACCAGGGTTATACAACCAAGGAAATGATCAATGAAGGATACCTCTCTACAATATAAATGTTTTGATATTCCTCTTCAAAAAAAATATGTGATAAAATGGTACACATTGATAATTATTTAAATTCATGACACTGATACACATGTTCATAGTTACAAATAACCAATGAAACTCATAACATGTGTTATTACTATTAGCAAGTCAGTTATCATAATCTCAACTAAT
Organism: Viscum album; assembly: GCA_963277665.1. NCBI lineage: Eukaryota > Viridiplantae > Streptophyta > Magnoliopsida > Santalales > Viscaceae > Viscum > Viscum album. Next base: position 726,955,798 of record OY728158.1, on the reverse strand, counting down.
CAAGATCACCAAGTAAAAAAATCATGAGAATTAGTCTAAATTATTATGAGCCTCCAAAATAAGATTGAAAAACATCATCTATGTCCTATCAGAATAATGTATATAGACCATATGATGTATGCTTAAAACTACTATCATACTAGCTCTAGGTTATTCTTAATTATGGGAACTATTGTAACCTTTTTACATAACATGTAATCTAATGAAATTACTATTTATATAATAAAAACTAATGTAATTTTTCCATAATGGTAATAGAAAACACAATTATATATGAAACTACATACTTGTAATGATAGTCAAATTACATACGGTATTTAGGTTTAGGGTACCCACTCACCACACCAATTCCTATTCTTGGTTTTAATCTTCTATAAATATGGTTAATATTATCCCAAGACTATATTGAAGCTAATATATCCATTGAAGGTCAGCCATTTCTAGAGATTTGTCATGGAAGTGTATATATTTTGAATAGCTATCCACTAACTCAAAAATACTGTGATCAATGTGAATATCCTATCACCCAAAATTATTTATCCATCATCCCAACTTCACTAGATAATCTAAGTAGAAGATAGAGTCTGAAGTTAGATCTCTTCCATGGAGGAAGTTTCTTGGAGGAATGGCCCTAGACCTTCCAGGTTAATCATATTTATGAATAATTCAGTGGGTAGATTCAAAAAATTTATGTGTATGAGGTAGTATGGATATCCTGGTTTATGACATACCATCCAACTAAAGTTCTCACATAGATATTCAGATGATGGTTTTCAGACACTAACTCTTTACACCCACAATATGGTGTGGTAGAGATTAGTCTATGTAAAATCCCATAGTTGGGGTGAACTCATATTATTTTTGAGGATCTAAGATGAGTTTTTTCTTATACCCAAAATCCAGGAGGATATAGAATAATCACCTCCTTTAGTAAGATATTTATTGATTTTAGTAGAGATAATGTTGGGAAAGGATATCCACCTTTTATCAATCATATCCTTTAGGGTGTGGTTGAATATATTTATTTTACCCACTCGGTCAAGGATAAGATTCTGGTGTTTGATGAGGTTTCATACCCAACATGCCAAGAATATCAAGGGATCATATTGGGATACCCTTGATGAATGTCTGTATGCTACCTAAGAGAATGTAGTTCAATCAAAGGGAGCTCCAAACATCCTACTGGTGGGATTCATTCCCATTTTTTCGAATGAGTGTCACTTCAATATTAAAGAATCCCACCCAGGAATCATAGTTAGCACCCTAATAATGTAAAAATCTATAGTCTCAAGTCCAATAAATTAATATATTTATTTCATTTCTTTTATATATTTACCATGTACTATAATATATACAAAAGGGGAGGACTACATATTAAATTAATGGTCCATTATAATTATTATATGGTTTGGTGGTGGAACACTTTTGGTGTTACAAGTTCTAGAACACCATAAAAATCCTTCATTACCTGTCCTTATCTAGGTTTAAAAATATTTTTGACATTCAAAATATTCCTCTAAGTGATGGTAAGATCATCAACATGCTAAGTGGTCATTATCATTTCATTTTATATCCTTGTGATTCACTATTGAGAATAGTTTCTGATAACAGTGGAAACCCCTGATAATAACACTATTTTATCATTTATTTTTTATATGGGTTTCTAGTAGATCAAGAATATTAATTAGTCATCTGTGATCCCTACACCCCTTATAGGTTTTCAGAAAATTTAAAATTTTTATAGAGAGTGTCTATATTACCTTTTACCATGACCAAAAGTGGATAAAATCTTGTTATTATCCACCCACTTTTCTTAATTATGATATGAGAGGTTACAAATTCAGAGGATTTATTTCCTATTAGAATTTCACCCATTATCTAATCATGGGATTATGCTAAGGTGTGGGTATAATTTTATCCAAATGGTATACTAGGATGTATAGTCCAATGGTTGAACAAACCACTGATGTCTTAAAGTTCTTTACAAGAGGATATCTTGGAGAAAATATTTGAAGATGGTTTCATAACTAAGTGAACAAAGAATCAAGGGGATTACTTATTCATATATTACCTTTAATTAATGAAAGTTTAAGTCGAGTTCCAACAACTAAGATTATAAGTTTTATCTATCGTGTCAGTTTATTATGTTGACAATAAGAAATCCACTACTATAGATTTATGCTACTGAGTTAGTCCTTAGAACCAAACAAGGAGTGGTAGTTTAATAATCAATCATATCCATATAACTATTCATATATGGTTCTTACATCATAAAATGGATTCCTGATTATATTCTTGTGGAAAAAATTACTAGAGTATGAATTTTGAATATTCTACCAAAGATCAGGTGGTGATAAAGTTGTATTTATGCCATGCCCAAATTAATATCATGGAGAATCTATTAAATGACATATGTAATAAGTAAAATATCCATCATAAACTCTTCCATGGATTAGGTATGGGGGTATTTGGATACCATCACTTATATTTTCACATTTAAAAAGTACCAATCATGCAAGATCAATTGGAAACATACAAAAGTTTCTTCCACTTATTTAATAGATTAAATTGTCAAGAGGATGTTTTAGAGATAGATATCAAAGGGACAAATAACTAAAATACTAGATAATCAGGACTTCTTGATTGGGTGTCCACTCAGACTATAGAGTATCAAGAATACAAGGCTCATGTAGTGAAGATGAATGCACAACTACTAGAAAAACCTTCTGGGTTCAAGAACTTTGAGTTAGGGAACTAGGAATTCTCCACTCATATAGAATAACAATTTCCATTGGTAGAGTCTAAATATAATACACAAGTGAATTTACTATAGTCCATCAACACTTACAACTAAGCATTATCTAATTTTCTATGTTTTGGTGATCAAATATTATTATAGAAATTGAAATTATTTTGTTTTTCATGTATTGATAGGGAGAGATTTTAAATTGTGGATGTATCTGTCACATTTTTTCAATGAATAAAAATATTATTTCCAATCTTTTTTATTTTTTTATTCTTATTCAATCACTTTCATTAGTTCATGATGATCTGTGAAACTCTTAAAGGGGTAACCCCAAGATAATTAAACCCATCTGAACATTGAATCATAATTTATTAAGGCAATCATAATCTCTAATTTTTTCCCTCATAGTTTTTTCCTGATGAATGGGTATAGGAATATATTCCATCACCATTACACTAGAGTTTGGTCCATTCAGATATTGAAATTTTTCCTCCTAGGCATGTTATCATAGATGAGTATAAGCATATATACCACCACTATACACTAAATATTCTTCCAATCAAGAATGTAAATTTCTCATATTGGGTGTCTTGTCATGGATGTCTATAGGAATATATAAAATCACAATACACTAATGTTAGTCCATTTTGATATAGATTTTTTTTCATGGGTGTGTGATCATATACGAGTATAAGTATACATATGATCATTGTACAATATATTTTGGTTCATTCAGATATGGATTCGGATGACTCAATATGAAACAATAATAAAGGGGGAATTTAAAATGAATATTCCATTATTCAAAGGGGCGCAGGTACCCTGAAATTGCCTCTTCAACCATTTTTTATTGAGCATTTGAAATAATTCATGAGAGGAACATATAATTTAATTTTTATTAATAAAATATACATATAAAGAATTAATTGAATTTTATAGATTAATATAGTAGACCTAAAAGGGTTTTTTACTCTCTCTCTATTTACACTAACTTTTGAATAACTTTCAGATGGGGAAACATAGTAGGTTAGAACATAGATTTTTCTTAGGCCACCCTTTCTAGGTTTTCATCAAGAAAGGTTTTATACATTTTAATTTTCAATCTCATTTTATTTAAATCATGAAAGATCAAAGTCTAGTATATGGAGACTTTAATTTTTCCTTGGCCTCCCTTTATAGGTTACTAACCTAGTGAGTGTTATATATTTTCCCCTGGTAGTTTATGGTCTTATAATTATGACCAATGTAGCTGGTGTTTAAGGCCAAATAACTTTGAACAAAAGGTGAGAAAAGTTTCATAAAAAAAGGAAAAATAAATCATATGTGAATGGAGATTCAAACATCAATAATATATAAATCCTTAGGGATATATTCATAAAATTTAGTGTGATGATTCTTAGACTATATTGCTAATATTTATGTCTAGTCATCTTTCACTAAAGTATTAGATAGTCTAAGTATAAAGGGAATGGTAATAACTGAAAGTGAATGAGGGACACAACATAAGCATAGAACACTTAGGAAATAAAATAATGTTGTTTAAGGTTCTGATTCCTATACCATTTTTTAATACCTTAATATATTATGAGATATATTGTTTTAAATAAATTAATTTTTTTATTTCTTCTGTTACATTCAACACTATGTTTAAAAGAACCACAATACAATAATAATATTATTATTAAAACTTGGACATTATAAACTAGCTATTAAATTTAGAAATATGAATAGGAATAACCACAATTTTAAAATTAATTATAATGATTCTATATAAATGAAATATATTTTTAAATAAGTACTTAATTTTAATTAAATCATTTATATTCTTTGAAAATATTTTTTCCCAAAACACAATTTATATTTATTTTTGTGATCAAATTATAAAATTAATTTTTTAAACTTTTATAAAATTTATTTGAAAAAATTAACTTCATTATCATAAATGAAATTTTAAAATTATCTTAGGGTTAATTTCGTATAATTTTTTGAAAAGATTAATTTTTTGTTTAATAGTAAAAAATATTGATTATTATTAAAAACAATTTTTTTTAAATAATTTAAAAAGTTTAATATTTTTATAAAATGTTTTTAATGTATAATTAGAATAATTATGTTTTTATTAAACCAATTTATTTCATTAGAATAAAATTCATATTGAATTTTGATATTAAAATTTCCTATACTTATGAATGTTTTTCTCTTTGGATAACCACTTTTTAATTGCATCTAGAGGTTTAATTTTAAGTTATATTTTAGAAATTATATGAAAGGAATTTGAAAAATATATTTCATATTTCTAATCATCATAATTAATATTATATAATTATTTCTACTTAATTTTTTGTCAAAGTTAATAGTAAAAACATTAAATGTTTATTACCATGGTTAAGGTTAAAATGGATTTATCGGGGGATAAAATAAACAGACAATGGGTAAAATATCCTAGAAAATTTACCAACTCCCACTTTATGGACATTTTTTGAACTTAAATATTCTATTTCTCTTTAATTATTCATTTTTGGAGCCTTATTACATGTGAAAAACTTGGGTGCACTTTATTATTTTAATAAATTCCATGTTTGTCATCTCCCCCACTTATAAAAGGGCATCCTCTCCTATCCTATTCAAAATTATAAAAACTATTGGATTATAAAAAATCATAAAATGTACTTTCCTCAATTCTATCATCACATCAAGGAGTCATTTTTTTGATCATTAATCCAACCTAGTAAGGCTTTTTATGTAAACCTTAGGAGGTAATCCAAAGAAGATGTATCGTTCTCAACCGAACATTTTATTTTATTTTCTTCAAAATTGTTAAAAAATTATTAAATTGTGATGATATAATAAAAAATATAAACCATAAAATTATATTTTATTATATTAATTTCATAAACTATATTCCCCTCCTCTTATATCAAATGGGAAACACAACCATCGATCGTGTGTACGACGGACTACCGCCTCGCGAACTGAAGTAATCTGATTTCCATCACCATCTCTCATAGTGGGATATAATAATGGATTCAACATATATTATATATATAAATATATAATAATTATACTTCTTTAATTGTAACATAACATATACCATCTTAATTTCTATTCTGTATGAATCTGATAACGTCGCTCGTGTGTACGGCGGACTACCACCTCACGAAGCTATGTGATTTGTTCTTCACTTATGATTTACATGGAATTTAATATATAATGGTTTAATGAAAATATGTGATATATGTTAAATAAAATATATTTTTTTAACTTAAATATATTATTTAAATTTCTTTTTTTTCATCTATTGAGAAAATGGAAACAACATTCATGCATACGTAAGTCCTACCGCGTCCATGAACAGTGTAATTCATTTTCTATCTCTAACATTAATGGATTACAATAAAAACATAAATAATTAATATACATTATATTTATTTAATTATTAAATTTTTTTAAAATTATTTAACCCTGATCAAATTAAAACAATCAAACATACCAAATCAAAACATACTTGAAAAAACGAAGCAGTTATTACCCAAAACATGATTTTAATAAGGAATTGAAGATAAATGGGTAATAAAAGTATAAATACCCATACTTTACATACATGGTTATTAATTCAAAATTGAATCATAATTATTACAACATATAACAAAACCATGAAAGGACCATATAAGTATAGTGTCTTTAGAAACTGGGAAACATAAACAACTGGTTCATAAATCATCTATGTTGTCTCTCATTTATTTCATCATATCTATAGTCCCTTTTTGGCATATCCTACTTAATATCCTTCTTCCTTACCTGGGGAAAATAAAAAATACAAAAGGGTGAGCTCAAATGCTCAGTAAGGGTAAACAAAAGAAATATCAAACATATCATATTTATAAGAACATAACATTTTGATAATCTTATCCTGCAAAAGAGATCATAACATGGGATAAATCATAGAAGTGAAATGAAATTCAAATAATCATAACATAAAACATGAATATTTGTGGAATACACACATAAGCATATAAAATCATTTCATAGTAGTCAAGACTCATTGCCAAGACTATCTTAGTGAACAAAGTCCTTTTCTGAACCGAGTTCACTCCTCGTTTCAGTCCTATTTCACTGAACTGGTTTAACCTGTCATTCCAGCCATGTCTATCTCATGAGATATAAATATTTACCCAATGCATTGGAGGGAGATATAGGTTCCACCCATCTCATAATGAAACCATTCTTATGTGTGCCACAAAATCATAAATCATACATCATAGCATAACCCATGTAATAAAAATGGGATTCTTAAACATCATGCCATCATAACATAACCCATATAAGATAAAAGGACATCATAAAATCAATCCCATCATAAAACAATAAAATCAATGTAAAAATAGAGATATAAAAAAAACCCTATATTATCTTAGATGGAAAATAATTTTGATAAAACACTTGAACTCCATTCTTGAGGAAAATATCCTTTCTACTTCAAAAACATTTTTCCTTTCTTAACATGTCATAAAATTTTAAACAAAAAGAATTTGATTAAAAATAAACTCGAAAACTTGTAAAGGAAGCTTCTTGGAAATAATCTTCTAAAAATCCATTCATGTCGTATAAGTTAAAAAAATACATTCTTCTCGTACTTTGGCCGGAAAAGTCAAAAAGTATGTCGTACGAAAAACGACAAAAAATTCTTTTCATATATTTTACTAAAAACTCACTGAAGGTTAAAATTAGATTTAAACAATTTTAGGTGGATGGAAATAATATTACATATTGAGGAGACATGGATGTGGATGACAAATATTCCCCAGTAAATTCTGAAGTATAAACAATCTCGGATAAAAATGAGATTGTGAGATTTTCCCTTACCTTAGGTCCGATTTGTTTCGTAAGTGTCTAAACCTCTTGTATAATGATTTAAATTATGTCATTGACTTATTACAGAATCATATTTATTTTTATGATATCATATATGTTCATATTCTTAGCTTCTTATTAGTAATATTTCATTGCTGCTTGTTATCCGGGTGGTTATTGCTTTATGTTCGTATGTGTGTTTTGTCGAATAAATTCTTATTACTCTTTTTAGGTTATAGACACATCATTTACATAATGGTATTAGTTTAATATATATCATATTTATTCATTCAATTCATTTATATAATCATTATGCAATGAAGATCATGTAGAACGAGTCGCATCACATCGTGGAGATGGTATTCCGTACGTACGCACGAGCGATGATATCATTCCCATGATTGTGGAATTGTATTGGAGTGTATGTTTACTATTTCAGAATCAATATCACTTCAAAATAATCATATATAGTCATTATTTACACCATTATACCCATCCATGTAAGGTGGTGGTGGAAAATAGATTACACCACAGCGTGGAGACAGTATTCTGTACGTATGCACGCACGGTGATTTCGTTTTCAGTAGGATGGATAGATGGTAAAATAAGGTTGTTTCATACATATAATAACATATCAGTATATTATTTATACTGATTTTATTACTTCATAATGAAACAACTAAATAAGAAGAAGTTAAAGAAGAAATAAAGTTGAAAGAATTGGTAACGGACATTACCTCTTTTTTGAAGCGCCTCTTTGAGAACTCATATTAGGGCACTAAACATGGTATTTGAAGAATACTGGGACCACTATAATGTTTCTAGGGAAGCGGGGAAGTGAAATGATCAGGTTTTGGCCGTTCTTGAAGGCTCAAATTGGTGTGAGGAGGATAGGTAGGAGGTTCCCTTTTATAAGGGAGGAGAGGGGCACCTTTGGAAATATAAGAAATATTAGTTTATATTAATTCCCAAACCCACCTAAAAACTTACAAAATGACTCAGATCTGAATATTAGATGAGATAGGTTTTTAATCTCATCAACCAATAAAATTTAGACATGTTAGGAATTTATATTAAACATTATCAACTTGATTTATCCTTATTTTTCAATTTAATTTTATTTGTGGTAATAATATTCTAAATTTTAAATTATTATAAATAATTACATATGTGTTATGAATTTTCTTTAATTTGACGCCTTATAACATTTTAGACCATATTAAATTTAATTTATAATTTTTGAATATTTTTGTGATTTTTAAACAATTTTATAATGTGTTATTTTTATAAAATAACAATAGTGTCAATTTTGACACTATTCATTTATTTGAATTTAAATAAATCATATACAGAATATATATTAGAACTAAAAGCTTTAATAGATTAATAAAATGTCATATGTGTCTAGAAAAGTAGTGGATCACATTAAATAGTTCATATAATATTTATTTTAATATTTTTAAGATCATTTATTTGATATTTCATACAATAAAATAATTTCAACATCACTATTGTGTCATAATTAATGATAATTATTTAATCCCTAAAAATTATAAATAAATTTATATGATGTATATAATTGTATTATATTTCTTTATACTATTCATTTTTAAAGTTTCATTAAGTTTATCACTAAATTAAAATTATTATACTTATAAGATTTATGAAAGTGACATGTTGTCACTTTCTTTGGTTTTAATGATAATTAAATTATTTTCATGGAACAAAGTCCATTAAATGAATCTAATCCAACCCTTATGTGATATGGGTCGACTTTTAGTCATCCAATAGGATTTTGGCAGGTGTTAGGGTAATTTTATAATCATATATTTACCCTTAATTACATGATTTACCTTTAACTATGGTAAATAAAATTTACCGTAGTTACTATTCATAATGCCCAAAAATAAAAAGTAGCATATTAAAATAATTTGAACCCACTGATTCCAAATATGGAATCCATTTTTCAAAATTCAAAACACATAAGTTTCAGTATTTAGTTTAAAATTAATCTCGTTGTTAAGAAAACGGGTTTTAGAAGTTAAAACATTGCAAAAGATTGAAATTTCTTTACCTATGAATTCAATGTGAAATTAATGATAATGACATAAATTATATTAAATGGTAAAAATATATTCTATTTATACTTTAAAACCATTAAATACTATAATTTAACCAAATATATTATCTCAATGAAAAAATTTGTTTTTAATTAAAAATTAGCATATTTTTACTATTCATCAAAATATGAAAGTTATCAGAAAAATATCAAAAATTTATCCAAAGTAAATGTTTATATCCTGATTCCAAAGAAGAATTTTATTTTGTCAAATTGAACTTATAAACATGTCAAAAACTATATTTAATGTGGGTGTGCTATCAAAAGGCAGCAAAACTGCATTTTTTAAAAAATACTTATTTTACCCAAGAATTTTTTTTTCTCTTACCATTTTCTAGAAAATGTGTAAGATGAATAATAATATTATAAAATTCAAAATGTAGTTAATACTATTCATAACGGCTAGTCCATAATAATATATCTTTGTTTAGTGAAACCTGGTATTGCGTAATACACACGCTATCGAGGAAGGTCGCGATTACGTGTAATGAAAGCCAAGTCAGTATTGTGTGTTTTGAAAGATTCCTTTGGTGTTGCATATAAAATAAGACTTAAAAGAAATATTTCTCATAAAATCTCAGGGTGTTACATTCTACCCCCCTTAAAAATAATTTTGCCCTCTAAATTCATTACTTCATTACAAACAAAGGAGGATACCTCTCCCTCATCATATCCTCAAGTTCCCATTTAGCTTCTTCTAACTGGTGGTACCTCCATAAAACTTTCACCAAGCGAGTGGTCTTGTTCCGTAGGAATTTTTCTCTACGATCCAGAATCTCTATTGGTTGTTCTTCATAAGAAAGATCTTGCTTTAGCGGTACAACTTCTGAGCTGAGTACATGTGAAGGATTGGGTATGTACTTTCTCAGGAGAGATACATGGAACACATCGTGAACTTGAGAGAGATTCGGTGGAAGTTCCAATCGGTAAGCTACCTTCCCAACATGATCTAGTATTTTGAAAGGACCGATATATCTAGGGCTCAACTTTCCCTTCTTTCCAAATCTCATTACCCTCTTCTAGGGAGATATTCGTAAGAACACTTTATCACCCACTTCAAACTCTAGGCCTTTTCTTCGGTTGTTGGCATAACTTTTCTATCGACTCTGATCTTCTCTTATGTGTATTTGAATATATCTGACCTTTTCTTCCATCTCATCAACAAGATCAGTTCATAATAGCTTTCTTTCCCCAAATTCATCCCAGCAAGTTGGAGTTCTGCATTTCTTTCCATAGAGGGCTTCATAAGGAGCCATCTGAATACTGGAGTGAAAGCTATTATTATAAGAAAACTCCACCAAAGATAGGTGTTGATCCCAACCACCTTTGAAATCCATAGAGAAAGCTCTCAACATGTCTTCTAGAGTTTGAATTTTCCTCTTAGACTGACCGCCTGTCTGAGGATGGTAAGCAGTGCTGAAACTCAACTCTGTATCTAGAGCATGATGAAGATTTCCCCCGAATTTCGAGGTAAACCTAGAATCCCGATTAGATATAATGGAAAGTGGTACTCCATAAAATCTTACAACTTCCTTTACATATATCATGGCAAGCTGATCAAGAGAAAAATATTCTCTAATAGCAATGAAGTGTGCCGACTTCGTAAGACGATCAACTATAACCCAGATAGCATTATTGCCTTTGGATGTTTTAGGAAGTCCAGTGACAAAGTTCATAGTGATGTTTTCCCATTTCCATTCTGGTATGGGTAATGGTTTTAACATCCCCTTAGAATTTTGTCTCTCAGCTTTAACTTGCTGACCAACCAAGCATCGAGAGACATATTCAACAACATCTCTTTTCATTCCATCCCACAAGAAGTACTCTTTGAGGTCCATATATATCTTTGTACTTCCAGGATGAATAGAAAATGAAGAACTATGAGCCTCATCTAGTAGCTCCTTCCTTAATTCTGGGATGGGAGGAACACAAACCCAATTCCTAAACCTTATTATCCCATCACAATCAAGGTTGAATTCAGGAACATTTCTCACCTTCTTTTGTAACTCTACATCTTCTTTCTGTGCCTCTTTAATCTTCAAGTGAATAGATGGTTAAACATTCATTTGAGAAAGATAAAATTTTTCCCCTTCCATTATAATTCCAATATCCATCCTTTGTAAATCCATAAATATTGGATCTTTTGTGATCCTCATCATGGATAAGCAAGCATGTTCTTGTCGACTTAATGCGTCTGCTACCTTGTTAGCTTTCCTAGGGTGGTAATGAATTGAGCAGTCGTAATCCTTAATCAGCTCCAACCATCTTCTTTGATGCATATTCATCTCCTTTTGTGTGAAAATATACTTTAAACTTTTATGATCAGTATAAATATCAACCATTCACCATGAAGGTAATGCCTCCAAATCATTAATGAAAAGATTACCGCAGCTAACTACAAATCATGAGTTGGGTAATTTTGATCATGGATTTTCAACTGTTGTGAGGAATAAGCTCTCACCATATCATTTTTCATGAGAACACACCCCAGTCCCTTCTTGGATGTATCACTATAGATCACAAACCTTTCTCTACTACAAGGTAGTGTGAGCACAGGTGCACTGGATAACCTTCTTTTTAGCTCTTTGAAATTCTCTTCACATTCCTCCGTCCAAACAAACTTAACTCCTTTCTGAGTCAACTTGGTCAGTGGGTTATATAACCTTGAAAAATCTTTCACAAAACGTTGGTAATATCCAGCCAAACCAAGAAAACTTCAGATCTCAGTTACTTTTGTTGGTCTCGACCATCTTTAGATAACCTTTGTTTTTGCTGGATCCACAGATATCCCCTCTTTTGAGATTATGTGACCCAATAATGAAACTTTTTGAAGACAAAATTCACACTTGGTAAATTTGGAATAAATCTTCTTTTTTCTCAAGGCCTTCAATACAATTCTCAAGTGGTCTTCATGTTATTCCTTTCTCTTTGAATAGACAAGAATATCATCTATAAATACTACCACAAACTGATCAAGATAGTCTCTAAAGACTCTATTCATCAGATCCATGAAGATATCAGGAGAATTAGTAAGACCAAATGGCATCACTATAAATTCATAGTGTCCATACCATGTACAGAAAGTCATCTTTGGTATATCCTCCCTTTTGACCCTTAATTGATGATACCCTGAACGAATATCAATCTTAGAAAAGTATTGAGCTCCGCGTATTTGGTCAAATAGGTCATCAATGCGTGGGAGAGGATATTTGTTCTTGATAGTGATCTTGTTATGTTCTCGATAATCAATGCAGAGTCTCATTGATCCATCTTTCTTCTTAACAAACAAAACAGGTGCTCCCCAAGGTGACGCACCAGGGAATATGAATCCTTTATCAAGATTCTCTTGGAGTTGCTTCTTTAATTCCTACCACTCAATTGGGGCCATTCTATAAGGTGTCTTTGAAATAGGAAAAGCACCCGGTACGAATTCTATTGAAAACTCAACTTCACGATTTGGTGAAAGACCTGGAAATTCCTCCGGAAAGACACCATCAAATTTTCGTACAATGTGAATATTATTAATCATGAGTTTCTCTCCAACCATTTGAGATAAATAACCTTTATTTAGTGGAATAAAGACCCATAAGATTGAAGAAATTTCCACTGTAAGGTTATGTTCATCCTTGCATCGATAGATGATCATAGATTGATCTGGAATATGAAATGTGACTTCCATTCTTTGGAAATTCATATGAGATCCATATAAAGAAATCCAATCCATGCCAAGAATCACATCAAATTCCACTATAGGAAGGATCACAAGATTTGCAGGAAGCACTTTCCCACAAACTTCAATCGGAGAAGAATTGTAAACTTTGGATGCGACAGTTGTGCCATTAGGGGTTGTCACAGCTAACTCAACATCTAATTGTTGAGGTAATATGGAAATACCCTTAGAAAATTCTTCAGAAATAAAAGAGTGGCTGGATCCAAAATCAAATAAAACATTTTCTACATTATAGTGGATGGTAAGTGTACCTCTCACCACTTCGTTGTCGTACTCCACATCGCTTATAGTAATTGCATGTGACTTTCCTTTGTCTTTAGCCTTAAGAGTTTGTTGACGTCGATCATCATCATCAACCCTTGGATTTGGGCATTGATTGGCATAATGCCCCATCTCCTTGCACTTGAAACATTGAAGTGTAGTAGGTTCATTCTGTGTATCCCTTACTTTGTCTGCATCATTAGACAGCTTCTTCCCATTATTTAGACATTCAATTGCCCGATGACCTTCTTTTCCACACTTATAACATTTTCTTATCCCCTTAAGACAATTTTCTCCATGTTTCTTTCCACACTTTGAGCATAAGGGAAAACTCGTCTTCTTTTCAGTTTGGTCTTTAGATTTTCCTTTGAATTCCATTTTCCTCTTCTTATCAAACCCATGTGACTGATGGGTTACACCAATCTCCTTATCAACCTTGAGAGCACATCTAAAAATTTCCTCATAGCTATTGAAGTCCCTTATGACTAACTCCCTTCGAAGACTTGGTTTTAATCCACTAAAGAATCGATCGATCTTACTCTCAGGTTGGATAATAATTCCGGAAGCGTATCTTGAAAGTCTTGTAAAATTTTCTTCGTAGGAACCAACGGATTCATCATCCTTTTGCTTCAGTTTAAGAAACTCCTTCTCCTTCTTTTTTCAAAGAATACGAGGGAAATACTTATTGAAAAATAAGTTCTTGAACTCGTCCCATTCCATGGACTCAATTTCATCCCTTTGCCTCATATTCTTAATAAGATTCCACCATTTATCAGCATCACCTTCCAAACGATACACTGCTAAGATGACTTTATCATGTTTAGAACATTGAAGAACTAAAAATATCTTCTCAGTGGTACTGATCCATTGTTTAGCCACTAATGGATCAGAAGACCCACTAAATGAAGGTGGATGCTGACTCATTAAGGATTCAACAGAATGTTGCTCCTTCCTTTGATCGTTTGGAAGTACTGCATGATTCATAGCTTGAGAAAGTTGTGTGATCATGGATACAAGATTCTTAATTCCATCTCCCATAACGTTTGGTTTCTCAGGGGGACAATCATTTCATTTCCTGTCGCATTCCGCATTGACACAGTTCCTTCGAGTTCCAGCCATTGACTAAAACCAAGATGAATAGTGTGAGAAACACTAATTATAATAGGAAAACCACATAATCAAGAATAAAATTTCACTCTTAAGTTCTTATCATAGGTTTTTCATGGAAATTTCTAAAACACTAAGATTGTGTTCTATGCTTAGACATATCCTTAGGTTTCTTACTAAGGCTTTCACATCCTAGTTTCCAAAAGATGACTATACCTTTACTATGATACCAACTATAATGACCCATACTTTACATACATGGTTATTACTTCAAAATTGAAGCATAATTATTACAACATATAACCAAACCATGAAAGGACCTTATAGGTATAGTGTCTTTAGAAACTGGGAAACATAAACAACTGGTTCATAAATCATCTAGGTTGTCTCCCATTTATTTCATCATATCTAGAGTCCCTTTTTGGAATATCCTACTTAATATCCTTCTTCCTGACTTGGGGAAAAGAAAACATAAAAAAGGGTGAGCTCAAATGCTCAGAAAGGGTAAACAAAAGAAATATCAAACATCTCATATTTATAAGAACATAACATTTTGAAAATCTTATCCTGCAAAAGAGATCATAACATGGGATAAATCATAGAAGTCAAATGTAATTACAATAATCATAACTTAAAACATGAATCTTTCTGGAATACACACATAATCATTGAAAATCATTTCTTAGTAGTCAAGACTCATTTCCAAGACTATATTAGCAGACAAAGTCCTTTTATGAACCGAGTTCACTCCTCGTTTCAGTCCTGTTTCACTGAACCGGTTTAACTTTCCGTTCCAGCCATGTATATCTAATGAGATATAAATCTTTACCCAATGCATTCAAGAGAGATATAGGTCCCACCCATCTCATAATTAAACCATTATTATCTGTGCCACAAAATCATAAATCATACACCATAGCATAACCCATGTAATAAAAATGGGATTCTTAAACATCATGCCATCATAACATAACACATATAAGATAAATGGACGTCATAAAATTAATCCCATCATAAAACAATCAAATCAATGTAAAAATATGGATATAAATAGAACCCTATATTATCTTAGATGGAAAATAATTTTGATAAAACACTTGAACTCCATTCTTGAGGAAAATATCATTTCTACTTCAAAAACATTTTTCCTTTCTTAACATGTCCTACAATTTTAAACTAAAAGAAGTTGATTAAAAATAAACTTGAAAACTTGTAAAGGAATCTTCTTGGAAATAATGTTCTAAAAATCCATTTATGATTTATAAGTTAAAAAAAGACTTTCTTCTCGTACTTTGGCCAGAAAATTCAAAAAGTACCTCGTACGAAAAACGACAAAAGATTCCTTTCATATATTTTACTAAAAACTCACCGAAGGGTAAAATTGGATTTAAAAAATTTTAGATGGATGGAAATAATATTACATATTGAGGAGACTTGGATGTGGATGATAAATATTCCCTCGTAAATTCTGAAGTATAAACAATCTCAGATACAAATGAGATTGTGAGATTTTCCCTTACCTTAGGTCCGATTTGCTTCGTAAGTGTCTGAACCTCCTGTATAATGATTTAAATAATGTCATTGAATTATTACAGAATCATAATTATTTTTATGATATCATATATGGTCATAATCTTGGCTTCTTGTTAGTAATATTTCATTGCTACTTGTTATTCGGGTGTTTATTGCTTTATGTTCGTATGTGTGTTTTGTCGAATAAATTCTTATTCCCCTTTTTAGGTTATAGACACATCATTTACAGAATGTTATTAGTGTAATATATATCATATTTATTCATTCAATTCATTTATATAATAACTATTCAATTAAGATTATGTATAACGAGTCGCATCACATCGTGGAGACGGTATTCCATACATACGCACGAGCGATGATATCGTTCGCATGATTGTCGAATTGTATTGGAGTGTATGTGTAATATTTCAGAATAAATATAACTATACAATAATATTATATAGTCATTATTTACACCATTATACCCATCCAAGTAAGGTGATGGTGTAAAATAGATTACACCACGGCGTGGAGACGGTATTCCGTACGTAGGCACACGCAGTGATTTCATTTTCCGTAGGATGGATAGATGGTGAAATAAGGTTGGTTCATACTTATAATAACATATAATTATATGAGTGATACTGATGTTATTACTTCATAATTAAACAACTAAATAATAAGAAGTAGAAGAAGAAATAAAGTTGAAAGAATCGGTAACGGACATTACCTATTCTTTGAAGCGCCTCTTTGAGACGTCCTCTTAGAGCACTAAATTTAGTATTTTAAGAAAACAAGGACCTCTAGGATGTTTCTAGGGAATTGGGGAAGTTAAATGGGCAGAGGATGGTCGAGCTTGAAGGCTCAAATTGGTGTTATGAGGAGAGGGAGGAGGTGCCCTTTTATAAGGGAGGAGAGGGGCACCTTTGGAAATATAAGAAATATTAGTTTATATTAAATCCCAAACCCACCTAAAAACGTCCAAAATGACTCATATCCGAATATTATATGAGATAGGGTAGTAATCTCATCAACCAATAAAATTTAGACATGTTAGGAATTTATTTTAAACATTATAAACTTGATTTATCCTTATTTATCAATTTAATTTTATTTGTGGTAATAATATTCTAAATTTTAAATTATTATAAATAATTACATATGTGTTGTTAATTTTCTATAATTTGAAACTTTATGACATTTCAGTCCATATAAATTTTAATTTAAAATTTTTAAATATTTCTGTGGTTTTTAAACAATTTTATAATATGTTATTTTTATAAATTAACAATAGTGTCAATTTTGACACTATTCATTTATTTGAATTTAAATAAATTATATAAAGAAGATATGTTCAAACTAAAAGCTTTAATAGATTCATAAAATGTCATATGTATCTAGAAAATTAGTGGATCACATTAAATAGTTCATATAATATTTATTTTAATATTTTTAAGATAATTTATTTGATATTTCAATCAATAAAATAATTTCAACATCACTATTGTGTCATAATTAATGATAATTATTTAATCCCTAAAAATTATAAATAAATTCATATTATGTAGATAGTTGTATTATCTTTCTGTAATATTCATGTTTGAAGATTCATTAAGTTTATCACTAAATTAAAATTATTATACTTATAAGATTTAAGAAAGTGACATGTTGTCACTTTCTTTGGTTTTAATAATAATTAAATTATTTTCATGGAAAAAAGTCCATTAAACGAATATAATCCGACCCTTAGGTGATATGGGTCTACTTTTCGTCATCCAATAAGATTTTCGCAGGTGTTAGTGTAATTTTATAATCTTATATTTACCCTAAATTACCCGATTTACCTTTAACTATGGTAAATAAAATTTACCGTAGTTACTATTCATAATGCCCCAAAATAGAAAGTAGCCTATTAACATAATTTTGACCCACTTATTCCAAATATGGAATCCATTTTTCAAAATTAAAAACACATAATTTGTAGTAATTAATTTAAAATTAATCCCGTTGTTAAGAAAATGGGTTTTAGAAGTTAAAACATTATCAAAGATTGAAATATTTTTACCTATTAATTCAATGTGAAATTAATGCTAATGACATACACTATATTAAATGGTAAAAATATATTCTATTTATACTTTAAAACCATTCAATATTATAATTTAACCATATAAATTATCTCAATGAAAAAATTTGTTTTTAATTAAAAATTAGCGTATTTTTACTATTCATCAAAATATGAATGTTATCAGAAAAATATCAAAAATTTATCCAAAGTAAATTTTTATAACCTTATTCCAAATAAGAATTTTAATTTGTCAAATTTAACTTATAAACATGTCAACAACTAGATTTAATGTTGGTGCTCCATCAAAAGGCGGCAAAACTGCATTTTTTGAAAAATACTTATTTTACCCAAATTTTTTTTTTGTTCTCTTACTATGTTCTAGAAAATGTGTAAGATGAATAATAATATTATAAAATTAAAAATTTAGTAAATACTATTCATAACGGCTAGTCCATAAAAATATATCGTTGTTTAGTGAATCCTGGTATTGCATACTACACATGCTATCGAGGAAGGTCGCGATTGCGTGTAATGCAAGCCAAGTCAGTATTGTGTGTTGTGAAAGATTCCTTTGGTGTTGCGTATAACATAAGACATAAAAAAAATATTTCTCATAAAATCTCAGGGTGTTACAAAAAGTCCATAATTAAATAATATATGGTATGCTATATAGTAATATGGTTATTTAATGTATGTATAATAACCTTATCTTTATTATACATTATAATTAAACATTTACTAAGTAATTTGGGACTTAAAGTAATGGATTTTCATCTCACTTTTATTTTTATGGGATGCATGCCATATACAACACTTGTTTACTTTGTGGAGTGTATATACTACCCATGAATTTATTTTATGATTATCCTCATGAAATTATGGGATATAAATATCCATAAAATTTTCATTATTTCATGTATATTATGATTCAAAAATAACAAAGTGGTAAATGTTTATGTTATGATATCATTGTTTATTAGGGTTTTTTATAATTAAGCTTCCAATGATGAAATATTATGATATATATATTAATAAACTCATTAATTTTTGTATCCTCTATTTACTTCATGAAAATAATTTTTATTTAATTTCATTTTCCTCTCATCATGTACTCAATTTTTAAAATAATATTTTTAATGAAAAACCAAATTTATTTCTCTCATAGGTTGAAAAAAAAATTTATTCCACGTCCATCTTTTCAAAATATATTTTGAATTAAGTTTTACCATTATCCAATTATTTTTCATCAGTATTTATATCCATATTATCCTTTTAAAAAAATGTTTTAAAAGGAATCTTCATGTCATTTTCTGAATGAGGTCGTTTTAAATTTTTCTGATCATTTTAAATGAATCATTGTTTTAACATGTACGACATGAACTAAATTTACCCCCATAATAACCACTCAAATATTTGGGTCTCCCATTATAATTTTTAGAGTTTATTTTAAAATAAAATATTTTCCTTAATATTGGGGATTTTTTTATATTTTAAATAGGTTATTTCAAATGAAAAATAAATTTTCATCAAGAAATATTTTAATAATATTTTAGGAAGTTTCTATTCATAAAAAACAAAACCCTTTGTAGTAGATTATGTTTTAAAGGGGATATGATCCAATGAAACCATCCTTCTTTCTTTGGATGGTTTATGTTTATTTTTATAATGAAAAGATGTTTATGAAACCCATTTCTTTTCAAAAAATTTTGCTTTTCTAAAATGATTATGGAACCCATTTCATTTATATGGGATATGATATGATTAAATACTTATAAACCCCATTTATTTTATGTGGGTCATTATATTGAGAATTCTTTATGATCTTGTGGAAAACATATATATGATTTTTATTATGTTATGGGTGGGTCTTCTATCTCTCTCTAATGCATTAGGTAAAATTTTATATCTCATGAGGTAATTATGGGAAAAAAGTAGATGTACTTGATCCACTATGGTAATCATGATGAAGTTATTGATCCACTATGGGAAATAATTAATGATTCTTGATACATTATGCAATAGGAAAAAGGGGTTTATGACCAATTATTTATGGATTTATGGTCTTTGATGTTAAAATTGACTTATAAAATGGTTTCTATACTTATGATGGTGCCACACTTTTATGACATGAACTTCTAGTTCATCATGGATTTATTATGACTTATCACTCTAATGGTTCATGTATTTTAAATTGTTCATTTTTTCCCAAATGAATAATTTTTATGTTATATGATATATTGGGTATGAACTTTGTAAGTTATATTCCTAAATTCATACATATATGCTCATATTATTCTTTAATATTATTATTTATTAATATCTTCTACATTTACCATTGCCAAGCCTCTAAGATAACATTTTATTTTGTTTCCTTACATCTAGGTTATAAAGAAAGGTATTATGTATGATCTGTCTAAAAAAGGTTATAGGTATAAAAGACATTATTAGAGATAAAATAGTTAGCTTATGAACTATTTGTTTATGTGTCCATGTTTCCAAAGGCACTATACCTATATGATTATGTAATAGATCATAATTTTATGTAATAGTTATTCATTTATTAATATGTTATATCTATGTTTGAGAATTTTGGATCTCTATAGTTGATATCAGTGAAAGGTTTACTTAAACCTTTAGAAACTAGAATTACAAAACTTTAGTGAGAAACATAAGAAAATACATAATTATAAGAAAATATTATATAATTTTTTTGAAGGATAGATAAAGTGATTTCCATGAAATTAAATTCATGTCTAAATACTAGAAGTTTATGTTTCTCAAGCATAGTTGTACCTAGTGGTAATAACTCTAAAATGGTTTCATTGATCTAAACTCAATCATTCCCTAGTGAATGAAAATGGACCATGTTTCTAACCTAGCTTGACAATATCGATAGTTATGTATTAATAATTTAAAAAATATTTATAAACCATCATGAAATATTTGAATAATGACCATTAATGATGTAGATCAATCCTAAGACGTCATAGATTGAAAATAATGTGTTATGATTTTTAAATCCAATAATGTATTTTTCTTTATTAACCACTCTTATTATTGACTCATTATGGTTATTCTGACCATATTGGTTTTAATAAAGGATTGCAAATAAAATAATTAATTTGGGGTGGTGACATGTATGTTAAAATATTGAATTATATTATTTGAACTTAGTTATATAAATTCAATTTTATAATGAAAATTATCTAGTAAGGTTAAGTCGTACACCTAATGATTTGATGTTGCATTAGGATTGAAAATTTCTAATGGTATGATGATCACATTCTAGTCTATGATTAGTATTCATTTCAAATTTATGAGAATGTGATTTTTTCAAATATTTTTATTCTCCCCCTGGTTTAATTTTATGTTATGTTAGGTATGGATTTTATTTCTCTAAATATATCCCACATCAAGTTTCAAGGAAGGGAAGTCACATTTGATATTCTAAAACCAACATACTATTTTATACTAGTGCGATGACAAATATGAATTTTTAATGGAAATTTCACCCATTGTATAGATATTTATTCTCATTCAAAAGTGGTGTTTATATAATATGGTTTGGTATAAAATCATCATTAATAATATTCCTATTATACATGTGTTTTTAATATCTTTCTATAAGAGTTTCCTAGTGTTACAATAAAACATAAAGTTGAAATCTCAATAGAACTCATACCTGGTGCTACACCTATTTTAAAATCTCTGTATAGAATTTCCCTGGTTTAGTTGCAAGAATTAAGGAAGTAAATCTAGGATAATTTTGATGAGGGATTCATTTGGACATATAACCTTGGGGTGCACCTGTTATTTCTAAAAAAATAGATCAATGTAAATCTTCACTGTTTATTGGTAGATAAACAAGATCACAATCAAGAACAAGTTTTCTCTACCTCATATTGATGAATTTTTTGATGAAGTGTGTGATATTAAATACTTTTCTAAGATTTATATTCATTCTTAATATCATCAATTAAGGGTCATGAAGTTAGATATACAAATTATAATATTCCCTATAAGGTATGGACACTGTGACTATAGAGTGATTCTACTTGGTCTTACTAATTCCCCCTCTATATTAAAGGATTTAATTAATAGAGCCTTTATATATTACCTTGATCAGTTTTTGGTAGTATTTATAGATTATATTATCATTTATTAAATGATAATGTAATAGAATAAATATCACTTGATAATTGTACTAAGGGAACTAACGAAGGTGAAACTATATGAAAATTTTACATAGTGTGAATTTTGGCTACAAAATATCTCATTTTAAATCTATATAATATCAAGAGAGGGTATATTAGTGGATACATCAAAGTTAGAGGTAATTGAACATTAGAATAGATCAAACACTACAACAAAGATCTATAGTTTTATTTATTTAGTTGGGTATTATCAATGTTTTGTGGATAATTTCTCATTACTATCTATGACACTTGCCAAGTTAACTTGGAAGGGAGATGAGTTCATTTAGATACATGAATGTGGAGAAAATTTCAAATAATTGATGATAAGGTTAGTTAGTACACCTATATTTACATTACCCTATAGTTGACATGGGTTTGTAATCTATAATAATGTATCAAAAAAGTGTTTTGGATGAATTTTGATATAAAATGACATGATTATAGCTTATGCCTCATGAACATTGATTGTTCATGAGAATAATTAACCAACTCATGATTTGGAGGTAACTGTGATAATTTTTTCATTAAAGATATGGAGTAATTATCTTTTCATAGAAAATTATGATGTATATATATATTGATCACAAAATTTTAGAGTATATATTCACATAGAAGAATTTGAATATATTCCAGATAAGATAGTAGGAGATGATTAAAGATTATGACTGCTCAATACATTACCACCCTTGGAAAGAGAAAAAGGTGGCCGATGCATTGATTCAGAAGTATCATGATATCTTATCAATTATGAGGATCACAAATAATCCAATATTTTATGATTTTTAAAGGATATATCTAGAAATTGTGATGGAAGTGTGAAAATATTATCTTTCTCAAATAAGTGTTCACCCATATATCCAAGTGAATATTAAAGAGGCACAAAAAGATAATGTAGATATAACGAAGAAGTTTAGAAATGTTCCTAAGTTTATCCTTTATTATGATGGAATGATAAGGTTCCAGAACCATGTATGTGTTTTATCCATACTATATTTTAAGAAAGAGATATTAGAGTTAGTTCATAGTTCATCGTTCTATATTCATCATATAAGTATAAAGATTTTTAGAGATCTAAAAAAGTATTTATTGTGGTATTAAATGAATAGATATATTGAATATTTTGTATCTCAATTCTTGGTGTGTCAGAAATCTAATTCTAATAGAAAAAAATCTAATGGGATGTTAAAACCATTTCACATACAAGAATAGAAATGGGAAAACATCACCATGGATTTTTTTGTTGGACTCCCTAAAATATCTAAATGGAATAATGTTATATGGGTTATAGTTGATTACCTTAAAATTTTAGCACACTTAATCAATATCCTAGAAGATTTATCTCTAGTCCATATTTCTATAATATACATTAATAAATTTTTGAGGTAATATATAGTATCACATTAAATTTTATTAGAATGTGATTTGAGGTTTAACTCAAGGTTTTGATGAAGTCTTCAGCAAGATCTAGATACAGAGTCAGGTTTTAGAAAAATGTGTCATCTGGAAATTAATTTTCAAAAGGATAGAACCATTGAAGCCCTATATGATATACTTACATATTATTCTATTGATTTCAAAGGTGGTTGGGACCAACTCCTTCCTATAATCATGCTTTCTTACAAAAAAATCATTATCTTGAGAATTTAGATGTCCCTTTATAAATCACCCTATGGTAGGAAGTGTAGAACTCCAATATGTCAAGAGAAAGTTGGTGAAAGAAATATATTGGGACAATAAATATCTATGTAAATGATAGATAAATTCAGATCCACTCAATCACCCATCAATGCATCTTAGAGTAGATAGAAAATTTATAATAATAATCATCAGTGTGATCTAAATTTTGAAGTTAGTGAGAAGGATTTTCTATAAATTTCACTATGGAATAAGGTTATGATATTTGGGATGAAAGGAACTATGATATCGTGGTTTATTTTCCCCTCTATGATTTGTTAATGATTAGGGATAGTTTCTTATCGCTTGCTCTTCCACAAAACCTCTCTCAATTCCATGATGTGTTCCACATATCTATATTGCAGAAGTACATACCTAAGATTTCATATGTACTCATATCAAAGTTCATATCACTAGATCATGATATTTACTATAAATAAAAAAACAATGGAGATTTTGGATCATACAAATAATGTTTTACAAAATAAGGCAACTCACCTGGTAAAAGTTTTAAGGAAAGACAACTAGTATTAGGAAGCTCTGTGTGAACCTGAGGATCTAATGAGGTAGAATTATCCTCAGATGTTTTTAACAAAGTGATATAATTACAGGGGAAAATCATTTTAATACGTGTATAATGTAACAATGTAATATTTTATGAAATATTTTTTTCAAATAAATTTAATTTCTTAGAAAGATTATTTCACACACAACACCGAGTGTTAACGAACTACAATATACTATTAATATTATTATTTAAAATTGATTATTATAACGAAGACAATAAATTTGGCGGTATAAATAAGAATACACATTTTTAAAATTAAATAGAGTTTTTTTAAAATATAAATATATTTATAAAAAAGTACTTAATTTTTCGTAGAGTCTTAATATACTTTGAAAATATATTTTTCTCAAAAAATGATTTGTATTGATTTTTTTAAATAAATAATAAAATTATTTTTTCAAAATTTTAAACAATTTATTAAAAAAATTAACTAAATTTTTGGAATCAACATATCAAAATTATCATAGGGTAAATTTTTGAGAATTTTCTTAAAAGATTAATTTTTTTAATGAATAGTGAAAATACTGGCTTTTATTAGAAATATAACTTTTCATTTAAAGCAATTACAAATTTATTTATTGTTTAAAAATGTTTTAAAAGTAAAATTAGTTTAATTATGTTATTATTAATCCAGTATAGGTCATTAAAATAAAATTCATATTGAATTTGGATATTAAAACTTTCTATACTTATAAAAACATTCTCTTTAGAAAACCCCGTTTTCATCGCATTTGCAGGTTTAATTTTATATTAAATGGATTCCATATACGGTATAAGCATAATTAATATTATATTATTATGTCAACATATTTTTTCGTCAATGTAACATCCCATTCTTTTATGTATTTTCCTACCCTTGTTTGATCTAAAGTTTAAGTATATATGTTGGTTTGAATTAATGGAGTTTAGATATAAATGTTTCGTAGGTTTTGGAGAGATTTGGAGTGGGTTTGGTGGTTTTTTATATGATTTGGGAATTGGAAAGCCTATTGGACACATTCAAATCACGAACTAGTTACACAACATGAATCCTTTTCACAGTACATATCGTGAGTCCTATTCATAACATGAAAAATTATAATTCGTGAAACCTTTTCATAACGTGAAATTATCAGGATTTGGATTTTTAACCAAAGGTGATGCATTTTTTTACATATATGAAAGCCATTGGAATTCACACCATGAAATTGATTCACAACATGAATTTTTTGAGTCTAGTAGTTTTCATCACACTGTATTCCTCACAATTTTAACATTTTATGTGCAAGCCTTCCTCTTAAACTCTTGGGTGATTTTGGGTGATTTTGGGTAATCTTGTCCTTAGGGACCACTCCATTGGGAATTTTTTTATTATAGAGGTTGTGTTGCTTCTCCCTGGTAAGCATTATTTTTACTTCTTAATTTCTATTGATTTCAGTCGTGTCATTGGATGTGTTTATGGATCAAGTTGTGATCGGTTTGGGTTTTCTATCAATGATTTGTGGTTTCCCTTGATGTCTTGCCTTTTGGAGGTCAATCTACTTGTTTTTAATATTCTTTGTTGAAGGTGATTAATTTTCCAACATTCTTAAGGTAGGTGTCTCTACAAAAGGGGTTAATTCCTACATTTCTATATGTTATTGTCAATTATTTTGAATTATTCAATGTAAATGAATGATTCACATTGGAATGGTTTTGTTAGATGATATTAATATTTTTTTTGGATTCTTTAAATACAGATTTATGAACACCAAGTGTTGGATTAAATGCTTTAAATTGTGGTTTTGGTTTTAAAACTGGTCTCAAATCCTAAAATAAGAAATAACTAAATTTAAAAATGATTTATTAATTTTTTTGAATTATTTAAAAATGATTTTGGGAAAATTATGCACATTAATTAACCTTGAGTGTGTTAGGAATGGACTTGTCACTCTTTTTGTGTGTAATTCCACAAGAGTTTTTATGTACCTTTAGTTTGTGTATTTATATAAGATTCTATATTGGTTGGATCCACCTTAGACTTATATTGGGGCTTTTATTTCATGTCTAGCACATATACCCATAGGTTAGATCCCAAATGGTGTTCTTTTTCAATTATGGATTGTTTAATACATGATTTTATATTTCATGTTTATTTTCTCACATGCTTATATTATGGTGTATACATAGCTTATTAACTATTTTATTTCATACATTAAATATTCCTAGATTTGGTGAATATGGTATGACTTTAGGAAAACCAAAGGAATTTTGTTATAAAATGATTTTACTATATGGAAATTTAATGTAAACTGGATTTATTTTAAAGATTAAACTAATGCATTATTTATATTAGAACTTGTATTGATTGTTTGGTGGTATCCTATTTGGAATTGTACTCACACCCTACATTTTACATTGGGTGTCTCCATATGTAGTTTTTTTGGACTCAGTTAAAGGGAAAGACATTATGTAGGATGCTCATTTCTATTGTTATCAGCTTCTTCATAGAGGGATAGTTTAGTGGTGAAAAATGGTCACACATGGAATTTTTTAGACTCAAAATTATTTATCATTCAGGTTTTTACTCTTGTGATTAGCATTGAATGTCTCATGTATATGTTCTCTTCCTTCAAATTTGTTTTACTTTACTAGGTAGCAGACCATCTTGGGGAGGTGTCTAGTTTTCTCGAGTTGGTTCGTTAAAAATTAGTATCAGAACCATATCCCAAATTGAAGTATTGAGATATTAATTCGGTTTGGTATAGTGTCTTAGTAAAATAAAGTTAGGACCATAAGAATTCAGATAGTAGGTATAGATAAGAGTCCTAAATAGGTCACTTCCATGAAAAAAAACTAAGTTACCATGGGTGGTCACAGATTTTTTCCAAGCATGAGACATGGTGACTGAGCTCATCAGAATAAACTAGATATAGGGGTTGTTTAAATGGACATGTTCCTTATTTTTTTAGTCATCTAATCATAAAATCATAAAATTATATAAATTATTTTCATTTAAAAGAGTTTATATGAATACTTGAAGTATGTCCAATGATTTTGGAGTATGATCATGACTGATGGGGTTTTATCTTTTTTTGGTTATATTATTCCTTCAAGAAGAGCTCTTTTGAATCCATGAGAGAAATCTGTGAGACAAATTACATAGGAAAATAACATGGTGGAACCTTCATTGGTAGATGTTTTAATATACACTATTCAAACTCTGGGTCTGACAGGTGTTGAGAACTCTGGATGAGAAATGTAGCATGACTCTAAATTTGCTAAGTAGCATCCAAATATATTTTTTAGAGACAAAGGATCCCAAGAATCCCAAGAATTGAATTTTTTGATTGAGTGGATCTTCATATTTCTGAATTATCCTTAATACTCTAAGGTGGGGTTTTCTATATATGTGATCAAGGGGCCAAGAATATGGCGATGGGGTTATATTTTGCAACATAAGTTTTACATGGATATTACATATAATTTTACAATAAAATATTTAAACAACAGTTTTATACTAAGATGTTTCAAGGGAAAAAAACATAGGAGTTTCTAACCATAGAGAAAGGGGAGCATACTATTTCAAATTATTCCCCTCATTTTGCTGAGTTCGTGCATTTATGACCAGATCTAGTAACCAATGATTACCTAAATTCTTATAGGTTTGATTTAGGATTGAGGTATAATATTCTATCAATTATGATTCTATATGCCTTCGAACCGTTTTATAAGTAGTCGATAAGGATGATTTGGTATAGAATTACATAGAACCAAAAAACATTTTGGGAAGATCATCAATTGGTATAGTCCTTAGCTAGGGTGTATCTTCTATCCAGAAAAGGAAGCATGAAGGTAGCCAGTTTTCGTCAAGACTATTTTCGAGGGCTTCATCAAGATAGAAGTATGTTATTTTCTATCAGTGTGGAAGGCCTATTCATGCCAATCCCACAACTTTCCATCGGTGTGGAAAATCTGTCCATCTAAGGATTTTTTGGAAAGGATGTAGCAAAGTAGTAAGTATTGATTCACTATCACCATGGATTTTTAGGTTCATGCCGATTCATCCATGGATGGTTGGTCTTATCCTCAGACTAAAGAGTATTTTAAGGTATCTGAGAGAGCACGAGGAAGAGCTGAGACTAGACATATTTATGTGGTGGAGTATGCACCCAAATAATTCAAAGCAGGTCATCTACTATTAGTGATATGGTGTTTAATTAATCTTCTATAGTTCTAGTTTTGTTTGATATAGGTTCTAATCATAATTTTATATCGTGAGAGTTTGGTGATGTTTTAGGATTGAATTAAGATTGTATCCATTTCTGGTTGGATATTTTCATTACTTTTGTAAAGAGGTTCAAATAAGGTTTCAAATGTTTTTCATATAGACTGACAATATCTGACATTAAGGCATAGTGTTACTTCTTGGTGATTGATCATGATATCATTGAAATGATTTTTGTCCTGGATTGTATGATCAGTGTAAGAACCAGATCAATTGTTATCATCATAGAGCTTACCTTTTATCTCTATATGGAATCACTCATGTCTTTCAGAGTTAGTAGGATTTCAGGTCGGGGAGAGTTTGGCGTGTTATTCCTTATACTAGGGTGACATCATGAAATTTTTTAGAATT
Organism: Viscum album; assembly: GCA_963277665.1. Taxonomy (NCBI): domain Eukaryota; kingdom Viridiplantae; phylum Streptophyta; class Magnoliopsida; order Santalales; family Viscaceae; genus Viscum; species Viscum album. The sequence continues at coordinate 726,926,366 of OY728158.1, read as the reverse complement.
CTTCCTATATTATTTTGACCATTTTTAGGTAGTATAATTCTTGTGGTGGTGTCTCTAAACCCTTATGTATTTCTGAAGGATTTTTTATGTTTATTGACATAGATAGAGGTTGAGTTTACCATACATCTTCTACCTAGTTAGAGTCCCATTTATTTGATATATTATCATATAGTGCATTCTTAGTTGGTAGAACATAAGTTCCATCTTACAAAAACTGAGGTTAATAGATTTATTCATCCAACCAAGTCACCTTGGGATTCGTTTCCCTCAATTCTAAGGAGGAAAATTGATACTTCAAACTTTGTATTTATTATCAAAATCTAAATCACGTGACCATCAATGAAAAATATTCCTTTCCCATGAATAATGATCTCATTGATCGTATTATAGGGTACTGTTGGTTTTCAAATATTGAACTTCAGTTAGAGTATCTCCAATTGAGAGGTTGATAAGAGGATATAACTAAGACAATGTTTAGGAGTGGGTATCAGCATTTAAATTTCCTAGTTATACTATTTGGACTCACTAACTCTCCTATGGAATTTAGGGAATTGATTAAATAGAAATTTTATCAATTCTTGGACCCTTTTGTTGTTGTGTTAATGGATGATATTTTGGTTTACTCCAAGTCATTGGAGGGACACATAGACTATTTAGATACCATTCTTAGAACCTTTCGCGAACATCAATTATAGGTAACCTATTCAAATTATATTTATGGATTCAAGAGGAAATGTTTCTTGGAGATGTTATATCTGATAGGGGTTTCTTAGTAAATCTTGAAATGGTATGGGCAGTTATATGCTAGTAGTGGCCCATAAATGTGTTTAAGATCTGAAGCTTCTTGTGGTTGGCTGGTTATTATAGATGGTTCATCTAGGAATTCTCCAAGATCACATATCTAATGAAACCTTTAACCTATAAGTGTCTAAACTTTGAGATGAATGAATAATGTCATAGATCTATTGAGGAACTGAAGGTGAGGTTGAATTTGGTTGTAGTTTTAATTCTTCTAAAACCACATTCAAATTATGATATTTTATGCGACGCTTCTAGTATTAGTGTGGAGAGTGTCATAATTCATGGGAAACATGTGGGATCCTATGTCTCTATCTAATTATGAATTCATGAAAAAAATTACCCTACTCATGTTCTTGAGTTATAAGTAGTTAGAAATATACTAAAAACATAGATTCACTACCTATTTTGGGAGTCGTTTATAGTTTATTCTGATCACAAAATCCTATAGTATATTTTAATTTTTATTGATATGAACTTGCGATAGAGACACTACATTGAGTATCATAAATCTTTTGATTTTTAAATTTATTATACTCTAGGGAAAGGGAATGTGGTCTCTAATGAAGCTAGTAGGAAATTGATGACAAAAACCATGAAGGAATTAGTAGAAGATTTGTTATTGATGAGTTTGTTTTCTGAGATGATATCAGGTGTGTATGAAGACATAAGGAAGGTGTTATTGGATTAAAAAAGGATGACTTGTCATTTTTTGATAGATTTTTGTGCAATAAAGTAACTAACACTGAGTTCCAATGCATTATAGAAATACTCAACAGTTGGGAGACCTCAGGTGAGTGGTGTCGGTCTCCCAGTAGGGATTTTTATTACTAATGTAGGATGGTTTTTCCTTTTTCCCAAATGTAGGAGTTATTTGGAATTGGAAAATATTCTCATTTTTCTATACACTGAAGGACTAAAAATAAGTATCATGAATTGTGACGTTTGTATTGGTTTCCAGGGATGATGTAGTCGATTAAATATTTTGTATCATGGTGTATTACATGTCAAAGCATTAAAGTGGATCATTAGAGACATTCTGGTTTGTTATATCCATTACCCATTTTAGTATGGAAGTGGGGTGATATTTTCATGGACTTAATCATTGATTTACCATTGAATCATAGTGGAAATTTTCCTATTTTGGTTATCACTGATTGACTCATGAAATCAACGCATTTCTACTCTATGAAGGAGATAATGAAAGTGGAACAACTCATGTAATTTTATTTCTAAGAGGTTATATGGATTCATGGTGTTCCCCATAATATTATTTCTAATAGGGACCCTAGGTTTAAATAAATTTTTGGAAATTTTTTCAAGTTTAAATGATTTCTTTGTTGAAATTGATCACGGCTTATCATCCACAAAAGATGAGAAAATGGAAAAATCTCTCCCTGATGTTGTCGATATGCTCTAAGTATGTGTACTTGATTTCAATGTCTATTAATGAAATTATTTTCATATGGTCAAGTTTTACTATAATACTAGAAATCTGAACTCGATTAAGATGGAACCCTTTGAGGCTTTGTATGTTTGGTAATATAGATCTCCTTTGTATAGGGAAAAGTTAGGAGAGTGGTCCTTGGTTGGGCTATATATTGTTCTAGAACTGATGAAAAAGGTGAAGATGATCCAAAAGAGATGTATCTTGGAATATAGTCATCATAAATCATATTTGGATCATGATTTTCAGCCACCAAAGATTTAGGTTGGTTAGCAGGTTTTTGTTAGTGTTTCATCTCACTTGGGACACCGTTGGTTGGGTAGACAGGGTAAGTTGAAATAGATTTTTGTTGGACCCTATGATATTATAGAACATCTTGGAAAGGTAGAATATTAGTTTCACTTAACATATCATTTGGCATCCATCCATGAAATGTTTCATGTTTCCCAAATAAGGATCTATCAACCAGATCCTTCCAATGTGTTTGAGTAGGGGGATATTGATCTTGTTCCCGACACCATAGTGGTTGAGAAACCACTTCTGATTATGGATCACCAAGATAAAGCACTATGTTATAAAAAAATTCCATTATTCTATTTACTATGGTAGTGTGGACATGATATCCATGACATACAATAGATTTATGTCATGATGAGGTAGCAGTGGACATCACTTTTTTCAAGTCGAGGATCTTGAGGATTTCTAAAGAAAAAAATATTATATGGTGGGGATAAATGTAACACCACTTCTCATTAGGTATTTCTTGACACTTAATTAATATAAATTTAATGTATTCTTGTTTTTTTAATAAATTGATTATGGTTAAAAAAAATTATGTGGTTTTATAGGTTTTTTTAGTTGTTTAGGGTCTAGTTTACTAGATCGGGGAAGCAGAATTCCTGTCGAACACATTCACATCATGAACTAGTTATGCGATGTGAATCCTTTTTAGGGAAGATACCATGATTATACTTTAGATTATGAAGAATTAAACTATATGAAACCTTTTCATGATGCTAAATTTTCACAATCAGGGTTTTTAACCATAAGAAATTCATTTTTTTTGTATATGAAAATAATTGGAATTCATGCCATGAAATGAGTTCATGACATGAATTGTTTGAGTCTTGTACTTTTTATCATGTTGTATGCCTAACCATTTTTTCATTTGATATTAATTCCTTCCTTTCAAAACCTAGGGTGATTTTGGGTTATCTATCTCCTTCTAGATCACTCTGTTGGGCGTTCATTCCCAAAGTTATTAGCATCACTTCTCCCTGAAAAGTTTTCATTCTGATTATTCATTTATATTGATTGTAGTAGTATCATTGGATATGTTTGTGAACATGGTTGTGACTGGTTTGGGTTTTCTATCAATCATTTGTAGTTTTCCTTTATGTATTATCTTTTTGAGACTGGTCTTCTTTTTTCAAATATCCATTATCGATGTCAATTAGGTGTATTCCGTTCATAATGAAATTGTCTCTATATAAGGTGTTAATTATTGATAATATATACGTTATTTTCAATTATTTTATGGTATTAAATATAAATTTATGGTTTGAAATTATAATGGTTTATTTGGAATAGATTCACTTTTAAATGGTTTTTTTAAATAGATTTGTCCACACTAAGTGTTGGATTAAATGCTTTAAATGTTGGTTTTTGTTTTTGAAATGAGTCTTCAAGAGAACTTTAATGACCTATCTTAGTGGGGACCATGCCGTGACAACCCCAAGACCGTCTCCAATTGGATAGGGGCTGGATACTAGTGCCGAGTAGGCCTATCTCACAAATGGGAGGAATTACCTTTAAACCTATACAGACACATAGCTGAAAGCCCACAAATGCTGAAATGTAAACATTGAGTAAACCATGCTTGCCACTAAGAGAACCATTGACAATAATAATATGAAACTAAAATTAAAGGGGCCAATATTCAATCCAAAAAATGGAAGTTGTAAACAAACAAGTACACTAGTCACTAATACATCGTCAACAGAAAACCTTACATGAAGGGTAAGTGAAGGGTCGCTTCCTGAAGTCAAAGGAGTATTCCTCACTTGTCTGATCTCATTGAGAACCACCTGGTCCTGGACCACCTAGGTCTCTGTCAATGCATCGTTCATCTGCACAAGACATGACATGTGCATGAATGTCCCATGAAGTGGTGACTACAACAACACTCAGAAAGGATCCCAAACCACAAAGGTAAGACCACAAAGGATATTACACAAAGTAAAGTACTCACAAAGTATTGTCAGCTCACACTGGAATAAATATAAAGTATGAAAATAAATACTATCATTTGTAATCAAAAAACACCCAGTACTATTGAGTAACTAAGACCTGCTGAGTCACTTAGACCTGCTAAGTCTCTTAGACCCACTGAGTCACATAGACCCGCTTAGACCCTTAGACACACTACATCCCTTAGACCCACATATTCACTTAGACCTAATGAGATACTTATACTCACTAATTCTCTTAGAAATGTATTCATAGTCTTCTTGTCACAGCCAGTCACATGATTCCAGCTCATGGTGTGCTTGTTCAGGGAGAACTTACTGCTCAATCTAATGGTGATATGTTAACCTCATTGAAAACACACATAGATTACTTCAAAATTACTACCCCATTACGAGGGTTCCAACACTGCAAAGGGATCGGCAATTGGACATATAGTTTGAGAGTTATGAGTCTTTTAGTGAAAAGGGGTCGGTGGGATTCGGGTCCGGTCCAACCAGGTCAGACCGACCTGACCCAACCCATCCCAGTTCTATCAATTTGTCCCACCGGGTTTGACCCAAACTACCGAGTTGACCTGGTTTCTCCACCAATGATGCAGTGGGTTTCTTGTCCTTGACTGGCGAACACAACCATCCTCCCTGCGCCCCACCTGTGGCTGATGTCGCGGGTCCTCCACCGGGGTCCCGCTGGACCGCAGTTCCTGGCTGTGTGATTTTGCCCGCTTGTTGTGTCCATAATGGACCGCCATTACTGCCAACTGGTAGACCCTACTTGTCGCCTGCAGTGGTTTACGTGGCTTCCTCCCCCACCGAACTTTGATTCTGTAGCCCTCACTGTCATCGTGACCTACCAAGCCTCAACCTTTTGTCACTATTGCGGCCCACTTGGAAATAGCCTTCCACCACCATTAGTTCCCATGTTGTGGTCATCATCCTGGTGCTACCATCTACTACATGATGAATTATTTCTACAGTACCACCTAGAATGTGGAATGTCATTACTGACGGTCATTGAGCCTATAGCCTAGATCATTGTACTGCGAGAAACAGGAAGAACACAAGAACACCCAAAACTGATGAATCTAGACCTTTTTTGTGTCAGCCCTGATCCATTAGTGATATAATTGATATTAGCGGAGATATTAATAACTATAAACATTTATCACATTAAAATATTAATGACCCCAATTAAAATTCCTGCAATCAAAACTATCCCACATACGCGATCAATCCTTTGATAAACCTGTTCATGGGTTGATCCGCGTTCATCGCTCAAATCAAACGGGGAAAGAAACAAATCACATAGAAAAAGACCCCTACCATGAGGATTGGATCGATCATTTGTGAAGAATGGAGCCTCACTTCCATCATTCTTTGATCCTCAATCTAAAATACGACTTTGTTGGTGAAATACTTTAAAGAGGAGGGGCGTACTTTGTCATTGGTGATCCGTCATTCATCTTTATTAACCATTCTACAATGAAATTCCTTAAAATATTCAGATCAAACTCTAGGATCCTCTCTTGATATCATATCCATGCTAACCCATTTAAAGGATACAACATGGTTCCACATTTCTGTTATGTTGAGTCGTACCTTAGTTATGATGTTTCATTTATGAAATGAAACAGCTGACACATCATTGTGCTTCAATGAGAAATTTTGAATAAAATAAAATTTCTTTTGTTTATTTTATTTTTTTTCTTTAAAACAAAATGAATTAAATTTTACCCTCAACCTGTGTTGGTCGAGGTTAGGTCCTACCTAAGGAAACTTTTTCATTCTGGATGCAACGGTACCCTCGTATTTTTAATCTGGGCACTTATTTAGAAGTAACCCAAACTACGCACACATGCTATTTAAAAAAAGTTCAAAAAATTATTCTAGGAACCCCGAGTCTTAGATTCACGTTCCATATAAGTTCCTGGTTTCAAAATAAACTATATAATTTTAAAAAAATATATGGAAATTTCCAGGACATTACATTCTACCCACTTTATGGATTTACATACACAGATGCCAAAATAAGAGCTAAACAAATAAAGGGGGATACTGGGCATTAATATGATTCTCCAAATCCCAAGTGTTGTCCTAGAGATTCTCGTGCTACCACTGAATGCACACAAGAGAAATTGATTATCTATGAAGGGCTCGCTCCTATCGATCCTCTATCTCTACTGAGAACTCCACAAGCATTGCCTCATCATCAATGTTCAAATCATCCCAGTCAATGACATGTGATGGATCATGCACATACCTCCTCATCTACGACACTGGAAAGAAGATATATGCCCAATTCATCTGTTTTGGAAGATCTAGGTAGTATTTCACCTTGCCAACTCCATTTAGAATCTGTAAAGGGCTGACGAACCTCAAAGACAACTTGCCCCCGGCCAAATATCTACAATCCCCACTGAGGGGAGACCCGAAGAAACATGTGGTCTCCATCCTCAAACTCCAAAGGCCTATGTCTCTAGTAAGAATAAGATATTTTCAAGATCTGTTCAGTCCTCATCCAATATTGGATGATCTACACCTTCTCGATGGTAGCTTGTACCAACTCTGGGCCAATGAGTGTTGACTCCCATGGGTATGTCCAGCATAGCAGTGACCTGTAAGGTCACCCATACAATGCCTAAAATGGTACCATACCAATGTTAGAGTTGTAGTTGTTGTAGTATTCCAACTCCATGAGTGTTAAGTGGTCCTCCCAACTATGACCAAAGTCTAGGATTCAATCATGAAGCATGTCCTATAAAACATGGATAGTCCTCTCCGTCTGGTTATCCATCCAGGGATGAAATAATGTGCTCAATAGAAACTGAGTCCCAAACACTTATTGAAATCCCCTCTATATATAGGATGTTAAATTAACATCACAATATAAAACAATGTTTGAAGGCACCCTATCAAGCCAAACTATCTCCATAATGTAGAGGTGTCCCAAGCTATCTAACAAACTCTACTCCCAGATGGGTATGAAGTGGGCCGTCTTGGTGAGCCAATCAACAATTGCCTAAATTTTATTGTGCCCCTATTTCCCTCTGTAATTGGGGATTATCTCATTGATTTAAGATTCAAACATTTCAAGCGGTTTCTAACAGGTTCAATCATAGAACCGGAAACATACAATGATTCCATATCCATTTGAACCTACTTTCCAAAGGTAGGCGCTCATTAGTTGTGTACTGATGAGGCTTAGGAATTTGCATTGGTTGAGAGGGTGGGAGGTCGGACTCATCACACCTTTTTGAGGGGAGTTATTGGCTACTCTAGGACTCTCTTTATAGATTTAAGTTATGTTCGTGAATCCTTATTACATTAACAAGTATAAAATGAGTTTTCCTTTAGATCTGACAATAAATGATTGATATGCAGGAAATTTAGAGAATCTTTTATATGTATTCGAGGTTCTTAATTGATAGAGAATCATCTGTATTTGTTATAGATTCTTAGTCAATGGTATCCTTTGATACATAAAAGTCTCTTGGTCATTATGATGACCATACTGGTTTTAAAGCCACTTAGTGGGGCACTTCAAGTTTATTGTCATTCAGAAGGACATGGATTATTTCAAAGTTGGGATCGTACCCATAGATGGGCTACCTACGTATCCTTTGTTTTGGAAAAGGAATCAGAACCCACATAGTTCGAGTAAGGGAGTATGATGCTTATGATTGATGGCTCAAAGAAAGATGTCATGATTACTTTTACACTCTAAGCTCACATGAGTCATTCTTGGTGTGAGAAACAAGAGGTATTGGTGCAACCAGACAATTGTGCCATTAAAGATGCAATCATAAGAAATGATCTGGGGCTTATGTATGTATGACTTCCCAAACAGATGAAGATTAAGATTTACTTCAGGGAAGAAATCCAGTAAGAGGGTCCATAAAGGTATATGTACTTTATGGAGATTTGGATACTCTAACTTGGGGATTACACCTGAAAAGGACTCCCAAATTTGGATGGGACTTATGATTGGGTTTTACTCCTAAGAAAGAAGCCCAAATCAAATGTAAATTAGGACTAGTTAAGAGAAAATTAAGGGACTTGGGGCTTACTCCTAAAGAGGATGCCCATATTTGAAACTGGGGCTTATTCCTGAAAAATGAGGCCCATGTTAATGAGGACATGGGAGTTACTCATGAAAAGGAGGCCCAAGTTAATGAGGACTTGGGGCTTATTTCTAAGGATGATGCCCAATATTGAGAATTATTACTGGGGCTTATTTCTAAGGAGGATGCCCAGTCTTGAGAATTATTAATGGGACTTATTCCTGAAAAGGAGGCCCTAGTTAATGAGGACTTGGGGCTTATTTCTAAGGAGGATGGCCAGTCTTGAGAATTATTACTAGGGCTTATTCCTAAAAAGGAGGCCCAGGTTAAGGGGTTATCTCATCTTAAAGGATGAGGTTGAATGAATGAAATCTCAATCTTTAGTGACATAAAGATGTGTAAATCGCTAGGTTTTGAGAGATATTCCATAGAATTCCTTTCAGATAAGGATGTTAATCAGGAAAACATGCCATAAATGGATTTGAAGAATGTCTTGAAGACTGAATCTTGAATATGAGAGGTGGAATGGTATAAGAGGGGTTAAATGGGCAAGAAGGGCACCCAAAAAGGCCGGGGCACGCAAGTCCTGGCAGGCGCACAGGTACTGCGTGGGCGCGCAAGTCCTGGTCGCGCATGTATACCTGCGCGAAACATGGGTACTTGTGTGATTGTTAACCAGTAGGGTAACACTTGGGCAATCCTTGACCAAAGCCTTTAGATTTATCCTGAGGTACTTCCAAAAGATAGGCGCGTAAGTTTTGGTGAAGAAGTAGGGCGGTGCGCAAGTATGTTCATTTATCTTAAGGGAAAAACACCTTAGGCCCTCAAGTGTTAGTAAATTATAACACTTATACCTTACTCCTCTCATTTAGACCTTCTATTCTAGGTAAAGAAATACCTTAGAAGTGTTTGGAAGACCTGAAGAAGAGACTTGGGCGTTCAGAGCTCTATATCTGAATTCTGGAAAAATTCCTCTCGAAATGGGTGGCCCACAGGGTCTATTTATATGCTGGAGAAGACCCCAGGCGGTTATCACTTAGGTCACGCAAGTATACTTGCGCGACAGTAAGGGAACTTGCGCGATGCATGTGCATTTGAAGCCTTGTTCATGCCTTTGTTGATTTTTGATGTTTTCTTCCATGTCTGAATCAATTTGTGCAAAGTCATTTCCCTTCCCATTCTTTTTAGAAAATTTGACGAAAAGGAGCGTCAAATAAAGTCCCCCCTCAGAGTTGGATCCAAAATAATAAGGATGTCACTCTAAGGAAAAGAAGAAAACCAAAGGGAAAGAGGGGCGTAGGTGTTCACTGCTCAACCATCATCACGCAGGTGCGAGTCGTGCAGGGATGGAGCACGCTGGATGGAGCGCACTAGATGTAGGCAGGCAGGTGGGCCACCTGGCCAATAAATATGCGATCATTTATCGCACATAGCACCTGATTTCCCTATTTTCGATCTCTCTCCGCGCAGTTCACCTTCGTCGCGCAAGTTGCTCGTTTTCTGCTGTTTCTTCATTGTCGCGCTGCTGTCAAGGTTTTTAGACTTGCGAGGTTTATACTTGCACGCCAAAAACTAGCGTGTAACATTAACACTTGCGTGACATATCCATACTTGCGCTCCAAGTTTAGACTTGCGCACCTTAATGCCTTTTCCATTTTTTTAAAATTTCATCACAAATTTTATGAAAAAAATCAACTTACTTAAGAGTTAATTTATTCAACTTTTATGCAGAATAAATGAATCTTAGAACCGGAATAGTTGATGAACTGGAAAGAAAACTTCTTGATGATATGATGGATATCATTGGCCACGATTATTATACCATAAAAAGTAGAAATATTCCGGATTTGGCTATGTATCTGAAGAAATATCATCGCGACTTCCCCCAAAGCATTTATTTGCCTTTGTATGGCCATGGTCATCTGCAAGAAGTTACAATTCCAGAAGCAAAGAACTATCTCCCATTTTCGTGGTTTCAGAATTATACCAACTTTGCTTCAGTAAATATCTCATGTGGAGGAGTATTTCTAAGTGCTGGAACAATGGATAAGGCCCACATGATGCATCACAGACCTTGTATGCCAGATCTGAAACCTCATACGCCTGAGTTGCAACCACATTGTCATCCTTAAATCTTCTGAAATGCTCAGATGGATCAATCCAAAGGCTGGAAGAAAATTTTGGACTTCCTTCCTGGGGGAGGTGTGAAGCCAACGTGGATGTGGGCATACTGGGTGCGACAAACTTGTGCAGAGTTTGTCAAGGATCTGAAAGGAGTGGAAATATACGAAGCTGTTTGGGTTGGGAAAACATATGTTTACAGACATGATAACTTCATGCCGGAGATACTCAGCCACTGGAGCCCTGAAACTTATTCTTTCCATCTGACTCACGGAGAAGTAGGCATCAGTCTGTGGGATGTCCACAAGATCTCAGGGGCTCCAATTTTGGGCGACATGTATGATGAATTCATTCCTCCCGAGGTGACTTCGAATGATTCAGAGAAGACTCCTCCTTTAGCTCAGGAATTGTTTAAAATCTTCCACAGGCTCAAGAGTGCGGAGACCTCGTTAACTCATTCTAGAAAGGATATTCATCCGGAGGAGTGGATGAATATATTTCTTATTGAGAAGAAATAGAGGGATCCAAAGGAGAAGGATCCGAAGGAGAAAGTATCCAAGAAAAAGAAATCCAAGGATAAGGGGCCCACCTGTCCTACCACCTTCCCAAAACCTGAGAAGAGGGGTGCTCCTTCCACATTCTGGCCAACTCTAGAAGCAGGAGAGTTTGATAAATAGGGATATGAGGTGAATCAAAGGATCCCAAAGAAGAGTCGTCTGGCAGGCTTCTTGGCTTTGTGGCTCAGCATTTATCTCTTGTCGTTCAGGGAATCGAAGGGAGGCGTCAGGCCAGGAACCTTCGTCATTGCGGGAAAGTTGGCTGAGGGAAAAATGGTTGGGTTGGCTACCCCCATTTTAGCAAAGATTCACAGGAGTTTACTTCATGTCTTCATGGGTAAATATCCTTTAAGAATAGTGGGACCATTCCAAGTTTTATGGGGATGGATCGCCACTCACTTCATGACTTACAATGTACAGAATGGATTACCAATTCCTGGAAGTTCTTTCAGGCCGTCAGTGCAGGAATTATCTGGAGTTTCTCCATTAGATCTTAATACCTATGACATGAAAGTGAGGTTGAGCATGTTTAAGGAATTAAACTTCTTTCCCTATGTAAATCTGCCAACCGGGCGGTTTGTTGATGACGGAACAACACACTTGGATTTGAGGGCATACATGCTAGCTTGCAGAGATGGTATGCTAGTTTCGAGGATTGACCTAGAAATTATATGTGAGGCCTATGATCCATATATATTTACACGTCAATTCAATTGTCTGTAACAAATTTTTGTATCTCCCCTAGTACATGTCAGGTTAGAGAAACATCTGATGGTTTCTCAGAAACTGTGGCTGCTGACGTCAAGGGAGAAAACTGGGGCGGTATTTGATCTACCAGTTGAAAAAGTGGCACATAACTTGACTACATGGTATGCCAAGAACTGGACAGCATCATACCCTAAAGGGGTGTTGAATCACCCAATTAATCAGGTGGGGAAAAGGAAGAGGACTGTAGAGAAAGAAACCCTTCCTCATGAAGGTGATGCTCCCCCACCTGAAGCTGATTCGCCAGATTCCTCCTCTAGGACTGATTCACCGGATTCCCATGATCGGGATGATGAGGCACAACAGGTGGCAAAGCGGCCTCGTGCCCTATATAATCCTCCAGTCAGAATCAAAAGACCCACTCCATCAACTCCTAGTGAGTTACTTTATTGGGGTACATTAATCACTACTACTTTATAAAGCAATAAGTCTTATTTTTTTATTCTCTATCAGTAGTTGCAGAAGCGGGGATGAAACTGAAATCAAAGATTGTAGGACCTTTCTCGCAGCCTTCGTATCTAAGACTAGAGGTTGTCCAAACATGGCAGGATTTATAATGTGGTACTGAGACCGACTGGATGGATTTTTGTGAGGGCCTACAACTTCCTGGAATAGGGATTCTTCTGGATTCTACATATATCCAATACGAGGATAACCCCAATGAAGTGCAGGCTTACATCAGAGAGCTGGAAAAGCTAATATATGCCACTGATGAGTCTGTTCCTGTCACCAGGTGGGTGAAGGAAATGATTGATCGTGGTGCTGCTGAGAGGACTGGTGGTTCTGGAGATGAGGAGTGGTATGATTATGTGGCTCCTAAAGATGTAAGTTTTCTTTCCTTATTTTCTTTGAAACTTGATTTTAGTCGAAGATTTGTTACTTAAGGAAGTTATTTTATTCATATTTCATCTTGAAAATAAAGGAACTGAGGTTCCTTCGCCACAGTATATACCTGGTGGTACTGCCATCAGAGTTGCTGCTGAATCTCCTCACGAACCAGGCGATATATCTTCAGGACAGCAGGCCATAGATGAGGAGTTGCACATGGATTTCCCCTCTCCCATCCAGGTACCTATAATGGAGACTGTTGATACTCCCAAAAAGCCAAGGAATAAAAAGCATTAGAGGAAGAAGACCACAACTAAAGGCTTCATTAGCAGTGGTAAGTCCTTCGGATAATCATGAGTCATAAACCATGAAAATATTTCTCATTTCCCTTGGGATTGCATGGGATTCTTCAATTTCCCCTCTGAGGGAAATGACTAATCCTCCTTTGAGGACCATGGAGGGTGTTTTGGAACAAACGCAAATTCAGGCTGACTTGGCTGCTTCTGAAAAAGTGCCAACATCTATTCCTAGTACTGCTCCTGCTGCTTCTACAAGTAGAGAAGAATTTGTACTAGAATCATTGGCAGCCACAGCAACTGAATCTTCCACCCTTCCTAGAGAAGTTTTCCATGGTTAGGGGCCACAGAATGAGGGTCTCCAAGAGGACACAGCAAATTCTCCCACTGGTGAGACTAACCAAGATTCTGAAATATCATTGGATGAAATGATGAATCATGTCATGTCTTTCGAAGAATTTTATGATCATGCTAAGTTATCATGTGATTTATAAGATCTTGGATGTCAGTTTTATCCTTCGTCCAATAAATATTATTACAATTTATACTTCTAATCATGACTGAAAATTTTAAGCAGTTCCATCCCAAGAAGATGCTAAACTGCCAATGCCTGGAGAGGGTGTGGACATTGATGTCAACCCTACTATTGCAGAAACATTAGCTCAAGTAGAGTTAAACCCAGTAAAACCTCCTGAGACCCATCTTGAAGATCCTTTTGAAACTGGGAAAGATGGGGAGGAGTCTTCTCAAGCTGTTGATCTACTGTTAGGTAATTATTGTACTGAGTTTTCAAGATAGACAACCAACTTCCATTATTCTATGAAACTAACCATACCTTTAATTGATCAAACAGGTCTATCAACATGAATGGCTAGAACTGGAGGTTAAGTCTCAACCTCCGCCCAAACAGCAGTAGAAGGTGAAGCAAATAGGGTCACGGGGGAAGAAGCAGAACAGAACACTTACTTAAGTGCATTAATCCCAGATTACATGCCCCTTGTGATGATGATGTTGAATGAGACCTAGAGTTGCTTAAGGCGCTCAGCTTTTCATGACGCAAGGCATGGAACAACATATGTAAAATCATATCTGAGGTGCCTTCAGAAGTGTTGTCATCACAGATTTCCCAGTTGTCGTCCCAGTTCGTCATGCTAGTACTTGGCAGTTTTGGATACCAAGAGATCTATACCGTGGTGAAACAAGTCATCTTCAGGAGGGATCAGGAGAAAAAGTGTCGTAAATATCTAACCAGGGTGAAACTATCAGTCAAAATTGGAGAATTTGAGGTTGTGGTATCCCGAGCTGAGGCTGACTATACTGCCAAGATAAAGGAGATGAAGCATAAGATCAAATAAAAAGTCACCCAGCAGGTGCAGCTCCAGCAACAGTTAGATGTTGTTTCTGGGGAACTTGACCAGCTCAATAATTCATTGGAGGGAGCTCAAACGAATGGTATGAAATCCATTGCAGATGCCAAGAAGGCACTCCATCAAGCTGAGAAAAGTGAATTTGGTTGATTGCACAAGCTTCAAGTAGTTGTTGATGAAGCTCGGGATGCTCTACATCAAGTAAAGACTTATGTTGACAGTCATTTGTAATTTCTTGAAAAAAGATAAGAGGCTCCAATCTGTGGATGTCCCTCTAATTCTTGTGCATCAAATGGAAAGAATGCTCTCATCTTCAATCACTTGTGCACGTATTTTCCCACTACCTATTTTAGATTTTACCTAATCCATTGGGCCTAGTAAGCATAGATTTATTTTTACTAGGATTATTATAAATAACCCTACAAAATTTGAATCTTTTAATTGCTCAATATTACCTAAATCATACAAAATGTATGTTTAGTGAGCTGGAAATTGACTTTTATTTAGTGTTCCTTTGTCTTTTCTGGGAAGTTTAAAGTTATGCACATCAGACATAAAGAGGATAATGTTTAAGGTCGAAATAGATTTGAACGAATGAATTAGAATTGACTCAATTACTTGAAAATTTATCTGAAAACATATTACCATACTCAAGTTTGAGGGAAAATATGTAAACTATGACTTAAGAATATTTGAATCTGAGGAATGATATGAAAAAGAGAAAAATTGCATTAGAAGAAGTATTTCCCAAGAATGAAGTTACCATTATTTAACAAACCCTTTAGAGGGTTGAATTATGCAGGGCCACCTAGGGGCATTGGCTGCATAGTCAAATAAATAACATCTTTTGGCTGACAGGTCTGTTATGTAGACTACTTATGCAAGGCCACCTAAGGGCATGTGCTGCATAGTCAGGCAAAAGAACTCTCAGAAATTTATTTTCATAATGCTAAAAATCCAGGGAATGTTTATGGATATTCAAAATTTCCAAATATAGAGTTTTCTGTATGGACAGAGGTACTTGAATATGGAGAAGATATTTCCAAACAAGATTATCGAAGAACTGGATGGATATTACTCCTACGAAGGTCTGACCCAAACATAGGGAAGGAGAATATAAACCATATACTTTAATACTTTCAGATCATGAAAAAGGATATGGGACAAATATGTTAAGGATGGCTATTTTTGCAGATCCCTACATATTGTCATTTAAGAAAAATAAGGACAAAAGAGGCTTTCTTCCCAAGAATGAAGTTACCAGTATCTGAAAAACCCGTTAGGGGGTTGAATTATGTAGGGACACCTAAGGGAATTGGATTCATTGTCAAATAATAATATCTTTTGGCTGAAAAATCTGTTATGGAGACTGTTTATGTAAGGCCACCCAAGGGCACGTACTGCATATTCAAGCAAACTAACTCTCAGAAATTTGACATTTTTATGAATAAAAGTCAAGAAAAGGGTTATGAAGATCTGAAAATATTTAAGGTTAGGATTATGACACATAAATATGGGTATTGTCTAATGTATATAGAGATACACAAATCAATGCTAACCATAATCATGTTGTGGCTGGATCCTGAATAGAAATGTTGGACTTCACTATGTATCCCATAAGGATGGGAATCAAGCCATACATAGTTCTTGAACTACAGTTTAACGTCATGTGGGACAAAAGCATTGGAGATATTAGTTTAGGGTCATAGAGCTTGGACCATTGTAATAA
Source organism: Viscum album (assembly GCA_963277665.1). Taxonomy (NCBI): domain Eukaryota; kingdom Viridiplantae; phylum Streptophyta; class Magnoliopsida; order Santalales; family Viscaceae; genus Viscum; species Viscum album. The sequence goes on along the minus strand of OY728158.1, from coordinate 726,910,151 downwards.
ATACACAGTGTGTGTTTTCATGGGGAGTTTTCAGCCAGGGGACTGAAAGAGGAATTTGGGGTTAGGCACAAAAGCCTTGGGGCTGGATTCGAGGGACACTCGAACGTTCTTACGTATCCCATAAGGATGGGAATCAAGCCCACGTAGTTCTAGAAATACCCTCTGTACAAATTTGGTTTGTACATGTGAAGGGTGAAAGGGGACTTTAGTGCAATGATGGTTTAACCCAAGATAAAAGGTTCAGGTATTTCCATGTATTGTACATAGTCTTTTGAAATGAAACATGATTGAAAATCAATGTAAATAATTATTCCCTCTCAGGTGAGGGTATCAATGAATATTATAGTTTATTGTCATACTGGACAAAAGTGTTGTATAGTTTAACGTCGTATAGCAAGGACGAAAGTGAACCAATGTAATGATATTGATTCTAGAGGTGATTTCACGAATCAACATCGTATGATATAGAGGTGAACCGATGTGAAGAGATTGGTTTTGGGCTTGAACCTTAGGAGGTTTCCTACGTACCCAGCCTAGAAGGAAAGGATCAATGTCCGCGTAGTTCAATTAAATAATGAATTAGTGATCAAGTTGTTCTTGGGGACAACGACCTAAAAAATAGTATTGGGACTTACACATGGTTAGTAGCCCAGAGAGAGTGTTATGGTTGAAGTTTTCTATAAACTCACGTGATTCATACTCGGTGTGAGAAACAAGAGGTAGAAACAACCCTAACGATGCACAGTTTAATGTCATGTAGGACATATAAAGGGAATATGCAGTTTAAAGTCTTGCAGTTAGGACTATTTCTTCTGCACAGTTTAGTTTCATGTAGTAGGAACAAAATACAGTTTAATGTCATGTAGGAAGTATTAAAGGACTTTCTATATAGTTTAGCATCATGTTAGAGGTAAGTGACAATAGTTTAAGGTCGTATGCATGGACCTTTGATTATACAGTTTAACGTCTTGCTCGACGTATGGGACTTCTATATAGTTTAATGTCATATAGCAAGGACGTCATAGTTTAACGTCGTGTGGGACGAAAGTGCCAACAGTTTAAGGTTGTATGCATGGACCGTGGATGGTGCAGTTTAACATAATGATGGACGTAAGAGACTTCTGTATAGTTTAGCATCATGTAGTTAGGACGTCACAGTTTAACATCATGTGGGACGAAAGTAATACAAATAGTTTAAGGTCATATGTATGGACCGTTGCTGTATAGTTTAACATCATATAGCAAGGACGATGAAGGGGATACAGTTTAATGTCATGTTGTCTGGAAATGATGAGTAGTTTTAATGTCATGCAGGATGGTGGTGCAGTTTAAGGTCATACCAGATCAATGTTGATATATATTTTTTATACAAAATACTTTTTCAAAAATCTGGCATTGGTTGGAGTAGTGATCAGTTCTCCATCCATCGAGATTAATGAATAAGCTCCATTAGAGTAGACCCTATGTATTGATTAAGGTCCTTCCTATTTTTTCTCAATCTTGGGAGTTTTCTTTCCTGATATCATTGGAGTTACGATAACTAATACCAATTCTCCCTGAGTGAATGAACGAAGACGAACTTTTTTGTTGAAAGCTTGTGCTATTCGATTATCATAGACTTCCAAGTGGTGCAGTGTGCACAATCTTTTCTCATCTAACCATTCCAATTCATTCAATCGCTTTTTGAGATTGTTCATATGTATATGACTGATCACAAATGGATACTCTGAGCGAGGGTAGTTGAACTTCAATGGGCAAGACTACTTCCGTTCCATATACCAATGAATATGGAGTTGACTGCGTTGCAGTGCGGGTGGTAGTCCGATAAGCCCATAAAGCATGAAAGAGTTTATCAGGCCATGACTTCTTATCTTTATCCACCATCTTTTGCAGTATATTCTAAATTGACTTGTTGAAGGCTTCTATCTGGCCATTGGTCACTACAAGATACCGAGATGAATGATTGGATTTGATGGTGTATTCTTGATACTACTTCTTCACCTCGGATGAATAGAAGTTGGTGCCATTGTCTGTCAATATGGTATGAGGGACACCAAATCTGGTAATGATGTTAGACTTGATGAAGATAACAATGCATTTAGAACATACTTACTTAATAGGTATTTCCTCTACCCATTTGGAAAAGAAATTAGTAGCAGTAAGAATATACTTAATCTGTTTGGCCGTAGCTGAAGGGTAAGGTCCCACCACATCCATTCCCCATGTGGAAAATGGCCATGAGTATTTAGCTGTATGAAGCAACTCTGGAGGTTGATAAATGAAATTGGCATGTACTTGACAAGAATGACACTTCTTTGTGAAATCATCACAATCTGGTATCATTGATAGCCAAAAGTACCCAAGCCTTCGAATCGGATCAGACAGTCTATGTCCAGACTAGTGGGCACCACAGACTCCTGCATGCACTTCTTTCATGACAACCATTGTCTCTTCACCATCAATGCATCTGAAGAGAACTCCATCAAAACCACATTTGTAGAGAATTTTCTCTAAGTGATCTGGGATATCATAAAGAGTAAAATTGACCACACGTCGCCATATTTGTTCTTTCCCAGCTCTATCAGGTGGAAGTGTTCCATTTTGAAGGTACTCCCTAATAGGTGACATATATCCTGTAGTATGACCATACGGTTCAGGAATGGGACTAATTTCATTATTTTACTCTGTTCTAATTCGAACATAAGGTTAAATTACATGATGGTGGGAAATACTGATGGTTGTCTCGTCCCAATTTGGATCTTCCAGAGTTGTGGCTATATTATCCAGTGCATCAGCTTGAGAATTTTGTGATCTTGGGACATAAGAAAATGTCGGTTTGGAAGGGAATTATGACATTAACTCTCTGAAGTAATCATTCAAAGGGATTAATTCTTCCTTTATGATGGAATAATCCCCATTGACTTGTTTGATTACCAGGTCTAAATCTCCTTTCACCTTTAAGTGATTCACTTGTGCTTGAAGCGCCAATTCCAATCCTTCGATGAGAGCTTGGTATTCTGCTTCATAATTGGTACCACCTTCCCAAAATAAGAATAAATAAGGTAACACTTCCGTTTCTGGAGAAATGTGCACAATTCCTAAGCCATCTTTGTTGAATTTAGGATTTTCCATTTTCCTCCCTGTTGGACTTCTGGAAGCGCCATCAAAATAAATTTCCCATGACTGAGGACTTTCTTGAATAGAGAAGATTTCTTCATCAGGGAGTTCAATATCTGAAGATGTGTCTTCCACTAAAGGGTGTTCAACCACAAAATCAGCCAGAGCTTGGCCCTTTATTGCCTTTTGAGACACATAATAATTGTCGAATTGCTGCAAAATAACTACTCACCTTGCCAGACGTCCTATAAGCATTCGATGACTAAGGATGAATTTGAGCAGGTTATTGCGAGATACCAATTGGACCTCATGATGTTGCAGGTAGTGTCTAAACTTATGAACTGCAAAGATTAATTCCAGGAAACACTTCTCAATACTTGAATATCAGGTTTCTGCTTCAAGCATAGCCCGACTGAGGTAGTAGAGGCTGTTTTCATTCCCAGCATCATTCTTCTGAGCAAGAAAGGCACCCAATGATCAGTCTAAGGCTGTCATGTAAAGGACAAGTGGCCTTCCTTCAACAGGTGGCATAAATACCAGTGGGATTAAGAGGTATTTCTTGATAATATCGAATGATTATTGACATTATTCAGTCTACTGGTAAGTTACTCCCTTCTTCATCAATTTGGTGAAGTGTAAAATTTTTTCTGCCAAATTAGCGATGAAATGGTGAATATAGGCTAAGTATCCTTGAAGTCCTCTTAATTCTTTCAAATTTCGAGGAGGTGACAGACCAAGGATTGACTTGGTATTCTCAAGATCGACTTCAATACCATGATGGCGTACAACAAAGCCAAGAATTTTTCCTAAGGTTACCCCAAAAGCACATTTTAAGGGGTTCATCTTCAAATTATGTTGTTGAAACTTGCAGAATATAACTTCCAAATCAGCCAAGTGATTAGAAAGTTGTTTGGATTTGACCACCAAATCGTCCACATAGAATTCAACAAACTTCCCTAAAAAGGGTTTGAAGATACGATGCATGGCACACTGATATGTTGCGTCTTCATTCTTTAAGCCAAAGGGCATTACCCGGTAGAAAAACACACCCTGAGGGGCTCTGAAGGTTGTGGATTCCTCGTCTTTTGGGGCCATTCAGATTTCATTATATCTGGAATATCCATCCATGAAGGAAAGTGCTTCATAGCCAGTTGTTTCATCAATTGAATGTTCTATAATCAGAACTGGGAAATCATCCTTAGGAAAATTCCGATTAAGATCTCTGAAATCGATGCAAAATCTAATTTGTCTGTTCTTATTCTTTATAGGGAAAATATTATCCAACCACTTGGGATATTGAAATTCTCTGAAGAAGTTAGCTTTGATATTCTTATCCACTTCACCTTCAATTTTGGAAGCATAAGTTAGGTGTGTTCTTCTCGCGGCTAGCTTAAATCCTCGATGCTCTTCTGGTAAACCAAAATGATGAGTAGCAACATCATGATCAAGCCCGGGCATCTCTGTATAGTTCCAAGAAAATATGTCTCTATTTTTCTTTAAAAAGGAAATATGAATCTCTTGTTCTTAAAGAGTCATGTTTGCACTAATTAAAGTGGGGAGTGGATCTTCTTTTATACACAGATTTATTTCTCTGAGTTCATCCACGGTGGTAGAGATACCCTCTTCAAATGTTGGAGGAGTATCTTTGAGATCTTCCTCTTCTTCTTCAACATGTGTTACTTCTTCTGTTTCTACCTTCATAGTATACGATGAAGTAGAATTTACATGATTAAGAGAGATGTTAAAATACGAACATCTTGAATAAGAGGTTTCCATTTCTGACCTGATTGATGATGAAGGGTATTCCTTGGGAAATAAAGAGGAGATGATGGATTGAGAATCGACATCACTGTTCACCTCCAACGTCTCTTTCACTTCTTCTGGCCTGGTTGGCAAAGAATAGACTTGCTGGATTTCAGCAGATGAAATAAAGACGTCACCATTTGGGATTTCATCACTGCTTGGTGGGCTACCAGTTTTTCCCATGATGTTTAGCTCAATTGCCGTAATTGACATTATGGATCTTTCCATAAGAGTATTTTTATTTGGGTCTATCTAGTCAATTTGACTAATAGGAAACACATAATCTATACTCACATGCACAAATGGATTTATTGGAATCTTTTCCAAACCATACGGAGCATTAACTTTGGTAATCTCCCTGGTTGCGTATTTCTCCTTTCCCATCATGTGATAGAATTTTGCCTCAATGTATTGAGACTCACATGTCTTGAATGGGTCCTTATCACCATACAATGTCCCAACTTGACCATCGAAACAATACTTGAGACATTGATGGTTTGATGAAGGCATAGCTGCATGTTGATGTAGCCAGGGTCTTCCAAGCAAGATGTTGAAGGATGAGTCTTGATCAACAACCATAAAATTTGAATTGGATACAAGATCTCCAAACTGAGTTCTGAGTGTAACTTCGCCTAGTAATTCTTGTTAATTTTTATCATATCCTTGTAACATCATGGTATAATGAGATAAATCAAATTCTGTGAGGCCCAATCGACGATGTGTATGAATGGGCATGAGGTCAAATCCTGAACCATTATCAATGAAAGCTCTTCAGACGTCTACGCCATTGACCTTGGTAGATAAGTATAAAGGTCTAATATGTCCATGCATGATATCATCATCATCTTCATCAGTAAAATATATTACCACATGTCATTCTGCAGGTTTATTCTCTATGTGATAGACTTCAGCTACAGCAATTTCAGTTTCAAACTCCTGAGGACTTGACAAAGCCTCAATGAGTGCTTCCCAAAGATCCTTTGATAAATTCAAAGCATCCAGAATTGATAACTGGACCGGTACTTGGGCTAGGTGTTTCAATACATCATACTTTTGATCTAGAGGCATGTGTTTCCCAATAGGAATATGTGGTTTAGTAGGTACCTTGGAAGCAGATGCTTTGGAAGTTGATGCATCTTGTATTGGGATATGAGTTGGAAATATTCCTGGTTTTGGAAGATGAGACTAATTAGATCCATTTAATCGCTGAGAGGAAGAATATGGAACCTTCAATCGGTCTTCCAGAATAACTGTGTCAGGACTGAATTTACTATTGGTGGAAGAACTTGCTTGTTCTTGTTGAGCTCGCTGAAGGGATCTACCATGAGTTTCTGCTGTGTATATAGTTCTAGCAGGGGTAGAATTGGAATAGTGGCTTCTGAAATATCCACGTCTTCCCCAGTATCCTAAGCCTCTGGAACTTCCTCTGATTCTTCTATTTGATATAGGGAATTTGGGCTCATCATAATCGAAACTGCAACTGGAATATGGATCTGTTAATTGAATCATATTAACAGAACTGAAAATCAACTCTTCATCCAATGAGGACTCTGCCTGACTAGCCAATTTAGGTTGTACCGTTTGGTGGGGCGGTGCCCGTTGCTTCTAAGTATATGGAATGAAATCTTCTAGATTCAAATACAACTTAGGATTTGACACATACTCATCTTCTTCTGATTGTTTATCATTCTTGGAATTGTGCCGTTTCATTGAGGATTTTCCCTCTGATGAAGAGGGTTTTGCTGCGGAATTCATGGCAGAAGGCACAATTGGTTTCTTCAATTGTGTTCGCAAAATAGCACGAGTTCGGTTGATCGTCTTTCTGACCATCCAATCATCATATTTTTGTGCATTTTTGATTTTGACTTCTTTCCACTCACCTTCCTCCTCTGGAACTGTAGTAGTAACACATGCTACCTGAGCTGAAGAACCATTCAGTTTTACTTGTCCCAAGTCGACCATCTTTTGAAGGAGTTCCTTGAAGACAAAACACTCTATGATGGGATGCACCAACATTTTATGAAATGGGAAATAATTGGGACGGTCTTCATCTCCTTTCTTGTTTGGCCTCTTGGGCCTTGTCAATTGAACCAGATTATTTTCCAGATCCAAAATGAAATAACTAGGAACTTGTTCATTTCAGAAAGAGTAAACTTTTCTTTTTAAATCATCAAATTGTTTTCATATTTGATATTTTTGATTATCTTGACGAAACGGCCTCTGTTGTTGATGCTCAGGAGGTGGATCCCTTCGAGAAGATTAAGGTTTTGAAGTAGAAGTAGGTACAGGTTCTTGCTTAAGCATAACCGTAGAAGTCTCTGCTTTACCCATTCTCCTTCTTGGATCTGATGGAATTACATGAGATTTAGCCTTAGTCTGTATAAGATAATATTCAATCTTTTTAATGATTGAAGTAAGGTCTCAAAACCCTCCTATGTATTTCACAGGGATCAGTGGTGTTCGCAACTCATCACGCAAATTTTCCACACAGATTGGCAACAATTCTTCCTGAGGGAGTTCTAAGCTTAGGGAATATGTTAATCCCTTACAATGAGCAATGAAATATGAGACCCTTTCATTCTCCCTTTTCTTATAGTTTTTAAGATCAAGAACTATTATCTTTGGAAAAGTTGATATGGATTGATGAAGAAATCGTTGATGGAGATCTTCCCATCCGGTAATTGACCAGGATTTCAAGCTTGTGTACCAGACAAAGGCCGGTCCTTGCAAGGTTCACATGAAGAATCCGAGTTTCACTACTTCTTGTTGTTCCAGAGTTCCCATCATAGGATCGCAACAAGACACGTAATGCATAAAATGCTGTTCAGGATCGCCTGATCCATTGAAAATAGGGAATACAGGGTTCCCAAAATTTGATGGGGGAGGGATTGCATCTACCCATTCAGGGTAAGCTCTCTTTTCGGGTTGAACCTGAGTACTCTTTCCCTCCATAGCTTCCAACCGATCTTTTAATGACTCAATAGTAGTTATTAACTTTTGAGAAACATCTGGTTGATCTTGGACCTGAACAGGTGCACTTACTGGAGCTCGGACAGGTACGGCAGCTGATACTGCAACTGATGGAAGCACTTCCAATTGTTGTTTCACTTGACCTGTAGGATTAGACTTGTGAGGGTGTACTAATAAAGGAGGATATTCTTGATCCATATCAGTAGCTTCAACAAACTCCCTTGACTGGCTGGCTCCAGCACATTTAGGAGGAAGACTCCCTTGAAGTAGTTCTGCGTTCAACCTCCTCAATTATTTCATTTCTTCCTCCTGTTGCGCAAATATGTTCTCTAATGAGAGTGATTGGCCTTCTTCAGAGGAAGGATATTTAACCTGATTCTTTCCCTTCCCCTTGTTTGATCCCATTCGGAGAGGGGGAAGTGGGTTACTTGAAGTATTACCTAGGTTCTGAGTAATCCATTAATTTCGTGTACACACACCTTCTTCATTTGTGTCTGTGCGTACAAATTATTGAACATGAACCTCTTCATCTGATCCCTATGAGTGAGCCTCATCTGGTGGATCAGCAACAACGACATTGATGACATTGATTGATGCATAATGCATTGCATCCCTCCTATCATCATTCCTGTGATATTGTCTCCTTCAATGTCTTTGATGAGACATTTCTTTTTGTTGATTCGATCCCTCAGGAACTTCTTGATGAACCATAATTTGGAGATAATATCTTGATAATTTGGCTCTTCATTCCTCTTGAGGCTTCTTCCCCAATCGATAAAAGACCAAATTTCTCTGAGGAGGGGGTTGATGATTTGAAAAATTCCCTAGTCCGGTGGACTGGGGCTGTTCCTTCTATCTTTACTCAACTCCTCGAATCCTATTTGTTGATTCCAAGGGTTGGGTTAAAAGAGTCCCCAGTCTGGCGAGCTGGGGTGGCTCTTGACATGCTATGTCTGAGAATTTCTTAAAATCTCTCTTGATCTTGCAAACCTTGGTACAGAAATTAGCTGGATGCATTAATCGACATCCACTTTTATCACCCGGCTCGAAAGACCATTGGATGATTTCTGACACTTATGTCACTTGATGATGTGCTTTCTCCATATGAGAGGCATGTTCAATATTCTCATTTGCTTGATGCATGAATAATTCAACAAATTGTTCTCTGTATTCTTCATTTTGAGAGGAACTAGTTGAAGCATGTTCTTGGGAAATCTTTTGATTACAAACAATGCCAGGTATTCATGGCCGACCATGGGAAATAACATTGCATGAGACCATTTTCAGTGGGCTTTTCTGACTGGAGAGCACGGTGAAATGCAGTGCTCCATGAACACCCCATCCTCTCACATGAATACCAGATGGGGCATTGGCAATTAACTGGCGCAACCTTCTTAGTGCGCCAAGGCATGAACGCTGAAGGGCTCCCTACTACTTTTGAGCTTTCGGATATCGAGAGACTGATAGATATGCCAAGTCAATTTGATGTTGTAACCCTTCTATTATCTTAACATGATTTTCATATTCATCATAAGATAATACGTTCATTTTCAACTGACAAAGAGTATTCAATATGTTGATACGAATATCATGAATCCCATCTTCCGTCAACATCTCTGGAATGTCATACTGAGAGTCATCCAAAGGCCAAAACATGACTACCACTTCACCTTTCTCCAGCTATTTTCCCATTTTCATAATTTTCTCTTTATCATTCAATGAAGATTCTTCTACCTGTTTTAACCAAAGCTGGTGCTTCCTTGTTGCTTCATTGGATTCAACAATATTGGTAGAGAAATAACTGATCAAACTAGAAGATGCATGACTTAGGGGTGCTTCGAAGAATGATCTACACCCTGGGCTATAGTCCGATTGAGAAAGTATTTCACCTACTAGCGATGAAGCATCAGACATGAATGGTTTCGCATTTGCAAGTGCCTCAAGATAAGAGGGCTTTCTCGGTACTACATTGTCCACTGGATCATTTTTCGGGCAATGTGCATCACTAATGCGGAGAGGAATTTCTCAGTGAAATTCATCATCATGGGGAGGACCACCATGGTGGGTTACATCAAAAGATGAGATCTCTTGCTCCTTGGTCTTCTGACCACACAGAGGGTTCCTGTGGCTCTCATCTGAAGATTAAACATTGAGATCGACCAAATGGTCATGAAGCAAGCCTTCATGAGGAAGTGTCTATTGAAGTCCTTTGGAATTAATGTTCACACTATTGGTAAATGAGGGAGTATAATCTTGAATTCCAACAGATAACTGTATGAGGGCTTCAAGAACTCCAGCATCGAGCAAGGCCTTGTTACAGATTGTCTCTTAATCTCTTGACTGTGTTGGGCAGGTCTTCTTCTTAGATGCCTTCTTACTCTCCTTGGAAACCACTTGTTGATGAAAGTGGTTAATCTGAGCAGGTGTATATGCCTGATCAGGAGAGATGGCTAGGTTAGGCTGACAATCCCCACTCAAATCAGGTGTATGTTCATGACTTGGTTTTCCGTATGATATGGGGGAGTAATCCCCACAACCCTCTTGGACTGGAACAGAGGTGTGTGTCTGTTCCGGAGTAACTATTGATGTGTCACTCCACTGGTATGGATATATTTATGATTTTTTCCCTGAGTTTTTGTTGAAGTTTTTATAATATCCTGATAGGCATCCAGGATATGAGCAAGAATTTACTTCTACTCCTTCACCATTGACAGAATTTTCTTGGTGACTTCAGCTACCGGAATGGGGATATATGTCCATTCTGTGCTTGGAGTAGGTGTATGTTCCTTCTCATGTCCTCCTTTTCCTATCAATGAATCCTGACAGTACTCAAGTGTAGGGGCAGAGAGTTGAGTTTGCCTCCTGTTTCTCATCAGAGCTTTCCGACTGACTTCTCCGAATGCTACCAAGCGAGACTGTCGGTAGGCTTGATCAGTACTAGCAGGTGTATGTTCCTGCTGATTGCACTTCACCGAACATGGTTGATGAGATCCATCATATGTAGTGAGATGAGCCAGCTGACTGGCTGATGACGTATAAATAGGTGTATGTTCCTGCCTATAATACTCCGCCGGAATTGCCGGGTGGGATTGGCGCGATGCTGCCAGACAGGTCTGCTGGACAGTGGAATTAAAATGGGCAGGTGTGTGTGCCCGCTCGTTTCTTGCCACCAAGTTAGGTTTGTGGACTTCTCCGGAGATGGCAGAGATGGGAACCTACTCGCTGTTAACCAGATTTCACCTCTGGCGATTTTTCTTGCCTGCTTGGGTTCGAGGAACCTGAGTCGAACGCCTGGAGTCGGTACCCTCATCATGTTGAGGGTGCACTTCCGCACAAGTCTGGTGGTGATTATTGATAGGATCCCTTGGTAAGAACTCCTGTCTATTTGAATTAAGGCTCTAAGGGACCTACTCATTCACCTACCTAGAATAAGGGAGTGAATGGTGATTTCATTCCGGGGATAATGACCTGAAATGGTTGGAGACGGTGGTTAGCACCACCTACTTCTTGATCACTAGTCGTCATTGTCCGGATGACCGGTGTGAGTTGTTCATTTGGAGGGCTTGCCGGGAAGCCTCTAGAGTTGGAATGGTACCGTGTTGATGGTACTCCTTAACCAGAACGTTTGATACCCAGCATTGAAGATGCTGAGTAGGTGATGTCGTCCTCAGAGAAGATGATGATCCAGCAGGAGTAGTAGTAGTGGCATTTGCAACAGCGGTATTCACATGTGTGAACTTGAGAGCATCCATTTCTTATAATGTAGAAAATCTTGGAAAAGAGTGCATGTTTGATATAACAGACATAATCAAGATAAATTCATCCACTACATCTTTTGGATGAGCACATATTTCAATGATTGTTTTTTTGTTGGCCCTCTCATTGAGTTTTAAATAGGGGCCTAACAAATTAGCAAAACATCATTTTAACTTGGTTAAGGATTCACGTTGGGTTCACCATTTTTTGTTTCCCTCTAGAATTAGGGATGATCTCATTGATTTAAGATTCAAACATTCCAAACGGTTTCTAATGGGTTTGTTCATAGAACTGGAAACATCCAATGATTCCATATCCATTTGAACCTACTTTCCAAAGGTAGGAATTCATTAGTTGTGTACTGATGAGGCTTATGAATTTCCATTGGTTGAGAGGATGGGAGGTCGGACTCATCACACCTTTTTGAGGGGAGTTATTGTCTACTCCGGGACTCTCTTTATAGATTTAAGTTATGTTCGTGAATCCTTATTACATTACCAAGTATAAAATGAGTTTTCCTTTAGATATGACAATCAATGATTGATATGTAGGAAATTTAGAGGATCTGTTATATGTATTTGAGGTTCTTCATTGATATAGAATCATCTGTATTTGTTAAGGATTCTTATTCAATGGTATCCTTTGATACATAAAAGTCTCTTGGTCATTATGATGACCATACTGGTTTTAAAGCCACTCAGTGGGGCACTTGATGTTTATTATCATTTAGAAGGACATGGATTATTTCAAAGTTGGGATCGTACCCACATATGGGATACCTATGTATCCTTTTTTGGAAAAGGAATCAGAACCCACGTAGTTCGAGTAAGGGAGTATGATTTTTATGATTGATGGCTCAATGAAAGATTTCATGATTACTTTTACACTCTAAGCTCACGTGAGTCATGATCGGGGTGAGAAACAAGAGGTATTGGTGCAACCAAAAAATTGTTCCATGAAAGATGAAATCATAAGAAATGATGTGGGGATTATGTATGTATGACAGCCCAAATAGATGAAGATTAAGATTTACTTCAGGGAAGAAATCTAGGAATAGGGTCCATAAAGGTATATATACTTTATGGAGATTTGGATACTCTAACTTGGGGCTTACTCCTAAAAAGGAGGCCCAAATTAGGAGGGGACTTATGATTGGGTTTTACTCTTGAGAAGGAATCCCAAATCAAAAGTAAATTAGGACTGGTTAAGAGAAAATTAAGGGACTTGGGGCTTACTCCTAAGGAGGATTCCCATATTTGAAACTGGGGCTTAATCTTGAAAAGGAGGCCCAGGTTAATGAGGACTTGGGACTTACTCTTGAAAAGGAGGCTCAGGTTAATGAGTACTTGGGGCTTATTCCTAAGGAGGATGCCCAGTCTTGAGAATTATTACTGGGGATTATTCCTAAGGAGGATGCCTAGTCTTGAGAATTATTACTAGGGCTTATTCCTGAAAAGGAGGTCCAGGTTAATGAGGACTTGGGGATTATTTCTAAGGAGGATGCACAGTATTGAGAATTATTACTGGGGCTTATTCTTGAAAAGGAGGCCCAGGTTAAGGTGTTCTCTGATATTAAAGGATGTGGTTGAATGAATGAAATCACAATCTTTAGTGACATAAAGATGTGTAAATCACTAGGTTTTGAGAGATATTCCACAGAATTCCTTTCAGATAAGGAAGTTAATCAATAAAACATGCCATAAATGGCTTTGAAGAATGTCTTGAAGACTGAATCTTGAATAGGAGAGGTGGAATGGTATAAGAGGGGTTAAATGGGAAAGAAGGGAACCCAAAAAGGCAGGGGCGTGAAAGTCCTGGCAAGCACGCAGGTACTGTGTGGGCGTGCAAGTCCTGGTCACGCAGGTATATCTGCGCGACACATGGGTACTTGCCCGATTGTTAACCAGTAGGGTAACACTTGGGCGATCCTTGACCAATGCCTTTAAAATTATCCTGAGGTACTTTCAGAAGATATGCGCGCAAGTTTTCGTGAAGAAGTAGGGCGACGTGCAAGTATGTTCATTTCCCTTAAGAGTAAAACACCTTAGGTGTGCAGTGTTAGTGAATTCTAACACTTAGACCTTACTCCTCTTGTTTAGACCATCCATTATAGGTAAATAATTACCTTAGAAGTGTTTGGAAGACCTGAAGAAGAGACTTGGGCATTCAGAGCTCTATATCGGAATTCTGGAAAAATTCCTCCCGAAATGGGGGGCCCACAGGGTCTATTTATAGGCTGGAGAAGACCCCGGGCGGTTATCACTTAGTTTGCGCAAATATACTTGTGCGAAAGTAAGGGAACTTACGCGTCACATGTGCATTTGAAGCCTTGTTCATGCCTTTTTCGATTTTTGATGTTTTCTTCAAAGGCTAAATCAATTTGTGCTAAGTCATTTCCCTTCCCATTATTTTTAGAAAATTTGAAAAAAAGGAGCATCAACAATCCCCTAGACATGTGAGGTAAACCCTTCATGTAGTCCATCAATATACCATACCACTTCCACTTTGGAACCTCAAGTGGTTGAGCCAAGCCTCTTGGAACCTAATGCTCTACTTTCACTTGGTAACAAGTGAAGACCCGAGAAACAAACTTCACCACTGCCTTCTTCATCCCCAACCACCAAAACTAATGTTGAAGATCCTAGTACATATTTTCCACTCCTATATGTACAACAAAAGGGGAGGTGTGAAAATCTCTCAGAACCTCCTCTCACAACATCACTAGTACAATGGTTCACCCTCTAAAAAAGAAGACATTCTCCCCACCTATATAATATCCATCATGGGATTTCCCTATGGATAACTATGCACGTCGGGTCTCACAGTAGACACCCCCTAGCTATGAATCCATAACTCACTATAATAGTGGGGGAGTGATAACCATTGACTAAAGGTAAGATTCTCCATCACCATCTATAAAGGATATCTGCATCATAATTAACTACTCTGATGCCTCATCAGTAATAGCAACCTGAATCTCCTACTGAGCATTTCCACCACCACGTTACTCTTCCATGGAGTACAGAATATCTCAAAGTCATATTACTAAAGGAACTATATCCACCACATCTACCTCAAGTTCAGTTTCTTCTAGGATAATTTATACCTTAGAATTTTTTGGTTGGAGTATATGGTAAACAACTCACCCATCAAGTAGTGCTACCACATCTTCAAAGAAAAGACCAATGTTGTTGAATCATTGTCTTCGGTCGCATAGTTATTCTCATTCTACCTTAACTTTACTGAACCATTGGTGATCACTACTTTCTACTACATTACGATACAACCCGTTTTGGTCCATAATTCATCATAGAACACTACATACCCAATACCCTTCTCTAGTAGTCTCAAGATGGGGGAACTCATCAGCCTCTGCCTCATCACCAGGAAAATCTGCTAACACTTCTTCTTCCACTTGAAGGGTTGTTTTTTCCTTTTCAAATTTGATAAGTGAGATTCTACCCTAGAAAATTATAGCACAAACCTCCTATAGTATCCATCCAAACCCAAGAAACTCCACACCTTGTTCATACTCCTGGGTGGCTCCCAAGAAAGCATCACCTTTATCTTCACTGGATCCACCGCAACTCCAGCCTCTGAAATGATGTGTCCCAAAAAGTGGACTTCCAAAATTCAGAACTGAAACTTTCAGATCTTCTCATAGAGATAGTGCTCTCTAAGTGTATCTAAGACCATCCCTAGGTGTGTCGCATTCTCCTCATCAAACGTTGAGTACACTATGACATCATCAATAAAGACCATGATGAATCGGTCAAGGTAAGGATGGAAGATCATGTTCATGAGTCCCATGGACACTACTAGGACATTAGTCACACCTAATGGCATCACCAAGAACTCATAGATTCTATTCTGACATCTTATTAAGGTCAAAGTTTCATCCTCATCCCGTACACGAAAATGATGCTAGCCATACCTGAGGTCTATCTTTGAGAACCACCTTGCTCCCTTCATCCCGTAGAAGAGGTCAGCCATTCTCAATAGTGGATATTTTTATTCATGGTCACCTGATTTAGGCACCAGTTGTCCATACTCAGTCCCAAGACCCTATCTTCTATCTTGAAAAATAGAACTAGGCCTACCCAAAGTGAAACATTGGGCCTCACAAATCCCTTCCACTGCAGGCCCTATAGTTGTACCCTCAACTTATAGAGCTTTGTGGGAGCCATCCTATATTCTGGAGTGGATATCAGTGTTTTCTTGGGGTATATATCAATGTATAAGTCAACTTACCTATAATGAGGTAATCCTAGAACATCCTCAGGGAAGATTTCCTCATACTCATCCACCACTACAAGAAATTGAGGACTCCTATCATCCATTACATCTATGATAAGTTTATTAAAATGGTGAGTGATCAAATAAACCCTCCACTGAGAAAGTTTTTCTTGCACTCCAAGCATTCCCCTTTCATTGGTAATGGAAAACCTGGCCCCATCTATGCATATAAACTACAATCTGTGCCTAAAACAGTCACTCTGAATATGGAATATGGATAACCAGTCCATACCTAGAATAAAATCGTAAGGACTCGTTTCTGCTACTAGGAGATCCCAGATAAGGATCTCTCCTCTAAGAGTAATCTTGTACTACCTTCACTAGTGTGTGTTTGTTGAATCTCCTCTCATAGAATTCTATAAGCATAAGGATCGAGCCAACAGATCCAGCTGAATCACCGAGAATTGAACAATGTCGGTGGAAAGGAGATAGTGACTAGAACCTATGTCTATAAAACAGTAATTAAGGTGGAGAAGACACATATTGTACCTCTAATCGTATATGGAGCGACGAGATTTTAGGAATCTATTGTTTGAAGTTGGGAATGCCCCTATCCAACAACCCCCGTAGTCTGTGGTGGACCACCTAGGGGGGTGGTGGTTGTACCTCAAACTTCCATCCACTACCTTCCACTCTGCCAACCCTTTGTCCATGTTTTCCACCCTACGGACCACCCTTCTCGACCCCATACTCTACCTCGGTTGTCCCGCTAATTTTTTTTGATCATCTATGTGGTGAGTCGGGCAATCAAAATCCATGTGCTCCTAACCACTGAAAAAGTAGAACATACTCCTCTTATACTAAATCCCTCTGCCCTGGGATCCTAATACCACTGACCATGTGTCCTAGGATCATCCCCTAGAAGGCTTGACATTTTTGGGTCCATCTTTCTACTACCTATAACCCACTGTTGAAGACTCCACCACCTGGTGTCTACTAGTAGATCCGGCTTTTGGTGCTGCTCTTCTAGGAAGCTCTCCAAAAGTAGAGCTCGCTCCAGCACCCCAGCCTGAGTAGGGAAGCTAAGAGACTCCATGGACACCCTAATCTCTTGATGTAGTCCCTAATCAAAAGCTAGAGTCAGAAGAATGGGTCTCGTACCATGTCTATGGATTATCAACAAAGCCTAGTGAATCTTATTGAGTACTCCACTACTATCATTCAACACTGTTGTAGGCGTAGTAGATACTGTATACGCAAAGAACGTAACATTACTAGAATGAAATAATCCATAAAGAGGTGATCAAAGTCTATCCAAATTAGGGTTTTGTCGTCATGCATCTAGATCCTCAAGCTCTACCATCTCCCTTTCAAGCCCTGAAGAAGGCACACAGCTAAGACCACTATTTGGTTGAGAGGCATACTCACTAGATAGAAGACTCATGTAACCGCCTCGATCCAATCCTAAGCCAGATAGGGGTCAATATCACCCCTAAACCTAGGAGGTCTCTACCTTTGTAACTCATGTAATTCACTTTACTTCCATTCCTCCTCTATCAGTAGTGATGGTAGAAACTACTGATCAACAAGTAGTGGTAACAATAGTCCACTACCCCGTGGGGCTACCTCCGGTATTGGTTCCTGTGTCGACGACTCACCACTAGGCATACTATCCGCATTCTCATGTAGTGGAATCTTAGTTTGATGTTTGTATGGAGGTATCCTGAAACTGATCAAGATGAACCATGATCCATAGAATATACCTTGTGAACTGACTCAAGAAGGACAATAGGAAACACCAAAAATCCTATATGTTGCATGTTCAATTTATTTCCATGTAACCGGTTTTTTCATTTCCTGAGTTAGAAAATAGGTTTCCGGAGTCCTAGTTTATGGATACATCGGTCGTCGCACCAACACTGGAGTCCCTAGCCTAAAATCCAAATTTTAAACACATAACAATGTTTCCCCAAACCAATCTCATAGACTCCAAATCCCAATGTGGAACTGAACTGTTATGATAAAACTCTATCATGACCCATCCTAGTGGGGTCCACTCCGTGACTACCCCTAGCATGCCTCCAATAGGCCATGGGATGGCGACTAGCACCGAGTAGACATATCACACAAATGATATGCATTTCCTTTAAACCGGTATGCATGCACACAACTGCAATCCCACAAATTCGGAAAAGTAAACACTGAGTAAACCATGCAAGATACTAAGGAAAACACTGAGAGTAACATTATGAAACTAAATGTAAATAGGCTAGTATAAAATCCCAAAAAATTAAATTTGTAAACAAATGAGTACACTAATCACTAATAGATCATCAGTAGAAAACCATACCTAAAGGGTAGGTGAAGGGTGGATGCCTAAAGATGTTGGAGTAGGTCTTGCCTGTCTGATCTCACTGGTTACCATCTGGTCCTGGACCACCTAGGTCTATTTCAATGTTTTGGCCTTCTGAACAAGACACGACACATGATGGAAAGGCCCATGCATGGGTGAGTAAAACAATACTCAGTAAGGACCCCAGACCCCAAAGGTAAGACCACAAAGGAATGTACACACGAAGTATTGTTAACTCACACAAATATAAATATAAAGTATGAAAATAAATAATATCAGAAGTAATCACAGAACACCTTGTACTATTTAGTCACTTAGTCCCATTTAGTCACTTTGACCCACTGAGTAACTTAGACCCGCTGAGTCACTTAGGCCCGCAGAGTCACTTAAACCCGTTGAGTCACTTAGACTTGTGGAGTCACCTAGACCCACTGAGTCCCATAGACCTGCTAAGTCACTTACACCCACTGAGTTACTTAGGCTCGATGATTCATTTATACTCACTCATTCACTTAGACTCATATTAATAGTCTTCTCATCAGAGCCAGTGACAAGATTACCACTCATACCATGCTTGTTCCGGGAGAACTTACTACTTAAGGAACAGGTCAAATGTAAACTTCAATGAAACCCCAATAAGAGTATATCCAAAGGAACACCATATTATGAGGGTCCTAACTCTGTAAATATATCATCAATTGGACCTACAGTTTGAGATTTATGAGTGTTTTAGTGAAAAGGGTCAGGTTCAGTTAGGGATTGACCCGACCTATCATGGCCTGGGTTCTGGCGACCCGACCTGTCGGGTTGTCCCGAGGCACTGGGTCAGCCCAGTGTTCCATCTGGGCCCACTTTGCCGGTCAGACCCACTACACTGGCCCTCCTACCTAGTCGGTCCCACTGGAGAGGTCCTATTGCTCCACTTGGGACATGGTGGGCGATGCATCCCCACCCGACGAATGAGGTTGAATGTTGTAGGTCCTCCATCATAGTCCCACTAGACCACGATTCTCTACCACATGAAATTTCCCCTGTAGCATCCACCGTGGCCTACCTCCAACCACCTACTAGAAGCCCCTTCTCGCCACCCACGGTGGTTTTTTGTACCTCCACCACCAACCTTCGAGTCGGTGGCCCTCGCCACTTCGGCCTTCGACCATCATCGTCTCCCATGTCGGGAGTCATCCTCCTGGCACCACCATCTCTCATGGCCTCCAACCACTAGATGATCTGATGATATGGTCCCTCCTGGACCATGGATTTCTGTCACCATTGGTCATCGAGATGGTGGTCTGGATCATTGCATCATTTGAAACATGAATAACATAAGAACTCCCAAAATGGATGCATCTATGACTTCTTCATGTTGACCCCAATCCATCCACGCTAGAATTGAAATCAGGGGGGGGGGATAAATAACTCTAACAATGGATCACATGAAAACATGGATGACCCCAATTCAAATTCTTGCATTCAAAACCATACCACATACACGATCAATCCGCAGGTCAACCTATTTATGGGTTTATCGATGTTCATTGCTAAAATCAAAGAACTAGGAAATAAAGAAATAAATTAGAAATAAACCCCTACCCAAAGGATTGGATTGATCGATAGTGAATAATGGAGATTAACTGTCATCGTTCATCGATCCTCAATTCGAAATCCATATTTGTTGGGGAAATCCATTGAAGAGGAGGGGGTATCCATTGACATTGAAAATATGTTTATCATAATTTTTCTCCATTCACCAATGAAATTCCTTCAATGATTCAGAGCAAACTCCAGGATCCTATCCTGATCCTATATCCTTGTTAACCCATTGAAAGGAGGAAACACAATTCATCATTTTTGATACACAGAGTCGCATCTTCATTACACTATTTTCATTTATGATATGAAACATCTGACGCGTCATTGTGCTATAGTGAGACATTTTTAATTAAAAAAACTTTTTGAGGTTAATTTTATTTTTTTATTTAAAACTCTCAAAAATCAACTTTTACCCTCAACCCACGCCGGTCGAAGTTTGGTCCTACCTATGGAAATTAATTGTTCTAGACACAATGGATACCTCATATTTTTAATCCAGGCACCAATTTAGAAGTTACTAAATCTGCACACGTGTGCTATTTAAAAAAAGTTCAAAAAATTATTTTGATAACCTCGGGCCTCAGAATCACGTGTCGTCTCAGTTCCTGGTTTCAAAATAATCCATATAATTTTCAAAAAATTACATGGAAAATTATAGTACATTATAAGAAGAAGAAATATTTTAATGTGAAAAATCATTAATGAATGTTATCATTGTTTTTAAATGTTTTTTTAATATAGCACATTGGGTAACCTTGAGTGTATAGGTTATAGACTTTCCACTCTTTGTGTGTGTAATTCCACAGGAGGATTTATGTCACTTTAGTGTTTGTGATTCCACTAGATGTCATATTTGTTGGATCCTCCTTATTTTTAGATTTTGGATTTTATTTCATGCCTATCATGTATACCCATATGTTAGATCTTGATGTGTGACCCTTTTAATTTATGTATTTTTTATCACATTGTGGTAAATTTCATGGTTATTTTTTCACATCCTTATTGTGTGGTGAATCTATAGATTATTACCTATTTTATTTTAGAATTTAAATATTCCTGGATTTGGTGAAGATGGTATTATTTTATAAATACCAAATTATGGTTTTTTGTAAAAAGTTTTTACTATATAAAAATTCTTTGTTGACTAGATTTTTTTAAAGCTATAACTATTACATTCTTGATATCAGAACTTGTATAAATTCATTGGTGGTATCTTACTAGCCTTTGTGATGACAGCATAATTTTACCTTTAGGTGGTTGTAGATATTGTTTTTTAGACTTAATTAAAGGTAAGGTCATTATTTAGAATGTAGGTTTCTCTTGTTATCATATTTTTTATAAATGGATGGTTTGGTGGTGATGGATAGTCATACATGGACTTGTCTAGAATCATCATGCTTAATATTTATGGTTTCTCCTGTAATGATTGACATTGTATGTATCATGAAATATTTCTATTTCATACACCTTTTTTACATTACCATGTAGTGTACCATCTTGGGGACTTGTCCAGTTTCCTATGGTTGGTTTGTTACATTTAAAATAAATAGTAAAAATTAATTACCATGGTTAAGGTTACAACGGGTTTACCAGGTGTAAAACTAAAAAATATAAGGGGTAAAATTACCTATAAAGTTATCCAAATACCATTTTATGGAAATATTTTGAACTTATCTCATATAAGGTTTGATAATAATCCATTTTGGAGCCTTATGGAATGTGAAAATGCGGGTACACTTTATTATTTTAAAACATTCCATGTGTGTCCTCTCCCCACGTATAAAATGGAACCCTCTATCCTATCCTATTAAAAATTATAAAACCTCTTGGTTTATCAAATCCATACCCAAATACTTTCATTAATTACCCCATCACTCATAGAGGCCTTTTTTATCAGGAATCCAATCTTGGAAGGATTTTGGTGTAAAACTTATGAGCTTATCTGAAGAAGACGTATCATTTTCAACTAAGAATTTCTATTTTTTTCTTATTCCACCTCCTTAAAATATTGTTAAATTATGATAATATGAAAATGCTAGTATATCCCATATACTAATATGTTAACAGGTTTATTTAATAACCTATATTTTCCCCTTTTTCTATCAAATGGTAAATGAAATCTCCGATCATGTTTATGGAGGACTACCGCTTAGCAAATCAATGTAATTCATTTTCCATAACCACCTATGATATTTGGATATCAATATGGATTTAACATATGTAAATTATATTTATAACATAATTATACTTCTATAATTATATTATCACATATACCATCTTACTTTATATTCCAAGGGAACACAATAATGTCACTCATGTGAATAGAGGACTGCGACCTCATGAAGCGATGTCATTCATTCTTCACATAATCTTTACATGGAAGATAATAATGATAGGTTTAATGAATATATATTATATATATGACATAAAAATTATTTTGGAGATATAATATATTATTTCACTTTTTGTGTTTCATCTGTTGAGAAAATGGAAACAATGTTTATACATACATATGGTCTACCATCTCCATGAATGGTGAAATCCATTTTCTATTACCAACATTAATTGATTACTCCAAATACATATATTATTAATATATATGATATTTATCACATGGATAACTTTTTTTAGATTATGTAACCATGATTATAGTAAGAGAACCAAAAATACCAAACCAAAACATACATGAAAAAATTAGTTGTTACCCAAAAAGTAATATAAATAAGGAATTGTTAATAAACACATAATAAAATATCATAAATAAATCATATATGGAATGATAAAAAATAGAATGGTTCTTTAATATATGTATGATAAAATTATATTTATTATATAGAATATTTAAACATGTATGAAGGAATTTGAGACATAAGGTAAATGATTTTCATCTTAATTTTATTTCAATGGGACACCTACCTTATACACCACTTATTTCATTTGTGTGGTACACATAATACCCATGAATATATTTTATTATTATTAATATTAAATTATGGGATATAAATATGCATCTAATTTTCTTTATTTCATGGGTATTATGATTAAAAATATACCAAAGTGGTAAAGGTTTTCTAATACAACCACATTTTATCTGGATTGTTTATGATTATGTTCTGGATAATGAAATATTATGATATATAACACAAAAAAACTTGAACTCTCTTATACTCTTGTTATTTCATGAAAATAAATGTTTTCCATTCATTTTTATCTCTTTATGTAATCAAGATTCCAAAATAATATTTATAAGGAAAAATCAAATTTATTTCTCTCTTCAGTCGAAAACTATTCTTTTTCCATGACCATGTTTACTATGAAAATTTTACAACTATTCAATGATTGTTTAAATACATTTCTACCTATGATTGAATTTTTTAAAAATGTTTTAAAATGAATATTCTTATCATTTTATAAATGAGGTTGTTTTTTCTTTTAATGAAAATGTGAATGGAATATTTTTTTTAACATATGCAACATGAATAGAATTTTCCATCATTATAATAACTCAATTATTTTAATATTAATTTAAAAAATTTCAATGTTATTTTAAAAGAAAAAAATGTCCTTACTAATTGTGAAATATTTAGATTTTAAATATGTTGTTTGAAATGAAAAATGTATTTTCCCTAAAAATGTTTTAATAAACTTTTATAGAATTTCAATTCATCAACGATAATGAAAATTGGTTTTACATATGTTTTACTATGGATATGATACAATGGTGTCATCCATATTATTTATTTTCATGTTTCATGTTTATGTTTATAATAAAAATTTGTTTATAAAACCCATTTATTTTCTAAGGGTTATGTAATAATGAAATGATTATGGAACTAATTTATTCTATATGGGTTATTCTATGATTAAATGATTATACATACTATTTATTCTCTATGGGTTATACTATGATGAATGTTTTATGATCTTTTGAGACACATGTGTAAGATTTTCATTACATGGTGGGTTGGACTTATATATATATATCCAATACATTGGGTAATGTTTTATATCTCTGGATATAATGATGGGAAACATGATTACGTACTTGATCTACTGTGGGAAATATGCTAATGTGCTTGATCCATTATAGGAAATATTTGATAATGTTTGATCTATTATGAAATGGGAAACATGTGTTGATTCCTTATCGATTATGATCTAATGGACACAGATGATAAACTTGAAATATGAAAATTTTTATAAACTTATGATTGTTCTATACTTATATGACATAAACTTATGGTTCATGATTTATTTATAAAGATTTACCACTCTTGTTCATGTATTTTGAAATGATAATTTTTTATTCCACATATCATTTTTACGATACATGATAGTTTGGGTATGAAATTTTTATGTTATATTTATCATATAAAACCCTTATGCTTAACATATGATTTCATATGTTCGTGGATTGATATATTTCATGTTTACCCTTACTAATAATCTGATCTCAACCTTTATTTTGTTTTTATTCCCCTAGGTTATGAAGAAAGGAATTATGTATGATATGTACTACATGGGTTCTAGTTATTATCAACTTAGTGGGAGATGAAGTTGTTCACTTATGAACTAGTTTTTTATGTGTCCATGTTTCCAAATGCACTAGAATTATAATATTTTGGCATATATCATAATATTATGTAATGAATATTCATATATTATGATGTGATATCTATATATGAGAAGTTTGTGTCACTATAATGGTGTAATTTGGTTTAAGGTCACATGATGAGGAACAAAAAATGATTTAATTATTAGATTATGTAATATTTAAAAATGGTTATGATACATGAATGAGTAACATCAAGAGTATTCAAATCCAATTGAATATTTTCATTATGAAATGTATAAACCGTATCTCAAGATGTTTTAATCAGAATATATTCATACTAAATGGGGATATGGGGAATGACTATAAACCAAATTTGAGTGAGGGATACCACTACAATGTTGTAAGGGTATATAGAGATTGTAGGAACTTTTCTTTAAGACTATGATACATTTTGTTGTTAAGGATGAATATAGTGGAACCAATGATTATTATGAAACAAAGGTGTCCCTTATAATCAAATTAACTCATTATAAATAGTTGTGGACTGTGTATTAGGATTAAAATATATTTTAGAAATGAAGTATGTTTACAGAGATATGAGTATTCAATAAGTGTTTGGACACCCAAAAATTTGTGCTTTAATGAATTAAACACATATTAAGGGAGATGAAATATTTCATGTAATTGATATTACTTTTTCCTAGATCAGTAGATCTAGTGAGAAAAAATAAACTTTTGTTGGGACCTTATTATGGGCCCCATGATCGTTGTGCCATTTTTATCTTGCACTATAATAGTTGAATAATTCTTGGAAGAAGTTTAATTAACTATCAGAGACATAACTTTTTATGAAGACACCCTTTATAGGATTTCCTTATAAAATTTTTTATGTCTCCTTCCTTTATATTTAGTTTAATGGTTTAGTGATTTGGACCATTGGGGATATAGTTTAACATGGTATAGCTTTTTCTAAAAATGTATGTGGTTTAAGGTCACACAAATTTGATAGAATATTAAGATAGTCTATATAGTAGGGGAAGGTAAAACACAATGTGATTGATGTCCCAACACTAGTGTAGACCATCTTAGGGAGGTGTGAATATAGTCTATGATAATAGTTATCATACCAAAAAGTGAGACAATCTATTTAGTAATATTGAGGAAAAAAGGATATCAAGGCTAGGATAGATTAACCCACAAGGTGGTGCACATTATTTAGGGTCATGGTTCTTGGATGAAAAGTATGGGTGATTCTGAAAATTTTCATGAAATTCAAGGGATAAGATCATTCTAACATCTTTGAATAGTGAATAAAAAATATGTAAATCATGATATGTACTATTTAAATCAGGATTTTGAGATGGGAAAAGTATAACAAGGATGTACAGTAACCAATATATGAATTACAGGTTATATGAATTTGGTGTTAGAGGTATACAAAGATTAGAGGATCTTATTACTGAGATGAAGATGCCTTTAGTTTACATGGATGAATATAGAGACACTAATGTTCATTACAAAAAATATGTTTCCTTTGGTTTCAAATACAGTTGTTATCTATATCCATGAATGGTTTGTGGTGGCAAAAAAAATTATTAAATTAAGTGAGATATTTGGAAGCATTCCAGAGATGATCCAAATTTTTTGGTCCCAAACTAACCATTAATAGGTTTATTGTGGATGTAGATGGATGAAGAGTTGTGAATGGATCCAAAATATGTAATTTTCTTGTCATTATGTTTTCTAGGGTAATGGAAATCAAGCCACACATAGTTATTATAAAGGGTAACCCCTATAATGATCTTGTCTAGATGTATAAAAAGGTAAATTCTCATACCCTAATATGAGATTAGAATATAAATAATCTCTTTGATCATTCCTAGGTAACTGCTCTAGTACATAACCAAACATAGATATGTGGAGTCTAATCATTATGTTTTCTAGGGATAAATGAGAATTTAACCCTAGTGTAGGCTCTCATATTCCATGTATCCATACATGAATATAATTTCATATAGTGTAGTAATGATATGTGGCATTAAGTGTTTTATGGTCTTTTTGGATAGACCATATGTTATAAATTTAACACCATATGACAAGGATAGTGTGCCTCATAATTTATAGTTTCTTAGTTAGAAATTAAGTGTTATAGGACCCAAAGAATTGGGGATATGATAATTTTTTCTGGTCATAGGACAAAAGATCTAGGTTTCATTATGTTTCCCATAACACCGGAATCATGTAACGACCAGAACTATTATAAATAAAATTCATCTTTTTGATTTATTTAAATTTATCATCATGAAATATGGTTATAAAAAACACACGAACTTATATTTTATTATTATATCATATTAAATTTAAAATACTATTAAGTATATTTACCATTGATAATATAGTCATTGAACAATGATGACAAGATTAGTATAAATATAGGGTTTTAACAAATCCAATTGACATAGTCAAAGGAAGTGATGTCCTCAACCAGTTGGATCATACCCTATGAAGCGCATTTATCAGAGCTTTTGAGGGAGATATAATTTTTGAGATTTTCACTTGACCAATACCAAGCTAATATTCAACAACATAAGCATGAGTTAAACTGTTTATGGGAATGGTTTAAGTTCATTGAGATCACGACCCAAATCTTGTTCGTTGAACCACCACATGAAAGTCCCACCATCACGCACCTCACTCTTAGGAAATTTTTCTGTGTATTAAATAGATATGTATCAAGAACCTAAAAATATAAATATGTTTTTTTTAAATAATGAATATATTTTCAAGGACTTATTTTTTACATTATAAATGATTTTTATTTCAATTCAATAATACACAAATAGTGTTCTTGGTTAATATTAAAATTAATGTAACGAATTTATTTTGATGAATTAATGGATTTTTAAAAATAATAATATTTTGATAAATTATTATTATTAAATATTTTTTATTAAATAAAAATGATCATATTATATTTATGAAGTCAAATATAATTTTTATAAGGGTTCGAAAAATGTTATTGTCAAAAAACCCAGAATTTATTAAACAAATGTCGATTATATTTTAAAAGAGAAAATTAAAATTTTTAAAAAATTATTTAGAAAAAATGAATATTTTTTGGAATCATAATGTCTAAATTATCCAATGGTTAATTTTTCAAAATTCCATGAGACAATTTCATGTTCAGGTAGAAAATGAACATTGCATAAATATACTTTGTGTTATACATCATCGTAGTGACCAAAAAGTGATGTAATAATTACAATAAATGGTATAAAAGTCCGAATAAATATTTTAAATTTAAAACAATGTGATTTTCAGTTTATTTAATTTATTTTTAATGACATTATGAATCTTCCATAACTAAACATATATTTTAAGGTTTTAAAATCATTTCTTTAAGAGTGTGAATCACCTTCACAAAAGAAAGGGAATTATATTAATAGGTTCATCCCATGGACTTATAAAATAATAAAAACCACTCCAATTTTCTATAAAACATAGGATAATACTATATTATGGTTAGTGTTTTTGGATATTTTATTTTTTAGAGTCCAAAACCAAAATAATAAAGAAATTCCCCACTTTTCCTATATAAAATCACCCAATACACCAATTATCTTCACTAAAACTCCTTGTATAATGATAATACTCTTCCCTAAAATATCTATAGTCCTCCCATGGCACCCCTAAGATCTCAAGAATCCCCTCCCAATCTTTTTAAGTCAAAGACTCAAGTAAGGGACCTTCCTCTCCTTTCAATTCAAGCACCTTATTTAAAAATTTTCTTCATAATTAAAAATTATTTTGATTTAATTTATTTATAAATATCCCATATTTTACAATAAATGTTATTGTAATGATTTATCATTTATTCTCTATCATTTTGACCTTCACCTAATCCATTATTATTCCGACATTCCGTAATGGATTGTTCTCTTCTCATTTCCATTCAAGAACTTCATTTATATTATTTCTATGAAATTACGCTTTATTTTGTTGGGATATGTTCTTCCATATTACCCATATTGTATAATTAATATATAAATTATTATATCCCCATTTTAACTCTCATTAATCCTCCCATTATCATTTATGTACATCTGTTACCATGCTGAAATTTCATAAGGGATCTTTTTCATTCTCCTTTTTATTCAAGTATCTTCTTTACCGTATATAATTTATATTCATTTAAATAAGATTGTATATGTTATTATACATTATACTTACTATAAAATGGATTTCCAAACGATGATATACCATTTTTTCTCTCATCCATCCCTTTTATGAATTTTTAATTAAGAATGTTATGCTGTCGAAATTTCACTACGATTTTCCATGCCAAAGCAATTGTGTAGGGCATATAATACACATTTTTCTTTCAATGGTATTCACCTTTATAAAAATATACTTATTTATTTTGGAAATACATGTATTTATTCCACATTCCTTAATCATGGAATAAATTATGATGATCAATTAATCCATGTTGTTTGATTTATGTGGAACACTTAAGCATGAAACTGAAATGAATATATTGGGTGTTTTCAGATAGAACTCCAATACATTGGGTAATATTTAGTATCATGATACATAATGTTACAATATGTATTGGACCTGATTCCTTTATGGGAATTATTCCCCAGTTATTTATCCTACGTTTTATCCTGGACCTATGTTTATGATTCTGTGTTTTATGTTGTTTCCACTTGTCCCATGTTATGATTATCATGTTATATCATGCCTTATTATTCATGTTCATTTAATTCCTCATTTATATTCCTATTGTATAACATGTATCACTTATTCCATGTTTATTCTCTTATTGGGTTTTATAGATCACCTCTTTCATATGTATGTCACCAGGTTATACCATGTAGTTTTAAGTTCGAAAGAGTATTTTGAGCATGGTAAATATGTTTTCAATAATGATGTTATATTCTCTATTTTATGTTATTATATAATTTACCTAATTACCAGATAAAATATACTTATCAATAATCCAGTTTTTATTATGTGTATTCTAATTTAATAAATCATGTATTAATGTTAAATAAAGATAAGGTTTGTTATAGTTGGTATGAGAGTAAAATTTTAGTTATTTTTGGTTTTAGGATTATAAAACACCAATTAAAGCATAAAGGATAAGACTATATATAAGAAAAAGTCCCAAAATATTTGTCAGTATAGAGTAAGAGGTTTATTAAGAAAATACATACATGTCTGGATACTACAATTGGTTGTGGTTTTGGCACAGATGTACCTATGAGTAACAATTCAAACAAGGTCTTCTGGGCCTGACTCATGGTAACCTAGTACACAAAAACATGCCTTACTGCACACCTAGTTTAAAACTCTTGGGGGGATATCATTTGGTAAATTCATTAGCTCTTTACGAACCATTATTATTGGAATAAATAATTCCCATAAGAATATATGTTAGGAAATAGATCATGGATAACATAGATTGAAGCATATTGAATCTTATGTTAAGGGAATAAATGTAATTTATACATTGTAACTTTAATGCCATTTTATTCCCCTTATGTGTTTAATAGTATAAAATTCATTATCCATAATTTTAATTTAATTCTTTCCAATGGTTGGAAATAGCATGAATTAGGTAAACAATCAATGTGATGGGCAATGAGATGACTTCCCCAATGAGATGCCTAACTTGATGGGAGTAAGAATCACGAACTTTATGATGAAAATATCATTGCTGAATTAGGTTCTAAATATTATCCTAGATCAAGAAGAGTGCCCAAATCCTCATAATAGAGAACAATTTTTAATTAATATATTCATGTGATAATTGACTCCTACATTCAATAGATCATCTGACCCCATATTTTTTGAAAAATTGATCAACTCTACTGAGAAGATCTTCTCCATATTTCAATATTCTGAGAAAGAGAAGGTTATATTTCTTATTTATCATATTGAGGGAGAAACTGATCAATGGTGGTCATTGATCAAGAATACAAATCCTTAGGAAGATATTAATGTGATGGAGTGTAATGAATTCTAGAGAAATAATTCTGATAAATACTTTCATCACACTCTTTTACTTAAAATGGAAAGGGATTTCATTTCCTTCAAGAAAAATAGATGATTAATCTCTCAGGGTGTATGAGGAAAAAATTAAAAGTCATGCACGATATGCCTCCATCTTTTTTGTTACCCCCAAAATCATGGTTGAACACTTTTTTGGTGGGTTGAAACCAAATCAAATAAATTCCAAGTGATCTGTGACTTTGAATTCCATGAAGAAATTGTCTGATGTTCCCTCAATGTTGAAATGGAGATCAAACAATCTCAAGGGTATCATAGGGATAATAAGAGAAATGTGGAATTTACTTATAGCGGTTCGATGGAGAAATTGAATAGTGCCAAGAATTTTCAACATCCCACTTGTTAAATGTGTAGGAATAAGCACCCCAAATATTGGATAATGGGAATGAAGAAATGATTTAAGTGCGGGAAGAAATGAAAACTAGCTAGAAATTGCTAATAAGAGAAACCCGCTAATGTGATTGAGGGAAGTAATTCTCCATCCAACCCTCATTATATTTTTCATTACTTCAAATGCATGGGACTGGGGCATTTTTCAAACCAATTCCCTAATCCAAGGGTTTTTTGAGACAACCAACAATCTAGAATGTAGGAAGGTAGAGCTTTTTCCATCAAAAATGATGATGTAGATCCTGATAATTAAGTGTTTATAGGTATGATAATTATTCATTAAATAATAGAGAAAATACTTTTTGATTATGGTTCAACACATTCATTCATATCACGAAATTTTAGAACTATTCAAACACCACCCCAAAGCATGGAGGTATATCTGTCACTAAAAAGGGGAAATGATGATATTATTTCATACCAATTATATAACTCCTACAATTTTAATGTTTTGGGATTAAATTCCCATTGAAACTTTTCATTATTACTTTGGTGGGATTTGAGGTAATTTTCAGAATTTATTGGCTTTCCTGATATAGATCCAACATAAATTTCCATGATAAGGAAATCACTATCTGTATTAAAAATCGACCCCTAATTCTATACATGTGTAAAGAGGAGGATGAATATTCTTTATCACTTTGATCCTAGTAATGGATATTATTTCTCTATGAGAAATCATATCTCTCTCAAATGTTTGAGTCTAAGGAAAGAAGAATCTTCAAAGACATGAATATTTTGAGGGAATATGATGAAATGTGTCTTGAGGAATTGCATGGTGTTCCTCCTAGTTGATAGGTTGGATTTACAATAAAGATTATACCTAGGGTGTTTCCATTATCCAAGACTCTGTATAGAATGGATTTTGTGGAACTTGAGGAGTTGAAGAAACAAATAACGAAGAATACGAATAAAGGGTTCTTATGCACAAGTGCTTCACCAGTCCAATTTTAAAAAAATAAGGATGGTTCAATGATCCTTTTCATTGATTATCATGATCTCGACAAGATCATGATATAGAACAAGTACCCTCTATCTCCGATTAAAGACTTTTTTTATCAGATATGTGGAGAAAAATAAATCTCCAAGGAGGATCTTCAGTCGGGATATTATCAAGCATGGGTGAAGAAGGAAGATATCCCCACGACTACTTTTCATTCAAGGTACGAGCATTATGAGTTCATAGTGAGGTCATTTGGAATAAAAAATTCTCCAATAGTCTTCATGAACATTATGAATATAGTCTTTAGATATTACCTCAAAATTTTTTGGTATTATTTATAGATGATATTCTAATATACTCAAAAATAAAGGATAACCATGAGGATCATTTGAGAACTATGCTAAAGACCTTATGATAGGACAAGATTTAGATCATGTACAACAAATATAAGTTCTGGTTGAAGGAATTATCTCTCTTGGGGCATGTAATCAAATGAAATGGTATATCTATGGACCCTAAAAGATGGAACAAATTAAAGGATGGTCAAGGAAAATATCTATGATAGATATCGATAGTTTCCTTGGCTTATCTGGGTATTATTACCGATTTGTGATAAATTTCCCATGATTTTCAAACCCTCTTACCAAGATAACTCTGATGGGAGTCAAGTTTTCTTGGAACGATTAATGTTAAGAGAGATTCATGGAGTTAAAAAGGAGGCTCATCACTATGCCCATTCTCATACTACCCAAAAGTGTAGAATGCTTCATAGTATTCAGTGATTCTTTGAATAAGGTACTGGGAAGTGTGTTAATTCATAATGAAAATGTAATAGGCTATTCTACAAAGTAGTTGAAAGTTCACGAGAGAAACTATCCCATGCATAATTTGGAGTTGGAAGCTATGATATTTTCAATGAAAATCTGGTAGAATTATCTCTATGGGGATAAGTGTGATATATAAATGGATCAAAAAGGCCTCAAGTATATATTCACATAGAAAAAGATGAATATGTTCTAATGAATATGGTTAGAGATGATTATTTACTATTACTACTCAATACATTACCATCTTGGTAAAAAAAATAAGGTGATTGATGCTCTATAAAAAGGATCCCATATCTTTATCAATGATGATAATTGAGAAGGATCCAATCTTCTTAAATCTATACAGGATGGTTTTGGGAATAATAAAGATAGGGACATAATCAATCTTTCACAAATGATTTCTCAACCATCTCTTTTGGAATGGTTAAAGGATTCTCAAATAAATGATGTGGAAATTCAGAAGAATGTGGAAGCCATGAGAAAGGGGAATTTATTAGAATTTAAAATTGGTGAAGAAGAAATTGAGATATTTTGATCAAGAATATGTGTTCCATAAAATCTTGAGTTAAGGAAAGAACTTTTGGATGGTACACATTGTTCACCTTTATCCATTCACCTAGGAAGAAAAAAGATGCATCAAGATCTATGTGAGAACTATTGGCGTGATAATATGAATAAAGTGATTGATGAATATACATTAATGTGTCTAGTATTCTAGAAATTGAAGGCTTGAAGGAAAATTTCTAATGGGACGATGCAACCATTACTCATACCAATATCTAAATTGAAAAACATCACCACGGACTCTGTCACCATACTATTGAAGAAATACAGAGAAGATAATGCTACATGGGTTTCTACAAATCGTCTTACAAAGAAAACTGACTTTATTGTAATTTGAGAAGACTTATTATAGATTAACTCACATGGATATACATAAGAGAAGAGGAAAGGTTTCATGGAGTAACTCTATAAATTTTATCCGATCAAGATTCTAGATTCACCTCCAAGTTGTAGAAAAGTATCAAAAACACTATAAAAACTAATCTAAAATTTAGTACAGTCTATCATCTTAAAACTAATGGGAAATCTGATTCGATTATTCATACGCTGGATGAAATGTTGAGATCATGTTCTATGGACTTCTGAAAAGGTTGGACCAACATCTTCCTCCAGTTAAGTTATCATAAAACAACAGTTTTCACTAAAGAAATCCAATGGCTCCCTATCAAGCCCTTTATGGGAAGATGTGTAGAACACCTACATGTTAGGATGAAGTTGTAAAATTAAAACTACTAGGTCCTGAAATGGTCTAGGAAATGGTGAAAAATGTTAAGACCGTTCAACAACACATCAAGGATTCTCAGAGTCGCTTGAAGATCTATCATGA
Source organism: Viscum album (assembly GCA_963277665.1). NCBI lineage: Eukaryota > Viridiplantae > Streptophyta > Magnoliopsida > Santalales > Viscaceae > Viscum > Viscum album. The sequence continues at coordinate 726,876,143 of OY728158.1, read as the reverse complement.
CAATTATTGATAATACCTAGAGTTTGATGTTGGAGACATGGAATTCCTCCACATATATCCATGGAAGAAAGTGATGATATTTTTAAGAAGGTAAATCTTATTCCAATATACCTTGGACCCTTTGAGATCATTGATTTCATTGAGCAGTGACCTACCAACTAGAACTCCCAATGAACCTATCCCAAGTACAAGATGTATTCCTTGTATTCATCTTCAAGAAGTACATACTAGACCCCTAAAATTATCATGACCCATCCCAGAGGGGCTTGTGTCAGGACTACCCAAACCCACCTCTAATAGGCTAGGGGCTGGTGACTAGGTCCATGTAGGTATATCCTATAAATGGGAGGAATTAGCCTAAATTACCTATATGAAGACACACATCTCCATGACAAAAATACTTAAATGTAAAAACACTAAGTTAAAAATTCATAAAAACTATTATATCCCACAATCAGATTACAATAGTGAAAGTACTAGAATTTAAATAGGTACAAATACAAGCCCACCAAAAAGATTGTATTACCACAAGTCTGACCTATAATAAAAGAGGTACTAGGATTGCTGTCTAAAGAGCCGTGGGAACACACCTCGGTCTACTCGGTCTCACAAAGAACCGCCTGGTCTGGGTCTTCCGAGGAGTCCGTCGAATGTTTGACCGTCTATAAAATACATGACACATACAGTCAAATCCCATAAAGGGTAGAGTATAAAAATACTCAAAAGGAAACTCTAAAAGTACAGAGAAAAACTCCAAAAGAATACCACAAAAAATAAAATAGAGGCATACCATAAATAAATACCACACAGGATTACCATGAAGGGGTACCACAAAATATTACTACAAAGAAATACCACACAATATTACTAAAAAGAAATACCACACAGGATTACCACAGAGGATTTACAAAAGAGAATACCACATAGGATTGCCACAAAGGAATACCACATAGGATTTCCACATAAGAATACCACATAGGATTACCACAAAGGATTGCCCCACAAGATTACCACAAAGGAATGCCACACAATATTACCATAAAGGAATACAACATAGGCTTACCAAAAAAGAACACCATAGTGTTTTTCAACATAGTAATACCACACAAAAATACCACGTAGGAATACCACACAGGAGTTCCACATAGGAATATCACACAAGATTACCACACTAGAATACCACACAGGATTGTCACACAAGAATACCATACAAGATTACCACACATGATTATACAGTCATCTATACATAGGTATATGTCTAAAGAACATATGAAAAGGAAACCCATATAAACTCAATCCAACATACAAAGTATATAGGTAATCCAAAATCAATTACCAGACATATGATTTTTCTTGATGCACACTCGTTCAGGGACAACTCACTCCTGGAAACTTGATATCATTAGAGACACTCATAAAGAGGTCTAGCTCATTTGATCCCCACCCAAAGAGAATGTATTGGTCAAGTAAGACAATAAAAAATAGATAGGGTATCCTTCCCAAACATAATGAGGAATACCACTAACCCTATTTGGATCAATTTGCAATGTAGAGGTTCCATCCAAGACACACCGGGGAATACCACTACCCCTACTGATGTGGTATGCTTGGTGGAGGACCAATTCCCTGCTCTCAATGGTTATGTAAATTTCAAAAAAAATCCACTAGGTATGGTATAGGATCACACTCCAGTGCCATGGAGGGATAAATTACTCAATCTCAGACTCGACCTATAGAGGGGAATAAAATACAGTAACATGGATGTAATGTCGTACTGAACACTCAAGGAAAGGACCAAGGGAATTCTCTCCACCTATACTAGTTCAAACTAAAAACTCACCAAATTCTCATAAAAGTACATTCTTAATGTTGGGGTCTGAATGCCATAAATGGATCATCAAACAAATGTACCATTTGAAAGTTATGGCAGTTTGAAGTGTTAAAGGGGGGTAATTGGGAATGTTGACCGATCCACGGTCGGTACACTGACTGTGGTGGTCAACCACCATAGTCGACCACCCTGACCAAGCACCCCATAGCTACCATGGTCAAATTCCATGGTCGACCACCCACAGATTCTGTAGCCAGAAAGTAGCTTGAGCTACCGTGGTGGACCGTGGCCCGGATCCCACTTGGTTGCCCCAGGTCCAACTCAGGTCTAACACACATGGCCCTGTACATCTATCTCGGCCAGTTCAGCCCGACCTCCTCCATTGAGTCCTTGCTAGCTCTTCCTAGGTATTACATGATCTATTGTGCCCAACCTTCTTATGTGTGGGCTTCTTGGGTCGCCGCATGTGGGCCGCCTAGCTGCGTCTGTAGCCTCTGATCCATGTGGCCACTGGCTGTGTCTATCACAGCCTCCATCGTGGTACTCTCCCCCCAGCACTGTCGGCTCCCACATGGAATCCCACCGTTCTCTATTCCACTAATGTCGCTGTTTACGATCTTCACTGACTCCAATATCCACCACCTCCGGTCACCATCACCTCAGCCTACCTACGCTGCCTCCTCACCTCACCGGACTGTCCTGCCAGACCCATGTCGGTGGTCCATTATGCACACCACTGAGCCACTTATAATTCCCAGAATATGAAATGGCGGAAAATGTATGCTCCTTGGGTTCAGATCTACCCATACCAAACCTATTTTGTTAGTTTGTCTTCAATCTGGGGGTCTGATCACATTTGGATCCACCCCACAAGTCAAACCATGGCCATGGGGGTCCAACGACGAGGAACACGATGAATGGGGGAAAGAAAATCCCATAGAACAGCCTGAGGAATAATCCATATCCTCTGTTTGTGTTGGCCTCAATTCATTATTTTTATAAAAATAATGAAGTAGAATAAGTAAAACTCATAAAATAATCCCCACAATTATTAACAATACTATAATGATAAATCTGTGGATGAATCAATTTTTGGACTGATCCATGTTCATTATAAAAATAAATAATTGGGAAACCAAAAAGAAACAACTAACCTACCTCGATTCAGATCGCTTGGTGACAAAGAACGGTCATCACATCATTATTGTAGGTAAGCTATATTGAATAAGAGGTACATAGATCATTGATCCATGATATGTCCCTGTTACCTAAGAGAGAATCCACAAAGCTATATATAACAGTTCTCCATGGTTTCTGTGGTTATGTGACTAACCCTATAAATTCTTATTAACAATATTTTTAATGATTTTCATCCTCTACAACAACAAAATAATTTCTATGAAATTGTTTTACTCCTATTAAGTCCCTTAATTTATTTTTCACAAAAGACCCACACCAACTAATGTTAAGTCATGCCTAGGGAAAACACCAAATAATGAACTCCACGGTGGTCTCATATTTCCAGTATGAGTCACCATTCATTAGTTATTAGGATTTAAAAATCAAATAATTTTATTTAATTATTTTATTTATGGTTGCGTACTTGGTGATTTTTTCTATAGATGACCCACACTGACCAAAGTTAGGTCACTCCTAGAGTAATTCAGTCTTTATATGCTCAAATTTTCCCTTATATTGAAAAATATTGGCACCCTTTTAAGAGTTATCTCACTTTTTCAAGAAAAAAATCATGCATGATATTAAAAAGTTAAATATTTTTTTAAAAACATTTTGGGCACACGGAGTCTTAGTATCTCTTGATGCCTCAATGCTTAGTCTTGAAATAAATAAATATAAAATCTAAAAATAATACATGGAAAATCCAAGAAGTTGCATTCTCCCCACCTTGGGGCTTTACATCCTTGAAATTCAAAACAAGGGATACTCAAATAGAATAGGGTATTGAGCTTGAATCTGAGCCTCCCACTCCCAAGTTCTATCCTGAAGATTCCTATTCCTCCACCAGACACACAATAATGGAATCTCCCACCCATAAAAGATCATCTCTTATCTATCCTTGATCTGCACCGGGTATATAGAAAAAGTCACTCTATCCTTGATGTCCAACTCACCCTAGTTGATGATTTTTGATGGTTCATGCATGTATCTCCTCAAATATGACACATGGAATATGTCATGTACCAGATCTATATGTAGTGGTAAATATAAGCGGTATACCGCATCGCTTACTTTACACAGAATCTGGAACGGTATGATGAATCTTTAAGATATCAAGGAAGTGGGATGACTTGGTGAGTCGGTCAAAAATCACCAAGATGGCATCATGTCCCCTAGATATATATGGTAAACCCATAAATAAGAACATTTTTATCTCATCCCACTCCCATTATAACATCTCAAGGGGTTGAGCTAAGCTCACTGGATCTTAGTGCTCAGACTTCACTTGGTGGCAATTAAGGAATCGAGAAATGTACTCTAAAACTCTCTTCTTCATCCACAACCACCAAAACTGACATTCGAGGTCTGGGTAAATATTCCCCAAACTTAGATATAACTCCAAAGGGGATGTATGAAACTCCCTCAGAACTTCATCTCGTAATGCCACTGGTACTAATGTCCGTGACCTAAAAAAAACTTGATCCACACCTTCAGAATATCCATCAAAAGCATGCCCTGTGGATATTTGAGCATGTTGGGTCTCACAGTTGGAATCCCTAAGATATGCCTCCCTAACTCACTTTAATAGTGGAGTTGTGAAAACTATTGACTGGAGGTAAGTTTCTCTATCTCCATACACAAATGATAACTCCAATGAGGCCAAAAACTTGGACGCCTCGTTAAAAAACTGAAAACTAGATCGTCTTCTAAGAGAATATTCTACTATGCCCCCTTTCCTAATATTATAGACAATATCAAAGTTGTATTCCTAGAGGAACAGTATACAATGCCTCAATTTTATACTTTTCTGGATCCAATGTAACATCATCACCACTTCAAGAAACTAAAGACTCATAAAATCCATTACATCGAGGGTTAGGATATCTAATTGATGAGTAATCAGATTTACCCTCCTATGTATGATTCCATTCTATAATTCCGAAGTTTAATTTTCACCATTCAGGAAAACCTCATTCCACAACTCAGACACGTCACACTCTTCACCTAAAATATTCAATCTGAGGATCAACTATGGATAACTATTCTATAACCAGAATTATGCCATAAGGCCTTGATGCTGCTACCAAGAGATCCCAACTGAAAATCTCACCTCTAATAGTCAGGTCACACTGTGAGCACCCGTGTGTGATCATTGGGTCTCCTCTAGTAGGAGTCTCTAAGTGTGAGGGTTGATTAAACACTTCAACTAGAATATATGAATCTCAAAAAATATCCATGGAAAGAAAAGAATGACTAGAACCCATGTCTATCAATACAAAATATAATATAGAGAAGACACAGATTTTACCTCAAATCATTCCTAGATCCCCTGGGTCATATGCCTCAACCACATGCAGTTGTTCGCTCCCTTATCCTCCATATCCTTGATCCGGGTATGGAAACACTAGGGGTGGTGGTGTTAACATATCAAAACATAATCCACATCCATATTCTCTCATAGATTCTCTTCCACATCCTCCACCCCACAAATAATTATGCTCTTGACACTTCCACTACCTCGATGGTCCATCAACAGTCTCTTTGTTAGTAGTACAATGGGTTGGACAATCTCAGGAGAGATATCCTATATCATCACATGAATAACACTACATTTCTCTAGGCTGATTGGACCCACCCTATGAGCCCTGAACTATATATCCTCTATCCAAGGACCTCCTCTTGAAGCTTATCACACATCCAAGTCCCTGATACTGACATTGACTCTCTTTTTTTCCACTGATGATAACCACAAGATGTATCCACTTATCCAAGAAACTTTCCACCACCAAAGCATGATGAATCACCCCAACATAAGTAGGAATTCACAGAGGGATAACACATGCTCGTGTGTCCCTATGCAGACCTCGCTCAAAGGTCCAAGCCCTGAAGTATGGATCATGTATCATATCCACCGAGTACCTAGAGAGGTTGGTATACCTTGATGAATACTCAGATACTGAAATGTCATTCCGCTGGAGCTATATAAGCTCTTGGATAGGTCTATACCTTATCTTATAAGGTGATAAATCCTCTATAAAAAGGTTATCAAACTCTATCCATGGATGATTCACCTCATCATAAGATCAGGTAACCAAACTCGACCATCGCCCTGCTGAGCTATGTAGATGTCCTGCTTCCAGGACCATCATCTGATCTCCTAGTGTGCTGACTAGATAGAAAACTTGGGTTACCACCTCAATCCAGTCCCCAGTCACATATGTTTCGAGATCGCCTAAGAACCTCAGGGGTCTCTACTACTATAACTTAAGAAGTGTGCTCATCATGTGCACCTCATCCACAAGTACTGGGAGTACCATGTGATTCTCTACAAATGGTGGTATGGATAGTGCTCCACTTGGATGTTCTATCTCTGGTACAAATCCCTATACTGATGTCTCGTCACCCAGGGGATCATCCTCATTATCAAGCACTGGAATTCTTTTTGGATGTCTATTTGGAGACATCATAAAATAAAACAAGATATACCATGATAAACTGTGTGTATTTGTATATAAGAATCATGAAGGACATAGAAAACAAAACCATTCCTATATAATTCATGTTCCATTGTTTTTTCATGCGACCAACACATTCAGGTACCAAGTTGAAAAGCAGGTAACCAGATTCATGGTGTATGGATACATCAGCTGCCACCCCAACACTAGAGTCACTGGACTAAAATAAGAACTCAAAACACTTTACACTATCTCCCTAAACCAACCTCACACACTCCCAGTACTGAATTAGAACCAAACCTCCTCTGATAAAACTCTTTCATGACCCATCCCATAGGGTCCCATTCCATGACTATCCCAATTTAGCTTCCAATAGGCCAGTGGATGGTGACTTTCACCAAGTAGTCATATCCCACAAATGGGAAAAGTTGTCCAAAATTACCTATACACACGCACACATATTTTCTACAAATGCTGAAATGTAAAACACTAAGTAAAAAATGCATTCAAACTATTATATCCCACAACCAGAGTACAACAGTAAAATTAATATAATGTAAACATGTCCAAATACAATCCCACCAAAAAGAGTCTATAACCACAAGTCCAACATGTAAGAAGAGGTAATGGGACTACTTTATAAAGAGCCACAGGAACACACCTCAATATATCCTATCTCAAAAAGCACCTCCAGGTCCTGGTATTCCCAGTAATTCATCGAAGGGTTGATCATATTCACGAGACACGACACATGTAGGTAAATCTTGCATAGGGGTGAGTATAAAAATACTCAGTAGGACACCCTGAAACCAAAAATTAAAACAAAAAAGTAATAGAACAATGGAATACCATAATGGAATACCATAAATAAATACCATAAGATATTACCATAAAGGGGTACCATAAATAATTTCTGCAAAGTATTTCCATAAAGGATTACCAAAAAGGAATACCACACAGGATTGCCACAAAGGAATACCACATAGGATTACCACAAAGTATTACCACAAGAGAATACCACATAGGATTAAAAAAAAGGAATACCATATAGGATTATCACATAGGATTACCATAAAGGATTACCACCAAGGAATACCATATACGATTACAAAAAAGGAATACCACACAGGATTACCAAAAAGTAATACCACATAGAAATACTACACTATATTACAATATAAGAATACCACACAGTATTACCCAACATGAATACCACATAAGATTGAAACATAGGAATACCACATAGGATTAATACAAAGGAATACCAAATAGGATTACCTAATAGGAATACCATAGAGGATTACCATGTAGGATACCAAACAGGATTACCACATAGCATTATACAATAATCTCTACACAGGTACATGTATAAATAACATAAAACAAGGATATATACATATACTCAATTGAAGACTCAACGTATAGATGAAATCCACAACCAATTACCAACCATGGGATTTTTCTCAAATCACACTCGTTCCGGGAGTACACACTACTCGATCCATGATATCATTAGAGACACTCATAGAGAGGTCTAGCTCCTTTGGGCCTTGCCCAAAGAGACATATTGGTAAATAAATAATATGACACACTCAGAGGGAATTGTACCTAGACACACTGTAGAATACAACTAACCCTATCTAGATCAATTTTCAATTTAGAGGATCCTACCCAGACACACTAGGGAATACCACTAACCATACTATTGCAGCCTTTTAGATGGAGGACCAACACCCTACACTCAATGGTTATGTAGATTCCATAAAAAATCTATTAGGGGTGATAGAGGATCGAACTCCAGTCCCACAAAGGGATACAATAATCAATCTAGGAATCAACCTCTAGAGGGGACTATAATCCAACAACATGGATGTAATGTCGTATTGAACCCTCGAGGAAATGATAAGGGGAAATATCTCCACCTATACTAGTACAAACTAAAAACTCACCACATAATCTCAAATCTACTACCTCAACATTAGGGTATGAATGATGTATATGGATCATCAAGTGGATGTACCGTTTGAAAGTAATGTCAGTTAAAAGTTCTAAAGATGGGTCACCGAGCCTGTGGACAGAACGTATGGTCGACTGCCTCGGTCGACCGCCTGGACCGGCTACCCCGCCGCTATCACGTTCGACTTACCTAGTCGACCACCCCCAACTGTTTCTGTTATGAGACCACTAGAGGTACCTCAGTCACGATCATCCACCGTGGCCAAACATGGCCCAACATCGGCTTTGTCACTTTGAGTATGACCTGCTCGACCCAGCCCTCTTGGGCCAGGCCCATCTAGATCAGCTCTGTCAGCCTGTCCCAATCATCTTGGGCCCGAACCACTCCACCAGGACCAACTTAGCTCCCTAGTCCCAGCCTACTCATGTAAGGTCTGCCTATTCCTCCACACATATCCCACCTGGTCAAGCTCACAGGCTCTAATCCATACGGCTTCCAACTGCATCTCATGCGACCACCACCATGGTCTGTTCCAACAAGATTCTCCAGCTCTTATGCAGCCACCCTCCCCTCTCCACTCTTCCAAAATCATCACCTCTATTTGTTGCAACATTCAGTTGGCACCACCTCTAGTCTCTTTCACCTCCATTCACTTCCACCCCGGGCTTCCACCGCCGCTACCTCACCTCACCGGACCGCAGTGCCAGAACCATGCTGTTGGTCCCTTTTGTGGAATATCGAGCCACATCTGATGCCCGGAATTCTAAATGGTCATATATCTACACTCCTCAGGTCCCTATATACATAGAACTGACCTCTGTTGTCGGTTATTCTCTAATCTAGGGGCATGGTCATGTTCGGAGCCACCTGATGAGTCGAACTATGACCACGGGGGTCCAACGGTGATGAACATGAAGAAAGGGGGAAGGAAAAGAAAAAAAACAACACCTTGAGGAATGATCCTCACCATTTTTTCTTATTACACTCAATTTTTTTTCATTATAATGAAGAATGAATGAGAATAAAAAACACTCTCTAAATAATCCCCGCAATTATAAACCATCCTGCAACGATCAAACCGTGGATAAATCTGTTCATGGATTGACTTTAATTATTTTTGAAAATCAAGAACTTGGAAACCACAAATAAACAACCACCCTAACTCGATTCGAATAACTTGATAATGACAAATGTTCATCGTGTCATTGTCATAGGTAAGATCTTTTAAATCTGAGGTGCATCGACATCAATCCACGATCTGTCACTGTCACCTGAGAAAGAATCCTCAAAGCTCTCTCCAATTGTTCTATAAGGTTTCTAGGGCTATGTGACTAACCCTAGAAAATCTCATAAATAATATTTTTAAATATTTTCATCCGCTGCATCAAGAAAATAATTTTTATTAAATTATTTTATTCTCGTTACGTCCTGTGACAGATTTTTTACAAACGACCTACGATGACTAAAGTTGAGTCGCGTCTCAAGAAAACACCACATTACAAACTCAAAGACAGTCTATTATTTCCAATGTGAGTCACCATTCATTATTTATTAGTATTTAAAAATAAATTAATTTTATTAAATAGTTTTATTTATGGTTACACCCATGGTGACTTTTTCTACAAATGACCCACCCTGGCCAAAGTTAGGTCATTCATAGGGTAAAACCATCATTAAAAGCTCAACAGTTCCCTCATATTTATAATTTGGGAACCTGTTTAAGATTTATCTTACTTTTTTAGTAAAACCAAACACATGTTCTATTAAAAAGTTTAATATTTTTCATACAATTGTTCCAGGAACCTTGGGTCTCAGAATCACACACCATCTAAGCTCCTGGTCTTGAAATCATTCTATAAAATATCTAAAAATAGTACATGGAAAATACAAGATGTTACACACATTTACTCAATCTAGAGGGGCTACCATTAGGGAATGAGATTTCCTATGATGAGTAAACGATGAAGATCTAAAATTTTACAGAAAAAGTTCTATGAAATAAGACAATGCCCCTTGTCAAATTGTAGTGGAGAAAAAAAAAGTTTTATATAAGAAATGTGGGAAGTGGATGAGGTGATAAATCATAGTTACCCTTATATATTTTAGAGTCGTAAATGAAAATTTTGAGGGTGAAATTTTTTAAGGGTAGAAGATGGTAATGACCTGAACTGTTATAAAAAAAATTATGCTTTTTGATTTTTTTAAATGACTCATCATGAAATGTGGTTTTAGAAAATACATGCACTTATATTGTTTTATTATATCCTATTGTATTTAAAATAATGTTAAGTATCTTTTCTATTAATAATATTTCCATTGAATATTGATCACATGATCAGTATAAATATAGGGTTTTAACAAATCTAATTGACAGAGACAAAGGAAGTGATGGCCTCAACCAGTAGAATCATACCCTATGAATCCCATCTATCAGAGCTTCAATGGGAGAAAGAATTTCTGGGATTTTATATTGACCAATCCCAACATGAGTTCCAACAACTTAAGCATGAGTGAAACTATTTACATGATAAGATCAAGCTCATCAAGATCATGAAATAGACCATATTCGTTGAACCACCCCCATGAAAGTCCTGTCCTCATGCAGCTTAATCTTAGGAAGTTTTTTTCCTTTTTAAAGGGATATGTATCAAAACATTAGAAATATGAATATGTACATTTTATATAATAATGAATATATTTTTATTCTATTATTTTTTACTTTGAAAATGATTTTTATTTCTATTCAATAACCCATAAATGATTGTATTTGTTAATATTCGAATTCAATTAAGGAACTTATTTTTTTGAATTAATGGTTTTTTTGGAATAAATCATATTTTAATAAAATATGATTATTAAATATTTTTTATTAAATATAAATTATCATATAATTTTTATGAATTCAAATGTAGTTTTTATAAGGGTGTGGAAAATGTTATTGTGAAAAACCCACCATTTCATAATAAATGTCGATTTCATTTTAAAAGTGAAAATTCACATTTTTATAAAATTATTTATATAAAATTAATTGTATTTGTAATTATAATTTCTAAATTATCAAATTTTTTATTTTTCATAATTTTCTGAGACAATCAATTTTTTAGGTAAAAATTAAATATCGTACAAATATACATTGTCCTTTATGACATCATAATGACGAAAATGTGATTTAATAATTACAATAAGTCGGATCCATGGCCAAATTAATTTTCCCCTTTAAAATAATGTGATTTTAAGATTATTTGATTTATTTTGTAAAGACATTATGAATCATCCAAAACTGATAATATATTTTAATGTTTTAAAATCATTTCTCTAAGAGTGTGACTCACCTCAACATAAGAAAGGGAATTATTTTTATAATTTCAGACCTTGAAATTATAAAATAATACAAAACACTCCCATTTGGTTGAAATATGGGAAGAAAATGTGGAATGGTTTGTGGATATGGATATTTTATTATTTAGATTCAAAAACCTAAATAATAAATAAATCCCCCTATTTTCCTATATAAACCCACCCAATAACCCATTTATCTTTACTAAAACTCTTTTGAGAACACCCATACTCTTCTATACACTCTATAAAGTCCTCCCAAGGTTCCACCAATCACTCAAGAAGTCCCTCCCTAGCTATTGATGTCACACCCTCTTGTAAGGGACCTTATTCTCTTTCTTTCAAGTCAAGCACCTTATTTAAAATTTTTCTTATTAATTTCAATTTTCATGTTGTAATTTATATATAAAAAACTCTTATTTTCCAATGGATGTTATTTTAATGAGATATAATTTATTATATCTCACTTTTATCTTAACCTATGCCACTCCTTAAGTGATTTCTCTCTTCTCATTTCTATTTAAGAACTTCTTTTATGTTTTGTCTATTAAATTCCATTTGATTTTATTGGGATATGTTATAAAATATTATCTTATTGTCCACTTAATTTATAAATTATTATATCCCCCTTTTCACTCACATTAATCCCCCCATTATCCTTTATATACACCTCTTACCATGCCAAAATTTCATAAGGGGTCTTTTCCTTTCTCCTCTTTATTCAAGTACTTCATTACCTTATGTCTGTTATCTTTATTTCCTTATAATGTGATAGTTTATTATATATCCCCCTTAATGTAAAATTTCTTTCCAAATGATTATATACCCCTATCTCTCTCACAAATACCTTTTATTAATTTTTATGTAATGTAGTTATACTGTCGAAATTTCATTGGGATTTTCCATGGAAAAACAATTGTGTAGTGAATACCATACTCATTTTTCAACCAAAGGTATTAAAATTTATTAACATATACATATTTACTTCGGACTATCATGTCTTTATTACACATTACTTGATCATGGAATACATTACAATGATTAATGAATCCATGTTTTATGATCTATGAGGCACACTAAATCAGGAGAATGAAATGAATACGATGGGCATGCCTATATATCACTCTAATGCAATGTGTAATGTTTGGTATCATGGTATTTCCTGTTAGGATAGGGAGTGAACCTGATTCCTTTATTGTAATTTTTTCACCATGATGTATTGGCATGTTTATCCTTGACCTATATTTGTGATTCAGTTTTTTAAGTTGTTTCCACATTTCCCATGTTATGATTGTCATGTTATATAATGTATTATTATTCCTATCCATTTTATTCCTAATTGATATTTCTATTTTCTAACATGTATCACTTACTCCATGCTTATTTACTTACTGATAATTATAGATCACACTTTTCTTATATATATCACAATGATATCCAATGTAGTTTTAAGTTCGATGGAGTATTTTTAGCATGTTAAAGAAGTTTTCAACAAAGATGTTGTATTCCTTATATTATGTTGTTATGTAATGTACTTAATTCCAAAATAAAAAATAATTCTTGATCATCTAGATTTTATTAAGTGTATTATGATGTAATAAATCAATTATTAATGTGAAATAAAGAGCTTAATTGTTAGAAATAAAGAAACATGTAACTCTCATCATGTGAGGGACTTGTTTATGTTATAAGGTATATTAAATATAAAATATAATGATGAAAATGTGATAACATCCATAACATATCTAGAGAAAGGTAATTTTATTGGATGAGATAATTATTTATATTAGGTTTATGGATAATTAAATCTTAAATAAAGTTTTCCTGCATAGAAATGTCTCTTATATAGGTGTAATTTTTATATTGTTTAACCTTGGAGAAAGATTCATGTGATAATGAATATCTTGCATGGAACCAACCTTCATGAAAGAAATTTAGGACACATGAGGTATAATTTTATAAAAAAGTTACATTTTTATAGAATAGACAATATTCCATATAGTTTAAAGTCATACGATTAGGACGTCATTCTGTATTGTTTAGAAAAATTTAACCAAGATGTCATTCTATGAAGTTTAACATTGTGTGACCGATAAATAGAAGATATAGAAATTTTGACCTATAAATAGGCCTGTAAATGAAATATCATATTATAATTATTACATCATGTGACTTGGACTGGTCTCCTTATACTCAAATATGATGATTATCAATCAAACTAACTATATTAATCAACCATAACATATAATCTCACAAGAGTCATGTTAGTGTTAAAATTAAGAGATAGTTAGAATATTAAGAATATATTATGAGAGAACCTGTCATGGGTTTATTTATAACACACATCATTTAGTATAGTTTCACACATCAAGGAAATTGGTATTATAAAGTTAATATTCATCTATCTAGGACTATATTTCCCTATACTTATATGAATTATAGGCATGGTGTCTTAATGACGTCTCAATGTTGTGCTCTTCAAGAGAAAACTAAACAGAATGAGTGATTTTGAGAACTGGGATTTTGTAAATATTATATTATACTTCATCGTTGGACACAATATAGGAGATCTAGGTGTTATAATATATCTTACATTATGAGAATCAAGCCACATATAGTGTTATACAATCCTTGCATAGATCAAGCACAGACTCATGGGAAAGAATAAATGATTACATTTGAATATGATTTCATTGGATTAAATCCACTTTGATTGAAAATTATTTTAAAACTAAAATAGAATTAATGGTGGCATTATTTTGTGAAGAAAATAGATAAACCTAGTTTGAAGCACTAGGTGTATCTCCATATCTAGAGATTTCAAGAATCAATCTATATGGAGTTTTATAAAGAACCTCTATGAAGATCGAGATTATATATAAATGAGGGGGGGGGGGGGGTTTCCATTGCTTTTTACAATAGGTCCCATTATATAGTTCCAACGATAATTTTTTTGGGCATGTTAGACATATTGGTTACCCAAATAAAAAAGTGTGCTTCTTTTACGTGATAGGGACATTTTTTTATCCTGGAATAGATCTATGAATAAGGAATCATATAAAAATGATCATATGTATTTGGTTCAAATGAAAGTACTTTAGGTCGAACCAAATATACTATTCTAATATATTTTGTGTCACGATGAACCATATTTCACTCAATTTTATGTCATGAAATGAGGATCAAATTTAATAGAGTTTAATGTCATGTGGACAAGATGTTTTCCAAGTAGATTAATGTTTTTTGTAATGGACATATATTCCTTGTGGTTTAGCATCATACTTCTAGGGGAAAAAATTTATGAAAATTTATGTCCTACAATTAGGACAATTGTAAACCTAATGTGTTGGTATAAAAAATATTTCTTTAGAAAGATCATGTTGTTGGATAGCATGAAACACTCATCATTCATCCTGATGAGAGAGTAGGCTCTATTAGAGTAGACCTTGTGTATGGAATAAGGTATCTCACACATTAGTTTGTGAATTGTTGCCTTAATCCCAGGTATCATCAATGTTTTGAGAGACAATACTAATTATCTTTATAGTAATTATCAGAAGAAAACTCTCTTGTTGAATGATCATGAAATCTAGCTATAATGGATTTCTAGAATGTTAAACATGTGCAACATTTTCTCTTCATGTTTTTTCAACTCATTAAATCACATTTATTGATATTAATCTTTAGACCATTTATTATAGACATTGACTCAAAGTAAGGGTGGTTGAACATCAAAGGGTTGGAATGCCTATATCCTATATACTAGAAAATATGGGGCCACTTGGGTAGTATTGCAGGTTGTTGTGTAATAATCCCACAAAACATGTATAAGATTGTCAAGTAAGGATTTATTATCTTTTTCAAATATCTTATAATGGATGTTTGATAAAGTCTTATTAAAATACTTGATCTTCCCATTTCTCACTGTATTAAAGTAGGATGAATAGTTGGACTGAATGTTGTATTTCAGATACAACCTTTTTAGTTCAAGAGAAAATATTGGTATCATTTCCCAACCATCTTATGTAAAGGAAAATCTAGTAATGATATTTAAATTTATGAAATAGAGGAAAGCCTTTATTCTGAACTCTTTAAGGGATATATCCTTGGGCCATTTGGATAAAACATTGGTGGAAGTGATGATGTACTTTAATTTTTTGGTTTTGGCTATGGTATATGGTCCCATAAAAATTATTTCATATATATTAAATGACAACAAATATTTTTCAGAATAAATTATATTAGGGGTTCAGGAATAAAATTGGTGTGCATCTAGAAATATTGGAACCTCTTCGAACTACACCAAAATTTGGATTTAACAGTGGTTTAATGGTGGTCATTTATCAAACTTCCACTAAATAAAATTTAATTTTTTTATTGGTGGTATTTTAAAAACATGTGATAAATATTTACTAAAATTAAAAAAAAAATCTTTATTCCCTCCCCCAATCTATTTTTACCCTTTACACCCACCCTCAATCCATTCCCCTTACCACCACCACTCTCACATTCACCACCTCCAATTTCACCCATGTTGTCAACCATGCAGTCTCCCTAAATCCCCTTTCCCCCTCTATAGCCCTCATCCCCTATAGTAACATCACTCTATAGGCTTCCTTTCCCCCTTTTTTCATGATAGTCACCTATTTTCCCCCCTACCAGTGCACTACTCACCCCCTTTGTCCTTTAGGATACCTCACCACTACCCTCATGCCAGTCATTTTCCCTCTTTTCCCCTTCCATCACTGGGCATCCCACACCATCAAATTTTTTTTAGTACTTCTATTTCCCATCTAAAATCAATATTTAATTAAAATTATTAATAGTATTTTTTTTTAAAAAAATAATCTTGACTATTTTTATTTGTATTTTTAGGTGTGTTATAGAAATATACACAATTAATTCATCATATATGATAAATCTTATAATTAGTTTATAATTAGTGTGATTTTTAGTTTTATGATGAGCATAACTTTTAACTTAATTAAAATCTATCATATTATTTATTTCAAAGATAAAACTGAGTAGTTTCATTATGTATCTTGATGTGTATTGTAAAAATATATAAAATTAACACATAATATATGAGAGGATCTATAATTAGTTTTCAATTAGTGTTTGACTGTTATGTTTACAAAGATGATTCACTTTTCATCTCAATTAAAAATTTATTCTTATGTTATATATTAATATAAAAATGTAACAATTTTGAATGATTTTTTTTATTTTTTACCAATAAAACCCAGATGAAATTTATCACATTTTGTAATATAGGTTTCTTCATTAATATATATAATTTTTTATAATAATAAATTAAATTATCGTTAAATAAATATCTTGTATTATAATTCTATTGAATTATAAATGATGAAAATTTATTTTTTAGAAAATATTACATATAGAACATGTTATATGAAACTTCTCATTATTATTTTTATGAAAATGTAATAATAGGATATGGTAAATGAGTTGATCATAGTTTGTTTCCCACTAAATTAGTAAATGTTCTTTAAATGGTATAATATTTTTCATATGTTTTATTTTTATTTAATGGAGTTTAGGAATTTTGTGACATATGGATAAAATTTAGATCACATTATAATAGAACACACCTCAGTATGACTAGGGATTAGATGAGTTTTTTTAATTTTGAGATTTCCAATTGATCCATTGATGGGGAAATAATTTGTCTATGACCAAAATGTAAATCTACAAGATGGTTTAAGAGATATGAATCTTATGAACACTTTGAATTGAATATCTTCGTAATATTTTTGTGGGATTTGGAATGGTGACTAAAATATTATTTAATGTTTGAGAACTAATTTAAATCAATATAATGAGCTCCAAACATCATTAATAATAGAAAATGAAATCCAGAACCTTATAAATGATGCTTTTGGAATTATAGGTAAACGTCGTCACTAACAAAACATATTAGTTTAAACAGATGAGGGAAATACAAATAGTAACATAAAAATTATGTTTGGGGACCATAGGAGAAGAAAATTATGTTTTTCACATATCAGTGGATCCTCTTCGTGATGTTGTAAAGACAAATGTATGAGATAGATTTACTAAGAAGACAAATTTGTTTTTTGATTTAGTTAATGATGTAAATTAGGAGTTGTATGGAGTATTATTGAAATATTCAAGACATTATTTTTCTATAGTTGTACCGTATCAAATGCAAATGAATAACCAAAAATAAAGTGATGCACATGATATTGAAATTTTAGTATGATTCTTTTATTAAAGATTTTATCCCTTAGTCTTCTTATGAGGTGAAAAATCAGTTAACATTCTTGGTCTGAGTTATAAAAAAATATTATTGTCTCAATAATTTTATGATTTATTGGGGAGAGGATTCTAGTAGATAGGGGTGAAAAAAAATGTTTTCATTTTGATCGAATATAATGGGTAATATTGGAATTATGAATCAACATAATATTATGAGGAATTAAAAAAACAACACCCCTACAAAGGTTTTGAATTTCTTCAATTTAAAACATCGATTGAATGTATTATTCATGTCATTGAAAATAAAAAATCTCATGAAGTGTCATTATATATAACATAACAATTATGGTTTAATGTGATATTAAATAGACTCAAAATGGTGGAATAAATTTAATTCATTACATCCAAATTTCTCATCTGGTCTTAAGAATGCATGATTGGGATTATCTATTGATGGATTCAATCTAATAAATAATTTGAGTATCAATTATAGCATTTGGATAGTTGTTTTGATCCCTTATAATCTACATTCATGGATGTGTATACAACAAGTATCCTTTATCATTTTGATGACTATTCCTAGTAAATATTATTTGGAATAGATATTGATGTGAATTTTTATCCTCTAATTGAATAATTCTTGGAGTTATGGACAAACAGTGTTTGAATGTATGGTGCATCTTCAATAACAATGTTTAAAATACACACTGCTCAAATGCGGACCATTAGTGACATACCTAGACATGGGAACTTATCTGATTGGAACGTTTACATGGTTTTGGATTTTCCTATTGTAAATTTGATTTTGAGCATGGGTAACTACCTTACAGTAAAAAAATGTTGCTTATTGTGACATCAAATATTTATCGATGCATCTCATAGATTTCAGTTAAACAAGTCAAAATTAAATGGTTACATCGATTGTAGACCACCTCTAATTTTTTACAGATTCAAAAGTATTCTAAAACCTAGTAAATATTAAAGGGTAATTTTAAAAGAATCATAATTTGAATGATAGTGGGAAATGAGTTTTAAGTGCATCATCATTTGAAATCAAAATAGAATAATGGAAGAAAAAAATATATTCTTAAAACTTCCATATTGGAAATTTAATTTTCTGCATCACAATCATGATCTTATGCATATTGACAAGAATGTTTATGAAAATTTAATCATCACATTACTTAGTGAATGTGGAAAATCAAAGGACAGTCTCAATGATCACAAGGACTTATAAACAATGAATATAAAGCATGATATATAGCTAGATGAGAAAGGAAAATATTCTTTAAAAAAGATTCAATGAAAATTTGGGAGAAAGATATATTCCATCTAATTTTAAGACATGTGAAAGTATCTTATGGGTATTCAATTAACTTATCGATGTGTTTTGACTTAAAGTGTCCTAGTTTACATGGATTGAAAAGTCATGATTCACATATTTTGTTATATAAATTACTTCCATTGGTATTGCATAAATTTTAACTAAAATGGTCAATTTAATTATACATTAATTTGGAACATTCATAAAACAAAAATGTGAGAAAACTCTATAATACTATGATCTTGAAATTCTTCAGGATAGATTTTTACTAGAACTTTGTGCAAAAGAAATGATATTTTCTCCATCAATTTTAACTTTCATGATGCATTTAACTGTGAATTTAGTTGAGAAAACTAAATTAAGAGTTCATGTACATTATTGATGGATGTATTCAATTGAGAGGTAAATTATTTATATGTTTTTTATCTTATGTAAACCATTATGGACACTTTATTTAATATATAAGTATGTTTTATTCATTTTATTTCATAGATACCTTTTTCATTTGAAATCATTTATAAAAAATAAAGATCATCCTAAATGCAATATTATTTATGGATATATATTATAGGAGTGTATTACATTTTGTTCTAGATACTTGGATGATATTGGGAAAATAATAAATCAAGATTTAAATATTGTAAAAATATTGAATCAATATAAACTAAAAAGGAACAAAAAAAATATTTCTTACTACTGACCAACCAGTTGGGAGGATCTAAAATATTACACTGATATTAATGTAATATTTACAAGCCCATGGATATGTGAAATTGAACAGTAAAATTGAAGATTCATTTATTTATGAGAAATCAAGAATGAAATGAGATGGATATAACAATAGTTGTTAACAAAAAGCTTGTAGAATGGTTTTCATTCCATATAAATTCATAAATACTAATATCAATAAAGTTATTAGGTTTACATATATAATTTATAAATATAACAATTTGCATTAATTGTTTTTATTATGAATACAGATATTCAAGTTAATTTGTTATAAGACTTGTATTTTCTGGCTCATGGTCCTCTAAAATAGGATAGAAATTTTAATACTTACAATATGAGTGGCTTCAAATTTCATACAGTTGATTAGGAATAGTGTGAAAAACAAATAATAGTGGTATATTTAATGTTTCTAAATAGGGATACTATGGAAATTTTACTCATATTTTCGAATTAAACTACCAAAGTCATTTTTCAATTTTTTTATTCAAAAGTATATTAGTCAACATTACCTAGGGTATTAGAATATATTCCTTGAAATTTACTTTTTTGAAATGATCTCGCTTGATGGATGTTGATGAATGTGGATTACATGATTTTTATATCTTTTCATCACACGAAAAGACGATATATTATGTGGAAGATTCCATGGATGAAGGGTGGAGTGTTGTTATTCACATAAAACAAATAGACTTGTATGGTATGGGTGATGAAGTGGAATATTTTTCCTCTAACATTTCATTCCATAAAAAACAAGAAATTGGCTTAATTTTCCACCATGTTATTTAAAATATTAGTCTTTCAATGATTTATCAAGTTGAATAAGTAATGATGGATCTGGATATCAACATGATTGAAGGATAATATTTTTGTATATGCATTCATACATTAAATTATCAAATATCTTTGTTATATGTTACTCATTTCCAATAATGTTGATCTCTTATCATTTTTAAATTAATTTTTATGCATGATTTTTTTAATTTTTAAAATGTAAATGATATATTTTTTTTATGTGAAATCATTCTTTAAGATATCTATATTATGTTTGTCAATACTATGTATATGTTATCATTTATAAAATTATTTTTCTACCTAACTATTTTGAAATATATGTTCAGAAGTTGTTTTTACTTTTTTAAATAATTGGAATTCCAAAGAAGTGGAGATTCACTTGTTTTAGTTAACTACCAGTTGAAATTCCTGTTATAAATAAGCTTTAGCAAAGGGGCCCCGTCGCAAATAGCCCATTGCAGAAAACGCTATCACAAATACCATTATTTTCGACAGGCCCGTCGCAAATAAGTCTATGATTATATGCATTATTTATACACAAACTTTTTCGCAACAGGCCCGGCCCAAATTGTTTTTTCTACGGGCCTGTCGTCCATCTCATATATATATATATATATATATATATATATATAACGTTCTGTGACGATTCCGTTACAACAAAGTATTTGTGACGGGTAAGTAGTCTCGTCGCAAATATGTTTTTTAAAAATATTTATTTAGATTATTTTCGATGGGGTCCCATCGCAAAAGGCCCAATCGTAAATAATAAATTAATTTTAAAAAAATAAATTTAATAAAATTACGATTGATGAATAAATAATATTACTATTATTAAAAAAATAAAAAATATGAAAATTCTCAATATTCCCAAAAAAAATAAAAAAAAATCATAAATTATTATTATTATTATTATTATTATTAAATAAACAAATGTTGAAAACCATAATACTAAAAAATATATTTAATAAAATAATATTAATATTATTAAAATAATAAAAAATAAAAAATATTAAAATTCTCAATATTCACAAAAAAATATAAAAAAATAAAAAAATATTAAAAATTAAATTATGAAATATTTCCACATATATAAAAGATATAAAATGTAAATAATTCATATTATATTGTTAAATTCAAATGATTTTGACATAAAAATCACTGGGGGGGGGGGTTCGTCTTCTGGAGGAGGTGGAGGAGGTGAAGGAGATGGTGGAAGAAACTCAATCCCTAAACTACGAGTCAGACGGTGCATGTACTCCATCTGCTCGTGATGCTGCTGCTGCCGTCGATGTATCTCCTCCCCATGCTGCTGCTATTGCTGCTACCATTGATGCATCTGCTCTTTGTGATGTTGCTGCTACTGCTCCTGTCGCCGACACATCTCTTCTTTCTACAAAGTCTATATAAGCTCAGCCTGAGCTCGCAACTCCTCCTAATACTGTGAGCCAGAAGATGATGCCTCTTTACAATATCCTCTCGATCTGGATGCTGACATCACAACAGTACCATAATAAGTACCAGAAGTCAAATGAGAGTCGATAAAAACTACTCTCCCCTTCATAAATCCATACTGAGTCGCCTGCATCTATGCCGCCTCATCAAAATGGTGAGCACTGGTCTGCTCAGTCATCTCGTCCTGACCCTCAGCCTATGTCTGAGAGGTCGCAGCCTCATATGACTCAATCAATTCAAATTTAAAATTAAAATTGTGAAAATATTATATGTAGTTAATTGTCAAACTGAAAAAATAACACTAACCACAATCTGACGCTGAATATCACCTCTAATATCTCTAGTGGCTGGATCAATGTATATCCTCCGATAAATGTCATACTCCATAATATCAGGATGCTCGACTGTCTACATAAACATAAAATAAACTGTTTATATTTAAAGTTATATAAAATATTAAAAAATATACTTACCAGATGCTCTCTATGCGAACTGAATGTACGGCTACTAGCTCAATGTGTCACCTCCTATCTCCCCCAGTTCTGTCATCCCACTAAAGATCTCCTTTGAAATCCACCACCCAACTAGTGTAAACATAATCCATCCCAAATGTGAGATAAAATGTACTCTGGTTGGTGGGCTCTAAAAAACTCATCAAATTCTGTCACTCCTGCTTTTTAATGGTTGTCCTTCTCAAATTGTGCAAAAACTGACGGAAACAGTAATGCATAGAAACCTACCATGCCACGTGGATAGCATCGCGCATGCTATCATCGATAGGATACCATAAACCCTTCAAATAATATATAATATAAAATTGTTAATAAAATAAATTTCAAAAGAAATATTATTTATTTACGTACCAGCCAATAATGGAACATGTCACATCACACATCAACAAGAATCTGTTCCCATGTGATCCATGGCTAAGAAAAATAATTGCGCAAGATAGCACTCCCTTTTCCAATAGCTACATGCTCAAAACTGGTAAAAATGAATAAATAATCAAATAATTAGTATATATATAAATAAATTAATGAAATATAACTAAAATATACATGTTACCATACCTCTATGTGTGTGGATAAAAACCAAGATGTGGATGTTGTTCTGGGATAGGGTCGGGAATCATCAATCGTGCAAGACCGCGCCCCCTCTGCGTACCCCCTAAACTGCTAGTAGGTTGAGAGTCAGATGATCCAAAATCCCCCTCATCCAACAGTAGGTCAGCCTCTTGCAACTCGAGATATAGCTTAGGGTCCATTTGAAACACAAAATTATTGTTGTTATCAGATAGTTGAAATTAACTATTATATATATTTATATATATTAGTTATGATTATAACCATCATTTAACTATTTCAAAGTTCATCTTCATCCTCTTCTCCATAGCTTTCAATGATAATATCTTCATCTTCCACCTCAACATCATGAATATCCATATGATTTTCAGTTTCAACATCTCTTGTCATTTTAGATTCATTTGTAACATCATTAACATCTTCATCACCATCGCTCCTTAATTGTGGGGTGTCATCATCGATATTCACGTCTCTTTGTGAATCAGATGGATTTTGAGGAGTCTCTTGAAAAATTTCAATTCCTTCCACTTCAGTGGAACCACATTCAGTTTGAGTAAACCGATTTTCCCGAGATTTCATTTTTATTATGCTCCACCAATCGCTCAAGTCTCTTGAAGTAGCACAATACTTTTCATAATAAATTTTATGTGCCTGTTGAGCAAGTAAAATGGTTCATTTACTAAAATAAGACTTTTATATTTAATATCGACGATTCCATGAGTCGGATGAACATGCAACCCTCTCTCTGTATCCAACCACCGACATTTAAACCTTGTTATATAATTCTGTCCAAGATAACACAGCTCAATAATTTCATCCAAAATGCGATAAAATTCAACTTCTGTTTCTCTGTGATGTGATCCTCTAAAGAAAATTCCACTGTTCAATTTTTTTGACTCCCCATATGCATGTTTATGAAATCGAAAACCATTCACCAGATATGAATTATAAGATTTAACCATTTTTGATGGTGGGTTACTCAATATACACAATCGCTTATCAATTTTATCAGCATATTGAGACACCTGAAAATTTGTAAAACAATTATCAATATAATAAATAATAAATGGAATTGATATTAAACCATCAATAATTTATGTTACCAGTTTTTGAAACCATTGAGAATTTTTTTTCTACGTTCTTCAAGAGAAGATGCTGTAATTTTTGGAAGTTGTTTCTTGATATGATTATCATATAACCTAAAAATAAAATAAGTTTAAATACTATAACATAAATTATAGAATAAGTGATAGAAGCACTCACAGGACAAATGATGTCATTTCTTCACAGTTGAGAAGAATGTATGTATGAGCTCTGTGATGTTCATCATCTGAAAGCCATCATTCATGAACTCCACCGAAACCAAGATTTGGTTGATTAAAAACTATTAATTGATTTTCCATTTATTCATTAACATTCCCCTCATTTCATCCCATGCGATTGTGTTCTGAGGGATATTGAGATTCAAAATAATGAGAAGAGAAAAAAGAAATTTCCTCTTGCAAATAAGCTTTAGCAATTGAGCCTTAAACTGATGCTTTGTTACGTACTTTTTTCTTCAATTTCTGCATGCATCTCTCGAATGGGTACATCCATCGAAACTGTACTGGACCTCCACATTTAGCTTCATGTGGAAAATGTAATATCAGATGTTCCATTGAGTCAAAGAAAGCTGACAGAAATATTTTTTCCAGTTTACATATAATTACAACAACATCTTCTTCCAGTTTTCTTTGTGCATCGTAGTCTATTGTCGCTGCACAAATGTCTTGAAAAATTTATGATATGTCTATTATCGAACCCCAAATCATATAATTCAACAAACCTCTGAATCCAATCAGTTTAAATCATTCCATTATAACATGACAATCATGAGTTTTGAATCCAGTAATATAACCATTCTTAACACATCTGCCCAAATTGGAAGAATAGCCATCTGTAAGTCTCAAATCTGCAATCCAATGACAAAATAATAAGTGAATCTCTTTGTACAGTGTATAAGCTTCTTCTGGCTTCATTAAACTCTGTGATCTGACATTTTAAAATAGTTCAAGTTCTGGTCACCTGCAAATTTGGGCAAGATCTAATCGTGCCTTTATAGTAACTATGTTCATACCTGGTGTATCCAAAACTTTATGAAATAAATTATCAAAACAGTTCTTCTCAATATGCATAAAATCTAACATGTGGCGGACCAAAAAATCAAACCAATACGAAAGATCACAAAAAATGATCTGTTTTATCCAATTATGTTCTTTCCCAAGGCCACGAATCTTCTGTCGGTTTACTGTAGTCCAAATGTGATGGGGGCAATGAAAATACAACTGCTTTTAACTCTGTACCTGATATCATATTTGGAGGTTCATCCTTTTCAATTGTACCTTTTCTGTAATGAGATTTTTTCCTCTGAAAAAGATGATCGGTTGGAAGAAATCTACGGTGACAATCAAAATAGAAAGGTTTTTTTCCATTGACAAGCATAAAGGCTTTGTTTTCTTTCATACAGTAAGGACATGATTTCAGACCATGTGTACTCCAACCAGATAACATTCCATATGGCAGAAAGTCACTAATCCACCACATCAATGTAGCTTCTAATATGAAATTTTGTTTTGCAGCAACATCATATGTATTAACACCATCACTCCACAATTCATTTAACTCATCAATCAATGGTTTCAAATAAACATCAATATTATTTTTCGGATGTCCTGGGATTAATAGAGTCAAAAAGATATAAGTCTCCTTCATCAACATCCATGGAGGAAAATTGTACAGAGCTATAAAGATAGGACAACATGAATACTGACTACTATAAGAACCAAACAGACAAAAACCTTCAGTAGAAAGACCCAATCACACGTTTCGGGCTTCTATAGAAAAAGACGGATGCAGACGGTCAAAATGTGTACATGAATCACAATCAGATGGATGATTCAGAATTTTATCAATTGAAATATTGGTTTTGTGTCATGACATCATTTATGATGTGTTTAGAGACATAAATAAACGCTGATACCTGGGTGTAAGGGGGAAATATCTCAACTATTTTACTGGAATCGATCTAGACTTCCCTGGTTGAGTTTCTTTATACCTCGATTGTCCACATGTGGGAAAACTATCCAATGACTCATTTTATCCAGAATATAATATTCAATCATTTGTACATTCATGAATCTTCTGATAACTATGGCTCAGATTACGAATCAACCTCTTTCTCTTATAGTAATTTTCAGGCAAGACATTTCCTTCAGGTAATAGTTTTTTAACCAAAGAAAATATATGATCAAAATAGCTGTTTGACATTTAATTATCTGATTTAATAGCCATAAATTTTGAAACCTCTTCTAATTTTCTTATTTTGCGACAATGATATAATGAATCCTCAGCATACCTCAACAACTCATAAAATTCGGATGGTGCCAACCCAAAATTTAAATAAATATCATCTTGAGTTTCAGTTTGTTTCACAAATGGACCTATAACATCATGTACTAAATTTTGAAACCATTATGGATCTAGAATCAAGTTATTAGGATCTTCTCTGGAACTGTGTTCACCATGTTGATACCCAAAAACATAATCTGGTTGAAAACCAAACCACAAGAGATGTCCTCCAACCATGTCAAATGTGTCAAACGTTCTTAGAGCACATTTTTTACAAGGACGCTAAATTATGCCTTCTGAAACATATTCTGGTTTCGATGATGAAAATGCTAAGAAATCTTCAACACCCTCAATATAAACAGTATTTAAACCAGAACCATTTGGATTTATGCATTGATTTATCCAAGCGCGATCATCTAATAATGACTGATGTCGACTTCTTTGTTCCATATTTTTCTACATAAAATATAAAATCATCACTATTTTTGAATAATTTGAAACTATAAAAACACAATCCAAATTATTACTAATTATTAATAATTATTACTAATTATAACAATTTATTACTAATAATTGTAATTTATTAAAAATTATTACTAATTATTACAATTTATTACTAATTTATCAATACTTACCAATACTTAAAAAAATTAAAACTACTTGAATAATGAATGGAAATTTGGTAATCATCATTATGGAGATGATTACAAATTTTCCCTTCCTTATCCAAGTAGTTTTCGTTTACTAATTATTTCTAATATAAAAATTATATTATCAATATTTATGAAAAAACAATATTGATTTTATTAAAATAAAAAAAATTATAAAATATTAAAATTATCAATATTCGCAACAGACTTTTCTCTATTCTTAACATGTTTAAATATCAAAGGGTCACCAATTGTCAAGTCATGCATAATAAAAAGTTTGTGTTAGCCATGTCCAATGTAAACTCTATAATTATACTTGCATGGTTGATCACCTCGCAAGTATTGTTGCAATAGGACGACCAAAGTAATGTCATTCTTGTCTCTAAGAATCATCTTGCTCCCTTTACATATATCATTCTTCCTTAAAAATTTTAGGGGTTATCAGTATCTTTCCCTTAAATTTTTAAGGAAGAATAGTCTATGTAAATGATCATGTGAAATAATTCTTATAGATGAGAAGGGCATGACTTGGGTTGTCCTATTGCAACACTACTTGCGAGGTGATTAAACATACAACAATAATTATAGAGTTTACATTGGACATGGCTGACACAAACTTTTTATTGTGCATGACCTGATAATTAGTGACCCTTTGAGATTTGAACATGTTAATAATAGAGCAAAGCCTATTGAGAATATTGATAATTTTAATATTTTATAAATTTTTTATTATTTTAATAATATTAATAATGTTTTTTTTCTAAAATATTGATAATATAAATTTTTTATTAGTAATTACTACTAATTATATCTAATTATATCTAATTATATATAATTATATCTAATTATTACTAATTATATCTAATTATTACTAATTACATCTAATTATTACTAATTATACCTAATTATTACTAAGTATATCTAATTATTACTAAGTATATCTAATTATTACTAATTATATCTAATTATTACTAATTATACCTATTTATCACTAATTATTACTAATTATTACTAATTAATACTAATTATTACTAATTGTTACTAATTATATCTAATTGTTACTTATTGTTACTAATTATATCTGATTTTAGCTAATTATTACTAGTTTTAGCTAACTATTACTAATTTTAGCTAATTATTACTAATTTTATCTAATTATTACTAATTATTACTAATTATTACTAATTGTATCTATTTATTACTAATTATATCTAATTATTACTAATTATATCTAATTATTACCAATTGTATCTATTTATTACGAATTATATCTAATTATTACTAATTATATCTAATTATTACTAATTATATCTAATTATTACTAATTATATCTAATTATTACTAATTATATCTAATTATTACTAATTATATCTAATTATTAATAATTATATCTAATTATTACTAATTATTACTAATTATTACTAATTATATCTAATTATTACTAATTTTAGCTAATTATTACTAATTTTAGCTAATTATTACTAATTTAAGTTTATTATTACTAATTATTACTAATTATATCTAATTATTACTAATTATATCTAATTATTACTAATTATATCTATTTATTACTAATTATATCTATTTATTACTAATTATATATATTTATATCTATTTATATCTATTTATATCTATTTAATACTATTTATATCTATTTAATACTAACTATATCTATTTAATACTAATTATATCTATTTATTACTAATTATATCTATTTATTACTAATTATATCTATTTATTACTAATTATATCTATTTATTACGAATTATTACTAATTATATCTAATTATTACTAATTATTACTAATTTTAGCTAATTATTACTAATTATTACTAATTATTATTAATTATATCTAATTATTACTAATTATATCTAATTATTACAAATTATATCTACTTATTACTAATTATATACATTTATTACTAATTATATCTATTTATTACTAATTATATCTAATTATTACTAATTATATCTATTTATAACTAATTATTACTAATTATTTCTAATTATATCAATTTATTAATAATTATATCAAATTATTACTAATTATATCTATTTATTACTAATTATATCTAATTATTACTAATTCTATCTAATTATTACTAATTATTACTAATTAATACTAATTATATTTAATTATTTCTAATTATATCTAATTATTGCAAATTAACACTAATTATTTATAATTATCACTAACAATATCAATTTTTACTAAAAATAAATATAAATAAAAATCAATTGAAATCTAATTTAATAACAACTAATAAACAACAATTAAAATTAACATAAAAAAATAAAATATATATAAAAAAAATAAAATATATATTCCTTAAACTTTGATATTCTGAAGGTATTGGTGCCTTCCAATTGCTCTCATATAAAAATTTTAATTAAAAGAAAATTTCTCCTTAAAACTGAAGAATGAAAAGAGAGGGAGAGGAAGAAATGAGTGATTTGAAAAAAAAACGGGTGAGGGTATATATAGGTAAGATTTGTTGCGACGGGGTAATTTGCGACGGGCCCCGTCACAAATACCCTCGCTTGCATTAATTACAGTCGGCGGTTAAAAGGGTACTTGCGATGGGGCCCATCGCAAATAGTTCCCGCCGACACCCTTTTTGCGATGGGACGACATCCCGTCGCAAAAAGCTATTAACCGCCGTCGGGTATTTGCGATGGGTATCATCGCAAATACTCTTGCGCGGTTTGGCGCGCAAGCCACGTGGTTTGGCGTGCAAGCCGCGTGGATTTGCGCACAAGTCGCGCCAAACTATTTGCGACGAGAGACATCTCCCCGTCGCAAATACTATTCGCATGGTTTGGCGCGCAAGTCGCGCCAAACTATTTGCGATGGGAGACGAAAACCCGTAGCAAATAATTGGTTATTTGCGACGGGATTCGTTCCCATCGCAAATAACCCGTCGCAAATATTGATTCTTCCTGTAGTGTTATGCTCCATGCATCTAGCATATGGGACTCCCTCTATCTACCTCCCATTATCATATGCCATGCCCACCAACTCCCTCTTTTTAGTGTCTAATGAACCCTTTGTATCCCCCCCAATTATTATCTTGCACACCAAATCCCAATTCAACTGGTTCAGTATGCAGCAACCCTACAAAGAGGGAATTGGTGGTCACTCAAGTTTATTTACAAGTATATTGTAGGGTTATGATTATAGGTTTAAATTTTAATTTGAATAAAGTCACTGAATTTTTTATTCTAATAAATTATTTTTTTCATAAAACATAGAAGCAATGCTACTACTGATACAAACATTAACTGATCATGTATGTTGAGTCTAAATGGATTTAAGATATATTTCCCCATTGATTGTTACGGAGTCCCCATATATGATGTTGTGTAAATATTTGGATAGATTATAGGCTAGTTGGTTGCTATGTCGATGACCATTGTAATTACAAATTCTCATTGGAGGGATATGACTCAATCTTGGAAGAATGAGGTATTTGATTCCTAGATAATGAAAAATTTGATACATCATGGACCAATTCAAAGTTATTATTTAGCTAAATTATAATAATTTAAAAAATAATATCTTTATATATATATTATCCCACATTATCACCACTAATCATATCGCATGAAATTGGACATTTCTAAAATTTGAGAATGAAATGGAAAAAATTTAAACAGAGATTTATAATAAAATAAGTGATACATCATTAAGTACTCAACAACTATATGATAAGGTACCTAGAGGAGTACCTAGAGAGAAATGAATAGTTTTTTTTGATAGCCATCGCCATGAGAAGAACTTGGTATTGAAGAATATATTATTATACTAATCTCATTATATATAAACTACAATTAAATTACATGTTATCTATTTCAAGAAGTTTTGAGAAAAAATATTTCAATATAAGAGAAGCAAATCATCCCCCGCACTATTAGTTCAAAGAGTTTTTCATGAAAAAAATCCAATATGGTATTATTTTCATTCGTTCAAATATTTATATGATAATATTATATGATACATTTATTAAAATTTAAATATCGGAGCCCTAGTAGCCTATTGTTGGTGGTTACTATATTACATTGGTACTGGATTCAAGAGACCACATCCCAAAGAACCATTTATTTTAGAAGTCTTGGTATACTAGACACAAACAAGATTCCCATATTATATTATTAATATAAAAATATAGTGTAAGAATCATTGTTTAATCCTTGTTATCTTCTATAATATCCTTCTTTATATCTTGGGGAAAGGAAAATAAATAAAAGGTGAGATCAAATTCTCATTTAGGGAATGTGAATTGTAGAATCTATCATAGAATAAGGAAGGAATATTCAATATGGAAAGTGAATAACTAAAAACACAATAAATTTAATCAATAAATTGAGAATGAAGAATAATATAGAATGATCAAATAATTCCATATAAAAAATTACATGAGATTGAAACATATCCATGTATGTCATAACTATTTAAATAATCACATGGACATCAATAACTATTTTTGTAATGATATAATTCATAAAGCGAGACACTATAAACTTACTATTGAAGCCTCATGCCAAGATATCATAAACATACTAACATGGACTCATTCTAGGAAATCATACATAAATGTGTAAGGAGTACACAAAATACCCATGACAGTTTGTCTCATGAGACTTACCAATACATCAAGGGGCTATATCATGCCCCACCGATAACATACTAAGTCTAATTCATTCATCATATGAAATGAAAGAATAAAAATTCAATACAAAATCAACATAAACATTCCTATTAAAAAACAGGCATATCAAATGTTAATATTTCACCCGTCAAATTGATCAGAAAACATACAAAGAAAAAATAAAGATGGTATCATGACAACATATCCCCAGTAATGTATAAGAAACATTAAGGGCTATTGTTTTTTATAAATAGAAATATCATAAAAAGATCACTAAAAAATCATGGAGAAAATAACTTTTTAAATTTGAAAATAACTTTTAAAAACTAAATTTTTTGAAGATATTAGTAAAAAAACATTATTTTAAAATACGCTTTAAAACATGTAAAGGAATATTAAAATAATTGAGTGGTCATGATGGTGGGAAATTATATTCATTTTTTATAAGTTAAAATAGAACATTCCTTTCACACTTTTCTAAAAAAGTTAAAAAGTACCTCATTCAAATAATGACAAAAAGATTCTTTTTATACCATTTTATAAAAGTTAAATATGGGTAAACATTTCTATCATAAATTATTATAGTATAGTAAAAATATTATTTAAAAAAATTTAAGGAGAATATGGACATGGAAGAAAAATATTCCCGTCCTAGTAGAAAAACAAAGTCGGTTTCACATGAAAATGTGATTTCAGTATCTTGAGTACTTAAAGATAGGAAAATTAAAGTAAAAATTGTAATTTCCAAAAAAAACCAATTTATAATAAAATATATTAGTTTTAAGATAGAAATTTTAAATAATCCCCCTTGTGAATTCTTAAACAAAAATAATCTTGAAAAATGATGAGATTTTGAAATAAACCCTTACCACTTTGTTAACTTTTGAATCATGATCCCTATGAAAGAAATTAATTATAATGAAGAATTAAATATAATTAATATAAATTTAATAATGATATATCATATCAAGGTAGATATATATACACTATATGAAATTAAAAAGTGGTGAATATTGTATGTCTTGTGGAAAAAAAGTGAGATGAGAAAACCTTTACAGTGATTATAACTTTGAAGTGAGAATTAATCAATGAAGTGATTATGTGTAAGAAATGTAAATCCAAAAAAAATAATTTTAAATACCCAATAAATTAAACAAATTCTATTTCACATATAATCATTACGTAATATAATCAATGAATATTTGATATAATCGAATGAAAGAAAATTAAGTTACGAGACACTTACCACTTGGTAACTTTCAAGTCAAATCCCCTTAGATTAAATAATTTGAATGGAAACATAAAATACCATGAATTATGAAGGATTAATAATATAATATGAAAAATGGTAAACATATACACTGTATAAAATAAATTAGGTGTATGACATTTATATATGCCTCATTAATAGGAAATTGAGATGAAATCCATGACCCTTAGACTGATTCATCACGTGCATTATTTATCATCCTAAATAATAAAAACATGTTAATTATTTACTTTAATAATAAAATTTCCAGGTTTATTAATCCTTTTATTTTATTTATTGCTATGTTATATTTATTTACTTAATTAATTATGTTCACATCTGACATTTTGATGATATTCAGTTCATATGTTCAAAGTGACTTTAGTAGGTTGATTGTGGTAAAAGTGGTCATTTTTACATAAAATATAGAATAAAAATCATGAAATTATTATAATTTTTTTACATAAATTAATATTTTAAATCCAACCATGAAATAAGTTTATGAAAAACTAACTGTGTTATAATTATGAGACGGTAAGTCGTATATACGAAAGAGTAACATTTCCATTTTTCAACCATCGTGATGGAAAGAAGGTAAGTATTATTATATCTTTATATAATTCTAATGGTATCATCAATACCATATTATTTATTTAAATAAACTTATATAATTCATCCATGTGATCTGGTGATGGAAAATGAATCACATCGCTTCGTGGAGGGGGTAGTCCACATGTACACATGAATGATATTATCATTTTCAATGGAATGAAAGGTAAGAAATTTGATAATATATTATATTTTCAAAATGATAAATATGATATGAATATAATATATAATTCTTAAATAAATCATTATAACCATTTTATATGGGCAATTATTGAAAATTTATGCATCAGTTCGCAAGGTGAAAATTTCACCGAACACACGAATAGTGGTTATGTTTCCTATTTGATTGAAGAGGATATGGATACTAGGAATTAAATTAACCTAAATATGTATTTATATATATATATATAATATAGTAGTGTTATTATTTAATCATGTTTGAAGAATATTTTCATGTGGTAGAATAAAAAATAAAACTAAAACAGTCCGTTAAAATCAATACCTCTTCTTCGGACAACCTCCCTTACTTCACTCCTTAATCTATATAAGATTGATATTATTCCAAATATAATACCCATATTATTATGGGAGTTATTTTAGGAAGGGATTTTAGAATGTATTTTCTAAACTAAAAATGTTTTTTATGCGTGAAGTAAAGAGGAAAAGAGGTTCCATTTTATAAGGGAGGGGAGGGGCACTCTTGGAATTTCATAAAGTATTAATACAAATTAATTTTCATATTAAAATGGTTCAAAACTAATATAATTATAATATAATAAGATTATGATTTGATATAATTTCATCCAATAAAATTTTGATACTTTATATTAGGTATTTACCCTTATCTATTTTTTAACCTACATTAACCCTTTTTAACAATTACTGTGATAATACTGTTTTTACTCTTTATGGGTCAATATTATTACGATAAAATAAAATTTTCCCATAAATAGACCATGGTTAATATTTTAAACAATATAAAAATAACTTGGCTAAGGATATGTTTTTTGGTAATTCTAAATCATTTAATAAAATATTATTTATTATTCAATATCATTAATGTCATTTTTAGAACTATTAATTTTATTTGACTTTGAAAACCACATGAAAGAAAATAAATTAGAATATAATCCATTAACACATCAATAAAATATTATATTTTTCTAAAAAAATTATGAAAATAATTAATTCATTCAAATTATATTACTTTTTATACTTTTAATATCATTTATTTGTATTTCTATTAATTGAATAGATACCCTATCAGTGTTACATAAGAATTTAATGTAATTATTTAATCACTAAAAATTAAAAACAAATTAGAATGATATAAAAAAATTATTTATATTTCAAATGAAATAATTATAATTGAAAATATCAACTGTTAATACCTATGTAAAAATTTAGAGATAATAAATCAAATAGAATGACATTTTTTACATTTCTTTACAAAAAATAATTTAAAGGAAAATATCAAAGAAATATTGAATAAAGTTTCCATATTTTAAAAATTTTAAAGAATAAAGGTGAAATATTCTCATAAAATAGGACATATAAAAGTTTTATGATAATTTTTTATCCTTATAATATTATTTTTAACCTTAATTATCCAATTTACCCTTACCATGGTGACAAAAATTTACTATGGGTTATATTCATGATATCTGAATTCAAAATGGAAACTATTTAAAAATTTTGAACCAAATAATTATAAATATGGAATCAATTTTAAAAGATTCAATTTCTATAAGTGGTAGAAATTAATTTAATATTAAATCACAAAACATAATGAAAAACAATTTTTTAGAAAAAAATACCCTTTTAAGGATAAAAGGGTTTTTAAACCAAATTAATGTATAAAATTCATTAAAAAGACTATATTTGGATTAAATTTAATAAAAATGAAATAATTATATTTTAAAACTAATAAAAAATAAAATTTTACTTTGTGAATATTTTAAAAGAAAGTATAGTTTTCAATAAAATTGTTATTTTTATGTATTCAATGACATATCAAACTTTTCAGAAAAACATTTCAAAATTTCACCATAATATAATTTTGATATGATGATTTGAAAATAGATATCATTTTTGTAAAATAATGTTTATAAAATTTCAAGAAATTCATTATAATATTTTCACATAGAAAGCAATAAAACCATTTCTAAATATGTATTTTTTGAAATAAAATGACATTACAAAAAATTGATTTATTATTTATAAAAAAATTATCAATACATTTATATATAGTAAGACCATTATATATATTTCATGATGTATTTAATATTATTTATACCTTCCTATTTAACAACTAGGTTATAACAATCATAATTAAATAATAATATTTCATAGTCCCTTTAGGCTTTGTGTTGTATGTCATATACACTACCGAACATTGTTTTCTTTATAAAATATCAAGGTGTTTAATTCTACCCCATTTAAGAAATTGAATCCTCATAATTTTAACTTGATCTTGATAATAAAGGGTTTGAAAACAGAAAATTCATTCTTTGAAACCCAACATCTTAAAATGGTTAGTAAAACTTGTTACTGAAAAGGGAGAAAGGGAAATAAGATAGTCATTTGGAATAGCATATAACTACGTTT
Organism: Viscum album; assembly: GCA_963277665.1. Lineage (NCBI taxonomy): Eukaryota > Viridiplantae > Streptophyta > Magnoliopsida > Santalales > Viscaceae > Viscum > Viscum album. The sequence continues at coordinate 726,839,616 of OY728158.1, read as the reverse complement.
AAAAATAGGATAACATTAGTAGAAAGTGAAAATATAAACATGTAATAAAAGTGTAATGTCTAAATAATTATTGAGAGTGATAGATATTATTTATCATTATAAATTGAATGATCATGAGAAATCTAATGACCAAAAACCATAAACAAATGTTGTGAAAAAAAGAACATTGATTCGTTAGAAATGGATGTAATTGGATAATTTTTTTTCCAATATCCTTTTCCAAAAAAATTCTATTTACTTTAACATATAGACTAAGAAGTTACAGAAATATACTAACTTTAAAAGTATAATTCCATCCTTTAAAAATTTCCACTACAATGTCATATTTTTATCTAAATAATGTGTATTCAAGAAGAATTTTTCATTCCTGAAGCACTGAAATAAATTTTTTAACAGATCACATAATCCAAATAAGGATAAAAATATATTCTTCTTACCTTTATACTTTAAATAAAACCAAAATTGTTATTATAAGGTAAGATAATTCCCCTAAATAATAACCCATCATGTTAATAAATATGACATTAATCTCCAAAGCCTCAATAATAACACCCAAAGTTCAACTAATATAATTTGATAAATAACTAACCAAAAAATTATTTAAAATATCCTTAACCAATTTTGATTCCAAAAAAATATAAATATTTTGTCACATATTCATTTGAGATTAATTTAATGTTTATCTATATTCAGCATTAGTTACTCATAAAGTTATTCACCAAAAAATCTATATTCCCTAATCATATAATCTCCCAAATATTATAATCATTTATATAAATTAATTTAATAACCATAAATCCCTATTAAAATCATATATTCTTTAAAATTATAAATCAACCTTTATTCCTAAAATAAAATTAAATAATATTTTTTACCTTAATCATATAAGGTTTCTTAAAATTACAGTTTTCTTCTTCTGAAATTATATTAATCACTTAATAAACAAATCACTTTTCAATGTCATGGTTATTTATACAGTAAAACATATGTTAAAAAAATAAACATAATATTTATCTATCAAATTATTTAGGTAAAAAGTAATTTCATACTAATCAATATATCACACAGGCCAGTTGTAGGCATTACACTCATATCTCTCTTTTGTTATAGATCCAATCCCTACGACCTTCCTGGATATGATGGGATTTCACTTGGTTTGTGGGTTTTCCTTTTTATAAAACTATATAATACCTATAATGTTTCCAAAAAATATTAAGAACATCCTAAAAAATGACATTAATCACCAAATCAGTATTTAAACACAAAGGATTTCTACACAACTTATTATTTCCACCTAATCTTAATTACATATTATTACCTTAACATCACTGATTAAATTAACCATAAATGTTATTGATTAATATAAACTTATTCCCACAAAATATTAAATCATTGTTCCTCAAATAACCTTTTCACTCAAAAATATACTAAACCAAAGAGTTGTATTCCCAAAAATGTATTTAAAAATATCATTAATCGTGAAAAACTCACATCACATAAAACCATAAAATTAGTATCCATGCCACTAATTTTGTGATCAAACATAGAATTATCCACCCAATTAACTTTAGGTTTATACCATATCACACTAGAATATCATGGGTTTCCATATGTTCTGTTCTATCATTCATCATATTGGTTGATAAAGAAAATGTCGATTAACCCAAGCATGTCCCCCGTGAGTGTCAAACTAGATGAACAGTAAGGGAAAACTCACTATACAACAAAATGATGGATGAGAAATACTCAACCTACTCTTTATGATGTTATTACCCATATAATCATCTATTACAAAACCACATCCACTTGTAGTGTATATATAAGGATTTATTTTTAGGAAAATCACCTAATTTGTACCCTACCAAAACATTAGGATGTTATACTATACTTATAATTATCCTCAAATTCAGTCATATAGTAATTTTAAATAATATATGTTTTCTTAAAACATATTAATATGGTTTTTATTAAATTTAAAATAATACCAACTATAATTTCTTTGACCCTAGCATCCCTGATTCGGTGGTTATTTTATGATATTGGTACTAGATACAAGTGATCACATCCCAAAGGACCGAATAGTTATGTAGTTGATTAAATGAACTTATATATATATTGGATTAATTTATTTAAAATTTAACCATATATTATTTAAAAATATGTTTGGTTTTGGATTGTTTTTCCATGGAATAGGAACTCAAGACTCAAAGGAGGACATGATAGAAAACAAAAATAAATTATATATTAAACACCCTAAATCAAAAGTACACAATGTGTATTCCACTAGAAAACAAACTACCGTCCATAAATCTGGTTTATATGATGTGAAATAGGTACACAAAATGAATACCATGTACACATCATGAAATTTTTTAATATGAATCCCAACTAAGATATAGTATTTCAATGAATTAATTGACATGAAAAGTTGAAACATGGATCCCGCCTAACATACTAGTCATGATATCTGCGTGATCTTAGATATTTAGATTCTTTTTAGGATCTGAAGTACATCATGGTAAATCCAGTTTCACAACATGATAGTCTTGGAATAAAAGTCATTTATTGAATTTTCATGACGTGAATAATTTAACCATCATGAAACTCTTAGCTTTATAAATATTCTAGCAATTACCAACGTGAAAATAGAGCCGAACAGTACTGAAACCTTAAAATTTTCATCTTCATTTCTTCCCATCATTTTCATAAAATTATTTTTATTGATTTCCTTTCCCATTTTAATCATTCCATGTTAACACTTTATGTTTTTTGAAATTGTATTTCCTATTTTTTGGTTTTGATTGTCTAGATTCAATTCCAATTGTCATTCAACTTCATCCATTATTGGGTTATACATTTTTTATTCATTAATGTTAGTATTTGATTGATTTCATATTTATTCAGTTGTGTATTTAATAATTTAAAAATATTTATTTATTATGTCTAGCATGTTTCATGTTTCCTTTCATTCATTTGACACTATCATGTGCGGTAAATCTGTAGGGGTTGTGAGTAAGGGTGGATTTAAACATAATGAATTACTAAATCAAAACTTGGTAACCATGTTTCTAGTAATTAGGTTATAAAAATTGTTTACCCCACTCATTTAAATAACCCAAATCTAGGGAGATGTAACTGAGGGATCCTAAACTAGTTGGAGTTGATAAATCTAGGACCAATAGCTTTTGATACTTTATTCCTTGAGGCCATGATTATTGCACCAAGTGTTTTATAATATCTAGACCAAATAATAGATTCAACTTGCGTAGATATAAATGGTCAGACCAAAACCAATTGGTGACCTTTTCATTGCTTCAAAACCTAATCCATAAGTCTATTTCAAGCTATATTTTGGATTATCTCTTTCCTATGCCCTAAAATTTATCTTGAACCCTTGTTTTTTGATCAGAATTAAAACCCAAGATATGTAGTTTTACTATAACCAAACCTAAGATAATTCATGAGTAATCCTAATTTAAGGTTATAACCATTTGATTTGCTGTTTTCCAGCTATAATCCATGGGTTCAACCCCACACTTCCACTGTGCTATGAATTTTTAGCTAAGTATAATTTGGGAAATATTAATTACAATCTAATCAACATCTACATGTAGTCAATGATGCCATTTTGGTTGATAAAATTTTGGATCCATTATTAGGGTATTTATATGCCTTAGAACAGTGACCTTTAGTATGAACCTTAGATTTCCTCACCCCCTTATTTTTTCCCCTTTATTTTTACAATTTTTTTCAAATAAACTAGAACCTACTACATCTATTCCAAAACCTAGTGCATGTGTCGGGGTCCTTTGACTCATTCAAGTATACTTGATGCTCAATATAATATTTCTTTCAATATTGAAATTGAAATATCTACTTCAACAAATAGATGTTTCATCATAGTAGATAATCATGATCCCACTTCACCAAACCCACAAAATGATCAATATGAACTTCCTGAATCATAGGGAGTGAAACAAACATTTCAAGAGTGCACCATCTTAGAATATGGATTGTCTACCATCAATGGTGTTACTCCCAACATTTTTCACCCCCTACCCAAGGTCATAAATTTTAAATAAAACATTAACTCATCTATATGATCCAGAACATGGGGAAATTTAGTGGAACTAAGAGCAAAGATCCACATGATCACATCTCCAATTTCTTAAAATTCTTTGACGCCTTTAAAAATCAAGGTCTATCATTTGACACCGTTTGAATTCGTGTTTTTTCTTCTCCTTTTTCTACAGATCCAAGGATTGGATAAAAACCCTTTCTCCTGAGTCCATCATGAATTGGGATGATTTAGGAAATAAATTTATTGATAAATACATTCACACAATATAAACATGGAGTCTTAAAAATGTTATCCAATATTTCAACTGGGAAGAAGAATAATCAGCTTGGGAGGATTAGGACAGTTTTAAGGATTTAACTCGTAAGTGCACACATTAGAGACTCAATGTTTTTCTATAATTTAGAACTTCATACCAAGGACTCCAACCATACTACCTTATAGTAGGAAGACTCCATTGATAGGTGGATCATGTTCAAGATTCCCAAAGTTGTCCAATGACTCTTATATGAGGTCTCTCACAATTCTATTTTGTAAAAGAGTGATAGAGAAATTCCTTGAAATGAAATCAATTATGTTGAAGAGAATAATATCCTATTAGCTCACATTGAAGCTCTCATAAAGAATCATGATCCTTCCCAACAGCCTATTCCACCATTTCCACCTCCTTCTCCTATTATGGATATCTACGAATGTAAAATTTGTAGAGACCCTCACCCATATTATGAATGTAGATAATGGATGGAAGATCCTAGAATTCAATATTGTAATTATGTTAATTATAATAAAAAATCAATAGTTTCGGCAGCCTCAACAATATTATCAACAATATTCTAAGCATATACTGAATCGACATCCATAGGAACCCAAATTAGGTTATTATCAACATGGGAGTGGTCAAGGACCACCTTCAAATTAAGACCCTCCTGGTTAAGTCCCATATAATCCTTCTCCTAAAGCCCAATATAGATTTCAATAAAAACACTTTCCCTTTAGTTCTCAACAACAACGATTTTAGCAAGATCTACTATGGAATCAATAGTAATCCCTAGCTCTGTAATAAAATATTGGGAACCTACTCATCATCTTCATATATAAATCACATAATAGGATGAATAACCATGAAATTGAAATTAAAAACCAAAGGTCTTCCCTATGCAACCTTAAGAATCAAATGGGAAAAATCTCAAAAAACTATGCTGTATCTATTATTGAGTATGTTTCTCTATAATATCGATACGCATTTGAGATAAGAGGTAAAGGATATAGTTCATAGAAGTAAAAAACTACTAGACTTTTAGTATCCCTTCAGTGGTGGGGAAAAGAAGTTAAATAACCTAAAACAATTTCACATTCATCTGCAATAGAAGTGATGAAAACACCTATAATGTTGGTGAGGAAAAGAATATGGAATCAGAACCTACTACAAAATTTCTTATAAAACAGCTACCAAAAAAGGGTTATGCGTATGTGGAACCACCACCATAAAAATCCCCTCTCCCTATTTCATAGATTATCAGATAAGGAAAAAGTGAGAGAAAATAAAAAAAGCTTCTATATATGTATAAAAAAAATTATAGATCAAAATCCACTTTGTAGAGGTTATAAATCAAACTCCTTCATATTACATGTTTCTAAAAGAGTGTCTCAAAAACTAAAGGAAAATTTAAGACCTATGAGGTGTGTTATTATATGAATAATTCTCTAAAGTTTTTCAATGGATGTTTTCAAAAAATATATGAGACACCATAAATGTATCTATTCACTACATTATAGGAACCTTCAAATTTAGAAATTCTTTGTGGGATCTTGGAATGGGTATAAATCTCATTCCAATGATTTTATTCTGAATAATAGGGCTGGAGGTATTGAAATCAACAAGAGTGTCACTCTAATTGGCTGACCACTTAGTCAATTACCCTCAAGGACTTATTGAGGATGTTTTAGAAAAGTTTTTAAAGTTTATATTTTTCATTGATTTCCTTATGTTATATATGGATTAAGAAGGACATGTTCCTATAATCCTAGGGACACCATTTCTCACCATTGAAATGGAATCTATTGGTGTGAATCAAGGATGTTTGATATTAATAGTTGGAAAAGAACAAATTTTTTTTTACTTTGTAAAGGACAGCAAGAAAAGTGGTGAGCCATTGTATTATCAAGCCATCTTTTTTACCAATGAAATAATGATTATATAACCAGTTAATATGATGGATAAACCCTATATTCTAAATCTATTCATGTCTAGCTCTCAAAAATAAATTAAGTTCTAACTGGGTGGAAACCAAGGATGGTTATAATAGGTTAGATTAGATTTTCAAAAGTTTATGAAGGTTTAGTAATTCGTGGTATAGTTCTAAAGTTCATATCCAAAAGAGGAGTAAATGAACTACCAAACAAATTTTAAAATTTTAAAATTTACACGATATAATGAAGTTCCATGAAGTTAAAATTATGGGCTTTATAAAAATTAAATTCTAAAATTTTCACATCATGTATTAAATACATGACATGAAATGTTTAAGGAGGATTAAAAACATGAACCCAAGGATCATGGTTGTGCCACCCACCCCCACCCCAACTTCCTACTAACCATTGGCCTCCCTCTCCTCATGTGGCTATCAGCATCCCATACACTCTAGATTGCTAACCAACATCCTCCTCCTTTCCTTGTACTCCCCCAACTATGATCAATCCTAATACATATTTGAATTTGTTCTATGACATCTCAATGTCTCTTGAGGAAATGGACCGCACCAAAATTTTCAAACGCATGACCCAAGGTGGTGATCCTACTCTACCCAATCATATGGAATTGGAACCTACAATTTCATGTACTCGTATGACCCCCTCACCTTCCAAATCAAGTTCTTCCACTTTCTCATCCAGTAAAAGAGTCATAGTCCTCATCCTAATAGTCTATAGATGCTTCCCCAAACCCATACCTGCACACCTACTTTTATTTTTATATCCTTGAGTATTGGCTATGCTTGGTCCACTAACAGGCCAAGTTGATGAGGTCCAACAATACTCTGGACTTGGATGTTCTCATACATATCCACACGAATGGGGAGGTATTCAATATTTTTGTCTAGATGCACCTCTTCATCATCATTGATCTATGTGAAGAGATATACAAGAAATTATTCCTAGAGTTCTTGGACACATGTGAGCTCGATGTAGTTAATGTCACATTTTTCCTTAGTAGAAGGCCTTGGGATCACACCGTGGGAGATTTTAGCATCGATATCAATATCTACACTGATGATTTCATCGATCACCATTTATAGTATTTCATGAAACTAGATCTGAGCAAGCAAGATATTGTGAGGAGTTGGGCATTGATCCCCCAACATTTGTAGAGATTCCATGGACCTCATATAATGAAGAGAACTTAGCTAAAAGGTTCTACTTTATGAATTCTCCACCATGATTTGGATAATGCATGGATTTCCATAGGATATGGACATGGAAACATCAATCAAATAGACATCATTATGTTTTCTTCCCTTACAATGGCAGCCCTACTTTCAACAAGGTCTTCCAGTTATATTTATACTACTAGGAACACGTGTGGAGGGATTGGCATATGATTATGGTAGGAAGCTTCATCTCCCATATATCCCATCATCTAGACCTATCTCCTATCTTGGGAATATAGAGTCTATTGACCACCTCATTCTCTACAAGATGAGGATCTTGAGGAAGATCTAGGGGATATACTAATGGGCCCCAGGTATGTGTAGGATACACATGAGGCCCTTTCTAACCCAGCCTCATCCCCTTCATCCACCACTACCCAACCTTCCCCCAATACTCCAATTTCACCATCCCCTACAATAAAATCTTCCCCACCTAGCACCACCTCACCTGCCACACATGTACCATCTGACATCTCACCTATACTCTAGTGTATTTTGGAGAACCAGAGATAAATTTTTTTCCACTTCCTCTTCTCATTCATTGATCCATCACCGTTCACCACACCCCCCCTACATCTACCCACCCATTACCCTTTACAGGCTCCGCTTCATATTGAATCCCAACTACACCTCACACCCAAGTCATCCTACCCCTAGAGCATACAAACACTGCTACCTAGAAAGTGTTTTTCGCAAACTAGTCATGATGTGTAAAATGTCACTCCATTAATTTTACGACATAGGTGAGTCTCATTAATCTATTTACCAAATTTTCAGCCCCTTTATGGATTATAACATCCCCACCACCCATCCCAACAGAGCCTGCTACAACCACTACGACACCGACTAAGGTGGTCAATAAACCATCCCCCACATCCATAGATGATATGGATAGAACAAGGTTGATTTAGGCACACAATACCTGGGAGGGGATGTATGATTCTAATAGAGTTGATATTACCTACACTGTTTAGTTTTTATTGTGTACCACTACCCTGTTGTACTATGTCTTGGGTGTACTTCTATAGTTTTTTGTACTCTATGTATCATTTTTCATGTCAATATATGGGACACATTTTTTACAACATTGATTTCTTATTTTCATTTCTACTTCGGTATTAATTTATCCATGTCTAACTCTTCTACATCATCCATGTTCATTGACGAGTCTTTTAGGCCACTATCTGGCCTCCCACATGGGATATATCAATGTATGGATGACGTAAAACAACATGATGAGGATCTAAATATCTATACTATATAAGATCCCACTCTATGACTTTCATAGAAGCTACTAATATCCCATGATCATTTTGGTGGACCCATTATGGAGGCGGTTAACCCCACAAAGTGGCCCCATGAGATCGCCAACACCACCAAAATTTCTTGAAGGAGGAAGAGAAGATATAATCTGATGGTTGGAACCAAATTATTATTTTTCCTGTCATTATAGATGATGATTTCATTGTTAATTCTTTGTGGGAGGAAACACATATCTTTTTTTCTTTGTTTTACTTTTTTTTTCATAGCACATTTGTTTTTTATTTTATAGAACTTTCTATTTGTTCGTCATCCAAAACATCATAGTATTTGATTCAGGAATTTTATTGAGATTCTTTATTCTATTATTTACTATCTGCACCATCCCATTTTTCTTTTTAAAAATTTATTAATACATGTGTACTAATAATTTATCTATTGCAGGAATTTTTTTTTTAAATTTTTTTGTACAGAGTAAATATTGTCATTACCATCCAAAAATTTCCACCATGGAATTTCTTTCACTCTAGGGTTCTCTCAATTACTTATTTTAAATTCATAATTTCCATTTTCAATCTTTCTATTGTTCAATTATCTGACCCACATCGTTTTTCAAAATAATAAGAAAACTATTTAATTTTATGTTTGGGGGAGTCATTTTTGAGATTTATTGTCTGTACGCATGAATTTTTCTTGTTTTCATTATTATAAGAGTCATTTTTCATTAAAACAATTCTTTAACATGAAATATCATTACACCTATTTAATTAAAATACAATGTTTGGGTCGAGATTCTGGAAATCCATTTTTATTTTTGTTTATATTTTAACATGATTATTGAGTTGATTAATTTAATAATAATTATATATTCTTGTAATTATGTTTGATTTAATTATTATTGGATAATATACCCTTAGTTATTTTTGGTAAATTTTTATACTCTCATTTCCAAGTGGATTCTAGAACTACATTTTCATATTCATTTTTGATCATATTTCTTGAGTGATACTTAGGTCATGTAAACCTATAAAAACATGTGTTATAATCTTATAGAGGCTATGAATGAACAAATACACTATTATAATGATTCAAGAAATATTTATTTATCCAATTATCTTCAAACCCACCAATAAGTCTATCCTTATTTAGGCCTATAGTATCCATGAATAACCATGAAAGGATGGCACAGTTTCAAGCCTATTATCCCTTTATACTCCACTCTTGGTACTATGAATGATTTTCTTTTAAAAAAGTATGGGGGTTTTTGTAAGACTATTATACAAGACATGTTGATACTGAGGAGAAGTATGATGGTATTTTCACCTAATTTATACGACATGGTTATATAAAATATAAAAAATGGATTTTGTATTTGGAGGTTCGAAAATAAGAATTTCCACAATGATGTTTCTTTAAAAATAATATATCAGTTAGGTGGTGGATGTGAGATCTATCATGATCATGATGACAAATATGATTATTCATGCAAGTGGGGATGCATTCATGATGCAGACATGGTGTCACAGGAAATATGTTGCAAACATAACGATCCACTAAGCCTTTGGGACATGTAATGGGGCACTTGGACTCTGGCCTATGGGCTATGTAATGGGTCTCCCTATATGTTGATATAAATAATCCTTTTCTTTCATAATAAAAATTAGGCTTCTACCACGAATTTTAATAAATAGTGATAAAGGGATGGGGAACATTCGTTATGATTTCTTGACAAATTCGTGGACCCACTTTGAGGTATTTGGAGCATAGAGACATCCTTTCTATCTAGTAGAAGCATATTTACTTATTTATTCATTATTATCATGTATTATACTATAGATATTACCCTAATTTTTTATATTTATTATTACTATCCACCTACCTACCCCCATCCTCAAAGTTATTTGTACCTTATTTCTTAATCCCTAATAATTAATTTTGTATTTTTCATTACATAGTGGTGATGTTAGAACCAAATATATCCTTTAGTTAAGAACACATATTTATGTTATGAGAATAACTCCAATTACATTTTACTTTGTATGTTGAGATAAAAATTATTGTGATGTAAATTGAAATATGCATACAGATTCTAAGGTACAATTATGAAATTTTAGTTAAAGGAAGAATGAATCTGAATAAAGAACTTAATTATGAGGCATGATTGATTTTATATACCGAAATTATTATGGAAGTCTTTTTTTCTACATTCACATAGTTTTATTTTTTGAATTATAATCAATTTTTCTTATTTATTTATTTATTTCATTAGGAATCCCTATTGAGATGTTTTTTTCTTATGGAAAGAAAATTTCTTGAGGGTGGGGAAATATGATAAGCCTAATTTATATATATAAATATTGGATGAATTTATTTAATGTTTAATTATACTTTATTTAATAATACATTTGGTTTTGGATTCTTTTTTTCTAGGAATAAAAACTTATGACTTGAAGGAGTACAAGCAAGAAAATAAAAATTTGGACATTACACATCATGAATCAAAAGTACACAACAAGTATTCCTCAAGAAGACCGCCTTTCATCCAATGAATACAATTTACATGATTTGAATCAAGTACACTATGTGGTTATCATTTACATGATATGAAATACTTGAATCTGTATCCCGATGAAGATACACAATGTAAACAAATTACATAATGTGAAAAGTCAAAATATAGATAATGCTAAAGATACAAGCCATAAAATCTGAAAGATTATAGATCTTTGGAGACTTTTGAAGATATAAATTATATGAAATGAAATATAATTTCATATTTTGAATGTCTCATAATATTAGTAATTTAATGAATTTACAAGTAACGACCTGACCCCAGTTACCCAGAGTCAGTGCATTATTATATAACATTGGCATGATCACAGGAAAGATGAAATCTCGAAAGACCGATTCGTTTAGTAGCCTTGGAAACACTAGATATATTCATAAAGTTTAGATTACATCATAAAGTGAAAAGTATAACAACATCTTGTCTCCAAACTCATATCCCCATATACTATCCCTACAGGTCATTCATAAAATACTTCTTCACATCCTGGGAAAAATAAAACATATAAAGGGGTGAGCTCAGATGCTCAGTAAGGATAATAATATAGCAGAAACTTTCATAAATAAGCATAAAACTTTATGGAAATTCATTACTAAAAAAAAATCCTTTTAAACGTGAACTTCAGCATAATATGGAAAAAATATGAAATAATTCCATTTACATATTTACATGGATATTCTACTAGTCGAATAATCACATGAAATATAAATAACCACTTTCATAATGACAGAATGCATAATGACATACCATCATAACCACATAGTCAAGGCTTTGTGCTAATACTACAAATAAGATTTTGTCAAGGCCTTGTGCAAAGACACAGGTTTGTCTCATGAGACCTACTGATGCATCGAGGAGCTCTAGCAGGCTCCACCCGTCACTTATTAAGTCCAATGCATTCCTTATATGAACAGGTTTAAACATAACATAAACATTCATAGTAAAAATAGCAAATGAAATGTCAATACTTTCACTATAATCCATGAATGGTATAAAAATAACACATCCATAGTCAACCATATCACAAAACCTTCAATACAATATAGAAGTTTCTTATCATAATAAATCAACTTCAAATAAGCTTAAAATCCATCAAATGATGTTGACATATATGAAATCAAAAGCTATTTTAGAGAAATATATCCTTCTTTGAAATCATTTAAAATCCACATAATTAAAACATTTACTTTGAAAATATTCTTATAATATTGTAAAGGAATCTTTGATGATTTTATAATGGTGGAAAATAGCCGCACCCTCCATATAAGTTAAAAAACATTCTCACCTTAATTCTATCGAAAAGGTTAAAAATGACCTTGTTTGGAAAACGACGGAAAAATTACTTTATAAAAATCTTATAAAAAATTAACAAGGGTATAAATGACTTTAACCCGGAGTCTATAAAATAGTTAGAATGATTTGAAATACATTTTTAAGAAACATTGATGTGTATGATAAAGAGGTCCCAGTAGATAATTATGTATAAACAACCTCAGATAATGAAGAGATTGTGAAATAAACCCTTACCTTGTACTTTTCCTTGGTTTAGGGTAGGTTAACCTCATGTATAATAGTTAAATAATTGTTATTAAATTATAAAATAATCATATACATAAATATGATATCATATATGATCTTTTAATATTGCTTTGTTAATAATATTTTAGTATTATCGTTGTTTTGAGTGTTCACTTACTTGTTTTCTTTTATATGTTTTGTTACATAAGCCATGTTTTTTATCCATAGGATGTATCTTATTCATATCCAGAATTATATCAAGTCCTTATACATTATTTTTAATCATCAAATGAAAATTAGTCTTGAATGGATACTATGGGGAATGAATCTTATCGCGTTCGTGGAGACGGTAGTTTGTACGTACGCACGAGCGACAATATCTTTATTTTTATATTAAAATAATATATAATTGGATGGTATATCATATATATAGAAAAATTATCATTTTATATTTATTACTTAAATAAATTACACATCATTATCATACGCATCCAAATAATAATGTTTTGAATAACAATTACACCACGACGTGGAGATGGTAAGCCGTACGTACGCACGTATGGTGAAATGTCATTCAAAGGATGGATAGAATACTGAATATGGTTGTACCATATTTATAATAACATCACAGTTTATATAAGATACTGGATTTATTATTTTATAATAGAAATAACAAATAAAGAAGAAGTTGAAGAAGAAAGGAACTTGAAAGAGGGTGGTGAAAACATTACCTCTCTTCGGGTTCTTCCTTTTGATTTGATCAAAAGGGATTCTTAGGTTGGCTTTCTGATCAATATAAGGCTCTAGGTTGAAGTAAGGGAAGTTTAGAGAATATTGGGGTAGGGTTTGGCCGAACCAAAACTCTTTGAAGGTATCAATTTGAGACAAGGGGAAGTGACCTTTTATAATAGGGGGGAGGGGCACCTTTGGAAAAGTTAGAAATATCATTTTATAATAAATTTATATTCGGTTTCTAATGGATATAAAGTAGATTATGTAAAGTTTAAGGGGGGTATAGGTCGAAAAACACTCAACCAATAGTTTTTATACAGGTTTGGTTCACTATATTAACTTTATCTTTTTCATTTAACTCTTAGTTAAATAGTTTGACATTTACCATGTCTCTTGCTATTTTTATATTATATTGTTAATAAAATTACTATATACTTATTAGAGACCCCAAAGTGGTATATTAATGATACACCTATCATTATATAAGTCTCTTGGCCGAACCATAGATTTTTAATAATTGAATATCAATTAATAATATAATATTTGTTTTAAAAACTCTTTTCTATCAATTTTGAAACTATTTGGTATTTTGTTTTTTCTAAATTCATAACAGCATTATTACTTCAAAACCAATTCATTTAATCAATTATAACATGTAATATTAACATATAAAATTCGTGTAATTTTATAAAAGTCTCAAATTATATTTATTTGGTTATTTATAATATCCATTATTTTAATATTTCACTAATAAGGTAATTACTGCATCATCATTGTGTCATAAATTAATTACATTATTTAATGTCTAAAAATTAAAAATAAAATACCATTATGTAGGAAATCATTTTATCTTTCTAATGAATATTTATAATCAAATTTATCTTATGTACAACCCTATATTAAAAATGTTTTATTTATTAAACATTGATTTAAACTCTTCTTTAAATTAAAAAATAATAAATGTCCTAGTCTAATCCAAGTGGACCAAAGAGGTTCATATTTTATTCCTAACATTGTTTTTGGTGGAATTATACTTAGCCAGCAGAATTAGGAAATGTGTTAGGGTAATAATAATATCATTTTTACCCTTAGTTACTCAATTTAAATTTAACCATGGTAAATAAAAGTAAAAAAGTTACTATTCACAAAAAATTATTTTTATCTTATTGAACCAAAATTTTCTCTCTGATATTAATAGTGTCTCTCGAATTTTCAAAATTCCACTCATAGAAGCGGTAAAATTAAGTTTTATGTGAATTTGCAACTTCTCCTAGGAGCTGGGTAAAAGACGTTGAAAAGTTCAATAAATTTTTTATAGATCTAAAATTAATATAAATCATCTCCAATGAATTACATTGTACTTATATAGGTATTATGAATCTATTTTTACCTAAAATAAATTTAAATTAAATTAATTATTATTTAAATAAAAAGTCGGTTTTAACTAATAACTAATTATTTTTCACTATTCATCAAAAATTGATTGTTTTCAGAAAAATACCAAAAATTCACCCTAAGCTAATTTTGATATTCTGAATCCGAAAATAAAGACAATTTTGAAAGATAAAATTTATAAAATTTCAAAAAGTGGGTATTACTATTCTTAATTACTAGTTTGATTGGTTGTGGTGTGTGTTAGAACTCGATGTTGCGTACAACACACGTTATTGCATTATTCAAAGGAAACGTGCCATGGAAGCTTGAGGTGTTACATTCTCCCCTCCTTCAAATAATTTTGTCCTCAAAATTTTTAAAATACTAACGCATAAAAAGACTTGGGTGGTTCTTCATCATAAGTTCCTTAGGTTCCCAGGTTTCCTCTTCCATCTTATGGTTTCCCCATAGAACCTTTACCAGACGAGTCACCCGGTTTCTCAGCACTTGTTCTCCGGTATCAAGAATCCTTATGGGATCTTTGTAATAAGACAGATCGGGTTCCATTTCTACTTCCTCATAGGTGAGTACATGCGTTGGGTCAGGCATGTATTTTCTCAATAGTGATACGTGGAACACATCGTGAACTTTGGAGAGACTTGGAGGCATTTACAAAAGGTAAGCTACAGCCCCAATTCGTTTTAGAATTTCTAAAGGTCGGATGTACCTGGGACTCAATTTACCTTTCATACCGAAATGTATAACTCCCTTCCATGGAGATACCTTCAAGAAAATATGTTCTCCTACCTGAAATTCCAAATCCTTCCTTCGGTTATGGGCATAGCTCTTCTGCCTACTTTGAGCTTCTTTGAGGTGGTTTTGGATTACCTTCACTTTTTCCATCGTTTCCTCCACTAGTTCTGGGCCTACAAGTTTTCTTTCACCAACAGCATCCCAACATGTTGGTGTGTGGCATCTCTTTCTGTATAACGCTTCATATGGTGCCATCTGAATACTTGAATGGAAGTTATTGTTATAGGAAAATTCTTCCAGAGGTAAATATTGATCCCACATACCTTGAAAGTCAAGTGATCATGATCTCAACATGTCTTCTAAGGTTTGAATAGTTTGTTCTGATTGTCATTTGTTTGAGGGTGGTAGACAGTGCTCAAACGAAGTTCAGTATCCAGGGATTTCCAAAGACTTTTCCATAATCATGATGTAAAATCTGGATCACGATCAGAAACAATTGATAGGGGTACTCCATGAAGTCTCACAACTTCATTAATATATAGTCTTGCTAGATGTTCAAGTGGTAGATCTTCTCTTATAGCAAGAAAATGTGCTGACTTGGTAAGATGATCAACAATGACCCATATTACTTCGTTCCTTCTAGGAGACTTTGGTAGTCCCATGACAAAGTCCATCATGATATTATCCTATTTCCACTCATCTATGAGAATAGGTTGCATGACTCCTCCAGGTTGTTGCCTTCTAGCTTTCACTTGTTGACAAACCATACATCTTGACACAAAATCAGCAATCTCCATCTTCATGTTGTCCCACCAAAAACGTTCCTTCAAATATCTATACATTTTGGTTCTCCCAATGTGTATGGAGAAATTGAAACTATGAGAATCATCCAACAATTACCTTTTTAGATCAGGTATATCGGGAACTCAAAGTCTCTTCCCAAATTTCAAAATTCCATCTTCATACACAAAGCCACTCAATCTCCCATCCTTCACAGCTTTAATCTTCTTTTGAAATTCTTCATCATTGGTTTGAGAACTCTTTATCCTTTCTAGTAAAGATGGTTTGGCATCCATTTGAAAAAGTATCGATGTTTCACCTTCCATGGTTATTCCCATATCTGACTTTACTATATCCATGAAAATTGCATCCCTTTCAACTCTCATTTTGTTCCAAACTCCATGATATTTTCTGCTCAAATCATCTTCCACATTATTTTCCTTCCCCGAGTGGTAGTGTATCATGCAATCATAATCCATTAGTAGTTTAAGCCGTCGCCTTTTCCTCATGTTGAGTTCTTTCTGTGAAAAAATATACTTCAAACTCTTGTGATCGGTTTATATCTCACATTTTTCACCATAGAGATAACATCTCCATATCTTCAAGGAAACTATTACAGCATCTAACTCCAGATCATGATTACGATTGTTTTGCTCATGAATTTTAAGCTTTCGTGATGCATAGTCAATAACTCTATCATTCAGCATAAGTACACAACCAAGCCCTTTCTTCGATTTATCACTGTAAATAACAAACCCATCATTTCCCGATGGTAGAGTCAAAATAGGAGCATTGAATAATATTATCTTCAATTCTTAAAATCATTCTTCACACTCTTTTGTCCAACAAAATTTAACTCCTTTACATGTAAGATTTGTTAATGGGTTATCCAATCGGGCGAAATTCTGGACGAAATGTTGATAATAACTTGTTAAACCAATAAAACTGCATACCTCAGTTATACTCGTTGGTTCTGTCCATTCTTGGATTTCTCTTGTCTTAGAATGAGAAATAGAGATTCCATCTTTAGAGACAATATGGACAAGAAAAAAAATCCCCTGAAGCTAGAATTCACACTTGCTAAACTTCCAATATATTTCATGTCTTCTAAGAGTCTTTAGAATAATGTGCAAGTGATTTTTATGATCTTTGTAGCTTTCAGAGTATACCAAAATAACATCAATAAATACAACTAAACATTCATTAAGATATTCCTTGAAAACTATGTTCATTAGATCCATGAAAACAGAGGGAGTATTAGTCAACCCAAAAGACATTACTGTAAACTCATAATGCCTGTCCCTGGTTTGAAATGTTGTCTCCAGAATGTATTCACACACAACTGATGGTATCCAAATCGAAGGACAATCTTTGAAAATTATTAAGCTCCATGTAGTTGGTCAAATAAATAATCAATGTGAGGTAGGGAATACTTGTTCTTTATTGTTATAGAATTGATCTCCTTATAGTCGATACAAAACCTCGTAGATCCATCTTGATTCATAACAAAAAGGACTGGGGATCCCCATGGAGAAATACTAGGGTGAATAAATCCCTTATTACTCAATTCCTCCAGTTTTTTCTTTAGTTCAACTAATTCCACAGTGGCCATTCTATAAGGGGTCTTTGATATAGGCCTTGAACCAGGAATTAAATCAATGGAAAACTCAATTTCTCTTTCTGGAGGATGTCCAGGTAAATCTTATGGATACACATCAACATATTCTCTCACAATAGGTACATCCTCTATTTGAACATTCCTTTCCCCACCCACAGTCATTTCATTCTCTTACTCCCCAATTATTGAATTTAGTTGAGCTACTGAGGGTGGATCTAGATAAGAATTAGGTGGTGACTATTTTTCTATAAAGATTAGGTGTTCCTTATCGTCATCATCAAAAATTGTAACCTCCCTATTCTTACAATAAATATTTGCATCATGGTCCCAAAGCCAATCCATACTGAGGATTATATCAAACTCAATCATAGGTATGACGATGAGATCAGCAGATAAAGAACATTTATATGCTCTAATGGGGAATGATTCACAAAACATTATTTCAATGATACTTCCCTTAAACGTTTTGACTGACAACTCACTTGTTAAATCAAATTGGAAATATCTAATTTTCTTAGCAAACTGGGAATATATGGAACAATGCGATGATCCAAAATCAAATAAGACATTTTCAAAACTTGAGGAAACCATTAAATTACCTACCACCACGTCTTTCAGAGCTTCAACCTCAGCAGTAGTGATTGCATAAGATTGGCCTTGATCCCTTGGACTTTTCTGAGACAAGTTTCCCTGACGCTTAGGAAATTCATTTGCATAATGTCACACATCCTTGCAATTTTAGCATTGAATATTGGTAGCTTCTTTCAACCCCTTATAATCATGAACTTGGTGGACTTTTTCAGCACACTTGTAACAGACTCTCATTCCCTTCAAGCAAGTACCAGGGTGTTTCTTCCCACATTTACTACTGGATGGATATTAAACTTTTCCCTTCTTTCCCTTATTTCCATTTCTAGAGTGATCAGCAGATCCATTCTTCTCTTGCTTTTCTTTAAAGTCATAAGACTTAGAGAATTATTTTTCTGTCTTGATAGTGCATGAGACAATATCTTCATACAACGAGAAGGTTTGTGAGACTAATGCTTGACGGAGAAATAGTTTTAACCCATCATAGAAATGATCAATCTTACTTATTAAGTTACCTATATAATCTACAGTATACCTCGCTAACCTTGTAGAGTTAGCCTCATACTTTCCGGAATTCTCATCCTCCTTTTCGTTAGACTCAGAAATTGCCTTTCCATATCTGATTGATGGTCACAAAGAAAGAATTTTTCTAAGAACAACACTTTGAACTCCCTCCATTCCATATTTTATACTTCATCATCTTCCTTTGGGTTTTGAATCAATGACCACCATTGATTAGCATCTCCAGTGAGGCGGTAAACTGCCATGACAACTTTTTCCCTTTCGCTACTTCCCAAGGCATGTAATATTTTATCTAAGGAATTTATCCATTGCTCCGCTACAAGTGGATCTTTTCCCCAATTGAATGTTGGTGGATCTTTCCTCATGAAGTGATCTAACATTGATCCTCCACACTGCAGATCAGGGTGCTCCATACAGGTAAGGTTATTATTCATAACCTAAGTGAGTTTTCCCAGTGTGGGGATTAGTAAATCAGCACCAGTTGCATCACCAGCTCCACTATAATTATCATTAGTAGGAGGGAAATCCCTAAATTGATTGTGTGCATTGATACAGTTTCCATTTCTTCTACTAGGATCCATTTCTAAACAATGGAATAAACTAGATTAGTTTATGAATCAAAATACATAATTCGAAACTTTTAAAGCACTTTACATAAATTGAACATTTTATGGATATAATCTATAATCATAAAAAAATGTTTTTTAGGAAATATATACTCATAAACCCTTCATAATGGTTTGTAAAGAAAATGAGAATTATCCTAAGCATATCCCCTAGGAGTGTCATAACCAAGAGTGCAGCAAGGCCAGTTGTTGTGCACTAGTTCCCATTTGAGTCTAACTCAAAGAGATTTTTTTGGGTTTTACCCCTAGGTACTTCTGTGTTAGAGCCACCTCTACCTACTCATATCATGACAGAGATGTATTGCTCGGAAAACTCACAAAATCTCTACAATACTAAAATTTTAGGAAGTTATTCTATACTAATCCCCAAAGTATATCTTAGGGCTATGTGCTCTAATCAGAGTTTATCTAAATCTAACTTCCAAGGTTTTTACTAAACTTCCTCTAATACCAATTGTAACGCCCCGACCCCACTTACCCAGAGTCGGTACATTATTACATAACATTGGAATGATCACAAAAAAGATCAAATCTCGAAAGACCGATTAGTTTAGTATCCTGGGAAACGCTAGATTTATTCATAAAGTTCACAATATATCATAAAGTGAAAACTAAAACAACATCTTGTCTCCATAGTCATTTCCCCTTTTACTACCCCTGAAGGTCATTCATAAAATACTTCTTCACATCCTGGGAAAAATAAATCATAGAAAGGGGTGAGATTAGATGCTCAGAAAGGATAACAATATAGCAAAAACTTTCATAAATAAGCATAAACATTTAAGACAATGCATAACTAAAACAAAAGCCTTTTAAACTCGAACTTCAACATAATATGTTAAAAAAATGAAATAATTCCATTTACTTATTTACATGGATATTATACTAGTAGAATAATCCCGTGCAATATCAATAATCACTTTTATAATGATGGAATGCATAATTCCAGACTATCATAACCACATAGTCAAGGCCTTATGACAAGACTGCAAATAAGATTTTGTCATGTCCTTGTTCCAAGACACTAGTTTGTCTCATGAGACCTACCGATGCATTGAGGAGCTATAGAGGGCTCCACCCATCACTTATTAAGTCCAATGCATTCCTCATATGAACAGGTTTAAACATAACATAAACATTCATATTAAAACTAGAATACGAAATGTCAATACTTTCTCCATAAACCATGAATGGTATAAAAATTACACATCCATAGTCAAACATATCACAAAACCTTAAATACAATATGGAAGTTTTGTATCATAATAAATCAACTTCAAATAAGCCTAAAATCCATCAAACGATGTTGACATAGATGAAATCAAAAACTATTTTAGAGAAATATCTCATTTTTTGAAATAATTTTAAATCCACATAATTAAAACATTTAATTTGAAAATATTCTTATAAGATTGTAAAGGATGCTTTGACGATTTTATAATAGCAGAAAATATCCGCACCCACCATATAAGTTAAAAAAAAAATTCTTACCTTAATTCTGTCAAAAAGGTTAAAAAGGACCTTGATTGGAAAATGACGGAAAGATTCCTTTATTAAAATATTATAAAAAGTCAAAAAGGGTATAAATGAATTTAACCCAAAGTCTATAAAATAGTAATAATGATTTGAAATACATTTTTAAGAAACATGGATGTGGATGAAAAAGAGGTCCCAGTAGATAATTATGTATAAACAACCTCAGATAATGAAGATATTGTGAAATAAACCCTTACATTGTACTTTTTCTTGGTCGAGGGTATTTTAACCTACTGTATAATAGTTAAATCATTTTTATTAAATTCTAAAATATTCATACACATAAATATGATATCATATATGATCTTTTAATATTTATTTGTTAATAATATTTTAGTATTATCGTCGTTTCGGGTGTTCACTTACTCGTTTTCTTTTATATGTTTTGTTACATAAATAATGTTTTTTATATATTGGTTATATCTTATTTATATATATAATGATATCAAGTCCTTAAAAATTATTTTTAATCATCAAATTAAAATTAGTCTTAAATGGATACGATGGGGAATGAATCTTATCGCGTTCGTGGAGACGATAGTCTGTACATACGCACGAGTGACAATATCATTATTTTTATATTAAAATAATATATAATTGGATGGTATATAATATATACATAATAATTATCATTTTATATTTATTATTTACATCAATTAGATATCATTATCACACAATCCTAATAATAATGTTCTGAATATCAATTACACCACGACGTGGAGACGGTAAGCCGTACGTACGCACGTATGGTTACATGTCATTCAAAGGATTGATAGAATACTGAATATGGTTGTACCATATTTATAATAACATCACATTATATATAAGATACTGGAGTTATTATTTTATAATGGAAATAACAATGAAAGAAGAAGTTGAAGAAGAAAGTAACTTGAAAGAGGGTGGTGAAAACATTACCTCTTTTTCGGGTTCTTCCTTTTGATTTGATCAAAAGTGATTCTTAGGTTGGCTTTCTGATAAATTTAAGGCCCCTAGGTTTAAGTGAGGGAAGTTGATAGAATATTTGGGTAGGGGTTGGCTGAACCAAAAGGCTTTGAAGGTATGAATTTGAGAGAAGGGGAAGTGCCCTTTTATAAGAGGGTGGAGGGGCACCATTGGAAAAACTAGAAATATTATTTTATAATAAATTCATATTCAGTTTCTAATGGCTTAAAAGTGAATTATTTAATGTTTAAGGTGGGGATAAGTCAAAAAACACTCATAAAATAGGTTTTAGATAGGTTTGGTTCACTATATTAACTTTATCATTTTGATTTAACTATTAGTTAAATAGTTTGACATTTACCATGCCTCTTTGTATTTTTATATTATATAGTTAATAAACATTCTATATACTTTCCAGAGACCCACAAGTGGTCCATTAATGATACACCTATCATTATATAAGTCTCTTTACTGAAACTTATATTTTTAGAAATTGAATATCAATTAATAATATAATATTTGTTTTAAAAACTCTTTTATGTCAATTTTGACACTATTTGGTAATTTGTTTTTTCTAAATTCATAATAGAATTATTACTTCAAAAACAATTCATTTAATCAATTATAACATGTAATATTAACCTATAAAATTAGTGGAATTTATTAAAAGTCTCAAATTATATTTATTTGGGTATTTATAATATCAATTATTTTAATATTTCACTGATAAGGTAATTACTGCATCATCATTGTGTCATAAATAAATAAACTTATTTAATGTCTAAAAATTATAAATAAAATACTATTATGTATGAAATCATTTTATATTTCTAATGAATATTTATAATCGTATTTATCTTGTGTATAAACATATATTAAAAAAATTTAGTTATTAAACATTGATTTTAACTCTTTTAACTCTTCTTTGAATTAAATAATAATAAAAGTCCTAATCTAATCCAAGTGGACCAAAAAGGTTTATATTTTATTCATAAGGTTGTTTTTGGTCGAATTACACTTATACAATAGAATTAGGATATGTTTTAGGGTAATAATAATATCATTTTTACCCTTAATTACCCTATTTACATTTAACCATGGTAAGTAAAAGTAAAAAAGTTACTATTCACCAAACATTATGTTTATATTATTGAACCACATTTTACTCCATGATATTAACCGCGCCTATCAAATTTTTGAAATTCCACTCATAGAAGCGGTAAAATTATAGTTTATGTGAATTTACAAATTCTCCTATGAGCTGGGTAAAAGACGGTGAAAAGTTCAATAAATTTTTTATATATCTAAAATTAATATAAATTTAATCCAATGAATTACATTGAAATTATATATGTATTATATATCTTATTTTATCAAAAATAAATCTACATAAAATAAAAAATTATTTAAATAAAAATTCGGTTTTAACTAATAACTCAGTGTTTTTCACTATTCATAAAAAATTGACAGTTTTCAGAAAAATATCAAAAATTCACCCTAAGATAATTTCAATATTCAGAATCCAAAAATAAAGTCCATTTTGAAATATAAAATTTATAAAATTTCAAAAATTGGGTATTACTATTCATAATGGTTAGTTTGATTGGTTGTGGTGTGTGTTAGAACTCGAAGTTGCGTACAACACACGCTATTGCATTATTCAAAGGGAAACGTACCGTGAAAGCTTAGGGTGTTACATTACACATAGTGAATAATTTACACATCATGAAACTCTCACCTCAATAAATATTCAAACAACCCCAAATGCGAAAACAGAGTCAGACATTGCTAAAAATGTTTATTTTTATTCATAGTTTCTTTACAGATTTGTCCTAAAGATGGTTTTATTACTTTTATTTCTTTTTTTAATCATTCCTTGTTACTGAATTATGTTCTACCACTATGGATTTCCCATTTTCAATTATGAATGTCTGAATCCAACTCCAATTTCCATTCAACTTCTTCCATTACTATGTTATTCATTGTTTCTTTATTAAAGCTAATATTTGATTGCTGTAATGTGGTTTAAATTTCCTATATCTTTATTAAATAATTTTTATTTATTATGCCAATCGTGATTCATGTTTCCCTTATTTTTTGAATACCATCAAGAATGGATAATCCTATTAGGGGTAGTGGTTGATTGTAAGAGTGGTTTTAAAAATAATGAATTTCTAAATCAAAACTTTTTAACCCTATGGATAGTAATTACATTAGAAACAATTGTTTACGCCTTTATTTTTCATAATTCTGATATTGGGAGATGTAATTGAAGGATCCTGACCTAGTTGGATTTGAGAATTCTAGGACTAATAACTTGTGATACTTTCCTCCTTGAATCAAAGCTTACTGAACCTATATGTTTGACTATCTATGGATCAATGAATGGTTTTAAATTGGGTAGATCCAATTGGTTGGACCAAAACAAAATGGTAAAATTTTCACTACTTCACAGCCTAATTCATAGGTCTATTCCAAGAGATATTTAGGATTATCTTTTGACTAGTCATTGAAAATGACCCATAACATTTATTTTTATCTTAAATAAAACCCAAGCTATATAGTTTTAGTAAATTCAAACCTAAGAGAGGTTGTGATGAATCATACTTCAAAGTTCTTACTGCTTGGTTTCATTCCTTCCAGTATGTCTCTTTGGGTTTTACCCTTCAATACCACTGTGATACACCATTGTAGCTATGTGTAATTAGAGAATTATAAATTTTAATCCTCTAAATTCTTGTGTGTAATAAATGATGTCATGAAGGCTGGTCGTTAGTCATGGAAAACTAGATAAAAAAATGATTTTCATATTTAATTAGAAATATAAAAACATAGCATAAGAAACATTCTTCCATCCTTGTTATCTTTCACAATATCCTTATTCACGTCACGGGGAAAAGAAAAAAAAATAAATGGTTAAATTATATATTAAATAAGAGAATGAAAATAGAAGAATATATCATAGAATAAATAAAGAATAATAAATATATAAAACTAAAACACTGAAACCACTACCAATTTAATCAATAATATGAGCTTGAAGAATAATATAGAATGATCAAATGATGTTATATAAATAACCATATGAGCTTCAAACATATCCATGTATATCATAACTATTAAAATAATCACAAGGAAATCAATAACTACTTTTATAATAATAGAATTCTTAATTTTGGAAATCATAAACTTATCATCGAGGTCTCATGAAATGTCATCTTAAACATACCATCAAGGTATCAGGCTAGGAAATCATACATAAATGTGTAAGGAATATTCCAAATACCCAAAATAATATTTCTCAGGATACATAATGATTCATTGAGGGTCAGTATCAGGCACCATACATCACGTAATAATTCCAATTAATTCATCATATGAATGGGGAGAATAATAACTCAATACATAATCAAGAAAAACATTCATACTAAAAAACTAGCAAATAAAATATTAATTTTTCCTAGTCAAACTGATCTTTAACCATTCAAATAAATATAAATATGGTATCATTAAAACATATTTTCAGTGGATTACAAGATAAATAAAGATATATTTTTATTTTTGAATATAAATACTATAAAATATCATTAAAAATATTTTTGTGGAAAATATAATTTTCAACTATAAAATTACTTTTAATAATCAATTTTTGAGAATATTATAAAATTAATTTTATTTGAAAATAACCATATAATCATGTAATTGAGGATTAAAAGCATTGATTTGTCATTAAGGTAGGAAAATCTATTCATTCCATATATGTTAAAGGAAAACAATTCTTTCACAATTTTTTTAAATGTAAAAAAGTACCTTATTCATAAAATGATAGTAATATTCCTTTAAAACTATTTTTTAAAAGTAAAAAATGGGTGAAAATATCTTTAATATATCAATGGATGATATTAAAGACATTCATGAAAATATTTTTAGAAAAATATGGACATGGAAGATATATATTCTCGACCAAGTAAATAAATAAAATCAAATTTCCTTAAAAATATGAATTTTGTATCTTCAGTACTTAAAGAGAGGAAAATGAAAGGAATAAATGTAATTTCTAGAAATAACCATAGGATAATAAAATATATTGGTTTTAAAATTGAATAATATAATAATTTTCCCAGTGGAGACTTAAACATATACAATTCTGAATAATGATGAAATTGTGAAATAAACTCTTACCAATTTGGTAACTTTTGAATATTAACCTCATAAAATAAATAAATTCAAATGAAACATTAAATACCTTGATTATAAATGGAATAATGAAATATCATATGAAATTAGTAGTATATGCACCATATTAAATAAAAATGGAGTGAATATTTCATATTTTTCATGGTAATAAAAGTTATATGAGAAAACCCTTATAATGATCATAATGTAAAAGTGAGAATTAATCAATGAAGTGATTATGTGTAGAAATCGTTAATCCACACAAAACAACTAAAAATAAAACTTAAATAAAAAACAAATTACAAAAATAATCTTGACATAATATAATCAATGAAGAATTAATATAACTCAATGAAAGAAAATTGAGTTATAAAACACTTATCACTTAGAAAATTTATATTAAAATCCCATTGAATGAAATAGTTTCAATTGAAACATAAAATAAAATAATGTATGAAGGATTAATGTTGAAATATGTAAAATGGGAAATATATAAAACAAATAAAATAAAATATTTTTATAACATTAAAATATTCCTCCATGAAGAGAAATTAAGATGAAATACCATACCTCATGTCTGACTAGTCACTCATGTCCTTTATCTACATGAATAATAATTTTTTTTATTTACCTACATATGAACCATTCTCATGTTTGTTATATATTGGTTAGAGGGAGTATCTCAAGAGGGGCGGGGGGGGGGGGGGGGGTGAACTGAGTACCCAATAAAAATTTCTATTAAAAACATGTTTGCATAAAATCCCCCTATTAATTTTTATACAACCCAGTTAGTTAAAAAATAGATCGATATAAGACATGAGATTTTAAAATAATTATAAAACATTGATTATGTCTTAGTTGAAAACAATATATAATATTACTTTAACCTTTACAATCAATTTACAAATTAAAATCCTTTTATAAACACTAACTAAAATGATCTATCATTGTAGTGGTTTTTCTTGAAGGTAGAAAAAGATTCAGTTGTATAGTAAAAAAATGAAGCAATCAAAACAAAAAAATACACACAAAAGAATTTTAATATAATAGGTTCAGTCTTAAGTTGATACATAGTCCTCTACACTTGGAAATCACCTTCTTTGAATAATTTTATATAAAATAAAATCTTTACCCACAACCTGGATTGAGTATTATAATAGTGTCACAATTTTCTAGGCTTCATGGGACCACTTCCACAGTTTCTATGGGAGAAAAATTAAAATAGGGAAAACTAGACCTCTACCAAAACACATGGAAAAAATGAGAATTTTTTGTTGAGAATATATCTAAGTATATTCCATTTTAAAGTAGGAGATGGTGTGTATTTTATAAAATAAAGTTCACACACTACTCGTAAAGTAATTTTTTTTAAAGGTTGGGGCCGAAGCCTCAATTTATTATTTGAAAGAAAATATCTCTTTAGACTGGGTAGAGAGAGACCCATTACATAGCCCGAAGGCCCAAGGCCAAGTGGCCTGAATACAAGGCTTGAAATCCCATTTTTTTTGGCCCAAATGAACTAGATGTATGTGGAACTTTCTCTTCCTCAATTGAGTGTATGTCTGTATTCTTTGTGTAGATTTTTTAAAAAAAGGTCACTCGTCAGGATCTTCAATAATATTCAGCAATTTATATCACACATCACACATGAGGGAGTGTGTAACTATTTTTAATAGCACCTCAAGTTCTAAATATCGGAATTCTTTCCATTCCTTGTACTACATGTACGACATGAAGTATACTGAATTCTATGAAATAGTTAATATACAGTCATTAAAATAAGTTTTAGAATTAAATTAAATATATTATCCATTTGAAATATTTAATTCAAAAGATATGTAAAATAACAACGATGGTAAGTATTTTGAATGGTGGCACTGGTGGTGTCTAAATCTTGCACTAACACTGAGTCTGGAGGTGATACATTAGAATAGTGTCTTGATATGGTGGTGAGAAAACATGGAAGTGAGTATTTTGAGAATTTATTACTTATGATGGTGTAAATTTATGGATGAATTTCAGGCTGGTGGTGACTCATACATTGTAAAATTCCCATCTTAATGGTGACTCATTACTGATGGTGAGTCTTTCTATACATTGTAAAAATTGCATTATAGTGGTGACTTGTGTTGAAGGTGAGTCATCCCACTACTAAGAAAATTCTAGATCCCAGTGGTGAGACTCCTTTATGGTTTTTTAAGGTGATGGTGAGACTTTAGTGAAGGTGATATATCCTTGGTAGTGGGAGTTTGTTAGTGGTTTCTCATACATGGCATTGGGTATTTTCTAGATTTAACCAAATTTCTTTACAAAATTTCTTATAATGTAAAAGGATATCATAAATCATAAAACTCAATAATATCAAAATAAACATGGCTTTGTTATAATTAAAACAAGGAGGCCAACAATATCTTCCTTTTTGATGATAAAAAATCATGTCATTTTATATACATGATATCAGATATAAATAATGGAATCAAAAGTAAATAGAATACACTGGGTATATAATATATTAACTAGATTTTACAAAGGTTAAATAAAGAAAGGTATCAAAGGTAATTCATGAAGATAATGAGATTTTATCCATGTTATAAATAGATTAAACAGTAATAGAAAACACTATTGTAGAAAATAAAATAGTAAAGGAATAAAATAAATTCCACATAATAGTTCTCCCACTTTTGGGATTATCCAAAAGTGAATAGTAAAATAAAAAAAGTAACATAATATGAATAAAATATAAAATTCAATAGAAATATAATAATAAGAATATTAGAAGTTCCATTATCAGCAACAAAAATTTATAAAAAAATTCCCATCAAAGAAACAAATTCTATGCATCAACTTTCATTGGGTTTGGATGAAGGGTCAAAAAGATCTTTACCCTTGTCTTTCTCTAAGGTAGAAGAAATGATGAAAGAGGTTCTAGTAAGAGAATCATTGATTGCTGAAGGACGTCAAGGCTCTTTAATGAGGATTGATCTTAGGTTCCAGACAGCTTCTCTAAGAGAGATAGAAAATGTATGAAATATGGCTCGAAAAGGGGAATAATGATCCTTAGCCACACCAGCTCTATAGAACTTTGGATCTATGGAAGAATGTGAGAGATGGGATATCATTGGAACAAATTCATGGGCTACAATTTTAGTCCCACAAACCTGATGTAAAGGTTTCATAAGGTTTATAAAATCCATTATTTTTTCCCACCATGCATCATAACACTAAAATAAAATATGTCTTGTGTTCCTTAAAATGTTAAAGCATAGGAGTCGGAACTTTCAACTCGGTGACTTCTTCTGTGATGTCATGGTAAATAGAATTCATCCTCATATTTTCTCCCAAAAACATAAATTGATAATTCATCTCATGATTGGATTAAATCATTTAGGGATAATACTTTATGGATTTTGTTATGGTCTCTTGATCATCATTTATATCTTTTGTGTACTCTCTGATCATCATATGAGAATGATAATTATTATGATCAATCATCATCAATGTCTCCATAGGTAAGGAAGTGAAATCACTTGGAGCAGTACTTTAGGATGATCTAAATGATTACCTATTAATATTTATGACTATATTAGAATAAAAATGATAGAGGAGTAGTATAAATTGATACAACTGATGAAATATTTTCAACTCTCTCAAGAAACGAATCCATAGAACCTAAAAAGGTATAATGCATCGATTCTACAGTGGATTTTAGGGATTCCAAATCATTTTATAACCTTCAATTCTAAATTTTAAATTACTATATATGGTGTATCATCTTTAGTTGAATTTGATGGATTACCAATTCAAACATTTACCTTGCATCCTATTCACTTTTCTTAGTAATAATTAGTGCATGAATCTTCAAATTCTTACAAAAATTAAAAATCATATTTTCATTGAAGAAATTTAAGTCAACCATGTTGACCACATCAATTGGAATTGGTTGGAAAACAATAGTAGATAAGTGTGAAGCCAAAACTATATCAAACCTTTGTAAGATATTAGATGAATCAATATAGTCAATCTATTATCCACCATGATCCCTTTCTTTTCAAATTGTAGGTCCACCATTCTTTGGTGGAATTTCAAGAAACAAAACTCTTTTCTCAGACATCGAATCGGTCCAACTATTAGAAGGCTTAATATGAACCTCAACAATGGATGGAGAAATAAATATTGATCGCACTACAGTAGGTGCACCAACAGAGGTATCAATAGTCATATGTTCATCAGTAGCATGGTAAACATGCCCAACTTCCATCTTCTCAGCCACATGTTTCTCAAAAAAAGAAAAAAAATATCATTTGATCAATAATAATTAAATCTGAAACCATCTGATCATTAGTAAAATATACAAGGTTTCAATCAAAAAAAGATTCAAAAACTTATTGAATTCAGATACTTGGGGATTGATCCCCCTTAATAGATGAATCTCACTCTTATTTGGTAGATATATCCACTTTCCCAACAAAGTTGTGTCTTTCTTCTAATCTAGAAACAGAACCACTAGGGTAAGTAAGTAGATCATGATGAATATCAACATCCTCTATTCTAATTTTCCCACTGGAACCATCAGAATCAGATCATTCATCATCATCATCATTTCCGTATTTTACCTCTTTATATTTTTCATCATCACAATCTCCATTTTCCTAATAAGATTTGGAATTTATCTTGAAATTATTTTCTTCAGATACTTATGTCTTATCCCCATCAATATTCACCATCTTTTCTCTTTTAAAGAGTATCTTTGGTGGACTGGGATCTCCATATGTGATGGCAGGAGATCGAAGAAGAAGTTCAGGGACACTTCCCTCATCAGTAGAAAACTCTTTCTTCTCTTCTTATATAGAGGTAGAGGCCTCTTCTTTCTCATCATAATTAAAGCATTTAACTATATCATTAGGATCCAGACTAGGGTCAATAAGATATCTTAGTCTAGAAGAGTGGTAAACCAAATTAAACTCACCATAAATTATTTCATTATCACCCACCCAATGCTTCTTCCATGGGATCTAACTGATTTTCATCCTTCTGCATATTATTATTGTGATACAAAAACCACCAAAATCTATAACTGACTCTTTATCTTTAGAAACTAAACCTCCAGATTTAATCGTTATAGAAATAAACTTGAGATTGATCAGAGAATTTGATCTAGAGTTTGGTTTGGTCATTTCCCTCAAATGATGTATGAGATATCCACTAAGGTTTATCCTCTATCCTCTTTTCATAAGATATAAAAAACATAAATATTGATACCTAAAGGTATAAAAGTCACCCTTCCATGGAAAAAATATGTTCTAAATGAATTTAAATAAAAACCTTCATTATCCATCTAACTAGGATGCAACTAGTCTTCTTAAAATTCCATCACCTATAAACTCACCAAGGGACACTTCATAAACTAAATCATCATCACATTCTAGTATAGTGCCTTTATAATAATTGAAAATACCTTTTTGGTAATTTTTGACAACTATCCCAATACTTTGAAGAAAAGGAAATTTTGTGACATTGATCATGGTTAACACCCAATAACCTTCTTCTTTTTCAAAACCAAATTCCTCATACTGATAAAACTGATAAACCATCCTACGATAAAAAGGTATCTAATTTAAAGTGAACCATTCCATAAATCCTTTGTTTTGTATTACTTGAAGCACTGAAGGATTTTTGGATAATGAACTTTTATATTGGTATTCTTTTTCAGGAATGACTACTCTCTTTGAAAGATAGAGATTAACTGGTTCAACTGTAGTGGGATGATTCATTTCCCCTTTCTGCTTCTTTATAGTGTGATAATTTTCTGGTGAAGTATTTGAATGTCACTTCACTCTATCCATGTATAACATCTTGGTTGGATCGTTCTAAGGTGAAAGTAATGTTGAAAGGTTTGGATAGAACGATCGCACACGGATCAAAATAAAAATGCATTAGGAAATAGGTATGTTGAAACTAGAAAAAGTATATCATTTATTATCATTTGGGAGTTTAGGTATAGAGAAAATACAAATTGAAAATTGTGGAAAAAATCAATCGTGTTATAAAATAAATCACGACTAAAATAAAACATGAAAAAGAATAATTAATTGGTGGTTTGAAACACTCAATGAGAAACAAAAAATAGTCAAAATCATGAAACATTCTAATGGTCAGACAAACTAATAGTGTTAATTTCATTGGTGACAAGTATCAATGATGACAAGTATCAACTTTGAGAAGTTCAAGGGTGAGACATATCCAATGGTGATACATTCACAATGGTGAGACATTCACAATGGAGATTCCTAAAAATTGAACTTATCCAAAATCAATCATACCTAATTCATGTTTGATATAATTCATTATCACATAATTCAAAGTTGTATTGAATATATCAGCAAGATGATATTCTATGCCAATGTATTCAAGAGTGATATCACCCTTTTTAAAATTATCTCTCAAAAAGTGATGTCTTACATTAGTATGATTTCTTCTGGAATGTGACATAGGATTCATAGAAATATTTATAGAACTTATGTGGTAACAATTTATAGGGACATTTCTAAATTGATATCCATAGTCTAGTAATATTTGTTTTATATACAAAATTTGTATCCATTAGCTACCTACATCTATGTATTCAACTTTAATAGTAGATAACGTATAATAATTTTGTTTCTTTTTACACCAAGGAATGATTGGCCTGCCTAAAAAGTGACATGTTCTAGAGGTGATTTTTTCTATCTGACTTATATCCTCCAAAATCAGTATATCAATAAATAACTAAATTAAATTACTATCCTATTGGATAAAATAGTATTAAATTGGTTATATATTTGAGGTAATTGAAAAATATTTTTATAAAAACCATGTATAAGTAATTTATATTTTCTTGAATGTGAGCACACATATATATAGTAAACATAATATCATATAAGCTAGCAGTAATATACAAAATACTTGTAGTCATACCTCTGTAACTGGTTTGATATAATGGTTTCTCAGCTTCATCAAGATCTAATTTATAGGTGGTACACATAGGATTATCACTACTCTTAGTGATATCCAAATTAAAATGTTTAAAAATATACTTTTTATATTTACTTTGATTTAAATATTCCTTCCTTATTTTGAAAAATCTAAAAACCTATAAATAATTTGATTTATCCCATTAATCTCATTTAAAAATAATTTGGATCATTTTTTATAAATTATTACATAAAAAATTTTAGAATCAAAAAATAATATCATCTACATATATTTGTACAACTAAAGAATATTTTGAAATTCATTTTATAAAAAGTGTTGGATCATATATACATTTTGAAAAACCTTTTGAAATAAGGAACATATTAAGCCTATCATACCAAGATCTGGGAGCTTATTATAAACATATATTATTATTATTTTAAATTTAAAAAGACTATTTGGAAAATAAGAATTTTAAAAAATAGGGGGTTGTTCAACAAAAGCATCCTCAATTATATACCCAATTAAGAATTCACTCTTGAAATCCAATTGATAAAGTTTTAAATCGTGATGAGCTACATAGGCTAGAAGTATTCTATTGGATTAAAGTTTGGATATTGGTGAAAAGTTATCTTCGTATTATATTCCTTTTTATTGGATATAACATTGAGAAAATAGTTGATCCTTTTTTATTAATATCATGTGTGATTCATCTACCTAGTTTCTAAACACCCATTTAGTTCCTATAGTCAAGGTGTCCTTGGTTCTTTCCATAAGTTCATTATTTTATTTCATTAAAACTAATTTAATTATTTATACATTTTTGTAACCCAAAATTCATCATTAATTTCATCATTGATGTTCTTTTTTCCAGGTTGAGACAATAATTTTTTATGTTCAACTTTAATTCGTAGCGAATCTATAGTCTGTGTACCTCTATCTAGGTCTCCAACTAAATCATCTAAAGTATGGTACTTGGGGGGTCCAAATAGCTCTATAAAAAGGGGGATGGTCACTTTATCATATTATATAGATTTTGGCTCTATATGTTCTGTAAATTCCACATAATTTGATGATTTTTATGACAATTTCATAGTAGAATCAGTAGGTTTAGAATTTATGTTTAGAGAAGATAAATCATTCCCAAGGTTTTTTAAGGAGGTCTTTGGATCATGTGGATCTATATCATCAAATTGATAAGAAAAGATGCTTCCACAATCTTGTTCCATTTATTGAAAGCTCTTTAGGCTTTACTAGAGGTTAAATTACCTAATAAAATTCCTTTATCTCTTTTGGAGGAAAAATTTTCAAGATTATCCTTAGTTATAAGAGTAAATACTTTATAACCAAAAACTCTAAATTAGTTATTCTTCGGCTTATTATTATTACAAAGCTCATAAGGGGTATTTTTTATGATAGTTCTAATTAAAACTCTATTTATTAGGTAACAAGATGTCTTCACAGCCTCTTCCCATAATTAGAAAGGTAATTCATATTCATTTAGCATAGTCTGGGATATCTATTGAATTATTCTATTCCTTATTTTTTAACTCTATTATTATATGGAGTCCTTGGAGCATATAAATTATGATTATATCCATTTTGTGAGAAAAAATATTCAAATAAATGATTTTCAAACTCAAGACCATGGTCACTTCTTAGGGTCTTAATTCTAAGTCCACTTAAATTTTTTATAGACCTGGAATCTTGGTAAAGTAAGAACTGTCTTCACTCCTGTGAGCTAAAAAGAACACCCATGTATGCCTAAAAAATTCCCCTACTTGTACATAAACATAGTGCTTCACATTTAGAATAGAAACTCTAGATGCCCCAAATAAATCTGTATGAACCGACACAAGAGTTTTAGAAGTTGAAACTTCTTTCTTTGATTTAATAGAAATCTTGTGTTATTTTCCTTTTTGATAGGGATTACAGACTTTTTCGTTTGAGAACTCTTGATTGGGTATATCCTAGAAATAACCATTCCAAGTAAGATTCCTATGCAAGTAAATATTACAATGCCCTAGTATCTTATGCCAAATCTATGATTCTTTATAAATAACACTCAAGAAATAAAAATTTTGAGAAATAAAATAATTACGATCAACAGTATAAAACTTTTCATTCCTTAATGAAGTAAAAACTAAAGAATATTTATAACAAAAAAAAAATTACATGCATTATTTTAAAATTAAATATAAAAACCGCCATCATATAATTGTGATATATTAAGAAAGATATACCTTAAACCATCAACAAATAGTTTTTTGGAAATTAAAACTAAATTGATGATACCAATTTGGTCAAGGTCGATGATCTTCCCTTTAGCATTGTCACCAAAGGTGACATGACCACCATCAACCTTTATTAGACTATAGAAACTTGAGTAGTCTCTTTTCATAAGCCATGAACATCCCTTTTTCAAGTACCATGGACTTTTTTTGGAAGTCTTCAAGCAGTTTTCCTATAAAACAAAATTTATACAAGAAATTATTTTGGTAACCAGATTTGTTTTTTTGTAGATGTATTAGTAATCGGGGATTTAGGAACCCACTTTTGTTTAATAGGACTCTTATAAGAAAAATTTATTATTTTTGAAATATAAACATTTTTTGTTCCATTAGAAAAATAACTAGCACTAGAACTATTTGATTTAGACTTAGACACAAATATTATATTTACTATTCTTCTGTGTCCAGGTCATATGCTAAACATGTAACATACTTAGGAGTGACCTGTTTTCCTAAAATCTGAGTAAGTGTTTCTCTACAATTTTTAAATCTTTCTAAATCCTTCTTAAGATACTCATTAGACATTTTATGTTCTGTGTTCTCATTTAGTAAATGAGAAATTTTCTCTTTCTTAATAGAAAAATTAGATTTGATATTTTAAGATAATGAATGTTGAAATTTAAGAAATTTATACTTATAAAAAAGTTCATTAAAAGTTTCTTCTAGAATTTTTAAATATTCAAACTTTCTTCCTAAGACATGTCATCATCATAATGTTAGAGACATTAGTCATAAAGAATATGTTGTCTCGATTTAAATTTTATTCCTTATTAGAGTCATAATCACTGGAGATATCCTCAAGGTCACTTCATGTTTCTTTCATAGCTTTCTTAAACCTTCGGACCTTGTCGTCATATTTCTTTTTGTATTGCAGTTTTAGACATTCATTCCTAACATGTATTTTCTTTTTCATTCATAATAGGTAATCTCATTATCATACTTATTATAATCATTTTTTGGGTTTCCTTTAGTGTCATTTATTCCTTTTTTGTTTTTATTTCTAAAAAAATTCTTCTTTCTATAATATTTCTTAAATCTCCTGGCCATATGGGCAATCTCCTCATCACTTTTCATGTGTCATTCACTGTCACTAAATTTTTAATCACATATGTTTTCATTTTATTTTTCTCTCTACTTGGATGTATTATATTAAAAAGATAATAAGTTTTTTTAGATTTTCATCTTTCTCTCAGTTTACTTTCAATTATTCTTCAAACATCACCAGTTTCCTAATCAACTCCTTGAATGGAAGCTTATTGAAGTAACATTAATCTCTAATTAAAATTGAAGTGTCTCTAAATATTTCTAAAAGGAATCTTAGTAGCCTCGTAATATTACAGTTTTCAAATATTGGATTTACTAGTGGGTTAATGGTGTTCATAATTTCATTGAACCAGAGATACATGTTAGAAATTAATTCATTAGGCTTCATCTTAAAAGTGTTGTACACAATGGTATATTTATAAAATCTCATCTCTTTAACATTATTTTTAATATGCTGGGAAATATGTAGTCTATCCCAAATTTTACAAGAAGATTTATAAGAATAAATTATATTGAACCCCTTATATCTTAAATCACAATACAAGGAATTCATAGCTCTAAAATTATTGTTAAAATTAGTTTTGTTAGTTGACCTGAATAGACCGAAGGACTTATTTTTTTATTGATTTTTGATAAGCCTCATTTCAAGGGATGAGGGAGAAACCTTAAAAGGCATGTACGCTTATAGATTACATGACCTGAAGGCCTTAGAAATTATACATACGATACTTGGAACTCCTCCTCCTAGCATCTTCATCGTGATATCAGCTCTCCACCTTTTCATGTAAATTCGACAAGGTTTCATATGAAAGCACAGGCTGGTACCAATGGAAATTACATAACCTCAATTTCTAAAAGATCATCTTTGCTTTTGCTATGGTGAATTCATCTTCTCTGATCCCCATCTATAGTCTGCAATTTATAGAGTATGTTGATCATTAAGCACAATTTCAGGTGGCTCAAAGGCCTTAAGGTGTCCTGAAGGCATTGAGGTGTCCCAAAGGCCTTGAGGTGGCCCGAAAAACTTACTCGACTGAAGGCATTAGGAGGCCCGAAGGCCTTGGGTAGCCCAAAGGCCTTAAAGGACCTGAGGTCCAAACTAGTGGCTCGAAAGCCCAAACAGATGAATAATTCTTGCTGCTGTAGTACCGAACAGTTACTACTACAATAAATACTACAGTTCCTACTACATCACTTCTATAGTTCCTGCTACAGTCCCAGAAATATATCTCCACCCAGTTTTGAACTTGGGTCTCTTGGATGCACTTGTTGAGTCCTCACCAACTGGGATGAGGATCTTGTGAAAAAATAGTAATTTCATCCCAACTATCTCTTGAAATTGCAAGTAATTCATAATTATCCTCTACAACAATCCAAATATCAAAGCCCATACAATCAATATGAATTTTCATTTTGATCTTCCACTGAGAATAATTATTACCGTTGAATAAAGGAGGTATATTATTAGTAGAAGCTTCTTGCCTATAATGAATGTAAAGAACTAAATTTAGAACTAATAGAAATTTATGATCTATAAATATTAAACAAAATCACCGTTGAAAATGTTTTGAAAACATTGATACCAATTTTTTCACCTCTAATACCAAATGTTGGTCGAAGTGAGTATTTCAAGAGGGGGGTGAATTGAGTACCCAATAAAAAGTTCTATTAAAAATAGGTTTATAAAAAATCCTACATTTAACTTAAATATGGATGAGTTATTTAAAATAGAATATCTATATAAGACTTTCCATTTTAAAATAATTTTGTAATATTGATTAGGTATTATTTAAAAAACAATATTAATTTAGCATTTCAAATAAATTTACTAATCCAAATCCTTATATTAACACTAAATAAAATTAACTATCAAAGTAGTGGTTTTTCATGAAGATGAAAACAGAGTTGGTAATATCGTATAGAAAATAAAGAAAACAAAGCACTCATTGGAATTTGAATACAAGAGGTTCAGTCTGAAGCTAAGAAATAGTCCTCTCCAGTTAGTAATCACATATTGCGAAGAAGTTTATATAAAATAAAATTTTTATCCACAACATAGATTAGGTATTACAATAGTATCAAAACATTCTAGTCCACATGATACCTCTTCCACAATTCCCATGGGAGAAAAAATAAAATAGCTCTTACCAGACCTCTACCATAACACATGGGAAACAAGAGAAAAATGTGTTGAGAATATATCAAAGTATCTTCTACATTAAATGTAAAGACCTAGAAATTTCAAGGAAATTTTTGTTATTAATTCTTCAAATTTTATGAGTCCGCAGTTTTTTACGGTTCCTGATTCCGAGTCCCGGTGTGTCCAGAATCAATTTATGAAGTTTTGTTCGGGCACTTTCAGTAAACATACGTGC
Organism: Viscum album; assembly: GCA_963277665.1. Lineage (NCBI taxonomy): Eukaryota > Viridiplantae > Streptophyta > Magnoliopsida > Santalales > Viscaceae > Viscum > Viscum album. The sequence continues at coordinate 726,800,458 of OY728158.1, read as the reverse complement.
AATTTTTTCTATCTTTTGAACCGTTGCTTGGAATTGAAATCTGAGGGCACTGATGAACTCGCAACACTGGTATTTTGTTAAGGGTACCTTTACCGTAGTTGTGTTTGCTTGGGAGGAGAAGTTAATTTTTGGGGATTTATATTAAATTAAATAAAATTGTTGTACACACTTTTATTGTTTAAGATTTGGTTATTTCCTAAAATGGGGAGTTAGAGTTGGGGACCACACCCACATAACCTCCCATGAGAGGATAATGTGTGGTGGGGCCCACACGATCCCCTAACCCTCCAACTTCCCTTAAACTCCCCATTAACTCCCCTTCATTTAATTTGACAACTCCCCTCTTTTAATATGAACTCTCCACCTCCTCTCTTTTGAATTTTAAACTCTTCACCTCCTCTTAATTAATGCCAACAACTAGGATTAATTAAATGCCACATTTAATTAATCTTTGAATTCATTTGAATCAATTTGAATTGCATGGAAACTCTATTAAAATTGGGTAGATTTTATAATATTTTATTTGGAAAATATTTCGGTGGGGAAACCTCTGGAGAATTAAAAGGAAGCATTCCTCTCCGTGAAGAATGCTCCATGACTCAATGAACGGGAAGAATTTTCTATCTTTTCAACTAGGACAAGATCGTGGGGAACACCTTCATCCTTTCTTCTTCCTCTGCATCAAGGGAGAAGACACCGCTCATGAGGAATGCCGTCTACGACAAGGGCTTCCAAAGTTTATGGGATGAAACCGTTCTCCGCGACGCCATCTTCCGCGACGCCCGACTACTGCGACACTCGTCCTCTGTGGCTCATTGACGAACGAACCTCAATTACAAGGTAGGGGGTTTTGTATAATTATAAGTGAATGAAATTATAACCCGTCCGTGGAGAATGCTTGTTTTTTTCTTCGGCCAATTGATATCACCTAACACAGAGGGAGCGGGCTGAACGAACATGGCCCGACGACCCTCCGATGGTTCTCAAATATTTTAGTAGTGAAAATGGGTGGAGGTGGCAATTTGAGGAGGCATCGAATGGAGGCAACGACAACCAGAGGCGGTGATCGCACACCGGCTGCGTGAAGGAAACCGCAGCCTGCATCCGTGGGCCACTCGGTAGATAAACCAAACCGGCCGACCGTAGCCAGTCGGGATGGAGAATCGTAGCGCCTCTAAGGCACCTCACTGCGAAGAACTGCAGCCCGCACTTCTCGGGCTGCTTTGGTGGAAAAATGGTCGGCCGCCTACTGGCCGGGTTGAAGGAGGTCGCAGTGCCGCTCAACGCTGCTGGTTTGGGAAACCCCCCCCCTCCCCCCCCCCTGCCCTGCTTGGCCATCCGGGCCGAGCCGTGGCCACACCGGGCCTGGCCGCGCCACGTCGGGTCATGCCGCGCCATGCCGGGCCGCGCTCCACCTGGCCCGACTGACCCCCAGCCAGGTCAGACCCTCAAAAACAGGTCGGGCCGACACGCCAGCCCACTGGTCTTGACGGGTCGGGCATGTTTCACTTAAACATGAATAACTTTAAGATTGCGCGTCTGATCGATGTGCCATCTGCGGCACTGGGATCCTCATGAAGAGATGGTCCTTTTTCAATAATCTAAGTGATTTTTGGACAAATTTGTAAAATGGTCGGGTTTTGAACGAGCGTGTTGTGTGTGGGAACCCTAGAGCTAGCTGCAACTGCGACGACTACCACACCAGAATCCTCCTTGGGTTTGACAACGACGAAACTACACTGGAATTCTATGTGGGTTCGACAACGATGACTACTGTACTTGTATCCTATGTGGGTCTGACAGTTTGACTTCAGTACTAGTATCCTGAGTGGATCTGATAGAGTATCTGGTCTAGTATTGTACTTGGGTCCGACAGCTTAGTTGGTCTAGTATCCTACGTGGGTCTGACAGCTTAGATGAATCAGTGACTACATCTAATCATCTCTATCTCTATATGAAAGATGTATACCTATGTGAGCGGAGTCATGACTTTCAATCATTATCATCAAAGTGATTGACTTGATTTCCTGTGTAGACTGGGTTGTGATTGGGCTCGAGAGTTGGAGCTGAACTATGATTGATAACTTAGGTATATGTATGGGAATATACCTAAGTAGAGTTTGTTGATACTTTGTGATTTTATCTTTATTATGTGGTTTATCCTCCATGGATCATGGGAGACCATCGGGGGTCTCTACTGAGTTTCTTATACTCACCCCTGCATGGGTTATGCTCGTCCTACGTTGTGTTGGATGCAGACGATGGACAACACTGATCAAGGTGGAGGCTTGTGGAGCTGGACTATACCCGGAGGTGGACCACTTGGCAAGACATACACGGAGCGGACGACCAGACCCAAGGTGCTAAGGAGACCATCTGTACCCACCATTCAGGTGGGATTTTTGGAGGATTAATCATTGGTTTCTATTTTACTTTACTTCAATTATACTAGCTTTTGAGTTGTACTGTACTTACTATTGGGATTGTATTACTGACCCCTTTCCTTTCAGCACTTACTTTTGTTTTCAGTATTACTTAGTGCTTTCTTCTGTTGCGTACTCTATTGTGTTTGTTTACTTTTATAAAGGCAATGTCTTCCCTTTTTATTGGTATTTATGCCTTTGGTTCTAGTCGCCTACCCCTGGCCTATGGAAGGCGGACTTGGGGTAGTCACAGCACGGGCCCCAGGGATGGGTCGTGAAAAATTGGTATCAGATGAGTCGGTTCTACCATAGAACTTAGGACTCTGATCTATCTTACTGTGAAGCAATAATGTTAAGAGTATTTAGTGTGGTTTTCAGTCCAGGGAGTCCAATGTTGGTGTGCCGACTGACGTATCCATACACCAGGAACCTAACCTCTGATTTCCGACTGAGTGCACGAAAAGACTGATTCCGTGTGTGTTTGAATTGAAATGGTTTCTTTGTGATTACTTTGTGTCAGCTCACCAGGTATACTATTTTAACTATGGTGCACCTGTTTCTTTTCAGGATGGCCCCACGAAGGCAACCATCTAGGGTTCCTAGTTAGGTACGAGATCGTAGCCCAACGAGCGACGAGGCCTCGGTGTAGGGCCTCATCACAGTGGAGGCACCTGCGGTACCACTACCCGCTGGGCCACCAATACCATCAGCCCCAGCAGCAGAGAGTGCATGCCACCTGAGTGTGTTTGATGGGTTCTAGCGCCATAGGCCGCCTAGGTTTCGGGGAGAGACGGACCCACAAGCAGCTGAGGATTGGATAGAGGCTATCATCAGAGTTTTCATATTGGTAGGGACACTAGCCGACCTTATGGTGATCCTTGCCACGAGTCTCCTACACGCAGTAGCAGGTAGATGGTGGATCTTGATTCTCCAGGTTCATGATGAGGCATATTTAATTTGGACAGACTTCAAGAGTCTCTCTTGGTCGGAGTTTGTTCCAGCCACCCTTCATGTGGTGTGGATTCAGGAGTTACTTCATCTGTAGTAGGGAAGCATGATAGTAGCTTAGTACTCAGTGAGGTTTACTGACTGATAAAACACTATTTTGTTGAATATTTTATTGATAATAAATGATATAATTTCCTCAAATTGTGCTAAATATATTCATTTATGAAATATTTGGGATTAGATCATTCATTTGAAATTTTGTTGAAAATTCCAGTTTTACCCTTTTAAAATGTACTGTAGTATTTTAAAGATAAATATTTTAATATTCATTATTTTAAGTTACTATTTTTCAAAAGTGTTCCTAACTTAATTTTATACAACTTTCATTCAGGACACTAGAGCTACAGAGTGAATTTGGATGGAGTAAATGGTCCATTAATCCAATGGTGGGATGGACTCGGCAGAATGGACATGGGTTCTATATTTGGGCCATATCTTCTTCATCTGGGCTTGGATTGAGCCCAAATTTGGGGACATTTCGGGGACATTATTTATCACAAATCATCCTTCTTGAAGTTCGGCCAATTCACGCGTTTTGGTGGTCAAATGGGCGGTTCAAGTTGGAATAAAATATTTGTCTGAATTTTCACATTCACACTTGAAACCACTTGTAACCTCTCCTCCCCTACACTCTATAAATTAGAGTTTTTCTCATTTGGAGGGGTTGGGACGTGCATTAGGAGATTGGAGGTAGAGGAGAATTTGTTTCAACCAAATTCTCCAACCATTGTAAGAGGGGTAGCTCTTGAAGCAAGGATCCCCTCATCGAAGCCTCCTTCTCTTCTTCATTTTGTAATGTTTTCATTTGTGTAATAAACTTCTTTGATCTTCTTTTATTCCTCATATTTTATTCTGTATTGTTTAAATTTCTTCTTCTCTTAATCTTCCTAATTGGGTTGGAATTCTTTAGTAGAAGCGTTATTGGTTTATACCCATTATTAACCTTTGCACATGCAAAACGCTTCTATGATGATTATGCCACCCATGGGAGAGTAGTCTTTTAGTAATTAATCTATCTTCTACCATCTTCATTTAATTATTTTGAATCATTGAGATACTATAACTCACTTAATATGATCAATGAATTGTGTTTTTAAATTGGAAGAAACTAAGAAATCAATGGAATAATTGACACAATAACACGCGAGGTCTAGATTTTGTGTAAATTGTGAGAGCGCGATCTTAATCGGTAATGCAAGACCACACAGGATAAATTTGTAGAGTTATAATATAATCCCTAAACATAATTCATCCTCATTTATAGAATGGATATGTGCCTTAATTTACCACTGACCATAATCTATCCTTAGAACATCAATCAAAGCAGGGTGCTGCGATTACATGTTCCGAAGATAACCTAGGGTTTAATTCACTTCATCTTTGTGGTAAGGTTAAATCTTACAGGGTTCAAGGGTTAACAAATTAGGGGATCATAATTAAGTGGATATTGATTTAAATTATAATGATTAATAAGTAAATTTATAGGTATAGTTAGATCGATTACGCCTTTTAAAATATTTTCTAAAAAAAACATCTTCTTGTTGTGTCTTTTAAATCAAACTTCATTTCAAAATTAAAACAAAAAAAATGCAATCTTCTTCCTGCAAACTTCTTCAAGATTTAAAAACTATGCACAACCCCCATCCTTTTAAGTAGTTTTTCAATTCTATTCTCTTTTATTTTTTTATAATACATCAAAAAATTTATTTTAATTCACTTCCTCCTTTGAGAGACGACCTTGGTCAGCCACTCTGCTGCACCTAAGTACCCAAAAATCACACTAATCATTTGAGGGTACCCATGAAAGTTCCTTTTCACTGACCTCTCACACTACTCCACGGACATGGTACGCGACTCATTCTTCAGGTCCTGGACCTTTGATCAGGGACTCAGACATGAGATCAGGGCTTTGATGATCTCCCTAAGTATTCTGATGTAGGCGGGAGTACTGGAGCGAGCCCTTCTTGTGGAGAGCTTTCTTGCTGAGCTGACACCAGCTATGAGACCCACCGTAGGATGACACATAGCGGAGTCTTCTACAGCCAGCAGTAGATAGTTTACGTAGAGGTCCAAGCGGACCATTCCATCAGGTGGGCGACCTTAGGATATAGGTTCGGTTGTGTGGGGCACACGAAACCGAGCTAGGTATACAAGGATCAGGCAATTCAATGCATGCGGCGGGCAAGATCACATGTCTTGAGACTGCCTTAAATGACATGCGGATGAGCATCAGATAGTAGAGGGACCTCCCATGCTGAGACAGAGGTTTGACCGTGGTGGTCCTCCTGGAGCGGCCGGACGAGGCAGAGGATATGGCCAAGAAGCAAGTGGTGGATGATGTTTTGAGGCTCTACCACCACCACCACAAGGAGGTCCACCCTGACCACAGGGAGCTGGCGGATAGAAATAGGCTCATCTCCAGGAAGTCGAAGCCTACGACCACGGCGCACCTGAGATGATTCGAGGTACTATCTGTGTCTACTCCACCCTTTCTGCAGTACTTATAGACATAGGTTTGAGTCATTGTTTTATGGTTGTTGTCCTTGTTCAGAGCTCAGAGATTTTGACGGAGTCGTTGTCTCGATACTTATGGCTAGAGACTCTTACAGGAGAAGACTCGATGATTATGCACTGGTGCCGGCAGTGTGAGCTTACTCTATGAGGTGAGAGCTTCGGCTGGGATCTTCTTGTAGCGGCGTTGAGGCCTTACAACATCATCTTGGGTATGGACTGGTTTTCTACAGTCCATGCTTAGATCGACTGTATTAGGTGAAAAGTGTGGTGTGTCTGCATGGATGGGACCAGGTTCACCTTCACCAGCAAGAAGGGATCATTTGCAGAGTAGGATGGTTTTAGAGAGTAGAGGGCAACCGATCACACATCAGTTGGATAGTCTCATCCTCGGAGCAGTTGATGTGCGGAGTCTGTGTTTTCATTTTGTGGTGGATCAGTATGCGGAAGTTTTTCCTGACGACGTTCCAGGACTACTTCCTCGCAGAGAGGTAGAATTCTACATAGACCTAAACCCCAAGAAAACACCGATATCTACTCCATCATATCGGATGGATCCTGCTGAGCTTCATGAGCTGTGGGTATAGCTGGAGGACTTATAGGGAAAGGGATTTTTCTGACCCAGTGTTTCACCCAGGGCTTCTCCAATTTTGTTCACCATGAAGGCTGATGGGAGCTTGCTACTGTGTGTCGACTACCGTCACCTGAATCAGGTGACTGTAAAGAACAAGTACCCACTCTCGAGGATTGATGACCTCTTTGATCAGCTCAAGGAAGCACGATGGTTCTCAAAGATAGAACTCAGGTCAGGCTATCACCATCTCAAAGTTCGAGATGAGGATGTACAGAAGATGACCTTAAGGTGTCGGTATGGCCACTACGAGTTCTGGGTTATGCCTTTCAGCATAAAAAATGCTCCAGTAGTGTTCATGAGTCTCATGAGCAGGATCTTCCAGCCTTACCTCAATCGATTTTTAGTAGTCTTCATCGATGACATACTGATTTACTTGACTACTGAGGAGGAGAACTCCTATAACTTATTGGTTGTACTGGATACACTCTAAGAGAACCAACTTTATTGTAATCTCTCGAAGTGCCAGTTGTAGATTTGATAGGTTCAATTCTTGGGCCACGTCATCTCGGAGGTTGGGGTAGCAGTGGATCTAGCAAAGATCGAGGCAGTGCTGGCTTGGGAGCCACCCAGGAGTGTGACAGAGGTTTGGAGTTTTCTAGGTCTGGCTAGGTATTATCAGAGATTTGTGCCAGACCTCTCTAGAGTTTCATCACTGCTTTCAGCTTTGACGAAGAAGGGGAAAACCTTCATGTGGTCAGAGAGATTCCAGTAGAGATTTCATGAGATGAGGCAGAGATTGACCGGTGCGCCCATATTGAGGATACTGGAGGAAGGAGTTGGGTACGTTTTTACTGCGACACATTAGGGATCGGACTCGGGTATGTCCTGATGTAGGAGCGAGCAGTGATCACGTATGGTTCACGGCAGTTGAGACAACATGAGTAGAACTACACTACCCGTGACCTGGAGTGAGAATCAGTGGTATTTACCATGAAGTTGTGGAGACACTATCTAATGGGCGAGCGCTTTACAGTCTACTCTGACCACCAGAGTCTCAGGTACGTCTTCTCGCAGAAGGACCTGAACCAGAGACAACGACGATGGCTCGAGTTCCTCTAGGACTATGACTTTGATATATTCTATACTCCTGGGAAGGGGAATGTTGTCGTTGATGCTCTCAGCAGGAGATCGGGCATTCAGCTGCTAGGAGAGGCGACAGAGAAGCTAGCCGCGTTGCAGATATCCTTTGTGGATATATATGGAGCAGTCTTTATTCAGTCTCTCAAAGTCACTCCCCCAGTTCTTCAGCGAGTCATGGAGGCACAACATGGGGACATTGACTGTGAGACGTGATGTGCTCAGATACCCATAGGGAAGGCGCCTGATGTATTTTTTGAAGGAGGGGAACACATCATCCTCTTCAGGGGATGTACTATGGTACCGGTTTCACTACAAGAGGCAGTGATGAGGGAGTTTCACACTTCCCCACTATCATTACATCCAGGAGTGGCAAAGATGTATCAGGACCTCATACGACATCACTGGTGGTCGGGTATAAAGAAGGTTGTAGTAGAGTTTGTATCACGATGCCTCACTTGTCAGCAAGTGAAGGTAGAGCACTAGGTACCGGCAGGTTTGGTACAACCCTCAGAGGTCCCATAGTGGAAGTGGGATGGGATATACATGGATTTCGTGATGGGGATTCCACGTACATCCAGAGGACATAACTCTATAAGGGGATCCTAGACCGACTCTCCAAGTCGGCCCACTTCCTACCAATCAGATAGAAAGGCTCAGTAGAGTGCTTGGGACGCCTATACATTCATAGGATCGCATGGATTCATGGTGTGACATCGTCTAAAATTTCTGATCGAGATGCTCGATTCACTTCCCGGCTATGGAAGGTGTTACAGGAGGCTTTTGGGATGCAGCTACATCTAAGCACCACCTTCCATCCTCAAACGGATGGCCAGACAGAGAGGACAATTCAGACTCTCGAGGACATACTCTGTGCATGTGTCCTCGACTTTGGTCATAGCTGGGAGGATCACTTACCCTTGGTGGAGTTTGCGTACAATAGCAGTTACCACTCCACCATCAGGATGGCCCCTTATGAGGCACTGTACGACCGACCTTGCAGATCACCTCTGTGCTGGACTGACCCAGGGGATTCAGCACTTGTAAGACCCGAGATGGTTCAGGCTATGACGGAGAAGGTGCAGATCATCCAGGAGCAGATGAAGATAGCATAGAGTAGACAAAAGTCCTATGTTGATTGGAGATGGAGACCACTGGAGTTTGAGGATAGAGACCACATATTTGTACAGGTCTCACCTCGATGAGGTCTATGGATATTTGGCCAGGGCGACAAGTTATCTCTGCGTTTCATCGGACCTTTCTAGTTCCTCAGTAGAGTAGGTGAGGTGGCATACCGCCTGGACATTCCACCTCAGTTGCACTGGGTGCATGACGTCTTCCAGGTATCTCAGTTGAGGAGATACGTGCACGACCCGTCACAAATCATCGACCACGGGGAGCTGGACATCGATGAAGGTGAGATATTCACGGAGGTCTTAGTGGATATTGAGGATCGACATAAGCGGGTCCTATGCGGACAGTCGATTCCTCTGGTGCGTATTCACTGGTAGCACGGGAACCTCCAGGAGAGAACATGGGAGCGAGTGGCTTAGATGCATGCTCAGTACCCACTTTTGTTTCCCTAGTGTATGTTGTAGCTTTATGGGGACGTAAAGCCCTGAGGTGGGGGTAATGTAAAGACCTGTAGATTTCCATGAAAAATTATTTCTTTATTATTTGGGATTTTACGAGTCCACAGTTTCTAACGGTGCCTGATTCCGAGACCCCGTGTGTCCGGAATCCATTTCTGATGTTTTGTACGGGTACGTTTAGTAAACATACATGAAGGTTTTTCTATATTTTGAACCGCTACTCAGAATTGAAATCTGAGGGCACCGATGAACTTGCAGCACCGGTATTCTCTTAAGGGGACATTTATCGCAGTTGCGTTTTCTTGAGAGGAGAGGTTAATTTTTGGGGATTTATATTAAATTGAATAAAATTGTTGTACACAATTTTATTGTTTAAGAGTTGGTTATTTCCTACAAGGGGGAGTTAGAGGTGCGTCCCACACCCACATAACCTCCCATGAGAGGATAATTGGTGGTGGGGCCCACACAATCCCCTAACCCTTGAACTTCCCTTAAACTCCCCATTAACTCCCCTTCATTTAATTTGAAAAATACCCTCTTTTAATGTGAACTATCCACCTCCTCTCTTTTGAATTTTGAACTCTTCACCTCCTCTTAATTAATGCCAACAACTAGGATTAATTAAATGTCACATTTAATTAATCTTTGAATTCATTTGAATCAATTTGAATTGCATGGAAACTCTATTAAAATTGAGTAGCTTTTATAATATTTGTGTTGGAAAATATTTCGGTGGGGAAACCTCTGGAGAATTACAAGGAAGTGTTCCTCTCCGTGAAGAATGATCCACGACTCGAAGAACGGGAAGCATTTTCTCTCTTTTTAACTGGAACAAGATCGTAAGGAACGCCTTCATCCGTTCTTATTCCTCCGCATCATGAGGTAAGACACCGCTCACGAGGAACGTCGTCTACGATAACAACTTCCAACATTGACGGGAGGAAACTGTTATCCACGATGCCATCTTCCGCGATGGTCGACTACCGCGACGCTTGTCTTCCTTGGCTCGTCGACGAACAAACCTCAGTTATGAGGTAGGGGGTTTGGTATAATTTTAAGTGAATGAAATTATATCCCGTCCTTTGTGAATGCTTATTTTGTTCTTCAGGCAATTGATATCGCCTAACGCGGAGGGCGCGGTCTAAACGAACACGGCTCGACGACCCTCTGATGGTTGTTGAATATTTAGGTGGCAGCAACGGGTGGCAGTGGAAACCGTAGGAGGTGGCGAATGGAGGCGGTGGCGACCAAAGGCGGTGACTGCATACCGGCCGCGTGAAGGAAACCGTGGCTCGCATCCGTGGGCCGCTCGGCAGATGAACGGAACCGGTCGTCCATGGCCGGCCGAGCTGGAGAATCGCAGCGCCTCGAAGGCACCATGCTGTGGAGAATGCGGACCGTGCTCCGTGAACCGCTTCGGCGGCAAACCGGCCAGCCACATGCTGGCCGGGTTGAAGTAGTTCGCGACACCCGTAGGTACCGCACGGGAGAACCACGGCCCGCCCATGCGGGCCGATCATACCAGGAAGACCGGCCCGCTACGGTCGGCCGGACAGGAGGGGTGGCGCCGCTCGGTGCCACCAGTTCGTGAAATCGGGGGGCCACGCCCCCCCGCACTGCTCGGCCTGCTAGGTCGGGCCGCACCAGGCCGGGTCGGGCCGCGCCACGCCGGGTCGGGTTGCGCCACGTCGGGCTGGGCCCGCCCCACCGGGCCGGGCTGCACCCCACCGGGTCGGGCTGTCCTCCACCAGGCCGAGTCGACCCCCTACCAGGTCGTACCCACCGAACCAGTTCGGGCCGACCCGCCTACCCACTGGGCTTGACGGGTCGGGCCCGTTTCACTTAAATGTAAATAACTTTAAGACCACGCGTCCGATCGACGTGCCGTTTACGGCACTGGGATCCACATGATGAGACGGTCCTTTTTCGATACTCTAAGTGAGTTTTGGACGACTTTGGAAAATGTCCGGGTTTGGAATGAGAGTAATTCCAACCGGGCCCCGAAAACGAAAAAGCCAATATCTCGCAGACCGGGAGTCCGATTGACGTGCTGTCTGTCGCGTTGGATACCTTTTGATGATACATAACTTTGGGATACATCAACTCTGGACTTCTTGATAATTGATGTATCGGTCCCCTTGTCTCAAGGAGCGGACCCTCCTGGAATCGAGCGTGCTGTGTGCGGGAACCCTAGAGATGGCTGCGACTGCGACGACTACCGTATTGGAATCTTCTGTGGGTTCGACGATGACGAAAACTATACTAGAATCCTCCGTGGCTTCGACAATGATGACTACTGTACTTGTATCCTATGTGGATCCGATAGTTTCACTTCTGTACTAGTATCCTGAGTGGATCTGAGAGAGTAGCTGGTCTAGTATTGTACGTGGGTCTGACAGCTTAGCTGGTCTAGTATCCTACATGGGTCTGACAGCTTAGATGAATCAGTGACTACATATAATCATCTCTATTTCTATACGAAATATGTATACCTATGTGAGCTCAGTCTTGACTTTCAATCATTATCATCAATGTGATTGACTTGCTTTCCTGTGTGGACTGGGTTGTGCTTGGGCTCGAGAGTTGGAGCCGAACTGTGATTGATAACTTTGGTATATGTATGGGCATATACCTAAGTAGAGTTGGTTGATACTTCATGATTGTATCTTTCTTCTGTGGTTTATCCTTCATGGATTCTAGGAGACCTTCAGGGGTCTCGAGGTCCCTACTGAGATTCGTATACTCACCCCTGCACGGGCTATGCCCGCACTACATTGTGTTGGATGCAGATGACGGACAACACTGATCGAGGTGGAGGCTTGTGGAGCTGGACGGTACCCCGAGGTGGACCACTTGGCGAGACGTACACGGAGCGGACGGCCGGACCCGAGGTGCTGAGGAGGCCATATGTACCCACCCTTTAGGTGGGATTTCCGGAGGATGACTCAGAGGTTTTTGTTTTACTTTACTACAATTGTACTAGCTTTTCAATTGTACTGTACTGACTGTTGGGCTTGTATTACCAGCCCCTTTCCTTTCAGCACTTACTTTTGTATTTAGTATTACTTAGTGCTTTCTTCTGTTGTGTACTCTATTGTGTTTGTTTACTTTTATAAAGGCAATTCCTTCCCTTTTTATCAGGATTTACGCCTTTTATGGTAGTCACCAGCCCCTGGCCCATGGAAGGCGGGCTTGGGGTAGTCACGACATGGGCCCCGAGGACGGGTTGTGACCTTAAATTAAAGTAAAATGTGTGTTTTATAAAATATATCACACACAAAGTACTCATGATGTAATTGAAATTAAGAAGACTGAGAAAATTAGAGATTTAAATGGATAGTGTTGCTCGGTCTGTTAAGCTTTATAGCTCATGACTTCTTAAAAATGATTTTAACTGAGGCTTGAGTCTTGTTTCAGAATTTGGATACATAATAGAGTGTTTTAGATTCATTGTTCCTGATTTTTGGAAGGAATTGGATATATGTTTTGATTCAGATTCCTCATTTGAGTGTTTGTCAGTATTATTGTTTTTATATTTTTTTTCAAAGATGGAGCTCCTTAGGATCTTTAATAAGCTTCAGCACTTTTTATCACACACCATGTATGAGGGATTCTGCTTCTCTTTTTAATAGTAGTATCAGGTCAGAATATCTAGATTCTTTCTACTCCTCATACTTCATGTCAGACATGATCTTTAATAAATTATCTTCAATAGTTAATTCATAAAAATTAATATAATTTTAACCATTATATTTGAAAAAAATAGTTTTTAGAAATATTTAATTCAAAAAGATAACTAAAAGAACAATGGCGGTAATTATTTTGATCTGTGACACTAGCAATGTTTAAATTTGATAGTGACACAGAGTCTAGCAGTGACGCATAGTCTGGTGGTGAGACATTGGAATGGTGTCTTGATCTTGTAGTGAGACTACAAGGAGATGAGTATTTTGAGTAGGGAGAACTTCTAATGGTTTCATGCTCCGACAGTATGCCTGACTGGAGGTGACTCATACTTTTTCAAATTCCCATCTCGATGGTGACTCATTACTAACAGTGAGTCATTCCATACATTGTAAAAATTAAATTCTAGAAGTTACATATGTTGATAATGTTTCATCCTAGTACAGATCTGTTTCTAGATCCTAGTGGTGAGACTTTGTCGGTGGTGTCTCATACATAGCGGTGAGTCTTTTCCAAATGTAACGAAATTTCTTTCCAAACTATCTTATAACATAAAAGGCTGTCATAAAACATAAAACTCATTAATATAAAAATAAAAATGATTGTGTAATCATTAAAATAAGTAGTTTGAAATTATAGATTTTATTTTATTTATCACCATGTTGCATTTATTTATTTATCCAATTAAGTTAGCGCTTAACAGTTTGAAGATATTTAGTTCATATATCCAAAATGTCATTAGTAGGTTGACTATGGTAAAAAGGGTGTTTCTTACTTAATCTCGAAAATAATTATAATGGCATAATAATGATTTTCATAAATTAACCATACTTTAAAAAACTAACCATGAAATATGGTTATGAAAAATGAAAAGCATTATAATCAAGGAGGTAGTAAGTTGTATGTACGCATATGAGTAACGTTACCATTTTTCAACTATCATGATAGAAAATGGTAAGTATTATTTTATATTTATATAATTATAATTTTATAATAAATTAAATATTACTTATTTAAAAAGACACACAAATATCATCCATGTTATATGTTAATGGGAAATAAATCACATCGATTCATGGAGTTGGTATTCCACAATTAAGAAAAAACAATGTTCCCATTTTTTAATGTATGAAAATGCATGAAATTAGATGATATATTATTTTTTTAGAGTGATAAATATGTTACTAATATCATATATAAAAATTAAATCTATTATTACAACTATCCATGAGAGGCAGTGATGGGAAATTATTTGCATCAGTGCATGTGGTGGTAGTCCTCTATACACATGAATAATAGATTCATTTAAAATTTGATAAAAGAGGAGATGGATATAGGGTATATAATTAATTTGAAAAACAATTAGTATATATATAATAATTTTGGTATTATTTCATCTTGTTCGAAGAATATTTAAATGATTTAGAAGAATAAATAAAACTTAAACATTCGGTTAAGAGTTATACCTCTTCTTTGGACAACTCTTTTTCTTTACACCTTAAGCCCTCTAAGGTTGATATTATGGCCAAATTAAGACCTCAATAATTGAGGAATGTATTTTTGAAATCTATTAAGGTTAGAATTGGCATAAATATGTCATTAAAGTGTTAATAAAAGAGGAGAACATGTTCCCCATTATAAGAGAGGGGTGGGGAATCATTGAATTTATTAATGTATTGATATCAATTAATTATCATTTCCAAATCACTGGAACCTAATAAAATTTAAATATAGGATAATTATGGATAAAAAATTTCATAAAATAAAATTTTTACAAGTTTATATTAGGTTTCTACCCTTATCTCTTTGTTTTATCCCAAATTAACCCTTTTTAAAAATTATCGTGGTAACAATGTTTTTACTATTTAGAAGTCTATATAGTTGCTATAAAATAAAAAATTGTCTATAAATGGACCATGAATAATATTTTAAACCATATAAAAATAATTTGGAAAATTATATAATTTTAAGGAATTTTAAATCATTTAATAAAATATTATTTACTATAAAATATCATTAATGTCATTTTTAGAACTATTAATTTAATTTGAAACTGAAAACAACATGAAAAAAACTAATTTGAATGTTAAAGTTTAAAACATTAATAACATGTTATATTAATCTAAAAATACTTGGAGAAAAATAATTCATTCATACTATAATTCATTTAATATTTTTAATATCATTTATTTTATTTTTCTACTAATTGAATAAATACTATATTGGCACTGTGTAAACATTTAAGGTAATTATTTCAACACTAAAATTTAGAAATATATTAAAATGATAAAAAAATAATTTAATTTTTAAATAATCCTTTTATAAGAAACAAATATTCTTTTTATCTCTATGTCAATAATTTAGAGATAATATAACAAAGAGAATGGCCTTTTTTTACTTTTCTTTGCAGAAAATAATATAAAGATTAAAATCAAATAAATATGGCACCAAGTTGGCATATTTTTTAAAATAGCATGGAAATATCTGAAATAAACTCATAAAATGTGATAAAGAATGTTTTAGGGTCATTTTTTAATGGTTATAAAATTATTTTCAACCTTAAATACTTGATTTACTTTATTGTGATGACAATTATTTACTATGGTTACTATTTATAATGATAAAAAATAAAAGGAACCTATTTTAAAACTATATAAATCATTATTCAAAAATAATGAATCCAATTTTCAATTTTAATTTTTTAGAAGTGGTATAAATTTATTCAATATCAAATCACAAAATGCATCGAAAAATAGTTCATCATAAAAATTCATTTTTAAGTATAAAAATATATTTATACCAAATTCATTTTTAAAATTAATTAAAAAGTCTATAATTGTATTATTTTTAATCAAAATGAAATAATTAAATTTTAAAACTGTTCCATAATTTAATTTAACTTTTCCAATGATTTAAAATAAAATACCCTTTTTAATTAAAATCAGTATTTTTCACTATTCATTAAAAAATTAATATTTTCAGAAAAATATAGAAATTTCATTGAAAGATAATTTTGATATGATGAAATAAAAAATTATATCCTTTTATCAAATAAAATTTATAAAATTTATATAAATTAATTATAAAATTTTTATACTAAAACCAATTAATACCATTTCAGAAGAAAATGTATTTTTTAAAATAAAATGGTTTTACTAAAAATATACTGATTATTTAGGAATAATTTATCAATAAATTTTTATGGATTAGGCCTTTTATATATATTTGTTAAATTATTTAATCTTACTCATACCTACTAGTTTAATGGTTAGGTTATAATTGTTATATTTATATTATAATATTTCATGGTTCTTTTAGGATCGATGATGTGTGTTGTATATGCTATCAAAAATATTTTTCTTTTTAAAATATTTAGTTGTTAGAGAAAATATTATTTTATATATAATTAATATAGTCTAATAATTTATGGCACTAGGTCTCCTGGATGGAACTTTAGTTAGATGTTTGTACAAAATCTGGTTTGGTATTATGTGAATGATCTGACCAATGAAGTTGTGATATGAATTCATTTTCGATATAATCATTTGAAAAACATCTTCAACACTGTAAAAACATATGAATCCCAAGATATAATTTTTTTTCATTTATGTTCATCAAACTATGTTTAATAAAAAATATGTGTTATATTTTATAAAAAAACTTCAATTTTGAAAATTTTGGATATCAATGCTCAACCTAAACTTAGTTTGATGACTAGTAATGTCATTAACATGTTCCCTATCACATAGGCTCAAACCTTATTTCCATTTGTCTCTTTTTTAATAAATATTACTTTAAATTTTATTGATGCTTCATTTATAAGTAAAAATAAAAGAACTATGGGATGCCAATCTTATGCAGTCCTTCTCAGTCTCTTAGGATGATACAATTGGACAAGTCCTTGGGAATGAGAATCCTAGTCGCATGTGTAGGATGGGTTCAGGATATTAAAATATGAGATATTTTCCATGTCACTGGAGATTTTAGTATCATCTACACCTAGTTTTAGTTAATCATAACCTCTATATTCTTGTTTGTAGTTTCTTACAATGAAAACACAATTCAGTAATTGGGGAACACAATCCAGCAACATGGGGCTCGTATACAGCTGTAGGATATTAAGGTTTTTTCTCTATAGAAATTATTGGTTGAATTATATCATAATATGACTAGTTTTTACCAGATGACATTGATTCAATGGATGGTTTGAGTTACTAGGTAAATCACATAATTTCATAATCATTTTGCACAAAAACGTTTATGGGTTTTAAGTTGAAATTTTAATATACATGAATTTTTAATTTTTAATTAAATTTTCATATATGTTCTAAGATAAATGAGTGGAGTCAAATATGGAGAGGTATATGATCTTAGTTCATTTGGTAGTGATGTTTACTAACTTTAGATTCATAGGTGTTGTTTTATAACTGTAATAATTATCTATAACTTATTTAATTTAATTTGATATATATGTTCTTAACATAAAGTGAATGTTGTTTCAATGTTTAAGGGAGAATTTATTTCTAGTTTTCTTTTTGTTTATGTTTATTCTTATGTGTCTATTTTTTCATCTATTTTGTCTTTATTGGACTGCAACTTATTTTTTTTTGAATATCTATATATAGGGGTGGTTTAAACCACTACTATATATGATAAAATGTGTTCCAAAGCTCTTTAAACATCCATTATATGGGAAAAAATATATAGCATAAATTTTAAACTACTATTATATATGATTAATTATAGTTTTGGTTTAAACCACTGGTAAAATTTTAACAATTGTTATAGCCAAAAACATTGATTAAAACAAAGATAATTATCGCTAAATAAAATTTCATGACACTTCCCAAAAAACACCACTAAATGGGTGAAAAAAAATTACATGATTCCCAATTATAGCTTAAGAAATTATTTAAAAAAACCATAATAATACTATTTTGTGGTGGTTTAACCTACCAAAAAAACCATAGTCTCTTGATTTTTCATAGTGTGTTCATCTCCATAATGTCATGATTCGTTGATGATTTTTAGTATCTAAGTCTCTTGATTTGATTAGAGAGTTGGGGTACCGATTAATGAGACCCATAGGCACCTGCATGGACATTCTTTATGATATTAAGGGAATCTCCTCATTCAATTAATCTAAGGATGCATTAATTAAAATCTCATTTGTAGAAAATTTATAAGAATTTAAGCTATTATAGAGGATAAAATTCAATACATATCATCAGATCTATTCCTTCTTGGATAAATCTAATAAAAGAATTCTACATTGGGTATAGTCTATTATGGGGTAAATATATTGAATGGTTGTATTAATTGGTGAGGATGTAAACTATATTTGGTCATGGATGGTGTTAAACTCATTGATTTCCTCCACATAATTTCCAATTAATGGGGAGGCCACTCTATGGTGTGTGATGTGAATGATTATTTCACCAAGTCATTGATCATAAATGGTTATAGACATATTGGATAAGGCATATACATTATATTTTTTAATGTGATATTTGAACCAATATTGGATCGAAGGATAATTATTCGATCAACCTCCATACATAATCAAGTAGAGGAGTCAACTCCTCTTCCTTAATAAAAAAATAATCGTTAATCAATATGATCAAAATATTTGAGTTACCCTAGATATTAAAGTAGGATACTACTATTTTAAAATATATATCTAAGAAAGTAATGAGAACTTTGTATTTAAATTCATTATGGGTCCAACCAACTTATAGTAAGAAGAAAGGTAAAACTGCTTTGGTGGGAGATATGAGAAAAAATCCCAAAAAACCTTGTTGAGCGTCACATTATACATTATTCATCCTATTATACTTTTATAGGATATATCTAACAATATATGACATATATCAAGTGTTTCTAAAATGGATAATACTTCCCCATTGGAAATCTATGTGTTCACCGACACATTTGAGGGTGGGGCTATTATAAAATCTACTAATTACTACCCTTTGACTGCCTCCCAAGACATAAACCAAATTCCAAACCACTATAGTATGATATAAAATAATGACATAAATCTAGTTATCATTAGTTGGATTTGAATATATTTTAGTGTATTAATGTGAGATACCAAATAGACCTCATGATGTACCGGGTAGTGTCTCAGTTTTTGTATTGAAAATATTAAGACAAATATATTCTTCTTCATATAAAAATACTAGATTTCAATTTCTATAATTTTTCAACTAACATAATAGAGACTATTTTCATTACCGAAATCATTATTCTATGTTTGAAGGGATCCAAGTGATATTAAAAGGTCATATATACAAACTGATTGGTTTTCCTTCCATCTGGGGAATCAACGTCGGTAGGTGTAAGAGGTACTTCTTGAGGTCTTCAAAATAATTCTAACAACTGTCATCACATTGATAGGTAACCCATTTCATTATAAACCATGTTAAGGAAAAAAATGTTCCTTCATTATTATCTGTTAATCAGTTGATGTAGGTGAGGCATCCTTGGAAATCTATCTCAAATCTATACATTTTCGAGTAGGTAGCATGTCCAGGATTTCCTTGGTCTTATCGGGGTCAACTTCAATGACATGATAGAAAACTAAAAGGTTAAAGAATCTCAAAGATGTTTCCCAAAAAGAATATTTTAGGGGGTTTATCTTCAACCTATATTGTCAGAATTTATTAAATATTATCTCGGGATCGATAATTTGATCATGACATTATATTTATTTGACCACCAAGTCATCAACATAGACATCAATATTATTTTCCTGAGCGAGGCTTGAAAATATGGATCATTGTGAGATATTATGTGGTTCCAGTGTTCTTTAAGATTATGGAAATATTAATATAATAATATATTTCCTGGTGTTCCCTAAATGTGGTGTCCTCCTTATCTTTTGGGGCTATCCAGATTTGGTGTTATCTTGAGTACCCATCCTTGAAGGAGTTGTACTAAAATGTGGTAATCGAATCGATCAAATGATCCATCATCAAGATAGGGAAATCATATTTGAAAATGTTATTATTGATATCCATGAATTCAAATATTGAAATTATCTAACTATTCTTCTTCTTGGTGGGGAAAATGTTTCTGATCCATTTTAGTTACTGAAATTAATTAATAAAGTTAGACTTTATGATCTTATCAGCTTCAATATTTACCTTGATCGAGTGGGTTCGGTGAATTATCCTAAATTATTTATTATAGTAGTGGTGCTCATCCAGCAAACCCAAATGATGGGTAGTCACATAAGGATAAAATCTGTTCATTTGAGTATAGTTCCAAGAAAATTCATCCCAAATCCACTTTATGAGGAGATATATGTATCTTTATCCTTAGGGGACATAGAGGCACTAATCAGTGCGGTTTATAGGTCTTCCTCTTTACCTAGAGTCACTTATACGAGCTGGTCGATAATGGTAGTGATACTTTCCTGAAATATTGGAGGGAAATCTCTACGATCCTCTTCCTCTACTACCTATAATTCAATATCATCTAAATTGGTAGATGAAGGGCCATTTTTTGATCTAAAATAAAATAAGGTTTCATTTTTATATCTTATAACTGATGAGGAGGATTCTATAGATCCTCAAGAGATTAATATAGGGACGTAATCATCAAGTAAATCAAATTTTTTTTCTTTCATCACCACTGTCATTAAGGGTATATTATGTGATAACATATTGATATGATGTGGAGTTATTATCAATTATTTTTTATAATGTGGAAGAATCAATGGATCATGGAGGGGATGAGATGTGAAATTTTTACCCAGGGAATCAAGCTATTTATTGGGATCTCATTCTCCTCTTGATGAATGGATCTAGTGGATACTAACAAAGTTAATATGTTATGGGGAAATGTTTATAGGCTACATGGTTTACTTCTTCAATGAGGGGTGAGGGGAAGTTCTAGGGTTTTTTTATTTTATTCTTAGTGGATGTGTCACACCCCAACCTCAAAAATATAATTATTTTAATTATTCTAATCATTTTTATAGGCCAATAACTGTTGAATTTTAAAATTTTCAAGTGAAGTGGGGTCCTTCTCAAGATAAGTTCATGGTTAAGAATAACTGTGCGACAATCATGTGTGATGGTCTGTTGTCGGACAATTCCATTTGTCATGGTTTACGCACAATTTTCTCAACCGTGTATCTTTCGGTAGGTAACCGTGCATGCTGGCTATGTTCAAAAATAAATTAAATTAAATTAAAATAAAATATAATATAATATAATTAAAAGGATGTTTTAATAATAATAATAATTATAATATTTTTATTTTTATTATTATTTTTATTATTATTAAGAATATTATTATTATTAGTATTATTATTAGTATCACTATTTGATAATCTTATTTATAAATATTATTAGTAGTATGATCATTAATTTTTTTTTTCATGTTATGTTTAAGAAAACCTAAGGGTCTCCCCCTCCTTCCTCTTAAAATCACGCTGCACTCTACCCATCCTTATACAGCAGCATGACCCTCCCTCCTTGCGAACTCCCTTGGCCAAACCCTTCTAGTTGCAACCTCCCTGCAGCGCACCTCTCCCTTTTCATGACCCCCAATAGTGTGAACCTCCTAGAGGCACGACAGACCCCTAGCCAAACCTCTATAGCGTGCAACCCCCTACTCCATGCCTCATTTGATATGCATTTTTTTTGAAATATTTTGTTTGATTTATCACCAAATTAATGGGCTAAGACACTCTGATCCCTCTCCATCCATTTCTAGCCATGATTTTTCTTCCCCATCACCCAGTATGGATTTGGATAAAACTAGGGATTGATGGGTAATATGATTTTCAGTTTTCTTGTTGTTTAGGGTTGGGTTAACGGTTCCCTGGGACCTATTCTTGTGGATTCCATCAATTTTTGATGAAGGCAAGGTTGTTCAGGTTGTTTTGGTTCATCCCCTCCATCTGAGGTGAGGTTTTATTCTTTTTCTTGGTTTTTCACCATCCAATTTAGAGTACTATAGTGTTTTTGTGTCCCTGATATTTAATTTGAGGTGCATTGTACCATACCTCTATGGTTTTGTGATTTTGAGATATGTTGTACTGAGTTTTGGTCAATGTTTGAGGGTTCGCATGCATATACATAAGGTTTTTATATATAACACATTGTATGTATTCCATCATGGTGCAAGGAATACATTCACTATATTATAGATATATGTATGTATATATATATAGGTATGTGCATGTGAGTGTGAGTATTGTGCATGGTATGCCTCTGGGCCTTCGGGTCATGTGTTACGGGTCATGTCGGACCTTGTTCCTTGGCCCTACGGGTCATGTACAGGTTCCCCTTCAACCCTTAAAAGGGGTATTATCTATAATTAAAATAAAAAGAAGGCCTTCAGGTCATTCAGGGAAGTGTGTGTCAGTTACGAGTGGCCGCCACCTAATTTTTTAAGCCCTGAAGTGTCTCAGCTTGGTCCACTCCCTTGTTGGTGTAGGCTCTATATTCTCACACCTTTTATTTGAATTTCCTAATTTCTTAGCATTTCAGAAATGTTTTTTTTATATTTATGCCATATTTATATATTTATATTCATGCCTGGTTATTTGGTAAAATTGATTGTGCCTCTTGGATTTTGTTTCCTATTTATTTTTATAACTTATTAAAGTCTTCATACAAGTTGCTTTTAAATATGAATTATCCTAAGTGGTTTAGAATATTTAACTAATATTTTCCAAGTTGTGAAGTGTATTTTTTGAAATTAAAATGTTTTTGTTAAATTTTTTATGTAATACATGTTTTTTTGGGCACCTTGAAGGGTTTTATGTGTTTCTTGGAAGTTTAAGATGTGCCATTAGATGTTGTCACATTCATGGGTGCACAAAGTGCACACATAGGTAAACATTTAAATGAAGATGAAACTATAAAATAATGGTTCTTTGATCTTTAAAATTCATGTTGGTATGTTGGGTTTCTTGAAAATGGTTCCATGTATGCCCCTTGCAACTCATCCCATTTGGTACATTAGACAGAATGGTCTATTTCTAAATGTTTTGAAATCTCGTTTGGCATATTGGGTTGTTCGGTGAATTTTCATTTTTAATTTAGAAAAAAAAATTGAAAATGGAATTGGATTTGAAGGTGTAAAGGCTCATTTATAAATTGGTTATGAAAGTTTCATTTCAAATTGTTTTGGAAATGGTTTTTGAAATGTTTTGATATGTGAATTTGGGTTTGTAAAGTTAAAGGCCTTTGGGAAAACTATTGTATTTTAAAGAAAGGGTTGAATGTTCATATGATGTGATGTTCCGGTTGGAAGATTAATGATGTGATATTTACATTTATATATATATATATATATAAAAAAATAATGTAGGAACCTCTATATGAGGTATTTCACTTCAGGGGTGGTCTTATAGTGGTGTTCGTGTTGGGGGTAGGAAAGTGTGGTGGTGGTAGATAAGATGAGTCATGTGTGCGAGGGCCTCCCACTTACACAATATATTACCACCACGGGTTCCTAGGCATCTTTTAGAGGATCGAGTGACATTTTTTTCTAGACTCGATTAGATGGGTTGGTACCCCCTACATTTTCTAAGAGGCTAGGTGGGTTTTGCCACTTGATTGGTTAGCTAAGGGTGGCTATTTGGTTATAGACTTAGGAGTTTCACCATACGCTGATAGGTGGTTCCGAACCAAGTATGTCCTAGGATTTCTCTAGGATTGTTTAGGAAATTTCCATGTTTGCATACTTGCATGTTCATTCTTTCTTTTGTGACACTTCTGGTTATTTGATCTCATGACACTTTTACTTCACTTTTTATATTAAAAGACCTATTTTGGTACTAGTTTGATTTTAAAAGAATTCATTGCAATGACTTATATATTTTTGTAATTGATTTAGAAAATTGAAATGAAAAAGGTGTTTTCTTAAAAATTAAATCTTTTTACCTATTTTGATAAAACAGTGGAAAAACTAGTTTTCATGAATCTTATTTCCAAGCTATCAAAAAAGGATTTCACTTTAGGGGTGGGATATCAGGAGTTGTTTATATTTAGCATTTCTACTATGCATTCTTAGTACTCATGCCTACTTTATATTTTTAGTTTCAGGTTCTCCCAATTTAACACCACTCTCAGAGCGAGCTTGGTTATGGGTTTGGTGGTGTCCCATAAGGTAACATGTAAACACATGTAGTAGTTTATTTATTTCCTCCGTGATAATTTATTTTTATTGTTCATTTTGATTTACATTTATTTTGGTTATATTTTTTTCATGGGATAAATCATTCCCATCGGTTTAATCTAGACACCTAACACTAGTTTCCATCTTGTAGGTTTCTAGAACGCCCTTCGAGCCTTGTCGTGGGCTGAATCGGGTGAACAGTTCATGGTTAACCCAGGTTGGTTCAGGATAGAATGGTATCAAAAGAGTTTCTTATTATTTAGGGTGTTAGGTAGTCAGATACTAGGACTATCGGGGCTTGTTAATAATGTATGGGAAGAGTTTCTTGAACTATTACTCATTCCGATCCTCTAGTTTCTAGGGATAGTCCATGATTTCAGTATTTGGTTTTGGTTGGTGTTGATGGGGGATGACCAAGGGAGTGAGCCGGTGTATCAATAATTAATTACATGTATTATTGATCCATGGGTAGGCCAAGGGTATAGTTTTCCACTCCTAGTGGCTACTGCTTTCTAGGATCATTGTCTAGTAAACCATGTAGTTGGGTTATGAATTACCACTAGTTCCCTATTTTTGTAATTTTGGCATAGATAGTGCTTTGGTTTGATCTTTTTGGTGTGAATTTAAATTCGTTTCTGGGTTCTTTCTTTACTTATGAAATGATTCTTTATTTGAAAAGGTTGTATTTCAAAAATGAAAACCTTGGGTTGTTTTGAAAATGGATGGGAAACTATTTTCAATTTTGAAAAGTTTTATAAAATGTGAAATTAGAGTTAAGTTGGAAATTATTGGGTTTGACAGAAAAAGGGTATGTGTGACCCTTGGTGTTCCTTATAGAAATTCACATGTGTGTGTGTGTAGGGAGAGTGCATGTTGGAATGTATGTGTGGATGATATAAGAGGAAGTGGGGGCGACACAAATGTTATTATTCCTAGGATACCACGGGTGAGTACTTGAAAATCAAAGATTGAGCTAGTTTTAAAATGTTATTTTTAAAAAGGAAAATGGTTTATGATAAAAAAGGCTTATTTTTAAGTATATTTTTGGTTTTAAATGAAAAAAATGTGATTGAGTTTTAAATTTTTAAATGGATGGGTTGGAATAATTTCTGAAATAGAAAAAGATTTTTGATTTCAAAAGGGGGTTAAATTTGAAACTGTGTGAATTGGAAGATGGTGATTTTTAAAATTGGATTATTATCTTGTTTTGTTGTGTTATTTTGGTTTTATTTTGGTTGATATTGGATTCAGTTTCGGTTTTATTTGTGATGTGTTTGTCTATGAGCTTGGAATTTGGTTGTAAATTCCCTTATTGGTTGATTTTTGGTTGGGTGTTGATTCAGTTTTATATTATTTTTTCTTCGGATTCTGCTGCCCAAAAGGGTCCCATATGTTCCTTGTGTTTTTATTGCCTTGGCCTTTCCCAGACTCCTAGTGGAGTGGTGGATCGAGTTTGTTTTGGTTGATTCCTATTTTCCATGGTGATTGAGGTTTCTTATAGGTAACATAAGGGCTTGAGGAAGTCGAATGTGTTATCAAGAACTTCTAAAGTGATGAGTGTTCTAGCTGTTTTGAGTTTGTTTGGAGGCCCGAATTTGAACCAGTGGAGGGTGTTTATTCTAATATCATTGCAAGTTGGAGTGTTATGGGGAGTGTTTAAGACCAGTTTCATATAGTGATGTGTGCCTGAGTAGGTAAAGGCGAGGAATGTGATGGGACTCATGAGAATTCAGAAAGTTTAGTAGGTGATGAAGGCTCAGGTTGACTAGATTAAGGATCTAGTTTCATTTTCTTCAAAGCTAGTGTTGGAAGATCATTTTGGGAAGCTAGTGGATGAAGCGTTTTTGGCCGAGTTGTTTCCTGAAATGTAGGAAGTTGGAAGTTCAATTTTTTCTTGGTACCTATGAGGGTTTCCTGTTTGGTGGAGGGTATATATAAGAGGAACCTATCATTAATATGTCTCTCTTTTTGGTCCCAACCTTTCACTCACATGGTCGACCTCTTGTGAGATTATAGTGTGGCTAGTTCGGTCATTTGAATTCCATCCTATGAAAATACTTTGGGTGCTTGACGATGTTGTGGGAATCTAGGACACTTGGGGAAGTTCTGTAAATTTAATCCTTTAATGGAGGAAGTCTTTCCTAGAGGAAGTAAACTCCTAATTTAAGGGAATATTATGCTTCAAGAAATCAGAGCTCAAGCCATAGGTCTTAGAATGAATCTTCTCATGTAGTCATGAATAGTAGAGAGTGTGGAGGACATTGGACTGACTTTTGTCTCGGGTGCATAAATGGGACAATTTAGGTCTTTGTTATAGCATCTTCAATCTTTAAAGGCTTTTTTTTCATAATAGGCTTAGAGGCCTCGTTTCCTCATTCTAGTATTTTTTTTAAAGTTCTCATTTTGGCGGTGAAAGGTTAGGTGGACTTGTGTATTTGTAAACCATTGTATTCATAATCATGACTTATGGTTGTGAACCCTTAAAAGTTTTCTCTTCATGGATTGGTTTTAGATTTCAATTGTTCTCGTCTTAGAGATGCTTGTGTCTTGTGGAGGTTTCATGTTGTGGTTTGGTTCGAATCCCACTGTGGGGTTTTTCGTTGGGGCCCCCTTGTTGGGGGGGGGGGGTCAGTGTTGGGGTTCTCACTTCGATTCACATTGGTAGTTCTAGAGTTTTTCAATGCTAAGAATTCCATGGTTTTTGTAAACTGGTCAGTTAATAAATGGTGGGGAGGCGCACCATGGATATTTTTTTGGTTTCATTTTTTTGTCGATACTAGATGACTTCTTAGGGTGGGGAGAAATCTCCTCTTTCTCTCATTGTCCTTATCGTTGTGGTTTCCCATTGAGCAGTTTGGGTGAGACTGGTAGAATGATATTTTACACTGAGTTTGTGGTTTTTTTGGGCTTGAGATTGATTTTCTGTTTGACTTGGTGACTTTATGGGGGAATAAAGTTTTTGTGGTGGGGTTAATTTTCACACCCTGACCTCAATGTTTTAATTATTTTAATTATTTTAATTATTTCTATCCACGCTTTTGTTTTTGGGATGTTTTGGGTTAAAATTTAAAATTTTCAAGTGAAGAGGGGTCCTATGCACAGGTTTCAAATGGTTAATAATAACCACGTGACAACCATTCACGAGGGTCTATCATCGGATATTTCCATTTGGCACAATTGAAGCATGGTTTGATCAACCAAGTGTCTGCCTGTAGGTAACCATGTAGGCTACCTATGTTCAAAATTAAAATAAAATAAATTAAATACACATAGAAGGATGTTTTAAAAATAATAATAATGACAATATTATTATTAAGATTATTATTATTAATAATAATATTATTATTATTATTAGAAATATTATTATTATTAAAAATGTTATTATTATTAGTGATATTATTATTATTAGTATCATTATTTGAAAATACTTTTTTATCTCTATTATTATAAGTATTATCTTTTGGTATTTATTTACTATTATTATTATGTTTTTTATGTTATGTTTAAGAAAACCTAAGGGTCTCCCCCTCCTTCCTCTCAGAATCATGCTAAACCCTACCCCCTCCCAATATAGTGGTGCAACCCTCCCTCCTTGCGAGCTCCCTCAGCCAAACCCTACTGGTCACAACCTCCTTGTAGTGCGACCATCCCTAGCTACGACCCCCTGTAGTGGGCACCTCCTTGCAGTGCGACAGACCCACTGTTCTTGCCTATGTAGCGCACAACCCCTCCTTTGATATACATTTTTTGTCAGATTTCATTTGATTTCTCACCGAATCAATAGGTTTACATTGTCTACTCCCTCTCCTTCCACTTTTATCCACTATTTGGATTCCCCATCGCCTGGTATAGATTTGGCTGAACCTAGGTTTCAAGGGTAATCTTATTTTCGGTTTTCTTTGTATTTTGGGTTATGTGAATGGTTCCCCAAAACCTATTCTTATGGATTCCTTCAACCTCCACTAAAGGTGAGGCAGTTTGGGTATTTTTGATTCTCTAATGCCATCTGAGGTGAGGTTTTATTCGTGTTTCTTGGGTTTCACCCTCCAATTTAGAGTCTTATGGTGTTTATGAGTCCCTAGTATTTAATTTGAAGTGCATTTAACCTTGATGCTGTGTTTCTGTTATTCTAGGATATGTTTTACTAAGTTTTGGTAAATGTTTGAGGTCACACATTCATATATTCAATGTATGTATATTATATTATATATTATATATATATATATCCACCATGTACATATTTTATTAGGGTGTGGTGAATAAGTGTGTTGGATTATGGATATATATATATATATATATATATAAATATATAGGTATGTGCATGTGAGTGTGGGTTGGGTACGTGTGGTTGTTGCCTAATTTGGCAAGAACCTAAGAGTCTCAACTTGGTATTCTCCCTTGTTGAGGTAGGTTATTTAGGTATTCGCCTTTAATTTTAATTTAATGATCTCTTAGCATTTAAAAATTTGTTTTTATATTTATGTGGTATTTATATCTATTTATATCTATACCCATGTGTTTGGTAAAATTAATTGAGGATCTTGGATTTGGTTTCCCATTAATTTATATAACTTTTTAAAGTATTCTTACAAGTTTCTTTTAAATATGACGTATATTAAGTGTTTTAGAATGGTTGACTAAAAGTTTCCAAGTTTTGAAGTGCATTTTGTAAAACTAAAAGTATTTGGTTAAATCTATTATGTAATAAATGGTTTTTTGGAACGTTGAAGGGTTTTTGGTGTTTTTTGTTTGCTTAGTATGTCTCGTTAAATGTTGGTCCATTCATGGGTGCACAATGTGTAGACATGGGTGCGCCTTCAAAATGAATATGGAACTTTGAAATAATGGTTATTTGATCTTAAAATGGAATGTTTGTATATTGGGTAACTTGAAAATGGTTTTGAGTATACTCCTTGAAACTCATCATGTTTTCTACATTAGATAGGATGTTTGATTTCTAAATGTTTTGAAAGCCTGATTAGCATCTTAGGTCGGTTGGCGAATTTTCATATTTGGATTTGAGAAAAATATTGAAAATGGAATAGGATGTGAAGGTGTAAAGGCCCATTTAGAAAGAGGTTTTGAAAGTGTCATTTCAAATTATTTTTGGAAAGGGTTTTTGAAATGTTTTGATAAATGCATTTGGGTATGTAAAGTTAAAGGACTTTTAGAAAAATAGTGTATTTTAATGAAAGGGTTGAATGTTCATATGATTTAATGGCCCGGTTGGAACCTTATTGATGTGATATGTATATATATATATATATATATAGTGTGAACCTCTATTAGAGATATTTCCCTTCATGGGTTATCGTATAGTAGTGTCCATGTTGGGGGTAGAGAAGTGTAGTGGTGGCAGGTAAGATGAGTCATGTGTGCGAGGCCCTACCACTTACACAATATATTACCAATATGGGTTCCTAATAATCCTTTAGAGGATTGAGTGAAGTTGCATTCTAGTCCTGATTAGATATCTTGGTACCCCCTAGATTTACTGACAGGCCAGGTGGGTTTTGCCACTAGATTGGTTAGATGAGGGTGGCTAGTTGGTTATAGACTTTGGTGCTTCACCATATTCCAACAGTTGGTTCTAAACCGTGTACATATAGGGATATCTCTAGGGATGTTTTGGAAATTCCCATGGTTTCATACTTGTATGTTCCTTCTTTCTTTTGTGAAACTTCTAGTTATTTGATATCATGACACTTTTACTTTGTTTTTTATAATAAAAGACATGATTTGGTACTATTTTTCTTTTTAAATAATTCATTTAAATGACTTATATATTTTGGTAATTGATTTGGAAAAAATAAATAGAAGAGGTATTTTCTTAAAAATAAAATATCGTTACATGTTTTGATAAAAGAGTGGAAAATAATATTTTCATGCATCCTATTTTCAAAATAGAAATAAATGATTTAACTTTAGGGATGGGGAATCAGGAATTTTTTATCTTTGTTATTCCTACTGAGAATCTCAGTGCTCATGGCTACATTATCTTTTCCGTTTCAGGTTCTCCCAATTATACATTTCTCTCAAAGTGAGCTTTGGTCTATGTTTGGTAATGGCCCATGAGGTCACATGGAGGTACATGTAGTAGTATGTTTATTTCCTCTATGAGTGTTTATTTTTATTGTTCATATTGATTTTAATTTATTTTTTTTATATTTTGTTCATGAGACAAATTTATTACTATGGTTTTTTCTTGATGTCTGTCACTAGTTACCAACATTTCGATATTGGGAACACCCTTCAGGCCTTCTCGCTGGCCAACTCGGGAGACTGGTTTAGGGTTGAACTAGGTTGGTTCATGATAGGTTTCTATATGTGGTAACTACTTAGACTTAAAATAATAATAAATTGATTATATTACATGAACATTTAGATAAGTTCTACATAACCTGATGATTTTCTAAATATAGGGTGATTTTCACAGTCTGATTAATGGGAAACACATATTTAGCTCCGAGTTCATTACATTGATTGACAGAATTTATTTTTAGTCTATTTGGAGACATGTTCTAGACAATTTTTTCTACCAATGACTATTTTCCTTTATCTTATAGAATTATATGTATATATACTGATATTTAAAAGACATGAATAGGTAGTTATCACTATAAAACAATTCAACTTGATAATTAATAGATTACTTGGGGCATTGATGGACTGATAAAGGAACTTCCACATATAAATGAAGACATAAACATCCCAATTGAGAATTAAATTTCTTATCTCACTGGATTAACATTAATTTCGAGTTAGTTACAATGTATCCAAATTGAGATTTGATCTTGATTCATCTATGTGATTTCTACTATATTTTTTCATACCCTTGGATTTTAACATTAGAGGGAGATAAGTCAACCTCACTGAAACAAAATCATTAAAAAATATAGTCAGATATTAGTTTAATTCTAGAGTTGTTGTTAATATAAGCCCAATCGATATCAACATTTCCTAGGTTGCTCGATACGTACAAGGTTCTGATGCACCTTGTATGGAAATGTCCTAGTCTGGTTCTATGAATGAAATGATTGTGTGGCATTTGATGGAATCATTCCCTACGTGATAAATTTTTACAACAATAAATTCATCCTTGAATTATTGAGGCCATAAAAGGGCCTCAATGAGCACTTCTTAGAGCTCCTTTTAAAGGTGTAGTAATTCCATAATTGAGAGATTAGCTACAATAATGGAAATTTTCTTCATGATGTAATAATTTTTTACTATGGATCTATGATTTTATTATGAAATTGTTCCTTGGATTAGGGTTTAATGGATGAACTTTCTTGTTCTAGTATATCTTTTTCTCTAACCAATATTCAAGGGAACATTGGTAGCATATGGTTTATATTATGTTAGGTTTCCCACTTTTTTTATTCTATTTAGACAATCATAAATATATTAGTAATTACTTCAACTTGGTTCAATCTGAACTGGATAAATATGATTTAGGAGTAGAACTATGTTCCTTTTCATTCCATTGGAGTAATTTTATATTAGACTTTGAAGCATAAATAGCTTTAGTGGATACATTTCTTGAATTGCAGGGTCTTTTCAACATAAACAACACCAAACTCCTCAGCCTCTATGACCTCTTTTACCCCGCTAGTTTTGAGTATGGAACACTAGTATATATGTATCATCTTTATTAGATAAGGGATATTTCAATTGAATTTCATTGACAATACCATATTGTGACTCCTCCTTTGTTAAAAAATATATTTGGTGGGGGAAGGGAACATGCTCCCAATGATGGTGGTAGGAATTTTAGAGGAGTCTAAACTAGTTTAGGTACTAATAGGGATTTGTTATCATACACATTATTTTTTATTTGATGGCTATAAAAACTACTACAATAATGGTTTTGGTGAAATAATGATATCAAATAATCCCTTTGAATTGTTATTGGGAAAACTAGGCTCATAACTAGTTGATTTTGTTCTTCCCTAAGGATGGTATGCAATCAGTTAACTAATTTTCTTTCCATATATTTTTTTTAATTTTTTTTATATTTCTCAAGACTTTTAATCAATATCCTCCCTCATTTGGTGATGTGTTAGAGATATAATCCATCAACACCAAGGATATTCATGGCTTCACCTATCTTGAGTCAACCATCTCTTAGAATATAACCTTAAAGAAAAATTACTACAAAATATTATGCCCCATCATACAATGGTAGGGTAAATAATCAAGAGGTTATGGAGAAAAAATTCATTGAGTTCCTTAGGATTGATTTACTTCATAAATATATTCACCATAATAATGATGATGCACTATGTGACTTTCTATTTTCATAAGGAATAAGTCTTATTATTTTATTATTAAAATACTAGGCAACTTGGATCATTATTTACCTCATGAAAGGGGAAATTATTTTTGTTTTTGTTTCCATTCATGGGGATTCATGGTGTGGTATTACACAGTTTTAGGTATTGGAGGTGATGCTATTATGTGTGATGGTTTATACATAATGGTTTCAATTTCATCTCTTATATGATTCTCCCTTTCGTTTGATGATTTCATACAAGACTTTTATTTAGACTATCATATGCAATCTTACAACATTTGGGAAATGGCTGTGAACTCCCTAAAACAGTTGGTATACTTTAGTAGGATAATTTTTGTTTTCAACCCGTCATAGAGATTTTTATTCATATTTATTGTAATTATTCATGTGGAAGTTTATTACACAAGTATTTAATCAAAATCCTTCATCATTAAATGTAATTACGGATTATCTCATTACTAAAATTATTTCAATTAGAGATATTTAGAATTTTCATTTTTCTCAGTGTTGAGATGAAATGATAGATGAAGTTCCAACATAGGTCTTCCTAGCCTATAACAGATCCAGTGGGTAGGTTTCTATACTGGAAAAAATCTAGTAATTATTAATTCTCCACTAATTAATTTGTATTGGATGATTCTTAATACTCAATATTTCTATCATGGAGAAAAATCATTAAAAAAATTGTGCCAAGTACTACTCTAGTTATTTGGTTCCATTGAATATTGGTAAATCATGATTCTCGATGTTGGGTAGGGAAGGATTCACATCTACACATTTGAGATGAAATTTTATCTCTAGATGTATTGGTGCATTTCATCCTTACATAAATCGAATCAAAGGTTCTAAATACTCGATAGAGTCAAGATGTTATGAAAGGGATGATAGTTATGAAAACACTCAATTATAAGAAATGGGTTGATCCAAATATTGTTTGCTTTCCTGTGTCTTTTGTTGATATCAGGTATGAGTCAGCCTAGTGTAGCTTTTCTGACATATATCCAACTTATACCCTAGTGGAGGGAATTATTTATATTCTTTATTAATCAAGTTTAGATACACTAGTTTTCTTGACCTAGGACCTATTGGATGATTAGACTCTTTCCCTTGGTTTGAGAAACTTTCTCATGTTGAGAAAATCTATCATTAGAGAAATATTGGTATCCTGATTGATGATATTTTCACTACAATATTTACCCTATGTTTCTTGATTTTATGTTAACTTAGTTATTTTAATTCAGTTTCATATTGGGTAAAATTCTCTACAACCAAAGGAGATTTAGTTTCTTTGATAAATGTCTGGGATATGGCCATACCCTTCCCTTTTTATTTGGTTAAATCCCACTAAGAATGTGAAAACTATTTTTTGGAGGATCTAAAATATTTTGACTATATCTTTGATGTCTGGTATATATAAATTCATTATCAAATTCTGTTAAAACGATATTTTTAATGGATATCTCTTCATCATGTCTTTCTACATCAACATCATTATCAATGTTTCATGTAGGTCTGATGCTGATAAAATTCACTGGTGAATAATATAATATGGGTGATATATCCTCATTATAATATTTTTTGATTCACTTCCCTCTATTCATACATCAAGAGAATAATCACAATCTTTTGAGAGTTTGTTCTTCTTGGTATATTGTTTCATCTTATGAACATTGTGAGGTTTTTCCTTCCCTCATTGATAAAAAATGAATTAGAGGTAATCTTTGATTACCTTTATTTAAAATTCTCTTAATGAGGAGGGTAGATCGTGCATTGGAAAAATCTATAAAGTATTTTCCTATGAATACCCCTCTTACCTATAGATGAATGGATTAAATGGGGAGGGGGATATTTTGATAGAAATTCTTTACTACCCAAGGGATGAGGTTGACTTGGATCTAATTCCATTATCTCTTGGATCCACTAAGGATTTTATGACATTAAGGGGGTTTTTGGTGGTTGAAATATTCCTATTCCTAAGGGTTAGGGATTATCTCTTATCACCACTGAGGTGGCTATTGTAACTTCCTTCTGGATTTTTTGTGATTTAGATTGAGCATGGTCTAGATACACTTCACATTCTGAACATGATTTATCTACCATCGAGGGTATCTATTTAATTTAGGGCTTTTATTTTCTCATATGAGAGGACCATATAAATTTATTAGAATCTAGGCGTACAAGACTATTCAAAGACAATTCTCACTGAGTATGCCATTTTTTGAGCTTTATAGATTAAGAGATTATTATACATGAACCAAATAGCATATGTAGACCTCATACCCAAGGCATAGACCAAGGTAATGCTGTTGAATGATATCATTCTTAGTGGAATCTGTTCAATGTGGATAGGTGTAATGTTTATTGATCCATGTTCACCCCATCTTATGAGGTGTACATTGGATAGGGAATCATCAATAAAAAAAGTGAAGATAAATTAAAGGGATTAGGTATGCATGTTGGAAATATCTATAATGCCTCCTTAACTTTGGGTGTTATACAGCTAAAGGGGTTCCTATGTCAACCAGATAGTAGGGTTCTCAAACTAATTTTATGTAGTTGTATATTCCTTATAAAGAAGATATTTTTTTCTGAGGTGGCGAATAGGTTTTCATATATTTATGAAAATATAATTCACACATCATCTTTTAATGCCTCTAGAAAATCATATTGAGAGGTGTCCATGGGCTCAAACATAGCTATTATGTTGTCTTCTCATAGTTATTTCCTCAATATTATAACATTCTCTTCATTTTTAGATAGGGATTCCTCTATGCGATCTGACCAAAGTAGTCACTTCCCAGTTACCTTATTGAGGGAGAAATATTTTTTTGAATTGAATCAATAGATATATTATCTGATTATAGTGTAGAAAATGGCTATTCCCTCATAATTTCATTTTTCTAAGATGATATATCACCTTCCAGTGATGAGACACTTGATAAAACTATCCTTCATCTCTTGATTGCATCTCACTATGGAGGCATTCTCATAGTAGTTTATACAAGGGGACTACTTTATCATTTAAATGTGATGTCACTATTGGGATGAATTTCATATTTAATTACATGGGTAGAACCTCTATGGTCATTTTCATATTCACTTTCATGGGGAGGACTTCCATTTTGAATTGATGTATAGGTATAAGGAGGGCCTTTGCAGTATATTCCATAGGGAGGAACATTAGGGTGCATGGTCTAGTTTCCATAGGTAAGACCTTAATTTTTACCAATATCTAATTAATTAAAAATGGGATTACCTTCTTATTAGTTGAACTTATGGTTGAGAGGAGGACATTCATAGATCCCACCATAGGGAGAGTACCCACGATCGATCTTTACATTTCCATATGGGATTACCTCTAGGTCTATAATTTATTTCTATTTATATTTATGAGACAATAGATTCATGAGAAATTATCAAGAGGTTTTGAAGGGCCTCAATAACATAATCATTTATTAGGGTAGGTATATGAGCTTTCTCCTGGGTTGTGTGTCACCCACAATGAGATATCATTTTAGATGTTCTCTATGGGTTGGATGGGGTCTCACACTATGAACAATGAACTTTATAAGAATGGTTTCTTCTATAAGAATATTGCATTATTTTGATAGTATGTTAGTGATTTTTTTAGATTATGCATGTAACACCCCAAGCTTCCACGGTACACTTCTCTTTGAATAATACAGTAGCGTGGGTTGTACGCAACTTCGAGTTCTGACACACACCACAACCAATCAAAGTAGCCATCATGAATAGTAATACATACTTTTTGAAATTTTATAAATTTTATCTTTCAAAATGGACTTCATTTTTTGGATTCGGAATATCGAAATTAGCCTATGTTGAATTTTTATGTTGCATTTTTATACTATTGAGTGGTTTTAAAGTGTAATTAGAATATATTTTTACCATTTTATCCAATGGTGGTCATTAGAATTAATTTCACTTTCAAATTTGACATAAACAATTGTCAATCTTTTGATATATATTGTTTCTTAAAAACACGCTATTTGTTGTGACAATGGGAATTAATTATAAAAATAATTAATGAAACTTATAAGTTTGGAATTTTTTAAAATAGACATCATTTTTGAATTCGGAATATCAATTATAGCTTAGGGTGAAATTTTGGCATTGTTCTGAAAAACTTCAATTTTTGATGAATAATGAAACAACTAAGTGGTAGTTAAAAAACTAATTATTCATTTAAGTGAAACATTACCACTTCTGTGATTTGATTTTCAAAAATCCGACATACATGGTTGTCATTAGGAAGTAAAATGTGGTTCAATGAGATTAAAATAATTTTTGGTGAATAGTAACTTTTAAGTTTAATTAATTGTGATTAAAGGTAATTTGTGAAATTTAAGGTAATGATAATGTTATAATAATTTGAAATGACCTTGAAACATGTCCTACACCTATTGGATGAGTCATGGACGACCAATAAAATCCATGGGTCAACCTGGGGACCCCATGGAGCCACTTTGGTAGGAAAATGACATTAAAAACTTTTTATTTAACGTTAAAATAAAAATGTCACAAACATGAGTTGTTTTACTAAAACAATTTTTAATTGCGGTTATAAAAGTCATATTTTTTACTATAAATATTAATCATAAATCTAAAAATATTTCCTACATCATGATAGTTTTTTTATAATTTTTAGACATTAAATAAATTAAATTATTTATGACACCATGATGATGCAGCGATTACCTCATTATTTAACAATTTAAATAAAATGAAACGATAATGTAAAATCTAAGACCTACACATGTCAAAAACCTATTGGATGGGTGGATTTATAACTCTTATCACCTCATCCTCGAAATATATAATTTTGTGACCTTTTAAATCCGAAAATCATTTTATGATAAAGTAACCTTTTATAACATTCCAAGAGTTCCCCTCCTCTCCTCTTATAAAAGTCCCCCACCTATACCACCTTATTCACATCTTCAAGCCATTTGGCTCGGCCAAACCCTGCCCATTTTTTCTCTCCACATCCCACTCTTACTTCTAGAAGCCTCACTCTGGGAATAAGTCTTCCCAAGGAAGCCTTTGAGCTCAAATCAAAAAGAGTTACCCATTTTAAAGGTAGTGTTTTCTCTTGTGTTCTTATGTTTTATTTTGCTTCTCTAACCCCCTAAAATCATTTTATTCATTCCTTTTGTAACAAAATCAGTATCCTCAATATACTAGGATGTTGTTATAAGAATTATTCGAGCTACACTTACACACACCTACATCTAATGGTTAAAAAATATACTGTTTCTGTGGATGGCGAATTTCTGCCTCACAAAACGATGATTGTTCAACACTCATATAACACCAGAAAAGGTGGCCATTAAGATGTCACTATATTTATATATGATATATAATATTTTTATGTTTTACTTAAGCTTCTGTATTTTTCATTTATGGCATACTTTTATGGTTTCCATTATGGGTAAACGCAATATCTTCATTTTAGGAAGTGCGGACTACCGCCCCCTCAAAGTGATTTGAATTGTTAATTCCATATGTGGGATGTATAAAGGATGGAGTAAATGATATTATATATTATATTATACTAGAATTATAATATACCTTTATATCATTATTATTTCATTCCATTAAATACGAAATAGAAATGAAAGTATCGTTCATGAGTACGTACGGCTTACCGTCTCCATGAACGGTGCATTTGATTTCTTACCTCTAAATGTTACGTAATATTATGAATGAATGTATATACTGGATATATATGATATATATGATATCTAAATCAAGAATATAATGCTGGATATAACGGATATTTCACCACATGAACAACTTGTAATTATAAGAAGTTTATTTTTGACTCAAGTGCCAAATATCGACAAAATGACTATTATTAACTTAAATAATTACATAATGTTCATAACATGGTAATAAGTGATATAAAAGTAATAATGAACATGAAAAGGTTCGTAATCAAGTAGAAATTAACTCTAGTTTATTATTCAGGAGGTTAAATAATGGTCGAGTCAATTCGGACATGAGGTAAGGGAACTTCTTAACCCAATTTCCGTTCTTTGGGTCAATATCCTACTTTCAAATTATGTCATGATATTATTATGTGCTATCTTGTATTTGTACTTTTTTTATGTTTTCTTATAGTGAATACACATAATAGATCTATTTTATTTAAAAAAGTATTTTTTAAGGGACTTCGTCTCAATCTCCATTCATTGAGGCATGTTTTTTTTATACTCAAATTTCTTTTATACGGTGTATAAAACCCGTTGACTTTAACATTTATTCAAAATAAATATTTTTATATGAAGAGTTTTACTAAACGACAAAAAGGGATTGTTTTTCTTGTCGTACGTATGCGGCAACAACGACTTCTCCGTCGCTGTGACCATTATTTGAGTTTTGGCTTCCTCTACAAGCCATAACTTTTTTTTAAAATGAAAAATAAATACCATGTTTTAATTTCCTTTTATTTTGGTATTGAAAATGGTTTTGAAAGTGTTTTATTATATCAATGTGTTTTATTGATACCTTGTGATTGAAATTTGGAAATGTTATGTTTCCTTTATGCATGTTTTATGAGATACAATTATGTTATGGTTTATGATATGTTTAATCCTGTTCATATGAAGAATGCATTGGACTTAATAAGTGATGGGTGGAACCCTCTATAGCTACTGGACGCATCGGCAGGTCTCATGAGACAAACTAGTGTCTTGGCATGAGGCCTTGACAAAATATTATTTGTAGCCTTGGAACGAGGCCTTTGCTACATGGTTATGATAGTCTGGCATTATGCATTCCATCATTATGAAAGTGGTTATTGATATTACATGTGATCATTCTACTAGTAGAATATCCATGTGAATAAGTAAATGGAATTATTTCATTTTATTTTTTCCATATTATGCTGAAGTTCAAGTTTAAAAGGATTTTTTTAGTTATACATTACCTTAAATGTTAATGTTTATTTATGAAATCTTCCGCTATATTGTTATCCTTACTGAGCATCTGAGCTCACCCCTTTCAATGTTTTTATATTTTCCAGGATGTGAAGAAGTATTTTATGAATGACCTGCAGGGATAGTCAGAAGATGATATGAGTGTGGACTATAGAGACTTTGTTATTGTAGTTTTTCCATTTATGATGTAATGTAACATTTATGAATGTATCTAGTGTTTCCAAGGCTACTAAACTAATCAGTCTTTCGAGACCTGATATTTTGTGATCATTCCAATGTTACGCAATAATGCACTGACTCTGGGTAACTGGGGTCGGGGCATTATAGTTTGTATCAGAGGCAGTTTAGTACTAACCTTGGAAGCTAGATTTAGATAAACTCTGATTAGAGAACATAGCCCAAATATAGACATTGAGGATTAGTATAGAAGAACTTCCTATAATTTTGGTATTTTAGAGATTTTGTGAGTTTTCTGAGAAATACATCCCTATCTGGATACGAGCAGGTAGAGGCGGCTCTGGCACAGATGTAATTAGGGGTAAAACTCGAAAACACTGCTTTGAGCTAGACTCGAACGGGAACTGGTGCATGACAACGGGCCTTGCTGCACTCTTGGTTACAACACTCCCAGGGGATATGCTTATGACAATTCTCATTTTCTTTAAAAATCATTATGAAG
This sequence comes from Viscum album, assembly GCA_963277665.1. Lineage (NCBI taxonomy): Eukaryota > Viridiplantae > Streptophyta > Magnoliopsida > Santalales > Viscaceae > Viscum > Viscum album. The sequence goes on along the minus strand of OY728158.1, from coordinate 726,760,450 downwards.
GGTTTATGAGTATATAATTTCTCAAAGAAAACATTTTTATGATTATGGATTATATCCATAAATAGTTCAATTTATGTTAGGTGTTTTCCAAGTCTGTTATTTTGTATTTCGATTCATAAACTAATCTAGTTTATGACATTGTTTAGAAATGGAACCTACTGGAAGGAATGGAAATTGTATCAATGCATGCACTCTATGTAGGGATTTCCCTCCTGCTCAAGATAATTATAGTGGAGTTGGTGATCCAACTGGTGCTGATCACCTTATCACCATACTGGGAAAACTCACTCAGGTTATGAAAAATAACCTTACTCGTATGGAGCACCCTGATCCGTAACGTAGAGGATCAATGTTAGACCACTTCATGAGGCAACAACCGCCAACATTTAATGGGGGTATAAATCCATTAGTAGCTGAGCAATGGATAAACTCCATAGAGAAAATATTACATGCCTTGGGGAGTAGTGAAAGGGAGAAGGTTTTCATGGAAGTCTTCCGCCTCACTGGAGATGCCAATCAATGGTGGTCACTGATTCAAAACACAAAGGAAAATGAAGAAGTATCAAGTATGGAATGGAGGGAGTTTAAGGAAATTTTATTAGAAAAATACATTCCACGTGAGCATCGAGCAGATATGGAAAGGCAATTTCTGAGTCTGAGGTAGAAGGAGGATGAGAATGTCGCAAAGTATGAGGATAACTTTACAAGGTTAACAAGACATGCAGCAGATTATATATGTAATCCAAGAAGTAAGATCGATCGTTTCTATGATGGGTTAAAACCGTTTCTCTGTCAAGCATTAGTATCACAATCCTTCTCAATGTACGAAGATATAGTCTCATGTTCTATCAAGACAGAAAAGGAATTCTCTAAATCTTATGATAATAAATTAAAGAAAGAGAAGAAGAGAACGGTGGAACAGGAGAAAGATAAAGGGAAAAATGGAAAGAAGGATTTTCCATTATGAGATAATTGTGGGAAGAATCACCCTGGTACTTCTCTTAAAGGAATGAGAGTTTGTTATAAATGTGGAGAAAAAGGTCACTAGGCTCGTGATTGCAAGGGAAAGAAAGAGGCTATCAATGTTGAATGCAACAATTGTAGATAAATGGGGAATTATGAAAATAAATGTCCTAAGCGTCCGGGAAACTTACCCCAGAAAAGGCCAAGGGATCAAGGCCAAGCTTATGTTGTTACTACAGTTGAAGTGGAATAATTAACGTATTGGTGCTTTTGGACTCAAGGATTATATTCTGGTTATAAAAATAATGTGATATATATAAGGATTGTACTGCAGTACTTGTTGTTTTCATTAAGGTTTTAATATGATGAAGGTAATCATATTTTTAGTATGTAACAACAAGATAAACTTTACCTTGTTTGGGGAATCTGATGTAACAATTGTTTTTGGGATTTAGAGTCCTTTTAGAGAAAGTCTGGACAGAGGTATTTTGGATAACTATAAAGGTTGGAATGGATTAAGTTGAACCTTGGATAGTATTGTTTAAGGTTAAAAAATTTCTGAATATTATTTTTGGAATATTATAATACTATAGTTTTAGAGAAAGTACAACCTGTAGGTTAGGGGATAACCCGTTGCGTCGGACAAAGCTGTAGGAATCGAACACACAACCATAGTGCGACATGCCTTTATTACCTACCACTAGCCTACAGGAAGTCCCTAGTTATTACAAAATAGTTTTCCTAATCTAAATGGTATGTGTTAATATTTTGAACCTTGTATAACTAGGATAAATATAATATTTTTGAGTTCTATTATCTTTTTGAGTGAAAGATGAGTTTGTGGTAGAAATTAGTTAAAGGTTGAAACTCTACTTGTCAAGCATAAATATATATATATATATACCTATCTCCATTTCTATGAATAAATTAATTCTTAAACTTTAGTAAAGGGATATTATAACAAAAAAATATGTTATCCTAATACCTTATGTCTTGTTGAACTGATAATATTTTAAATCAAAATAGATTGAAGGCTTTGAGGCCCTCAATTTTACACTTGTTTCTGATTGATGACCTCAATCACTCCCTACAAATATTTACGTTTTCCCTCTAATTATATGTCTCTAATTTCCACCAATGTTCTCCTTATCGAGATCATAATTTGGTGGTGACTTTTTCATTTCCCTTTCCCTCTTATTAAGGATAAATTTCATTAACCTTATTTCTGATGTTGGTTTTCCATAAAGGTATTTTCTGTTTTCAACCTTTTATTTTCAAAGAAAAATTTCAAATTGCGAGGATGAAATTTATTGAAGGATGGGAGAATGTAACACCCCAAGCTTCCATGGTACACATCCCTTTGAATAATACAGTAGTGTGTGTTGTACGCAACTCCGAGTTCTAACACACACCGCAACCAATCAAAGTAGCCGTCATGAATAGTAATACCTACTTTTTGAAATTTTATAAATTTATCTTTCAAAATGGACTTCATTTTTGGATTCGGAATATCGAAATTAGCCTATTTTGAATTTTTTGTATTTTTCTGAGAACTTCCAATTTTTTATGAATAGTGAAAAATACTTAAATTTTTTTTTAATAAAAATAATTTATATTGATAAATTATACTATTGAGTGGTTTTAAAATTTAATTAGAATATATTTTTACCATTTTATCAAATGGTGGTCATTAGAATTAATTTCACTTTGAAATTGAACATAAACAATTGTCAATCTTTTGAAATATATTGTTTCTTAAAAACACGCTATTTATTGTGACAGCGGGAATTAATTATAAAATTAATTAATGAAACTTATATGTTTGGAATTTTTTAAAATAGACATCATTTTTGAATTCGGAATATCAATTATAGCTTAGGTTGAAATTTTGGCATTGTTCTGAAAAACTTCAATTTTTGATGAATAGTGAAACCACTAAGTGGTAGTTAAAAAACTAATTTTTCATTTAAATTAAACATTACCACTTCTGTGATTTGATTTTAAAAAATGCATCATACATGGTTTTCATTAGGAAGTAAAATTTGGTTCAATGGGATTAAAATAATTTTTGGTGAATAGTAACTTTTAAGTTTAATTAGTTGCGACTAAAGGTAATTAGTGACAATTAAGGTAAAGATAATGTTATAATAATATTAAATGACCTTGACACATGTCCTACCCATATTTGATGAGTCATGGCCGACCCATACAATCCATGGGTCAACTTTGGGAACCCATGGAGCCACTTTGGTAGGAAAATGACATTAAAAACTTTTTATTTAATGTTAAAATAAAAATGTCACGAACATGAGTTGTTTTACTAAAAAAAAATTTAAATGGGGTTATACAAGTCATATGTTTTACTATAAATATTAATTAGAAATCTAAAACTATTTCCTACATCATGATATTTTTTTATAATTTTTATACATTAAATAAATTAAATTATTTATGACACCATGATGATGCAGCGATTACCGCATTATTTAACGATTTAAATAAAATAAAAAGATAATGTAAAATTTAAGACCTACACATGTCAAAAACCTATTGGATGGGTGGATTTAGAACTCATATCACCTTATCCTCGAAATATATAATTTTGGGACCTTTGAAATCCGAAAATCATTTTATGATAAAGTATCCTTTTATAACTTTCCAAGAGTGCCCCTCCTCTCCTCTTATAAAAGGCCCCCACCTCTACCACCTTATTCACACCTTCAAGCCATTTGGCTCGGCCAAACCCTACCCATTTTGTCTCTCAACATCCCACTATTACTCCTAGAAGCCTCACGTTGGGCATAAGTCTTCCCAAGGAAGCCTTTGAGCTCAAATCAAAAAGAGTTAACCATTTTAAATGTAGTGTTTTCTCTTGTGTTCTTATGTTTTATTTTGCTTCTCCAACCCACTGAAATATTTTTATTCATTTCTTTTGTAACAACACCAGTATCCTCAATATACTAGGATGTTTTTATAAGAAGGATTCTAGCTACACTTACACACACCTACATTTAATGGTTAAATAACATACTGTTTCTGTGGATGGAAAATTTCTGCCTCACGAAACGATGATTGTTAAACACTCATATAACACCTTCAAAGGTGGCCATTAAGATGTCACTATATTTATATATGATATATAATTTGTTTATGTTTTACTTAAGCTTCTTTATTTTTCATTTATGTCATACCTTTATGGTTTCCATTATGGGTAAACACGATATCATCATTTTATGAAGTGCGGACTACCGCCCCCTCAAAGTGATTTGAATCATTAATGCCATATGTGGGATGTATAAAGGATGGGGTAAATGATATTATATATGATATTATACTGGAATTATAATATACCTTTATATCATTACTATTTCATTCCATTAAATACAAAATAGAAATGAAAGTAGCGTTCATGCGTACGTACAGCTTACCGTCTCCATGAACGGTACATTTCATTTCTTATCTCTAAATGTTACGTAATATTATGAATGAATGTATATACTGGATATATATGATATATATGATATCTAAATCTTGAATATAATTCTGTATATAATGGATATTTCACCACATGAACAACTTGTAATTATAAGAAGTTTATTTTTGACTCAAGTACCAAATATCGACAAAACGACCGTTATTAACTTAAATAATTACATAATGTTAATAACATGGTAATAAGTGATATAAAAGGAATAATAAACATGAAAAGGTTCTTAAGAAAGTAGAAATTAAATCTAGTTTATTATTAAGGAGGTTAAAGAACGGTCGAGTCAAGTCGGACACGAGGTAAGAGAACTTCTTAACCCAATTTCCGTTCTTTGGGTCAATATCCTAATTTCAAATTATGTCATGATATTATTATGTCGTATCTTGTATTTTTACTTTTTTTTATGTGTACTTATAGTGAATACACATAATATATCTATTTTATTTAAAAAATTATTTTTTTAAGGGACTTCATCTCAATCTCCATTCATTGAGGCATATTTTGTTTTATACTCAAATTTCTTTTATACGGTGTATAAACCCTTTTTACTTTTACATTTATTCAAAAGGAATAATTTTATACAAATAGTTTTACTAAATGAAAAAATGGAATGTTTTTCTTATCGTACGTATGCGGCGACAACGAATTCTTCTCCACCATGACCATTATTTGAGTTTCGGCTTCCTCTACAAGCCATAACTTTTTTTTAAAATGCAAAATAAATACCAAGTTTTAATTTACTTTTATTTTGGTATTGAAAATGGTTTTGAAAGTGTTTTATTATATCAATGTGTAGTATTTATACCTTTTGATTGAAATGTGGAAATGTTATGTTTCCTTTATGCATTTTTTATGTGATACGATTATGTTATGGTTTATGATATGTTTAAACCTGTTCATATGAGGAATGCATTGGACTTAATAAGTGATGGGTAGAGCCCGCTATAGCTCCTCGATGTATCGGCAGGTCTCATGAGACAAACTAGGGTCTTGGCACGAGGCCATGGCAAAATCTTATTTGTAGTCTTGGCACAAGGCCTTGGCTACATGGTTATGATAGTCTGACCTTATGAATTCCATCATTATGAAAGTGGTTATTGATATTGCATGTGATCATTCGACTAGTAGAATATCCATGTGAATAAGTAAATGGAATTATTTCATTTTATTTTTTCCATATTATGCTTAATTTTAAGTTTAAAAGTATTTTGTTTTAGTTATACATTAACTTAAATGTTAATGTTTATTTATGAAAGATTTTTCTATATTGTTATCCTTACTGAGCATCTGAGCTCACCCCTTTCAATGTTTTTATATTTTCCAGGATGTGAAGAAGTATTTTATGAATGACCTGTAGGGATAGTCAGAAGAGGATATGAGTGTGGACTATGGAGACTTTGTTATTGTAGTTTTTCACTATATGATGTAATGTAACATTTATGAATGTATCTAGTGTTTCCAAGGCTACTAAACTAATCGGTCTTTCGAGACTTGATCTTTTGTGATCATGCCAATGTTACACAATAATGCACCGGCTCTGGGTAACTCGGGCTGAGGCGTTACAATGTAGGAATATAACCCTGAATTTTACTTACCACAAGAAATAATCAATGGGCTTCCTAAGAACAGGTGGAGATGTGAGATGACCTCTTTGTTTCTATCAATATGTACTGAAAATATTCCTTGCACTGAGGAAATCCATAAACATTAGCCATATATTATTAAATTCTTAGTATATTATAGAGGTATTATATGAGGTTATAAGGTATATGTGCATTCCATGGCATGGATACTAGGATATACTGGAAAAATCTAGTTGAAATAAGGGTCATGAACATGATACTATTCTCCATTACTCTTGAGTACATATTGAAAATACTCCAGAATGGGTGTAGTAAAATGGTATGTCTCCTAAGTATTTTTTTGAGTATACAGATGAGTTAATAAGATCAAAGGAGTGGGAATATGGGCTTGTTTCCTATTAGTTATCAGTATATTCTTAATATGATATTCTGCAGCTGCTTCTAGGATATGATGAAAACTCTGAAAGACATGCATAGGGATATAATTCTACCCATCAATTTCATCCATAATATGGTAATAGGATTATTACATGGGAATGGTAATATTGAACTTCTCTTAAAGGGGAGTGGGGATATGAGCCCACTCCAATCCTCAATTTTCTATCGGTACATGGTGATGTGATTCACCAATGGGGGAATGGATATGGGCTTGATCCTTTTCTTCTACTAAAATAATCATTCATGCTCTGCCTTATGCTTCAAGGTCTTGATAAAAATCATGATAATTAGATGCATGGATATTGACCATCTCATTGAATACCATTAGAGTATATTGACATTATTATTCTATATTGATTTAAATATGTTCTTACCTCCTAACTTCTATGGTTTTATTCTAATAGATAGATCTACTTATATATTCCCCATTCTGAATAATCTAGACTGGAATCTCCAGGATGACCTCCTCAGTATAATCCTGAGGTTTCGAAATTAAATGTCCTTGAGAAAATTTACAATGATTATAAGGATCCCTCTAATGTGGCTCTTAAATGGTGGTGAGGGTGATTTTATCCTCATGGTCCACTTCCCCAAGATATATAATATGGGAATTGTCACACTCCAAGGATATGATTCCAATGTGGTTAGAGGTTGTCAATGGTTCCACATGTTCCTTATCGACCTATAGGTGATGAGATAAATGGTGAGGATTTATCTCTTGAAATATTTACTAGACTACCTCTGGGATGAGAATAGTACTATTTAGTTAGTACTCTCTCATTATTGAATTTACAAATTTCTACTGGAGGCACTGAGTCGGTGACAACGGTGTTCTGGATTTTGAGGAAATAACCATCATGGTGTTTGAGGCGTGTGTCTAGAACTTCAATGGCTCCATTTTTCATTATAAAAGGGAGTTATAAAAACAATCTAAATTCTATATATATATATTAACAAGAATAAATAAGAAAACCCATTAGTGCGATATCAAAAATAAATATTACAATAGATCAATCACTTTCACGAGTAAATGATTCATATCAAGATCACCATTATAAATATAGTAGAAAGTATAATATTCTTATATACCCACAAAGCCTTTGTGTTTTTTCAATCCATAAACATGAACGTATATATGTATCAAATAATCTCAATATTTCTCCTATTTATTAGTGATATACTAGTTTAAATCCATATAGTTCATCACTTTAGAGTTTATCTTTATTCAATGAGGTGGTGTGTTCTCCTGGTACCAGTATTAGAAGTTTGAAAGGGATTCCTAAATATCCCTATGAATAGAACCATAACTAACATAGTTTGGTTCAACCTAATGTGGAATTTTATACCTTTTAATTTTATGGGACAAGGATAATAGTGGTTTGTTTTACGTTTGTGAATCCATGACCATGTTTGATAAGTTTTTCAAGATGTGAAGGGGAATACGAGATGAATGGTAATTTGAAATAGTGTATGTTGGACTTATGAATGAGTGATTTTTTAGTTATTATTAAATATAATATATCCCCTTGAGGAAGGTTATCCCATGGGGAATATAGCCCCTTGAATAATAATTGTATTAGTCACTAGAAATATGGCCTAATTAAGGGGAGTAATATGACTCATGAGGAATATGTTCTGGTGAGTATATGGGTTTGTATATTGGGTTTTATCCAAAAATATGTATCCTATATGTCTCGATTAATCGAATTAAATACCATATAGTTTCAATTGCACAATTTATGTTTGTGTGAGATGATTTTACTATATAGTTTAATTTTATGTAGTAAGAACCTTTTTATACATTTTTATGTCATGTGATTAATAAATTTGTGTTGTGAAAGGGGAGACAATAGAGGATTGAGCGGGGGTTTCACATGGGTAGACCAAATATATATATATATATATATATATATATATATATATATATATATATATATATATATATATATATATTGTAGGAAATATGGACCTTTGATGTAGTGAATTGGGACTTACACCTAATAGGAGGGTCTGATATGCATGTATGCTTCCTACCATTTTATATTCATATAGTAATAGAAAATTGGACTAATAGAGTATATGGACCAATGAGGAAAATGTTTTTGGGATTACGCCTGAGTTTCCCAGCCAGTTCTCAGTCGTAAATGGCATGGATGCTTCCCAAATCCTCCTCTCTCTCTCCTAGAATCATTAATGATTTAGGTTGATAGATCATAAATGGGAATGTTTTGGGGTTTTATTCTTAAAGAGGATTCCTCGTATCTCATTTTTCATTGACTGGAATAGGTCATTCAACTTGAAACATTGATAGAAAATATAGGTCTCCTAAGTGATGGGTAGTCTCACCAATATCCTAAGGACCATAACTCCCATTACCAAGGGGATACATGATTGTAATCAGCCTATGGGTTCTTTCATTTTAGGAGAAAAACCAGGATACACCTTTTATCAAGGAAATACATGATTGAAAGGGTGCATGATAATACACATATCTTGATCATGTATGTTCAGTGGTTTTTTATAAGGTCTTGATTTTACAGTTTTAGGGTTTTAAATTTTTTTAAAGGGGCCATACAATCATTTGGGTAGGTTCAGCATAGGTAGAAGACCTAAACCAAGTGATAGTACAATGGAAAGTTCTCTATACTCACTAAAAGGGTGATTTCGGAAAGGAATATGTTTGGGCTAGATGCTACCTAGCTCAAAATTATTGAGAAGATAGTAGTAGGTAGATTAGGAGTTACTTTCTTTACATAGGTTTGGGGTACTATGTGAATAGAAGGGAGATCATACAGAGCCTTTTTTAAGATTCCTTTCTAAAGTATCCTATTGATGGAACTCTTTTCACAAAGGGGATCCCTATTTTCTTAGGGTAACTTCATTTACAATGGATTCTATAATAGAAAATGTGGTCATATGGGACTCTCAATCATGAATGATATTTATGGACTACTCATTCACAAAGGGTCCTTGGTGTGTTGTTTCCATCCCCTTTTCCTCTCTTTTTAATTCATGGTTTCATGGGATTGCTTCAGTATCATAGATTTAGATATATTTTGAGTTTCCCAAAATGTTAAGTCTCTATTTAAGGTATTTACTTATTATATAGTCATGTTTATTGTGTGGTATCTGTGGGAGTATTTATAGGAAGTTTTGGGTAACTTAATTTCCAAAATGGAATGTCTCGTAGAATGTTTGTGTTTGTAAAGGATCCATATAGTAGTGTAGTTAGTTTTCTTCTATATAGGTAATCTACATAAGTAATATATTTGTGAAGGGAGTAGATGACGGGCTTATAATCACAACCTTTAAGCCATAAACAAAAATTAATTTGTATATTATCAGTGTTTCATTTGAATGGATTCTTTATGAGCATGGTGATTCTTTATGAACCAGGTGACAATCACTTGATTTTCTTTGAAAATTGATTGGACATCTTTGCGAAGAAATTCTCCTTTTTAATATTTCACTCAAATTTTTATTTTCTCTTTGAACATTGACTTAATTTCTTGAATTTTTTTCCATGTATTGGAAAATTTTCAAGCCCAATATAGCACTCCATCATTCATTGAGTCATCCAATACCCACTAAAGGATAATGTCGTAACCTTGAAATTTCATTAAATTTGATCACCCATTCCATTTCCATGAAATTCCATTTTTTACTTCAATAAATTTCCATCATAAAAAGATCTAAGATCAACATACATTTTTTTTGAAAAACCAAAAATAATCCATAACATGTATCATGTCCATGGAACCACTCCTTTTATACCATGCATTCTAAAATATCACCTTTCACTTTAACAGCCCAAGATCTTTCCAATATATTTAACTTTAGAGATACCAATAGAATTTTATCACCATATTAAACAACATTAAAAAATTCTTGTATCATCATACTTTCATACTCCCACTAAAAATCATTTACCATTACATCACTATTTCGCATTATAACCAAATATTACACAAGTACTTTAATCCCAATACATCTAATCTAAGTTTTTATCCTTCAAGGGATCCTCCTCATTAAAAAGTAATCTATAAAAAACTATAATGAACTTTTATAATCCATTTTCATATATTTGGGAAAAAATATTTATCACCTAACCTTTGAAAAGAAACACACCCAGGACTATGAAATATTCCTCATTTATGACATTGATGCAGGTATATACATTATCTATTGAAGAATTTTTTGGTGATACTATAAAAAAACCATACCTTATAGACCATTTATTATTCATAGGATACTTCCCAAATGAAATTAAACAACATTGATCTGTAATAATTAGCTACATGTTTAACTAGACCCAAAACCTCTTTTACCACCATTCCTAAGACATGCCACCTTACTGTAAATATCAAGAGAATTTTTGACACAATAAATGCCCATGTATCCTCCAAATAATTTTAAACTTATCATTAAAATTCTAAATATATTCTCCATGACACCAATATCATGTTTTATAGGTCTAATCTTTAAACATATAAAATACCAATTGATAGAAATTTTTAAACTCTCATTGCATTTAGACTATCCACAAGTCCAAGATTTATACCTCAATCTTTTTATCTTCATTGTAGTATTTCCCTTCACAGTGGTTCTTCATTTTAAGAAGGTTTTAAAACTTTAGATCTACTACTTAAAGAAAAAACTTAAGTACTTATACATTTCACATTATTGATAAAGGTACAAAAGCATAGTAACATTCTATATTAATAAAACAAACAATTAAAGATATCATTTATCCTTTCTATGAATACAACCATGTATGTTATATACTCCATAAATCTAAGTTCCACCACCCCTTAGCTAATATTTTTATCCCCTTCCCACTCAAGTGTCTGATTTACTCATTCTAAAATCACTTTATTCCAAAATTTAGTATGTATAGCACAAATTGATCCTTGAAAAACCATATTAAGACATAATGTTCTATCTCTAAATTTTGGACAACCACAGAACCCCTTTAATTTTAACACACAAAAATCATCCAAAAACATAAATACAGAAACCTTTTCACCATCTAAATAATGAAAACAATACCCATAATACAATAATGTTTCATACCTCAGAAACATTATTGCATCACAGTGTCACTTTATAGAAAGACACTTCCCTTTAGTTGTGGTATTAACATAACTTCTAGGAATATATATCATAGGATTAAAATAATTATAATTTGAAGATTGAATTTTGTACAACATGATACATTATATATTCTTATACACTTAAATAATTTTAACATAACCATACATAATTGAAAGTATTATCATATCACATATGATATATTTACAAATCATTATCAAATTTTCATGAGGCCATATGCATATAGATACACATGTTTGTTGGAGATCTTGCAAGATCCTAGTTAAAATTGAATAACATTAATACATTTCCTAAGGCCTCTATTTTCTTAAATTAATGAATTCAAAAATTCATATTTATTTTCAATGAAATATAAAACTATGGGGTCCCACTTTTTATTTGACTATATTGGGATTGAGTTTTAAAATTTTCAAATAGTTTCTCTAATTTATTTAGAGTTATCAAAAAAGGAGTTCTGGATGGGTATTTACAAGTTAATTCATATAATGTAAAACATGGTGAAGTTGATGATATATTTTTAGAAGTGTTTTGGAATTATTCAAACTGAATTTTGAATATGGTTTCACAAGTTATTACATATGATACAAAATAAGGTGAAATGATATAAAGTCTATGAGGATTTAGTGTAACTAAGAGATGGACAGAGATATTCCGAAAAGACCATGGATATTTAATGTGAACTAGGATATATAATATTATATGATATGTGTATACCACAAAGTATGAAATACATACAAACTAGGGTCTATTGTATGCCTTTGTTTTGGGATATCATATGGCCAGTTATGCAATTACATGACACTAAATAGGTATAACAATGGGAAATTAAAGGGTTAATGTTTGATTCTTCCATATTGGATATCATTATTATGGGAATTTCATATGATGAAATAATTGGGTATATTTCTGCATTCATATGGTGAAGGCATGTTATCCAAATCACTTATGCATATACTATAAAGGTATGAGTTAATTATTTAGAATGCTTCATTGGCTATATAAGGAAAAAATTACCATTGAGTTGATGTGGTTCGATCTTTCCTTGCATCCTGTTGAATCTACCTCCAAAAAAATATATATTTCATCTCCCATACAATCCTAGGACGATGAGATACCTAGTACGAGAAGATTTATATTTGATATCTATCTTATGAAAGACTTGAGTCTTAGCTAATGAGGGTGTGGTTGGGTATGTTGTCGATCATATTATTAGTTGAACATTAACCAAATGAGTATAACATCTGGGACCCCATTTAGGATAGACTAAGGAAGTGAATGAATTTGCCTATATAGTATATTTGATACTACTATTTATTAGATTATGGAGCATGTGATGTTCTCATCAATAAAATTGAATGGAATGTGACTTAAAAATTGACCAGGTCAATCTATACGTAGACAACTGATAGTGCATGAGTTGTCTATATGGGTTTGACATAATTTGTCTCCCATGGTCACTCAATTTCTTATAAAAAGGGATCATAAAGAAATTCATTCTAATATATGATGAAATTGGAAGACATAATTATAGATATATATGTGTTTTATAGAGGTCATGCATGATTCCTTTGTAGCTTAAGTAGTGGTGATGTTGTTCTAGAGGTCTCTATTTTATTACATTTATGAATTTAGGAATTCATATGTGATTTAAATTCTATAAAGTCCCATGATGTCACATTTTTTGGTTGATTTAATGGGGATTGGGTTTTATAAATCTCATAGAGCTACTCAAAAAATTATTTAGAGTTTATCCAAAAAAATTGTTTTGGACAGTTATTCACTAGGTACTGAAATTGATGTGATGTATGGTGAAATTGATGATATCTTTCAATAAATGTTTTGGAAGTATCCAGAAGTCATTTTATAAATGGGTTTTTCAAATCATTGTATATGGTAAAAAATATTGTGTGATGAAACAAAGTATATGAGGCATTATTGAAGTGGGTGATTTAAGGAGAAGTTCCCAACAACCCATAAATATTTGACATGCATTAGGCCTTATAATATTTTGTGATTTGTGTATATCATAAAGATCAATATCCATACGAAACTAATTAATATTATATGCCTTTGTTTTGGGATATCATAAGTCTTGTTATAGGATAACATACCAATGCCTTACCATAGAATTAGAACATTAAATGATTCACTATTGAAAAATAGCCCTATACCCATGGTTTTTCCCAAAATCGTGGGTATAGGGCACACTTATACCCAGGGTTTTTGAAAACAATGGGTATAGGGCTATTATGGTAACCTATACCCACAGTTGTGGGACAAACTGTGGGTATATGTTTATCTTTGAAGACCTATTCCAATAGTTTTCCAAAATCATGAGGAAAAAGACAGCTATACACATGGTTTGGTCAAAACTGTGGGGGATAGAAATTTTTTTCAAGACCTAGACCCACGATTTTGGCAAAACCGTGGGTGTAAAAAAATTTCGAAGACCTATACCCATGGTTTTATAAAAATGAGGGTATAGCTTTCCTGTGTTATGGAGGGAAAAAAATATCTGTGGGAAAAAAATATTTAGTGGGAAAACTTATCCCCACAGTTTTCCCTCCTATGACCACAGTTATGATTAATATATTTCGGTATATATAAATAAATGAACATATAACTACCATAGGTGCGTTGATGGGGTGGTGGGTACACTTCTCTACGGTCGCAGAATCAAAATCTGTTGGGCACTTTTTTTCTAATACATAAAGAAAATTATTATATTAGAAGCAATGAAGATATATTTAAATAAAATCAGGCTTTCTCGGTTAGTTAGGCAATGGATTCCTGAACGTAGTGACGTGGGTACGAAACCCATGAGATTTTTTTTCTAATTTGTACGTGCATATATTTGTCATATATGTATTAATATATTAAAAAAATAGTGATATATATATCATTAAGTGACGTAGGTTCATTGGTAAAGAGCCCAAATTGGGAAATTGAGGTCGCGGGATCAACATCTATCGCGTAATTTTTGTAAAAAAATATATACCCACAGTTTTATAACTGTGGGTTTAAGGTTTTTCCAGCATGGAAATTGGATACGAACCTTTGACATAGTAAAAAAATATATATGCCCGTGGTTTGAAAAACTGTGGGTATAGGTTGGGGACCTGCCCGACGCCTCGGTTACCCACGGTTCCCAAAACCGTGGGTATAAGTTATACCCATGGTTTTGGGGGCTATACCCACGGTTTTGAACCGTGGGTATATGTCATTTTTTCAATTGTGATTGAAATTCAATTAATCCATGTTTTTTATCATTATTATGGATGATTCATAGGATAAAACACTTAGGAGGATTAATATATTCTTACAATGAATATATGTTTTCGAAATCATTAACTCATACATTATGAACATATGAGTGAATACATTAGAACATCCCATTAGCGATATGAGGAAGAAAATAACATTGAGTTGGTGTGGTTCAAGCCTACCTTGACTTCTACCAAATATCTTAATCTCTAAAGGTCTGTATATTTTCTCATACTTTACCCTATGTGATACTAGTATAACTTTGATGATAGATTAATCTCACCCAATCATTGTGTGATTCATGTTAATCCATGGATATTCCATAAAGGAGTGAGTCCTATGGCCACCACTTGAGGGTGATTCACTAAATCATTGTGATAAATATCATTACCAGAGATCTTTTGTGAAATGTAAAAAAATAAGTTTTTTATTTTATATACAACATGGTTTTGTGTTTCTTGCATAGAGTTCTTGTAATTTGGGGTTTATAATTTCATCTGATGTGATAAATGATTGTCATTTAATACTCAAAAACCCAGTAGGGATATCAGATCTTAACCATGTGATTTAAATCATGAAATAATATTTTTTTATTGAATTGTTGGTGATGCTGCAAAAAAATAGTATCATAGCATAAGTAAAACTACTAGATATTATCAAATATAATTCCCCAACTCCAAAGGGTTTAATCACATGTGAGACAAAAACACGGTGTTAATCCTATAAATACTACTTAGTATGGGGTTTAATATTAGGTAAAACATTATCATAGGATTTAATATTCTAGTTCACTAATTAAATCCTATGTATATTATTTAAAAAAAATCATTATTACATGGGTTTCTGTTGAAGGTTGTGACCACTGGGGTGTGCTTGTAATCTTACATGGGCCATCATTCGAAGTCTTATTCATATGAAATGGCTTTAATGTAGGTTTAATCTCATGTATATACTAACTTTTTAATATTAATATTATGTATGATTAGTCATTATCTATAATTTTTGATTAACTAGGTCAATTGTATATGAACCAGTCTATATGAGGTTCATTTTTATGTAACAGTTTATCACAAGCCATGATAACCAGCTACTCATACGTATTCTTATACAGACCCAAGCATCGTGATTTAATGATACACAAGGCTTCCCAACACTATTTTAACACTACATAAACCCTATTATTAGTCATCAAAAATATAGATAGTGCTGGGAATGTTGTCAAATATGTCAAAAAGGGAAAAAATGTAACATTTCAAATTTTCAATGAAAATTTGATATAAATGGTTTATAAAATGATTATAAAACGTTATCAAAGGTATTTTTGGGTATTTATTAATTTATAAAGGTTTTTATAAACTACTTAATTATTAATTATTAATAATTAATTAATTAAATTTTTGTGAAATATTTATTAAATAAATATCCATAATAGTAAATATTAATATTAAATACCTTTTTAAAATTATTTGAATGAATTATATTATATATATAAACAGTGTATATGGAAATTATAAGTGTAATTTTTAAATCTTTTATTAATTACAAAATAAGGCCAAATATAATGGAGTTTATATTTAGTATTACGAATTTTTCATAATATTTATTTTAATTATTCAAAAAAAATTCCTTATTTGAAAAATTATTTCAATCATCTAAAAATTAGTTTTCAGCATTTATTTTACAAATATTTAAATAATAATATATATGATATATATAGATTATGATAATTGTTTTCATAATAGTGATTGTAATATTAAATGTTTATATTTTATATAATATCATATATTTAAATTCACTTTAATGAATAATGTGAAAGTGTTCATATTGAAAAAACAAATATAAAATATTTATATTTATCTAAATAATGGTATATCCTTAATATATGAAATAATTATGAAGATTTTATAATCACTTTATTTATGAATTGTTCATAAATTGATTATATTAAGATTATATAAATATATATTCATTTATTTATTGTATCCCATATTTTTTATTCATATTTATAGATTTTATATTATGATTAGATATATTCTTTAGTTTAAGGTGTTGGAAAACTTATATAATTTTTCATATATACCTATAAGGACTTATAAGCTTGGTATGAAAAATTTTAGTTTTATTTTACCTTGAATTTGGCTTGTAATAGATAATGAACTTGAATTAAATGGTTAATTATAGTTTATACATATTAGGTCCTATAATTATGATATAATTGAGATTTATCTTGAGTAAAGTATCTAAGGATAGAGGTACGTTGGGTGGCACTGCTTACTAGCATGTAAACTTATTCCTTGTTTAGAAATGTAGGGGATGTCGATATTTCACTATGAGATTACTCTTAGAGGGGTTGTTAATTTTATATGAATATCAAACTTTACATTAAAGGTTTCCATGTACCTTATACATGGGATTAATTTGGATATGTATAAATATATTTGGATTTTAATTTGGGTTAGTAATACAAGTTTTGAGTTTTGTAAATTGTAACACCTAAATATAATGTGAACATATGGGTTTGGTGGAAGGAATAAGACTCAAAAAAAATCATTATAAGCCTGAGAATATATATTTGGTGTAAGGAATAATATTACAAACTAAATCATTAGAATAATTGATACATAAAAATGTAATACATGATATAATATGGTGAGATTAATTCCCCTTTGAAATACTAAGTGTAAGATTCCTTCTAAAGTGGAACTTTTCAAAATCTAGATCATCCAAATAGAGAGTTTATGTCATGCATGGGTATCTATAGATTATCATGAGTAAGGAAATAATGTAATGGGTGACTCATATAGGATTAGATACCCATTATTTTCATTTTATTTAAGTTAATACCATGATTTTCCCCACACTAGGAACCCTTACTGGGCCTATATTGGAGATGAGAGTAACCCTCAAGGCCCACCTCTAATAGGAATCAGGTTCATGACTAGAACTAAGGGTATTAATCAAATATATGTGAGGTATTAACCTCACATAACCCAATAGCATAATTTAATCCTCACTAATAAGCATCATAATATAATGTAAAACAAAGATCCATAATAATTTACCTAATGCATGAATATGGAAAAAAACTATACGTCCCCAAATAAAAATACCAAATAAAAATCCTAAACATTGAATCCAGCTACACCACCCAAATTTGATCTAGTAATGTACACCTCAATATCTAAACTCTCAATGGAAACTTGAAAACATTTTATATATATTGGGGTGAGCATATAATGTATAATAAATTTATTCACACTTGATATCTCTCACGAAAATATAAAATAATCGTACAAATTCAATATTGAATAAATAATAGAACCAATAAGAACCTACCAAGTCAACTATAACCCAAAATAACCAAGGAACACTCACCAAATATCACTTCTAAGAGTAATATAATAGTGTTGAATAATATAACAAGAAGGTACCCAAACCACTTCCCCTCTATTTTGTTTCTCTCACGCCCAAATTTAAAACATCATATGCTCTCAATACCTATATAGTCATTTAAAATCACACCACATCTCATTTTACAACCATAAAACATTCCATAACCATATAATTTTCATCATCCCATATCCACCGACACATATCACATATCCTGTGTAGTAGGGTATCATATATTGAAGGACATTAACCTCAATCCCCCTTCCTACCATGAACTACCCCCACTACATATCAACATACAATTTCTCCCATAGGGTTTTATAGTTTAACGGGTATCTTTTCATAAATACCCTACAAGGTATTCAAGTGTGCCACATAATATATCTATGTTATCAAACCTATCATTCCGCCAATACCTCGTAGGTTCTTCAAGTACACCACATATTGTGCTAGTGTGGTCACACCTACCTTGAGCCATCATAGCCCATACTACACCTATAAGGTAGAGTGGGAAAGAGGTAGTATTCATCCATCCATTCCATCTCTAAACTATATGTTTTTTAAAAACAACCAACATGACAAACATTTCATATTTGGTAAGAATATCTCACTCGGGTGGGGTGAAAATGAAATCATAAAAAAAATACATCATATAATACCAGAACACACAATCATAACCTAGAATGATTAACCTAAATATCAACATTATAGCTCACAATCAACACCACACTAACATCACCACACACAATGACCACTGCTAACTATAACACCACAAACCAACGCCACTTTACAAAATAGCCTCTACAACCATAAACAATTCAATGTCAATCCAAATCAAATAATCAATTTACAAATTTATTATTAGAAAACATATTATATTCGTTATGCTGTTCATTTCCATATTTTTTGACAAACCACTCAATCCCTCACCCACATTCCCTTCATGTAAAATTTGTTCCCTATAACTAACTTGAACAGTACATTTTTATTACCATATCATGTATACAATGAGTTATTAAAGATCTATTTTTACCATAGTATTATTATTATTTCTATTTCCATTATGTACATGTTAATTTAAATAGATTTTTTATTGTATCAATATGTTATAATATCTCCCAATTATCATGAGAACAATCAAGATGCTAGGATAATAATTTTAAACATATGTCCTAAGGACTAGATACATAATACAGGTTGGATGTGTTTGATGCCTAACTATCAAGTGATGGGGACTCAAAATCATTGATATTTCTTCTCAGGAAGCTCATACTTGGTTTTCATGAGTATATAAGATCATGATGACTAACCCACTAATAGAAACACCATGTGTTTCGAATTTCATTATTGTTCCTATCTATGAGCATGTGTATTGGTCACTCTCCTTGATATCATTATCAATATATACGATTTTATCACATACTTTGATTCAAGACCAAAAAACATAACATCTATATCATGGTGAGGTAGCTTACATGAGGTGATTCCTTAATGGTATGGTGTTGTTTGAATGGTCAAGATATAATTCTTCACTTTTGAAAGGAAGAGATATCTCTTTCTCAGTTGACCAGGATGGTAGTACCATATTAAATACATGCCTATGGTGATTAAAGGTAATTCTATCATGTAAGTTCCGAAATTAATAAATCAATAATGGATAATGAGATAATGTGTGTATCATGCTTTATGAGATATCATGATACAAATATATAAAATTATACGAATTGCATTCATAAAAGGTTTTCATTTCTGTGAATTTACATTATATCCTTATGGGCCTTGATGGTTTGCAAGACCTCAATCTTGGCCAAAGAGTATTACTCACTACTATCAAGATAAGGACCAAGAGGTTCATACAAAAATCAAATTTTGAATACTGGATAGTTCTATAAAATTGAATTTTTGAGGAAATTGTTGGCCCTGTGGAGGGGCTCAGATATGCCTGGGTTTAAATGATCTAATTGAAATAAATAAATTCAATATTATTAAAGTTTGGAATAATATATATTTGAATTTATTTAATTCTTATATTAATGTGTTATTTAGTGAATATAAATAAAAATATTTATTTGAGTGAATATTAAATATTAAATATATGAGATAAATTAAATATTTATGTGGTAGAAATAAGTTTAGTTAATGACTCATGTTTTATCATGTAACATTTTTAGAAGATACAAGTAAGTAAAAAATATTTATGAAATTTATGAGATGTTAACTATGTCATGCATGGATAATGTTGTTTAATTTAAATTGTTTTATTTATAAAAGTGAAAATGTGAAATTTTAGTAAATGAACCCCCCCCCCCCAATTTAAGGAAATTGAAGTAACTATTCCAATGAACTATTAATCCCATTAATTTGAGATCATTTCTCTCCTCCCTATCACGTTCTAGAGATAGAGATGGAGGTTAGAGCATCCTAATTCAGGTTCACTCACCCAAATTGAAGAAATTATGACCCCATGATTGCATCAATGTCAAAAGTTCCTTCAAATATCCATGATAGTACCCAGAGAATAAAGATTGGTGATCAAGAAATATTTTTCAAAGTGTGTGGATGATCTAGAGGAATTTGAAATTGGTTTCTTTGAGTAATGATCTCCAATTATGATCATAATTCATTTTCATTCTAAATTAAAATAGGTAAGGTTTAAATTTAAATTATTTTGCTTAAATTAAATTACTTGAGATCCTTGGATTGTAACCAAGTTCTGATTATGATGGAAACTATGTTACAACATCGATCATAGGATAAAAATATTCAATTATTGATTTTTTAGGCTTCCACAGTGCACCTAGAACCAAAAATTGGTATCAGATTGAGTACATATTTATTTAAGCCTATTAAAATAACTTTTCCATTAAATTAGAACATGTTGTCATTAAAATCCCACCACTGTAGATGATGATTTAATTCAATATCATATGAACAATATATGACCATATGAATATTTAAATTTGATCGATGTCATTATTTTCATGTTTAAATTTTTGAAGAACATATATTGTTATATTGTATAATTTTTCCTAGGTTTGTGGTTTCTGGGGAATATTGTAAACCCATAGTAATCTAGAAATATTTATGTGATTTAAATAGTATATATGTCTAGGTATGATTCTACATTTTTTAAACTTAAAAAAAATAAAAAGACTATGTATAAAGGAATTGGAGAATTATTTTTTAAAAAATAAAATTAATAATGGGTGGGGGATTCCACATAAAAAGATAGAACCATAAAAATGAAAAGGTCTAGGGGATAGTGTGTGACATGCACTATCAACAAAAAACTATTTAAAAGGGGGCATATTAGGCACCCCCATGTATCTCTTCGGCCCCCACAAAATGAGGGTAGGTTTTTATTCTTCCACTGGAGGGAGGAATCTATTATATATATATATATATATTATTATTTTTTATACAATAGGGCGGTGTTGTGTCTCCCCCTCCCTAAACACCAGCCACATGAAATACTCATGATAGCCACCATTATCTAGACTAGTGGTCGTACTAGGTTTGGGAGACTTGGGATGGGTCAAACTCTACCTAAGCAGCTCAACCCTATCCAAGACCGAAAATGACCCATAACCACTTTTAGAAGGTTTTTGGACACCTGAGGCACGTAAAAATATAAAAAAAATGAAAAATTGTATTTTTAATTTTTGGAATGGTTGGAAAATATTAAGGGGATCATTTGACATATATTATGTGGATTTAAATTTGTGTATTATATTTTAGTTCATATTTAATTCCCTAGATTTAAATTAATAGAAATTTAAACTTTATTATGCATTTATTTTACATTCTAACTGATCATGAACAATGAATAAACAATTTATGTTTGGATTTTATATATTTATTTAATTACTGCATTTGGAAGATTTTTTAGTGATTAATTAATTAATTCAAAGTTTTGTGCATCTTCTACTTTCCTCATTATATATATGAGAGATATCATGTAAATGATATTAATATTGCATGATTTTTATGCATTCTTGAGATCCCCCCATCTTCATGAGAGTATTTATATATTATGGTGAAGATGAACAAAGGGATGGATTGTGGTGACATGAGGCAAAGTTCTCGAAAAGGCGTAAATAAATTGAACATGGGTGGGCATTGTGACATGAGTCAAACAAAACTCAGGTAATTACCCCTAGCATCATTAATGATCTATTTACACTCTATGGATCAATGGTTAATAGATAATCATGACCATTAATTTATTTTATTTATTTATGTAAGGTTTCTTATTATTTTGTGAATATGAATATGTACTCCATTACATAGAATAATAAACAAGAATGCATAGATAAAATGGACATGCATAATGAATGTTTTAGTTTTCTTTTTATTCCATTGTAAATATGGGTGTGTGGTTACATAGAACATTCAAGTGTAAATATAAATTGATTATATTCACCAAGAAAAAACCCTCAAAGATATATTAAGTCATCAATGCCTTCAATTTCATAGATTTGAACAAAATCAATTGTAAAAAGTTCTCATTTTCCCTAGTTGATGGTGTTTCATACTACCTAGGATTTATTATAATAGTGATGGGTCTAATAAACTAAAATTGACATCAAATATGTAGTCATATCTAGACTGGTGTTATTTTAGAGGCAATCATTGAGCTATGTGGGGTAATACTTTGTAAGAGATGGCACTCCACTTAGTAGGTCAAGGAGCTATGAGTTAATGCGATTGTCTAGATAAAAGAATACCTTGATACTATCTGAGTGGTGTTTTATCCATATATTGGACTATTAGGAGATTATTTAAGTATCAATTACACTATAATACTCAAGAGACTGATTATTTTGAATCTAGTATTTGAAGGCTATTGGGGTTCGATAAAATGGTGGGAGATATTTATGTTACTAAAACTAGAATGTTTAATAAATTTTTAATCAAGATAAAAGTTAAAATAATATTATTTTTAGTTTGTGTAGAAAATGGAATGTAATAAGAAACATACACTGTGATCAATATTAGACAAAGATAAAGTCTTCATCGGCACAAATTTACAAGGGTGGTACAAGTGCTTCCGTATATTACTATAATATGAAAGGAAATTATATATACTAGATTCCCCACTACCTGATTAGCATCCTCAAGAATCAAGGGAGGATGATAATTATTCATAAAAAAGACTCATTATTGACACATTTCATGTTTATATCATAATAGTAGCATTAATGTCCAAATAGTTTCAAATGCAGCATGAAGACATAGATGACTATAAAATTTTGTATCATCTTTGAGAAGTCTATGAGGGTAAATAGAAGGGAGAAATAAATTATATTATAATCAAAATAATCTTGTATAGGTTGATAGAAGAAACTCAAGTTTGTCCTAATGTACTCTGGATGATAGAGTACAGTTAGTGACTCTAAGAATTGGGATTCAATTTGAATCAAGAACTTTTAGTTCATATCATTCTTGCATCCTTACCATCTAGTTTAGCCACTTTTGATTAATGTTAACATATTAGTAGTTTATAGAAACCACTTCAATATTTTTTGGAATAAGTTCTCCAGGAATATCACAATTTAATGAAATTAAAATCCTTAATTCTTAAGGTGAATAATAAGAATGTAAACTAAAAAAATACCAACTACAAGTACACCACCAAAGAAAATTTCACAATGAAATTATAAAAAATAAAAGATCAAAATAGAGATAAGTAAACATGAATATGTTTTCTTTAAATGTGGAAAGATACATCACTGGAAGATACTTCAATAAATTAAATAAGAAAAAATCATGAAATTATACTTTTTATATATTCACCATTAAATTTAATATTTCAGTTATACTCCTTGGGTATTAGATTCAATATGCCCTTAAATATATTTTTCTAAATATAGAAATAAAATAAGAAAATAAACATTACTAAAAATAAATAAGTGTCCTCTAAGAAGCTGATAAATGATTATACCTACATTTGTGGAGAGAAGAGGACTTTTTTATTTCCAAGTTAATGGATTTTCTAAAAAATAATTGTGTATTGAATTATACCTGAACATTTAGTAATTAAAATCATTTATTGCATTTCATATATAACTAATAGTTTAGTAATGCTTGAATCATTAGTAATACATGACGAATATAACATGTAAAAATCTAATACCCAATTCATGGAAAGATAATTATTTTTATAGTAAAACTAAAATTAGTTTTCAAGAATATACCTACTATGGTATTTAGAATATTTGGAACTAAAAACCATAGTAATTATTGATATATTAACTTTCCTAGTTTTGGAGAAATAAACCTCTAAAAATAAAGGCAATCTACAAATATTATGGTATTAGTTCATCTAGAGAGTGTGAACAATTCCAAAGAGAATCTATAGGTAAATTTATAATATTCATAAGATTCCTTAAAGAGTTTTAGAGAATTTAAAAGTGAAGTATGAAACATTAATGGTTAGAAAAAATGAGTTACTTTGGTCCCATTATCTAAATAATATTTCAAATATTAATTCATCGATCATTAGAAATATAGAGTGGAGTAATTACTAAACTCACATTTCCTTATACACATCAAATCCTTGATGTTAGTAAAATTTGGATCGATGTTGAGTCTTACATATATACATTGATCTTAAAATGTATCCTGGATAAATTCCTAATTGAATAATTAATTACACACATTATATTCCTGGTGTATGTAAAATAAATAATGATGTAGGGTCTTAAATGTATACATTGATCCTTAAAATATATCATAGTGAAATTCATAAATGAATTTTTTTTATACACATCAGATTCCTAGTGTTTGTAAAATGAGGTTCGATAATGAGTCTTAAATGAAGTCATCAATAATTAAAATGCATCTTGTGGAAATTACTAAATGCACATTTAATTATACACATTAGAGTCATGTTTTTAATAAAAGGAGCTTAAATGATGAGACTCGTATGCATTGAAAAAACTTCCATTATCTTTTCAAGACATGTTCACAAATAGAGGTGTTTTCCCATAAACATACACTAGCTAAAATGAAAAATTGATATCATATGAGTAATAGTATGAAAAAAATACATTATTTCCTAATAACATGTGATTTAGATAAAAATAATTATTTAAGGACAATTAAAAAAAACTTCTATCAAGAAAAACAAAAAGTACATCTCCTTTATTATCCTAAATTTCATATAGGATATTATATAAATCCATGAGATAGAAAAGTAATAGTAAAGAAATAGACTATATTTATATAAAAGGGTGCACCTATTTATATTATATAGTAGGGTTAGGATTGACTATGGTCAATTAAATGTTGTAGTTTCACATGTGGTTAGCGTATGAACATGTTCCACAAGAGAATATGGAAAGAAAAAGTTCCATTGACAATTACTGTGTGTGAAGATTAAAACCATAGTGGCGGTTTTATATTCACCGTAGTGGGTGATACATTAGAAATTGTAAATAAAAAATCCTATAAGAACTTAGTAAATTAAAATTAGATATTATTGGGAAGATTGTATTAATTAAATAAAATGGATTCCATGTACCAAAATCTAGTATATATTTTGGTAGTTTCTTCAATTGATGTAAAGTCATTAGTGGGTATTCAAGATAGAATATACATGGGTTGTACTAGTGTGTTACCAATATGTCTTGACTGGTTATACCAATTTATCATGCCTAAAAAGGATATTTAGATAGTTTTCTCTAGTGAAAG
Source organism: Viscum album (assembly GCA_963277665.1). Classification (NCBI taxonomy): domain Eukaryota; kingdom Viridiplantae; phylum Streptophyta; class Magnoliopsida; order Santalales; family Viscaceae; genus Viscum; species Viscum album. Next base: position 726,734,518 of record OY728158.1, on the reverse strand, counting down.
AGAGAGAGTTGTAAAAGTGGGTTCTCTAGACCTAACTTTAACATACCTTTTTCAATTACTATATCATGTATATAGTGAGTTATGCATGATGTATTTTTACCATAATAGTGTTGATATTTATTCATCCAATATTAAAAATGGTAATTTCTTTATATTATCTAGAGTATTACCAGGTTATAGTAGTTCCCAACTATTATAGGAAACTCAAGATACCCTAAAAATAATCTTAAAAATATGTTTTATGGTCTAGATACATCATAATGACTGGACATATATGGTTTATAACTATTATGTATTGAAGGATCATAATAATTGATAATCCCTCTCATGATGTTATCACATTTTTATCTCTAAGAGAAGAGATTATTAGGACTATCCTGTTAATATGACACCATATATTTTAAGTGTCATTGGTTGTTCCTATATATGATCATGTGTATTAGTCTCTTGACTAGATATCATCATCAATTTATACCATTTGATCATGTAATTTTATTCAATATTAAAACTATGAAATTTATATCATGGTGAGGATTCTTGTATTGGGAGTGTCATTAGTGGTTTGACATAGTTGGAAAGCTCTAGATAGAATCTTTCATGTCTTAAAGGAAGTTATCTCTCAAGCCTAGTTGACCATGATAGTAGTACCTTATTAAATCTATGGAAATGGTGGTCAAAGGTAACTCTATCCAGTAATTTCAAGAATAAATATAGGGGGAAAGGGTTATGACAATAAGTGTGGATCCTTATTTATGAGATATCGTGATATAAAGAGATAATATTAAAAATCATCTGTTCATAGGAGGTTGACATTGTTATAACTATACCTTGTCACCTTAGGGGACTTAATGGGTTTCTAGACCCTACTCTTAATCTATGATTAGTACTCACTTCTATCAAGATAATGACCTAGATAGTCACATAAAATAGTGTATTCATAATCTTTTCCAAGTCAATTAAATTGGAGTTTTAGGACATTATGGGCCCCATGAAGGGGCCTAGTTACGGCCATGTCTAAACAATCACATGGAAATAAATAAATTCAATATTATTTATATTTGGAATAATATCTATTGAATTTACTTATTATATTCATGAGTTTTTTAGTGATATTAAGAAAAAAATTCAAACTAATATTAAATATTTAATATTCTAGGTTGGTTAAATATTTATATGGGAGAAACAAGTTGATTTAATTAATCATAATTTATCTTGTAACATTGTTTATATGTTAAAAGTAAGTGATAAAATATTTATTACAATTATGATATGTTAACTACATCATGTGCAATGAATGCAGTTTAATTTAAAGGTTTTCATTTATAAAAGGGATAAAGTGGAATTTCAATAAATGATACCTACATGTTTAAGTAAATTGAAGTCATTATTACTACACACCATTTCTCTCATCATTTTGAGATCATTTATCTCCTCCCTATAAAGCTCTAGAGCAGAAGGCGGCGGTTCAAGGCAACCTGATCCAAGTTATCCCACCATGATTGAATAAAGGACTATCCTGCAGTCATATTGACATATAATGTGTCTTAGAATGTCCATGCTAGCACCAAGATATCAATGATTGATGGTCAAGAAATCATCGGGATCATGTGTGGATGGTATTAAAGGATCTTAATTCGGTTCCTTTGACCGATGATCTCAGATAAAGAGCATAACATGGATCCAATTAAAATCATAAGATGTATGGTTTTGATTTATTTTTTTAATTAAATTATATTATGTTGATCCTTGGATTGTATCCAGGATAAAATTATACTGGATTTGATTTCACAAAATCTATCACAGTATAAAAAATTTATATTCTCATTTTTTGAACTTCTTTTGTGTGTTCAGTACCAAAATTGCATCCATTACCCATTCATTTCAGGAATAATTATTTCATTATAGTTATTATTTAATTCAATTTGAACAACAACTAGTTCAAGTTTATCTTCTACAGTTTTATTAGTCTACTACCAAGAATCTACCAAACAGTCCCCATCAACCATCCAATCCATCGTTTCATAATAACCTCCACATTCTATCTTTCTATCCATGGTATAGAACCACATTCCTACTACCCATTCTACATCCACAATAGTATCACATCAAACCAACCATGGAAACTTCCATAGAACCAGCTGCCCAAATCCACCAAACAACCTAGGGAATAAAAAAACATATTCTCAACAAATATCACACAATCACAACATCAAAATGAGAATATAATATCCAATTTTAGAAACAAATCCCAATATCAAAACCCACAAAATTGGTTCAATTATCATCATTTAGTATTTTTATTTTTATAGAAGGTGATCTGGATAGGGAAATCACACAATCAAAATAAAATCCTTAAAAACAACAATATTTTACGAAACTGTAATTAGATAGATTACACTTATGAGAAATATCGTGAAAATTAATAAACAAATTTTTTATAACACCCCCCTTACATCAATTCTATTAAGTATGGTCATTATCTTTGTTAAGTCATTTATTACCATCCACCAAAGGCAAACATAGACATGTGACTTCCACATAATATAAATAATTAGGAAGGGAGAGTTCATAAATACTCTATATAAACTAAAGCTTAAAAATATACTATGAAAGAGAAAGAGATGTATGTAATATAACAACTATAAAAGGTAACCCTCAATCAACATAAACCAAAAAAATTTCTCATCAAAACTATAGTCTCAACATCCTCCATATTAAACCAACACCACCAACAAATATACCAAATGAAAAAATGGGAACAAAATCATGGAGGATAGGGGGAAAATCACTTTGGATCAACAATAGTTTGTCTTTTATAGATAAACGTCAAATCCAATCAAAATGGAACAAAAAGACCTCCCAAAATTGGTTATGAATTTCCCAAAGATTGAGAGGAAGAGAGGAAATAAAATGGAATCCAAGGGGAATATGAATTTATATCTAGTATAAAAAAATATTACCATGGAACAAGGGTCCAGGCTATGGTGAAATGGTTGATATTTTCTCAAACCCACATATATCATGGTCACATGCATTTCTATGTGTTCAAGTCAAGATAATATCTAGAAATCATGTCATATGTATCCCTATTTAAAACACGGTCAACCAATGGATATGATAAATCTAATGTAAGGACACAAAGTAATTCTCATCACCACATATCAAGATCTAAACATTCAAACCCAACCATGGTGCATCATGATCACTATGGAATAATAGATACCAAACTGGCAGAACAACCAACATCACTTGTCCATGTTCTCATGATACATCGATGAGGACCACATTATAAACTCTACATCCCTTATTTTTTTCGATCAAACCCATAGCAAAACCACAGTACAACCAAAGGTCCATGATGTAGGGACCCTTATAATGTCATCACCCCCAAATATAACACCTTCAGCCTCCATTCCATAACCAATCCAATTATTCCACATTTATATCTCCAACCGACCTTTAGTAGCACAACATAGACCACCATGGCACAAAACCAACTCTTAACTAAAATTTTAGCTTAAACTCCACCAATCCTTCTGTAAACCACCTCACAAAATCTCCAACACAAAAAATATGTAATGTAGGGGGTTGATAAGGTCTATAAAATTACATCATATACTTCTAAAATTATTTTCATTCATGAGAATAAAAAACAACCCAAAAAACCATGTAAATCACCAAATAATCACTCCTCTATTGATACTTCTCAATAGAAACAATGCTATCAACCGAACATAATAATAAAGGGAACAAGAAATTCAATTAAATCATCAACAGTTCAAACATTACATTGTTAATGAAAATAAAGATTAAAAAATAGTATATTAACTATACATATATAACTCAAATTACAATATATTCTCCACCACACAATTATGCCTCTATAGAAATTGAACCAAGGGAATATCACGCCCTTGCAACACCATCTCTCAATGATCTTGGATCTCAATTGGACACTCTATAGGAATCATATATCCCTTGATATCCAACTATATACAATCTATGACATGATAATAATCAATAATACTTCATTAGAGTTGTGGCATATGAAAGAAATTATAGATACAATTTATATGAGGAGGAAGCTTAAACTGATATGAAACCTTGCCAACATGCCACCTCAAAAAGACTGATAAAATATGGGAGACTTTACTTTACTATCTAAACCTATACTTCCCATGATGAGGGGAAAACAAAAAAGAAAACATGGTATCCAACCTCAAACTCTAGTGGGGTCCTCCTTTGATCCATTTAAGACTTATGATACTCTTGTACCACCATTAACCACTCCTAAACCATCTGAATCATCTTGGATATTCTCTACAAACAATCTGGTCCAACTACTGTAGACTTTTTATCCTTAGTTGACCACAAAAAAGATCAAAAAAATATCTCATATAACACATCAAAAGGTTACATTCTAATATGGGTGTGGTTGTTGTTTTTTGTAATAAAACTCAACCAAGGGAAAATGATGCACCCATGATCCACTGAAATCCAACAAAAAACTCACAACATATCCTCCAATATTTGGATGGTCCACTCGGTTTTCCCTTATGTATAAGGATGTAAATTGTTGTTAAGGCATGGTTTAGATCCAAACGCACATAGTAGTAATATCTATACACATGAGTGAAAATCAGAGTCCCAATAAAATATGACGATCTCGGATACCCTATGAAGCCACACCACCTCATCCACATTCCATCTCACAAGAACCTCAATAATTTCTAAATATCATATGGATAAGTAGTGTTATGACTCCATTTAACGATCCACAATCACCCATATAACATCAAATACTCCATAGGTTAAAGTTAAACCATCAAAAAAATAAATCAATATTTCCTCCCATTTCTACTACAGTATATATAAAGTCTATAAAAATCATTAGGAACATGATGTTATACCTACACCTAAAAGAAGATCAAACATCATGACTGAAGCTCTGCTACCGACCACTTCAACTAGGGACACCAAAAATGTCCCTTCAATGCATGATATATCTTTTATATACTAGGATAAATTTACCATACTAAATAATTAAACCCATTAAGAACCTTCTCATACACCACCAAGGGAACAAACAATACTTGCAGAACAAAATCCAATGTTGGTTATCCTCCGATTATCCCTCTATAGAATCACTATGATGAATACAGTCCCATATCATCTATACCTCCATGCTTCCACACTAAGACCCTTCCACCCATTACATAATGTATGATTTTCACTACCATATGGAATAGGTAACCCCTACCATAAACCTCACCTATATCAATATGCATCATAGAAATATCCTCTATCGCCCTCCAAGAATATCAAAACGTATGAACAACTTCCCCTATGAATTCCTACTCTACACATCATCCAAAACATTCCCCTTCACTAGGGTGTAAAAGATCTCAAAGTTATAGTCCTATAAGAAGTCCATATACCAGGATTATTTCAAATTCAAATCCCATTGACTGAAAATAGTCATCGTGATCCCATGGTTTGTACACATTATAAATTGTTCACCGATGATGTAATTTCACCACAAATTTTGAGAAAAATCCACTTCCGCTAACTTGAGATCATGGGTAGCATATATATGATTGTGGGGACATAACCACATTGCCCAAAACAAGATCATTACCATATGTTTCATTAAAAAAATATCCCAAAACAAGATGTGAAACATCATATAACATCTCAAAAATCACTCCCTCATCTGTATGCCGAATAACATGAGCACTAATTAACCTCTCCTTCAAGTAGTCAATTTTTTTAACACTAATCAGCCAATAAGATTTTATAGTCCTTCATAGTCAAAGATATCAATAGGGTTATGACCCATGAGAATTTAGAAAAGAACCTCTAATAATAACCAACGATACCAAGGAAACTACAAACCCCTGTAACATTATTATGTGTTTTCCATGAAACAACAACCTCAATCTTTGATGGATCTACCACCAATCCATTATAGGAAAACACATGTCCAATTAAGTGCACCTCTCACATCCAAAACCTTAATTATAACATATTTCCATAAAGATTATCATGTTTGAGTACATGTAAAAATTTCTTAAGGTGCTCAATATGCTTCTCATATAACCTTGAGTATATAATAATTTCATCAATGAATATGACCAAAAATAGATCATATAACTCATGGATTTTGGATTTCATGAGTCCCATGATAACTATTGGTGGTTTCATGACATAAAATAGCTTAACCACAAACTCAAGGTGACCATACCAATATTATAAGGAAGTCTTTAGAATATCTCACTTCTTCTCCCCCATATGGTAATATAAAATCCACAAAAGAAACTTTGAAAACTAGCTAGATCCCTTCAACTGGTTGAATAAATCATAAGTACTCAGAATAGGGTAATGGTTTTTTACCATCACTTGATTCAACCTTTAATAATATATACATAACTACAGAATATCTTTCATCTTCTTGGTTAATAATATAGGATAACGTTATTGTGACACAGTGGGTTGAATAAATCCATTCTCCATCATATCGTCAATATAGATACTCAAATCCCACATCTTAGAAAGTATCATCTAATAAGGATCTATATGAATCATATAATTACCAAACTACAAAATTATATCAAAATTGTATCATGTTATTGGGGTATGGTCACATCATCCTTAGTAAAAACATCAAGGAACTCCATAATCACTCTATGAAACTCCAACTCCTGCACCTCTACTGAATCTTATGATAAGGATACTAGTTGGGATGGTAACAACTCCAAATATTTATGAACCATCTGATGATGTTTTTCAATAAAAATTAATTAACAATAACCATCCTCGTCTTATAACATAAATATCTTTTGAAATAAATCAACAATTTTACTCATAGTATTCAACTAGACAATTCCAAGGATGGTTCCATGTAGTTGTATAAAACTTATAAATAAATCCCTATATGAATGAAGTGAACTCATCAATAACTCATAACCCCAACACTCATCAAGAAGACTCCTCTGACCTCCAACTATCACATTTAACACTAGAGGCACCAGAATTCTCTATACCTTGATTCCTAATGCATGGTTCAAGTTATGTGTAATAAATAACTAAATGGTTCTAAAATCAAAAACAAATCGTTAATAAAGGTGTATGATAATTATATATTACCTCAAATAATTTTATGGACCATGTGGCACTGGAAAATCCATAGAAATCTACTTTATGTGTCTGACTCCCTTTTGTCACTAATGACAACCAACTCTACATCTATGATTATCTCTTTTCTCCTAAGGGTGAGGGACATCATGGGGGGTTCCTCTACTAGGTATATCCCCTATCATAGGAGTATAAATTTATTTTCCCTATTATTGATGTGTCCTATGAGGTATCTACTGTAGATTTTGGAGTATAAACCGACCAGAAAAACCACATTGAGCCACAATGATGGCAGGGAACTAAAATTTCTAAGGAAAATATCTCCCATATGTAAAGAATAGTATCCCAAATCTCCCAGTAATTTCATGGGAACTTCTAGACCTAGGGAAATGAGAATGAAAATTATGCAACCAATACCCAAAGAGTAGAAACCTTGATAACCCATATACATGATATCCTTTTCCAACATCTCTATTCCTTTAATAACTCTGGTGGTTACCCTCTTGAGATGACCTTGGATAATCATGCATCCTTTTCATAACCACAACCATCTTCTATACCTCCATATATATAGGAAACATAAATGGAGTAATTTCACATTCAATAATCAAGTACAATTCCTCCTCCAAATATTGATATATAGAAACCTCATCAGTAAATTGATTATGGGGAAAGTGAATGAGGTCCTTAAATATGATCTTGAGCTCTCATACACTGAGGTTCTGTTTCTTAAGAGACAGAAACTCTCACATATTCATCTCTATCATCTTTAATGAAAAAACTCAACATGAAATTTCAATTAGTAATCATCCTATGAAACATATTTCTCCTTCTTCACCCTAAGATACAAGATTTACCATTGTCACACTACTCACCACATATGAGTAATTTCCAATAGAACTAGATATTAATACCTAGAATGAATCGATATAAAGGTAATATCAAGCTTCTTTAACCAAAAAATAGGGCTTTAAATCAGATTAACTCCCCTTATACTTCACCATGCTCAAACATTAAAATTGAAACAACATTTTCCTCTATATATCATACTTCTCAGCTAGGTAATCCCTTCTCTGGTCAATTTTCTCAGCCTATCGATCCTCAATAATCTAAAAAACATACAGGTGATGACCAATAAACAAATATGTAAATCATGAAGAAAAATCCTAATCCAAATATAAATGAGTTCATTTAAATTTATTTAGTTCAATTATTTTCATTCAATTTATTCTATTATTTCAAAATCACCGCATTATAATCACAAGTGCAAACTAGAAAGCTGCATGTACCTTTATTAGGTCTTTTCCCTAAAATAAATTTCACTTCAATTAGCATTTTCAATTAGATGAAGAACCTTATAGTAGATCACAGGGGGTCCTAAAATCATATTTTCTATCTTTTCTCCCTTTATTGTTCCATGGGTTGAGTTCAAACAATGTAATTTACTAATAAAACCATGGAATCCCCACAGGTTCCTAACTCTAAAATCCACCTTAAATATAAAACAATGACCTAATACCATTTTTTCAAGACCCACCCCCACTTGGAACCCCTCTTGGCCTTATAGTTTTAAGAGAGTGACCCCTGAGGACCGACTCTAATAGATCCTTGGTTAGAGACTAGCACTATGGGTATTAATCACATGAATGGGATGATTTTATCTTATATAACTCTAGATCATAATAAGAATCCCGCTAATCAACACAATAATATAATGTAAAATCAATATCTATAATAACTCAAATAATTCATGAATATATAAGACAAGTAAAAGTCCCCAAAAAATACCAAATAAAACACCTAGGCAGTGAATCCAATTACATCTCCAAACTCTAAGCTAGTACTCTCTAGCTCAACCTCTAAACTCATCTCAAAAACCTAAAAATCATTTATATATATATGAGTGATCATAGAATGCATACACAGTAGGATCATACTCAAATACTCTCACACAAATGTCAAATAAGTATAAAAATTATTTTGCGGGAAAATAGTAGAACCAACAAGCACCTAGAAATTCAACAATCACCCAACCTCATCACGACACACTCACTAAATGTCACATATAAGTGTAATAAAATAATATCTAATAATGTAAAAATAAGATACCATATAATCACTTCCCCATTGGATTTTTTCTCCCACACTACAATGTCAAACATATTTTTCTACTAATACCTTTTATAATTATGCACCAACACACCACATCTCATATCTCAACAATACCACATGCCACAACCTTGTCATCTCCATCATCCCTTATCCATTTCCATATGGAACATATTGAATATAGTAAGGTATTGTGAACAAGAAGGTTATTGACATTGTTCCATCCTCATACCATGAATGACCCCCACTATATATCATCATACTACTAACCATTTATGTTATTATTATACTATATACCTCCATATCCAAACCTCATAGTGTCTTCTAGTATATCACATGCACTGTTCATGTGATCGTATCTATCATCATTGAAGTACCCGGTTGGATCTTCAAGTATTCCAGGCACTATTATACTATGATCACACCACCTTATGAAATCACAACCTATACTACACCTAGTAGGGAGAGTGGGGAAGTTTAATTATTCATCCAACCACTTCCTCACCAACTTCATGTGATCATATCTATCATCATGGAAGTACCTGATTATTCATTCATCAGTGTTTTATTATAGAAATGATTTAATTTAATTCCATCCCTATAAATTTAATGTTCATTATTAATAATTATATTCCACTACTATCAAAAAACTACAAAATAGTACCCCATCAAACATCCATTCTATCATTCTAAAAAAACTCCACATTCCCTCTTTCTAACCATGGAATGGTAGTTGTTTCCCTACTAAAAAATGAACATATGAAACCATATCATGCAATTTTACCCCTAGAATATTCCACAAAACCCTTTATCCAAATCAAAGTAACAACCTAGGGATACCATAAATAACATATTCCCAACAAAGATTACTAAATCATAACATCATAATGAGAATACAATAGAAAATTTCAATAGTAAACACTCTCAATATCAAAAACCATGTACCCATTTCAATTTCCATATATATGTATTTATCCTTTTATGAAGGGTGATCCTAATAGGTAAATAATATCATTAATATATAATCATATCCAAAAAAATGATTTTTTGAAACAACATAATGAAATAATTAACCACATGAAAAATATCATGAAAAAAGTAAACATATATGGTATATCTTATTCAAATCAATTCCTTTCAATTTGGTCGTCATCATTGTTATGTCAATTATTACAATCCATCCAAGGTAAATAGAAATATTAAACAAACACATAATACAAAAAAACTAAAGGAGAGTTATCGAATCCCCTACCATAACCAGATCATCACAATCTATTGTGTAAGAGGAAGATGTTAAAATAAGACCACATGTCACAAACCAATCCCAGGACGACCCTGAACCAGTCTCCCAAGCTAGTCAGTGTCATGGCCTGAAGGGCGTTCCTGATTGTAAGATCCCAGATCATGGAAAGGTATGTTCTTGTTTATGTTTTGGTTTAAATCCCTTATTTTGGTTAATTAAGTGCTTACCAAAGTCCCTAAGGAGGCTCGGGGGTGTTCTGAGGGTTTGGGACATGAAAAATGGAGAAAATGGGGTTTTCTTGGTAGGTTGCATAGTCTGCACATAGTTAGTGATAAATGTGAAAACAACCCAGGAAACCGTGTAGGAGGTGGTTTTTTGGACAGTGGCCTCCGCACGGTTTGGAAAATAGTGTGGGTAAACCGTGTGGCCCGGAAACTTTTAAAAAAATTAAAATTTTGCAACTCATGTATTTTAATACCCAACTCAGGATTTCATCCCATTTCTCCACTCTTCATAGGAGGATCAAACCAGACATCCCAAGAGCTCCAAGAGATCAATATCCCTCATTTATAAGGTGTTTTTAGTGGCGTTGGTTGAAGATCGAAGCTCTGGGTAAGGCTAATCACATTATTTCTTCTTCGTTTATTTTATAGATTGTATCTTATTCTCATATCTTTCCAAATATCTAAAACCATACTCTTTGGGTGAGAATTAGGATGAAGCTTCAAATCTTGGTTGAATCAGAATCTAAGGGCTCAATTAAGAGTGTGTTCACCCATATAATTGAGGTAGGTGGTTTACATGTTATATCCCATGGTTTATTTGTTGATTTGTGCATGTGTGGTTTTGTTCTTGGTTGTCTTTTGGTATTTTTTATCACCATTGGCATGTTTAGGTAAAACAATTATTAAGAAGGTAAATGGAAACCAACATGATCCCCATTGGATGCGTTGAGGATGATGAGGCAAATCTAGGGCCACCCATGGGGTGTGCTGACTCTCCAAGACCAAGGGATTTGTAAATAACAAGTGAGATTGCTATGAATTTATGTAGATCCCTTGATAAACATATTGATATGATTGTTTGTGTTGGAATATAATCTAGGTGAATCATCTAGTCTTAATAATAATCTAAGGGATATTATGTTAATGTGTGGAAATGATTATAGACCATAATAGAATAGATTATGATCTTGGTAATGAAGCCTAATGAGTTAGGAAAAATGAATGAAGCCTAGTTAGATAGGCACAATGAATGAATTCTTACTGAGATGAGAAAAATAAAAGGGGAATCGGGCTAAGTGGATAAATGATGTGAAATGTAGTAAATGTGTTAATGGGTTAAGGCACGGTATTAACTCTTACATTATTTTTGTGATTTATGTTTTCCTTGGGAAATGGTTGTGATATTTTGTGAATGGATGATGGATACATATATGTATAGCATGTGAACATGGCTTGGTAGGGTGGGGTATTGACTTCAGGTTCTACACCCATAGGTCGAGTTGGACTGAGGCTCTAAACTCCACACCGAATGAACGGGTTAGGGAAGAGAACTGAGGATCTGTTCCCGTAATGGTTGTATCCACCCAGATTGAGGCTTTGATGTGACTACGTGGTTGACATAAAGAAAGTTAGTCCTATTAATATAGGATAACAGTGTGTTTCCTCATGCATGTGATTTTTTACTTTAATCCCGTGTAACTTGTTGTGCTTAATGAACCCATGCTAAATGTGTTGGAAATGGTAAGATATGGAAATGGTAAAAAATGTTGGCAATATACCTAAACTGGATAAGGTCACTTAATCTTTTCCTTGTCATTTATTATTTATTTTCATTTTTTATGAACAATTGTTTATACCAGATATTTTGTAGACACTGTTGGTGGTGGCCTACTGAGTTATACTAACACCCTACTCGGGCCGCCATTGGGTACCTAGGCAGACTTCATGTTTGTAGGTCCGGGGAAGGGAAAAGGCCCTTTCTATGTAGTTGGGTTGGAATGGGTGGGTGGGGAGGAGGACCCGAACATGGTATTGTGACCATTTTGGGGATTTTTCAGTTGTCTACATTTTTGGTTTTTCTCACTTTTTCACTTGTTACATGACATGGAATATTTACTATTAGATATGGTTGTACCTGTTTGGGGGAATGGTTGTCTATGAATTCTCTTTTATTATTGTATATTATTCCTCTATTTTTTATCTTATGTTGTGGCTTACTCTGATGAAAAGGGGGTATAGTCTCCCCAATTGACCTTTTGTACCCCCGCTGATAGTCAGCAACCTTTGGCATATGGGGAGGCACACTTAAGGTCATGTAACCACCTGGATCAGACCACCAATTTAGTAGATTCTAGGTTGGGGACATTACATCGATCCCCACAAGCTAGAAACAAGTTTTAGTCATTAAAGATTAACCATTGGGAACAATTTGTCCCATGACCAAAAGATAACCAACTAAATAAAGACTAATAATAAAAATAAAAAATAGTAGTGGAATGAATATAAAATTGCTCATACCTTCATTTGACCTTCTAGGTCACCACCCAACCAAAGACCTACCTTGATCCAATAATGGGAAACTCATCCAAGAGAAATTTAGAAAAGGGAACCTCCAACTAAAATGATAATATAGGTGTGAGAATTAAAATGATCAGTAGGTTTTCCAAGACAAACCACAAAATCTAGGAATCTCACTTCCGAAAACAATACAATGACACAATTTTGAAAAAAGAATATAAAATTAGGGTTTTCACATTTTAAAATATGAAATATGTTTTCCCATTTAAAAATCCTCCACATGCTACATACAATTTCCAAAACCATTTTTCATTTTATAAAAAAAACCCAAAACAAAATATACCAAAGATGGGATAAAGTAGAATAGGTAAACTGTGCAAGATAGAAATAAAATAGTATACTAGAAAGTGAACAATAAATGAAAATAATAAATTAACCATGGGTGATCCTATGAATCCCTAAAAGACCACTGGATGTACTCAGTTCAGAACCACCTGTCGGTGTATGGTGAAACTCCTATGTCTATAACCAACTGGCCACCCTTAAACTGACCAAATCCAGTGGCAAAGCCCATTGTCCTAACAAAAACTCCAGGGGTACCAACAAATCGAATAAAGGTTGGTTAGAAACCGTCACTCGATCATCGAAAATATTTCCAGGAACCAATGGTAGTAATAGTAATGTTGTGTATGTAGGAGGCCCTCGCACACGTGACTCACCTTACCATGTCGTCACCTCACTTGCCTACCCCCAAACATAGACACTCTATATTATAACCCATAAAGGTACATCCCCCTATATAGGTTCCCCAAAAATATACATATATACATACATATATCATATCATCAAAGGTTCCAATCGGGCCGTCATGCCATAAAATCCTTAAAACCATTTGATACTTTTTATACAAAACATTAAAGATGTTAAATGGGAACACAATGAAAAAAAACACTATCTTTTAAATGGATCAACACAAAAATTAAACTAAATCTGAAAGTGAAAAATGATATTTTACCTCGATGTGACTATAAACGTTACCAAAACATCACACAAACACTGTTTCGTATTTACAAAGCCAAACAGGGCCTTAAGTTCCAAAATGCACACCAAATCATTTTGAAAATACCAAAAAAGACTTTATCATTTTAAAACTCACATAAAAACACATTTCAAAGGAAAATGGACATGCCTTAAAGAGCACATTTAAATACATCCTTAGAAATTTCTCAAGGGGAACCAACTTTATTTGAAAACCAAAAACCATTTAATATACTAATGTTTAAAGACAAAACCATTTTCCAGTGACATATTCATTTGAAAAAACATCCAATGGTAAACCAAACATCCAAGAGAACATATGAAAACCCTTTCCACAAAGTCATCGCTTGATTAAGAAACCAAACCAAACCATCCAAAACATTTTGATAATACAAAACAACCCCAAAGAAACCATAAACCTCTTCTCCAAGAATTTTAACACACACAAAATCTATAACATTATCTAAACCAAATTATCCTTCCAAGAAATATCTTCACAACAACCACAAAGATAAAAACATTTCATAATAGGCCTCTTTCTAATTTAAAAGTTAAAAAATACTTTCAATAGGCATCCTAGGTACATCAAACATGAGCAATTCCTACAGATCACAATAAAAATATATTTTTAATAAATCTAACCAACATGAAACTACCCTTTTCATCAAACTATAGATATATCAGAGGTTCAAATCATATTTTAAAAATATTCAAAACAATATTTGGCACATAAATAAAAAAATTCAGCATGACAATATATATATATTTAAATCAAACACACTAAATTCACCAATACAAAGGCATAACCGAAGAGTCACATAAAAACCCATTTTTAAAAAAATTCTAAAAACTTATAAACAACGTTCATGTAGAATTTTGGATATGGAAATGCTGAAAATCAAATAATCAAATAAAATAAATAATAATTGAAAGAACCAAGTGCCACAGAAATGTATCAGAAATGAAAAGTTATGGATTATCTTACCTTAATCTTGTGAAAAAACAATGAAACCCTCAACGAATGGGCTGACCAAATCCTACGGAACAATTAGACACCCAAGACAATTAGAAAAACACACCAAAAAACACATGAGAAATTAGGTTTTGGCCAAATCAAAAAAAATGCACCCAAAAGGAATGGTAAACGAATAAACCTATGCCAAGGGTTGCGAGAAAGGGGAGTGCACCAAAAAAGGAGGCTACTGAAAAAAAATCACACTGAGAAGGGAAGATCATTGGGTTGTGTCGTGCTGTTCGGATAATGATGAGTCGGGGATCTCACTGGAGCGGGCTGGCTGGAGGCGTGCTGGGGGTCGGGTGCACTGCTAGCCGGAGCAAAGGGGGGATGGGGGTTGGCTAGACGGAGTGGCTGGGGCGAGGGTGGTCGGCTGGAGCATGGAGGTTTGGAGAGGTGAGGGTGCGGCTAGCCAACGCAACGTAGTGGGTGAGGCTGTGTGGCCGAAATGGCTGGGGGTGAGGGCAGTGGTCGAGAACCAATCAGATCATGCTATCGTGTAGGAGGCGAGGTGAACCAGGGGGTCTGGGCACAGAATTCAGCGGGATGGGGGGAGACATAGGTTATTTTTCATTTTACAACAACAATAATAATAATAATAATAATAATGAAAATAATAATAACAATATAATAATAATAATAATATCATTAATATAGTAATAATAAATTTAATCATTTTTCTTAAAACAAATTAACAACCATAATAATAATATCAATAATAAAAATATTCTTAATAATAATAATAACAACAACAACAACATAATATTATTATTATTATAAAAAATTCTTTTAAAATTTTATTCCATTTATTTATCTTATTCTCATTTCATTTTTTTCTCATGCAATCGTATTACTTATTCTAAAAACTGGGAAACCTTATGCTCATCGCATAACTTAATAAACCACATGAAAGTTGCACATGCAAACCAAACCACTTCGACACCCTCACAAGCACCTAGGGAAACCACATTGTTATTGCTAACGATGTGGTGCCTGTGCACCAGTCTGAAACCCACAAAAATCATTAAACGTCAAAAACATTAAATGGGGGCCCATCCTGAACCTTGACGCAAGTAACCAAATCCAAGGAATAATAAGATAAAAAATTTAAAATTCAGGGTATGAAAACTCTCCACGCTATAGACAATTTTTCCCCCATAAATTCACTCACCTAAACGATAAACCAAACATGAATCCTTGCCATATTAAGACCAAAAGAAACAACAACAAAAAAGAATAGGAGAACATGAGAGTGTTCTCCCCTCCATAAGAACTCAACTAGCATGGAAATTTAACACCAAAACATACTAATACGGGAAGGGGGGCCACGTGGGAACTCCTAACTGATTTAAACTAAATTTTATAGCACGAGCGAAACAATAACTCCATTAAAACTTGGAAATCTAGACCCAGACCAAAAACCCCCAATAATATAGATAAATCTCTGAGAAGAACATAACACATGCGATGAACCCAAGAATAATCGCAAACATCGATTCTTCCACATGTATTTTGATCTCCAAGAAAACATATATCAACCAAGATCAAACTATTCAAATGCCAAACATGCTTTAAGATAAATTCACAATTCCTAAAACCATAATTAGAAAAACAAAACGGGTGGATTACAATAGAACAAGTTAATCACATTCTCCCATTGAAATAATGAACATACAATAATAGTAAAACTTTAACAGTAGAAAAACAAGAACAAAAAGACTTTAAATTTTACACTACTGACATGGAAAAGAAAACATAGACCAAATATTTACACCCCCGACAACTCTTGACTGTGAGTGAGCTTCATCCCATGACCTGTGCGTGGGGCTCTGATGGATGAAGTAAATCCTTCCTCATAGTTAGGCACTAGAATCCTCTTTCCATAGTTCTTCAGGAGACCCTTACAACAGTACTTCTCTAAATGACCCAGACACCTGCAATGATGGCAGATATTTGGAGGGATGCATCATGATGACTTTGTGTTCCCTAAATGTCCACACTGATAGAACACCACTGAATGGTCCAAATAATTGGAATCCAGAACCACTACATATGACTCTTTAGAAACAAGACCCTCTGGCACACCCCACTCACCAGATGGGAAACTTTCACGAGCAACTAGATACGATGGATTTCCAACCATCTGCACTCTGGAGACCAACTCAGCTAAGAATGCCTCATCCACCAGCTTCTCAAAATGATGGTCCTTAGAAGGGAGGAACCTCTCCTTCATCTTTGGATTAGGACCCATGATGAAGAGAGAATTATTCATCAAATCCTACATTTCTACCTCTGGAGAAAAGGACACAAGTTCCTTAAAATGGTCAATGTATGCCTTCACCATCTGTTGGCCTTATTGAATTTACATAAGTTCTTAACTTTTATTCATCTTGAACTCTTTAGGTATAAACTATCATATGAATATGGATTTAAATACATCCCACATCATCTCAACTTTAATTTATGGTGGGGAAAACAACTCCCATTCATCCAAAACCGGACCCTCAAACAATCCCAAAACTGGTTAAACTCTAACAGCCTCAAGAGATCGCAACATCCAAAAGATAAGATCGACCTCTTCAAGCCACAAAGCTGCCTCAAATAGACCTCAATCACTGTGAAGAACATGCAACATTCGAGAAGGACCAGAAACATGGCATGACTTATTAGAATATTTGGGGAACTTTTCGGGTGGAATTTTCTAAACAACATATAAAACATAGATCCAAAACCAATATCAAGACGAAGCAACATAAATGAAATATATTTCCTCTAAAAACTACCATATCAAAAAAAACAAATATAAATTCATTCAAAAACATCCCATTCAAAAAAACACCTTTAGAAAACATGGTTATGTCTTTAATTTCAAATAAACACCCAGGGCATCCCATGAACTGTTACATATGTGTTCATCCATTTCCACTCAAATCACCTATATATATGTGACAATGTGTACTTCATGTACCTACCCACACATATTAATATGATCTAAAGGTATACCAATGGTCTCAATTTCTATTCATTTACCAAATCCAAACATAAACCAATTTTTTCAAACAAAAATACTACTTTATTTAAAACCCCATTTTCACAAATTTCCAAAACAATTTGAAATAAAACCCTTTTTACTAGTTTTAAAATAATTAGAAAAAACCCCTTTAATTTTAAAACCACCTTAATTTCTAAAAACACCCTAAAACCAACCGAAATCAAGAAAAAGAACAACTAACAACAAACACCCAGAATTAGGAACTAGTGTTAATGCCCAACCTGACGACGTGGAAGTGAGCCATGCCCCAAGTAGACATAACACCAAGAGGACCTTGAACCCGGAACCTAGGCTCAACATGGGTCAATACTCCATGTAGGGTTACAGTGTGACACTAAGTCACATATATTGTCATCCATCAATCTAAAACAAAGATAAAATACTCAATACACGGACTACCCCTAGTAACTCAAGTCTCGTCACGAGGAGCGGTGATCAAGAATCAACCTGTAACCTACCTCATGAGCCCCAAAAATCCTAATATTCATGTACTAGACACCCCAAATATCAAGGGAACCCATTTGATACAATTTTTTCATAAACCAATCCTGGGTCGACATTGAACCGGTCACCTAACCCAGTCTGCGGCATGGCCCGAAGGGCGTTATCAATCCCCACGGGCTAGAAACTAGTGTCGGGCATCAATGCTTAACCGTTGGTAATGATTTTGACCATGAACAAAAGATAACCAAATAAATAAAGACTAATGAAAAAAATAAAAACTAGCAACGGAAATAAAATAAAACCACGCATACCTCACCCTGACCTTCCAGGTCACCACCCAACCAAAGAACAACCTCTCTCTAATAATGAAAAACTCATCCAAGAGAACTTGACTAAAGGGAACATGCTACTGAAATGATAAAATAGGTTTGAGCATTAAAATGATTAGAAGGTTTTCCAAGATAAACCGTAGAATCCAATAATATCACTTCCCGTAACGATCCAATGACACAAGTTTGAAATACAAATATAAAAGTATGGTTTTCAAATTTTAAAATAAGTAACATGTTTTTCCCATTTTAAAATCAAATAAATTCTACATATCATTTTCAAAACCATTTGTCATTTTATAAACAAAACCCAAAAAAAAATACCAAATCTAGGATAAAGTTTAATTGGCATAGAGTGAAAGCTAGAAATAAACTAGTATAATGGAAAGTGAACTAGAAATGAAAATAATCAAGTAACCATGGGTGATACTAAACATCTCTAGAAGACCCTTGGATGTACTCGGTTCGGAACCACCTGCCTTCATATGGTGAAGCTCCTATTTCTATATCCAACTGGCCACACTAAAACTGACCAAATCCAGTGCCAAAGCCCACCTGGCCTAACAACAAATCCAGGGGTACCAACTCATCTAGTAGAGGTTGATCAGAAACTGACACTCGATTATCTAAAAGATTCACAAGAAACAATGTAAGTAATAGTAATGTTTTATAAGTAGAAGGCCCTCGTATGTGTGACTCACCTTACCATGTCGTCAACGTGCCTCCCTACCCTAGACATGGACACTCTATACGATAACACATAAAAGGATATCCCCCTATATATGTTCCCCAAAAAAATATATACATACATATATATATCATATCATCAATGGTGTCAACTGGTCCATCATGCCATAAAATCAATAAAAACATTCGAGACTTTTTTTACAAAATATTAAAGTTGTTAAATGGGAACAGAGTAAACAAAACACTATCTTTTAAAAGGATCAACATAAATGTTACCAAAAATCTGAAATTTCCAAATGAGCCTTTACCTTGACATAACTATAAACATTACTCAAACATCACAAAAACAATGTTTCATATTTATAAAGCCAAATGAACCCTTAGGTTCAAAAATGCGGATCAAATCATTTCGCAGCTACCAAATGAGCCTTTATCATTTTCAAAATTATGTCAAAATCAAATTTCAATAGAAAAAAACCATGCTTTAAAGAACACATTTAAATCCTTTCTTAGATATCACCCAAAAGTAACCATATTTATTTTAAAACCAAAAACCATTTAAGTAATCAAGGTTTACAGAGAAAATGATTTTTCAAGTGACATATTCATTTGAAAAAAAATCCATTGGTACACCAAATATCCAAGAGAACATTTGAAAACCATTTCCACAAAGTCATAACTTTATTTTGAAACCAAACGCAACTATCCACAACATTTGTAAAATAGAAAACAACCCCAACGAGATCATAAAACCTCCTTTCAAAGCATTTTAACGCACACAATCCATAACATTATCCAAACCAAATTCAGCTACTGAAAAATATCATCCCAACAGTCACAAAGATAAAAAAATTTCATAAGGGGCCTCTTTCTAATTTAAAAGAGCAAAAATATTTTCAATAGACATCCTAGGTACCTCAAACCTAGGCAATTGCCACACATCCCAATAGAAATATATTTTTAATAAATTTAACCAACATGAAACTACCCTTCACAACAAACTATAGATATATCATATGTGATAATCATATTTTAAAAAATATCAATACAATATTTGGTCCCTAAATAATCAAATTCAGCATGAACACATGTATGCATTTAAATCAAACACACTAAATGCACCAATACAAATGAATAACTGAAGATTCACACAAAAACCATTTTTAAACATATTCTAAAAACATATAAATGTTGTACATGTCTAATTAGGGATATGGAAATGATGAAAATAAAATAATAAAATAAAATAAATAATAAATGATAGAACCAAGAACCACATAATCACATTGGAAAGGGAAATTTGTGAATTTTCCTACCTCCAACTTGTGATAAAGCGACAAAACCCTCAATGGATGTGCTAAAAATGTCCCGCAGACCAATTTTTCACCCAAGAAAACTAGAAAAATGCGCCAAAAAACATCCGAGATGTTAGGGTTTGGCCAAATCGAAGAAAAAAACTCAAAAGGAATGGAAAATGAACAAACATATGCTGAGGGTCATGAGTAGGGGGGTGTGCGCTAGAAAGGGAGGTCTCAAAAGTCGAATCGTATCAGGAAGGGAAGGTCGTTGGGTCAGGCCGCACTATCCGGAGCACGCTAAGTAGGGTAGCTCACTGAAGCAGGCTGGCTAGAGGGGTAATGGTGTTCAGGTGTGTTGTTGTCCATAGTAAAAGAAATAAGGGGGTTTGACTGGATAGAGTAGCTCAGGTGAGGGAGGTTGGATGGAGCATGGAGGTGTGGATAAGCGAGGTCATGGTTGGCTAGTGTAAGGTGGAGGGTGTGTCCTGGTGGTAGGAATGGCTCAGGGTGAGGGTGGTAGTTAGGAGTTAGCCGTAGCACATTGGGGTATGAGAGGTGAGGGGAACCAGGGGGTCTGGGTGTGGCACACAGCGTAAGGGGGGGGGACTTAGGGTTTTTTTCATTTTATAATAATAATGATGATGATGATGATGATGATACAAATAATAATAACAATAATACCATTAATACAATAATAATAATTTTAATAATAATTTGAATCCTTTTTCTTAAAAACAATAACAATAAAAATAATAATATAATTAATAATAATAATATTATTAACAATAATAATAATAATAACAACATAATATTATTATTATTATCAAACATTTTTTTAAATTGTATTCCATTTATTTATTTTATTCTAATTCCACTTTATTTCTCATGTAATTGAATTATTTATTCTAAAAACTGGGCAACCGTGAGTTCATCACACAACTTAATAAATAGAGCACAAGTTGCGTACCTCGACCCAACCCACTTGGGAACCTGTACAAGCACCTGGGGGTACCACACGGTTACCTTGAACCATGTGATTCTTGTACATTGGTTTGAAGCCCTCCAAAATTATTAAATGTCAAAAAATTTAAACTGGGACCCAGCCTGAACCTTGATGTGAGTAACCAAAGACAGGGAATAATAAAATAAAAAACATTTAAAAGTTATGGTGTGACACCACAACTGCACAAGGATACCATTAATCATCTTAAACAACATCAAAACCATAATACAAATATCTTATGGATAAAAATAGATCCACTACCAAGGATACACAAGGGAAAATTGGAATAAATTTATATAAGATAGGATAAGAACTCACATTAGATCACCAACAGTCAATATCTCATTGCTGATGATCAAATCCAATCAAAAAGGATCAGAAAGAACTCCCAAAATCCTTTTTGAATCACCCAAGGGTTAAGAGAAATAAAATAAATAGAATTTGAATTGCATCTCATATCTCTTTATTTAAAAATCGGGATAAAAACATAAGACCATGGAATAATGGTGTATAACAAGATGTAATGGTCAGGATTTTCAAAAAACTATTGTGTAATATGATAATCAATACTGTAATGTGTCTAGGTCAATCAAATAATTAGAAATCACAATGCATATATCCATACATAAAACCCACTGAACTACCATATTCGATAAATCTATTAAAATACCACAGTTCAATTCTAACCTCCACATTATAGGATCAAAACTCCCAAAACCAAACATAGTGTAATGACACCTAAAATTTTTGAATGACCAAAATCACCCATCCTAGTCTCCATGTCATAGGTATGAGGGCCCCACTGAAAATCCAAACTCCCTTATCTATCCCGATCAACCCCTAACCATCAGAATGGAACTATAAAATGTACATGACTTGGGTACCTTAAAATTATAGAGCACCCAAAATCGACACCATAGAACTCTATGTTGCAACCAAAATAACCACGCCATAAAAATTCCTATAACCAAAATTATATAGTTCAACATATACCACAATGCCAAGAAATAAACTCCTAACTAAAATTTCACCTTAAACATCACCCCACCTTCCATAAAACTCTTCCCAATATCTCAAAAAACCAAAACATGAAAATTAATGGGTAGATAAGGTCTTGATCATTAATGTTTCACTTATCGAGAAGAGATTAATCATATTATTTTATTAGAGGAATAGAGTTGAGTTTATCTATATAATTTATAAAGAAAATATTTGTCCAATTAATAATCCAAGAGTAATTTATGATATGATCAAGATGATTCCCTAACTAAATAACTAAGTGGTTAGATAAATTATATAGAGTGCTCATTTTTTATTGAAATATGTATCTTATTTCATTGATGGATAAAATTGATATTAAAAGGTTTCATCGTTTTAGTGGGACACAATTTAATAAAATTCCTTATTAAATTATTACAAAACATTCTACTCTTCTAATAAAAGCTTATATTGTAAATAAATAACATAATAATCATCTTAATTATGTTTGAGGTCATTATTTTATAGTAGAATATTAATATAGGAAACTTCTTAGTTTGGTACAATACTTAATAAAATTTCTTACAGAGAAGAAAATTTTATGATTTAGATTAATAACATTCTATGTAATCAAATAATCTATATGCTTATTAGAAGAATAAAATAATTCACTAAATGTTTTCTTTAAGACTTGTTCTAGTTTTGGGGTTCATTATATAATCATTATTGGAAATGTTCTGAAAATTTGAATCTTTTCAAGAAATGTTTACCATATTTTCTAAAACTATTCATAATATATGTACTTGGGTATGTTATTTCCAAGTTCATATGTTGTTAAAATAATACAAGTGGGTAAATTTTAAAACTAGAAGAATAAAATTTAGTTAAAAATTAAAACAATGTTTCTTCATGTATCTAATCAAGGGAATTGAAAACTAAAGGTTTTATCAAGAATGGGGAGTAATGATTTCATTAAATGGAATTTTCCAAAAATATATTATGGGGTTTGAGTAACACCATGGAATTTCATTAGAATTTACTATTCATATAGATGTCAATTTTTTAGTTTTGAAGGGTATATGAATTTGATTGTAGTTTTACAAGTTCTTAAATTTTATTGGAATTCAAAAACAATGTATGAATTAAACAATAATGTAGTTTTCATTCTAGTCATTTCTTTTATATGATGAGAGAAGTTTTTTGTTATAAAAGTATGGTTATAAACAATATGAGATAATAAATTCAATTCACTTATATTATGATTCATTTTATTATATATCATACTTGAAAAGGAAAAAAGGATAAGTTTTTTTATTTAGGATAAATGCACTTATCATGATCCCTATTAAAATATGAAGGATTTGATCCCACCACTATAAGTTTCATATTTTAAAGAATAATATTTTTTAGAAAATACTGTAAACCACATAGAATAATATATATATATATATGATATGGAAACACCAGTTTTTTTGTCAAATATTTCCACTTACTCATAAAACCACATCAATTAGTAAATTTCCCACCATATTAGATTTATTTTTCATCCCATCTATATATTTAATAACAGAACACTCAAGCCATCACCCACATTCAGTTCATCCATTACAAATTCATTTCATACATCATTAATTTATCAAAACCATGATTTACTTCAATTCCATCCCCACCTATTTCAAGTTCATTATTAATAATTATATTTTATTATTATCTAGAAACTATAAAACAATCCTACATAAAATATAAATGTCATCATTCCAAAAAAAACACTACATTCCCTCTTTCCAACCACGGAATGGTAGTCATATTTGTACTTCACAATACATATATGAAATTGTATCATGTTATTCCACCCATGGAATCTTCTAAAACATCTACTACCCAAATCATAGTAAAAACCCAAGGAAACAAGACATAACATATTGACAAACAAGATTATATAATAACATCATTATAATGATCATAAAATAACCAATTTCATAAGAAAACACTCCCAGAATCAAAACCCATATAACTAGTTCAATTTGTATCTTTATGTATTTATCCTTTTAGTAAAGGTGACCCTAATAGGTAAATCATTAAATTAATACATTATCGTAAGAAAAAATTTTATTTTGAGAAATAATATAAAACATTCTTCATGAACATAAGAAATATCATCAAAATAAGTAAACACATGTGGTACATCTACTTTTCATCAATTCCTTTAGCTTCGGTGATTATCTTTGTTATCTTATTTCTTTTAATCCACTGAAGGAAAAAATTGGCATAAAACATACACATTATAAATAAGAATTAAATGAGTGTTCTTGAATCCCATACCTTAACCAGAGCTTCATAATCTATTTTTTAAGAAGAAGATATTTCAACAAGTCCAAAACTACACAAGGATATCGTTAATCGGTTTAAACCACATCAAAACTATAATTCAAACATCCTATGTATTGAACCACCACCACTACTAGGGATACACATGGTAAAATGGGAATAAAATTAGAGGGAATAGGAGAAGAACTTACTTTAGATCACCAATTTTCAATATCTAATTTTCAATGATCAAATCCTATCTAAAGTACTCTGAAAGACCTCCCAAAATAATTATCGAGTCACCCAAGGGTTTAGAGAAATAAAACTAATAGACTGTAAGTCACATCGTATATCTATTTATTTAAAATTTGGGGTAGAAAAACATAATACCATGGAGTAAAGGTGTAGGACAATATAAATTTTTTAGGATTTTCTCAAAACCATGGTGTAATATGATATTTCATACACTAATGTGTTCGGTTAAATCAAATAACTAGGAATAAAATTACAGACATCCCTACATAAAACTTATCAACAAACCAAATTCGATAAATCCATGGGAAGACTAGAGTGAAATTATCATCACCACATCAGTGGATTTAAACTCCCAAACCCAATCATAGCACAATACGATCACCATGGAATAGTAACACCCAAAATGTTAGAATGACCAAAATCACCTATCTTGGTCCCCACACAATAGGGATGAGGTCCCCAATGAAAATTTGACCTCCCTTGTCTATCCCAATCAACCCCAATCCATGGGAATAACACTAGAAAAGGGCCACGAATAGTGTAACTTAAAATTATAGAGCCCCTAAACTCGACACCTTTATCCATTATGTCGAAACCAAGCTAACCCCACCATAACCATACCTCCAACTGACCTTCCATAATGAAACATATTCTACAATTCCAAAAAATATATATTATTATCTAAAATTTAAATTTAAACATCACCCCTCCATAATTAAACTTCCTCCTAATATCACCATCACCCAAAACATGAATCTTTATGAGTAGAGAATGCATGGGTCATTATATTTTCACTTATCCATTAGTACATAATATGATTAGGTGATCATAGGAATAATGTTGAGTTTATCTATATGTTGGATTAGTAAAATATTTGTTCACTTAACTATACAAGAGTTATATATGACATGATCAAGATGATTCTATACCTAAATAAGTATGTTTTTAGATAAATTATATAGAGTAATAATTATTTAATGAAATATGGATCTTGGATCAGTAATGGATATAATTTATATTAAAAGGTTTTATCATTTTAGTGGGAGAAAATTTAATAAAATTAGAATTAAATTATTTTAAAACATGATACTAATGTAATAAAATATTATATTATAAATAAATAACATAATAATCATCCAAATTAACATTAAGATAATTATTTGAAGGGATAATATTAATATATGAAACTACTTATTTAGGTACAATAATAAATAAAATTTCTTAAGGAAAATAAAATTTTATGTGTCAGAGTAATCCCTTTCTAAGTAACCAAGTAATATAGATGCTTATGATAATCATAAAATAATTCCCTAAAGTATTGCCTTAAGGCCTTTTATGGATTTTGGATTCATTCTATTATCATAATTAGAAGTTTTACAACAATGTTAATGAGTTGAAGAAATTTTTACCATAATTTCTAAAATTGTTCACGATATATGAACTTGGGTATGTGGTTTCAATATCCTTATGATGTTTTGATAGTACAAGTGGGTAAAATTTCAAACCAAAAAAAAATTAGTTAAAAAGTAATAAAAATGTTTCTTTATATAGAAAATCATGGTCATTGAATTCTAAATGTGTTATCAAGAAGGATGAATAACGATTTATTAAGATGGAATTTTTTCCAAAATATAATAATGGGTTAAATTAACTCCATGGAATTTCCATATCATGTACCATTGATATAGATTTCAATTATCTAGTTTTAAGGGTATATGACATTGACTATATATTCTACATGTTCTATAATTATATAGAAATTAAAAACAAGGTAAGAATTGAAAAATCATGTAGTTATTATTCTAGTCATTTATCTTATATGATAAGACAAGTTTTTTGTGGATAATGTATTTTTATGAAAATTTTGATATAATGGATTCCTTAAACATTGATTATTATTCATCTGATTCTATAGTATACTTAAAAAGGAAATGTGAAAAAAAAAATTATTAAGGATAAGAGTGTTTATCAGGATTTTTATTAAAATATGTGGGATTTTATCCCACCTCCATAAGTTGAATATTTTAAAGAATAGTTTTTTTATAAAATTACCTAAAACACATCGAATAATATATATATATATATATATGGAAACAATAGTTTTCTAAATATTTCCACTTTAGAAAAGAAGTATTATTTACAAATACAAATGAGTTTGTGTATCTCAACATGATATTCTAAAAAGAATATAGTGTCTAATAAGATAGTAGGGGTATATTTGAACTTATATATGTTAAATGTTAATAAATAAAGGATTATTACAATCAACATATAAACTGAACTTCAAATTCAAGGAAAAGTTTTTATGTAATGGGTTTCAAGAATAATGATGATGAAAATAGAAAAGTTTAAATTAGAAAAAATAATTCATTAACATCATAATATTTTATGTTATGAAGTTCGGGTGTTTGAATACATGTTCATGGAGTTTAACAGTAGGAATAATATTCCTAATTATCACTTTTATTCAAAAAAAATTGCTTCATAGAAATAACTCACTAACAGAGTTTAGTGGTAGGATTAAATAATATAGTCACATAGAAATGCGTAAATAATTACATAGATATGTAATGAGTATAAACCCCCTAAAAGTGTAGAAAATATAATTTCTATCTAGTATTATATCATATGTGATATGATGAGACAAGTACTTTTGTATGGTTTTGTTAAAATTTCTAAAGAGTTTCAGAATATAATATTTTTATATAAAAGGAAATATCTATTTTATAATTCATTCATGTCGGTTGTGTGTGTGTGTGTCAATATCTCAATAAGTGAATTGATAATTTACCTATTAAAGTATGACTTCAATTTATACCTAACTAATGTTCATCATGACAGAACTCTTAGAATTATTTTATTAGCATACATCATTTTTTGATAAGTCATTTATGAATGTTATTCACTAAATGAACCTCAAATTTTACCATATAGAGTGTCATACTTTTTTATTCATTTTACTATGAGTGTGTGGTTCATATTTTTCGTCACCGTACTTGATTTTGGTGAGATACCAATCATGATAACCTTTATACTTTGATAAATTTCTTATATAATCCTTAAGGGTTAGCTAATCAAGGGGTGGTTGGATATGTTGTTGATCATGTCATCAGTTTGAGCTTAAATAAGATAGTATTTTTTTCTCATATGAAGAGTAGGACATATTTACCCTTGATTGAGAATGATTGAGGATGTGTATGATTGTACCTAGATCAAATATATGATAAACATATCTATAATATGAGGGGCATGTGATGTGCTAATCCATAAATGATAATGACATGTGATGTATTCATTGTCTTGGATAATTTATACTTAGAGAATATAGAAAATAGGAGTTAGATATATTGGATTAATGTACTCCATATCCCATGGTCACTCGATGTATTAGAAAAATGAATCATATGGAATTGAATGCTAATATATGATGAAACTGGTGTATATGGGTATAAAGTACATGTGCTCGATGGAAATGAAGACAAATCCCTTTGTAACATGAGTAGCACTGACGATATTCTAGAGGAAAATCTATTCAAACATTTAGGAATTATGAAATTCATATTTTTGGTAATTCTAAAAAGGCAGTTGGAGTCACACTTTTTCGTTGACTGAATGAGGATTGAGTTCTATAAAATTCATAGAGAAACTCTAAAATTGTTTTAAAATTTATCCGAAATGGTATTTTGGATGGGTAGTCATAGGGTATTGCACATGATATGATACAATGTGGAATTTATGATAGGTTTTAAAATGTTTTTTGGGATTATATAAATGGTTTTTTGGATATGGTTCTTGATGTTATTGTATATGATACAATACAAGATGAAATGACAAAAAGTCTATGTATCTTTAGTACAACTGAGATATTGAAGGATATATTTTATAAATCTTATGTATATTCGATGCGCACTAGGCCATTTCACATTATATTATATGTGTATTTTATAGAGTAAAGCATGATTATCATATTTCTTTGTTTTGGGATATCATATGGCTTGTTATGTGATAAGATTCCACTACCTTGGCATGGAAGTATATCATTAAAGGATTAGCAATCGATTCTTCCACAATTAGTATCATTATTATGGGTGTTTTATATGAGAAAATTCTTAAAAGGATAATTTCATTCATATCACAAACAAGTGTAACCCAAATCATTAACTCATACATTGTGAACATATTATTTAATGCACAAGAATACCATGTTGGCTATATAAGGATGAAAATACCATTGAGTTGGTGTAGTGTGAGCCTACCTTGCTTCCTATAAAATCTCCCTCTATCAAAAACACTCTCCCATATCATAAACATTAACCCATTAGATTCTAACATATCATGGATAAGAGAGTAATCCCACCCATTAATTCAATGATTTATGTCAATCTCTGGATACACTGTGGAGGAGGGAGTCTTTCAACTAACTTTTGAGGGATCTTTATCAAACCCCTGTAATGAAGATATGAACTATATATCTTCAGTAAAATGTAAAAGAACTAGATAATTTATTTTATATACATGATGGTTTCTGGTTTCATTAATTGGGTTCTTAGTATTTGGGTTTCTAATTTCATTAATCGTGATAAAAAGATATTGTTTAATCCTTTAAAATTTAGCAATTTTGGGCCTAATGATAGTCTATAAAATACCTTATCATCTATAATGATTTAATGAGGAATTGCGACCAGAAAAATAACATCAATTCATTTACCTTATATATGTTTCTCATTGTTCACTCTATCATACATTTCATGTTTCACTATCTAGTCCAATACATACTAGAAAATTCCCAATGCATCTATATAGGGGATTCTCTATTCTTCTATTAAATTTGCTTCCAATATGATCATAAAAATATAGACCACGCCCTCTTTTAATATCATCCTATTGAATAAATGACCTCCAACTAAATATAAAAAGTGTAAAGGGGCTAGTATAGTTTTCCATAATTCATCAGTGGTCTCTAAATGTGCTCAACACCAGTAAGAAATGGTTCTTTCAAAACACAAGAAGTTTCTCATCAGAATCACCCAGTTTTATCCAAACAATCTCAACACCACTTGACTATGTTTTTTCTAAAACTTATTAAACTAGTCCTCATTGATTAAAATGAAGCTATGATACAACTTTTTAGTAATTATACCATCTAACATATGGATTCTATACTGTATTTCCATCAAAATTGGGTCAAGAATCTGCAGTTTAGAATGTCACCTCCAAATTCTCAAATGCGGACTAAGTCCATCTAGAAGGTCCAAATGATATGTGGCCCAATAAAAATAGTATTCAAATATATAAATATATTGTACCCTAATCACTACAATAATTAACTCCTCTTATTCCAGTCACTTCTAGCCTTTAGATAAGATTCTCTATTAAGATAATGAGTAGGAAAGAATAAGCACGCAATAAAGAAACAAAATAATCACCACATAGAAATTATGTGGTTTAGAAATTAATTCTACACCATATGAGAAAACTAAAACTTCATTAATTAATGGGTGATTATATTATACCTGATTCACAAGAGAAACTATATTTTGGTAACCCTTCAAAGACTTGAAAGAATAGTACACCAATTATTACATGATAAAAACCTATCATAATACTCCCATGATGATAAAACATGTGGTAGAATGTGGATCTTTGATAGTCTCCATCAGTCCCTCCAGTAGTTCTCCATCATCAACTTATTTCTCATTTCAACCTTATTCCCATCTGTAATCTGATTTTATAGCCTCATATGGCCCTTAAATAATAGACTTTAGCTCTCATCTGGATCTCAAAAATGATTTTGTGACTCCTTCTATCCACAATAACTTCTAGGGGAAGTCCCCTTAATAAGAACAAATTCCACTCAATGAGATTGATTAGGTGACCATAAACATCTATATATAATGGTGCTCCACAACAACCGACTTTTTCTACAAATCACATCACCTACTGATATTTATGGATGTCTCTTCACTCGATCAAGGGTACTTCCAGATTCCCCTCCAGCATACAGACTCAACATCCATCTCCTAATGACTAATTCATGCTCCATCTTTATATTCATCTATTTCCCACACTAGTAAGGTATTTTTGGGACATGTCATATAGATTATTATTACATAATCCTTTAGATTAATATTATATAAGATCAATTTAATCCTATATTGATTTCATCCCCAAAAATACATTTCCAAACCAACTTCACCACTTCCTTTGGAAACTCATGTCATATCTGGAACTTCCTCTTGTATTAATTCTTCCCAAAGTGGATGTTACTGCTACCTACCTTCATCTAGAATCTCCCCTATACTGGTAAACTTTATTCACCTAGTTCTATATATCATATTATAAAAACACAACTACAAGATATTCCACGACTTTAACCAAAAAATAGTTTTCACACCCAAAACTAACAAACATACATTTAAAAATTTTCATTCTAAATTTTTTTAAAATAATTCTTGTAACTAGAAAAAACTAGAATGAATTTATTCTTAAAAATTTAATGTTATTATATTCCTTAAATGATACACCTTACAATAATTCCAATAAATTATTTGAAAAATTTATTTTTATTAAGATACACCTTTAAAAATATGCCATCTATAACTAAAAAATGTAATTAATAAATAAATAAAGTACATAATTTACAAATTTAATTTAATTTATTCATAACTAAAACCTTATCATATAACTTAATTTAGATTAAAATGGAATCATACAGGAAGGTAACCATTATACTATCTATAATTCCATCTTCGAGATGATTTTCACCACACCACCATCATATATTAACGTAAAGAATTATCCATTGTTACATGAACTATGGGGTATGGGACCATACAGTTATTCTTTGCCACACTTGAACCCAATACATGACCACATAGTTCCCACAAACATTATAAATAACTTATTTTATTTTCAAAACTATAATTCAACACAATGATCAAGTAAACATCATAATTTGACCTGGGTTCCATCATAATTTTCACATATCCTCAATATATGAACTATAATAAACCTCAAAAATACCAAAATCCAAAATATATCAACAAATTATTACTCATCCTTCTATTTGAGTAAAAAAATCACAAATTATAATTATATTAGATCAAAAAAATGGGTCAACATAATTTTGTTATCTTTAAAGCATCACCTAAACCCTTATACTATATTGAGTAAAGAAACAAATACCCCTATCACAAAACTGAAATATAGATCATGGTAGAAATGATTTGAGAATACCCCAATACAAATTATTATGTTAACAAAAATAATCATAATTAAATACTTATACTATTTTTTAAATTTCTCATTATCATATCACAATGAAATGATTTTTGCGTGGATTGTCACTCAAGCTACAAATAAAATATTGATTATCTATAGGAATAAGCATCTATTTATCCCATTCTAATCCATATATCCATCAAAATATCTCATGGTGCAACCTCATAACAGGTTATTATTGTAATGAAATGAACTTCTATAAATGGTATTCCCTTTTAGAATAAATAAATTCATTATTAAGTATTGAAGTTAAATAAAATTCAAGGAAAACATTCATTATTTTTGGACCGTCATAAGTTATATCATATTAGATTAAGTCCACTAAGAAGTATAACCATTGATATTATATCCATTTTTTAATTTCCATTAATATTAGTATATATATATGATTATTATAAATCCATTTGATGCAAACAAAGGATGTGATAACCTTTAAAAGTACAATTGTGCCCTATGAAGCCCATTAATCAGATCTTCCATGGGAGATAACATCACTATGATTTTACCTTGACCAATCAAAGATTAGTGTAACATCCCGATTCCAGAAGCCGCCCAGAGGCGCCCCGTACTCAGTTGGTCACATGGTCTCAAGCACATTTTCCCTAACTCCAGAGGCTGCCGACTAGCAGCGAGGGCCTTGGGTGTGATAGTGGGGAAACTTTTCCCACATTGGTAGAGTAACAGAGAGGAAGAGAAACAGATAAAAATAGTAGAAGCAGTAATAATGGCATACAACAGTAAACAGTGGAAGACTGAAAGTAATAAGCAGCTGGAGCACATATATAATGATGCATGATACATATGTCTAGGAAGTATCCAAACATGTCACAATGTTAAAATATAGTACTAATACAAAGTAAAAAAGAAAATAGTAAACAACTCTTCAGCATCAAAAGCCTCAGCTTGGTCTCATGCTCTCTAACTCCAAAGCAGTCAAGTACCTTAAGTAGAAGGTCACTTTCCCTTATCTATACCTGCAACAACATAATCTGTTTGGGCCCAAAAGTATGAACCAGAGAGGGTGTGAGAATAAATCCCAGTAGACAACCACCAAGAGATCTGTTCCTAATAGTCAGTGAATATATATGGCAGGCAATAAGCCAAATAAGAAGTAAAAAAAAAAGAAATAATCAAAAGTATACATTTATATAGTTTTAAAGGATTCAAACACCACATATCATGTAAGTAGATAATCACAAACATGTAACCCTCTAGGATGTACTCACAGCCTAATCCTCTCTGGTCCTACCTAGAAAACACAAGAAACCCTCTAAGAAGCACACACAGCCTAACACCTCTGGTTCAAGCAACACAACATAAGAAACCCTCTGGGAAATGATCATAGTCTAACCCCTCTGCTTTAGCATTAGTATAGACTCTCTAGGGAAGCACTCACCATCAATTCCCCTTATAGTCTCGTATTGGTAACTAAAAGGCGCTCTACGAAAGCACTTACATCTCATTCCCCCTGTGGCCCGTGTCAAGGAACTAAAAACACTCTAAGGAAGCACTTACATCAATTCCCCAGGTGGTCTCACATCGTAACAATTAAAAGAAACTCTAGAGAATACCTTACGCCCATTCTCATTATGGTCTACTACACCAGGTTCTCATGGCCCTATGTAAGTCAAACGAGCATAGAAAAGCAAAGCGCCCAAAGTAAACCTCAAGAACTATTTGGCTAACCGGTCTACAACATAACAACATGTCAGATAAACAATCACACCATCCTAACAATACTAGGAATGGGAAACAAACAGCAGCCTAATAGGCAAGTAGGACCAAACAGTCATAAACAAAACAATCATGGGAAAAAACTTCCAAAGCAAAGAAATTAAACCTATTTACATTCAATTAGCCTCTACTCAAGATAACAATCATATCAGTCAATTAACAGGGATAAAATCGGAACACGTAATACCCCATTCAAGGGTATTGGGAAATTTTGACCGTATAACTCAAATACTTTCAATGTAAAGGCACAAACCACCTTCCTAGGTGTTTTAGGATCACTATGCATGAACCTCAAGCCTTGAATCGCCCAATAACACTGTATATATATAAAAAGGATCAAAATTCTCAATTGAGGATAACTTGAGAAAGATAATGAATAAGGAAATGAAGCTCTAGAATAAGGAAGAGTTTACAGAGGCAATACAAATTCAATCAACAATGGTTGATTCAGAGAACGGGTGCCCGATCAGGGGCTCGGAGAATAATCGTGGTTGTACAGTCTCTCTCTGACGAAACAGACCTAGAAAGAGATGATTTTATCCA
This sequence comes from Viscum album, assembly GCA_963277665.1. Classification (NCBI taxonomy): domain Eukaryota; kingdom Viridiplantae; phylum Streptophyta; class Magnoliopsida; order Santalales; family Viscaceae; genus Viscum; species Viscum album. The sequence goes on along the minus strand of OY728158.1, from coordinate 726,699,546 downwards.
TCAAACGCGATCCCAGTACATTTAATAAAAAAATGAAAGTACATGGTGTGTACTTTAGAAGTAAATGGTGTGTGATTTCCTTTATTGGCCCCCACATTAGGCGGTATCCAGGTCACCACACACAGCTGTGTGCATGGCCGTGACACGGCCCGCACCCGGCTACCTATGGTAACTGAGTACACGATGTGTACTTATGAAATTTCTAGAAAACTCCTCTTTTTCCTCAAAAACACCAGAAAAAGGAAAACATACCTAAAAAGAATATTCAGGTTCTTACAATGAGATTCAAGAACTATATCATGAGTGAAACCATTTATGGTAGAATTTCAAGCTCATTGAGATCATGTCCCAAACTCTCTTTGTCAAACCACCTCAGGAAAATCTCATAATCGCACAGCCTACCCTTATGGAATTCACTGGTGTAATGAAGGGAAATGTATATAGACCCTAATAGTATGAATTTTTATATTTTTATTTTTAATAAAATAATGAATATATTAATATTTTATTACTTTATAATGAATATAGATTGTATTTTCGGGACATATATGGTTTCAATCCAGACACTTTATTTCAATGAATTAATGAATTTTTTAAATAAATAAATTTTTAATTAAATATTATTATTATATAATATTTATTAAATATAATCGATAATATAATTTAATGAAGTCAAAAATAAATTTTATAAGGGTCAGAAAACTGTTATCATCAAAAAACTAATATTTTTCAATGAATGTGGATTTTTTATTTAAAAGTGTAAATTTTCATACTTATAGAATTATTTGGATGAAATAAATATTAGTTTTAAAATAAAAATTTCAAAATTAGACAATTTTTATTTTTTAAAAAAATTTAGAGACAATGAAATTTTTGAGTCAAAATTAAGTATAATATAAATATACTTTGTGTATTATGACAACATAAAAACACCAATGTGATGTTATAAATACTATAATGAGTATCTAAGACCAAAATTTTTCATTAAATTTAAAATAATAGGTTTTTAGAATATTTTATTAATTTTATAAAACCCTTAATGAATCATCCAAACCAATATTATATTTTAAAGTCTAAAAATCAATTCTTCAAACAAAATGACTCACTTCCACACCACCAAGGGTATTATTTTAATTTGTTATGTTCTTGAAATTATAAAATATTTCTATACAATCCTATTTGGTAGAAATTATGGGGAAAACCCAATTGATGGTTTGTGTTTTGGATTAAATTATGATATAGATTCTAAAACCTATGTTTGGAAATTAGTAAAGAATTCTCCTATCTTTTTCTATATTAACCCACAAAAACTCCATACCTATTCACTAAAAAACATTATTCACAAGTTTACTATTACCTAACATCTCTATATCCCTTATAAGGTTCCCTCAATCTCTTAAGAAGATCTTCCAAAGCTTTTAGAAGTGTCCTCTCATGGTAATGTATCCTCCCCTTCTTCTCTTTATTCAATAAACTTTCTTATATTATTCTTTTTTCCTTTCAATTATTCGTGATGGAAAATCTTGTTACACATAAATACTACTATCCTTATTATTTCCAACTAGTTATATACCTTTTAAATCTCATTTAAACCTTCCATGAATATTTATGTACCCTCATTATGCTGTCGAAATTATCCTGTGATTTTCTATGCCAACCATTTGTGCAGTTAATACCCATCCCCATTTACACTCAAGGGTATTCACATAGATGTACCTACCCTTCATTGATTGCTAACTTACTTGTATATATCACGTATTCCATAATCATGGGATTAAAACTGAGGAAATAAAACCTTATTTTGTAGGATGTATTCAGTGCATTTATGCATGTACATGATATGAAAGTAGATGGTGAGCCTAGAATTATATAGCCCTCTAATGAATTGTGTAGTGTTTTTATCACATGATTTGAAATGTATTGTGCACATGATGTTATCCTAAACAAACTATATTATTTTTTATTGTTACTTATCCTTGAATTATGTTTATTATTACATGTTTTATGTTTCTTCCATATTCCTTTATTTTTTTATGCTATCATGTAATATCATGTCTTGCTATTCAAGATTATGATTCTCACCCCTCAAATGTTAACTTGATATGAATCTTGGATTACATGTACTGATTTACTTTATTATATTATTATTTTTATTCCTTAATTGTGTTTTATATCACATCCATTTCTTATGTACATCTCCATGTTATCTCGTGCATCTTTAGAAGAACGATTGAATTTTAGGAGCTTGTTAAGGAGGTTTTAATAATGTTTTTGTATTTATATTTCAAGTTTCTATACTATTTTTCTAAATTAACTAATATAATTGGAATCATGATCTATTTGGGATTCTATTTTTTTTAAAATTATATCATAAATTAGGAATTAAGGTGTAAAAAAATATGAGTTTTCATATTTAGTATCATAGTAATGTCTAGTTTTTTTTTTGTGGATTTAGATTAGAAAACTCTAGTGAAAGACTTGGGTATAAGACTTAACATAGGTTAACATCCCCAAATTTTTTTAAAGTATAGAGTAAGTTGTTTCTAAGAAAATATTTCTATGTTAGGATACTACAAGTGGTTGTGGCTCTAGAACAGTTGTACCTAGGGGTAATAACCCAGAAAAAGGAGAATTGAGCTAGAATCGATCGTCATATGGTGCAAAAAAATAGGCCTTGACACATAACTAGTTTGAAACTCTTATGAAATATTCTTTTTTTTTAATTTACATGCTCTTTATGAACCATTATTAAGTGAAAAAATTCACATAATATTTTATTTTTGGAAATAAATCATGGATAACATAGATTGAAACTTATAAATTCCTATGTTAAATAATATATGTCATTTAAAAGATTTCAATTTTGAGTTATTAGTTTTCAATTCTGTGTATAATAGTTTAAAAATTATTATCCCTAATTTCTAGTTTATTTTTATTTAATGGACTGAAAAATGAGAAAATAAGTCGACAAACAATGTGAGGGGAAATGTGATAACTGCTGAAATATGATGTCTAACATTATGGGATCTAATGTAATAAATCATGTGATTGTGTTAAACTAGTTATCAAAAATCACAATTAACAAATGGAATGTATTTTAATTTCCAAACATGAAAAATAATATGAGGATTAAGTCTCAAGGAATTTTATATGACAATAGTGATAAATTAAATAAGACTCAATTTCCATTGTGTCAAAAATGTGGAAAGTGGAACCAATGCAAATTTCATAAAGGAACTTGAAGATGTTTTAAGTGTGGAAAAATAGGGCATAAAGTATCTAATTTTCCTGGAAAAATGAAGAGTTCGGTTAATATAATGTATGTAAATAAATATCAATATACGGTACAATTAATAGTTCTATGTCATGAATATATTGAAGTTGGGATTTATCCAAGCCAATGGTATATTCCAAGGGCTAAAAAGCATAAATATCATCAACAATCTCTAAGACTAAGGGAACAAGGAATTTCTTATGATGATACATATCATGATTACTAAAGTACACATAACCAATACTCAAGAGTAATGTTTATCTTGTTTTATTTCAATTCATTCTATATTATCATATCTTGTAAGTATTCTAAGAACATTGAGTCACCACCCCAAATGATTTGATATCATCAATGAAAAAAATTCTTTTTTATTGTATCCAAAAATTGAAATTTGTGGAAATGAACTTGAAAATATTAGTATTCTGTATTTAGTGGAATTAGATACTTTTATAGGTATAGATTATCTTTCCTTATATAGAGCTAACATAAATTGTTAGGATAAGTAATTATCCCTCTATATCAGGAATCACCCTCTGATTCTATACATGTGAAAGAAGGGGAATGAATTTCCTTTAGTATAATAATCTTATGAATATATATTATTTACTTATAAGAAAATTTTTCTTGCTCAAATGATCATGGCTAAAGAAAAGGTCATCCTTAATGATATTTCCATTGTAAGGGAATATATTGATGTGTTTACCAAAGAACTTCTTAGACTCCATCCTAAATGAGTGGTTGAGTTCTCAATTGAACTTATACCTTGACCAAGTAACATTCCTAGTGATTTTTATCACTAACAATGGGATATATATGGCTTCATAAAAAAATATATGAAATTGAATGATGTCCTAAGTTAATATCTTTGATTGAAATATGTAGTTTCATTGGATTATCTAGGTACTATAATTAATTTTTGAAAACATTCTCATGATTTTTAATCCCACTAACCTAGATAACACTGAAGTCTATCATTTCATTTCTTGATAGATGAATGTGAGGAAATATTTATAGAGTTTAATAATAGGTTAATCACTCTACCTATACTCACATTACCCACCAGCGGGGAAGAATTTTTGATTTATAATGATGTGTTCAATAAGGGATTAGTTTATGTACTCATGAAAGATGAAAAAATGAATGAATATGACTCCAACCAATTAATGATCCATGAGAGGAACTACCCAATGTATAATATATAATCAATACAAGTAATCTTTATGTTGAAGAATTTGAAACATTATATATATGTAAATTTATTTGACATATATATGGATCAAAAAACACTCAAGTATATACTAACAAAAAGAGATTAATATAAACCAATTAAGGTGGTTAAATATAATCAATGATTATGATTGTTCAATACATTTCCATCAAGGGAAGGCAACAATAGTGGAAGATGATGTATGTAGAAAGGATCTTGCAACCCTATCCATGAGGAGGATTTCAATCGATCTAATCTTCTTGGAAATACAGAGTATGGATATGGAAATAATTAAAGGATATTCATATTACCTTTCTCAAATAACTACTTTATAATACATTTTTGAGAGGATCAAGGGGGCCCAAAAATATGATTAGTTTATACAGAATACTGTTTTAAATAATTTGGAATTAAAATTTGTTGAATATGGAGTTATAGGTTTTTGAACACGGATATGTTTCCCATTAAAAATATAACAGAATAAGGAAATTTTAGTGGATGTTCATAACTCATCCTTCTCTATTCATCCAAGAAACACTAAGATTTATATATATTTGAAGAAAAATATTTGGTGGGATAACTTGAATTTGGTGATTGTGGAGTTTATATCTTGATGATTAGTATTACAAAAAAGTCAAGATAAAATGATATAAGTCTAAAGGTATTATGAAATTATTTCCCATATCAATCTAGAAATGAAAAAACATAAGCATGGATTTCGTTGTAGGGCTCCCCAAGAAACCTAAAACAAAAAATCCATATGGGTGGATATCACCAACTTTACCAAGTCAGCACACTTCATTGCTATCAAGGAATATTTCACTCTTGACCAACTCACCACGATATACATAAGGGAAGTGGTTAGACTTCATAGATTTCCACTCTCTATCATATCTGATACAGATCCAAATATTACCTAGAGGTTCTAGAGAAACCTTTAGAAAGTGTTAGATATGAAACTAAGATTCATCGCTGCTTATCACCATAATTTGGATGGTTAGTCTAAAAGAAGCATTAAAACTATTAACGATATGCTGAGATAATTTTCAATGGATTTACATGGATGTTGGGATTGACACCTTCCCCTAGTGGAAATATCATATAATAATAGTTTCAATTATAGTATTAAAATGAACATAATGAGGTTCTATGTGGGAAGATGTGTCGGAATCGGACATGTGAAGATGAATTTGGAGAGTGGAAGCTGATAAAACTAAATTTTATACAAGATAAAATATATAAGGTTTAGACCATTCAACATCATATGAAATCAACACAAAGTCAACTTAAAATCTATGAATACAATCATCAATGATGCTTGGATTTTTAGGTTGGAGATAAATTGTTTCTTCATATATTTCCATAGATAAATGTCCTAAGGTTTATGATGAAGAGAAATCTTATTCCAAGATACATCAGTCTCTTCGAGATCCTTGATCGCATTAGAGTGTCATCCTATCAACTATCACTCCCACCTAACCTATCTCAAGTACATGATGTGTTCCATGTATACCTATTGAAGAATTATGTACGAGACCCCTCACATGTGCTAAATTCATAGTTGGTACCATTAGAGAATGATTTTTCACACAAAGAACATCTGGAAAATATCTCATATCTAAAATAAAATGTTATATGAAATAAGATAACTCACCTGGTGAAAGTGTTGTTGTGGAACCAAAAATTTGGGGTAGCAACATGGGAACTGGAATAGGTGATGAATCATAAGTACCCTCATCTTTTTTAGAATTTGAAATGATCATTTTGAGGGATAAATCTATAATGGTGAAGAATGTAATGGTCCAATATTTTAAAAATGGAATGACCTTTTTGAATGAATAAATGTGTTATTAAGTAATGAAGATATATAAAAGGAATACACAACTTTGAGTTTTTTTAACATTATAAGATTTATCATGTCGGATTTAAAATATAATTAATCATCATAACTATTGATATTATAGTTTTTGTACAGTTACCATTATGATTAGTATATACATAGGGTTATGATAAATCCATTTTACCAAGACAAAAGAAGTGATGGCCTCGACCAGTAGGATCATACCCTATAAAGTTCATCTATAAGAGCCTATATGGGAGATATAATCATTGGAAATTTCCCCTAGCCAAGCCTAGTATAAGATTAAAAAACTAAAGTATAATAAAAACCATTTATGGGAGAAGTTCAAGCACATCAAGACCATGACCCAAACAATTTTCACTAAACTGCCCCTGAAAATATCACCATCAGACACCTCACCCTTAAGGAATTCACTTATGTAGTAAAGGGACATGTATCTAAACTCTAATAGTATGATTGTGTAATTTTTTTTATAAAATAACGATTATTTTTATCTTTTATTACTTTATAATGATTAAAAAATATGATTGATAAAAATTGGATTTTGATACGATGAAACACAAATTGTATTTTGGGAAATATATAGTTTCAATAAAGACACTCTATTTTAATGAATTAATGAATTTTTGAAAAAAATATGATTTTAATAAATTATTATCATTAAAAAATATTTATTAAATTTACCTGATAATATAATTTTATGAAGTAAAAAATAATTTTTATAAGGGTCAAAAAACTATTACTATAAAAAATCATTCATTTTAAAATAAATGTGGATTTTTTATTAAAAAGTATAAATTCATTTACTTAGATAATTATTTGGATAAAATAAATATTATTTATGAAATCATAATATCAAAACTATCCAATGGTGATTTCTTTAATATTTATTTTGGAGATAGTCAAATTTCTGGGTCAAAATAAAAAACGGTATAAATATACGGTGTGAATTATGACATCATAAAAACACCAATGTGATTTAATAAATACTATAAATATTATCAAAAAGAAAAATAATTGTTTCCTTTAAAATTTTTTGTTTTGAGGTTATATTATTAATTTTATAAACCCTTAATGAATCCTTCAAAACTAATATTTTATTTTAAGATTTTAAAATCAATTATTTATAAACATGACTCACTTCCACATAACCAAGGGTACTATTTTAATGATTTTGGTTTGTAGACTTATAAAATAATAAAATCAAATCCCATTTAGTAGGAATACTAGGTAAAAACCAAGGGATGGTTTGTGGTTTGGATTAATTTATGATATAGAGTCCAAAACCTATGTTTTTAAATTAATAATGAATTATCCTCTATTTTTCTATATAATCCCATCCAAATTACCATTCCTATTCACTTAAAACCATTAAATCATGAATTTAATTTTTCATTTCCTTTATGTATCCATCCCAAGGTTCCCAAAATATCTCAATAAACACATCAAAATCTTATAAAAGCATCATATTGAGGTAAGGGATCCTCTTATCCTCTTGATCCAAGAACCTAATTTATATTTTTCTTTTCTTACAATTATTTATGATGGGAAATGTTTTTTAACATCCCTATTATTTTCTTTATGATTTAAAAGTGATGATATACCCCTATAAATCTCATTAAACTCTTCCATTAGTCTTTATTTACCTCTGTTATGCTACTGAAATTATCCTATGATTTTCCATGCCAAAAATTTATGTAGTGAATACCCATCCCCGTTTCACTCTAGGGTATTCACCTAGATATAAATATCATTAATTTATTGGGTAATTCCATGTATTTATCTCAAACATATTAATCATGGGACTAAAAGTGATGAAAGACATTATTACATTGTATGATCTATGTAGTAAATTTATGCATGTACATGATATGAAAGCGATTGGTAAAGTCAAAATTATATATCCATCCAATAAATTGGGAAATTATTTTATCACATGACATTCCATGAATAGTTTACATGAGGTTATCTTAAGAACACTATGTTATGTTGTCTTGGCGGTTATGCTTGACTTATGTTTATGATTCCATGTCTTATGTTATTTCCACATTCCCATATTTCCTTTATGATATCATGTTATATTGTGCCTGATTGTTAATGATCATGATTCTCAACTATTTATGTCACCTTGATATACCATTTGTATCAAAATTACCACTTTACATTATAAAGTGTTTATTTATTACCTTACCGGGATTTATAGCTCACCCCTTTCTTATGTATGTCCCCAGGTTATCATATGGAGTTTTAAAATAATGATGGGATTTTAGGAACATGGTAAGGAAGTTTTCAATAATGTTTTTCTATTTTTGTTGAAATTTTCTATGTTATATACCTAATTTACCAAATAAATTAGGCATCATGATCTTTTCTGATTTTATTATGTGTACCTTATTTTAATAAATCATGAATTATGGTGTAATAAAATATGGGTTGTCATAAGTATACAATTAAAAAACATCATAATCATTTAATGAAATATTCTTATAAGATATATCCACTCAAACATCTATCAACAATATACAATAAGTTGGGGAATCATTTAGATTCCATTATAATTTAATTTAACCATTCCACCCTCATAACTATTCAATTCATTCTGAAATTCTTTCATCCTAACCACACCTAAAAATTATATTTTTATTATCAGATTTCTACCAATCCTATAGGATAAATAATATCAAATAGATAATTTTATTCACCACTTTATATAATTAGAGTATAAAAAGAACCACGGTTCATTTTTCATCTCTTTCCACGCAGAAGTTCCCACATAAAAATATTTGAATTCGATAAATAGTTATTTTCATAATCACCCCTCACACATTTACCTAAATCACTTTGAACATTCATCCTAACTAAGAAAATGACTCAAACCAAAAACCAAAAAAATATTAATCATAGTTTATCCCTCATGATTGAAACAAATTGACAATATTCATCAAGAAAAACATGTATCCTTATATATCAATTATAATAAGTTATACATTTCCAATCGTCTCCATTACTTATAATGACATAATTATTGTCCAAGAACATAACATTCAAACCCCAAGAGAAATACTCAATGCATAGGTTAAGTTTAATTATATAATATATAAAGACCCTAAGGTTGTGTAACCATTCATATAAAATCTCTTAATACACATTTTAATCTAATACTCCCATTAGAATATTGGTTCTCATGCAATCAATCACCATCACACTCTTACTAGTGGAATGGAATTATTAATTGATGCCAAATAAAATGATCATAATCTGGATCATATATCATAACACCTTAATAAAAATCAAGAAATGTGATAATCATTTAATATCATGTTGAAAATTATGACCATACCTTCAATTAACGACATTATGTAGTTCGGTCATATCATATCACCCTCCTGAATGTGCATCTATGTTGCAATACATTAACCTATAAAAAAAATCAATGTCACAAAATATCACTCTTTAGAACTCACAACTTAGTTTCAAAACATAAATCTATGAAGCTTGAATTTAGGATGAAAAACATCACCCTATAGAGCTCGTATAAAGATCACAATAAACAACTCAAAGAACAAATAATCATCGTCTACTATCTTCTATCTAACCATGTAACAAACTCATTATTAAATATACAATATCGTTCCTAACTCCTAATATTCTCTCATATCACATTATCAATATCCTTTATTTCCAATATACAAACCATAAATATCAATGGAATCAATCATCATGAAAATATTATAAGAATTTTGAAATTAAAGATGGTTTATCCATCATAATGAATCTATAATTATAATAAAGAAATCAAAGTGGGAAATGAAAGTGGATCTAAACATCAAATAATGATAAATTTTATATCCCTAGAAATGAAATGAAAATATAAGTCAATGAGTACCCTACAATTAAATAGATATCATGTGGTCACACATCCTTCTCACAGAAGATCCCGATTCAGATAATAAGATCTCATAAACATGAGATACCCATTCTCAACATAACTTAACACTTGGTATGGAAGTGGGTGCAATCCTAATCAATGTAAATTCAAAACGTAAAATATTATTTTCTATATGAATTTAAATAAATTTTCAAAAGAACCCACAAATCTTGACAATTTCATAGAATTACAAGAAAAATATTTAGAAGATATAAACATAATTACCTAATTGTCCATCCCCAAAATAGTTCTCCCATCACAAGAAATCATGGACATATTTTAGGTCTTTACCACTATATGCTGCATCTACTGACCTAACTGTACCTGGTAATAAATTTTCTACTTACTTTTGTTATTCAATAGAAAAAAAATTCATGTGTAGGAATGTGTCGACCAACAAACCCTTTATTGTAATATCATGTCTATTAGACTCAACTTTAATAATGCAAACATTGTTTCTCTATTATTTTCCTAAACCAATTACATAGCCACGTGTGTATAACTATAAAATTCAACATTCAACTCAACCAAATTATTTGATACCACTCAGTAATGACTTGATTCCACTAGAAACCCACCTATATAACATCCCAATATTTTAATATATAATTTTAAATATTTCCACCCTTAACTAATCTATGTGAAAATTTAATTTCAGATATCCAATAATTTATGTAAATATATGTTTCCCCTTATTTATTTTATTAATTGGTGAAATATATAATTTTCATATGAAACTACAGTATAGGTATATACTATAATTAAGTCACATGAACCGCATAATAAATACTATCCCTAGTTCATTTCATCAGCAGAGAGCACTAAATAAGAAGAATACATATAATCTATAAAATTGAAATAATTAAAATGATATAATAAACAAAAAAAATGACATAACAATAATATGAAATTATTTAACTTCATGGTTCTTTAAAATTATTAGTTTTGTAACCAATAATGTAAAAAAGAAAACAAATGGTTGAAAAATTGAATAGAATACTATAAAATATTGGTAAACTTTAAGAAAAAACTAAATTAATTATGATTGAATGAAATATGAAGTATTTGTATGAAATATAAAACCATTATGACTGTAAAAATAAAAAAATATCTACCAGTTTAACACTCAATTATTTTAAAATAACACCTTACTTGATAGTGTATACAACACACCACATAGAGAAAAAATAAACAATGAAAAGTAATTATTTAAATGTGATCGTTATAACCTATAAGTTAAATTTTTTGGTATGAATTATTATAAAAATATTCTGAAAAATATATCTAATGCTTTTATATAATCCAAATTTATTGATTAATTCATAATAAATACATTCTCAATTTTTTAGGAAAGTCATTTTATGGTACAAAGATATGTTCTCTTCAAAAATGTTTTTCTAATGATTTTTATGTATAGATAATATAATTATTTTCTAAAAAAATTAGAATTGGTATTTTATAAAATGTATGAATTTTTTAAAATTATAATAATAAAATTATCTTAGGGTGATATATTTTGATTTTTGTGAAAAGATTGATTTTTCAGTGAATTGTGCAAATATTGATTTATATAAAATTATCATTTCTTTTTAATAAAAATTCATATTATGAATTAAATTGGATTTAAAGTTTAATTAGTCTTATTTAATTATATAGAATTTAATTAATTACATTTTAATCATCATTATACCTAATTTTGGTATAAGTTTATTTTTTGGTTTAAAAATTCATTCTTCTAGAAATAATTTTTCATCATGTTTTGCATGTTTAATTTTAAATTAATTTTCTCCACTTATAGAAATTAAATTTTAAAAAATAATTATATATTTTGAATCATTATTTCCTAATTTGGTAAAAATTTCCCATTTATTTTTATTTAATATGAATAGATACCATAGTAAATATTTATCACATCAACAAGGATAAGTCGGGTGATTAATGTAAAAAATAATGTAATATGTCCTAAAAATGCCCTAAAAACATGTATTTATTTTATTTTATAAGTTTTTTTGACCTTCAGTATCCAATATTCAAAAAACTTGAAATTTATAACCACTTTTCCTTGATTATAACATTTATATTATTTTAAGTAAATATAACATAAAAAATGTCACTCTCTTACTTTTATATTTATAATATTTTTTGATTGGGAAAAAATACTTTATGTTTGATTATAAATTTTAAATTGAAATATAAATAATTTCTTTATCATATTATGTTATTTTTATTTTTTAGTGATGAAATAATTATCTTAAATGTTTATATAACACTAACACACTGCTTATGCAAGTAGTAGAAAATCTATTTAATAATTGTGAAAACTGTTAAATTAATATATTTTTACTAATTTTTAGAGTCCCACTAATTTTATTGATAAAAATAACTGAATATAGAATTTTTAATTTATTATATTTTAATTTATTTTTTTTATCATGTTTTTTTCAATGTCAAATTAAATGAATAATTCTAAAAATGATATTAATAATATTATATAATAATTAATATTTTTTAAAATGATTTAAAACCTCTAAAAAACTTATCACAATTCATTTATATGATATATAGTTTAAAATATCAGCCATGTTCCATTTATATATTCCACGATTCCTTTTATATAAGCTTTCTTAACTCCTTTATTGAAAAAAAACATTGATACCATGGTAATAGAAAAAAGGGTTAATGGGGGCTTAAAACCAGAAGACAAGGATAAAAACATGAAATAAACATCTACAAAATTTTTTATATGAAAACAATTTCGAACATAATCATCATATAATAACATTATATCAATTTGGATCCATTTTTCCCACAAAATTAATTTATATTAACTTAATACTTTATGAAATATCAAGAATGCCCACCCCCTCTCTTATAAAATAGAACTTCTTATCCTCCTTTATTCACACATCAAAGTCCTTTTGTTTCAGCCAATAAATTCCCAAATACCTTCTTAAAATCTCTTCTCATGTTTTAGAGGTCTTAGTTTTATCATAATACCAACATTATAAGGCCTAAGGTGTAAAGAAAACAAGTTTGTTTAAAGATGATGTATAGCTTTAAACTGAATGTTTTAGTTTTATTTATTCTTATAGCTCCTTCAAATATTAGTCAACTAAGATGAAATAATAAAAAAACATCTTACATATAATTATATTTTTTCTATTAATGTAATAACCTATACTCATGTCCTCTTCTATAAAATGGGAAACGGGACCATCATTCATGTGTACTACAGACTACCGCCTCACAAATAGATGAAATGTATTTTCCATTATTGCCTATCACAACTGGTTATAATTATTAATTTAAATCACATATATTATATTAATTACATAATTATAATTATTTAAAGAAAATATATCATCTACTTTCTTACCTTTCCATCCATTGAAAAATGATTACGCCATTCATGTGTTTGTATGGATTACGACCTCCACAAAGCGATGTGATTCATTTTTCATCACCACATCACATGGATGAAATATATAAAGTATTTAAATAGGTAACATTATATTTATAATATAATAATCATTATATAATGATAAAACAATACTTACCTTCTTTCTATCATGGCCATTGAAAAATGGAAACATTACTCATGCATACATATGACCCATCATCCCCATCACAGTAATTTAGTTCATTTTTCATAACCACATTTAATGGTTTGTTTTAAAAGAATAATTAGTTTATAAAAATTATAATTATTTCATGACTATTATTATATATATGACTAAACAATTACATATTTTACTACGGTCAACATAGCGAAGTCATTTTCCACATATATGTTGAATATCATCAAAACACCTGATATGAATGTAAATGAAAAATAATAGAATATAACATGGAAATAAATAAACTATAATTAATAATAAACATGAAAACATTTCTTAATATAGTAAATAATTAACAAAAAAATATTATTTAGGAAGATAAAGAATGTATGTGATGAGTCGAACTCGGGGTAAGGAACACATTAACTTAATACCGCATTTCAAATATTTTAAAGAATTATTTCCTAAATATTTTTAATTAAATGATCATATTCTTAAACTTACATTAAATATGTATTTATATGTACATTAATTAATTAAAAATTAAATTTTTCTCTTTTTAATTTCTTAAAAAAAATTCAAAAGGAATATTTTTATGTCTTTTTTACGGAACATTTTGACTTTCTTTACCATGGTGTGAAAGGAATGTTTTCTCTTACAAATGTAGTATTAATATAATTTCCCACCATCTATAATTTTCATAAATTTGAAGAATCATGTAAATTTTACAAATATTGTTTTCAAATTAAATCATTTCCACAATGTTTTTGGAATTTTTTCATTTTAAAGAGATTTCAAGAGAAAAAGGGTATTTATCCCCATTTTTATGTGAAAAGTTAAAATGTTTTGGTTGTGGGTTAAACAAATCAAGGTTTTCATGATAAAAATATTCAAGAATATTTTTTCCATGATGTGGTACTTGGGAATTATAAATGATAATAGGGGAGAATGATAAATCTTGTATGATGGGTGAGCCTGATACAACTTATAGGGCCCCATTTTAGATCTCAAATGAATTGGATAGACATTCATTGTCTTAAAATAAAATATAGTGGGAGTCAACTAGGTAGGTTTCTCCTATGGATTTAAATATTCTCCAATAATTTCCAACATGATTATAACACAGGTTATGAGTATAATTCTCTATGTTTTGAAAAAAGGTGTTTTATATTGATTTTATGGGTTTTAAAGGATTTATTTGAGGGAAAAAAAGTGTTCTTTCATATAGATGTGAGTTATTTCATAAGTTCAAGGAACACAGTGATACAGATAAAAATTTTATAGGTTTTCAAGTTTTTAAATAGGGTAATATAATTCCTAGTTTTATGTCATGTACAAATATTTTTGGTTTTTATCCCATATTTTTAAATATTTCTCACAAGGTTTACTTTTGTCAAAGAACAAAGAAGAATTTGATTTTAAATCCATGAATTTTCTCCATGGAAAAACAACCACATTTCATTTTAAAAGTTTTATATTGTTTAAAAAATTGATACTGAGTGGATGGTCCAAATTGATAGAGTTTTCCCTAATTCTCTAAAAATAGAAACCTTAATGGTCCTTGGCTATATTAGTGATCCCATATTAAATTTTGATTTTGTATGTTTTGAACGGTTGAAATTAGGCAATGTTTATTGGCATCATTAAAAAAATGTAAATTTTATGTTTTTAAAACTAGATTTGGGTGTGTGTCCGAGCATATTACAGTTGGTATCATAGTAGGAATTAGATAACTTTAGAGATTATGATGTTTTCATGAGAGGTTATATTAAGAGTTAAATATACCATCTAGGGTTTATATGTTTACGGTTATAATAAGTTCAAAGTCATAGAAATCCCCCCTCAGGTTAATGTGGTGGGAGTTTAAGATGATTAAGAATAGTTTTGGAGAAATTTATATAAATACAACACTTGGGTTTAGTATATGTTTTAGTGAACAATTTATTTGAGGAATGATTCTTTTATATTCTCCGGACATAATTTGAAAGTTCTTGATAACCTTTAGGCTTAATATTTTCTCTGATGTTATTCTAAATATGGATAATCAAAATAAAAGGGTTATTACATGTTGGTAATATATGATTTAACATATATTAAACATGGGATTGGAAAGTGATTTGGCGATTATGTCATTAATGTAATTTTTTAAGAATTTCACTATTTTGGGGAAATTATAGGATTAAAGTATATAAAAATACTTTTAGATAAGACATGATTTTTATTTGAGGAATAAATGTGGAATTATATTTTTGAGGCACATATTATTTTAATGTGAATTTTTGGTGATTTAGGATATTTATGTAAATGATTATCATATTTTAGAAATTATATGATTTTGGAATATATATTTCTAGGAATATGAATTTAAGGGTGAATTTTTTTTATTGAAGATAATTGTTAAATTGACCTTACAAGAACATGTGATCAAATTCTTTTGACATTTGGGTTATAAACATAGTCAAGTATGTTTGGAATAATTTTTTATCTAATGATTTAATTTAAACTTTGGGTGTTTTTTTAGGTTTTAGAGATTAATGATGTAGTTCTTCATATAAAGATTTATTTATATTAAATATTATATTTTCTTATGCTAGCTATTTTGGTTTTAATTAACATCTAAATATTTGAGGAATATATTTTTATCCTTTGGTAAATTATATGATCCATTATAAGTTTATTTTAGTGCTCTAAATATGAAAATCCATATTGACAAATCATTTTTTGATGAAAAATATGAGATTGTCGTTAAAATTGATTAAAGAAAGAAATTATACTTGTAAAGTTAGTATATTTCCTTTTTTTTATTAGTATATATGATAAAGGAATTCCTTAACTTTAGGATGAGGATCTTGAAACAAAAAATTTACCTTATTAACATCATTTCCAATGAATCGATGTTCTTTTCTACATCACTTTAGTTTGCATATTTTAGTAATTAACCTTATAATGATAATTAAATTTCTTGTGATTATTGTTCTCGGTCCCTATCCAACATTATTTGGGAATTAATTTTCTATTCCATTTCTTTATTTTGAGATCCCACTAAAGTTTTTAATTGTTAAATCTAGTTATGTGTTATTCTAGATGACCATATTATTTCCCTTTTCCGTTTTTTAAAATGTAGTTTTATTAACACTTTTTACATTGTGGGTTTCCAACAATAGAATTTTTAAAATTTCAAACCCATGATTATCGATCTCAAGTTGAAATTTCAAGTGTGAAATTTATTAAAGGGGGGATAATGTAACACCCCAAGGTTTAAAAAAATAACACTTTGTCCGATAGCGTATACAACATGTCACACCGATCTTAAACAAATAATGAAATACAATTATTTAAAAGTTATCATTATAACATAGTTGTTAAATAGTAAGGTATGAATTATAATGACCAAATTGTGAAATATATGTATTAAGGTTTTATATAATCTATATTTATTGATTAATTCATAATATAAAATTACTCAATTTTCCGTGAAGTCATTTTATACTTCAAAAATAGTTTTTCATCACAAATTATTTTAAAATAATTCTTGTATTCAGATAATGTAATTAATTTATACTAATTTCAGAAATTACATTTTATAAAAATGAAATATTTTTTTAAAATCATTATATCAAAATTATCTTATGGTGAAATTTTGTTATTTTTCTGAAAAATTGATTTTCAATGAATAGTAAATATCTCAATTTTGTAAGATTGTCATTTATTTTCCTTAAAAAGACTCATTATGATTTTAATTGGATTTGGATGTAACCTAAGACTTATTTAACTATATATAATCCAATTAATTAGAATTGAATCATCATTATACATGATTTTGATATATGTTCATTTTTTTTCTTAAAAATACTTTTTTATAAAAAATTCTTTTCATCACATTTTGCGTGATTAATCTTAAAATAATTTATGCCAATTTTATAAATTTAATATTTAAAAATGGATTCCATATTTTGAATCAAGATGTCTAAATTTAGTAAATTGGATAATTAAGGTTAAAAATAATGTGATAAGGCCAAAAAATACCCCTAAAACATGTCTTTGTCTTATTGGATATGTGTATCTAGACCTTGAATGTTTATGATTCAAATATTTGGAAATTTATAGCCACATTCCATTAATTATAATATTTATATTATTTAAGTATACAAAATGAAAAAAATTCCACTCATTTTCTTTCAAAGACTGTAATATTTTATGATAGGAATAAAAAACAATTTATATTCATTTATAAATAGTTATTTGAAATATAATATTTTTATCATGATAATTTATTTTCATTTTTAGTGATGAAATAATTACCTTCAATTTTTACACAATGCTGACACAATGATTGTTCAAGTAGGAGAAAAATCAAATAAATAATTTTAAAAACTATAAAAGTAATACTTTTTGAGTGAGTTTATGTGCCCTAAGAATTTTATAGATAAAAATAACTAATTAAAGAAGCTTAAATGTATTATATTTGAATTAATTTACTATCATTTAATTTTCAAAGTGAAATTAAATGAATAGTTACAAAAAATACATTGATCGTATTTTATAATAAACATTATTTTATTAAATGATTTAAACTTCCTAAAAATATTATATTCAGCCAAGTGAATTTGATATGAATTAAAATATTAATATAATTCTCGAGCCTTCTGTTCCGGACATAGTGCATGAAAATACTATGTATTTTTTTTTATAAAAATATACTGAATAATTACACAATACTAAACACAACTGAGGGTTTTTTACCAGTTTAGGTTCTGGGGGATTAAACAACACCTTACATTTATCAAAGTTGGAAAAAAAATCAAGTGCTTGCTACGCTTTCGTGTGCATTAAATCCAAAAGTGAAGACATCTGAATTTGAACTTCTAAGATACTTATGAAAATCATTTTAAAATAAAGTGTGATCATTCAATTTCCCAATAAATGGGGTTTTGAAAATCATTGAGATACATTTTAAAATATCTTTATTTGAAAATAGTTTTTGAGAAATGATTTCAAAATTTCTATAGTTAATACCATAAAAATGATTTTTAAAATATCTTTGTTCGTCGGAGTAGTTTACTCAAGAGGGGAGGGGTTAATTGAGTAAGTATAAAAATTTATGTTCTAAAAATATTATTTTAAAGGAAATGTTTTTCCCCAAAAATAGATACATCCCAGTTAATCAAGTTTATACTGTTATAAGAGTTTGACTATTTAAACAACTTCTTAGAAGATTGATTAATTCTCATTAATCTTAATATATATTATTAATATTACTTTTGAAATTATCCTACTAAGACAAATCAGTTATAACTTCTTTCCAAGACTAACTATGAACGTGAAATTAGAGTTTTCTGGATTATGCAATAAAGAAGTAAAACAGAGAAGACTAAATTTAAATAGCACAGTGGATATGAAACAATTGGTTCAGACTCAAGGCGAGACCTAATCCACTCCACTTGGTGATCACCTACCACCAAGAAGTTTATATAAATAAACATTTATCCACACCCTAGATCGTGGTTAAAAACAATACACAGACTGTCCAGGTCACACAGGTACCTCTTCCGCAGTTTTCGTGGGTAAACAGAAACAATAATCAGGCCACACATGGACCTCTTCCATAGTTGTTGTGGGTAAATAGAAATAGAGAGTTTTGTGAAAGGATTCAGAAATCCTTCAGTTTAGCACATGAGTCAGAGTGTGTATGGAATATATAGAGCATACACACTGCTCAAAAGTAAGTAAAGGAATCACTGAGAGAGAGTAGATAAGACTTTAGAATGCTCTAGTGATTTGAAGTGCAGATCTGGACTCCTTTGATTTAGCAGAAATGCTTCTAAGTCCTTCTCTGGTTCTTGTCATGAAAAATAGAGGGTCGTGATTCAGCTTGTGTTCTCCATGAGCTTTTACAATGTGAAGATGTTCTATGGATTCCAGTGTACTTCGTATGTTCTTCAGTAGAGTCAGGTTGCATGCATGTGAAAATTCTTTCTTTGACATTCTTGCAAAGTGTTCTTCGTGGTCGTGCTCACAGGCTTGTTTCTATTTCAGTATCATGCAATGTGGTTGTTGGGCACTCTCCACTCTTTATCTTTGAATGCATGTGTTTTAGCCGACAGGTTCCATGTGTTTCGTTCCTCGTACTATGTATATAGAGAAACATTAATTATTTCAATGCATTAAAGGCATAAAATATGACCGTTAAGAATTAAATTTAAAGATGACAAAATAGTTTAAGAAATAGTGTCACAATAAGTTGAGAAAATGGTGTCTCCTTCATGGTGTCTGAGTGTCATGGTTTGAGTGTCACGGTGTCTTGTTCACGGTATCTAATCTTCACGGTGTCAGGCTAACTATGTCTGGCTTCACGGTGTTCGGCTTATGGTGTCTGGATAACTGTGTCTGGCTTCACGGTGTCAGGCTTACGGTGTTAGGCTAACTGGGTCTTTCTCACGGTGTCTTGCTCACGATGTCTTGCTCATGGTGTCTTGATCACGGTGTCATGCTCATAGTGTCTTGATCACGATGTCTTGGTCACTGTGTCTTGTACTTAGGTAAATAAGTGTATTCAGAATTAAACAGTAATATGCATGAAATGGATTGAGCTTAACCAATATAAAGCATGAGTGAATTTGAAATATAAATACACATGATTGGATATAATTTATAGTAGTTAACTAGGTTGAATGGGATTTGTGATTATTAAAGATATTTGGAATCATTAATGAGACTTGTGATAATTAATGATATTTGTGATCATTAAAACATGATTAATACATGAGGAGTGCAACAATATCCCCCTTTTTGATGATCACAAATCATGCACAGTTAATGTGTAAATTAGATGGAACTATAGAGAAAATAACAATATATATATATAACGTATTTCTCCCCCTTTTGGGATTATCAAAAAGTGGAAATAAGAGAGGGTAAATAGTGCGCATTGCATTAAGAGTAAACAGTTCAGTTCGAAACAAAGAGAGATACAAAAATAATGACATCCCCATCAAAATTTAGTAAGCAATGGTCTTATTCATGGAGTGGCCTTTTCTTTTCCTTTATCAGCAGCAGAAGAGGATTCCATAGGGGCAGTGGCTGAGGTGGAAGAAGGTTGAGATGTGGTGGAGAGAGAGGGTAAAGGGAGACCTTCAAAGACTGAGGGAGCCAATGTAGGAGCAGTGGGAGATCATGGCAGTTGCTCGTCAAGAATGATAGGCCTGATCTGACTAAGAGCTTGGACAATAGACATGGTAGCTAAGGGTAAGGTAGAGGTAAATGTAGGTAGTCCTGGTCTGAGAGAAGCAGCCGCTGGAGCAATAATTGTTGTACTCTAGACATGGAGATATGGTCTCAGAAGTTTGATGAAGTCTGAAATGATTTCTCCACCATATTTCATGTCCTTTTCAAAGTCATCATTGTTTTCCATGAACTTTTCCAAAAATCTGGTAAACTCAGTTAGCTTCTAGACATAGTTTTTGAAGGATTGGGTTACCAGAGGAAATATCATATTCTCTACAAGGTATTTCAAGTGATTGGTTATATCAGTCTTGGAAAAAATCTGGTTGAAGAAGAAATACACTTTCTTAGAAATCTCATGTTGGGCATCATTGGAAATATTTGAATGAATTTGCACAAGATCAAGAACTCTATCATTATTCTTGATAACATTATAGAAATAAGTCATATTGAATCGACTTAAAGTAGTCTGAAGCTCTTCTTGGACTATAGATCTGAGCAAAGAACTGTCCAAGGAAGGTGTAGAGGATTCTACAGAGGGATGAGAAGCTTTGACGGCTGTTGTTAGAGACTTCAACTTATTCAATACCTTTTTAAGACAACAAGTGTACTCATCAATGAGAATATTGTGGTTCACCACAAGATCTCTCATTTCATTCAACAACTGTTTGGGCCTTTCTGTAATCTTTTCATCAAAGCATAACATGTAAGGTTGAATCTGAGACACAACATCTCGAGAGATTTGAGGAACAGTGTATTCTAGAGAGGCAGCAATAGGTTCTAATCTAGAATGTAGCTCTTTCTGTATATCTTCAACCATGCTTCTCAAGGTTGAGACTTCATTACTCTGAAACTTTTTTTTAACTTGAACTTCTTGAATTTCATGGACCATTTTAGGTTGGATCTTCCAGATAATTTTCCCCAAAATCAGTGAGTCGTCTCTCTCACTTAGATTTGTTACAGGTCGAGGTTGGTAGTTCAAAAGCTTCTCAACTATGGCTATGAGAGTGTCTCTATATTCCTTCAAATATTCCTTATTGACAAAGGACATCTCTTCCGGTAGAGGTTTAGGTGCAGGAATTGGTACAGGGGAAGGTTTAGGTTCTGTTTCCTTTTCAGGGGTAGATATAGAAACTAACTTCTACTTAAACAGTGAGGAGAGATCAAGCCCAGTTGTAGTGATCTGTTGAGACTCACTCACAACATAAAAGCTAGGTAATTTGTACTGAGTGTCCACAGGACTATAATTAGCCGGATGTGATGCTTCATCAGTCTCAAGATTTTGGGTTTCCTCCCCCTCAACAGATGCTTCCTTTTCAGGATTCAGAGGCTCAAGAGCTTGGTCTAAATCCATAGTTTCATCTCTAAGTTCCTCAATCATCTCTTTTCTATCCAAATGAAAGGCTATATCCATCCTCTCTTTAGTAGAGGGTATTATTTCAGGAAAAGGTTGTTCTTCATAGAGTTCTTCTATATTTTATGCTTCCCTAACAGGGAGTTATTCTAGATTTACTTCTTCCATAACAGGGAGTTCTTCTAGATTTACTTCTTGTACACCAGGTAGTTCTTCTAAAATAGGCTCTTCCATGGCTTGCTGCTCAGGTTCTGTCACACCTGATTATTTTCCAGCCTCGGGTTGGATTTCCAAATTGACAACATTTATAGGGGTAGGAACTTCTTCTTCAAGAACAATATGAGGAACAATAGTCATTTCTTCCTCAACAAGAACTTCTTCCCTATGAGGTACTTCAGCCTCTTCTTCTTCTCCTTCTAAATACTCACCAAGTTCATCCGGTTCCAAACTAGGATCAGAAATGTCTTTCGGCCTTGATGGATAATCCACATGATTAAACTTCTCATAAATCTTATCGTTGTCTTCCACCCACTCCTTTTTCCAAGGGTTTCAATTTATCTTAATTCTTCTCATGGTGGATTTAGAGGGACAATGCTCACAGTCCATAAGCACTTCTTCATTGGGTCCAACTACTCCTTTGAAAACAAGCATGGCTGAAATTATCCAAGAGTATAACAGAGAGGTGGATTTGGATATAACCTTGATCAATTCACACATATGGTGAATGATGTACTTGCACAGGTTGATTTTGTATCCATTCTTCATAAGATGAATGAGAAATACATCTTGATACTTTAATATAGCAAAGTAACCTTTCCTTGGGCTAACCTAATTTTGAATAAACTCAAACAACATCCTTGTTTCCCCATCAAGATCAGAAGCTATGGCCCTTCTCTTGGTTCCATTCCCGGTTAGGGTTTTCAGAGCATCTTCAAGGTCAAAAAAAATCAGTTGTAGGTGGGGGTTCCCCCTGATAATCATCACAA
This sequence comes from Viscum album, assembly GCA_963277665.1. Classification (NCBI taxonomy): domain Eukaryota; kingdom Viridiplantae; phylum Streptophyta; class Magnoliopsida; order Santalales; family Viscaceae; genus Viscum; species Viscum album. Next base: position 726,676,158 of record OY728158.1, on the reverse strand, counting down.
ATTCCTTCATGAGGTATCCTAATTCATGGAACCCATAACCTCAATGAGAAAGAGAATATTTTTCCATTAATCCATCTTCTCACAACATATCATTCACCAGAGTCAAAAGAAAACTGTTCATACTGGTAGAAGTGAGCAACTAACCTCGGATAAATGGGTCTATTCTCCTTTGAGAACCATTCTAACCAGCATTGTTCTTTTAACACTTTTAGTAATATAGATTTTCTAGACAAGAGCCATTCGGGGCAAATTTATTTTTCAGGAACAACAGTTCAATTTACCAGGTTTGGATTCAAAGGTCCTTCAAGTGTCAACTTTGGTGCTATCTTTTTCTTCTTCAGGCGGCACTTCTTAGTTGTGGAAGATGATGGTCGCTTCATTCTTGGAATCCATTGATGGTCAAGAGAGAGAGAAAGGGTTTCAAGGTTGAGAGGGTTCAAAACGAGTGATTAGAAGCAATTCCAGGTGAAGAACCGAGTGAAACTCTTTGTTTTATCATTTGGGAATTTCAAACGTCACAAAAATAAAAACGCGGGAAAGTAAAATAGTTTAAATAAAAATTACCGCGATATGGGTTTAAAGAAAATCATAAATAATTTTCACGGTGAGATAGTGAAGGGTTGTTACGGTGAGAGAGTGATCAGTCATCATGATGAGATAGTAAATGGTCATTATGGTGAGACAACAAGTGATCATCATGGTGAGACAGTGAGTGAACTTTTCAGTGTGCGTTACGGTGAGACAGTAAATGTCAGACCGTGAGAAAAAAGTGCTAACAGTGAGTCTGTAAACATGAGATACAGTAACTTAGATACTGTAATCATGAAACAGTAAAGTAAAACATAGTAAAATATTGAACAGTAAGACAAGTAAGATATCTATTTGATATTTATCATGCCAATGTCATGTATGATGTAGTCTAGTCTCTCAGAATTTAATGTTTTTGTGAATATATAAGCAAGTTGATATTCATTACCAATGAATTCCAATGTAATATCACCTTTTTGATAATGATCTCTCAAAAAGTGATGTCTTACATCAATATGTTTTGTCCTAGAATATGAAACATGATTTTTTTGAGATGTTAATAGCACTTGTGTTGTCACAATTTATTGGTAAATTTCTGAATTGATATCCAAAATCTAGTAATGTGTGTTTCATCCACAAAATTTGTGCACAAAAATTTCCAGCAGCTATGTCTTCAGCTTCTGCCGTAGATAATGCAACAGAATTTTGTTTCTTACAACACCATGATACTAGTGACTTGCCTAAAAGGTGACATGTTCCAGAGGTGCTCTTTCTATCTAACTTATAGACACTGAAGTCATCATAAGAATAACTAACTAGTTCAAATTATTGTCCTTTAGGATAGAACAGTCCTAGATTGGGTGTATGCTTGAGGTATTTGAAAATTCACTTTACAGAATTTAAATGAGATTATTTAGGATTTGATTGAAAACAAGAACACATACACACACTAAATATAATGTCCGAATGGCTAGCAGTTAAGTAGAGTAAACTTCCAATCATACCTCTATAAGAGGTTTGATTAACAGATTTTCCATCTTCATTAAGAACCAACTTACAGGTGGTACTCATGGAAGTGTCACTACATTTAGTGCTATCCAATCCAAAATGTTTTATAAGATCTCTAGTGTATTTAATTTGATTTAAATCAATTCCTTCATTATTTTGAAAGATTTGAAAACCATGAAAGAATTTTAGTTCACCCATTAATCTCATTTCAAATTTGTTTTGCATCATTTTAGAAAAATCAATACATAATTATTTTTTGAAGATCCAAAAATAATATCACGTACATAGATTTGAACAACTAAAATATCATTAGAAATTAGTTTTATAAAGAGGTTAGGATCAACTATTCCTTTTGTAAAACCTCTGGAAATAAGAAAAGTACTTAATATTTCATTACAAGCTCTTGGAGCATGTTTTAAACCATATAAAGATTTTGATAGTTTGAAAATATGATTGGAAAATGAGGATTTGTAAATCCAGGGGGTTGTTCAACAAATACATCCTCAGCTATATACCCATTTAAGAATGCACTCTTAACATCCATTTGATATAGTTTGAAATTTAGATGAGCAGTATAGGCAAGTAAGATTATAATGGATTCATTTATAGATACTAGAGAAAAGGTATCATCATAGTCAATTCCTTATTCTTGACTATAGCCTTGTGCAACTAATCTAGTCTTGTTCCTAACTATATTTCCAGCTTCATCTACCTTATTTCTAAACACCCATTTTGTGTCTATGATGAAAGTGTCCTTGGGTATTTCAAAAATTTTCCAAACTTGGTTTCTTTTAAACTGATTAAGTTCTTCTGGCATGGACATTACCCAAAATTCATCATTGATGGAATCATCAATGTTTTTAGGTTCAAGTTGTGACAAGAAGGCTTGATGTTCAACCTGGTTTCTAAGAGAAGCTCTAGTTTGTGTTCCTTTCTATAAGTATCCTAAAACAAGATCTAAGGGATGGTTTTTAAGGGTTATAACCTTTCTAGAAAAAGAGGGACTAGTGATTTTATGTTCATCAATAGATTCCGGTTCATTATGACTCGATTGAAGAGAATTTCTAGAATTGGAAGTTTTCACAGATTCTTTCACAGAGGAATTTGAGGATTTTGAGTTGAGGTTCAAATGTTATACATCATCCTCCAAATTTTCTGGGATGGTTCTAGGCTCATGTGGATCTATTTCATCAAACTTGATATAAACAGATTCTTCCACACATTTAGTTCTTTCATTGACTACTATATAAGCTTTACTTAATATTGTGTAACCTAGGAAAATTCCTTCATCACTTTTGGATGAAAATTTGTCAAGATTATCCTTAGTGTTGAGAATAAAGACATTGCAAACAAAAAATCTAAAATAATTAACCTTAGGATTCCTATTGTTCCAGAGTTCATATGGGGTCTTTTTGAGAATTGGTCTAACCAAGATTCTATTGATTATGTAGCATGCTGTATTAACAGCTTCATCCCAAAAGAAAATAGGTAAGTCATATTCACTAAGCATTATTCTATCAATTTCATGCAAGGTTCTGTTTCTTCTTTCTACAACACCATTTTGTTGAGGTGTTCTAGGGGTAGAGAAATTGTGACTATAACCATTTTGTGATCAAAAGGATTCAAACTCTTTATTTTCAAACTCACAGCCATGATCACTTCTTAAAGATTTAATTTTAAGGCCACTAAGGTTTTCAACAGACTTGGCATACATAGTAAAATAAGAGCAGACTTAACTTTTGTGAGCCGTGAAGAAGGTCCTGGTATATCTAAAAAAATCATATACTATAACATAAACATAGTGCTTCCCATTTAAACTAGAAACTCTAGATGGTCCAAAAAAAATCCATGTGAACCAATTCAAGAAGTTGAGAAGTATAAACTTCTTTCTTTGATTTGAAATAGATTTTGTGTTGTTTTCCCTTTTGACAAGGATTACACACTTTGTCATTTGGAAACTCAAGTTTGGGTAAGCCTTTAACTAGGCCTTTTCTATTTAGATTTATAAGGTAGTGAACATTACAGTGTCCTAGTCTCCTATGTTGGAGCCAAGATTCATTATGAAATAAAATTAAGCATGAAGCATTTTGAGAGGCTATGAAATCTAAATTAACAGAATAAATGTTCTCATTCCTTAATGCATAAAATAATAATTCATCTTTATAATTAAAGAAATTACAGGAATCATTTTCAAATTTAACATGATATCCATCATCACATAATTGTGAGATACTAATCAGATTATATTTTAAGCCATTTACAAATAGTACTTTAGAAATTAAATTCGAATCAAAGTTACCAATCTTGCCTAAGCCAATGATCTTCCCTTTAGCATTGTCACCAAACGTGACATGTCCTCTATCTACTTTTATTATATTCTTGAATCATGAATAGTCTCCGGTCATGTGCCTTGAACATCAACTGTCCAAATACCATAGATTCTTGCAGGAGCTCTTTAAGAAGATTCCCTATAACATGATCAAGTAAAGATAGATTTTGGAACCCATGCTTGTTTGGGTCTAGTAACATTAGTAATAAGTGATTTTGGAACCCATATTTGTCTCATAGGTTTCCTATAATTATTATGTAATGTGTTTGAAAAATAGACTATATTTGGTCCAAAAAAACTTGAAATAGTATTGTATTGATGGGAAATTTGTTTTCCTCACATTTGGTTAAGGGTACTTTTCCCATTAACAAACTTTTCTATGTCACTTTTTAATTGATCATTAGAAATTTTCAATTCATTGTTTTCTTTGAGAAATTGAGCATTTTTCTCCTTTTCGGTAGTAATTTCAGATTTAACATTTGTAGTGAGAGCATGTTGTTTCTTCCATGATTTATATTTATCTTTTAATTAATTTCATGTCTCTTCAAGCATGTTGCAGTATTCAAAAATTTATTTATTAGTCATATATTCAGAGTCACTTTCCTTTTCAGAATAGTATGAATTATGTACATAAGAGTTCAGTGTTACCTCATATGTGTTTTTCATAAAACACATATTGGATTTGTTAGCTTGTTCATCATGTAATGTCTCTGAGTTGCTTGAACTATACTCAGAGGCACTCCATGTTTATTTCACTGCCTTTTTGTACTTTTTTTTCTTATCATCATACTTCTTCTTATATTTGAGCTTTGGAGAGTCAACCGTTACATTTTCTTTGAATTTACATTCATATCATACAATTTTATCAGTTTTTTCACTTCTTTTCCAGTCTGTCTTCTAGTTTCCTTTTTGATCATACTTTCCCTTGAAGTTAGGCTTTCTAAAAATGTTCTTCATTTTGTAAAATCATTTGAATCTTATGGCCAGTTGAGCCATCTCCTCATCACTGTCAGGTGATGATTGTTCATTGGTGGAACTTTCTACAGGAGCTTCCAATTTCCCTTTGTCTTTGTGCTTCAAGAAGGTGGTCTTGAATGCTATAGATTTCCTCTTTGATTAAACCTCCTCTTCTTTATTTACTTTCAAATCTTCCTCATTCATCATTAGTTTCCCAATGAGTTCTTTTGCAGGTAGCTTTCTGATGTCACACGATTCTGTAATTGAGACAGAGGTTCCCCTCTATCTTTCAGGTAAACACCTAAGAATTCTCATGATCTGTTCTTTGGCAGTGACTTCTCTTCCAAGAGAAATCATTGTGTTGGCAATCTCATTGAACCTAAGATACATGTCAGAAATAGACTCATCAAGTTTCGTCTTGAAATTATAATATTTTATAGTATAAGTATTATGTCTCATTTCCTTTACACTAGATGTGCCTTCATGTGAGATAGACAAGGTATCCCAAATTTCATGGGCACTTTTACAAGAAAAAATCCTATTAAATTATTCATATCCTAAGGAATAGTATAGAGCATTCATAGCTTTGTAATTGTTATTGTAAGAATGTTTGGTAGGTTTATCCCATGTAATTCTATCAGTCATAAGAAGTTTGTATTCATCTATAATTGATGACAAAAGTTCAAAGCTCATACTCTCTAGATGCATTTTCATTTTAATTTTCCATTGAGTATAGTTGGTTCCATTAAAGAATGGTTGTATATTGGTTGCAGCACCTACCAATCTATTATCCATACTAACAAATTACTTTAAAACAGCTAGAAATTTAGAATTAACAAAAATTTATATATCTTTAAAGTACAACTACAACCACAGTTGAGTAAGATTACGTAGAGTTTTAATAATGTTCCCTCTGATACCAAATGTTGGTCGGAGTAGTTTACTCAAGAGGGGAAGGGTGAATTGAGTAACTATAAAAAAAAATTATGAAAATATTATTTTAAAGGAAATGGTTTTCCCCAAAAGTAGATATAGCCCAGTTAATCAAGGTTATACTATTATAAGAGTTTGACTGTTTAAACAACTTCTTAGAAGATTGATTAATTCTCAGTAATCTTAATATGTATTATTAATATTACTTTTGATGTTATCATACTAAGACAAATCGGTTATAACTTCTTTCCAAGACTAACTATCATAGTGGAATTAGAGTTTTTTGGATTATGAAATAAAGAAGTAAAATAGAGAAGACTAAATTTAAATAGCATAGCGGATATGAAACAAGTGGTTCAGTCTCAAGATGAGACCTAATCCACTCTACTTGGTGATCACCTGCCACCAAGCAGTTTATATAAATAAACTTTGATCCACACCCTGGATCGGGGTTAACAACAGTACACAGACTGTCTAGGTTACACAGGGACCTATTCCATTGTTTTCATGGGTAAACAAATACCATAATCAAGCCACACAAGGACCTCTTCCACATTTGCCTTGGGTAAATAGAAATAGAGAGTTTGGTGTAAGTATTTATAAATCTTTCAATTTAGCATGGGAATTAGTGTGTGTATGGAATATACAGAGTATACACACTACTAAAAATTATGTAAAAGAATCACTGATAGAGAGTATATATGAGTTTATAATGCTCTATTGATTTTAAGTGCAGCTCTAGAATCCTTTGATTTAGCATAAATGCTTCTGAGTCCTTCTCTGGTTTTTGTCTTGAAAAACAGAGGGGCGTGATTCAGCTTGTGTTCTCTACAAGCTTTGACAATGTGAAGATGTTGTCTGGATTCTAGTCTACATTGTATTTACTTCAGCAGAGTCGGATTGCATGCATGTGAAAATTCATTCTTTAAAAATCTTGCAAAGTGTTCTTAGTGGTCGTGCTCACAGGTTTTTTTCCCGTTCAATATCGCGCACTGTGGTTGTTGGGAACTCTCCACTCTTTATCTTCGAATGCGTGTGTATTTGCCGATAGGTTCCATGTGTTTCGTTCCTCCTACCTCATACTATGTCTACAAAGAAACATTAATTATGTATGTGCATTAAAGGCATCAAATATGACCATTAAGAATTAAATTTAAAGAGACAAAATAGTATAAGAAACGGTGTCACAGTAAGTTGAGAAAACGTTGTATCCTTCACAGTGTCTGAGTGTCACAGTTTCTTGTTCATGGTGTCTGATCTTCACGGTGTCTGGCTAACTGTGTCTGGCTTCACGGTGTCAGGCTTACAGTGTCTGGCTAACTGTGTCTGGCTTCACGGTGTTTGGCTTACGGTGTCTGGCTAACTGTGTCTTGCTCATGGTGTCTTTCTCACGTTGTCTTGCTCACAGTTTCTTGCTCACGGTGTCTTTCTCATGGTGTCTTGCTCACGGTGTCTTGCTCACGGAGTCTTTTACTTAGGTAAATAAATGTATTCTGACTTAAACGGTAATATGCATGAAATTGATTGAACGTAACCATTATAAAGCATGAGTGAACTTGAAACATAAATAAACATGATTGGATATAATTTATAGGAGTTAACTAGGTTGAATGAGATTTGTGATTATTAAAGAGATTTGGGATCATTAATGAGACTTGTGATAATTAATGAGATTTGTGATCATTAAAACATGATTAATACATGAGGAGTCCAACAATCTTTGAAAATAATATTGAAATTATTTATGTATTGTAAATACTTCCACAGTTTGAAAATACTTTCACACAAATTACTTTAAAAATAATCCAGTGATATTTCTGGAAAACTTATATGATTTCTTTTGAAAAAAAACATTTTTGGAAACTTGAAACATTGAATGTTATCTTATGCCTAACCACTTATTGAGGTATTGGGTTCACCCCCCCCCCCCCCAATTCCCAACCATATTTACAACATTCAAGTACTATATTTTATAAAAATCATTTTTAAGCTTTCTTTACATATATATATAGTATAACTAGAGTTTTAAATATATATATATATATATCTGTTTGTGTGTGTAATCATACATGAAAAAAACATGTTCAATTTTAATTACATATAATTAGATAAATACTAATATTTATTGGAAATTACATATTTTACTCGGTATAACCAAATATCATGGTACATAAATTTTTCATAACCACATGGAAGATTAATTATTATTCATGTATATAAAATTTATTTCTTCATTCTATAAAAATCCATTTTTTTAAAGTTTATTCACTAATTATGAGCTTATGTATATACATATGTAAGAATGTATGAAGTGACATGAAAAATCATTAAAATATGGCCATAATCGTGATAAGAGTATGGCATGCATGTAGATCAATTATTTAAATTGACTTAATTTCATGAATAATCATTCGCTATATATTTTTGAGTATGTAATTTAACAAAAAAAGTTATTATAATTCAAATGAAACAAAATTCGATTATCTGTCTATTATATGTAAAAAATACCTTATTAATTTTAGAATTGGGAATATTAAAATTGAAAAAATAGATAAAATGTATCCTTAAAATATAATTATTCAAAATTATCCTTATTAAATAAGTTTGAAATTAAACAATAAACCTCATATCCAAAACCATAAAATAAATATCATAAGTTTTGAAATAATTAAACAAGTTATACCAAAAAATCAACTTTGAAAATGAAAAATCATAATTGTTTGAAAAATAATTGACTCCCTTAGAAAAAACTACATAAACTGTGAAGAACTTTGTTGTGTAATGGAGAAAAAATCCATCAACGTCGTATTTGAACAATAAGAAATATTATATGAAATAAATAATCCATTATATGAATTAAAAATCATAATCTTGAAATAGTGAAAACTATCCCATATAGAAATAATATTTCAAAATATAAAATGAATGAAACGAAATATTTCACTCAAAAAATTTATTGTTGCGCACTCCATAAATTTGAAGAAAACTATTTTTCAATGATTTTGATACCTGATCCAGAAAAACACAAGGGCTACAACCCTCTACTATACACAAGGAAGACTCTCCTGACTGATTCTCCACACACTCAGTGCCGCAAAAGAAAAGGGTGAAAGGCTTTTATTTTTAAACGAAATATCTATAATTATGTTATTATACTAATAGTATAGAGGTTTGAAAATTTGAGGAGATTAGTAGACCAATGTATGATAATAGATATTTAGAAATTGAAAGATAACAAAGAAAATAAAATATATTTGAAGAAACATTTATCTATTCACAAACTTGTTTGTATCAAATGAAAAACTATAAATAGATTGAATCGATTTGATGTAAAGTAAAAATAAGAGAAACGGTTTTGGGATAAGATTCATACTGATTTTTTTCAAAATTCAATAACTCCAGCAAAAATCATTGACAACCGATATACAAAAACTTTGTAATATTAATTCATCTAAAATCATGAAAAATCAAGCTGATATCATTTTGAAGAAAAAATTGAATGAAAAATAAACACGCCACTGGATCGAACGAAAGAAATCTGTCTAATGAATACAAAAAACATTAAATATATGGTTCAAATCCAAACAAAAACTTATCTAATGCAACAAATTAACCTTAAAAAAATAGTCAGACAATGACAGACGTCATTCGACAGATAAAAACAGGAGAATAGGATAAGCAAAGAAATTAATACATTAATAATAGATAAGATTCAGATATCAAATATTAAATAAACTAATCCTTCTTGCAGATCTGAAAATCGACACTCAACACCAATCTAACCCGATAAGATCGAAAGACCACAACTAAAATCATCCAACTTAGTTCATCTCTCCCCACCTCAGAAATTTGATCCGATGTGTGATAGCTGTCAGAATCGAAACCAAATCTAGATCAAAATCGTTCCTAACCTTGAAAAAACCTACACCACCATTCTGGGTCTTCCTCAGACTCATCTCCTACAAAATTGTCTGAAGAAACCCTTGACTCACAAAGACGCAGTGCCTCTTAGCTTCGACCTCGATGAAGCCCTCATGTCGGATTCACACTTTCCCTCTCTCCATGCTCGACTTCGCTTGACACTCTCTGTTCTGAACAAACCCGACCTCGGCTCATGAAGATAAACCTCACAAACCCTCAAACCTGTTGAAATGATTTTATTTATTTATTTATTTTAAATATTTTTTTTGTTTTTTTATTATTTATTTAATAAAAAATATTTAAATTTATTTAAATTTATTTATATATATAAACAGAACAATATTTTTTTGTTTTTTATATCAATTTCATTGGTTTTATTTTAATTTTTTATCTTTATAATTATTTGTAAAATTTAATTCAAAAGTTGATAAATTAATAATTAACATTGTTTTTATTATTTTTAATGAAAAATGTTTATTATTTCTATTTTTTAATGTAATATGAGTACTGATAATAGTTTTATAATTTATTCGGATAAAAATTTAACTTTAAATAGTAAAATATTATTTTGAATAATTTTTTTTATAAAAGTGTCATTTATAAAATATTAATTTATTACCAAATCATATTATTTTTAAATAATAAATATTTTATTTTCTAATCTTGAAAAAAATAAAAGTACATTAATGTTTTAGTTATTGAAAATTGTACTTCAAAAATTAACAATTAATTTAATAATATTTATATGTTATTTTATATACAGTGTTTAAAAATCATTCTAAAAATTATTATATTAAAAAAATTATATAATCACACCATGTATTTATATATATTCATATTTCAAAAAAACAACCTTTGAAAAAATAGTATTTAATTAAAAATTATTTAATAAAGAATAATAAATTAATATTTATTTAAAAATTTGATTTATTTAATTAATAAAACCATTAATAAAATAAATAATTCTTTTATTTAAAACTCGAGACGTTACATTCTCCCCCCTCCCCCCTTAAATTAATGCACCCTTGTAATTTGTGTGTCAAACCTAAGAAAATTATGAATTTTCATCTTCAGAATAAAAGAATGTCTAAGGGGAAGTAACTAACTAAAGAATATTTTAACGTATAGATTTTTTTCTTCAACAGAAAATATCTATTCTCCAATGTTTTCTAGACCATTCCTCTGATACCAGTTATAACATCCCGATCCCACTCTTCAAGACTCACTGCTTGAAAATACTATGTAATTTTTTTATAAAAAGAAACTGGACAATTATGCAAAACTAAATCGAAACAAGGAACTTTTACCAGTCTAGGTTCTTGATGATTATAAAACTCCTTATATTTATTAAATTTAGAAAAAAAAACTCAAGTTCCTACTACACTTCCACACGTGTTAACTCCAAAAGTGATGAAATCAGAATTTGAACTTCTAATATACCTATAAAAAATCATTTTAAAACAAAGGGTGATCATTTAAATTCCAATTAAAGGGGTTTTTGAAAATCGTAGAGATTCATTTTAAAAAATATTTCTTTGAAAATAGTCTATGAGAAATGATTTAAAAATTTCGTTAGTTAATACCATAAAATTTTTTCTGAAATATATTTGAAAATAATATTGAAATTATTTATGTATTGAAAATAATTTACTATTTTGAAAATAGTTTCAATAAAATTTATTTAAAAATAATCTGGTGATATTACACATGTTTTTGAAAACAAAAACATTTTGGCAACTTGAAAACATAAAGTAAATCTTAGACCTACCCACTTATTGAGGTATTGGGTTTATCCCCCTAATTCCCTACCATATTTACGACGTTCAAGTGCCGTCTTTTATAAAAATAATTTTTAAGCTTTCTTTAAATATATATACAGTTTCACTAGAGTTTTAAATATATATATATGTGTGTGTGTGTATAAAATCATACATGAAATATACATGTTCAATTTTATTTATATATAATTATATAAATACTAATATTCATTTGAAATTACATGTTTGACTTGGAACGACCAAATCTCACGATACATAAATTTTGCATAACCATGTAGAAGATTAATTATTATGCACGTACTTGGAATTTCTTTCTTAATTCCACAAAAATCCATTTTTTAATTTTATTCACAACTCATGAGAATATGTATATACATATATAAGAATATGAATCTATGAAGTTCCATCAAAAATCAAAGATATATTTCTATAATTGTTATATAAATACGACATTCATGTAGATCAATTATTTAAATTAATATAATTCCATGATTAATCATTCACTATATATTTTTGAATAAATAATTATAATTCAAATGAAACATAATTAGATTATCTATCTCTTATATGTAAATAAAATCCCTTACCCGTTTTAGATTTTTGAATCTAAAAATTTTAAAAAAAATTGATAAAATATTTCCATTACATGTAATTATTCAAAATTATCCTCATTTAATATGTTTTAAAATAAATAATAAAACTCATATCCAAAACCATAAAATAATTCTCATAAGTTTTTGAAATAATTAAACAATATATACAATAAGATCAACATTGAAAATGAATACAGATAATTATTTTAAAAATAATTGACTCCCTTAGAAAAAATTAAATAAATTGTGATGAACTTTGATGAGTAATATAGAAAACATAAATCAACATCATCTTTGAATAATAATAAATCATATATGTAATATGTAATCCCTTATATGAATTAAAAAACATAATTTTGAAAAGTGAAAACTATCCCTTACATAAATTAGATTTCAATACAAACAAATGCATGAAACAAAATATTTCTCCCTTTAATTTATTTGTTGTCTACTCCATCACTTAGAAGAAAACTGTTTTAAAATGAATTTGATACCTGATCTAGAAAAACACAAGGGATACGACCCTATACTTTACACAAGCAAGACTCGCCTCACTGCTTTGCGACACACTCAGTGCCGTAAAAGAAAAGGGTGCAAGGTGCTTATTAATAAATTCAATATCTATCATTATATTATTATACTAACACTATGGAGGTTTAAAAACCTGAGGAGATTGGTAGAATAAAGTATCATAAGAGATATTCAAAAATTGGTAGATAATGAAGAAAATACAACGTATCTGAATAAAGATTAATCTATTTACAATCATGTCTATATAAAAAAATATATTGAATCAATTTGTTGCACAAGAAAAATAAGAGATGTCATTTTGGGATAATATTCATACTCATTTTTTTCAAAACAGAATAACTCTAGTAAAAACCATTGAAAATTGATATACAAAAACGCTGGAAAATTATTTCATTCAGAATTAAAACAAATCCACCTGACATCATTTCGAATAATAAATTGAAAGAAAAATTAACAGGTCCCTTGATCGAACCAAAGAAAATTTTCCAATAAATACAAAATACATTAAATGAATGGTTCAGATCCAAATAGACACTCAAGTGATACAAGAAATTAATCTTAAAAAATGTACATACAACAGTAGATGCCATTCGAGTGATAAAATCCAGAGAATTGGACAACCAATAAAATAAATATACTAATAACAGAAAGATTTAGATATCAAATATTAAATAAACCAATGCTACCTGCATATCTGAAAGTCGACACTCAATAGTGATCTAACCAGATAATATTTTCTGACCACACCTGAAATCATCCAGCATGGTTCATCTATTCCTTCCTTGAAACTCTAATCTGATGCCCGATGGCCTTCAGACTCGAAACCAAATCTAGATCAAACTCTATCCTAGCCTCGACAAAACTTGCACCTCTTTGCTTGGTCTTTCTCAGACTCATCTCCTATGAACTCGTCTAATGAAACACACTATTCACAAAGAAAGGTGCCTCTCATCTTTGACCTCGACGAAGCCCTCACAATGGATACATACTTTCCCTCTTCCCATGCTCAACTTCACTCAACACTCTTTGTTCTTAAAAATCCCAACCTCCACTCGCGAAGTTAAAACTCACGAACCCAGAAACCCGATAACATGATTTCATTTATTTATTTATTTAAATTTCTTATTTCTTATTATTTATTTAATAAAACAAATATATTAATTTATTTCAATTTATTTATATATATAAAAACAGATCAATATTTTTTTTGTTTTTAATATCAATTTTATAGGTTTTATTTTTATTGTTTATCTTTTTTATTATTTGTAAAATTTAATTCAAGAGTTGATTAATTCATAATTAACATAGTTTCTATTATTTTTAATAATAATGATTTATTATTTATAGTGTTTTTAATTTAATATTAGTATTTATAATAGTTTCACAATTCCTTCGGATAAAATTTCAACTTCAAATGGTAAAATAATATTTTAAATATTTTTTTATAAAAGCATCATTTATAAAATATTATTTTATTAGCAAATCATATTATTATTAAATACTCAATATTTTATTTTATAATCCTAAAAAAATTAAAATTACATTAATGTTTTAATTATTGAAAATAGTACTTCTAAACTTATGTAATTAATTATATAAAATTTATATTTCAATTTATATAGAGTGTTTAAAAATCATTTCAAAAAAAGATAATATTAAAACATATTTTTATTGTTTCTAATTACAAAATGTATTTATATATATCCATATTTTAAAAAAATACAACGTTCAGAAAAATAGTATTTAATCAAAACATATTTAATAAATAATAATAAATTAATATTTATTTACAAATTTGATTTATTTAAACAATAGAAGTGTTAAGAAAATAAATAACTCTTTTATTTAAAACTCAGGATGTTACAATTAAACATGGAAAATTCATGGTTCTTTTTTCCTTTTATAATATCTTTATTGGAATCTTTAGAGTAAAAAAAATGATACCATGGTAATAAGCAAAAGGGTTAATTGGGAGTTAAAAACAAAAATTAAGGGTGAAAACATCACCTAAACTTGTCCAAATTTTATTTTCTAGGAATATTTTACCTCATAGGAATCATATATTCTAATTATATCAATTTTTATCGATTTCATGTTAGAATTGATTTATATTAATTTAATACTTTATGAAATCCAAAGAATTCCCCTCCACTCTCTTATAAAAGGGAACCTACTCTTCTCTTTTATTCAAACTTCTAAAGCCTTTTGGTTAATAAAATCCCTAAATAAATCCCTTCCTAACATACCTTAACACATTCTATAGGTATTATTTTTGACATAATACCAACCTTATAAGGATTAGCATGTAAATAAAGGGAGGTTGTCTGAAGAAGAGGTATAGTTTTTTACCGAACGTTTTAGTTTTATTTCCTCTTTTCCTTCCTTAAAATCTTCATTAAGCATGGTGAAATAATAAAATAAATATATTTGATATATTTTTATTAATTTAATAATCTATATCCATATCATTTTACATTAAATGGGAAATGGAACTATCATTCATGTGTACGGTGAACTACTGCCTCAAGGACCAATGAATTAATTATTCCATCAACATCTCTCACAGTTGGTTATAATGATGGATTTAATGTATGTATATGATATTAATGAAATAATTATCATTATTTAAAGATAATATATCATCTATTGACTTACCTTTTCATCCTTTAAAATTTTATAATTTCGTTTGTGCGTACATGCGGATTACAACCTCCACGGATGACGTGATTCATTTTTAATAATCACCTCACATGGATGATATATATTAAGTATTTGAAGATGTAATATAATATATTTTATATAATAATAATTCTATTAATATAAAATAACACTTAACTTCTTTCCATCATGATCATTTAAAATGAAAACGTTACTTACACGTACGTACGACCTTCCATCTTTAGGATTTTAATATAGTTAATTTTTCATAATTACTTTTAACGATTGGTTTTAAAAGTATAATTAATTTATAAAAATAAAATTATTATATGATTATTATTATTTATATTATTAAACAATTACCTCTTTAACCACAATTAATATACCAAATTCATTTTTTACATATGAGCTGAATATCATCAACAAGTAAAACATGAATTTAAATGATTAAGTGAATGAATATAACATGGAAATAAATATAATAAAATGAATAATAAACTTGAAAAAGGTTATTAAGAAAGTAAATAATTAATATAAATTTATTATTCAGAAATAAAAATAACATACGTGATGAGTTGAACTCGAGGTAAGGGACAAATTAACTAAAAACCTCATTTTAGTTTTTTTATATATTTATTTTATAAATATTTTAATTCTATAAACATATTCTGAAAATTATTTTATTGATGTATTTATTTGAATATAAACGAATTATAAAAGTCATTTTATGTAATTTTTAATTTTTTTTATAATTTTTTTTCAGAAGTAATATTTTTATGTATTTTAAACTAAATGTTTTGACTTTCTTTACTAATGTATTAAATGAATATTTTCTTTAACATATATGACATTAATGGAATTTATTGTAGTCATGAATTATCATTTCATTTAAGATTAATGTACAATTTTCCAAGGTTATTTTAAAATTAAATCATTTCAAAAATATTTTGGTATTTTCTAATTTTAATGAGTTTTCAAGAGAAAAATGGCACTACTCTCCATTTTAGTGTGAAAATGGATTGTGTTTTGAATATGGGATAAAATAGTTTTTCAATGGTTTTAAGATAATAAGGTAAAATAATAAAAAATCATGATATAGTACTTGAGAATTATATGTGATGATGGTTGATCCTGATACATCTTATATAATAGGTGACCCCGATACAACTTATACGATGGGTGAGCCCCATTGTAGCTCTTCAATGCATTGAGTAATTTCACTTATCATAAAAGGGAAGAATTATGGATTTAAATGGGGTAGTTTATCCTATGGTATTAACTAGGATCCATTTATTTTTTACACAAGTTTAACAATAATTATGAATATAATACTATAAGTTTCCAAAAAGGGTTTCAATTTTCATACTACGGGTTTTAATGGTTTTCTTTGAGAGAAAAGTATGTGGTTTTCTAGTGGATATTATTTATTTCATATGATCAAATAATATGGAGTTAAAGTTAAAAAAAAGTTATTGTTTTTCATTTTTTTAATGGACTAATGAATTCCCTTATTTTATAAACCTTACTAAGATTTTGGTTCTCATCCATCATTTTAAAATATTTTTTCATGAGGTTTATAGATTAGTAAGAAAAAATTTTAAGTCAAGTTGAAAGACATGAATATTTACAATGAAAATAAAACATGTTTCATTTGAAAATATATATATTGTGGGAAAATGGATAATGGGTGGATGTGTCCACTTTAAAAGTGTTTTTCTGGATTCTCTAAATCTCTAAACCTACAAGGTCCTTGGGTATATAAGTGATTAAATATTTCATTTTCATGTTGTATGTTTTTAAGGTTTTAAATTGGGACATGTTTATTATTATCATGTTAGAAATGTATAGTTTTTGTTTTTAAACCGAATTTGGGAGTGCGGGTTTGGATGTGTTACAATTACAAATGGTAATCTTGTCATTAAAATAATAACTTGAAAATTAAAATTGTAAAATTACTTATTAATATCAATTATAACTATTAAAATAAGAAAATATAAATGTTAGAGTTCTATAAAATAAATATTCTAATTATAAAACTCAAAATTATACATAAGTGAATTTCTAATAAAGTTTATTTTAACGTATTTTGTAAAACCTTAAATTTTATATTAAATATTAAAATTACCTTAGGTATAATTTTTTTTATAAATTTTATTTTTATAAAATTACCCTATTGAAATATTTCAACAGTAATTTTTTGATACTTTTCTAAACAATGTAAATTTTCGGGTGAATAATAAAAATACTATTTTTGAAAATACTAATGCTTTATAATGTAATATTGATGTAATAATGACCTATTAAATTTAAAAATGGTTATCTTGACCCAAAATGAGTTTCAAAAAGATAAATCATTCATTTAGAAATAAGAATCATAAATTACAAACTGAAAAAAGCACTTTCCAACATCTAAAAATCTAAAGTATACCATTAGAAAATATTTTTCATTTTTTCTTCTATTAATTTATATAATCTAATAAATTCATTATTGAAATGATTTAAAAGTCATATAATAATGTAATATTATTATAATATATAACAAAATTTCAAATATAACCAATATTTCAAGTTATAGGTTGGGAATAATATTTTATACATTATTTAAACCCAAATAATCCTCCCCTCAAGTATAAATATTCCCCCTCCCCAACCATGGGAAATAAATTATGAAGAACTTATCTTTGCCCAATATTTACCTAATCCCCTCTTCTTAAGTCTTTTTATAACCTTATGGAACTTTTATGTCATTTAACTTTAATAACTTGAGGCTTTCGCTCTATGGAAAAGGAGATCTTCAAAGGTGAGGTAACCTTTCTCCCTTTTTTATTTCACTCTACTACTTACATTCATAAATTTTCCACTCTATCTTATAAAAATATCTATTTAATTAATTAATGATAATATTAACAATATATAAATGTTATTATTCTATTGGATATATATTATAAACTATTTAAAATAAGTATATTATCTTTCTCCCTCTCTTTAATAAAGTCACATTAATGGTCGGTTTACCACCTATGAGGACAACATTAATTCTCTGTGTCATTGCCTATATAGATGGTTCATGTAGATTATATATCTATAATTTATATTATTATACCATAAATGTATTATTTACTATTTATAATATCTATGTATTACCTTTCTCTCTTTTGACACATCATGTTAAGTTTATTTATAAAAACCCTACTCTTTATTACACATCAACACATGATTTATTACATAAGATTAAAATTAATACAACCAATAAGATCTATAAGAATATTGTATTTGGTAATTAGTCCCATTAAATAATACCTTAAAATAGGGAATACAACAACCTTATAAAAAATATCATTTATATGATCATATAATTCCTTCATACATAAAACAACATGGGATTACTTGGGGATATACATAATAAAGTTTTTAGATATAAATCCTAGTAAGGGAATAAAAATGGAATAACCTGAAAAAGTAACACATGTTAAAAAATAGGCATATAAATTTGACCTAAAAGGGGTGAGAATCATAAACGTTAACACTGAGGTGTGATATAGTGTGATAACATAAAAGGAACATGGGACATGTGGCAAAAAATTAAAACACTGCATCATAAACATATGTCAAGGCTAACATCCAATGAAACATGATGGAAAAAGTACCTTAAAGGAATCATGTTCACAACCTATCAAAAAATGATTTCTCATGAGACTAAACATTACCCAATGTATTGGAGCACTGTATAATTATGGGTGCACCCATCACTTTCATTTCATTCTCATGGTTAAGTGTGCCACATAGATAATAAAAAATGGATTCATTCATCATCATATTTTATTCAAATATCAAGGAGTATGGAATAAATACATGTAAGTACCTATTAAATTAATTATAATTTTATAAATTTGAACACCATTGATAGGTAATGGGTATGTTATTCACTGCATAATTGTTTTTGAATGGAAAATCGCGGTCAAATTTCAACAGCATAACGGCATCACATAAAAAATCATAAAATTGGATGATGAGAATAAAAAGGTTCAATAATATTTTTTAAATAAAGTTTAAAGTAACATAGAAATGTAAATATATATCCCAACATTAGTAATGGTAAATTGAAGGAATAAGATAATAAATAAACTTGAATAAAAAATATATTTTGGGGATCCCTTACTAAATTTCAACACAAAAATGGGTGTACAAAAAGGTTAATAGGAGGTATTAATGAGATTGAAAGGGGTATCTCATAAGTTATAAATAAAATGGATATTAAGGTAAATTTGAATAACATTTACTAATATTAGTAAATATAAACAAAACACATAAATTGAAGAAGATGCTTGGATTGAAAAGAAGAGAAAGAGGTCCCTTACCTTGAGAGTGTGATTCCAAATGCTAGAGAGGAACTTATTATGAGATTGGGGGAACCATGGGATAACTATAAATAGAGGAGGTATAGTTAAGGATTTGATCCATAAATTTTTAGAGAAGATAAGTGGGAGCATGAGTGGGTTTATTCAGGAAAATAGTGGGGATTTCTTTGTCATTTCTCAAACATAGGTTTTGAACTATATATAATAAAATAACCAAAACCAAAATCATTCCTACAGTTTTTCACATGTATTATTAAAAATAGGGTTTTTTCATTATTTTATTATTCCGAGGGATTAAATTATTAAAATATTACCCTTGTTAATGTGGAGGTGAATCATACTCTTAAAGAAATGGTTTTAAAACCTTAAAATATATTATAGGTTTTGGAAGATTCATAAAGGATTTATAAAAATAATAAAATTAAAATAAAATCCCATTTTTTTAATTTAAAACATATATTTGTTTATGGATTCAATTTATAGTATTTATTAAATCACTTTTTGGTCATTATGATGACATAATACACGCCATATATTTATAAGATATTTGATTTTTACCCGAAAATTCTAATATCTCGTAAAATTATGAAAAATTACCCACTAGATAATTTTGATGTTATGATTACAAAAATAATATTCATTTTATCAATATAATTTTCTAAATATTTGTATTTTAACTTTTAAAATAAGAATCAAAATGTTTTGAGAAATGCTAGGTTTTTTGACAATAACATTTTTCGAATCCTTATAAAAATTACTTTTGACATCCTTAAAATTATATGATAATTTATATATAATAAATATTATTTAATAATAATATTTTATTAAAATACTATTTACCTAAAAATTCCATTAATTCATTAAAATAAATTCCTTAATTGAATTTGTATATTGACCAAAAATACTATTTGTGTTTTATTGTATCAAAATAAAAATCATTTATAAAGTAACAATGATAGAATGAAAATATATTCCTTATTTGATAAAAAATAATTTAAATAACCATATTTAAAGGGTTTTGTTATATATCCATTTAATACACTATAAAATTTCCTAAGAGTAAGGCTTGTGATGGTGGGACTTTCAATGGGTGGTTAGGCATTCAAGGTTTGGGTCCTGATCTCGATGAGCTTGAAATTATCCCATAAATTATTTCTCTCATGATTAAGATGTTGGATGTTATATTGGTATTGGTCAAGGGAAAATCCCAGAGATTCTACCTCCATAAGAAGCTCTGATAAATGGGTTTTATAGGGTACAATCCTACTAGTTGAGGCCATCACTTCCTTTGTCTAGGTTAATTGGATTTATTAAAACCCAATATTTATACTAATCATGGGATCACTATTCAATGAATATATTATCAATGGTAATTACACATAACTATATTTTAAATCTGATATGATATAATAAAACCAGATTAGTGCATGTGTTTTTTATAACCACAATACATAATAAGACAATAAATTTAAATCATAAGGGTCATTTTATTTATAATCAATTTGGGTTGCTAAAATATTCCCCCCTTAAGAAATTTCACCCTCAAAATTTTCATTTCCCACACTAAAATATAGGAGGATAAATATATTACATTACCCCCTCTACTTCCCACGCTACTTTATCAAACTTGTGGTTTCCCCATTTTACTTTGATAAGGTACATTGTCTTATTTCTTAGAACTCTACCTCTATGATCTATGATTTTCATCAGCGTCTCTTCATAGGAAAGATCATTATGCAATGGTACATTGTCTTATTTATTAGAACTCTACCAATGATCTCAAGGGGGTGATGTATCTAGGACTAAGATTTCCCTTCATTCCAAATTTCATGAATTTATTTGATGGATATATATAGTGTAATATCGTTTATCTTACAAAAAACTCTAGGTCTCATTGAAGGTTATCAACATAACTCTTCTTTCGACTTTGATCTGCTAGGATGTACTCCTTAATTTCCTTAACATTCTCCATCATTTCCTTGACCATTTCAGGACATAGTAGTTTTCATTCCACAAATTCATCCCAACATGAAGGTTTTCTTAACCTCTTGCTATAAAGGGCTTCATAGGGAACCATTTGGATGCTTGATTGGAAACTGTTATTGTATGAGAGGTTGGGCAAAGGAAGAGGTTGATCGCATCCTCCTTATAAGTCAATTGATAATTATCTCATCGTGTCCTCATGTGTATAGATAGTATGCTCATATTGGATCTCAGTTTGAGGGTGATAAGATGTGATGAAGTTCAACTCAGTAATTAGATTATGTTGGAGAAACTTCTAAAACAAAGAGGTAAATATTGGATCTTGATCAGATACAGTTGATATTGGTACTCCATGTAAACTCACCACTTCTATGATGTATATCCATGCAAGTTGATCTACTGAGAAGTCATCTCAAGTTGAAATAAAGTTTTCAATCTTTGTACGATGATCCACCACAACCTAGATATCATTATTTTCTTTGGATGTCTTCAGAAGTAAAATGATAAATTCCATTGTAATATTTTACCATTTCCATGTAGGTATGGGTAATGGTTGCATCATCCCCTTATATTGTTTCATTTCTTCCATCACATGATCATATATAAGACATCATGATGTATATTCCATGATCACCTTAATCATATTTTCCCACCAATAGTGTTCTAAGAGATCTTCATATATCTTTGTTCTTCCAAAATGGATAGATAAGGTTGAGCTATGTGTATCATCCATCATATCCTTCCTTAACTCAATATTTTATGGTACACATAGTCTCGACACAAATCTTACAAAACCATATTCATTAATATTTAACTATAAGGATTTAACTTTTCTTATAGTTTTCAATTTCTTCTAAATTCCTGCATCATCCCTTTGAGAATCCCTTAACTTCTCAATAAGGGATGTTTGAGAAATCATTTTTGAATGAATTGAGGATTTTCCTTCCATTATGATTCCCATTCCCATTATTTTCAAATCTAAGAAGATCAGATCCTTCTCAATTCTCATCAATGATAAAATTGTTGGATACTTTTTGTTGGAGTTGGTGGTCTAGAACCAAATACTTTGTACTTTATTCATTAAATAAAAGACTTATCACATCTTGATTGTTCTTATGTGTGACATGTCATGTGATAATGTCCTAAGGACAACTGTTGCATTAAAGGGTCGTAGCGGATCCCTCCTATGATGAGAACCTGAAACTGCCATAACACTGTTTTTGAATGTATGTTCTATGGACGGATGATATTATTTGAGGGATACAAATAATACAGGTCATTAGGGGTGAGGACTCATAAAACATTGAGGAACCTTCTCACGGTGTGCGCCCTTGGTAATATCCAGGAGGATATTATGAGAACGAGACCCGCCAGTAAGAAATCTACATTTCATAGTGTCATTGGATGTTCCTATCTAAGGACGTGTGTATTGATCCTTAGACTTTAAGATTATTATTAATGGGTATTAGAACTCATGCACTTAGATGTATTGACGAAAACTGTGACGACACACTGTTCGCAGTGAGGAAGGATATGTTGGGTGCGTCACGAGTAATATCGCATTAATAGATAATGCGAGAAAGGATTTGTCCCTTCTGTTCCATAACAGAAGTAGATATCTTAGGCCCTTTGATGGAATTGATATAGCCTAAATAAATCCATGGCCATGGTAAGGTATGGGCAAGTTCAATTCCGGGAAGTCAAAGAAAGAATAATCAAGCACATGGGTTGATGGCACTAGCATGAAACCATCTTGATTGGAGATATCGAGACAAATGGATTATATTACACAGTAAGCGTTCGTAGGAGGTGACACATCATTGCGGCGTTAACTTCTTTCTCTATGGGTGCCTTGGCATGTTGCTAGATGCTAACCTTAGACTTTAGGCAGGCTCAGCCTAATGCCACTGAGAAAGAGGCCTTGAGGGTCACACACTAAGTGTGTCCTTGTATCTCAGTTAAATATTAATTTAACAAGTTAAATAAATATTATTATCGACTGTGGTTTAATAATTATTTAAGGATGTCTGATCGCATTTATTTTGACACTAGTTATTCGAGAGAATATACTTTGGATAAAATAATATATTTATTAGCGAGTAATGCAGTTACATTTATTTAAGAAATAAATAGTCATTACTCAAGGTCTAATAAATGTGGTGGAGAAAAAAATGAAAAATAAAAGTACACGCCATGTATATTAAATATACATGCTGTGTAGTTTTATGGAAAACAAGTACACGCCGTGTATTAATTATTACACGCCGTGTAGTTTTTCCAATTGGGATTTTGAGTATTTAATATTGTTTTATTAAATGATATTTATTATAATCAGCATGGGTGCATGTCAAGGAATTAATAATTCGACATGGGGGTTTTCAATAAGAGTTAATGAAATAAATAAAATGCGTAACGCGTTTATTTATTGTCATAACTCTATTAACCTCAAACCTGATTATAAATATTCTCGCAAACCCAAAATTTTTTGAGAGACATTGTTGTGCACAATGGATTTGGAAATACTCTCAAGCCAAGAGAGAATTACCTTTCCACCAAGAACGCCCTCAAGTTACGATAGCAAGATCCTCCACTGGATCAAGGCGGTCGAAGGCGGACATTGCAAGCGAAGGTTCTTCTGCGCTAGCACCCGGAGATCTCTTCGGCGACGTCCGGAGATACGTGACACATGTTGAGCAATGTATTGTTTTCAAACAATTCAAAATAATGTTTTTTAAAGGGGGAGATTATTTTAAATAATACTCTGTCTCTTTATGATGATTTTGATGCTCACAAATACCCTTAATTATTTACTAATTATTTCGTTGAGTATTTTGCAGGAATTTATTTTATTTATTTATTTCATACAACGAGATTTCATACTTCATTTATTCCAAGATCAATTTTAGTGTGTTCTGGAATCACTGTAGCGCAAGATCAATTTTAGCGTGTTCTGGAATCACTGTAGCGCGAGATCAATTTTAGCGCGTACTGGAATCACTGTTCATACCCTACGTTGATGAACGTAACGTATGGATGAAAAGTGTACTTTTTATGTTAAAAGAAACGTATGGTTAAGGAACCTTACGTTATTTTGAAACGTATGGTTAATGAATCTTATGTTGTTGAAAAGTATGGAAGAAGAACATTACGTTTGGAAGGAACCTTACGTTTTCGTTGTTGGACAAGTATGGAAGAGAAACCGTACGTTAGTTTTCAGTGTTGAGTTTGTTTCTCAAAAGTATGGATCATCAACCTTACTTTTATAATCAACCGTACGTTCTTTGGAGAGTTGAAGCGAGACAAAGTATGGATGATCAACCCTACGTTTGAATGCTGAAGAGAAAGTATGTACGTTCTGAACCTTACGTTTGTGAACCTTACGTTTGTGAACCCTACGTTTGGATCCACGTCATCAACCCTACGTTTGGCGTCGGGATATTTTTGACAGACGATATTTCCTTTTGCATTGGTCAAACAAGCGGATTATTAGGCGGATTTCGAGCCGATTCTTAAGTACGACTTTGACTGAATCAAAGACGATTTACAACGGATTACTGATTGATTTAAACGGAGCTTTTTATGCCGATTCCTCAGGGGAGTTACAACGGCTCTGTTATTTCATTTAATATCGCGAATCTAAAGGAGATTTTCATGGATCTATTTATGCGGAAGATTTTCTCAGATTTGAATATATATGTTCTATCTTGGAAACTTCGGATATATATATATATACAGGAAAGTGTGTGAATTATAAATATTGATCTTTTAACGAGCAAGAAACAGAGACTGAGAAAAGGCGTTCTTTTCTGGTGATCGAGAAGAAGTGTAAAACCTTTATTGCCGAAGGAATATCTTGATAACAGATTCACATGTTCTACATCGACTATCTGTTGTGAATCTATTGTTGCTGAAGTTGTGAAGTTTCTGGTAATATCTATTGCAACTGGATCGACTCAGAACTGTTTTGATTACAGATCTTTATTTTCTGAAGACAATGATCTATCTACTGTCAATTGCATTCTGTTGCAATTGTGAAGAACAACTGGAGAAGTGTTTTCTTTATCGAAACCCTTTTTTATTTTTGAGTGATCAGCTTCTCGTTCTAAGCTGTGTGGGTTCGTGTTTGAACCAGGAAGGCTGTGTTTGCCTGAATCTTGTAAAGGTGTCAACTGCCTGTACTCAGTTGTGAACAGGTCTGTGTAAACGAGGACCAGATAGTGAAAATCGCCAAGCTCGTGGATTTGAGCGTTGGTGGAGTGGACTAGGGGCCTTCTGTTCCCCGAACCACTATACATCCGTGTGTTCATGCTTTTACTTTTTCCGCTGCATATTTAATCGAGCAAAAGCATAGTGGACAGAATTTGTCTAAATTGAATAGATTGTAATAATTTTGAAAAGACACAATTCACCCCCCTCTTGTGTGTAATCCGTAGATTCAGATCCAACAATTGGTATCAAAGGAGGAGCTTCTTATTTTTAAAGTCTTATCAAGCTAGAAGTATTTAAAGATTATACATAGTGTATCATGGCTGATATGAGAGAGGGAATTTCAATGGTCAGAGAACCTTACTTTAATGGAGATAATTATGGCTGCTGGAAATCACGTTTGATTATTTATCTGAAAAATCTTGGTTACAAAGTCTATTCAAAGATTCTGACTCCCTATGAAATTTCTGAAAATCCCGATACATGGAGTGCTGCTACAGAGGCTGAGTATGACATAAATTCAAAAGCTATGAATGCAATCATCTGTGGTCTAGGACCAGATGAATTTAACAGAGTATCTCAATGCCCGACTACATATGAAATGTGGCAAACAATAGCTGTTGCTTATGAAGGAACAGATAATGTAAGACAGATGAGATATGCAACTGCTAAGTTAAAATTCGATACTTTCAAAATGATTGAAGGAGAGAGCATCACTCAGATGAATGGAAGATTGACAGAAATTGTCAATAATATAACAGCTCTAGGAGAACCAATCAAGCAGGCTGATCAAGCGTTGAAGATACTGAGAGTACTTCCTACTCGATGGAATGGAATCTCTGCAGCAATCAGACAATCAACTTCTGTTAAAGATCTAACTATGAGAGAACTGATTGGTACATTGATGATGTACGAAGCTGAAATGCAAGATGAGGTAAATGAGCATAAAGTCTACATAAAAAGGGAAAATACTGATTTGAAAGTGACTTCTCAACAAAAGGATAGAAAGATGAAGAACAGATAAGTAAGTGCTAAATCAGAAAGCTCTGATTCTTCAAATTTGGATGAAGAACTGGCTCAGCTAGCCAGAAAATTCAGAAAGTTCTACAGTAAGAAGAAAGACTTCAAGAAATCCTTCAAAAAGGATAGCAAGGAAGTGAGATGTTAAGAATGAAAAAAGATGGGACATATCAGACCGGATTGCCCAAAATTGAAAGATGCAAAGAAGAAGAAATTCTTCAAAAGAGATGATTATGAACA
Organism: Viscum album; assembly: GCA_963277665.1. NCBI lineage: Eukaryota > Viridiplantae > Streptophyta > Magnoliopsida > Santalales > Viscaceae > Viscum > Viscum album. The sequence continues at coordinate 726,649,115 of OY728158.1, read as the reverse complement.
GAAAGACAAGAAAGCTATGAAAGCTACTTGGAGTGTGTTTCGGTGCGGATGTGCGTCGGGTTACGCTGTTCCGCCAGGACGCGTTCGCGCGTGCACCCGTCAACCCGAGGGGATGGGCGCGCGGCTTGTGGTCCCGCAGTCCCGCTTTCCAAGGGCGGGCGAGGAGAGCCGGATAACGCGCCGCAGGGGGTGGAAGTGCATCCAGCGCTTCCTCAAGCGAGACCCGTCGGAGTGGCTGGGGCGCATGGGATCACTTCAAACCTGGCTGCGCTTTCTGTGTGCCGGGGGAGCTGATGCTCAACGCCTTCATCTAACGGTCCGTGATTTCATGGCCGAAAAGATGCGCGAGAGCTGCCGGCGTGCCGACGTCACACAAAGTCGGGACATGTCGGAGAGCACGCGGGCGCTCCTCGCGGCGGAGCAGGAAGTCCGGCGCCTCGAAGGGCAGGCGGCAGAGAAGGAGTCCTTCGTCGCAACGTGTACTGAGCTTGTGGAGCAACTAGCAGCCCAGCTGGTTGACGCCCAGGTACAGCTGACGGAGGCGGGCCAACAGATGGTCACAATTCAGGTCGAGCGGGAGCGTTCACAGGCCAGAATCGACGAACTGCGTGCTGCGACCGCCGACAAAGAGAGGGCACGCAGAGAGCGAGAAGCAGCTCTGGAGGCCACCAGCCAAAGGGTAGCGGCATTAGAAAGACTCATTCAGCACGCTAATCCCTAAGGGCTTTGTTTTTCCATTCCCAAAACATTTTCTTCCGCTAATTTGATCCATCTGTATGAATCAATATATTTATCTGCATCTTTTGGCTTAACATGCTCAACCACAATTCGTTGTCTTGCGGGAGTGTTAACCAAGCATCAGGCATCCATAATTGGGCCTGGATTTCTGGAGAAAAGAGGGAGGTCATTCCTAGGAAAGAAGACCTCAGACCTAATCAATGTATCATCCCCCAACTTGTTCCAACACACGAGCGGGACAACGCTAGGGACGTTGAGATTTTATCCAAACATAGGGAAATGAGAAAGGGTGAATCGCGTGTCCCGAATCCGGACATCCACAACGGTCGGCCTTCCAGGAAATGCCCAAGACGGTAGGCGGACAGTGGATCGACCATAACAACTGCAATAGACGGACCGAAAAAGGCCATCATTCATATTGCAGGAGGCGGACCACATGTCATCATGAATACCGCTTTGGGGTTCCTTCAGACACAAGGGTGGAAATCCAGATCAACAGGGCATGCGAAGCGTGGGGCGAAGTGACGATTTGTTCGGACAGAATCCAACGCTCTCAAAATTGCGCCACCGTGGGGAAAGCGTATTAGGTGGATGCACTAACCTGGCCGTGAGTCACCTCAATTCTAAGACAGCACCTCTCTGACGAGGAAACTGTCGCTTCCCATCCTTGCGATGGGGCATCCCGAGCTGAATCGGGGAGAATACCACAACTGCACAACTCTACCCGAAGTCAGGCTAGACGGCCGGCGACGAGGAGGGGCGGGACTTAATGATCCCTGAGGCTGGACCCGAGTCGGAATGCCCGGGCGTTCCTACGTACTCCATCAGGCTGGAGATCAAGCCACACGTAGTTCTTAGAGTGCAGTTTAACGTCATGCAGGACGTAGAATCCCGTTTAGGGGAGATCTTAGTTTAAGGTCGTAGAGCTCGGACCATAAGGGTAGATCTTAGTTTAAGGTCTTAGAGCTCGGACCATAAGGGCTAGATCTTAGTTTAAGGTCTTAGAGCTCGGACCATAAGGAGAGATCTTAGTTTAAGGTCTTAGAGCTCGGACCATAAGGAGAGATCTTAGTTTAAGGTCTTAGAGCTCGGACCATAAGGAGAGATCTTAGTTTAAGGTCTTAGAGCTCGGACCATAAGGAGAGATCTTAGTTTAAGGTCTTAGAGCTCGGACCATAAGGAGAGATCTTAGTTTAAGGTCTTAGAGCTCGGACCATAAGGAGAGATCTTAGTTTAAGGTCTTAGAGCTCGGACCATAAGGAGAGATCTTAGTTTAAGGTCTTAGAGCTCGGACCATAAGGACCTCAAAGTACGCCGCATCGTGGTCCCATCCCCCGGGTATGCAAAGATACACTGAGGGATAGTGTCGAGAGTGCCGAGGTTTCGCCTGGTCAGAATGGGAGGTGAGAAATGTGAATCATGCGGCCATTCACTCAAGGACTGGGGGCACCGGGGTAACGATATGGGAGTACTGCCGACCGTGGCGGAAAAGCAGCATCAGTATCGCACTAACCGTTGGTGGAATGAGGCAGCAAACGAGCATCGACCGCTCAATCGCAGGATTCATATAGATTTGCTGCCCGAGGCCATTGGGGGTACCGGCCCGAGTCGGTGGGAGAGCACTGAGGCATTGTGTCCGAACCGTTCACGGGGGCTCCACCCAGGGCGTAGACGATGGGTCCGAATGAAAGGGAGCACGAAGCCTGAAAAGTGGAGGAAACCTGACCAAGCGGATCCTGACCCTCCTGGCAATAAACCAGAGTACTCTTGACACCGGTGGACCACTGCAAGGGGTCGGGGAACACGCCTTGAGGGTGACCTGAAGGCGGCGGATTCCCCAGAGAAGGGGGAATCTCTAAGAGGTGGGGGGCTGGACCCGAAGTTTCAAACATCCGGGCGTTCCTACGTATCCCATAAGTATGGGAATCAAGCCGCACGTAGTTCTTGAAGCGCGGTGCAACACAATCGGGCACCAGCGCGGGGAAGAGTGCGGGTCTGACCCTCGCACACAAAAGGAGCGGCATTTGATATTTCTTGTTTGTCCTTAGAGATGAATGGTTTTTCGTGCGGCGACATGCCTGTGATTGAGAAATCTCTGGCGTCGCCACAATGATCAAGCCATGGAAGGCATTGATGAATGGCGTGGTTATTAACCAGCGCCCAACATGAGTGCCCCCTGAGGGGAACATCACGATGCAGTGCCGTTTTCTCGTCGGGCGGCCAAGACGATCACAGTTTACGGTCGTGTGGTAGGACCAGACAACACAGTTTAAGGTCGTGTGGTTCAGACCATGGAGGAATCCGCTTACCGCGGTACGGCGGACACGGCGGAGGTGGGAACATACCCAGCCCTGCGGTCACGCACGACTCCAGGAAAAGAGTCTTGGGATAAGGGTCTGCGTATGTCCATCACCCGAGGGGCAGAGATGCTAGCCTCCAGACATACTGGGCTCAGAACGCGATTGTTCGAGCGACTCCTCCCTCCTTATGGGGATGAGGGTCCAACTACGCATGGCCCTTGGGGAGAACATCCGCATATATCCTTGGTGCTCAGATCATGGGAGCCTCGAACGACATCATTACCTTGGTTGGTCTGCCTAACGTGTAAAGGTGTACTGAAGGTCAGTATGAAAAGAGTGTCCAGATTCCACTACAACGCATAAAGGCGGAGTGTGATGAGGACTGCGCAACCAATGTTCAGAGCCTGAAAGAGCCGACATGGCGATCAAGGATGTTGCTGACGCATTCGCAACACAACATCTGATCGCGTCAGCCTAAGATGGGGCAAGCAAACGAGCATCAACCGCTCAATCGCAGGATTCATATCGATTTGCGGCCCAAGACCCGCCGGTAAATCGACCCGGAGCGGTGGGAGAGCACTGAGGCATCGTACCCAAACCGCTAACGAGGATCCCTTTGAGTGAAGGCTCGAACAAGAGGAAGCGCGAGGCCTGACAAGCAACACAGGACTTGTCGGGGTTGAATCTGACACTACGAGTCATAGACCGAAGTACCCAAAACATGTTAACAGATCTCCGGAAAGGGTCGGAGGACTCACCCTGAGAGCAACCAAAAGAGGGCAGATCCCCATGATCAACCGAGAGACGGGGCTGGACCTGAAACACAAGCGTCCAGGCGGTCCTATGTATCCCATAGGGATGGGAATCAAGCCATACGTAGTTCTTGAGAGGCAGTTTAACGTCATGCAGGACGATGAGGGGTGTGAGGTAGTCCCACACACGGGGGAGGCGTATGGCGCGGCCAGTAGACCGACGTGAATGAGGACATAATCCCCCGCTCACGCGATACGCCTCGCACAAAAAGGAGGGGAACTGGGGCCAGAGGCCCAACGCGGGATAGAGATTCCCGGGAAATGGGGCTGGGCCTGAAACATGAATGTCCAGGCGGTCCTACGTATCCCATAAGGATGGGAATCAAGCCATACGTAGTTCTTGAAAGGCAGTTTAACGTCATGCAGGACGATGAGGGAAAAAGAAGGGGGAGCAGAGGGCATCCCCAAACGTGGGGGGCGTACAGCGTGGCGAGAAAACCGACGTGAATGAGGACAGAATCCCCCGCGCACACACCATACGCCACATACCCAGAGGCAACTGGACCAAGGGCCCAGGATGAGATGGAAATTCCCGAAGGATGGGGCTGGGCCTGAAACATGAATGTTCAGGCGGTCCTACGTATCCCATAAGGATGGGAATCAAGCCATACGTAGTTCTTGAGGGGCAGTTTTACGTCATGCAGGACGAATGCTGAACAGTTTAACGTCTTGTAGCTCGGACGTAGTGCAGTTTAGCGTCATGCAGGACGAAGCACTTGGCAGTTTAACGTCTTGCAGCGCGGACGAATGCTGAACAGTTTAACGTCTTGTAGCCTGGACGAGGTACAGTTTAACGTCATGTTGGACGAATGCTGAACAGTTTAACGTCTTGTAGCTTGGACAAATGCAGTTTAACGTCGTGCAGGACGTGGTGCAGTTTAACGTCATGCAGGACGAAGTGCAGTTTAGCGTCATGCGGGACAAATGAACACTCAGGCAAAGTATTGCTTGAGGAACCTAGCGTTGGTGGGAGGAGTGACACGCTCACCATCCATAGTCTCTAGGGAGTACGCGCCATTGGGATAGACCTTGTGGGCAACAAAAGGTCCCTCCCACTTGGGCTCCAACTTGGGTGGCTTCCTGCTAGGGATCATCGGCGCTCTTAGGGCTAGCACTAGATCACCCTGCAGGAAGGAGCGGAGGCGAACCTTCTTATTGAAAGCTCGAGCCATTCTGCTTTGATGCCTCTCCAAGTTGTGCAAAGCGCGAAGTCTATTCTCATCCAGTGCTTCCAACTCGACTAGACGGGCTTCAGCAACTCTGTCCGGCGCTTGCTGGTCGTAGACCGCAGTGCGCAAGGACGGCAACTGGATCTCGATGGGCAGGACGGCCTCAGCTCCATACACCAGGGAATAAGGGGTCATCTGGGTGGAATTGCGAGTCGTCGTCCTATAAGCCCAGAGGGCATTGGGGAGCTTGTCCGGCCAACTCTTCTTGTTCTGAACAACCATCTTTTGCAGAATGTTAGAGAGGGTTTTGTTAAACGCCTCGATCTGTCCATTCGCCTGCGCATGATAGCGAGATGTATGGTTCGAGCGAATGTTATACTTGGCGTACAACTTCTTCAACTCGGATGCTCGGAAATTGGTTCTGTTATCCGTGAGGATAGCGTGAGGCACTCCAAATCGATAGATGATGTTGGAGGTCACGAAGTCAGCGATCGAACAGGATTTGACCTCTCTGAGCGGAATCGCTTCTGCCCATTTGGAGAAGAAGTCCGTGGCGGTCAGAATGAACCGGCACTGGCGAGCTGTCGCCGGCGGGTAAGGTCCCACAACGTCCAGTCCCCAGACTGCAAAGGGCCAGGAATACCTAGTGGTATGGAGAGGCTCCGGTGGCCGATGCACAAAGTTCGCATGAACCTGGCACGCATGGCACCTCCTGGCATACTTGATGCAGTCATGGATCATGGAGGGCCAGAAGTATCCTAACCTCCGAATCTGGTGGGACAGCTTCGACCCAGTCTGGTGGGCGCCACATGAACCAGCATGAACCTCTTGCATGACTCGTGGGATCTCAACTCCCTGAAGGCAACGGAGGAGAACACCATCAAATCCGCGTTTGTAGAGGATCTGCTCCAGGCCGGGACTGCTCTGGAGGACGAACTGCGATGCGCGGCGTCGAACTCGCTCGCGCTCGGCCCGATCCGATGGAAGAATGCCATGTTGGAGGTACTCAACCAAAGGCGTCCTCTAATCAGGGGCTGATCCGACTGTCATATCTGGGGTACTCGGGGCTCCGGGCATAGGGGCAACCGTGGTGAGGTTACTTACCAACGGGCCGCGATCTTCTTCCGGGATAACGGGAGCGATGAGCCTGCGGCGCGTCACGCGGACGATCAGGTTGTCCTGTTCAGGCTCCGCAAGTGACGCAGCGAGGCTGGACAAAGCATCTGCTCGACCGTTCTGCGACCGGGGAACATGGACAATTTCCGGCCGAGAAGGGAACCGGGCCATCAGAAGGAGGGTGCACTCCAACAATGGCACAAGTTCCGGCTTCCTGACAACGTAGTCGCCATTGATCTGCTTAACGACCAGCTCGGAGTCCCCTTTCACGCACAAACGGGGCACGTCGATCTCGAGAGCCAACTCGAGGCCGGTGATGAGGGCATGGTATTCCGCCTCATTGTTGGTACAGCCCTCTGACAACAGGAAAGAGTATGGCAGCACGGCTCGCTCCGGGGTAATGAAGACGATACCCAAGCCCACTCTGTTGAGCTTAGGATTATCGAGTCTTCTACCGGTGGGGCTCCGGGAGGCACCGTCAAAGTGCATCTGCCAGCATGGATCGGCTCGATCAACCGAGAGAATGGTCTCATCAGGAAAGCCTAGATCCAGCGGCTGATCCGCGGAGGTCGGGTGAGCTGCCAGAAAGTCTGCCAATGCTTGCCCTTTGATGGCCTTCTGAGACACATACCTGATGTCGAACTGCTGGAGAATCACAGCCCACCGCGCTAGACGGCCAGTCAACATAGGTCAGCTCAGGATATATTTCAACGGGTCTACCCGAGAAACCAACTGTACCTCATGGTGCTGCAAGTAGTGCCGTAATTTCTGTACGGCGAATACGAGCGCCAGGCAGCTCTTCTCGATGGGGGAATACCTAACTTCCGCATCGAGGAGCATGCGACTGAGGTAATAGAGGCTATTCTCCGTTCCCTCGTTGTTCTTCTGGGCGAGAAGGGCACCCAGGGACCGTTCCAGGGCGGTCACATAGAGGACCAGCGGCTTCCCGGATACAGGCGGCATCAGAACCGGAGGTTGAAGCAGGTACTGCTTGATCTCCTCGAAAGCGGTCTGACACTCTTTATCCCATACATAGGTGGCACCTTTCTTCATGAGCTGAGAAAAGGGCTTACACTTGCCGGCCAGATTCGCGATGAATCGGCGTATATAGGCTAAGTGGCCTTGGAACCCTTGCAGTTCCCGGACGGTACCTGGGGGAGGAATCTGGCTAATCGCCCTGATTTTCTCTGGGTCGATCTCAATACCCCGGTATCTTACCACAAATCCAAGGAACTTTCCGGAGGTGACCCCAAAGGCACACTTCAACGGGTTCATCTTCAGGCATCGAGACCGGAGGAAGCTGAACACTTTCTCAAGATCTTTGAGATGGTCCTGACGCTGGCGCGATTTGACAACCAAGTCGTCGACGTAGCATTCCACCAGTGTGCCGAGGATCGGCTTGAATATGCGGTGCATCGCCCGTTGATAGGTGGCACCTGCATTCTTCAGGCCGAAGGGCATGACCCGGTAGCAAAAGGTACCTTGGGGGGCCCTGAAGGCAGTGAACTCCTCATCCTCAGGGGCCATCCGAATTTGGTTGTATCCGGAGTATCCATCCATGAAGGAGAGGGCTTGGAACCCTGTCGTGGCGTCAATCAACAGCTCTGTAACTGGAAGGGGAAAATCATCCTTCGGACAGTGGCGGTTGAGATCGCGGAAGTCGATGCAGACTCTGATCTGCCCGTTCTTCTTCCTGACCGGCACAATGTTGGCCAGCCATTTGGGGTACTGAACTTCCCTCACGAAGTTGGCTTTGATAAGCTTGTCAACTTCGGCCTCAACCATGGCACCGTGGGATGGGTGCATCTTCCTGGGAGGCTGCTTGAACCCGCGATGGTTCGCCGGGAGACCAAGGCGGTGGACGGCTACCTGAGGATCTAGCCCCGGCATCTCGTCATATCCCCAAGCGAACACATCACGGTGCTTCCTGAGAAAGTCCACGTACTGTTGCCGCTCCTCAGAGGGCATGGCGGCACTAACCAATGTGGGTCTTGGATCGGCCTTGGTTCCAAGGTTCACCTGTATTAACTCATCGACCGTGGCGGGGACGCCCTCCTAAAAGGCTGGGGGTGCGTCTTCCATATCCTCTCCACTCGGGGAGGGATCGTCCACGGGAGAGACTGCGTTGGCAACTGCATTGGGGCTACCAGATCCTGCTGGGCCACTGGTGCTAGCGCGGGCGGTCGCGGCCATCTCATCAGGAGACTCGCGGACCGTCAAGACCATGGCGACGTCCAACCGTTGAATCGGGAGGACGTAAGCGTCATCCAGACTTGCCCAGGGATCGCTTGCAACAGCGACAGGCTCAACCTCACCTGCCAGGATCTGCTTATCCTTGCTCTTGTAATAGTCCGCGTCCAGATAGCGGGCTTCACACGAGGCAAAAGGAGAGGCATCTCCTTGAATCACGCCTACTCGACCATTAAGGGAGTATTTGAGGCATTGGTGGTATGACGAGGGAACCGCCGCGTGAAGGTGAAGCCATGGCCTGCCCATCAACGCGTTATACGCAGTGTCCTGAGAGTCTACCATGAATTCGGTGTTGGCAACCAAATCACCGAACTGGGTCTTCAAACGTATCTTGCCGACCGGGGTTTGCTCGGTGCGATCGTACCCCTGGATCCTGAGGTCGGAGGGAATCAAGTCATCCTCAGACAACCCCAATCTCCGGAGCGTCCGAGTTGGAATCAGGTTAATCCCGAACCCCGTGTCGACAAGACAGCGCCGGACTTCAAGGCCATTGAACTGGCCAGTGACATACAGCGGACGAATGTGTCCCTGTATAGGAGGGTCTTCATCCTTACCAGAGAACGAGATAACTGCCTGACATTCGGCGTCCTCGATCGTTTCGGCGTGAAAGGCCTCTGCAGCCGCAACCTCTGTCTCAAACTGGAGGGGGCTTTTCAGGGCTTCAGCGAGTGCCTCGCGCATCTCAGATGACATGCGCAGAGCCTCTAGGATGGAGAGCCTTGCTGGGATGTCGGCCAAGTGCTTCAGGACATCATACTTTTTGGCCAAGCGCGAGCCCCTGGTTGCAGGAGGTTGCTCTGCGGTTGGTGGCATGACGGGCCTTGCCGGTTGGATCGGCGGCCGACTGGTACTTGGCGCATCTCGCTGTTCACTGGTCACAGTCCGGGAAATGGTCACTGTACTGGAGTCAGGAGGCCGGGATGGACTTGTGGCAGGGCGGAGCTGGTCGCGACGCGGCTGAGGCGGTTCTGCCTGGTCCCACACCACAAACAGTGGCGGAGGCGAATCCGTCATCCCCGGATGGGGGGGCTGCGCGCGCTGAGCTCGATTTTGAGCCTGCTGCCTAGTCTCAGTGGCGTGCACGGCCTGGCTGGAGGTACCAATGGCTGTGCCCCGGCGACTCCTGTTGCTGCGGTTCTTCCGACGGTAGCGACGACCGGGGACACTAGGGAGGTCCACCTGGTGTTCTTCAACGTCGGGAACCGAAAAGGGATTTACCAGCTCGACGGTATTAACCGAAGCGTACCCAATACCGTCATCGGACGAATCATCCATCACCGGGCGGATCCGAGGAGGGACCCCCATCTCCGGGGGCATGAAATCGCCGAGAGTGCGGGATAGTGGCGGAACCGGCGGGGCGCGCTCTTCCTTCTTGCGCTGCCGCCGTTTGCTCCTCTTGGAAGAGGCAGGCTGGGACGACGATGCCGAAGCATCACCCGCAGATTCTGGGGGCTTAGGCTGATTCAAGCGCGCACGGATGATTCCATGGGCGCGAATGGTCGTCTTGCGGGCCATCCAGTTATTGTACTTCTGGGATCCGCGGTCGGAGACCAGCTGCCATTCGTCCTCGTTGCCATTATCGTCATCTGATCCCACGAACACGCCCGCCACTTGTGCTGGAGCTGGGCCCAACCTGATTACATTGTTGTTAATCTGGTCTTGGAGCCAATCCTTAAACACATAGCACCGCTGGATGGTGTGCCCCAGGGCCCGATGGTAGGGGCAGTAGCGGGGGTTATTCGTAAGATGTGCCTCCTATGGCTTCCAACACTCAGGCAGTCGCACAATCCTCTGCTCCAGGGCGCTCCGGAAATAACTGGGGACCTGATCCTCATGGAATGAGTAAGTCAGGTGTCGCGGGCCCCTGGGAGCGTGGTCTTGACGAGGGGCTGGAGGGGCCTGCCGAGGAGGTGGACCCTGATTATCTCGCCTGGGTTGCGGCGGTACATTACGCGGAGGGGCCGGCCGGTTCTGAGGCTGCCGCTGCTGGGCCGGGAACTGAGCCCGTGGAGGCGGATTCCTGTGAGGCTGTGGAGCTGGCCTCGCCGGCAGCAGCTCCAACGGCCTGGGGGCCTCTATCTGGGCAACAGCAGCGGGCTCAGCCCTACTGACTCTCCTTGCAGGAATCATAGGAGGCAGCGGGTGTGCCTGGCTGGCCTGTTGCAGGGCTTCCTCAAGACATTGAGCTTTGTCTGAGAAGTCCCTGAACCCTCTGGGGTAATTCTGAGTGATCAGGGAAGGGACCAGCTCGGTCTTGACGTTCCCGACGCACATTGTCAGCAACTGCTCCTGAGTCAATGGCATGTCAAGGGAATACGTGAGACCCTTCCATCGGGCGACGAAGTCCGCGACTCGCTCATCAGGCCTCTGCTTGCACTTGAAGAGGTCTGCGATACTTGTCTTCCGGGTCGTGGAACTGAACTGGTAGAGGAACTGTCTACGGAGGTCCTCCCAGCTGGTTACCGACCCGACGGGGAGCTGGCTGTACCAGACAAATGCTGGCCCTTCCAGTGTCTGAACAAAGCAGCGAAGCTTAGCGGCCTCCTGCTGCGCCGGAGTCCCCAACATAGGCCCGCACCTCGAGTTGAAGTGGGCTAAATGCTGTGGCGGATCTCCAGTTCCGTTGAAGGGGGCGAAAGTGGGATTCCCGAATCCCGGAGGCGCCGGCATGTCATCCACCCATGCTGGGTAGGGCTTGTCGTCCGGTGGGATCGCCACCTGCCGAGTCTCCAAGGCTTCCAAGCGGGCAATGAGTGCCGCCATCGGATCGTCCGGACATGGGTTCCAGTCCTGGCGAGGATCTCTAACCACGAGCGCATTGCATGGCCCTTCAATCGGGTCGTCGACCGGGTCGTCGAACTCGGCAGCTCGTGGGATGGCGGGCGGAGCGGCCCTTGGGGCAGCGGGAGGAATCTGAGCGGGATCTCTCAGGTAGTCACGCCGCTCGGGAGGGTGTTGCGAAACATACCGCGCCCTCTTGCCATAGGCAATGGCCTCTCTCCTGTCGGCGAACACGGCGTAATCACGGTTGCCCGGGAGAGTCTCGTCGAGGAGCGGTTGTTCCGGTCCCTGCTGTCCTGGCCTAGGATCACCGTAGTCAGGCCGCCGTTCTGCAGCGCGCTCGGCGAGGAGCTGGTCAACCAGCTTCTTCTGTTCGGCGAGCTGCTGACGTAGCGTAGCCTTCTCGGGATCCTCCTCTGCCCTCTGCATGGAGGCAGATGGGTCGGCGGGCCTTATAGCCTCGCTGTGCTCTTTTCCTTTGCTGACGTTTCGGCTCAACGTCAGTGCTTCAGTGGGTGCGGGGAGCCCCAGGAGGTTTCTCTGATGACGAGTAACTCTCACTGATGGATCTGACGACGGCTTGTCTTCGGGGGGGGAAGCCCCCGTCGAGAAGTTCCAAGTCGTTCCCCTCTCCCGACAGGTCAGCCATATTGACTGTTTCTGTCCCTGGGGATATACCCTCAGGGCCACCCAGCGAATCGGGCTGTCGGCGAATCACACTGAAGCGTAGGGCAGCGTACTGCCCCCATCCACGGATATACACGTGGGGAGTGGCTTCCTCGATAACTTTGCGGAGTACTTGAAAACACTCAACGCATCGTTGTTGGAGGGCCTCGTGGTGCTCAAATGACCCGGGGTGCCGAACCGCGGGGAGCATGGCCAGGTCAATTTGATGGCACTGCTCACCAATATCCTCCAGGTGCGCTTGACTCCCGGGGTATGGCATTTGTAGGCGGTGAAGACAGGAGCGAGTCTCCCGGAGAGTTCGGCGGAAGCATTCGAACTCATCCGGGGTGAGCGATTCGGGTGCATCAAAGCCCGGTCCTGCGACTGGCCAAAACTTCTTAGGGAAGTGGCCCTCTGCAAGGACGGTCCAGAAGCTCCACGACTCAAACTCGGGACCCAGATCTCCTTGGTCCTCTTCCATGGCTGGGAACGGACAGGGAACTGGTAGTGGTGCCGAGGCGGGCCGCCGGGCCGACGGGCTGGCCGACGGTGAATACGGCGAACAGGCCGATTGGCCTCCATATCCCGGGCCGCCCTCTGAGGGTGGCGGTGCCCTGGCTACCACATCATGATAGGACGGGCCGGTGAGCGAACATCCTGCCGTAGCATCGGTGCTCGCCGAGGGCGCACTAGATCGTGGTTCGACCGTCGGTCCCCAGAAAAAGTCTCTGGCTTCTCTGATCGAGACGGAAGGCACTTCCGGAGGGGCCGGTACCAACCGCAAGCTTGATCCTTGGGGGTCTACCAGGCCCTCGTTACTCCGGATATACCTTCGGAGAGAAGCAGGGATCACATCGATCTCGCTCTCGGGGAGCACGAGGCTGACGTGCCGCATTCCTACCCCTGCCCTTGACCGGCGGGATTGGGGAAGGGGCTCTGTCGCCGAATCGTACTCCGCCTCTGAGTCAGAGAAGCAAACCGGTCGGATCTCCGTCCGGAATTCCGTAACATTCTTCCCTCGGCGTCGACGCCTTGCCTTCCTGCCCCTGGGTGGTTCTTCGGGGCAGGGCTGATCTCTGTCCTGGCGTCCTCCGGCCGCACTGGTGCTGGGGCCAAGAGGACTGGGAACCATGGTGCGAGGGGCACCGGGACAGATATCAAAGGGGACGCGGGGAGAGATGATTCCGGGCAGGACTCCGGGCCGGGATCGGAAGGTGGGATGACCCATGCCTCCTGGATCGGCCACATAGAGTAGATCCTGCCGGTGAATAGCGCTACCGCGAGGTGGTCCGCGGTGGCTACTGCCAGTGCCAGCAACCGGGAGAGTCGACCCAACCTGCCTTTGGGGCGGTCGGGGCCTCGATCCAGGTCGGGCATAGGAGTTCCCCTGCTCAGGATGCGCAGAGGCCTGGCGACTGGAGCCAGCAGTGGCTTGGGCCAATGCGGCCGCTGTTGCTAGAGCCCCAAGGTGGGCATCCTCTTCCGCTCGTGCCCGACGTTGGCGTCGAGACAGACGAGTCGGGATGAGCGGCGCGGGCAGGTGGAGAGCCCGCTCTTCGACTGGAGAGGCCTGGCGGCGGTGTCGCCGTGGCCTGGCGGGAGTCCTTACCGTAGATCCCTGGAGCGAATCCCGGATAGGGTGATCCCGGGCCTCTTCCACCTCATCCGCGTAGGGAAGGGAACTGTCAGAGCGCTCCGGGGATAAGCTCCCGAAGCGGTTGGACGTTGAGGTAGGCAGCGGTGCCTCCCTGCGCGGCCCTCGGGGGCGGCGGTGGTGGCGAGGCGCAGCCTCCTCAAGGACTAGGCGAGCCATTTCCCTAGTGGGGATGACTCCCTCTTCCTCGTATCTCCGCACCAGGGTGTTGATCACCCTTCTCTGGATGACCTCCGAGGGGGAGAGAGGGCGTGGTCATCCCGCAATTGCGGCTGCTGGGACGGCTGTGGAACGGGCGGGACCGCGCGGAGTAGCCGCGTCGGTGTTTCCCCTATCCCTGCGCCAGTGGGCGGGTGGCGATCGGGCACTGGATCGGGCGACCTGATTTCTGAAAGCAGGGAGAATGACCCATTAACACTGACAGGAAAAAGGAATCGACAACCAACCATTAGCGCCACGACGCCTTCCGTGGGGGGAACCCAGGCCCTCGACGTTGCGAGACGGAGTGCCCGATGTCCCTTCCCCAGCCCCTGGCGGGTAAGACTGAATGCTTGGCCGGGCAACACGCCGGTCTTCCAACACCTCTGAAAGCCATCGGTCTTCGTATCGAGGAGAAGAGATTCACGTCGGGTTCACCATTTTTCTGTTTCGGTGCGGATGTGCGTCGGGTTACGCTGTTCCGCCAGGACGCGTTCGCGCGTGCACCCGTCAACCCGAGGGGATGGGCGCGCGGCTTGTGGTCCCGCAGTCCCGCTTTCCAAGGGCGGGCGGAATTCGTCCCTTATTCAGGGGCGTCTGCTCCTTGATCGAAACCGGGATGATGGGATGTCGGCTCCTCCTTCCTTGGACGTCTCCTCGGAACTCGTCGCCTAATCCGGGTCTCCCTCATAGACTTAAGAATGTTCGTGAATCTCGTTCCCGGCGCCATATCTTCATGGACACCGGTTAATTACGCTACTTCCGCCCGGACGCTCCAAGGAGTCTGGTCGGGGCAGCAACCTGCGGTGAGAAGGCCGGGTGGCTCTGGGTGCTGGGGGCGTGTCGTAGCACTGCGGCTCTGCACGTCTGTCTTCCGTCCCTAATAGGGCTTCTCGAAGGCATGATGGCCTGAGGCATCCCGCACTGGGTGCGGGGAACTGTGTCCCCTGAGGTTTTCCTCAGCTTCCCATGTTTAACACGGGGTATGCCGCGAATTTAACGTCCAGCGGGGACGACATCGGACCGATCAACACGAAAAGTGGATCAGATGACAGAACCCCTTGCGGGGAACCTCCGACGCTGGGGCCAGCACATGGGCGGCTTCCCAGGTAACGTGGAGTGGAGTGAAGTGGCATGACCCCACCGGGATGTGGCGGCCCGGGTAAGGATCAGGATGGATGATGGAGTGAAGAGCTTGGACCCCGTAGAGGCTTCCTACGTACCGCGCGTTAGCACGGATCAAAGTCAACGTAGTTCGGGTATACAGTTTAACGTCATGCTGGACGTTGGCAAGCCGACTCACGAAGAGGTCTAGGCCGCCGGGCGGAGGATTGAACCGAACCACCTCGCACAGAGGGGGATGGAACGGCCGGGTGGATCACAGTTTCACGTCATGCTGGACGATAAAAGGAGAAATGGAAAAGGGGCTGTGGGGAGGCATAGTGGAGATACACACGGGCAGTCTCCCACAGGGGCGGATTCATAGGTGAATCGACGCAAGCGTGAACCCTGGAGGGGTCCACTGATGGACGAACCGACGTAAATACGACCGGGACGACCAGGTGGTGGGCTTGGACCTCAGGGAGGCTTCCTACGTACCCTGTTTAGAAGACAGGGATCAAAGTCCACGTAGTTCATTCTGTCAGGACTTACGCACTTGAGGCAGCCCGGATGCGGCAAAACTCAGTTGGAAGGGACTTGGACCGAAAGCAGAAGACACCTCGATCCCAGTCACACCCTCTACTGGCTTCGGCAGTGGGGAGGCGCAATGGAGATACACATGTGCAGCCTCCCACGAGAAACTAGGGGTTTGTAATACCCTGCCCCCGCAGGGAAAAGCCACTCCCATTAAATCGTCCCAAAAGCGGGACAATCCCGACATCCCTGCAGAGACAAGCGGGTGGGGGCCACGTCCAAACCGGGGGGAGACCCTGCGTGCGAAGCACGGGATCGGGTGATGCGGACGGTTTAACGTCTTGCCGGATGAAGTACAGTTTAACGTCGTGTGTTGAGGACGAAGCGGACGGTTTAACGTCTTGCCGGACGAAGTACAGTTTAACGTCGTGTGTTGAGGACGAAGCGGACGGTTTAACGTCTTGCCGGACGAAGTACAGTTTAACGTCGTGTGTTGAGGACGAAGCGGACGGTTTAACGTCTTGCCGGACGAAGTACAGTTTAACGTCGTGTGTTGAGGACGAAGATGCTTGGCAGTTTAACGTCTTGCAGCTCAGACGATGGGGGCTAGGCAGTTTAACGTCGCGCAGCTTGGATGTATGCAGTTTAACGTCGTGCAGGACGTGGTGCAGTTTAGCGTCATGCAGGACGAATGCTGAACAGTTTAATGTCTTGTAGCTCGGACGTAGTGCAGTTTAGCATCATGCTGGACGATAAAGTCGCCGGTAGGTCCGTGTCACTTCGCGCGAGCCTAGGGGGGGGGGCCGCACGGAAAGACGACGCACAGTGCGGGCACCTGCGATGAAGACCATCGGGCGCCACGCAGGCGGGTACCCTCAGGGGGTCAAGGGAGGCGACCCTGGCGGGTTGCGCGCAAAAGAGGAGCTTTGCGCGCAAATCCGCGGGTCGGCGCGCAAAATGGCGGGCTGGCGCGCAATTGGGCCAGCGCTTTGCGCGCAGATGATTGGGATTGCGCGCACCGGGCTTCGGGTAGCGCGCGGGGGCAACGGCTCATTCTCTAACGAATGGCCACTTTGAAGATGGGGGGTGCGCGCAATCGGGTTGGATTGCGCGCACCCGGGGGCAATTGCGCGCAAGAGGCTTCTTTTGCGCGCAAAGGCCTTCGGGTTTGAAATTTATTCAAAGGAAATGAGCCAAGGGGATTGTGCGCGAAGGCGGACCCCAAGGCTCTATTGCACGAAATAAAGGAGGTTACCTGAAGATCGGCATTGCGCGCGGAAGGGGTTGGATTGCGCGAACGAGCGACGCTTCGGATTCTGGCAACCTCCAAAACGTCGGGGGTTGCCTTATATTTATAGGCAACCCCGGGTGCGGAATCCGGTCTCGGGCGCGCAATTCGCTTCGCGGGCGCGGAATCCGGACCCGGCGCGCAAAGGAGCCGCGCAGGCCACGGCGCGCAAAATAGCGCGCCGGCCCGGCGCATTGCGCGCATCCCGGGAGGATTGCGCGCCGCGGGTCAACTTTGCGCGCGAGCCTCTGAAATTTCGCGCAAGTCCTCCGGGCCCTCCGGAACGTGCCTCTGACTCCAAATATCACTTCGCTTTCCGCATCCGGAGCTTCGTTTGGGAACAACGGACTTTTCCGGCGTCTACAGAGTGTTTCTGAAGACTCAAGTAATTCTTCTGAATCAAGCTCAGAGAAGGAAGAAGCCAATTTAAAAGCAAATATGTGTTTCATGGCTGAAACTGATGAGGTAGCAGGTCACCAAAGAAAGAAAGAAATATGGTATATGGACAGTGGCTACTCAAGACACATGAGTGGAACTTCAGCTAATTTCTCTTCTCTTACTCGAAAGGAAGGAGGACTTGTCACCTTTGGTGACAATGCCAAAGGAAAGATTATTGGTATTGGAACAGTTGGAGATCCAGAGACAGTCTCAATCAACAAAGTACTTTATGTACAAGGGTTAAAACACAATCTGATAAGTATCTCTCAACTCTGTGATGATGGATACACTGTTGATTTTACTAACAATAGTTGTACTGTTTCTAAAGATAAACTGTTTAAGTTTAGAGCACCCAGAACTGATAATGTTTATACTTTGGATTTGTATTCCTTGTGTAAACAACAAGTAAACTGCTTAACTGCTAATATAAGTGAATCCTGGATCTGGCATAGAAGACTTGGTCATTGCAATATATATGCTTTACATAAATTATCTAAGAAACATCTAGTTTCTGATTTGCCTAGTCTCAAATTTAAAAATGACAGATTCTGTGATGCATGTCAGCTTGGCAAGCAACACAAATCATCATTCAAATCTGTTAATAAAGTTGCTACAACTAAACCTCTAGAACTTATCCATATGGATTTGTTTGGACCTTCAAGAGTAGCAAGTTTAGCTGGTAAATTATATGTTTATGTATTAGTTGATGATTATTCTAGATTTACTTGGATTTTCTTTTTGAAATTTAAAAGTGAAGCTTTTAGTTTATTTGAAGGTTTTTGTAAATCTATTCAAAATGAAAAAGGTTTTAATATAATCTCATTGAGAAGTGATCATGGTGGAGAATTTGAGAACCAGGAATTTAATTCATTTTGCTCAAACATGGGTATTAAACACACCTTCTCTGCTCCAAGAACACCTCAACAGAATGGGATTGTAGAAAGAAGAAATAGAACTGTTCAAGAAATGGCTAGAACTATGTTAAATGAATATAGCCTACCTATATATTTCTGGGCAGAAGCTGTTAATACAGCTTGTTATATAATGAATAGAATTTTAATAAGACCTATTTTGAAAAAGACACCCTATGAACTATGGAATAACAGAAAACCTAAAGTAAATTACTTTAAAGTTTTTGGATGCAAGGTTTACATCTTGAATACCAAAGATAATCTTGGTAAATTTGATCCAAAATCTGATAAAGGTATTTTCTTAGGATATTCTGCAACCTCCAAAGCTTATAGAGTCTATAATAAAAAGTCAAGGATTGTTGAAGAATCAGTTCATGTGAAATTTGATGAATCTGATCCTTTTGAGAAAAGGATAGAACAAATAGATGAACCTGACTCTAATGAAAACATGAGACTTGAGAATTTAAAGAATGATTTTGAAAATGATATAAAAGAAATTCAGTCCAGTTCAGAAGAACATGATACTGAAGAACCTTTGAATGTAATGCCTAGACAGTCTAGAACCTTAAAGAATCACCCTTTAGAATCTGTGATAGGTGACTTAGAGACTGGTATTCAAACTAGAAGAAACTTTGGAAACATAGTTGAATTCTCTGCTTTCCTATCCCAACAAGAACCTAAGACCATAGAAGAAGCCTTAGATGATGAGAGCTGGGTAATAGCAATGCAGGATGAATTGAACCAGTTCAAGAGAAATAAGGTTTGGGAATTAGTTGAAAGACCACATGATTATCCAGTAATAGGAACTAAATGGGTCTTTAGGAATAAACAGGATGATCAAGGGATAATAACTAGAAATAAAGCAAGATTAGTAGCTAAAGGATATAATCAAGAAGAAGGAATAGATTATGATGAGACCTTTGCACCTGTAGCCAGGTTAGAATCCATTAGAATCCTTTTAGCCTATGCATCTTATATGAATTTTAAATTATTTCAGATGGATGTTAAATCTGCCTTTTTAAATGGTTATTTAATGGAGGAAGTTTATGTTGAGCAACCTCCTGGTTTTGAAAATTCTCAAAAACCAGATTCTGTTTTCAAACTTACTAAAGCTCTTTATGGCCTTAAACAAGCACCTAGAGCTTGGTATGAAAGACTAAGTTCTTTTCTTTTGAAAAATGATTTTACTGTTGGACTAGCAGATCCAACACTCTTTAAGAAAACTGTGAAAAATAATGTTTTGTTGGTTCAAATTTATGTTGATGATGTAATTTTTGGATCGACCAATAAAATTCTTTGTCATGAATTTTCAGAATTAATGCAAAAAGAATTTGAAATGAGTATGATGGGAGAATTAAATTTCTTTTTGGGTCTTCAAATATTTCAAAAAGATTTTGGAAATGTTTTAAATCAATGCAAATACATTACTGATTTACTTAAGAAATTTGGACTTGAAAACAGCAAGACATTTACAACTCCTATGTGTACTAATATAAAACTTGATTTGGATGAAACTGGAAAATCAGTGGACAACAAGTTATATAGAGGTATGATTGGTAGTTTGTTATATCTTACTGCTAGTAGACCAGATATAATGTATTCAGTATGTCTTTGTGCTCGATTTCAATCAAATCCCAAAGAATCCCACTTAACTGCTGTTAAAAGAATTTTTAGATATTTAAAAGGTACTATTTATCAATCTCTGCTTTATCCAAAAACCTCTGATTTTAATTTAATTTCATATTCAGATGCTGAATTTGGAAGCTGTAGATTAGATAGGAAGAGTACTTCAGGAACATGTCACTTTTTAGGAAAGTCTTTAGTATCATGGTCTAGTAAGAAACAACACTCAGTTGCCCTGTCAACAGCCGAGGCAGAATATGTGTCTGCGGGTAGTTGCTGTGCACAGGTGTTGTGGATGAAAAACACTCTTATGGACTTTGGATTAAATTTCAATAATACACCTATTTTATGTGATAATACTAGTGCAATTAATATTTCAAAAAATCCTATTAGTCATTCTAGAACTAAGCACATTGATATAAGACATCACTTTTTAAGAGATCATGTGTTTAAAAAGGATATATTTTTAGAATTTGTAAATACAGAAAATCAATTAGCAGATATTTTTACTAAACCACTTCCCACGGCAAGGTTTGAATTTATTAAGGGGGAGTTAGGTTTATTTAATTTTAAATAGTTTTTTTTAATCTTATTCTGTTTTCGAATTCTGCTTAATTTCTGTTTCCCGCTTTAAGTAATTTTATTTTGTTTTAAATAAAAGTAATGATTAGTGATTACACGGGAATCAAGGCTGTCAGAACCGTTTCACCTTCTAAACTGTTTCACCTTTTTCGGAAACCCTTTCGAAAACCTAAAACCGCACATCTGCTCCAAAACCCTTTTCTGAATCTTCAAACCCTAAACTTTCGAACCTTCAGAAATCGTTGTTGAAATGGAAAAGACTAAGCGTCCAGATGAAGCTGAGAGCAGTGCTGCAAAGAAACCTAAAGTAGTTGGTCGGAAAATACTGCAAGGTAAAGTCATAGATTTAGAATGGCTGTTTGAAACTAATTTACTGTTGAAGCAAGCGTTGTAGTTTCAAATCCTTGATCAAGCTTTTAATAGTGCAAATTCTGAGTTTCTATATGAGGCATAAATGAGACATTTCTTTAGAACTGTTCAGTTTAGCCTTGGAGATACGGAGGATAGTTTATTGGCTCAAATAGAGGATAAGGACTTTTCCATATCATCTGTAGAGATAAGTCAAATTCTTAACTTCCCTCATGAAGGAGTTTTTCATTTCGATTTACGGAATATTGGAGATTCTGTACATAAGTCTGAAGACATTATGTCTTTTCTGTTTGGAACCAGAGTCATAAAGAAAATGTTTATTAAATATTTGGAGCCCGATCAGAAAATCTTGGTAAAATTTGTTCAGACTGGTTTAGCACCAAGGATGGCTGAGATGGAGAAAATCCTATACCCTGACATGTACATAATGTATCTTCTGATGTGTGATATTAAGTTTAATTTTCCTCGGTTTATGATAAGATATCTGAGATACTGCTGTCAGAGTGAAGCAAGAAAGACCTTTTTCCCTTATGGAAGGTTCATTTCTTTGTTTTTTCATAAAAGATGAATGATCAGATTGGTAGATGCTGGGGTGAAATGTCACCACAGTAATGTTTTTAATGCTGGAACTTTAAGGAAAGTAGGATACTTCTGGAGCACAATTAAAGGAAAACTCTAACCTGTTGGAGCTGAGGAAGACTCGGAGAGTGCTCAGGCTCAACCGGCTAAGTCCAAGGAGGGACAAGCAGAATCAAGAGTTAGTACAGTGGCAAGGAGAATTCGTTTTGAGATGGAGGAGGTTGAGGAAGAGAGAAGTCAAGAAGGACTTCAATCTAAAAGGAAGAGGTCAATTGATGAAGAAATTATCTCTCCTGCCTTGAAATCCTCTGAACCGGTAATTTCTTATTCATTTGTGAGAGAAGCTGTTGTGGAGCAGACTGCACCGATAGAGGAACCAGTAGCTCAACCGGAAATCCAAAAAGAACCTCAATCTGCTGCTGTGGCTGTTGAAAATGTAATACAACAAGAACAACTTATGGAGGCAGTGCCTGGTGAAGAAGTGGCCCGACCTCAAGATTTACAAGAAAATATTGTTCTTGACCATTCAGTAGAAATCAGAGAGACTACTGTTCGTGATGAACATACTTCTGAAGCTAATACAGAGGTACTTCAGGAAGATTTTTTAGTGGAAGAGTTTCAGGCTTCAAAAGCTAGTTCAGTGGATCAACCTTGTCAGGACAAGGACAAAGAACAGTCAGATGCAGATTCTTTACCACTTGCCCTACCTCATCAACCTTTTTCTGGACATGAGAATAGAGAACAGGATTCCCCTGATTCGAGAAAAGAAGAATTTGTTGAGTTGTACAAGCATATCTCTCAGTTAGAATCTGAGAATGTTAGTCTCAGAAATTCTCTGAACTTAGAGCAGTTAAAGTTTCAAAAGATGAAAGAATCTACTGTTTCAAGACAGGAAGTAGATTTGTTTAAGACTGATATGTTGAATGCTGTTGATCAGTTAAAATCAGAGATGGTAAAGAAAGATGATATGTCTGATTTGAAGATTTACATGGAGAATAAATTTGAGTCTGTTGCAAACAATGCTGTGAGTGGATCAGGCTCTTCACCTGATTTGATTCGGAGATTTCAAGCAATTACAGGAGCACTAATCAATATGAGTGACAGATTACACGATCTTCAGTGTAATAGTGCCCCTTTGTCAGTTTTTCTAGATAATCAGAATTTTTTAGTGGATCAGTTGACATCTGGAGAGCAACCGATTAGGATTCTTTTGAATCAGTTATCAGAGAAACTGGCTCTTTTTGTTGAAAAAGAAGAAAGAATGCATGAGTTTTTCAGAGTTAATTTGATTGAAGATATTCATATGACTCAAGAGAACAGAGATCTTATCATCAAGTTAGAAGATGGGATGATGAAGAGGCTCAGAGAACAGTCTACAGAGATCAAGACCACGATTCAAAGGAGATAGACACCCTTTTTTCCTTCCCTGTCTTATCTATGAACCTTGATTCCTCTGTATATCACAATCGTTTATATATAACAGCTTGTGAATGAAAATTCTTTTTTTTTGTTGTTTATTGATTTATGATTAAGTTAGCCAGTATAACAAATTCACTTATTCATACACAGTTAATTATAGCATTTACTTATAGTTCAGTGCAATATTGAATGTGTTCAAATCCGTAATTTTTCATTCTTTTTTATATTACAAAAAGGGGGAGAATTTGGATAAACACAACATTTAAATTCATTTTGTTTCCTATGAAGAAATTTGGATAGCTGAAAATTTATTTTTATGGGGGAGAAATTTTATTATTGTTAAATATTGTTTTAATCCTTTCAGAATTCTAAAATTTTATAAAACTTTTTTTTCAATAAAGATTGAAATTAAATTAGTTCTATTATTTTATGGGTTTTGTGATCATCAAAAAGGGGGAGATTGTTGAGCAATGTATTGTTTTCAAACAATTCAAAATAATGTTTTTTAAAGGGGGAGATTATTTTAAATAATACTCTGTCTCTTTATGATGATTTTGATGCTCACAAATACCCTTAATTATTTACTAATTATTTCGTTGAGTATTTTGCAGGAATTTATTTTATTTATTTATTTCATACAACGAGATTTCATACTTCATTTATTCCAAGATCAATTTTAGCGTGTTCTGGAATCACTGTAGCGCAAGATCAATTTTAGCATGTTCTGGAATCACTGTAGCGCGAGATCAATTTTAGCGCGTACTGGAATCACTGTTCATACCCTACGTTGATGAACGTAACGTATGGATGAAAAGTTTACTTTTTATGTTAAAAGAAACGTATGGTTAAGGAACCTTACGTTATTTTGAAACGTATGGTTAATGAATCTTACGTTGTTGAAAAGTATGGAAGAAGAACATTACGTTTGGAAGGAACCTTACGTTTTCGTTGTTGGACAAGTATGGAAGAGAAACCGTACGTTAGTTTTCAGTGTTGAGTTTGTTTCTCAAAAGTATGGATCATCAACCTTACTTTTATAATCAACCGTACATTCTTTGGAGAGTTGAAGCGAGACAAAGTATGGATGATCAACCCTACGTTTGAATGCTGAAGAGAAAGTATGTACGTTCTGAACCTTACGTTTGTGAACCTTACGTTTGTGAACCCTACGTTTGGAGCCACGTCATCAACCCTACGTTTGGCGTCGGGATATTTTTGACAGACGATATTTCCTTTTGCATTGGTCAAACAAGAGGATTATTAGGCGGATTTCGAGCCGATTCTTAAGTACGACTTTGACTGAATCAAAGACGATTTACAACGGATTACTGATTGATTTAAACGGAGCTTTTTATGCCGATTCCTCAGGGGAGTTACAACGGCTCTGTTATTTCATTTAATATCGTGAATCTAAAGGAGATTTTCATGGATCTATTTATGCGGAAGATTTTCTCAGATTTGAATATATATGTTCTATCTTGGAAACTTCGGATATATATATATATACAGGAAAGTGTGTGAATTATAAAGATTGATCTTTTAACGAGCAAGAAACAGAGACTGAGAAAAGGCGTTCTTTTCTGGTGATCGAGAAGAAGTGTAAAACCTTTATTGCCGAAGGAAGATCTTGATAACAGATTCACATGTTCTACATCGACTATCTGTTGTGAATCTATTGTTGCTGAAGTTGTGAAGTTTCTGGTAATATCTATTGCAACTGGATCGACTCAGAACTGTTTTGATTATAGATCTTTATTTTCTGAAGACAACGATCTATCTAATGTAAATTGCATTCTGTTGCAATTGTGAAGAACAACTGGAGAAGTGTTTTCTTTATCGAAACCCTTTTTTATTTTTGAGTGATCAGCTTCTCGTTCTAAGCTGTGTGGGTTCGTGTTTGAACCAGGAAGGCTGTGTTTTCCTGAATCTTGTAAATGTGTCAACTGCATGTACTCAGTTTTGAACAGGTCTGTGGAAACGAGGACCAGATAGTGAAAATCGCCAAGCTCGTGGATTTGAGCGTTGGTGGAGTGGACTAGGGGCCTTCTGTTCCCCGAACCACTATACATCCGTGTGTTCATGCTTTTACTTTTTCCGCTGCATATTTAATCGAGCAAAAGCATAGTGGACAGAATTTGTCTAAATTGAAGAGATTGTAATAATTTTGAAAAGACACAATTCACCCCCCTCTTGTGTGTAATCCGTAGATTCAGATCCAACAACACATGTGTGGATCACCGCTAGAGGAATCCTACACTTGGATTCTACGACACAACGACGGATCACCGAATCATGACCGGACACATCAACGAAGAAAGAATTCCAACGAGGTAATTCTTATGCATTAATTAAATTAATTATAATAAACATATGATGATCCTCCTCAAGGGTTTCGGGACTCATCTTTTCTTTTCGTTCTTCGTTTTATTCCGAGGATTCGGCATTTTATATCATGACAGATCTCGGATTGAACATTGTTTAACGAAAAATTAAGTTGGGAAAACCCACTAACGCGCTTCCGCTGCGCCTAGAACCTACAAGTGGTATCAAAGGGTTCATATTGTTGGTTATAATTATTTAGTTTTTCGTTGGTGATTTACGCATTTAATAATTTAGTTATTTCTATTCATGTTTAATCGTTCTGGAAATCTGAATATCGAGATCTGTTCCTCCTCTCTCGTTTCTCGTTCACCTCACAGAAACGGATTTTTCTTTTAATTTTGATGAAAATAAAATAGAGGAACTCATCCGGAGGAGCCAAATGTTTCTGGCCGTATAACACCAGAATACACGGCGTGTATTCGGAAGTACACACCGTGTAGTCTAGGTTCAATGCATTGACTGATCCGCCAAATCAGGCCGTGTATTGGATTCTTTCTAAGAATTTAAGACACCGGGTGTTGACCAGAAACAGGTGGCACACGGTTTTCGGAATACATGCCGTGTGGTCCAATAAACACGGTGTGTAGTCCCTTCGGGTTAGGGTTGGGTCTTGTACTCCGTACATAGCCTGCCCGGCTGGAAACCGTGTAACGCGGAAACTACACGGCATGTGTCCCACTGTACACGCCGTGTACTCCGAAAATTTCCGAAGTACATTAACACTCCCTATCACCGGGTGTGTACTTCGGATGGATGGTGAAGAAAAAGTACATGCCGTGTAGTCGGAACTACACACCGTGTACTCACCCAAATTACGCAGATTTATTAAAATTTATTATTATATTATACAAACCCTTGAGACATGTACCATAGTGCAGGCGTAAAGCTGAGGCACAATACGTGATAGGTGTTTTATATATATGTGTTTAATTTAACATCTGCGTAATAAATGGGAATTCACCGGGTTTCCTTCAAGGTACAAGTTGTGTACAAGGATAATTTTAAATGAATTTATTTGTTTAAAATTATGATGGATGAGAATCTCAAGGAAATTCAGAAAAGGGATTTAAGATAAAAGGATTGATTAATTAAAGATAATTAATTGATTCGAGTGTGATTTATCTTAAACAAGAACGATTAAAGAATTGAATGCTAGTTTTATTTATGCGTAAATATAGTTTCATGTATGGATGATCATGAGCTAGACCGAGACCTTTGTATGTGAATGGTTTCTTTTAATTTATTTATTTAAATTAAATTTGTTGGCCTGCGAGACATCTCCTCATTAATATGTAGGGCATGCGCGCCCAAGGATTATTTTATGTAAAAACCCATTTTTCCCCTCACCTGCGTGTGAGATAAATGCATATGTAATTGATGGATCTCCCAAGCTAGTGGAGGTGGCTCAAGTCAGGAGCCAAGATTAAACCAATCCAAGGAGATACAAAGGTGGACAGGTGGAAAGCTGTAAACACGAACCTGAAAGGTTCACGGTGTTTCTCCCCTAGGTCTTGGGTTAGTTTATCAACCGCTAGATAAACTAACCAATAGAAAAGCTCATGATCATACCATTTATTTTATTTCTATCAGTTTAATGGTTTATTTATTGTGGGTGTGTTGTCACGATCACACAATTAATGAATTAAACGAGCATGCAAGATGGAACTAAAATAAAATTGGCTTATACGTAAAAATTATCTTAGACATGGTTAATCACTTAAGTATATCCCACTTAATATTAATAAGCATGTAATCAAAGATAATAAAATGGCAATTTACGTATAAGGATAAAATCCCTCAAAATAAATATTAAGTCGTCATAGCCTTCCATAATCTTGGTTAGAATCGAACCATAGTTCAAAGTGCTTGACCAACCCTAGTTGGGGTGTGTTCAATTATCGTGGAATTCTAATTCAAGGTTTTGGGTTGACTTGACTTGGTTCGCATCAAGGGTTGACTGCCACAGCAGGACTTGGTGTGACCAAGAGGCAAAGATTGAGGAAATCCAAAAAGGATTTCAGGATTGGGGAGTCCACTCAGCATATCAAGGAACTGCAAGTTAATGTAGTTGGCATTGGGAATGCCTACCTAAAACCCTTCAAGTTGCTTGACCAACCCTAGTTGGGGTAACGCGAAGGGCAATATGGATCCTTTCCACTAGAATATTTACGCAACAGAATATTCCGAAGTCAATGGTGAGGGCTATTGGATTTCGATAAAATAGTGGGAGACTAATAAGTATTAATTTATTTATTTGTCTCAATTTTTATAATAAAGTACTAAACCTTTTCTCATCTTAAATTGTACAAATGGCAAGAAAATGACTTCAAACATATCATTGCGCACCATACTCGAAAAAGAAAACCTTCTCACCGGCAACAATTTCCAAGAGTGGCAGAGGCGTTTATGCGTCGTCCTTCACCACGAAAGGAAATTATATGTGCTGGAAGAGCCTATTCCAGTTGCGCCTGGGAAAGAGGATAGTGATGAGGAATTATCTCTGTACATGAAACACATGGATGATGCCACAGATGTCCAGTGTTTCATGCTATCGGCCATGTCTAATGAGCTCTTGAAGCAACATGAAAACATGGATGCGTATAGCATGATGTCTCACCTTAAAGATCTCTACCAAGAGATGGCGAGACAGGAGAGGTATGAGATCTCCAATGCTTTGTTTACCACGAAGCTTGGAGAGTCTGCGCCAGCTGGGCCTCATGTGGTCAGACTTATTGGCTACATTGAATGCTTGGACATCTTAGGGATTAAATTCCCAGATGAGTTGCGTATAGATCTCATCCTATCATCATTTCCCAAGACCTTCTCTAGCTTCATTGTCAACTATAACATGAGCGGCAATGAGAAGAGTCTATCGGATCTTCTGAGCTTGATTCACCAGGTAGATAAGGACATGGGGCGTGACAGACCCGCGGTCCTTATGGTGAACAAGAAAAGGAAGGACAAGGCAAAGGGGCCAAAGACTTATAAACGGTCTGAAGCCCCCGAGCACCGTCCCTCCAAGAAGGAGAAGATCTAGAGGCAGGGCAAGGAATGGGAAGCAGTGTGTTTTGCATGTGGCAAGTAGGGCCACTGGAAGAGGAACTGCACCCAGAAGCGTGGGGATGCTAAAGGTGCGTTCGTTATCGAGTGCAATCTTTCTATTTATACACATTGGGTATTAGATACAACTTGTGGGGATCACATCTGTATTCAAATTCAGGAACCAAGTATATTTAGAAATATCGCCAGAGGAGAGGTGGATATTCGAGCTGCCAATGGTGCAAGGCTGGTTGCGTTGGCTATTGGCGACTATCACCTCTCATTGCCAACTGGCATGATTTTGGTTTTACAAAACTGTTATTTTGTGCCTAGTGTTACCAAGAACATAATTTCTATATCTTGTTTGGATATGGATGGATTTATTTTCAAGTTTGGAAATAAGGGTTGTCTGTTTTATAAGAACAACGTATGTTATGGTATGGCACATTTGAATAATGGTTTGTATGTATTAAATTACGAAAACCAAGTGTTGGTAATCGATAACGAAACAAACTCACATGACTCATACATCACCCAGTTATGGCATCACCGCCTTGGTCATGTGAACAAGAAGTGCTTGACAAAGCTCTGCCAGGATGGCTATTTAGACTCTACTGAGCTAAAACCACTTGATAGATGTCACGCTTGTTTACAAGGAAAAATGACCAATCCGCCTTTTGTTGGACAAGGTGAAAGGGCCACAGAGCTTCTAGGATTGGTACACACAGATGTGTGTGGACCATTTCCAGTAGAAGCTAGAGGTGGATATTCTTACTTTATTACTTTTACTGATGATTCGAGTAGATATGGCTATGTCTACTTAATGAGGTATAAGTCGGGGTCCTTAGAGAAATTTAAGGAATTCAAGAATGAAGTAGAGAATCAACTTGGTAAGAAGATAAAGAAGCTTCGATCGGATTGAGGTAGAGAATATCTGAACCAAGAGTTCATCGATCTTCTACGAGAGTCTGTGATTCTATCTCAGCTCACTCCTCCTTATACACCATAGTGGAATGGTGTTAGTGAAAGGAGGAACCGCACCTTGTTGGACATGGTGAGGTCGATGATGAGTCATGCGGATCTTCCATTATCCTTTTGGGGATATGCATTACAAACTGCAGCATACACATTAAACCGAGTACCAACTAAGGCAGCAAATGGAATTCCATCCGAGTTATGGAATGGAAGGAAACCCACTTTGTCACACACACGTGTATGGGGATGCGAGGCGTTTGTTAAGGCCTTCTCAGGCAACAAACTAGCACCCCGGGGCACGAAGTGTATCTTTATAGGATATCCCAAGGAAAAAAAGGATATTACCTATATAACCCCCAAGACTAGAAAGTGACTGTCGCCAGACAAGCTATCTTTCTTGAGAGGGAGCACATCCTCAAGAAGGATAGTGGGAGCAAGATTGACTTCGACGAAGTTGATGCTAAAGATACACAGGAGTTGGTACAGGAACAAGTTCCACAAGTCCCCGTAGAAGAGGTTCCAAAAACACAATTACTGCGTAGGATCTCAAGAGAGGTAAAGGAACCAGAGAGATTTGGTTTCCTAGTCACTGAGGATGGTGAATCATTATTGTTGGAAAATGAGGAACCTCTCTCCTACAAGGAAGCAGTAGAAAGCTCAGAAGCTGCAAGATGGCTAGAAGATATGAATTCTGAGATGGATTCCATGTATCAGAACCAAGTTTGGGTTCTGGTCGACGATCCAGTTGATGTAAAGCCTGTTGGATGCAAATGGGTACTCAAAAGAAATCTGGACATGGAAGGTTAAGTTAGCACCTATAAAGCAAGGCTAGTGTCTAAAGGATTCAGAAAGCGTCAAGGAATTGACTATGATTAAACCTTCTCACCAGTTGCAATGTTAAAATCCATAAGAATCATACTTGCCATAGTAGCTTACCATGACTACGAGATTTGGCAGATGGATGTCAAAACAGCATTCCTTAACGGGAACCTTCAGGAAGATGTCTATATGACACAACCAGAAGGGTTTGTGACACCAGGTGAAGCCAAACGGGTTTGCAAGTTGCAGAAATCCATTTATGGATTAAAGCAAGAATCCAGGTCATGGAACATTCGATTTGATGAAGCCATAAAGGAATTTGGTTTCATTAAGAACGAATGTGAGCCATGTGTTTATAAGCGGTTTAATGGGAATGCGGTCGTCATCCTAGTGGTATATGTTGATGACATATTGCTTATCAGAAACGACGTACCAGCCTTACAGTCAGTTAAGGACTGGTTGAACAAGTGTTTCTCCATGAAGGAATTAGGAGAAGCAGCCTACATTCTAGGGATCAAGATCATTCTTGATAGATCCAAGAGGCTGCTTGGACTAAGTCAGGGTACATACATTGACCATATACTAAAGAGATTTAGTATGGAAAAATCCAAGAGGGGATTGGTTCCAGTGTCACATGGCTTACATCTTTCTAAGAAAATGTGTCCCCAGACCCAACAGGAGAAAGATAGGATGAGCAAGATCCCATACGCTTCGGCTATAGGATCCATCATGTATGTCATGTTATGTACCAGGCTTGATGTTTCCTATGCACTGAGCATGGTAGGCAGATATCAAGTAGATCCAGGAGAATAGCATTGGACTGCTGTTAAAACTATCCTTATGTATCTGAGAAGAACTAAGGATATGTTCCTGGTGTATGGAGGAGACGAGGAGATTGTCATCAGAGGGTATGCTGATGCTGGTTTTCAAATAGATCAGAATGATCTGAAGTCGCAATCTGGATATGTTTTCTGTCTCAATGGAGGAGCTGTGAGCTGGAAGAGTTCAAAGCATCCAGTTGTCGCCGATTCTACAGTGGAGTCCGAGTATATAGCGGCTTCTGATGTAGCCAAAGAAGCTGTTTGTATTCGGAACATTGTCCAAGAGCTTGATGTGGTTCCTAGCAGTAAAGATCCCATTACATTGTATTGTGATAATACTACAGCGGTGGCTCTTGCAAAAGAACCAAGGTCACATCAACGGACAAAGCACATACTCCGGAAGTATCACCTCTTGAGGGATTTCTATCAAAGGGGTGAAGTTGCAGTGACCAGAGTATCCACGAAAGAGAACGTGGCGGACCCCATGACTAAAGGCCTATCTCAGCAGAAGCATGAATATCATGTGAGAGCTAGCGGGTTAAAGGTTGTTAGCAGTTGGCTCTAGTCCAAGTGGGAGTCTGTTGGAGTTGGTGGTCTAGAACCAACTACTTTGTACTTTATTCATTAAATAAAAGCCTTATCACATCTTTATTGTTCTTCTGTGTGACATGTCATGTGATAATGTCCTAAGGACAGCTGTTGCATTAAAGGGTCGTAGCGGATCCCTGCTATGATGAGAACCCGAAAGTGCCATAACACTGTTTTTGAATGTATGTTCTATGGCCGGATGATATTATTTGAGGGACACAAATAATACAGGTCATTAGGGGTGAGGACTCATAAAACTTTGAGGCACCTTCTCATGGTGTGCGCCCTTGGTAATATTCAGGAGGATATTATGAGAACGAGACCCGCCAGTAGGAAATCCGCATTTCATAGTGTCATTGGATGTTCCTATCTACGGACGTGTGTATCGATCCTTAGACTTTAAGATTATTATTAATGGGTATTACAACTCGCGCACTTATATGTATTGACAAAAACTATGACGACACACTGTTCGCAGCGAGGTAGGATACGTTGGGTGCGTCACGAGTAATACCGCATTAATAGATAATGAGAGAAAGGATTTGTCCCTTCCGTTCCATAATGGAAGTAGATATCTCAGGCCCTTTGATGGAATTGATATAGCCTAAATAAATCCATGGCCATGGTAAGGTATGGGCAAGTTCAATTCCGGGAAGTCAAAGAAAGAATAATCAAGCACATGGGTTGATGGCTCTAGCATGCAACCCTCTTGATTGGAGATATCAAGACAAAGGGATTATATTACACGGTAAGCGTTCGTAGGAGGTGACACGTCATTGCGGCATTAACTTCTTTCTCTATGGGTGCCTTGGCGTGTTGCTAGACGCTAACCTTGGACTTTAGGCAGGCTCAGCCTAATGCTACTGAGAAAGAGTCCTAGAGGGTCACACACTAAGTGTGTCCATGTATCTCAGTTAAATATTAATTTAACAAGTTAAATAAATATTATTCCCGGCTGTGGTTTAATAATTATTTAAGGATGTCTGATCGCATTTATTTTGACACTAGTTATTCAAGAGAATATACTATGGATAAAATAATATATTTATTAGCGAGTAATGCAGTTACATTTATTTAAGAAATAAATAGTCATTACTCAGGGTCTAATAAATGTGGTGGAGAAAAAAAATGGAAAATAAAAGTACACGTCGTGTATATTAAATATACACGCTGTGTAGTTTTATGGAAAACAAGTACACTCCGTGTATTAATTATTACACACCGTATAGTTTTTCCAATTGGGATTTTGAGGATTTAATATTGTTTTATTAAATGATATTTATTATAATCAGCATGGGCGCATGTCAAGGAATTAATAATTCAACATGGGGGTTTTCAATAAGAGTTAATGAAATAAATAAAACGCGTAACGCGTTTATTTATTGTCATAACTCTATTAACCTCAAACCTGATTATAAATATCCTCGTAACCCCAACATTTTTTGAGAGCCATTGTTGTGCACAACGGATTTGGAAATACTCTCAAGCCAAGAGATAATTCCCTTTCCACCAAGAACGCCCTCAATTTATGAGAGCAAGATCCTCCACCGGATCAAGGCAGTCGAAGGCGGACATTGCAAGCGAAGGTTCTTCCGCGCTAGCACCCGTAGATCTCTTCGGCGACGTCCGGAGATACGTGACACACGTGTGGATCACCGCTAGAGGAATCATACACTTGGATTCTACGACGCAACGACGGATCACCGAATCGTGACCGGACACATCAAGGATGAAAGAATTCCAATGAGGTAATTCTTATGCATTAATTAAATTAATTATAACCAACATATGATGATCCTACTCAAGGGTTCTGGGACTCATCTTTTCCTTTCGTTCTTCGTTCTATTTCGAGGATTCGGCGTTTTATATCATGATGGATCTCGGATTGAACATTGTTTAATGAAAAATTAAGTTGGGCAAACCCACTAATGCGCTTCTGCTATGCCCGGAACCTACACTTTTTACATAGAGTTTCTACCAGTTTATTCATTTTCTTAGGATGGTAGTGAATTGAGGAGTAATTTTCCTTGATCATCTTTAACCATTGTCATTGGAACATATTTATCTCGTTCTATGTGAATATATACATTAGGATTTTTTTTTTCTATAAATACTTCACACTTTTTTCCAAAGGGATAATGCCACCATGTTCTCAAAGCAATGATCACTACAACCAACTCCAAATCACGTATTTGGTAGCTCTATCCATGAACTGTCAACTACCTTGAAGCATTGTAAATAACTTTTTCATTCTCCATTAACACACATCCCAAGACATTCTTCAAATAATCTATAAATACTAGGAAATTTTATCCACTTACGGGTAATCTGAGTACATGTGTAGTGATAAGTCTTATTTTGAACTCCTTGAAGTTCCCTTCACAATAATAATTCCAAGAAAATTTGACTCCAATTCAAGTTGTCTAGGTTATAGATCTTGATAATCCTGAGAAATTTATCACAAATCAATGATAGTACCCAGCTGATCCATGGGAACTATGTATATCTATCACAGATATTGCCCTTGACCAACCTTCAATTTCTTTTATCTTTGAAGTGTCCACAGAAATACCATTTCTTGTGATGTTATTCCCCAAGAATGATACCTTATTCTACCAAAACTCACATCTATTGTATTTTTCATAAAGATTCCCCTTTAATAAGGACTTTAGCACAGTACTCAGATGCTCCTCATGCTCCTCATTGGTTTTGGAGAAAATTAGAAAATCACATTTAAATAATACTAAAAATTTGGTGAGGTAATCTCTAGAGATTTTGTTCGTCAATTTCATGAAGATTTATAGATAATATAGAATCCCGCCTTTTTATAACATAAACTTTCATTACATTACACAAAACTGAGGATCTTTAAGGTCTAGTGTCTTGGAAACCAGGAACATAATACATGAAAACAACATAAAACATTCTTCTTAAACACTTGAAAGGCGTCTCCTTAAGTTCATTCTAGGTTCATTACTACATCTCATAACCTGGGGACATACATCAAAAGAAAGGGTGAGCAGAAGGCCCAGTAAGTGAAACAAGAGGAACATTTTACATGTAAACTTGATATACTTCAATAAGGACATGAAAAGAACTTTAAGGCCTGAGAAAGAAATCATGAGGCATTCCATAATAAAAACAACATTTTTCATAACTTGAAGATGTGGCTACATAATTTAAAATAGACAACCATGAACATATCACCAAGGTCCATCCCCAAGGTGTCATTTGAAAATTACCAAGGTTATTCACCAAGGTATCGTGAAAATTGTAATCTCTAGTGGTTACATCATTGCCCAATGCATTGGAGCGCTATCAGGGAGCACCCTTAAATTTGCCTTTATTATCATGTGAGCCACATATATCATAATCAAAAATTTCATAAATAACCCACATATCATAAAATAAATGGGTTTCATTTCATAATCATACCGTTTTAAAAACTGCTTTAAAGACATGACCTTTACGTCACTTTAAAACCCACAGAAAAGGAAGGTGGGTCTCATGTATGTAAATCCCAGAATTTAAAATAGAACATTTTGATATATATGTGAATACCCTTGTAGAAATAAGAGCTTTGATTATTCACTTTATAACATAAAATAATTTTGAGAAAAGAGGGAGAGGCATTTTGAGACGAATATTCTGCACCATAACGGCTATGTTTTGGGGTTTTAGAAAACATTGAAAAGAGAGGGGACATGGGTCACCCACTCATAAATGATCCATAAAAAAGTAGGGGACAGAATAAGAAGGATATATGGACATGGTAATGAAATTTAAAGTACATACCATTTGAAATGAAAAACATGGAAGGAAGACAAAAATTAGATTTCTCTTATGAAAATTCGGCAGCCTAACGGCGTCACTTAAACTTCAATAAAAATGAATTGGCAAGATCAAATAGGGTCCCTCATCATATGATCATAAGAGATCAGTATGATAGATATAGAGATCATACCCCAACATAATAAAAAGGAACTTGAAAGACTTGACATGAAAATCGGACTTGAAAAATGAGAAGGGTGAAAGAATCCCTTAAAAATTCGGCAGCCTAACGGCGTCACTTAAACTTTCATAAAATGAAATGATGAGAGTAAGAGGGGATCTCTCATCATATAAACATGAAAGGGCAGTAAGAGGAATATAAAAGAACATCCTCTCACATAAAAACATGGAGCATAAAAGGAATGACATAAAAGAGATTACATGAAAAGAAAGAGAGGGTCGGATCCCTTACCTTAAAACGTGACTCTTGAAACTCAAAGGATTGGACCTTGAGGGCTTGGGGGCACCTTGGGAGGAATCTTTGGGAGGTAAGAAGACCAGAACTTCGTTGGAGGAGATTTGGGAGTGAAAACCAAAGGAGGAAAGGGTGGGTATTTATAGGGAAAGTGAGGGGACAAAGCATTAATGGCCAAGGGACACCTCACATGTGCTTTTCTCAAACCCATGTGCTCTCCCTTGGCATTTATCATGGAGTTAGGCCACATGGGCCCCCCAAAACAATAATTCATCACCCTTGGCCGGCCAACCCTCAAAAGATCTCATGACATCATCATGACACCGTTATGATGTCATTAAACATACTGAAACCCAAAAACTGTATTTTTACTATTCAATGAAAATTCAACTTTCTCAGAAAAATCCCAAAATTTCACATTAACCAAATATCAATGCTCTGATTTCAAAAATGAAATCCATTTTATAAAAATAATTTTCTAAATATTTTTAATTTAATTTTTAAATAAAAACACTATTCATCGAAAATTCATTTTTTTCAGAAAAATCCCCAAAAATTACCTTAACATAATATT
Organism: Viscum album; assembly: GCA_963277665.1. Lineage (NCBI taxonomy): Eukaryota > Viridiplantae > Streptophyta > Magnoliopsida > Santalales > Viscaceae > Viscum > Viscum album. The sequence goes on along the minus strand of OY728158.1, from coordinate 726,613,143 downwards.
GATGCTCTGAGTTCAAAAATAAAGTCATTTTTATAAAAATAATTTTCTAATTATTTTTAATTAAATTTTTAATTAAAAAACACTATTCATACGAAAAAACTAATACTTGAATAATAATTTATGAAACCGTTATTTAACCATTTTATTGAATCACATTACTTAATCAAGGTGCCTAGATTATTTTAAAACTTTCTTTCAGTGAGATTACTAATCCATTTGGTCATATTACTAATCCTAATCATAAAATCACTATTCATAATTTACTATTCATCAAAAATCATGTTGATCTTATTAGACTCTAAATTTCGTACTGAACATAATTGTAGAAGACCATTTTTTGAAAATCATTACACATTTTTAATTATTTAAGGTTTACATAAACATTTTTAAAATATCCTTTTTCTAAAATTCATCAAAAATATGCATACTATATTTATCCGGTCATTTCAAAATTCATAAACTTCATCATAAGAAGAAATCCCAATTTTTATTTAAAACAAGGATTACACAAGGTAGTTACGGTCTCGTTACATAACCCCTTATAATACCAGCATAGGACCTAAGAGTAAGGTGTGCTAGGGTGATAGAAGCTTGGGGCGGCTCAGTCAACATTGCCCGAGTAGTAATTTCTATTAGTTTGAACTTCTCACGAAGGCGATTCCGTTCCAGCTTCACATGATGAAGTTCGGCTTGTATTTGATCCAGAGAAAAGCCCAATGGTGCTACCTCCTTCCCAAGCTCTGTTAGATGGGCTTAGATTGGTCCAAGACTACTAGGTGAGGCCATCGAATCTTCTTTCTATAATAATTAACCAAGATTACTTATATTTAGATACAATAATCAAAACATTTTGTTCACAGCGGTCATATTGACTGATGGTTATATAATAGTCAAAACCCACTGATCTCATTTTAATTATAATCATGTTTATCAAATAAAACATTTTTGTTGAGTATAAAAATAAAATAAAATAACACATGAAATTAGTAAACAAGATTTATTCAAAATTTCGGGTCGTTACAATCTTCCCCCCTTAATAAATTGCGTCCTCGCAATTTAAAAAAAATTGTGTTTTGAAATTTCATTGAAAGTCCCACATCGAAAAAAGAGTCTGTGACACCATTACTTTAAAAGAAAGAAAAGGAAGTACAAAGGCCACCCGAGTTTACTCATACAAGGATTCCATGTAGGAAACATGGACATGGAGGATAAAAAAAGGGTCACGTCCTAAAGGAGAGTGATAGAAAACATGATTAAGAGGAAGTTAACCACCAGAAAATCCCAAAATTATGATGTGTGCAAGCGGTCTTTGATTACCAAGTAGAAAACGTAAACCAACAACTTTTTTGTTTTACGTTCCTTTTCATAACTTTGAGGAATTCATTTACAACATAGAACAAAAACATAAGGAAATATATCTACCTTCATGTAGAGTTTCATCCTTTAATAAGTTTCTACCCAAAACTAATCTTTTCTCTAAACTATGAGCATTCAAAACTACTTGGTCTCATCAAAACACAAGAATTATCTTCTAGAGAATCACATAATCCACAAAAGATCAACTATCTATTTCTTCTATCTTTAAACATTATCCCAAAAACAGAAAGAGTAAGGTAAAAAAAACTCTTCAAAAAGAAATAATCCCATAGGAATGGAAACTACTTTTAAATCTTCAAGTTCCATGGTACTACCCAAAGTTCATCATAGTCCATTCCGTAAATAATGGTCCTTAAGATTCCTCAAAATAAACCAAGCTAAGATTGAAACCCAAATACAAGAAGGACTTGATAACATAGTCTTCCAAAATAAACTTCATTGTTCATCTCCAAACAACATCAACCACTCCTAACATCTTATAACAAAAGTAGCTAACCTAAATATATTTTACCCAAGATAGGTTAATCATTCCCGTAAGTAACCTAAATTACTATAAGTCCACCTTAAATTCATCAATTCTTCAAAATATAAGTCAACCTTACTCCTCAATGAAAATACCGTTGTAATCTATTTACCTCGATCATATAGGGTCCCCAAAATAGTGAACGTCTTCCAAAATAAAAATCATATTTTAATCCCCTAATCATCTCTGTCATCTTAATACGGAAATCGTAGCATTTCCTATCACATTGGTTGTTGAGACATGTTCTTCCATTTCCCGCCATTAACTAAGAAAAGAAACTATAATTAGGGGCTTAAATACTTAGCCAATAATCAAGAAAAGAAACTTAAAGCATATAAGGATAACTTGTAGTTGAAAAGTATACCCTAACTTGTGATCCCCTAGGTTCCCATCTAGGTTATCCATGATCATATATTCTTATGTGAACCTTTATTTTATTTTATCTTTGATCCTTTAACAATGGTTCATACTAAGCTTATGAATTTACCAAAGCATATCCCCCGGGAGTGTCGTAACCAAGAGTGCAGCAAATCCTGTTGTCGTGTACCAGTTCCCGTTCGAGTCTAGCTCAAAGCGGTGTTTTCGGGTTTTACCCCTATGTACATCTGTGCCAGAGCCACCTCTACCTACTCGTATCCAGACAGGGATGTATTTGCTTGGAAACCCCTTACTCAATACTCACCAAAATACCAGGAAGATTTCCTATATTTAAACTTTTCTATAGGGTTATTCCTAATGTTTTTATATCCTAATTTCCACAAATAACTAAACCATCCTTTGATACCAACTATAGCATCCCGCCTTTTTATAACATAAACTTTCATTACATTACACAAAACTGAGGATCTTTAAGGTCTAGTGTCTTGGAAACCAGGAAAATAATACATGAAAACAACATAAAACATTATTCTTAAACACTTGAAAGGCGTCTCCTTAAGTTCATTCTAGGTTCATTACTGCATCTCATAACCTGGGGACATACATCAAAAGAAAGGGTGAGCATAAGGCCCAGTAAGGGAAACAAGAGGAACATTTTACATGTAAACTTGATATACTTCAATAAGGACATGAAAAGAACTTTAAGGCATGAGAAAAAAATCATGAGGCATTTCATAATAAAAACAACATTTTTCAAATCTTGAAGATGTTGCTACATCATTTAACATATACAATCATGAACATATCACCAAGGTCCATCCCCAAGGTGTCATTTGAAAATTACCAAGGTTATTCACCAAGGTATCGTGAAAATTGTAATCTCTAGTGGTTACATCATTACCCAATGCATTGGAGCGCTATCAGGGCGCACCCTTAAATTTGCCTTTATTATCATGTGAGCCACATATATCATCATCAAAAATTTCATAAATAACCCACATAGCATAAAATAAATGGGTTTCATTTCATAATCATACCGTTTTAAAAACTGCTTTAAAGACATGACCTTTACGTCACTTTAAAACCCACAGAAAAGGAAGGTGGGTCTCATGTATGTAAATCCCAGAATTTAAAATAGAACATTTTGATATATATGTGAATACCCTTGTAGAAATAAGAGCTTTGAGTATTCACTTTATAACATAAAATAATTTTGAGAAAAGGGGGAGAGGCATTTTGAGACGAAAATTCTACAGCATAACGGCTATGTTTTGGGGTTTTAGAAAACATTGAAAAGAGAGGGGACATGGGTCACCCACTCATAAATAATCCATAAAACAGTAGGGGACAGAATAAGAAGGATATATGGACATGGTAATGAAATTTTAAGGACATACCATTTGAAATGAAAAACATGGAAGGAAGACAAAAATTAGATTTCTCTTATGAAAATTCGGCAGCCTAACGGCGTCACTTAAACTTCAATAAAAATGAATTGGCAAGATCAAATAGGGTCCCTCATCATATGATCATAAGAGATCATTATGATAGATATAGAGATCATACCCCAACATAATAAAAAGGAACTTGAAAGACTTGACATGAAAATCGAACTTGAAAAATGAGAAGGGTGAAAGAATCCCTTAAAAATTCGGCAGCCTAACGACGTCACTTAAACTTTCATAAAATGAAATGATGAGAGTAAGAGGGGATCTCTCATCATATAAACATGAAAGGGAAGTAAGAGGAATATAAAAGAACATCCTCTCACATAAAAACATGGATCATAAAAGGAATGACATAAAAGAGATTACATGAAAAGAAAGAGAGGGGTCGGATCCCTTACCTTAAAACGTGACTCTTGAAACTCAAAGGATTGGACCTTGAGGGCTTGGGGGCACCTTGGGAGGACTCTTTGGGAGGTAAGAAGACCAGAACTTCGTTGGGGGAGAGTTGGGAGTGAAAACTAAAGGAGGAAAGGGTGGGTATTTATAGGGAAAGTGAGGGGACAAAGCATTAATGGCCAAGGGATACCTCACATGTGCTTTTCTCAAACCCATGTGCTCTCCCTTGGCATTTATCATGGAGTTAGGCCACATGGGGCCCCCAAAACAATAATTCATCACCCTTGGCCGGCCAACCCTCAAAAGATCTCATGACATCATCATGACACCGTTATGATGTCATTAAACATACTGAAACCCAAAAACTGTATTTTTACTATTCACTGAAAATTCAACTTTCTCAGAAAAATACCAAAATTTCACATTAACCAAATATAAATGCTGTGATTTCAAAAATTAAATCCATTTTATAAAAATAATTTTCTAAATATTTTTAATTTAATTTTTAAATAAAAACACTATTCATCGAAAATTCATTTTTTTCAGAAAAATCCCCAAAAATTACCTTAACATAATATCGATGCTCTGAGTTCAAAAATAAAGTCATTTTTATAAAAATAATTTTCTAATTATTTTTAATTAAATTTTTAATTAAAAAACACTATTCATCCGAAAAAACTAATACTTGAATAATAATTTATGAAACCGTTATTTAACCATTTTATTGAATCACATTACTTAATCAAGGTGCCTAGATTATTTTAAAACATTCTTTAAGTGAGATTACTAATCCATTTGGTCATATTACTAATCCTAATCATAAAATCACTATTCATAATTTACTATTCATCAAAAATCATGTTGATCTTATTAGACTCTAAATTTCATACTGAACATAATTGTAGAAGACCATTTTTTGAAAATCATTACACATTTTTAATTATTTAAGGTTTACATAAACATTTTTAAAATATACTTTTTCTAAAATTCATCAAAAATATGCATACTATATTTATCCGGTCATTTCAAAATTCATAAACTTCATCATAAGAAGAAATCCCAATTTTTATTTAAAACAAGGATTACACAAGGTAGTTACGGTCTCGTTACATAACCCCTTATAATACCAGCATAGGACCTAAGAGTAAGGTGTGCTAGGGTGATAGAAGCTTGGGGTGGCTCAGTCAACATTACCCGAGTAGTAATTTCTATCAGTTTGAACTTCTCACGAAGGAGATTCCATTCCAGCTTCACATGATGAAGTTCGGCTTGGATTTGATCCAGAGCAAAGCCCAATGGTGCTACCTCCTTCCCAAGCTCTGTTAGATGGGCTTCGATCGGTCCAAGACTACAAGGTGAGGCTATCGAATCTTCTTTCTATAATAATTAACCAAGATTACTTATATTTAGAGACAATAATCAAAACATTTTGTTCACAGCGGTCATATTGACCGATGGTTATATAATAGTCAAAACCCACTGATCTCATTTTAATTATAATCATGTTTATCAAATAAAACATTTTTGTTGAGTATAAAAATAAAATAAAATAACACATGAAATTAGTAAAAAAGATTTATTCAAAATTTCGGGTCGTTACGGATAACTAGTGAGTCTAAATGGAATTACTATGAACTCATAGTGCTCATAACTTGTACAAAAATTGGTCTTGGGGATATCATCATTCCTCACCATAACTTGGTAATATACTAACCTGAGATCCACCTGGGAAAGTATTGTTCTCCCTATATCTAATAAAACAATTCATAAATATTTTCCAGAGAATACATGTTATTTACCAAGATATTTGTGAGATCACAATAATCAATTTAAAGTCACACTGACCCATCCTTATTCTTGATGTAGTGAACTGGTGCACCCTATAGTGAAGCACTTGGTCATATGAACCCATTATTTAGATTATCCTATAGTTTTTACTGGAACTCCTCATGTTCCAAAACCACAATTATATAAGGATTCTTGGATAATTTTAATGCCCCAGGTATAAGCTCAATTGACAATTTCACTTCTTGTCTAGGAGGAAGACCAGGAAATTCCTCAAGAAATACATTATCGTATTCCCTCAAATGGGAATGTCTTTAAGGATGATTCTTTCCTTAGACTCAATCATTTGAGCTAGATATGATTTATCATAGGTAAATAATATTCATCCATGAGATGTTGGTGCTAAAAAATATTCATCCGCCTCCTTATACTTGTGAAGAATCAGAGGAGGATTCATGATACAGAGAGTGATTTCCTTCTAATGAAAATTTATGTTATCTCTATATAGATAAAGGAAATCCATGCCAATAATTTCATAAAATTCTATGAAAGGAAGTATTAAAAGGTATTTTTGGAATTTCACCCTACAAATTTTTATAGGGGGAGTTATATAATCAAGAATCAAGAATTTTCCCATTTTTCATATTCACCGACAACTCTACTTCTGTGATTTGTGTTGGTGATTGAATAGTTCTTCTAAACTATTGTGATATGAAGGAATTCATATAACCAAAATCAGAAATTATGTTCCCTATTATTTAATTAATAACTAGTGTACCTTTCACCACTTTATTATCAAGATCCACCTCAGTTATTATGATCGAAAAAGATCTCCCTTACTTCCTAAGAGGTTGTTGGTTGTTTCCAAAAACTCGTGTCTTAGTGAATTGGTTTTCATAGTTACCTAGTTCTTTGTAGTTGAAGAAATGAGAAATATGATGAGGTTTGACCAAATAATTTCTATCCTCTAATTAATTAGTGGGTTTATTCTTTTTGAAATCATTATATAAGATCCCTTTTTTACCACACTTAAATAATTTCCTCAATCCCCTTAGAAAATTTCTAGGGTTACTCTTTTTGTACCATTGACTAGTGGGATATTGAAATTTCTAAGCACCATTAGATTTCTCCATTAGACCATCAAAATTAAACTTTATTTTCCACTTCTTATCATTGTGATACCCTTGAGATTCTATAATCCCTATTTTACTTTGAGGGAACGTCAGGCAGTTTCATCATAGCTATCAAAGTCATGCATCGCTATGTATTTTTGTAGACTAGGTTTTAGAACACCAAAGAAGTGTTCAACCATGTATTAGGATGTAATGACAAAGTCAGAGATGTATCATTCAATTATTGTGAATTTTTTCTCATAAAACTCGATAGATCCTTCATATTGTTTTCTTGGGAGAAAGGAAATCCATTTCCATTTTATGTTAGAGAGTGTGAGGAAAATATTTATCAAAAAACATTTTCTAGAATTCCATTCATCCCATTTCTTTGATATCTTCCATAGGATTTAAATTATTAATCAATAACCACCATTGATCATCTTCTCCCTCCATATTATAAAAAAATAGTATAACCTTCTCTTGTCCAGAGCATTGAATTATAGAGAAGATCTTCTCAATGGAGTTGATCTATTGTTATATGATTAAGGGATCATATGACCCATTGAATTTCGAAGGCCTTTGTCATATAAAGCACTCATTTGTAGCTTTTTATTTTTTGGGAGGGTTTGGGAACTCCAACTGATCTTGGTTTCTATTTAGATCCAAATTCATCTGAGAGAGTATCGTCACAAAGTTTTTAATTCCCGCTTCAATTAGGTTGGGCACATCGTTGGATCATTCATCACATTACCCTTCACATTGATTTTTTACCTGATTCCTCTTATTTATGACCATTGGATAGAATAAAGGGAAAATTAGGGATGATTATCTTTAAACTATTAAACACATAAATAGTAATCCATTTACATTAAATATATAACTTATAAATTAAATGTATTTCATTAAATTATAAATTTCAGGGCTTCAATCTATGTTATCTGTGATATTTTTCCTAACATATATTAATATGGCTATTTTTCAGTTCCCTTGATAATGGTTCATAATGAAATTATAAATTTACCAAAGAATATCCCCAAGGACTATCAAACTAGGTGTACAATAAGGCCCATTATCATGCACCAGTTCTCGGGCGAGTCTAGAATAATCTGGTGTTTTCGGGTCTTTCCCCTATGTACATATGTGCTAGAGCCAAATCCACTTGTAGTATCCAGATAGGGAAGTATTTTCTTGATAAACTACCTTCTCAACACATACCCAAATTTTATGGATATTTTATTATGTTTGGTGATATCCCTAAGGCTTTCACTAGAGTTTTCAAAACATAATCCCAATAATAACTAAACTATCCCTCTAATACCAACTATAAGAACCCTGCTCTTAATTAGACATTAATACATATTTTATTAAATAAGATTACACTTAATACAACCTGTAAGATTAAGAATTCTGGTTTCTTTGGGAATTAGGTACATTACATAAAATCTTAAATTGATGAATACATCATCATTATTGAAAACTTCCTTAACATGATTGTAATATTTCTATGTATGTAAAAATGAATGGGATAACCAGGGGACATACATAAGAAAGGGGTGAGCTATAAAGCCTATTAAGGGAATAAACATGAAATAACATGATTAAATTAATACATAATATAAAATAAGAATATCAATGTTACATAAAAGGGGTGAGAATCATAAACACGAATTATAAGGCATGATATAACTTGATAACATAAAGGGGATATGGTAAATGTGGAAACAACTAAAAAAATTCATCACAAACAAAGGTCAAAGCTATATTTCAAGAAATCATAGTGGAAGAAAGTACTATAGAGGAACTAGGTTCAATTACTATCCCAACATGACATCTCATGATAATAAACATTAGCCGATGCATTAGAGCACTATATAATTCGAGGCATAATTGTCACTTTTATTTCATTCCATTGCTTATGTTTGCCACATAGATAATACAAAATGGATTCATTCGTCATCATATTTTATTCCAAGATCAAGTATTGTGGAATAAATAAATTTAAGTCCCAATTAAACTAAGTAAAAGTGTATAAAGTTGAACTATATTGCTAGGGAATGGGTATGGTATTCATAGCCAAATTGTTTTGGAATGGAAAATAACAATAAATTTTTGGTAGCCTAACAAAGTCAAATAAAAAACAAAAAATGGGTTTATGAGAGAGAAAGGGGTATATAATTGTTTTGACATAAAATGGGTTGTAATAGGGGAATGAAAATGTATATCCCATCATTGGGAAATTGAAATATAAGGTATAATATATTAAAGAAACTTGAATAAAGAATATAATGTGAGGATCACTTACTAAATTTCATAATAGTAACGAGTGTAAATAAAGGTTAATATGAGGGATTAATGGGATTTAAAGGTGTATATAATCTTTCATAAATAAAATGTACATTAATGGTATATGTAATAATATATCTTAATATTAGTAAATGTAATCAAAAGGTATAAAATGAAGAAGATGATTGAATTGAAAAGAGGAGAGAGAGGTTTGTTACCATGAGAGTGTGATTCTAAATGCTTGGAAGGAAATTCTTGAGCATTTAAGGGAAACTTGGGAGGGATATAGAGAGGTTAAAGAAGATGAATAATGTTTTAAAAGTATTTTTAGTGAATATAAGTGGGAGATTAGGTGGGTTTATATAGGAAAATAGTGTGGAATTGTTTATCATTTATCAAACATAGGTTTTGGGCTCTACATAATAAAATAACCCAAACTAAAAATGATTCCATGGGTTTTCCCATAGATTCTCCCAAATAGGGGTGGTTTAAATTATTTTATGAGGCCAAGGGATTAACTTATTAAAATATTGTCCTTTTTGATGTTGAGGTGAGTCATACTCTTAATGAAATGATTTTAAAACTATAAGATATATTATAGGTTTAGGAGGATTCATAAAGGATTTATAAAATTAATAAAATAAATTTAAAATAACATGATTTTAAAGCTAAAACATATATTTGGTCGTTTATACCCTTTATAGTTTGTATTAAATCACTTTTGGGTCATTAAGATGTCATAATACACATCGTATATTTATACAGTTTTTAATTTTATCCCGAAAATTCAATTATCACATAAAATTATGAAAAACTAACCATTGGATAATATTTACATTATTATTCCAAAAATAATTTTAATCTTATCAAAATAATTTTTAAAATATTTGTATTTTCAATTTTAAAATAAGAATCGACCTTTACTGAGAAATGATTGTTTTTTTTAAATAATTGTTTTCGAATCATTATAAAAATTTCATTTGACTTCATAAAAATTATATAATAATTTATATTTAATAATAATATTTTATCGAAATGTTATTTAATTAAAAAATCTGTTATTTCAATAAAATAAATTCGTTAGTTAAATTTGAATTTTAACCAAAAACGCTGATTATGTTTTATTGTATCAAAATAAAAAAACATTTAGAAAGTAAAAATAATAGGATGAAAATATATTCATTATTCTATATAAAATAATATAAATACTCATATTTATAGGTTATTTATATATATGAATTTAATATACTAAAAAATTCCTTCATAGTAAGGTTCATGATGATGAGACTTTCATGGGTTGGCTTGGCGTACATGGTTTGGGTTGTGATCTCGATAAGCAATAACTTCTCCCATAAATGGTTTCGATCATTATTAAGTTGTCAGATCTATACATGGGATTGGTCTAGAAAAAATCCCATAGATTATATCTCCCTTGGAAGATCCAATAAATGGGTTTCATTTGGTATGATCCTACTGGTTGAGGACATCACTTCCATTACAATTATCAATTGGATTTAATAAAACCCTATATTTATAATAATAATGTGATCTCTTTTCAATGACTATATTATCAAATGTAATGATGCTTAATGGTATTTTAAATATGATAAGATATAATAAAACTAAATAATTTAATGTGTTTTCTTTAAACATAATACATAATAAGACATTTACTTTAAATCATAAGGGGAATCTTATTTATAAACATTTCAGGTCGTTATATGATTAACCATGCCTTCGATGGAATTTTAAATTCTTTAATTATAATTTTATTCAAGGATAGTTATTGATGTGAATATATTACAAATATTTTTTTAAAAAAATAATATATATTTAATTAATTATTTTAACTTCATTTATCATTTTTGTTTATTTTTTCCAGTTTCATAGTGTTTCAGTGTTTATATAATTTTTAGATAATTCTATATTAATATTAGTTATTTTATTATTATTATTAGTTAATATTATTTTTATATATTTTTAAATACTATATATTTAATCGTAATAGTATTAATTTCATTAATGTTATTACAATTAATAAATTTTATTAACATTTATTTTTTAGTACTAGTAGTGTTATTATTATTTCATATAATTTTATTTAATGTTATGTATTTTCCAAGTATATCTAACTTTTTATATATAGATATATAGTTCTAATTATTGCTAACTTTGTTTATTATTATTATTATTGTTATTATTATCATCATTGTAATAATTATTTTTATTATCATTATTATCATCATCATCATTAGTAGTAGTAGTATTACTATTACTATTAATACTTTGACTACTATTAAATGCATTCCTTCTGTGTTTTTTAATTTATAATTTAGTCTCTTGATTTTGAATGAAGAAAATTAGGAATACTATTTTCAATTTTTCCCTCTCTCATATTCATCAATATTATCCTCCATCAAGGGAGTGGGAGATAATGCCAGCATCCAGTCACACCTGATGCTGCCACACCCATTATCCTGATATCAATATCACTCTCCTCTCATAATTATAGTACATAAGGTAACATTCTATGATACATCATACCTCCAAGAACACTTCCTCATCTGAACCTCCAGAACCACCCTCCCATTGTGACACTAGCCTAGCCAAAACCCCACAGCCAACAGAAAAATTTGAATATGAGGGTTTTTTATTATTTAATTAAATGGGTTTATGGGTTTGATAATTTGGGATATGGGTCATTGAAGCACCAGATGAACTGGAATTTTTTGTTTTTATCCTAAAATATCTAGTACAACTGGGGCTTTGGGGGTTTAAAGGAAAAAAAGAAACCACATTGATTGGATCTTTTTGGGAAGATTCCCAAAGCTAAAATTCATGTGGTGCACTTGTGTGAAAATTTTAAAATAAGAGTTCCATATAAAGTGGAAATATTTATTGAAACTAAATCCTCAACAGTGCCACTTCATGCGGTGCCCCTAATTTTCCACCCAATAAAAGGGTGGCCACCTCCCTCTATTCTCTTAATTCTATCAATCCAACATCCTCTATGAAGCTCTATGTCCTCAATGACCCTCCACTCTGAAGCCCTTTGACCATAGTGACCCTCCACTCTGAAGCTCCTACCCACCCTTGTTTAGATGTCATCGTTCGATATTGAGGTAATTCTATCTATATTTATGTTTTCTTAATTTTATTAATATTTTAATTTGTTTATTTAATTTTTTAGTAATTAGTTTTTAATTAGTAATTATTTATGGTATTATAATGATAGACTAATAATTATATAATTGAAATTAGTAGTTATTTTAATTGTTTTTGTGTAATTAGTAATTAGTTAATAATAATATAATTATAATTGGTAATTCATTTAGTGTTACTTAGTTGTAATTATAAATTAGCTAATTGTAATTTGTTAATTAGAATTTTATTATTTTTAATTAGTACTTTATTAATTGTAATTAGTAATTAATTAATTATGTTTTTGTAATATTTAATTAAATAACTATAATTAGGAATTAATATAGCATTAATTAATTATAATTAGAAATTACTTAATTTTAATTGGTAAATAAATTATTGTAACTAGTAATTAATTATTTTTTATTAGTACTTTATTAATTTTAATTAGTAATTACATAATTGTGTAATTAATTGTAATTAATAATTAGTTAATTGTTTTTAATAATTAATTTAATATAAATAAGAATTAATTATTTGTACTTAGTACTTTATTAATTGTAATTAGAATTTAATTAATTAAGTAATTAATAATAATTTGTAATTAGTTAATATTTATTAGTAATTAATTTAATGTAATCAATAATTAATTATTTTTAATTGTTACTTTATTAATTTTAATTAGTAATTAATTAATTAATTTTAATTTGTAATTAATTAACAATAATTTGGAATTAATTTAGTGTTATTTAATTTTAATTAATAATTATTTAATTTTAATTAGTAATTAATATAATAAAATTAGCAATTAATTTAATGTAGTTAGTACTTTATTAATTGTAATTAATAATTAATTAAGTAATTTTAATGTGTAACTAAATATGAATAATTATAAATTACATAACTAGAATTAGTAATTAATTTATTATTACTTAATTATAATTAGAAATTAGTTAAGGGTAATTAGTAATTAATTTAATGTAAGTAGTAAATAATTTTTTGTAATGTGTAATTTATTAATTGTAATTAATAAATAATTAATTATTTAATTGTAATTTTTAATTAAATAACTATAATTAGTAATCATATAATTATTATTAGTAATTATTTAAGTGTAATTAATAATTAATTATTTCAGATTTTTCATGTAACTACTTAATAATGAAGTACTTTTTAATTTGAATTAAAAATTAATTAATAAATTATTAATAAGAAAATAAAAAATTAATGAATGATTAAGTAATGAATAACTTGTGATTCATTAATTTTGAAGTACTGAGTAAGTAATGATTAATTACTAATTAATTATAGTTAATAAACTAATAAATCAATGATTTTATTCATATCTATAAATTTTTAATATTATAAATGATCGTACATCATAGTATATTTGACAAATTTCTTCAAGAATAGAGAATTTCAATATATTCTAGGTATGATAATGAATTTAGTTTTTTATCTACCTTGACCATGGTTTGTAATTGAAGTTATAAACTTGAATTTAGTGGTTGAATATATATTGTGCATATTAAGTGTTAGAGTTATCATTAATTAAATTACCACTTGAGTAAAGTCTCTTGCGGTAGAGGGGCTTAGGGTCAAACCACTTACTATTTTGGAGGATTTTCTTGTCTAAGAAAGTAAATGGGATTTTCTATCTATCACGCTGGACTTACTCATGTAGAGTTTGAAAAAATCATATAACTCTAAACTTTTACATGATCTGTTTGTATACCTCATGTATATGATAGATGTGGATATGTATGAATATGTTTGACTCCTATTTGTGGCTAAGTAACACAAACTCATGGGTTGTATAAAGAGTTACACGTCAATATGGTTTGAACATATTGATTTGGTGGAGGGAATAGGATTCCAACCAAAATTACTAGAAGCATGCATGTATAAAAAAGAATAACATGAGACAATATAGTTATATTAAATCCCCCTAAAATATAATTTGCGAGATTCCATCGAAATATGTAAGTATTTGATATTCATATTTTGTTTATTTGATAAAATTAAATTAATAACGATGGTTTATTTTAGATGAAAAAATATGGTTGCCTATATAAATTTAAATGGTCAAATAATTGAGAATAAACTAGGATTTAGTTATTGTATATGTCTAGAAAGAATTGTGATGCTTGGAGACTATATAAATTTGGAATCTATTCAATGTAAAATTCATCAAAATTTAAAACTGATAGAGAATTAAGTGATAGAGTCCATCGTATAATTTAATCTATAATTTAATCATAGGTTATGGGATGTATCATATCCATTAACAGATGATAAGGAATGAGAACACATACTATCATTAGTTAGGTATCAACTAGAGAATCAAATGATAGAGTTGTATGTCACTATAGCTACAATGGAGGTTCCATCGACATTGTATGTTGGTCTGTCACAACTTTAGGATATAATGTCACATCCTAATGCTAGAAAACCTCAATAATTTTTATCAGCAATGGTAGTTGTTACATCATTTACTCAATCCACAATTCTAATCCTCAAATTGTGATGTCTCATATAGGAAATTATTCTTCCATAGGTATTACTCTAGATACTTTAGATGTGTTGGTCTATAATTTTGAGAATGATGAAAATTTAGAACAGTTAGATGTTGAGGAAGTTGAAGAAGGAGAAAATTCCAAAGAACAGTCAGTTCCCACTCTAGTGAAGTTCAAAATACCTTTGAACTTCCTCCACAATTGTCATCATGGTGGACCAAAGGCATGAATCACATTACATAATTTTATTGAGTTTTAGATGACGGTGTTCTGTGTATTGGAATAGAGTTTGAGAGAAAATAAGTAATGAAAAATATGACAAAACAATATCACATTGAAAGAAATTAAATTAATGTTGTAGAAGAGTCTACTAGATTATATTATGTGACCCAATGTGAAAAATATGATTCATATTTTCTTATAAATTTGTGAGATATAATTTATAACACATTTCCTTATTGGAAAATCACTAGATTTCCTCCACGCAAATTTTTTAACACAATATTGTTGTAGGAACTCACATCATTAGATGTTGAGTTTGTGTCAACTATTATTTTTTAAATTATAATAGTGTGTTAAGATGTTCCTATTATTCCAGTGGTGGAGAGAATCAATAAACTTTTTGGGTATTAAATCTCTTACTATAAGGAATAGAAGTCATGAAAGAAGGATATTGTGAAAGTTTATAATGACTAGGATGAATCTTATAGAGTTTTACCACAACTTAATGAGATTTTATGCCACAAAAATCATGTGATATATTAGTCACATGCTATTAAATATGTCAACCAACACAACCAAGGTTATTAGTCGATGGTTGTGTTTGATATATTATTTTGGAAATTTTTACTATGTGTGGATTCTTTAGACATAACAAGAAATTTATACATATTGATGGAACATTTATGTATAGAAAGTATAATAATAATTTATAGATTACCACCAAATAAGATGGTAATCGAGCTCCTCTAACTTTGGAATTTTCTATTATCTAAAAGGAGAACATCACATCATTGAGCTGTTTTTTGGCCTACCTTAGAGAGTTTTTTACTATCGCATAAGTGATTTGTATTATTTTAGATCATCATCGAGCAATCAGGGATGAATTATAGTTTGAGTTTCTATCATAAATACCACCATATTCCCATCATCAAAATTGTATTCAACACATTTCTAGTAATGTGATAAAGAAGTTCAAGGACAAGTCTATGAAGAATGAAATCCTAAAAAATGGTATAAATACCCTTTTTAAAAAAATCATTATCATATTTATTATTATATGTGTTTTGATTAAATATTTTTTATTAGAATATATGACTTAACAACAAAGGATGGGAGAGTTTCTCGATTATTTTCACAAATCTAATCTATACATTTATGACAACATGATACAAATTCAAAAGCATAAATAGTCATTGGTGTATGATGATGGGTGGAGATATGTTCATATGAAGATCAAAATTATAGAATGTATAAATGGTGTTTTAAAGGAAGTTAGAAAATTACTCATCATTAAAAATTTAAAATATTATATTATATGTTAATTAATAGAGCTATAATTATAATATAATATTACTATAATGTTTTAAATGTAAATTATAGATTTGGTACAAGAGACCTTCTATCCCATTGTAAAGTATTTTTTGTAATGTGGAAAGTAAGATGAATAGGGTCTGAACAGGGGGATATGATATGGTCATCAGTTGTAGTGCGATATATATAAAGTTATTTTGGAGGATCCAACATTTTGAGTCACTTGATTTTGTAGATAAAATATTTCAATTCATTGAGACCCATGATTTTATGGCTGGTAGAAGTGGTCATGCACAAGTCATTTTACTATAACAACATTACTATTAATATGGAAAATCTCAAGCATTCAGATATCATTACGGACATGTGATCACATCATGCACTTTCATACACTTATCTTGGGAGAAGTTCATTGATCAAGTTTATTAACTAAAGAGTATTAATTATTACTGCAGTTCTCATGGAGGTCTATTTGGGAATATTATAATTTTTGGCTTTTTAATGGAACAAGCATGCTTTTACCAAACATGACTAAGCTTTGACCAAAAGGGAGGCCAAGGTAGGAATTGTTTTCTGAATGAGGTGGATTGGTCCAGTAAATGTAAACATAGATATAGGTGAAACATATGTGTTTAGGACGGAAATATTAGGTCATGTTTCCCTAGATTAATAAGGAAATCATCTAATAGTTAAAACTATTCATATACTCTATACGTTAATGTAAAAGTTCATACATGGAATTATTTTTTCTTTTATCACCATTTTTTGGTTAGAGTAGAACATATAGAATGTGGTTGAATTCAAATTACAAATAAATTTTTTTGTTAAAATAATTTAAAACTAAGAGCCATAATTTATACACATGTCCAATTAACTAAAACTGATGATTAATATAGTTTTATCTTTCAAAAATGTTCTCAATGGTTTGATAAGAACTCAGTTATAAACAAGTTTGAAAACCCTTTATAACTTTTTAAACCATTTTATAGTCATGTGCCTATGTTTCTCTATTGTTCTCTGTAATAGTATATCTCTTTTTATCCACAAGAATTATTTTAACTTAAAAATAACTTCATCTCCAAGTATATATGGGTTCACTTGAAATAACATACCTCATAATTTTTAAAAACCAAAAATAAACATAAAAATATTTTATACTAAATCATAAAAATATGTATAAGTTAAATAGTTGTTAGAATTAATGTTGTATTATTCATAAATTCATATGGTCCATCCTTTTTTATATTCCCAGTAGTTTCACATGTCATGCGACATGTTGGTGCAACAACCTATTAGAAAACTTGGTATTCAAAGATCACATCATTTTCATCATGATTCACCTTTAAAAACCATTTTTTCATACCTCATTGGTGCTGAGTTTTATGGAGTCTTCATGTGTGACTTCACGAACAATGATCACCACTTGATTCTTTCACTGTTTGAGAAATGGTGGTCAAATACACACACATTCTTTCTCCTTATGGTCATTACATTAGAGGAATTAACCTATATTCTATCTACCCGTCCATGTATAGGCAGTTATGAGTTCCAATGTTGGTGATTGGTGTGTGTTCATAACCCATCTAATAGGAATTGACATCATCGACCAACCACATGTCCTACAATATTCCCTCTTGTACATGGGGTGCCTTGATGATCATTTTTACATCATTATTAATGATGCATATGAGGATACACTTATTCAGCACACACATTCATATATTATGTAACAGATCAGATGCATTATTTATGAGGACTTCTTCACCACCTTGGTACACATGATATACCTACCATTACTTGAGGATATTGACCAGACTGGTAGATACAATTTTGGGTCAAAAGTATTATCACATCTATATAAATTTCTCTCAAATTATTGTCGAGATAATGAAAATTATATTGTAGGTTGTATGACTTTGGTATTGATGTGGACCTGGGGGTGTTTTCCATGCATCACTCCGAGAGTTGTCAGACCACTTCCATAAAACCTATTTCGAGAATACACCAGGGGATGCTAGTATATTTACATCATTAATTTTACATATTTAGTTGATTTATTGATGTATTTTATAAACGTACCATATATTAATTATTTGAACCTGGTTGAGTTAGGATCAGGGTTATGTGCATACTCTGAGACATATCTTTTGATAGATATTTGACACTATATTTCCCACTGATATAAGTTAGAAATTAAATTTTTTTATGGATAATTTCTTTATTATTGCCTTTTAAAATAAATTTTAATTTAATCTTAGTAACATTATCAAGATAATTTATGAATTACTTTTTGAGTTTACATTTTAATTTTCATGGACCTCGTATATAGGTTTCATCTATACATCGATTCCACCATACTGTATAGATATGATTTGAGATCATGGAGCAATAGTTCCACTCATCCACTTTAACATTGTTGAGTGGAACGATCCAAAATAATTCATGCACCATTTTCGATATATAGAACATATCCCCATGGAACCATGATAGGTTGATGAGTTACATTTCATTTTTCTTACATATAGACAAACTATGGAATGGTCATTGTTTCATTCACACAATATTGAGTATTAGGACACATGTGCCCAAAAAGATATCTTTCATCATGGATATCCCATATCATGAAATTATCTAGATGATCTAGGGGATTATGTAGATTTGTACTGATGACACATGATCATGTAACTTAAATGTCAAAGGATAAGAATTCAACAGTTGGTGTGTTTACTAAGATTTATTATATTTTTTAATGACATGTTTCCTATTAATTTGAATATTACTTCCTTTGTAGTCAAGTATCCTTGATCATCTTTTACATATCAAATATCCTCAAGAGGAGGAATTTATTAGGTGGGATTTAGTTAACCTAGATCTAATGGCTCTAAGAGTTCATATCCATTTCATACATGACAGTTCCTATGATGAGGATCAACAATTATATCTTGATCCATATGCTCTAAATGAGGTTCTGGGGGATGATGATGTCCATGTTATTCCTTCTGAGGACAATGCACCACCATCGCCATCCGTAGGATAGAGATGAGGACATCAGCGAGCGTGGAGGTGAGAATATAGACATCAAAGAGATGATCCTTCAGAGGTTGTTTCACAATATATAGATGATCATGCAAAACATACTGAGGATATTGCACAACCGGGATATGTTTATGTTCCAAATATGTTGTCTCGGTCTTTGCTAAATATGATCGACTAAGCCCTGGGTGTTTTAACACAACATGTAGTGGACACACTCTTATAGCCTATGAATTCTTAGATATATCACTTCTGAAATATTTTGGAGATCTAAGGACATATGGATCCTCATATGATGTTGGGTAATCTTAAATATGTGATTCTAGGTAGTCCTCTGAACAATACCATAAGGAGGAACCCACATCACCACAATAGCAGGAACCTGCACCTATATCTAGTACACTAGAGTGACATAGACATCAAATGTGGAGTGGGTATGAGGTTAATAAGATGATTTGTGGTACTGAGGGTCATCGACATTGAAGTATTCTAATTTCAAATTATATATATTAAAAGGATTATTTATTTAGATAATTAATTGTTCTTTTATAAAAATAAAAATAAATTCAGAAATATAGTAAACAAAAACTAATTTAAATAAACTATTAATAAATAACAAAAAACTCCAAACTATTTAACATTTCACTTAGATTGTAATTATAATTTATATCATATAATCTTTCTTGTAAAATAACATTTGTACTTATAAATTATTGTGACATTTCTTTGACTACTAAAAATGGTATTTATACCTTCAACGTTGATTTATTTTATTATTATAGATCATATTTCAAGTAGTCAAGGAAATGATAAAAAAAATTATGTACAACTCTTCTATTTTTAAAGAACAACATTTTGTGCCATTAAAGTTATTTTTCTTTTAATTTAATTAAAAAATACTTTTCATTTTTCAATAATTTAATATATTTTTAGTTAGTGTGACAAATTTCACTTAAATTTTATTTATACATTATAATTTATAGACTTTCAAGGTCAAATAATTATGACATTATTAATTTTATTATATTTTACATTAAAAATATATAAATTATAAATTATAAAAACAATCTAAATGAAATTTTTCACATTAACTAAATATATAATAAATCATTGAAAAATGAAAAGAAACTCAAAAATCTAGTAAAAAATTAATTTACATGACACAAACATTATTGTTTAAAACATTAAATTTAAAATGTTTATAATTTATGGGCATATTTCTTATTAAATATTCTGTTATAAATTTAATTATTATGAAATATTATTAATTATTTTATTTTTTGAAAAATATTTAGGTATAATAAGAATCTCTTAGCCGTTTATTAAATAGAAATAAAAAATAATAGGAAAACAAGGGGAAGGACGGGGTCAAACACAGAGACATGCCCTCATCCATAATAAAAAAATACATATTAAAAATATCAGTATCATAATTATAAACATAACCAGAACCATCAACATCATTATTAGATTCCCACTCGGATAGAAAAATGTTTTGATTGAAAATCATAGAGTACCTCTCCTTCATCCTTTATTGCTCCAGTGTGAGTTTGATCTTATATACCTTGGAAGAGGACCTAAAATTTCTTCCACGGCCCAATGTTGTATCCCAATCATCATGCCCATGTCCACAACCATATCCTTTGGATGTCTACCCCAACTCCACAATTTTTTAAGAAAAGCCCCATCGGGTTCATCCTTCACAATGTTCGTTTTTTCATGAACAGTAACCAGCTCACCAACAAAATCAGAAGAAGACTTTGTGTCATGAATTGGTTTCTCATTAACGGAATCAAGTACACCAAATCTATTTTCATCTAAAACATCAAAAATTGAATTATCCAAGTTCTCACCGGAACCATTTTCCTACGAGAAACCAACTGAAATCCCTCATTGTCTGCAGCATCAAATGAGACCATCCTCTACCCATGATAAATAGCATTTCCCTCCACTACATCCTCAATAAGCCCGACCTATTGGGTATCATCGGAGACATCTGTTACATGGATCCTCACCTCACCTACTTTAGTGACTCATGGTTGATCCAGAGACTTCCCTTTTCTTGATCATGAAACAATAATTTTCTCCAAATCATGACTAAAATAGTCCAAAAATATCAAAGTCTCACTTCCAATAGTGATAAATTGTTACTGCACAGAATGATAAGTGTTAGGAAAACCTTACTAAATGATATCAGAATATAGGTGATCCTCTATTCCTCCTACAGATTGTGAAGAAGTAGCACTAAAAGAAAAGGGGCCATATTTGGATGATCTGACTATAGGACAAAGTCCATACTTTCTAGGAAATGGATATTCTCTCATATTAGGAGAACATAAAATGATAAAATCATTACCTATATTCTCCAATTATATACCCTTTAAAATAGAATAATTAAATGATAAATTCTCATTGTGTAGTTAGTTATCCACCTCTTCTCCCCCAACATGAAAAAACCATGATTTTCTAGGCCTATCTAAGATAGGTGAGGCAACATCATAAGTTCCATGAATGCCTTGAATATCATCCTTGGGAAGGAAGTTTCCATGAACACTAAAATTCAGAACAACAGTTTACTTCAGGTCTTGGGCCATCTATGGACGCACTAAATTTCTAGGATGGATCTTTCTTTGTAGTATAAATCATGTCACATTATGACCATAACAGAAGTACAGGTCACAGAATTGGTTCTTTCAGCTACTAGATCTCTTGTTCCCGATCAATTTGCAATCAAGGTAAAAATCTAGGATCCTTTCATACATGATTCGTAGTAAGAATTCAACCTTATGCATGGATAATAATACCTTGTCAACAAGGGTAGTGGTGCGATCAATCTCCACAAACAAGAAATCATAGTGACTGAACCTGAAAATCTCTTTCACCTTATCCATGTTGATCAGAACCCCTACTAATGAAGCAATATCATATATAATGTGTAGGATACAAAATAATTCAATTGAGGCCATATACTATGATCAAGACTATCATACTAGATCTCCTTTCTTCAAATGGTTAAAAATTTGGATCCCACTTCTAAAAATGTAAAAATTTGGGTTCAAGGGAAATAAAACTAAGACCTAAGGCTCTTAATTCCCATTCCTCTAAAGGGAATAACATACGGTAGTATCCTATACCAAGAGAGACATATCTCTAAGACTTAAATCCTCAAACTATCGATAACCGAGAGAATAAATCATCCATCTTCCACTTATAGAACCCCCTAGAAGAATTAGTTGAGTGATGGTTGAGTGCTTACCAAGTTCAAGTTGATCTGTAAAAGCATATTCATTAGAAATAACGTGTTCAATGTTACCTTTACTTTGAATAATTTTAGAATCCAAAACACTTGGCCAAAGAAAAAGCTAATTCAAAGCATCTGTCGAGTCACTAGAAATTGATAGAGGCTTCTCAATCCCACAAAAAAGAACTACTAGAGGAATATGAACCCACTTTGAGGATTAATTGGAAAGTGACGCAACCTGTGAAGGCTTTCCCAAATCATTTGATGACCAAAGAAGAATGGAAACACCATTTCACCCATGAAACCTTAAATCTCTCCAGAATCATCATAAGCATGCTCCCAAGCCTGCATTATTCCTCTATTAATTATGTTATTTTTATTGAATGTTATAAATTTTGATATATATATATATATAATTATATATTTATAATTATAAATAAAAAACATAATTTTTGAAAAAATACTTATATGATTATTAATAAAAAAATTATATATTTATAAAATTATTAAATTATAATAAATATATTTAAATAATAAATATATTTATTATATTTATGATTTTAGATTTATAATTATATATATAAATAATTATTTATAATTAAATTTTTACATACATATTTTCTATTATTTAAATATAGTTATAATTATATAGATATTGACTTATAATTAAATATATATTAGGTGATTAGGGGCACAATTACATTAAATACACACACACACACACCACAAATAGGCTGGATAGGCAATCCATATCCTCCCAAGGGATAACCCACCCATCAAACCTTATTTACTCAGAACATGGACAAAAGGCCTCGTGGGATGGAAGCCCATTACATAGCCCAAATGACCAAAAACTAGCTAGGCCCAGTGCAACGTCATTTCTGCATTATACTGTCTATGTCACCAGGCTTGCATCAAGCCTACATCACCACCAGCTTGTGTCATGCATTATGCTTGTGTCACTACCTACCTACAGAAATTCGCTCCAATCTGGATTTCAACCCTAGTATGATGTAGGATTATGGGAACCTTTTTCCACTCGGGTAAGCCCCCCAACTACATTTATAATTATATGAATTTGTATTTATGTATAATTATATACATATATTTATTTATTTTAAAATTTTAATTATAGTAATTGTATTATTGAATACATATTATATTATAAATTCTTGATTATATTAATTATATAAATTGAAATACATTTTCATATATAAATATATACTTTTTAAATTTATTTGAAAAAATATTTTAGTAATTAAATAATTATAAATATATTAATATTTATATAGTTATAAATATTTATTTACAAATGAATTTCAAATATATTAAATAATTATTATTATTTATCATTAAATCTACATTTATATATATTTTTTATCAATATATATATAAATAAAGAAATTTTTATAATTATATAATAATAAAAATATTTATAATTATATCATCATAAATATATCTTTATAAATAAATATTAATAATTATATAAATATAAATATATTTATATAGTAATAAATAAATATTTATTTATATATTTAAATTATATTTATAAATATATAATTTAATATAAATTTAAATGCTTAATAATTTTAAATTTAATTTTGATATATATATATATAATTAAAATATGAAATTATTTATAATTATATTAATAAATATATTTATAATTATATATTGATATATATTGATATAGTAACAAATATATATTTATTTATAAATATAATGATAAATATATATTTATAAATATAAATTTAGTCAAATAATATATATTTGAAAATATAAATTTATTTAACTAAATACAAATTTATTTAAATAAATATATATTTATTATTTTAAATATAAATATATAAATAAAATTATAAATATATATAATTATAATTAGAAAATAGGAAATGGGGGAAAATCAAAACGCTGCATGAATTGGAATTTTACAAATCACCACAAAAGTGCCAGATAAACCGGTGATTTTGGGATAAGACATAAAACTGGAAGTGCATCTAGTGCTTCAAAACCCCCATATGACTAAATATCAAAACCCATAAACCCTTTAAATTAAATAAAAAAATGCCTCATCCACAAATTTTTCCCCTAGCCAGCATACCTCTTGTGCAGACCCCCTACGCACTCTTTCACCTACTCTCTCACCTAGTTTCATGTTCATCACTCCATACCAACAACGTTGAACCATGATGAATTTTTTTTTTGATACCAGCAATATTATCTTCAAATAATGTTTAGGTTAATCAATTTTTGTATGATTAAAAACAAAAATTATGAAAATTAAACTACATAAATTAATTAAAATTAATCTAATGGAAGGATGTGGGTAGAGATGGAAGTGTCAGAGTGAGACTTCTTCTCAAATACTTGAGATTCCAATTATTTAATTTTGATACCTAATTGATTATTTATCCAATTTTCACTAATCCAAATTTTATTCAAAATATCATTAAGTCTTGTCTTTTCAAATTAAATAGTATTCTAAATTTTCTTCCCAAGTTATTCAATTCCTCACTCTCTAGTGTTTTGAATAAATTGTGAGAATGTTATGAAATGTAGATTTAGCATCCAAAAATGAAAAATATGAAAAATAAAATGATTCAAGTAGTTAAATTACCCTTCTTGCTACAACTTTATGCTCTAATTCAATAAAAATTAAGAGTAAAGTGTCACTGCTATAGATCGGGCTTTTATCAGTGCTAGAAACGGATATTATCAATACTAAAAAAATATTTTATATTATACACACCTTTTAAATCATGTTTTTTTCATTGATAGAAAAACACTCATAAATGAACCTTTACTAGCAATAAAAAATGATGATAATGTGTTACTTTATCAAGATATTTATCATTGATAAAGGGGATCTCTATCAGTGCACTCTTTATCAATGCTTATTTTAGTGCTGATAAAAACACCCTTTATGTGTGCTAAAAAAAGTATTGATAAAGAGTGTGTACATATCAGTGCTAAAATATTCTTTTAAATTATTTGATATTCCCACCTTCTCCTTTTTAGGATCTCCCCATCCTTATGACATCTCCCTTTATCAGTGCTCACCCCTGCCAATACTCAAGCCCATGAACCTTCCCTTGATCAGTGCTCAGCCCTTCAAGACACCACTGTTATTGCAACTACATATGTACTTGAACCTGTAGGGATTCAAATTTTGGACCTCCTTCTACCTAAATAACACCATTACCACTATTCCATCTAGATTTATTTATCATTTTATGATTTTTCTATATATATATATATAATTGTTTTTTATTTATGTATTTATTCATATAATTATATATACTAATATAATTAGTTTCAAATACATCTATAAAAAATATTTATATAATCATGTATATATTTATATATTGATTTATAATTGTATATTTACAAATAATTTTTTATAATGTATTTATAAATTTCCTATTAGTGTAAATACATTTGTGTGTGTGTGTGTTTTTATATATGTTTGTGTGGGAACCCTATATATATATTTGTGTGTGTGTGTGTATTTGTGTTTGTGTGTGTATATATATGAATTTATATATATTTTAATATATATTTGATGCAATGTATAAAGATACATACTTATAATGTACACTTACCCCTAGCCTAAAGGATTTCACTTGTTATATATTAAAATATTTATATATATTTATATATGTGAATATAAATCTTGCAATATATATTTATTTTAATATATATATATATATCAATATTTATTTACACATATTATTAGAATATATAGATAAATATATATTTGTTTATTAATACATACACACATATGTATATTTACATAGAAACATTATATATAAAATTTTATAGGTATATATATATTCGTACATTTTTATAAGGTATATAAAATGTTTAGTTTTTTAGTTTAAATAAAATGGATAATAAATATTTAATTCAATATGGTTTATATATTTAAAAAGATATTTTATATGTAAATATGTTTAAAATTTTATCAATATACTTAAATATTTATATATAAATAAATAAAAATACGTATATAAGTGCATATATTTAATTATAAACACTATAATATGAAAAAGGATAAAATTTAGACACTATAATATTCATATATGGTTAATCTATTGGAATAAATTTATTCTCCACTGAAAAAATAAAGGAAGACCCTTTTAAATGAATATAGAATTCAATTAAATATTAATAAATTAGGGTATCCAAACTAAAAACTGAGTTTTAGAGGCATTCCATGACTTTTTTACCTTGAAAAAATAATGATCAATATATTCCTAGTCAATACAATGTAGATATCTTCATTAAATTCAATTTGATATGTGGTAGAGCCCAAAAAACACCCATATCAAAAGTTATTCATGTTTGAAGTTTAAGTCATGTTTTCAACTTATCTTAATATATTATTTAAAAAAACTTTTTTATCACCAAATTGTTATTAAATGTCTATTACTCAACATAAAATAGAAAAATATTAATTAATATTAATTTTTTATTTTATTTAAACAATTTTTCACCAAATAAATTATATGTTAATACTAAATACATATTTAGTATTATATAAATCATACTTATGAAAATATATTTTTTATATGTCAATATAAATATATTAATATATTAAAATATATTTTAAAATAATATTTTTTTTATAAAATACATCTTAAATCTGTGCTAAGAAAATTTCTTATAACGCCCCCTTTTATCAGCACTTTAAAAAATTGATGATAAATATATCATTTCTCAGTGCTAAGAAGAAGGGCTAATAAATTGGGTGATTATCATTGGTTTTAACTAGAGATGATAAAAGCGACAACTTTATCAGTTCTTTTATTAGCGCTAATAACAGATAGTGCTAAATAAGAACAATTTTGTAGTAGTTTGTAATAGAGGTTCCATAGGAACAATATCATTTTACAAATTTTGACGATGAGTCATCTTTGATTGATCCCTATTTTTATCATTCCATATATGAATCTTTTTCACCATAATTTCATTTTTTAAATCCAATAACATTTCAAGAACATGATAGCCCATTTTTACACTGTCACAACTATAATGGTTCCTCAGATAATTAGATATCATGTTCCTATTTTACGAGTCCACAACTCTTCTTCCCCAAAGTGAGAAAGGGTTCCTCTAATGTATATCAAATTTAACCTTTTGAGAATAAATATTTACTTGAGGATAATGAGTATATTGAATTAGAACCCTTATTTATAGAAATAATATCAGAATTGACACAATACACCATGGATTTCCACATACCATAGGATGTCACTTTCATTAACATTGAGTAACCTCAACTTGAGAATCACTGCTAGTTAGGAACTTTTTTAGAATGGTGATCTACGAAATGGTTCGAGATTCAGAAACCCAGTTAGTGATGGCGGTTGAGAACCTAAAAATTATTCTAGAAATAGTATAAGCACGGGATTATTTGGATGATCATGAATTCATGGGGACACATATTCTATTGAATTAACATGATAAGGTAAATATAAAAGAATATTTGTGATAAGATGTCATTGCTGCCATAGATGAGTCACCTACTCCAAACGATCTTGTTCCCTTTTCTCCATGCACTATGGAAAGAAACACTTCACCTGAAATACCCATAAATTCTAGAAAAATATTAACCTAGGACACAAATAATGAAATTGTGGAGAAATTATTATGTAGAAATAATATGGATATCTATTCTTTTGTGGTGTTTAATAGAAAATAATTTGGATATATTATCAAACCAAACATTGAATTCAAGAATGTGATGGATATATGTCAATCACTTAAAGAGTTTGGAAATGGAATTTATTCTCTTACATACATTAAAAATAGTAATATTATTAATCATCTCATTGATTACCTTTTCAAAAAATTCAATTATCCAATGAGTTTTTTTAGATGAGGTATATTCATTCACTTGTGATTTGGGATACATTTATTTCAATACACACATCTAGTTGACTAAAAAAATTCTATTGAGATATTGTGAAGGCTACATGATAATTTCATTCTTGATAAATTAATTCCAAAATTCCATTGATGAAAAATCGTATAAATGAAATATATTTCCTTTGAATTTTGATGAAGTGAAATCAATATATGGATGATGATTAAGAAAAATTAGTTCTCATTTTTTTTGAAAGCCATCATTAGTTAGTTTTTATTTTACTTCATTTAGGTTTATTTAATTTTGTTTTTTAGGTAATAAAATGACATGAATTTACCTACAATTATTCTCTCATATCACTACAATGGATTTTATTCATCATGAAATTTTTTTCATCCATGAAATTCGTTTATTTTTGTGTTATCCATATGATATGATATAGATTTGTGTTTTCTCTTTTAGATCTTTATAGGAATATCATTTCCAAAACTTTATTGGATACAAGAAGCATCTTTGCATATATCCATAATTACTCATAGAATTGTTAAATTTTCCACCATATTTTAGTCACACATCCAAGACATCATTTAAAATAACTTACTAAACACAAAAAATGAAATTTTTGAATTTTTGAATTTTTTTAAAAATATATATATAATGAAAAGAACAACTTTCCTATCACTATTGAACCCACATAATAGTTGTTGTAATTTTTTAGTAACATTATTAGGTACATACTTCTTGTTTCCCTGGTTATATTGAGAACATGATTCATGTTTAGATGATTTTCTTCTTGATACCAAGATTAAAATGATTTCTGATATAATTCTATGGAATGATTTTTTTTTCTAAAACTTGTTTATTTTTTATAAACTTATTTTCACCCATACTCATATGTGTTATCCAAAATTATATTTCAATTCCAATGTGGAAGATAAAACCTTTTCACATATCTTCTTAAATATATTTTCTTAAGGGAATATTATCTATGTTACTACTTATATAACTCCCCATGTTTATCCGTCAAAGAGATATTAATTTGGAAAGATGAACTAAAATTATTGAGCAATTTGTTTTTTATATCTATCCCCATTGAAAATTTGATCCAATATTTCATTTTCATCATTGTGTATCCTTTAGAATCCATGAAAAATCCTTTTTATGATGATACTAATAGATGATACCCTTCCCTAACCATTTATTGAATCTTTTCAAGAATATTTTAAATATATGTGTGGGATAGAGATTTATTCATGGGGAGGGTTGTTTAAGGGACATTTATTCACATAATATACATGGATAGACATTATCTCAGAATCAATATGTGTTTTATTTTACAATAGATACATTCATTTGATGCATTTTTACATAGTAATATAGATTTTTTTTATCAATAATGAGTATAATTGTGGTTATTATGTGGTAACCCTCATTTTTTAAGGATACCTATAAAAGTAATAACTCATTAATCCATGAGCTAGATGGTTTTTATGGGAACAAATTTCATTATTATTTTATATAGTATTGGTTACTTATGTCTATGGGGGTTTGTATTATATCTATTTTATGGGGTTTTTGAGTTGATTCTCGTATGTTTATCTTTTCATAATGTTTGAGTGAGTTGTGTCCTAAAACGAGATAAAAAAGTAAAAAAGTGATACAAAATAGGGGAAAGTAGTGAGAAAAGAGAACTGCTAAATTTACTCATTGGGGAATTGATATTATCACATTCTTAGGGAAAATAAATGTCTTAAGTGTGTACGGAGGGGTGTAGTTTATAGGGAGATGCTGAGATTGATATTTATCATTAATATATTTTAAGATTAAACACCCAGTTTTTTCCAAATATGTCAATTTTTTTAGGACCCACCATGCCTAGCCTCAAAGTGCATTTAAACATAAATTGAAGTCCTTGATATTAATGAATTATTTTGATTTACACTAGTGAAAATGTCAAATTCAAGGAAAGTATATAATATGTATTAATCTAAATGATAATTGAGTATAAATTTAATCATAAATTATTATAAATGATGAGAGTGTGAGGTAGGTCACATTAATGCATGACTATAAATATATTTTTTTTGGAAATAAAGTGAGGGGAAGGGAAATTATTTTTGAAAATTCGGATTTTAAATGAATGATTATATTTTTTGGGTAAAAGGATTGAAAAATTTTAAGCTTATGATTGTGTTGCAATTGTTTGACTAAGGGTGCACTCACATGTTATTTTCAGACTGTTTTTCATTGAAGTGAACATGTTTAAGTGTCAAAGAATTGATATTAATATATTTCTAACTTTTCCTAAAATTAAATTTATATAGATTAAATTAATTAGTTTAACCACTTGTAGTTATTTCACATATTTTATCGCAGTTTCATAGTTTTTTAGTGTTTAACCAATTTTTAGTTAATTTTATATCAATGTTAGTTATTCATTATTATTATAAGTAGTTAATATTAATTTTATATATTATTTTCATATATTTTTAATATTATATATTTTATAGTAGTAGTGTTTAATTTGGTTATTATTATTAAAGTCATTACATTTTGTTAAGATTTATTTATTATTAGTATTATTATTATTATTATTTTATATAACATCATTTAATGTTATATATTTTCTAATTATATCTAATATGTTATATATAGATATATAATTCAAATTATTTAGAACTTTTTTTTATTATCATATAAAAATTTATTTTTAATATTGGTATTATTACCTTGACTATTATTAAAAACTTTTCTTATGTGTTTTTTAATTTAAAATTTAGTCTATCTATATTGAATACAAAAAATCACCATCCATCCTTCCTCCTCATATGCAGTTCCCATACACACTATTTTACCTTATCTGTCACCTGGTTTTCTCTTCAATAAAGACTACACAAGAAAGAAGTATCCCTATAGAATATAATGCTTCATCACCCCCTGACATCAGCTATTCCTCCTTACATGCATGTAATATCATGACACTCTTACTGTAAGAAAAATGTGGTATTAGAGGTGTTTTTTATAATAGATTCTAATTAAAAAAAATTTATTATTATTTAAACTATAGCTGTATTTTGGTGAAATAACCACTCTTTATAGAATAATTTTTGATTTAGTGGTGATTTTATTAAAACCAATACTGTATTTTATAAAAATAACCTAATTAACCCATCCCCCACCCCCCATACCATACTGATGGCCCCAACGCCCCCCCCCCCCCCCCCTGACCCCCTCCCTCAACACCGACCGCGGTGACAACCCCGAGGACTCTTATCACCATAGAGACAGCACATCTTCCCCAATTCTCATTGAACACCACCCCTGATGGTGGAAGATCCCTACCCCCTTCCTCAATATCATGTCGTTCTTTCTTCGACTTCATTTTCCCTACTTCTATCTATGCATGAGTTAGACATTATTGGGATTGTATCCCCAACATCCACACTATCTTTTTTCCTCTCCTCACCTTAGCCACCTTCTTACATGACATATAACCTTGTTATTGTGAGGGGTAATATTTATTCATTTATGTTTTTTATGTTTTTTATGTTGAATCAGATCATTTTCATAATAAATCTATGTTCTTTGGAATGAAGACCCTAACTTAGTCAGTGATGAATTTGGGTGATGTTAAAAATTGATTATACTAATTTTATTAAACATTAATATCTTTATATTTAAATGTATAAATAGAAGAGTGGAAATAAAACATGTGTGGATAAAATTTGGATTAATTTACCTTGAATCAAACTTCGGTATGCCTAGGTCTTGGAAGAAGTTTAGGATTAGGAAATTAAAAATTGATCAATGGATAGTAGAAAACAATTTATGTGTCCTAATTGTTAATTTTTTATGGTAGAATAGAAATGAATTATATGATAACATGATATTTAAATAATCTCATGATTTATATGTTTGTTGGATTTTTAATGGAAATTCAAAATATTGAATATCTTGTCAACAAAAACACAAAGTGACCCTCCATGTGAGAATTCTATTCAAAACATGATAAATGATGTATTTTTATTTTAATAATATAATGAACACAATTTTAATAGATCAACAACACATTTAGTTGATCCCAATTAGGTATTTTTTCTCAAAAAATTAGTGACCAAAAAATATAGTTTTATGAATTGGTTGTAGATAGAATACAAGAATTTTATTAAGTGTGTTCCGTGTATTTGATGTTTTCATTTCTACTTAAGTTTTATCATATCAATTGTCTCTATGTAATTACTAAAAAATTAGTTTCCATAATTTTAGAGTTTCTTTTTAATTCATTTAGTGAAGATAATATCCCATCATCATTCTATGATATAAATAAAATCATCCCAAAAATGGACTTGATTATACAAAAATACTTGCAAGACCTAATATTGCATTCTTTATTTAGGAGAAGTGTCTAATAAAGAATAATAAATAATATTTCATATAATAATATGTAAATAAATGAGAAATAATGAGAGGAAAAATGAATTAAACCTCAGGAATAAGCATAAAAAAGAAAACTCCTTTAAAGGTATTATGTTACTTTCCTCTGACGATGTGCTTGAGAAGATGATTCATATCATATAAGAATGTATATGACTAGAAGTTTAATGATTAGGATAGTAATAGTGATGTATTGATGAGATATCCAAAATATAAAAAATCATTTAAGGGGTTTTATTCATTATATCTATATTTTTCTTTGGATCCTAGGAATGTATGTTTGGGATTCTGTTTTGATGGTTTTAAGCCTCCTAGTACTTAAGTACTAAGTATAGAATATGGAATGTTGTTTTGATCCCTATAATATACCTCCATGGATTTTTATGAATAATATTTTTTTCCTTATTTCGATGATTATTCCTTTAAATAAAATTATTGTAAATGAAATTTATCTATATCATCAACCTCTAATCAATAAATTTCGATAATAACGGGATGATGGCATGAAAAAAATTTGATGCTTCAATAAGAAAACTATTCAAAATGAATGTTACTTTAATGTGGAAAAATATTGAATTTCCTAGCTTAAAAAACATGTTTGGCTGCAACACTCGTACTACTTTGGATTGTCCAGATATAAATTTGGATTTGGAATCTCAAAAATTGCCTCATATAAGAAAAATGGTGTATTATATGTCATCATTGATTTATTGATGATTCTAATAAATTTAGGTTTAAGAAGAAAAAATTCAATATATATATATATTGTATTTATAAATTCACCAAAGGTACTATATAGTTAAGAAATCTTGGTAAATTTAATGAATGTAACTTTAGAATTTGGAAAATGTAATCAGTTTAAAGGAGGGAGAAGGGTATGAGATACAATATGGGAAGCATCTGTAGCACAATAGTGGAAGAAAACGAGTATATTTTTCAAACATCATTATTGGGAGTTTAATTTGGTACATCATCTTTACATGATGCATATTAAGAATAATGTTCATGAAAAAATAATTATTAAATTTCCTAATGAGTTGGGTAAATCGAACGATCACCATAATTCTCATAATGATTTGGAATCAGTGAACATAAATTCTGGTTTGTACGAAAATGAGAATGAAAAATACCCTTTAGTTATTTTGACAATGAAAAATCATTATAAAGACATATTACATCAAACCTTAAATAATGTAGAAGCACTATATTGGTATTCAAGTAACATTTCATGATGTTTTGACTTAAAACATCGAAAGTAACATGGATTAAAAAGTCATGACTCGCATATTTTGAAGCATCAGTTTTTGTCATTGGCATTGCATAATACGTTACCTGAAAATGTAACTACAGTTCTAGTTGACTTGAGTACCTTATTTAAAGATATTTGTATAAAAAAACTAAATCCAACCAAATTTTATAAACATAAAGAAAGAATCATTTTGAAATTATCATTTGGGGATGTTATTTTTCTGCAACATTTTTTAATGTCATGATTTATTTGACAATTCATTTAGCTAAAGAAGATAAACTTGGTATATCAATGAACTATTTATGGACGTTCCCAATTGGGAGGTACATTGATATTGTTTTTATATTCATTAATAAATTTTATTTTATCAAATCATTATATAAAAAAATTTAATACTTTTGTTATCTTTTCATCTAGTACATTGGTCATTTGAAATCATATGTGGGGGCATAAAGCTCAACCATAAGGCTCTATTTATATAGGTTACATATCCAAAGAGTTATTGACATTCTTTTCTAGTTATATAGATATGATTGTCACTATATTCAATTTTATTTTACATGTTTGCAACATCTTCAATAATTCTCATTCTATAAACTAATCATCGGTATTTACAACTATTGGATTACCGGTTGGAAAGCGGTTAGATTTTACCATGATTTAATTTGAGTTACTACAAGAAAATAGATATGTGCTACTCAATGGTATTATTAAAGATCAATTTATTGAATAATTTTATTGAAAAAAAAGAGATTACTAAGGGTTTGATATTGAAATCATTTAGAATTAAAATAAGTTTTTAATAAGGATATTTTTTAATGGTTCACCTGTAATGTGTGCATATAATTATATTCATATTATTGATGTGAGTTTATTTTTTATATGTTAAAATTAGAACCTAATATGTTATTTTCTAGATAATGAATGTTTAGAACCAAGATGAAATATCAAATTACTTGATACTTTAAGAACAAGGTCCTCTAAGGTGGTCTAAGAGATTCGATGCAGACAATATTAATGTCTTTAGGATTCATAAAATTAATCATGGAGATGGATTGAAAACTCCAAATAGTGGTGTCTTTACACTTTAATAGGTGGTATATTATGGAATTTTGATTTATTTAATTGAATTAAATTGTCTTGGTCAATTTTTACATGTCTTATTCAAATTAATGTTGGTAAACTTTGATAGGGTTTCATGATCAATATAGTTGAGCATGAAGAGAATTATCCCTTTATCATGGTTTCACAAGAGATGATGGTTTATTATGTGGATGATGAAATACATGAAGGTTGGAGTGTTTTTTTACACCTAAAATAGAGATATTTGTATGATATGGGTGACTAAGTTCAACTGTTACTTTGTGACACTGAACCTCAACAACCACAAAACATTCACTACAAAATTCCCGATAATATTGAAATAATAGAACTTTAAATAGAGAGTGAAAATTAATTACTCAGCACAATATAGGTTCATAAAAATTAAGAGAATAAAGATAAAGATAACCAGATATATAAATCTCTAAAGAAATTAAATTACAATTTCCCATTTATAAGTGTTCTACACATATATACAATGTTCTATTCTTTATTTTCTTTTTGGTAAAAATATTTTACTTCAACATTTTTTCCACTTTGAATATATCTTAAACCATTTGAATTGTAGGAAATCCAAGAATAAAAAATTCTGAGATCTTGGATGATCAATATACAGAAGCACACCACCACTACCATTATCTTTAGTGCATTTGAGGGAATGTACAGTACCTGAAACATCTTGTGAGATAGAAACTTCCCAAGATGTTGGCACCCACCATTTGATGCACCTTTGTCGATGGACAAGTCAGTGACCCCTTTATCTATGGGATATTGATGAGTTACCATTATTAGTATGTATGTCATTGTAAAAAATACTATATTTTATTATTATTTTAAATAATTTTTCAAAAAAGTAAAAATAACAATGAAAGAGACAGAAATATGAACTCAACAGATGTATGGGACCTAAAATATTTAAAACTTATCGTTCAATTTTATGAGTTTGGCGTGCATATTGGTGGTACAATATGAATCTATTGATGGGTTTTTGGGTATCTTTTTTGCACTATGGTGAGTTATCCCATTAATTAAAAACATTATAGGCATATTACGATAGATTGGAAAAAATTATGTATTTGATATCCAAGAAAAGGTAATATTAATTTAATATTCATTGATAGCTAATTTAAAAATCATAAGTAAAATTATTAATATACTTGTAAAGTGTTATTTTTTTCTAGATATTTTTTCATTTTGATGTCCCTGAATCTGTTTCACATTAGTGGACCATGAAATTTTTTGATAAGAAATAGAGATAATTCAAATGGAGATTATAGAATGAGTTTAATGACACATATCTGATCTCATGATAGATATATGATAAAGAGTATGAACACATGTCTCATGAGCAGTAGAAGATGTTTGTTGATATTAACATAGATGAATCTCATGAGGTAATTGTGTATCTTATAATATCTTAATAACATAAACATAATAAAATTATAATTTTTAGTAATGTTTTGATTTTTTCAGTAATTATATAAAAAAATACAATGAATCATGAAAAATAATTCATTCCTTATATCATTGGATTGCATATTTTTTCAAGAAAAATTACAATGTTGGATATATTATATCAAATATTATTTATATTATTTTATTATAACTAAATGTTTTTTCTATGTTGTATATATATATATACATATATATTATAAAGGCTCATGAATTAGGTTACCCGATTAGTTAAATAGATATATGGCTTAAAATTCATCAGAATCCTAATGATAGTTTTGTCAATAAACCTACCAGAGTGGTTGGAGTAAATTTTTTTCATAACAATTTAATGTTATTTCAAAACTATAAAAACAAAATAATGAAAAATAATTTAAAACAATAAAAACGTCTTAATACCAATTAAATGGGGCCATCTGCATGGATCAAATGGCACCAATTAGCTATATTGGCACCATTTAATCCATGTAGTCTGCCTCAATTAATTGGGTTTAAGGCTTGTGTATTGTTATAAGTTATTTTTCATTATTATGTTTTAATATTAATTAAATAACATTAAATAGTAATAAAAAATTATAAATTAGATAATATTATTATATTTAGATAATTTAAAAAATCATTTTTAACATTTTTTTGTATTAATCAGATAAAATTCGAGAAGATTGGGATCTGAAACCTACACAATCATCATTGGTTTCCACAAACTATGTTATTACAATAATTTTAGTGAAGGAGCATCACATACATGTATGGGGAATGGGTTCTAGGATTACTCTATTGGCTATATTTGGTAGGACGTTGTCATTGTTTACTATTACATATAGTGGGGGTTCAATTAGTGTTGTTGATCGAGAAGTATAGAGATAAATTTCATGGTAAGAAGAAAAAGTGAAATAACATGACTCTTATATGAAAACATAGGATATATGGTGGTAAAAATGAAAAAAACCTTAGTTTATGTATTTCATAGGATGATGGGCATGATACCCGAGGAAATTTCTATCCTTATAGCCCATTTGGTTAAGGTAAATTCTAAACTTAATCCATTACTCAATAAGCTGTTTTAAAATATATAATAGTTTTTAAAAACATGAATTAAGGGGTAAAACATAACAAATGACATTTAAGGGCCATAAAATATTATTACAATTATTTTAGATTGATTTTCCAAATATAGAAACTAATACCACATTAATTGAAGTTATAGTTTTTCTGAGATACTTGTAAACATGTTTTTAGTGTTTTGAAAAACATAAAATGTTTGTAACAGTCAAAAAAATAAGAAATGATCTCATATTGATATCAAATCATGGAAAATTTTATTTTAATCTTTTTTTATGTGTATGAGTATACAAAACATCCATCGGACATGCAGTGTTCTCAGAATGACCCAATAAGTTGTTTTATAAGATATCAAAGTCTTTAATAATGTGCATCAGGGGTTCAAAATCAAGTAGAAGTTATTTGAGGGTCATGAAATCTTAGGAAAATGATCTTATTTATTTTTGAAATATAGGAACTGAAATTATATCAATATGACTTAAAATTTTTGTGGGATTCAGGTAAATATGGTTTTAGTGTTTTAAAACACTAAAATGTATATGTAACGGTCAAACCCATATAAAAACATCTAATAGATGTTAAATCATGGAAAAACCATGGTTGAATTATTTATGATATGAATGAGTATACAACATGTCCGTCTAACTTGTGGTGTGCTCGAAATGACTCAATACATAGTTTTAAAAGATATCGATGTTTTTAAAAACATGCACCAAGTGGTTAAAATAATAAAATGATGTCTTTGGTCCATGAAATCATATGGAAACTACTATATATTTATTTTTTAAATTTAGGAACTAACACCACATCAATCTGAGTTGTGATATTCTCAGGATGCCTGTAAATGAATTTTTAGTGTTTTAAAAAACTAAAATGTTTGAATAATGGTCAAAACCATAGGAAACGATCTAGTATTGATTTTAAATAATAAGAAAACTATTTTTAAATTATTTATGATGTTCATTATAGGAAATCATGTTCACATGAAGTTTTGTGTGTTCATAATGACCTAGTAAGTGGTTTTAAAAGATATGAACATCTTTTAAAAATGTGTGTATGTGGGTCAAAACTAAACAAATTACATCATAGGCACCCAAAATCACAACACATTTACTGTAGGTTTATTTTTCAAATATAGGAACTAACGTTGTGTTAATCCGAGTATATTTTGTCTCAAGATGCACATAAATGCATTTTTAGTGTTTTAAAACAATAAGATGTGTGTGTAATGGTCAAAAACATATAAAACATCCTCTTGATAGAATTAAATAATTTGAAAACTATTTTTTAATTATTTTTTATTTTTACAAATAGATAACACATCAATATGATGTGTGGGGTGCTCGTAATGACTCAAAATGCAGTTTTAAAATATATTAAAGTATTAAAAAACACGTGTCAAGGGGTCAAAACCAATAAAATGGATTCATAGGGCCATGAAATCATAAAGAAGTTACCATATATTGATTTCTAAAATGTTGGATCTGATTCCTTGTCAATCCTAGTTAAGGATTTCTAGGGATGCTTGCAGATTCTTTTTTAGTGTTCTAAAACACTAAAATCTGAGTGAAATGGAAAAAATAGAAAAAATGACCTGAGATAGACATGAAATAATGGAAAATTTAAGATGAATTATTTTATATATGAAAGATAAATAAATACCCATCAGACATTCATTGTGCTCATAATGACCCAATTTTAAGTTTTAAAAGCTATCAAAGGCTTTAAAAACTTGTATATGGGGGTTAAAACCAAAAAAAATCAAAGTGGCATGAAATCATATGAAAGTGAACATATATTTCTTTTTAAAATTTGGGAATTAAATCTCTATTAATCAGAGTTTTGTTTACGAGGATGCATGTAGATGAGTTTTTAGTGTTTTAAAACACGAAAACGTGCATATAACTGTCACAACCCAAGAAAATGACCTTAAATTGATGTGAAATCGTGGAACAACTATGGTTGACTTACGTTTTTCTTATATGAGTAGACAACTCATTCATATGAATTTTGGTTTGATCAAAATAACTCAATAATTTTTTTTAGAAGATATCAAATACTTTAAAAACGTTTATCAGGGTTGAAAACTAAACAAATAGCATCACAGGGACATGAAATGATATGAATATGATTATATATTTTTTTTGATATATAAGAACTAAAACCAAAAAAATCATAGTTATGGTTTTCTTAGGATACCTGTAAATTCATTTTTAGTGTTTTAAAACACCAAAACATTCATGTAAATCAAATCCATAAGAAACAACGTCGGTTTGATGTAAAATCATTGAAAATTTATGGGTGAATTATTTTTTATTCCTATGAGTATAAAACATGTATATCCGATATGAAGTATGTTCAAAATGACCTAATAAAAACTTTAAAAATATATCAAAGTCCTTAAAATTATGTGTTAGGGGGTCAAAACCAAATAAATGATGTCAAAGGGCTATGATACCATAGGAAAATGGCCATAGTTTGACTTTTGATGTTTAGAAACTGATTCCACATCTATCTATGTTTCATTTTTTCAAATATTCCTATAACTAAAAACTTTTAAACAATAAAACATGTGTTTAGTAGTCAAAACCATAAGAAAGTACCTCATATTGATGTGTAATCATGACCCAACTCTTGCTGAATTATTTTTTGTGTGTATGAGCAGAAAAAACAACTATCTGATGTGTGGTGTTCTTGGAATGATTCAATGATCATTTTTAATAGATATCAAAGTCTTTAAAAACATGTGTTAGGGGTTCAAATACAAAAAAAATGGTATTAGAGGGTTATAAAATCATATTATAATAACTATATACTTATTTGTGATATTAAGGAACCAATACCACAATAATCAGAGTTACATGTTTCTAAGGATGCTCGTAAATTCATTTTTAGTGTTTTAAATGACTAAAAAGTTCATGTAATGGTCAAAACCATATGGAACATCATAATACTGGTTTGAAATAGTGGTAAAATTGTGGTTGAGTTATTTTTTATATGTTTTAGAAGATAACATGTCCATATGATGTGTGGTGTACTCGGAAGGACCAAATAATCATTTTAAAAAGATATCAATGTTTTTAAAAATGTATGTCGGGGGGTCAAAATCAAAAAAACTATGTCATAGGGACATGAAATTTTTAGAAAATTACCATTTATTTTTTTGTGAAATTTAGTAATTGACCCCACATGAATCCAAGTTCCAGTTTTAACGAGATACCAGAAAATTCATTTTTAGTGTTTTAAAACACTAAAATGTGGGTGTAATGGTCAAAAAATATCAAACAACCTCATATTGAAATTAAATAATTGGTAAAATGATTTTGGATTATCTATTATTTTTAGAAGTTACAACACATCCATATGATGTGTGGTGTGTTGAGAATAACTCAATAAGTTATTTTAAATGATATCAAAGTAATTAAAAACATGTGTAAGGGGGTCAAAAAAGAAAAAGGGGCATCAGAGGTTTTCGAAATCATAGGAAAAAACAATATATTGATTTTTGAAATGTATAAACCAACACCACATAAATCAATGTTATATTTTTCTTAGGATGGTTGTAAATGTGTTTTGTGCATTTTGAAAAACTAAAACATGCATGTAATGATCAAAACCAAAGGAAAAAACCTTGAATTGATGTGAAATTATGGGAAAATGGTGGTTGAATTGTTTTGAATGTGTATGGTGATAAAACACTCCCATACAACATTTGGTGTGCTCACAATGACTTAATAAGAAGTTTTAAAAGATATTAAAGTCTTTAAAAACACATTTTACGGGGTCAAAACCAAGAAAACAACATTTTAGGGTCATGAAATCATAGGAAAATGAATTTGTTTTTATTTTTAAAATTTTCCAACTAACACCACATCAATATAAGGATTAGTTATTTAGATAAGTCTATAAAATCATTTTTAGTATTATAAAATACTAAAATGTGTGTGTAATAGTGAAAACCAAGGAATAAGACCTTTGATTGATGTGAGAAAATGGGATAACCATCATTGAATTAATTTGAAAATATAAGAAATGATTCCTTATCAAATCCTTTAAAATTTCATTATTGAGTAATTTTAAGCACATCAAACATTGATTTAAAAATTTATTAGATTTTTATATGTGTATCCCCTTTGAGTTCCAATTGTTTAATCATATCTTTAATATGTATGTTTATTTTTTTCAAAGTATTCTTCATGATATATTACTAGTTCTATGTTAAAATTTCATGTTTTTTATTAAAAAATAATGAAAGTTATGTGAAAATTTAAGAATATATTTTGTACCTATTTTGTTTCATATTTCTTTTGTTTAATGTTTTGGTCTGTATTGTAGGTGAAAAATGTCGGACGTATGAAGATGGTTGAAGATTTTGATCCATGAAACTCTTTAGAAGATAGTCAGGATGGATTATAGTTTTTTGGTATGGTAAAATATTATCAATGATTCTACAGTAATTCTAATTTATTATGTTCAATTATAGTTTCTATCATATTTTTGTTCCAGCTAATGACATAATGTGACCATTTACACTTATGATGA
The DNA here is from genome assembly GCA_963277665.1 of Viscum album. Classification (NCBI taxonomy): domain Eukaryota; kingdom Viridiplantae; phylum Streptophyta; class Magnoliopsida; order Santalales; family Viscaceae; genus Viscum; species Viscum album. The sequence goes on along the minus strand of OY728158.1, from coordinate 726,570,668 downwards.
ATTTAGCCACACAGGTGTTTGGATGTAGTGGAGGTCGTGAGGTGAGAATATTAGTTATGAATTGATGATGAATGTTGGATATATTTTATTTTATATATATGGTTATTGAGCTTATGGATTGACCAGTCTCTATGTATATATGACTGTAGATGTATGACTATTGATATATGAATGGTATTATTGTGTATTTATTGATGAGTTTATTGTACAATTGAGTTTATTACATGGATATTATTTTTTAATAAACAGTATTTTAAAAAAATTATTTAATATTTTTAGAAATAGTTTCTGATAACTGCTTCAAAACAACACTGATCTAATTTTTTTAGTAGCGGTTTATGTATTTTTTGGGTTTTTTACTTATAAGAAAGTAAAACCCCTCTATATACCCATAAATGACACATATAAAAATTTCCAAAAAACCATAAAATTTCTCTAAATGATTTTTAACTATGAAATATGAGGCATATTAAATTACCAAAGTTAAACAAAATAGTGTCTGTTTAAACCACCACCAATAAAAAAATGTTGTTAAGACCATATTTTTTATAGCATCTCATTGTATAATTACCAATCAATCACCTACATCTCTTAGAATATTTTATGGTGTTTGTAACAACCTTAACTTTAATAAATTTAATTTAATTTTAAATAAATAAATTCCTTATTACGTTTTTTAGTTATATAATGCACATGATCTAATTTGGTTATTTTGGAACAATTATAAAATATAGCTAGTCAGAATTACAATTCCATCAATCATCCTAACCATTTCAATCATAGCCATTATATAGTGACTGAGATGATTATTGTATATTAAGTGTTATGATGAAGTCCAATTTTCACAGGAAGAATGTGTGATGGCCTCAACCGGTAGAATCATACCCTATGGAATCCATTTATCAAAGCTTCTAAGGTAGATGTCATCAAATGACTTTTCCTTTAATCAATACCACGCTTAAATTCAACAATTTAAGTACAAAAAACCCATTTATGGGAGAATTTTATGTTTAGCTAGATCAGGACCAAGACCATGTTCATCAAACCACCCCATGAAAGACCCATCATCACACACCGTACCATTAGGGAATACACTGGTGTAATAAGGGGTTATATTTTTAGACCCTGTTAGTATTAATTTATACATTTTACTTTATAATGAAATAATTATTATATTTTTCCTATTTTATTATTAATTTATCATGGATTATATAACGTGTTTGATAAAAATTACATTGTGGCATGAAGAAATCAATAATAAATTTTTGGGGAAATATGTAGTTTCAATTAACAAACTATTTTGATAAATTCAATAATTTTTAAAATAAAAAAAATAAAATATTATTATTAGATAATAATTATTTAAATGAAAATGATAATATAATTTAATGAACTCCAATGTAATTTTTACAAGTTTCGAAAATTGGTTAAAATCATAAAAGCTTGTATTTTTCAACAAATGTATATTTTTATTTAAAAGTGAAAAATATCATATTTAGAAAATTAATTTGATAAAATTAATATTATTTTTGAAATAATCACATTTAAATTAGCTAATGGTGGATTTTTCATAATTTTTTGAGATGGTCGAAATGTTCGGAAAAATTAAATATAGTATAAATATATGGTCTAAATTATGAAATCATAACGGCCCAAGAGTGATGTAATAATTTCCATAAAATGAATACATCACAAAATATATATTTATCTTTTAAAATAATGTACTTTTAATGTTATTTTATTAATTTTATAAACCCTTAATAGATTCTCCAAAACCTATATTTTATTTTATGCTTTTAAAATTATTTCTTTATGAACATGACTCACTTCCACATCACAAATGGTATTATTTTAATGATTTTGGTTATTAGACTTATAAAATATTTAAACCCACCCCTATTTAGTAGAAACCATGGGACAAACTATGGTAATATTTGTGCTTTTTATTATTTAGTCATATAAAGTCCAAAACCTATGTTTAGAAACTAATAAAGAATTCCCTACATTTTTTCTATAAAAACCCACCCATCCTTCCACTCCTCTTCACTCAAAACCAATTAATCTTAAATTTACTCTCCCTATCCCTATCTTAATCCCTTCCAAGGTATTCCAAAGCTCTTAATAAGATCTTCCCAAGCATTTAGAAGCACCCTCTCAAGGTAAGGGATCCTCTCCTCCTTCCCTTTATTCAAGAACTTTCTTTGTATCATACCTTTGGATTTCCAATTTTTTTCAGGATGAAATTTGTTTTCAAAAATCCCTCCTACTACCATTATAATATTACATTTAATTGTAAACCCTCCTTAACTCTCATTAAACTCCTCCATGAAACATTTTGCGCACTCTTAATGCTGTTGAAATTATTCTATGATTTTTCCATGATAAACATTATTATAGTGAATATCCATCCATATTTCCCCTCAAGGGTATTCAACTATATGTAACTATCGATAATTGATTTGGTTTTTCATTCAATCAACCCAAAATCCTAAATTGTGGGATTACAATTGAAGAAAGGCATTATTATGTTGTACGATCTATGTGTGAAACTTATGCATGTACATGATATGAATGATACAAGAGGGCCTAAGATTATATAGACCTACAATGTATTGGGTAACGTTTTTATCTGATTATATCCCATGTAAGTTTCAAGTTAGGTTATCCTAAGAATACTATTTTATGATTTCTTGGTGTTTATCTTTAACTTTTACTTATGACGTAATGCATTATATTGTTTCTACATTCCTATGTTGGCTTGATGTTATCATCTTATGTCATGATTTGATGATCATGGTTATAATTATCACCCATTTATATCACCTTTATAATCGTATTTAATAACATTTATAACTTTTATCATGTTATTCTGTGATTATTCTCTTACTGGGATTTATATCTCACCCCTTTTTTATGTTTTTCCCCAAGTTATCCCGTACAGTTTTAAAAGATCAAAAGAGTTTAAGGGAATGTTATTAGAATTTTATATAATGTTTTTATCCATATTTCATGTTATTATTTTATGTATCTAATTTCCCAAAGATACTAGGCCACATGATCTTCTAGTATTTTATTATGTGTACCTTTATTTAATAAATCAATAATTAAGGTGCATCAAAAATATGGGACATCATAGTTGGTATTATAGGAAAGTATAGTTATTTGTGAGATTTGGATTAGAAAACCTTAGTCGAGAATTAGATTTAATAAAAAACATAGTAAAAAATCCCTAAATTATGATAAATTATAGATTAATTGGTTTTTAAGCAACAAAACCTACATTTGGCTACTACAAGTGGATGCAGCTCTATCATGGTTCTACCTATGGGTAAAAACTCCGAAATGGTTGAATTAATATTTAACTTGATTTTCACTTGGTTTATGAAAAATAAGTCTTTATACACAAATACTTTTACACTCCCAATGGATATGCTTTTGGAAAATTCAAGATCTATTTACAAATAATCATGAAGGGAATAAAAATTACCACAAAATTTTATATTAGAAAATATATCATGGATAACATAGATTGAAACATATAAATTAATAGGTTATGGAATGTAAAAAATGTATGAGTTATTACTTAAATGTCCATAGTGTACCACTTATGTGTTTAATAGTTTATTTATTCTCATCCCTAATTCAACCTTTTATCTTAGTTAATGAATTGAAGTAGGAGGAACTGATTCAATGACAAGTGTGATGGGAACATCCCAAATGAGATGCCCAACCTAGTGAGAGTAGGTGTTGAGAACTTCATGATAATACTTAATCAATTAAATCAAGTTATGAATATAAAATCTAATTAGGGTGAAAGCCCACACCCACCTAAGAAAGGGAATGTTTCAATTGAGACCCTCATGTGAAAAAGGCTTTCGATATTCAGTGGATCTTCCAATCACTTAATCATAGAATAATGGATCAAATCCATTAAAAACACCTTTTCCATCCTTAAATGCTCTGATTAAGATAATTTTGTGTTAGTTTTTTATCATATAGAGGTAGAATCTGAAAAAAAAAATTGATTTGGATAAAAAAAATATGAAACTGGAGGAAGAGTTCAAAGCATTAGAGTAGAAATAATTCCAAAATGTTTTTCAATAAAAAAAATTTCACACTATATGGCTTAAAATGGAGATGGGTTCTCTTATCCTCCAAAAAATAGATAAAAATTTCATCATGGAGTATGAGGAGAACTTTAAAATACTTTAATTATTTTCCTCCATCTTTCCCATTGACCCTAAAATAAAATTTAAGTACTTATTTGGTGGGATAAAGTCAACTCTAAAAAACTATTTAGTGATTTGAGACTTTTATAGCTGTGAGGAAATTTTATGATGATCCCTTAATGATAAAATGTAGATCATTGAATCTCAAAAGTCTCATGGGTCAATAGATATTAAAAATAGAATGAATTTTAATTCTATATTTTTGTTGGAGAAATATTATCAGGTAAAAAAAATCTAACACCGTAATTGTCAAAACTGTAGGAAAAAGCATCTCGAAAATTTTCTAAAGGGGACAAGGATATGATTTTGGTGCGGGGAGGAAGGGAATCAATCTAAAAATTTGACATTAAAAATAAACCAACATTATGAATGAAAGGAATTATCTAGTCAACAATAAACCGACTATCCAATGTTTCAACTACAAAGAACAATGAAACTATTTGAATCAATGAACTAAGATAAGGGTCATTGATGATATCTGATGCTAAAAACCACCAAGTTCTAAAGAGAAAGGTCTAGCTTGTTCCATCATAAATACTGAGAAAGATCCTATAAACTATGTTTTATAAGGTATTCTAGTTATTTGTTCAATAATATTGAACTCTTGATTTGATTCTGGTTCTATGCATTCATTCATATCACACAAGTTTAGTAAAACTATTTAAAAACCACCTCAAAAATTCTCAGTGGAGATATATGTGAAAACATGAAATGGTGAAGTTATTTCATCCCAAGTATATAAATTCTCCCATATTCAAATTTTTGGTATAAACATACCATCAAACATTCTGATACCCCCTTTAGTGTAATTTTATGTGATTATGGGTATGGATTGGATTTCCTTTTATAGAACCTACATAAATTACCAAGAGAAGGAAATCACCCTCTGTATCAAAAATATCTCTTCAATTTTATACAAGTGAATTAGGAGGGTGAATATCCATTTATTATCATCATCTCAATCATGTATATTATTACCTTTTTAGAAAAAATATCAAGGTCAATTGATTGAGCATAAAGAAGAGATCATCGTTGATTACTTTTCTATTATAATAGAATATAGTGATGTGTTTCCGAAATAATTTCCTAGTCTTCCTCCATGTCGTGAGGTTGAGTAATCAATCAAGATTATACCTATAAGTTTTTTAATATCCAAGACTCCATATAGAACGAACATTATTGGAATTGAAGAGATAAAGAATAAACTATATATGAATATGGATTTTATTTCCCTAAGTGTTTCACCATGGGGGTACACCGGTCCTCTTTTTTAAGAAAAAGGATGGGTCAATGTGCCTCTAAAGTTATTATAATAAGCACAAAAAGATCATGATAAAGAACTAGTATCCTATTACATGGATTGGTGACTTATTCAATTAGCAACATGTATCCTAGTACATCTCAAAGGTAGATCTTTGGTAGGGATATTATCAATTGAATGTGAAGAATGATGATATCCCAAACACTACTTTTCATACATGGTACATGCACTATGAGTTCATAGTGATTTCATTTAGACTCTCTAATTCTCCAAAAATATTCATGGACTTAATGAATAGATTCTTTTGGTATTACCTCCACAAAATCATGGATAAACATGAATATCATTTGAATATTATTAGGAATACCTTACGAAACAAAAATATACTTGTGAAGTATAGTAAATGAAAGTTTATTATAGAGTTAGTAACATTCGTGGGTCAAGTTATCACTATTAAAAGGATATATATGGATCCTTTAAAATTTATAGTTAATTAAGGATGACAAAATCTATCATATGTGACAGAGATTCATAGATTCCTTAGTTTGGATGGGTTCCATTTTCGGTTTTTGAGAAACTTATCACAATTGTCAAGACCACTAACCAAGATAACTCAAAAGGGGTGAATTTTATCTAGAATGATGAATGTGAATAGTGATTTAAAGAGTTAAATAAGAGGATAATAACTAAACTAGTTATCACATTACACCAAGTGGGAAAGGATTTTTTATCTAATGTGATTTTTTCTAAAGGTATTGGGTTGGGTATTCTTGAAATATGAAAAATGATCACCTATGCCTCTAACCAATTAAAGATCCATTAGTAAAACTAGACAATGCTTGATCTAGAATTTGATGGAGTGATATTTGAATTGAATATTTAGAGACATTTCCTCAATGATAAAAATTTGTAAATTTATACCGATTATAAAGTCCTAAAGAATGTATTCACACAAATTGAGATCAATATGAACCAACAAGGGAAGTTATAGTTGACGGAGGATTTTTATTGTTTAATCCATTACCATTCTTGGATGTCGGGTATAATGGAAGATGCCTTGAGTTGAAATTATTGTACAACCTTATCCATTATGAGGATTGAATGGGATCTAATATTATTGGAAAATTAATGAATGAACATGTGAATAAGAAAATTATCTTCATATTACATTGTTCAAATAACTTCCCAAACAACCATTCTTGAGAGGTTCACAGGCCCCAAAAAGAAGATGTGGTGCTACAGAAAAAGTTAGCAAATATTCTAAAGTTAAATATTACTAAAGATGGTGTTATATGGTTTGGAACCCAGATATGTGTCCTATCAAAACTATATCTGAAGAGGGAACCTTTGGATGATGCACATAGATCATCCTTCACTATTCATCTAGGAAGCACTGAGATGTATAGAGATATAAAGTAAGCTTCTAGTGGGATAAAATGAATAGGTAAATTATAGAATTTGTATCTCAGGTATTGGTATTCCAACAAGTGGAGGCTGAATTAAATAAGTCTAAGGGTATGATGTACCAACTTCCCATGCCCGTATGGAAATAGGAAAACATAACCATGTATTTCATTATTGGATTCCGTATAACATCTAAAGGAAATAACACTATCTAGGTTGTATTTGATATCCTTAAATGGTATGTTCATTTAATTACTATCATGAAATATTACCCTATTAACTAACTCACCATGATATACATAATGGAAGTTGTAATACTGGATGGATTTCTACTCTCCATTGTATCTGATCGAGATATGAGTTTTACATTGAGGTTCAAGAGAATCCTTTTTCAAACATTAAATACAGATTAATGTTTTGATAGTTTTGATTACCCTTAGATAGATGATTAGTCTGAGAGAAACATTAAAAATCTAGAGGATATTTTGTGAGCATTTTTAATGGACTTTCAAGTATTTTATGATCGACACCTTCCCCTGATGGATTTCTCTTATAATAACATCTTCAATTAAATAATTCAAATGGAACCAAATGAGGATCTATATGGTAAGAGGTTCTAGACTCTAACATGTTGCGATAAAGATTTATAGAGTAAGATGGGGGGACTTGATCTTATCCAAGATATGACATAGAAGGTTTAAACTATTTAGAATCACATTAAATCCACCCAATGTTGGAAAAAAATATATGTCAACAATCATCTATGAGACCTAGATTTTGAGGTCAGAGATAAGTTATTCCTTCATACATCACCATGAAATAAATTCATGAGGTTTGGGAAGAAGGTAAATCATAATCCAAGATACATTATCCCCATTAATATCCTTGTTCAGATCAGAGTTGTGTCCTATCAACTTTCACACCCACCTAACATATCTCAAGTATATGATATGTTCCATGTATCCCTCTTGATAAAGTACATACATGACCCCTCATATGCACTAAATCCAAAGGTGTTACCTTTGGAGAATGATATTTAATATGTGGAGCACCTAGTGAAGATCTTAGATCATAGAGACAAATTTTTAAAAAATAATAAATCTCACCTTGTTAATGTGTTACAGAGAATCCAAAAGTTTGAGTAATAAAATTGGGAACTCGAAGAGGTGATGATACAAAAGTATCCTTGTATATCTTAGTGTATGAAATGAAAATTTCTATAGGTAAATTTCGGAAGAGGTGGGGGATGAATGTAATGACCCAAAATTTTTTAAATGAAATTTATTTTTGAATGAATAAATTTATTATTAAGTATTATAGTTATATAAAACACATGCACTAATTAAATAATTTTAGACCAATTATAATATATATCCTTTAAGATTTAAAATATTGTTATGCATCTAAACCATTGATAATATAGTCAGTGAATAGTGTCTGATATTATTAGTATATATTAAGGGTTATGATAATGTCTAATTTTCATAAATGGAAGGAGAGATGTCATTGACCAGTAGGCTCATACCCTATAAAGCTTATTTATCAAATATTTAAAGGGATGTGGAATCACTAGGGGTTTCTATTAAACAATAACAAGACTAATTTCAACAACTAAAGCATGAATAGAACCATTTATGGGATATTTTCAAGCTTATCGAGACCATAACCCAAACCATGTTCATTAAACTACCCAAAGAAATCCACAACATCACAAACCTTACCCTTAGGGTATACAATGGTGTAATAAGGGGTTATATATAACCAACCAACCTGGGTTGACCTAACCCATCACCCGAGTTGACATGCCACATGATCCGAAGAGTGTTTCTAATCGCCATGGGCTGGAGAAAAGAACCAGGCCTAACCAACAACCACTTTGGAATAGTTTCACCCATAGTGAACTCGTACAACCCATCCATGAAATGAGACATCCACACCAATATCATCAGAGTCGATGAAATAAAAATAAAATCTGTAGAAGCACAACATATGAAAATAGGTTACCCGAAACTAAATCAAACATCATATACAAAGCATTCCTAATAGGACATGTACATGGTGTCTCTAGTAGATCAAAAATTTATTTCTTATTAAAATAATAAGAGTCATCCAAGAAAAATCAAGTAGGTTTAAAATAATGAATCCCTAACGCGTCCCTAAGAATCACACAAAAATATTCCTAGGGTAGAGTACCCACTCTCGAGAAGACCACCAAGGGATCGTCAATACTACTCCCCCAAGATATAGCATCTGCAGAAAAGTCGGCCTCCCTAGGAATATGACGAACCACACAACCATTACCAAATTCCAAAGAACAACCCCGAATGATGTAATTTAAAAACCAAGGAACCTAACATTTCCCTTGTAGTGCCCAAATCAGTACCTCTGAGTTTGATTCCACTTCTGAGACTGGAAACTATAACCTTTTTCATAGCATAACACACACTAGCAACACCCGACCCTCTGCACCCAATGAGCTTATCGGTCCATGAAAGCTGCTAAAGGATGCTAACACCAAGCCACACTTGTCCTGCACCATCCCTCCTCCCCTCATCAGTCCATTCATGCATGAACCATCCACATTGAATTCCAATCTATTATCTAGAGGGATTTATCTCACCCTGCCTCCCTGTTACCTCGAACGACCCACTAGTCTGATAATATAGTTATAGATCACTGTATAGTTCCCCCCTTCAACAAAGAACCTAATTCATGCATAAGAAACATCATTTTCACCATAAAAAGAGATCCCAAATATCGGTCATCAAATCTTACTATATTTCACACCTCCCACAGAGACCAAAAGATCGAGATAACTATGATGCTACGAATTCGGTTTTCCATCCCTTTCTGTTCTTTTCCTGAGAACCAACCCTCAAAAAACTCTTGTAAGGAATTGCAATCAGCATTGTACTTAACCCATCTATATGTCATAGACTAGAGACATCATGACCATTCACCCCTGATGAAAAAGTGAAGAATCGACTTTGTCTGAGGAATTTCACAGCAGTAGCACTGGGATTCCAGCCGAATTCCATTCTTCTGAATATTATCCTCTATGGGAAGGGCCTGGTTTCGCGCCCTCCATAAAAGGAAATTCATCTTCAGGGGGCCTCATTACACCATAGACGAGCTCCCCATACATTGTGTCTCTAGTAAAAATCCCAAAAGTCAAAAGAATTCGTACACAATAAAACAATGTCAATAAATACATCTCAATGCTTACAAAATCACAAAATGAATCCTTATAAGACAATCCAATGAGACCACATATCCTCCATCAGACACAAACAATGGTAATCAAGATGATCCAATTAAGTACATAGTGTTTTTTCCTTTACCTATTTCCTACAAAATAAATTCTATATATAACTAAAGGCATATGTATGGTGTGAGGAAAAATACCCAGTAGGATTCCATCATGAATATATTTAAGGATTTTACCCATGAAAACTAATAAGCTAGTTTGAAATCCTGTTTCCAAAACTAAACGACACTAAAAACAAACCATTTTAAAAAAAAATTAAATCCCCTTGGATATCCATTCTAAATAAAATCTATTTTCCAAAGAAAACCCCAAACAAAGATCAAATAGTTAAATAAGGCCAGAAGGTACAATGTGATCAATATATCCCACATGACATAGAAAAATGTGATGATAACATTAACATAATATAACTGTAGGAATGGAAAATGGTAACAACACATTTCATCACATAAAACACGGAACTAATAAAATTAATAAAGAATGTAAATCAATCTGGCATGAGTAATGTAAACATAGGGATATAACCTCAAGGTTCTAATGTGAGTGAGTCTAAACAATGTATGCTAACTGGGTAAGAAAAATTGGAAGCTCTCACGATCTCCCCTTGGCCCAACTCCAAGAGCTATCATGGTCTCTCCACAACATAAATGGAAGATCTCATGACCTCCCTACCAAGAGTCAGTCATAGTCCCATGGAAACCAAAATGGAATCTCCCACGGCCTTCTTAACCAAAGGATCTCATGTCCCTTAGGTATACCCTCACTCACGCCCTGGATTTTTTTTATAAAAGTGGGTTCTTTAGAACAACCTTATTCAATAACTTTTTGATAACAATACCATGTATATAGTAAGTTATACTGATGTGCATTTACCATTATAGTATGGATATTTCTACATACACTATTTAAATGGTAAGTTCCATATACTGTTTTTCATATCAAAAGGTTATAGTAGTTTGTAGGATATAATAAGAAACTCAAGATACCATGACATTAATCTTAAATAAATAACTTATGTTCTAGATATATAATTATATCTATAAACTGATGATGTCTAACTATCAGGTGTTGGGGGGATCATAATCATTGACACTAATTCTTCTAAAGTTCACACTTAGTGATCTATAGTAGGTAAGATCATGAGTTCATACCCACTAATAGGAACACCACATAGTTCAAGTATCGTTGGATGTTCCTATCTATGAACATTTGTATTGGTCTCCTTACTTTAGATCGTTACCAATGTGGTCCATTTGACTTCTTACTTTGATTTAAGAAAAAAACCATGAAAATGATGTCATTGTGAGGTAGCATGTATTGGGTGTGTTATTGGTGGTATGGCATTGGTTGAATGGTGACGAAAGAATTTTTTGCTTCCAAGTTAAGGAAGTGCTATCACATGACTATTTGATCGGGAAGGTAGTACATTCAAAAATCCCTGGATAAGGTAGTCAAATGTATGTATATCCAGTTTTATCAACAAATAATAAAGAAAAATGGACGACGACACAAGTGTGCATCTGACTTTATGCTATATTGTGAGAAAAATAGATTATATTACACAATGTTTTTTCATATGACAGTTGTATTTCCTATGTCTATTCTTTATCGCTTTAGGGTCATTGAAGGGTTTTTATAATCCACTTTTGGGCTGTGAATAATATATACTACTACTTAAATAATGGCCTATAGGGTTATACAAAAAAATTATTCAAGATTCTATCTTATTCCAAGGAATAAGAATATTAGACACGGTGGGCCCCACCATGGAGTCTAAGAGGTGTCCAACTAATTGATCATCAATGAATAAATAAATTCATTATTATTAGATTATAAAATGATTGGGTTGAATTTAATTATTAAAAGTATTAATGAGGTATTTAGTGAGTATAAGGAATAATATCATATGAACAAAAAATATTTTAATATTTAATGTTTATTTAATATTAGTGGGAATTAAGATCTGAGTTAATAACTTTAGTTTATTAGGTAATATATATATTTAATATATATTAAAATTTTGTGATAAAATATAAATAATAACTATGAAATAGTTATTTTATCGTAACTATTTATTTAATTCTTATTTAGTGGAAGTCAAATATACAGGGGTCAGGGAACCTATTCAGAGTATTTGAACATCAACTATATGAAGAAAATAAAAGAATAATTCTAATGATTATTCTTCATTCATAATTTATAGATTCTATCTCCTCCCATATCCTAAAGATAGACTGTCTCTCTCAAAGCGATCGCTCTAAGGATGAATTCAACGGATCAAAGGGACGAGATCAAGGTGATCATCGAGATATCAAAGGAATCTTCAGAGCTCCATGCTAGAAACCAAAAATCGATGATTACTAGCTATTAGGATTCTTATATCGTGTGTGGAAAATCTATTGGGGTTTGACTTCATATCCTTCAATAAATGATTTTCATTGAAAAATGTAGTCGAACACGCCACTGAATTTAATGAGGTACTCATTTATTTATTTATTTATTTATTAAATTCACAATAGATCCTTGAAACTATATTGGGGATCAAACCATCAGAGATGTTGAAGTTATGTCTCTCTATTGATGAAAAAAATATAAAGATATAGTGAACCAGCTTCTTCTATACACCCCAGTATTAGCAATTGGTATCAGATGAATCCAGTGAATTTTTTCAGCCATGAAAAATTTTAATTTGAATTAAATTAATTGGAGGGTTTAAATTTAGTCTCAATGGATCTAACCATATGTGGATTTTATATTATATTTACATGTTATAGAAATATAAAAAAATGGTTTGGATCATTTACGGTTTTATAGGCATAAAATTCTAATAACATGTGTTTTTCATCAAAAATGTCAAACGACATCAAATTTCATGTATTCTAGACAAGTTCTACCCATGTCCTGATGGGAGAAATAGTTTTAAATGGCATGATATTTTTATAAATTTTTTGTAAATAAATTATATAATTTGTCTTGATTTTTCTTAGGCCTGCAATTCATAGGTGTGGAAAAATTAGAAAATAAAAAATCCAATTGGGTTTCGGGTCATTTTGTCAAAAAAACTCAAAAAAATGTAATCCTTTTAAATATCATGGGAGATACATTTAAAAAACAATATTAATAATAAAAATTGTGATTAGATTCCCAAATAATCCTCTCCCCTTAGCAGTCGTCACTCACCAACCGGCGAGGCCCCACCTCCTCCCGTCTCTAGTAACCTACACTGCCACCGCCTCTAATGACACACCCATTGGAAGGTACCATCATAGCTTCCTAGTCACCATCTCCTCTAAGTTGTGCCACCACCCTTAGCTATTTTCCTCCACCCATGATACTTATTAGTACTCAGCATATCCTCTGTTATACACCACCGTGACCAGCCGCCTAATTTTCTCCCTCATTGACCCTTGTTGAGCCACCATCACTACATTTCATCTCTTCAAAGGCCCGATCTACCACCAACTAGATATGTGTCACTACCCTGGTGGCCCCCTCTCATGTCAGTTCCCCCTTCCGACCAGTATCGTTAGACCCTTCTGACTAGTTATCCCCAACGCGGGTCAGGCCCCTTCCCAGTAAGATCCATTCCATTCCAGCTAGCCCCACTATCTAATAGACCTTGTACCACCATAGTTTGACTCCCTTGCTCCAAAATGATGGCCCATTCATGAGGTACTCTCATGAACCGCCCTACCCAGCCATGATCTTCCATGATTGGGCTCATGAACAACTCTTGTAGCTCCTTTCTAACCCAATATGCCCTATAATGGGCCTAGATAGGTCAGCTCGACCTGGAAGAGGTTTAGGTGGGTCTTCCTAGCCTAGAAAAACCCTTCATGGGGTTTTCCCAATTCGAAATGGGCCTACAAAGGTTTAGTATGACAAAAAATGGGTCTTGGCTGGGTTTTAGGCCCTAAATATTTGTTAAATATAATCAAAATTAATTTAATAACTTTGTATTATATAATTTTTGAATATTTTGAATAATTAATTCAATTTTGAGGCTAGATTTATATGATTCAATTAATTTAATTTTGAACTAAAGATTAAATTAATTAATTGATTAATTTAATTTCGGGACTAAATGAAATTAATCATTAGACTGAATTAAATTAAATTATTTGAATTTAAAAAAAAATTATTTATTTAAATTTTCTCATACTTAAATTTATTTCATTTTAATTTTTATCGTAATTTTAATTTACCGGTAGACAAATCTTGAGTATCAACCATCCAAATTTTTTTAATTTAAATATTTATTCCAACTATATGCAATGCTTCTAATAATTAATAAGTTTCATTGATAGTATGTGCATCTTCATTTCTATTCAATATGTATAACTATTTTTGATCCCATCATTCCTTATTCTATATGTATATTGTGCTTCCCAAGACCCCCTAACCTATGTGTGAGTGTTGATGCACTATTTATGATGAAATTGTATGTTTTGGACAATGATATGTCAAGGTTAAAACATGTTTCTTCATGTTCATTCATGTATTTTTGTTTTATATTACATGTTATTTCATGTTATTAAATACTTAAATCCCTTTTATCATTTTATGTGAAAAAAATATTTTGAAAACGAATTTTTATTTTAATTATAAGACAAATTAGATTGATCATAAATTTAGAATTACTGTTTAATTTTGATCCAAATATGATACATGTTTTTGGTTTCATGTAATATTTTCAGTATAAACTACTTTATATTTTTATTATATATTTAAATTATAACTTACAAAATAATGATAAAATTATTTCAAAAAAAATCATAGAAACCCAAACCATATATATTAATTTGGTTAGAATAAATGAAAGTCCAGTTTTATTGTTTAAGAGGAATGTCAATTGTTTAAAGAATTTTCAGCAGATCTTCAATTCTGATTTTTATATAATTTAAAATCTCTTTTGTTTCTTTGATATCCCATCCGTTTCTAATTATAATCGTTTGGTATTTGTTCAATTATAAATATGAAAACTTTTTATTAATTTAATTCAACTAAATGGTACTCTAAAAATTTAATTTACACAACTTAGAAAGTTGTTGATGTACTGCAATCCATTATATAATAATCAGAGCGTGATTTCTCTATTTTTTGATGATATGAAATTCCATAATTTTCAGAATTAAGTTATTATTGATTGTTTGGAATTATCTAAAAATTATCTTTAATTAATTATTCTTGACCATATTCTAATTCATTCTTTATTATCGCTTAAAAATCTACTAAATTTTATGTGTTTAGCTTTTACATAAAATAATTAATCACTATTAATCATCTCCTACCTCTAGCCTCTTTCCTCCACGGATTATCCCTCAAACATCTTATTCTTTATGCTTGGAATCCTTGATTCCCTTCAGCATCTCCTACAAGCTTCACCAAGCTCTATCTTCATGTTTTTAGTCCAACTAAGGTGTTTTAATTCCAACAGTGGGACTTTATATTGTTTCCAACTAACACTTTTGTATTTCTTCAACAAAGACTCTTTTCTACAAAAACAACGGTGACTTATTTCTTTCATTTATGATGACGAGTCTTTATCTTTTTCTAATGGTGAGTCTTTTTCTTTTTTCAATGGTGTGCTTCTTTCACTTCATTCTAATGGTGAGTCTTTTTCCATCTTGCAAGAGTGATCCATATCCTCCTTTCCAATGGTGACTTTATTTCCTTCTTCCCAACAATAATATTTTTTCTACATTCCAATGGTGTGTTATTTTTTACACTTCTAATGGTGGGTGCGATCCTCAATTTCCAATGGTGAGTTAAAATTTTGTAAACCCAATGGTGACTCGTTTTAAAAACTAACGGTGACTCATTTAAAAAGAAAATGGTGTCTTAATACCAACGACGACTCAAATTATTTTTTTTAATGGTGACTCAATTATTTTCTCCAATGGTAACATAATTATTTTTCTCAATGGTGAATTAATTATTTTTTTCCAAGGGTGTCTCAATTGTTTTTTCTCAATTATGACTTAATTATTATTTTTTCTAACGATGACTTAATTATTTTTTTCTAATGGTGACTTATTTTTTATCTAATGGTGGCTCATTTAAAACTAATTGGGATTCAAAAAATATCCAATGGTGACTTATTTTTTATCAAAAAGTGGAATATTTTGTATCAAATAGTGTTTTATTTTTATATAATGGTGAATTATTTTTTGAACTAATGGTAACTTATTTTTTGAACTAATGATGACAAGTTTTTTTAACTAATGGTGACTCATACTCTATTTTTAATATTTTTATATTTTGATGAACTGCATAATTATATTTATTGTTTCATGTATTTAATGATTTTTAAAATTAATATATATTACATATAAACCATGAGAGGAATTATTTTAGTATTTTAATTAGTTTTAAAATGTTAATAAATTATTTTACTAATATTACGTAATATATACAACAAATTTTAGATATTTATAACATCTATATATTGAATTTATTTTTTGGTATTACTCTTATCTAAATTTATATTTTTTATATAACAAAATATTCTATCATGTTTTATGGAATTTATGGAAGTAAAATTATTTTTTTCATACTGTATTAAATTAAAATATATTTAATATTTTTTTAAATGGTCATAAAATTTTTATGGGTTTATATTTTACTTATTATTATTATTTATCAATTAATTAAAATAATATTGAATCAGTATTTAGTTTTCAATTCAAACATTAATTTTTTGCAATTATTATACACAATACTTCTCAATCTCTTGTGAATAATTCGACCATTTTTTAATTACCATTGATTTACCTAGAGATTATTTTGTTAGTTATATTTTAAAGATCCTATTTAAAGGTTTTAGGAAAATTCAAGGAGCACACATGATTACTTATTTGATAATTTGTTCTTTCCAAGAGAAAAAACTGTGAATTTTCCAACCTTCTGTACAAATATTTCAAGGGATGAATTTCTTCTGCTTCAAATTCTACTACCTTGATGAGATGGTTTGATCTAATACTCAAGAATCAGTTTTTTTTATTTCATTATTTATCTTCTCCTTATTATTTTTTTGAGTCTCTAACCCTTTTCATGTCTCCCAAAAATTCTCTCTATTTTATATTTTGTGATTTCTCATAAAAAAAATAATTATTTATTTTTCTCTTATCTTTGGGTTGTGAATCTTATATTCTAAAGTCATGACTATTTGGGTTGGGACTTTAAATATCTAAAGTTGTGTTTTAATTGGGTTGTGACTCCCCATACAAAGTTTAGTGTCATGGTTATCCCTCCACTAGAAAAGGATTTGGAAATCGGGTTATGATTCCCCATTAAAAATAAGGTCGTACACACATATCTCTCACTGAGTAGAGATATATAAGACTAGTCTAAGTCCACTTTATACTGAACCAATATAAAAATTCCTATGTTCTTTTTTTATTCTAATTAACTAAAATAATTAAATTTAATAATTAATTTATTTGATTAAAGTTTTTAAGATGGTCTATTCACCCCCGCCCCTCTAGACCATCTTTCATTATCTTATCCAACATAATAATTCGTATCAAAGGATAAACTTATTAATAATAGTTTAGCTCTATCATTATCTTTATCAATACTATAAATTTTTATCAAAGGTTGCTCCTTTTGGAATAAGTCAATCCATCTATAGTATATTATCTTATTTTATCTATGGTAGCCTATTCTTAGCCCTCACAGTCTAAGGATATAAATATTATAAGATAGTAGGATTGAACCCAAATGATTTTTAGATTCCAAAGAAGCCGCCACACAATGATGGAAATGATTATCGTTATTGGGGATCCTTAATGATGGCATACATAAAATATTTTATAACTCAATAGTATTCAATCGTGGAAAATAATACACTCTAATAGAAGCTCTCCCATATACACTTACTATAAATGATTCTACTAGATATGTTTTAAATTAAAAATTTATTAATATTTCATATTTTTCTATTCATAATTGTGTTTTTAGTCATGTGTATTATTGTATGAAATCTCATAAGATTTGGAAGATTTTAGAAGTAACTCACCTTGTCTGAAAAAAATTAATTTGAACCAGTCTCAGAATGCTTCAAGTAGCATACCAAGACTTCAAGATGGGTAAACACAAAACATTAAATCAAAATTTCTACTGATTCACAAGCATTCTGAATGAATGAATTCACATGTAGAATCTATGGAAAACCTAGTACTTGTTGAATGAGTCCTACAAGAATTAAAGAAGAAATGGAATGAAAAAAAGTTTCTATTGATGAAAGTAAGAACTTAAAGAATATAATATTGATTAATTTATTAGATAACTACTTTAGTATGAACTAGAACTAAAAAACATAGTTAAAGATGATACAACAAGAAGAAAAGGTGTATCGTTCAAATCTTTGAATGTTATTAATACTGACTCTTCTAATTCTGATATATAGTATAGTGAAAAAACATATATGGATTATATTTTGACTGGGGATTACAAAATAATAAAAAATAAAGGATTCAAGAACCATTTTAAATGAAATCCGAAAAAACAAAAACATAAGACAGATAAGAAAGGTGATAAAAATTATAATTATTCATATAGAAATTTTTATCGGTGCAGGAAGAATGGAAAAATCACGTTTGATTATCTTAACCTAAATAATAATGACAAATACAAAAATAAGGATTAAAGGCACTAACCTCTAGTTGGATTTTTATAGAATAATCTAATTCTAGTGAACAATCTATAAATGGAAAATAAACTTCTAACTCATTATTAGTGGAATCACTATATAAGTTTAGTGATTCTAGATTTTATTTAGGATGTTCTGATTCTGACCATGATTCGAAAAACCCAAATATTTTTTAATTAAAAAAATTTAAATATTAAGAAAAGATATATTCAAATCTAATGATTTGAATAATAAGCTTAAGTAATACAATGAGGAACATATTTCTGGAAAAAAATTACTTTTCAAGAAAATGAAAAATTAAGAAGCATTGCTTCAGCTTCTCATTATATAGTTTATGACAATTTGAAATCTTCTCAATATTTGAATGTAAAATTGAAAAATGAATTTTAAAGTCTTAAAAAAAGTTTATCTAATTTTATTCAAGGTCATGAAAAATTTCATGAAATGATGTACTTAAATAAAATAAATAAATAAAATATGGTTTCAGTTATGATAAAATATTACCTCAAATGTATATAAACCATTTTTTCAAATTAAAAATGGTTTTACTTCTACTGTTACTTGTTTTAAATGTGGAATGAAATGTCACTACACAAATGACTTTTCTATTACATTGAAATAATGTTTTGGATTTAAAAAATAATATTTATAAATTTATATTATCAAGAGTACCATATAACACATGTTTGAATTATGTATGGGTACCAATAAATTTCATTACAAATCATATTGGGCCCAAAGTAGCTTGGGTATAAAAAATTTCAAGTAATTGATTTTTGTAGAAAAAATGAATGGGATGCCTCAAGAACGACATATAGTATATGGAAAATGGGTGTTGTAGGAATATTAATGAAGACCCATCATATTTTACCACTTAAAATTTAAGTGATGGAGGCACTATTAGATTTCAAGAAAATTACAAATAAAAAGTAAATGGTTTTTCTAATGTTTGTATTTCAAATTCTACTTTTATATTTAATTTTTTATATGTTGAATGATTAAAATACAATTTAATTAGTATTTCTCAATTATGTTATGATATAATGGACGTTAAATTTCAAAATTATAAGTGTTTAGTTTTTTTGGATGATTATTTATTATTTTATGCTAATTGAAAAGAAAATATTTATACTGTTTATTTTTATGAATTAACTCTTCTACATGTTATGTGTTTGAATGTTATGAAGAGTGAAAACATCCTTTGGCATCGATGTTAAGGTTATTTTAATTTCATAATGTTACATAAGATCTCAAAACATGATAATATGTTATAATTTCCTTCATTGAAGAAATAACAACTTCATATTTCTAACGCTTTCATGAAAGAGAATAAATATAAAATTTATTTCAAACCTATCAATCACATAACTACTAATACACCTTTAAAATTAGTACATCTTGATTTATTTGGTCCTACTATAATTTATAGCCTCGGTTTAAAGAAATATACATTAGTTATTATTGATCATTATAATATATTAACATGGGTATACATTCATACTCAAAAAAGGATACTTTATCTAGATTTTCTGCCATTTATAATTTATCTCAAAATGAAAAATAGTTGTATAATAATTTCTATTCGTAGTGATAAAGGGTGTGAATTTCATAATTTATATTTTGAATTTTTTTTGAAAATAATGGTAATTTTTTATAAATTTTCTTCTCTCACAACAGCAAATTTTTCTTGTATAAATAAAAAATATAACTCTTATTAAAATTGATAGAACTATTTCAAGTTAATATAATTTTATAAGATATTTTTGGGTTGAATCCATTTTTATGATTTTAATATTTAAAATATAATTCTTATTAGACCATTGTTAAAGAAAAATATTTATGAATTATTTAAGAATAAAAATCCTAAAGTGGGTTATTTTAGTGTTTTTGTTTGTAATGTTTTTATTTTAAATTAAAATTACAATTTATATACATTTGATGCTAAAAATGATGAAGGCATTAGTTATGGATATTCTAATAATATTAAATCTTATAGAGTTATAATAACATCACTATGATTATTAAATAATCTTTTAATGTTATGTTTGATGAAAATAATGTTAAATTAAATTCTGATTCTAATTTTCTTTAGGATAAATTTCGATATTTTAATTTTGGTGAAGAAAAACCTCAGGATCAGAATGAATCAATTTGGGTTGAGAATAATTCTTCTAAACTAGATATAAGATCATGGAAGATTCATAAAGATCAACCTATTGAAATTACAATTGAAAATATTGATTCTAGATTTAAAATTATAAATTCTACTTTATTTTTTTGTTCCAATTATAATTTTATTTCTAATTTTGTTTATAATAATATTAATGATGCTCTAAATGATTCTCACTAGATTGATTCTATTAAATATGATCTTAATAAAAATTTTAGAAATGCTTTTTTATCTTTGGTAGAATTACACAAAGATGAGTATGTAATTAGAACCAAGTACATCTTTAGAAAAAAGCTGGATGAATCTGGATAGATTGTCTAAAACAAATCCAAATGTGCTTCTCAATGATACTCTCAAGAAGAATGTATAGACATTTAAGATTCATTTTGACTTGTTTCTAGGTTAGAGTCTATTAGAATCATATTGTATTATTCTCTTTTCAAGGTTTTGAGTTACATCAAATGGATATAAAAAGTGCTTTCAAAAATATTTTTATAACTGAATAAGTTTATGTCTCTCAACCCCCTTGTTTTTAAAATAGAAAATTTATTAATCATGTTTTTAAATTATCTAATGCTTTTTATGGTCACAAACGAGAACCTTGTTCTTCATATGAAATCTTGTCTATGTTTTTATTAAATAATGCTTTCAAGAAAGGCAATGTAGATCCTACACTTTTTCTTAAAATAATTTTTAATGATATTTTAATTATTAAAATTTATGTTGTTGTTATAGTTATTAGATCATCGAGTGAAAGGTTTGGAAATGATTTTTCTACTTTGACGTATTATAAGTTTGACTTGATTTTAAAGGTATAATTAATGATCTTTCTTAGACATCAAATTTCTTAAAGATAAGATGGAATTTTAGTTAAGTAATCAAGGAATTATAAATAGTTATTTAAATGATTTGGACTCAATTCCTCTAAATCTATAAACACCTCTCTGTTTACTAATTGAAAATTAGATGTTATTGAATCTGGTAAATCATTTGGTATTAAACTTTACAGAGGCATGATAGGAATTATTTCTATATTTAACTGTATATATAAATGATATAATGTATTGTGTTTTTTTATATTCTAGATTTCAATTTGTTCCTAAAGATATTCATATTAAATATGTTAAACAAATAATTAGATATATTAAAGTAACTATCGAGTCTGGTTTATTTTATCCCAAATATAAATATTTTTATTTAATATGTTATTCTAAATTTAATATTTCAAGCTGTAGAATTGACATAAAATCACATTAGGTACGTGTCATTTCTTATTAAAAAGCTTAATTTCATGGTATTCTAAGAAACAACTATTAGTTTCTATGTATACTAAAAAATTTGATTATATCTCTACTACCATTAGTTATTCTCAAAGCTTATTTATTAAGAAAAAATAATGTGATTTTGGTATTTATGTTGATAAATTTCCTATTTATTGTGATAATACTTATTCATTATTTATTTATAAAAACCTATTACAACATTCTAGAACAAAGTATACTGATATTAGATTTCGTTTTATCAGAAAACATAAGAATATGAGTGATATTGTTTTAGTATTTATCCCCACTAAAATTCGTCATGAAAAAATCTCTACTAATCCTTTAGACTCTACTTTGTTTATAAAAAAATAAATTTGAACTTGGAATGCTGCAAATTTGGTTAATTTATTATTATATTAATTTCCAGGTATTTTTTTATTTATCAATTTTTTTTATATAAATGGGTGGAAAATTGGTTTTAAATATTATGGTTTTGTAATCAAGCAAAACAGGGTGATTTTTTGTGCATGTGCGTGCATGTATCTCTCTTTTGTTTGATTATATGTTATTTTATTTTTTTAAATAATTCAAAACCCTTTATCATTTTATGTGAAAAAATATGTTTAGAACCTCTCAATATTTTAATTACAACATAAGTTATAGTGATCATAATTTTATAATTATTTTTTTATTTGAAAGATAAAAATTTAATATTACTTTTATTAAACTATAATAATGTTTATTTCTATCTCTATCATGTTCTCCTTTTGATCCAAAAATGAGACATGTTTTTGGTTTGAGTAATATTTTTAGTATAAACTACTTTATTGTTTTCTTCTATATTTTAATTATAATGTACACTAAATTTATTAGATTCTTAAAAAACATATTCCATTATAAATAAAACCCATTTATCTTAATATCATTAAAATAAATGAGAGTCTGATTTTATTTTTTAAGGGGTACTTAATTTGTTTGAAGTTATTACAACAGATATGTAATTATGAATATTCCAGAATTAAAAATATCATTTTTCATTGATAAATCATTTACTTATAATTTTATTCATTCAAATTTGGTTTTGTTAGAAATATAACATGTTTTTATTCATTTAATAAAATGACATGAAGCTCTAAAATTTTCATTTACATACCACAAATTTGGATGAGGTACTGTAATCCATTCTACAGTAATCAAAATATGTTTTCACAATTTTTATGATGATATATCATTCAATATTTATCTAAATCAAGATATTCTTGATTCATTGGAAACATCTATAAATTATATCCAATTAATTATTTTTTAGCATCTTCTAATTCATTTAATTAATAAATTAAAATTTCTCCTATGTTTATGTGTTCATATTTTACATAATATGAGGAATAATTATTCATCACCTCCAACCTCCAGCCTCTTTCCTCCAAGGTTGATCCCCCAAGATTCTTCTTCTTCATGCATAGCATCCTTGCTTCCCTTAAGCATCTCCTCAAAGATTCACCAAGATATCTCATCATGTTTTTAGTCTCATGGAAGTGTGCTCATTCCAATGGTGGTACTTTCTATTATTTCCAATAGAGACTCTTTTATTTCTTCAACGGTGACTCATTTCTACAATCAGAATAGTTATTTATTTTATTTTCAATAGTGAACGTTTATCTTTTCCCAATGATGAGTATTTATCTTTTTTTAATGGTGGATTTCTTTCACTTTATTCCAACCATGAGCCTTTTCCATATTGAAATAGTGATTTATCTCCTCTTTTCTAACTGTGACTAAATTTCCTTATTCCCAGTGGTGGGTTATTTTTTCTACATTCCAATGGTGAGTCATATTTTCCACTTCCAACGGTGGGTTGGATCCTCTATTTTAAATGGTGAGTTATTTTAAAATTCAACGATGACTATTTTCAAAACACAATGGTGACTCATTTTAAAAACCAATGGTGACTCATTTTAAAATCCAATGGTGACTCATCATTTTTTCAACGGTGACTTAATACCAATGGTGACATAATTATTTTTTTCTCAATGGTTACTTAATTATTTTTTATCAATAGTGATTCAATTATTTTTTCTCAATGGGGACTTAATAATTTTTTTTCTTTCTAATAGCGACTTAATTATTTTTTTCAAATGGAAACTTATTTTTTTATCTAATAGTGACTATCATTTATAAAAAATTGCGACTCAAATATTTTCCAATGGTGACTTATTTTTTATTGAATGATGACATATTTTTTATTGAATGGGGAATTATTTTTTTTCAAATTGTGACACTTTTTATCTAACGGTGAAATATTTTTCGAACTAATTATGACTTATTTTTGAACTAATGGTGAGTTAATTTTTTGGAACTAACGGTGACTCATACTCCAGTTATGATATTTTTATATTTTTATAAACTACATACTTACATTAGTTGTTTTATGTGTTTAATTGGTTTCCATGATTAATATATAATATATATGAACCAAGCGAAGTATTATTTTAATATTTTAATTAGTTTTAAAATGTTGTTAAATTATTTTTTTAATCTTACATAACACATACTGCATATTTCATATACTTATAAAATTTATATCTTAAATTGATTTTTTGTTCATATTCTTATCTAAATAAATATTTATTGAGGTCCAACATATTCAAACATATTTTATGGAATGTAAAGAAGTATAATGATATTTTTTCATACTGTATTAAATTAAAATATATTATAATTTTTAAATAGTAATATAATTTTTATGGGTTTTCGTTTGACTTATTATTATATTTTATCAAGTAATTGAAATTAGTTTGAATTGGTCTTTAGTTGTTAATTAAAACATTTATTTATTTCGATTATTCTAAAAAATAATTCTCTATATCTCTTGAATAATTTAACCATTTTTGAATTATCATTGGTTTTCATGAATATTGTTTTGTTAGTTCTATTTTATAGATCCTATTTAAAAGTTCCAGGAGACTTCAAGGAACACATGAGATTGCTTCTTTGATACTATGTTTTTTCCATGAGATTAAAAACTGTGAAATTTTCAATCTATTGTAAAAATATATCAAGGGCTAAATTTATTATACTTCAACTTCTATTTCCATACCGAGATGATCTGATCTAATCCTCAAGAACCAGTACTTTTGATTTCATTATTTATCTTCTCCTTTGTCTGGTTTTTTAGTCTATAATACTTTTTCCCATATCTCACAAGCACTCTATTTTCTGTTTACTCTTTTCAATAAAAAATCATTATTTCTTATTCTCTTATCTTTGGTTGTGACTCCTTGATTCTAAATTCACGATTTTTCAGGTTATGAATCCTAGTTTCAAAATTTGGGTTTTAATTGGCTTGTGACTCCACATACAAAATTAGTTTCATGGTTATCCCTCCTCTAAAAAAGTATTTTGTAATTAGGTTATGATTCCCAATTAAAAATCAGGTAGTGAATGTGTATCACACACTGAGTAGGGAGATATAAGTCTGGAATAGGTCAACATTGGAATAAACCAGTATAAAAAATTACTATATTCTTAATTTAATTTATGTAGCTAATTAATTAAAATAAATTACATTAATAATTAATTTATTTCATTAAAATTTTAATGTGGTCTATTCACCCCACCCAAACCATCCGTCATTACCTTATCTTACCTAGGAAAATAAAAACAAGATATGGACACACTGGACTATGGATGAGATGCATCATGATATGAGACCTGACTCATGTATGGTAACCCTAGGTCACTAATGGATCGGCCAAAAGTAAATTATCAAGACTAGTCAGGTAATTTATTTCTTTTATACATTGTTTTCTATTTTATGCATTTTCATGATAGTGGGAAACACATTAAATAATAAACAGAAGAATAAAAAATATTAAGCGATTAATGTATTCTATTAATGATAACTTGTGAGCATGAAAAAATAACAGAAACATAGTTAATAAAAAATTATTGCATTTTTTGAGTAATATTTAAAAACACTCAAAAAAATATTAAGACACAGACACTTTCTATCATTTGATTTTAATCAAAACTATGTGTATGGGGTGCCTTCAGCCAATGTTGAGGGTGACTCTTACTACCTATAAGTTCTTATGAGAGTGATGGGTTGGCTTAACTAACTTTTGTAGAAAATTATTATCTAAATAAATCTTGATGAAACATTAGAGTCATGCATTGAGTAAATCAAATTTTTGATTCTAAGATGGAGGTATTTCACTTAATATATCAAAGAGTCATGAGTTAATGCAGATAGTCAGTCAAATGAATACCTTGAACTCTCCAAGTAATTCCATGTCCAAATATTATAGAATATTTGTAGAGGTTTTAATGATCCTTTCCACTAAAATACTAAAAATATAGAGTATTTTTATTCTATTGTATAGAGTTTCAAGAGTTCGAAAAAATAGTGGGATACATTTAAATATTTAATAATTTAATTAATTGATAAAGTATAATTAGTAATCAAGAAAAAATTACTCATCTTTTAGATTTTTTTTTAGAAAATGACCAATGACACCACATGTAAAATCTAATAACTATTAGGAAAAGAAAATTTTCCAAATTGGTATGAGTTTATAAAGACTAGTATAGGATCTTGCGTAAAGTACCCTGATATCAGAAATTCAATGTGATGGTGTCCCCAATGCCAGTTAAGCCACCTCAAGAAGTGATGTGGATAAAATTGTTTGAAGGAGACTCATGTATGATTCATATGATGGTTTTATCATAATTTTATCATCAAAATCTTATGTGAGTTGTGTAAACAACATCTAGACATGGATGAAATCACATGTTGTCTCATCACTGAGAAGATTATGAGGAGAAAGTGTAGTGAGATATGAGTAGGTGATGATTAAACTAATTATGAGTAAATATGAAATATTAATCAAAATCATTAATTACATATTATTATTATAGGTTTATCACCTATATACTTCAGTTAAATTTAATATCAAAAAAATCACAATGGATAAAAATGGTTCATTACCTTTTATTAAAGGTTCACCAAGTCAATAAGAAATTTTAAAAAAAATTTGTTCTTATGGTGAACAAGTTGAAAGACAAGGGAAAAGGCCAATGGAAAGAGAAATA
Source organism: Viscum album (assembly GCA_963277665.1). Lineage (NCBI taxonomy): Eukaryota > Viridiplantae > Streptophyta > Magnoliopsida > Santalales > Viscaceae > Viscum > Viscum album. Next base: position 726,543,330 of record OY728158.1, on the reverse strand, counting down.
CAAAATACACTTCTATAATGTACTTCAAGGAACATAGGTATTAGATTTTAGGTTACTTTCTTTTCATTTTATGAAATAGATATTTTGGTGTTTAAATGAAATGAACCAAATCATATAATAAAGTACCCACTTATTCTTCAGGAATATTCATCAATATAAAATGTAATGTTTCGGTCATAATTCATGGGTATTAAATAAATTATTCATATTAAATATATTTATTGAAATACAATAACCAATTAATAAAAGATACATTACAAGTAAAGTGTGTTCTCCAAGTAGCTGAGAAATGGCAATTCCTAAGTCAATAGTGAGAAGAACACAATTTATAACTTCCATGTTAAGGATTTTAGACAATCTTTTGCTTAGTATTACCAAAAAATATATCAAATATCCATTAGAAACAGGGAGAAATTATTCCAGTTATGAAATGAATGTTGTCTGTCGTGTTTAATACTCAACAGAATCATTCAATAGTGCTCGAATATTTGAAAATAACTAATGAATATAAAATTAAAGACTTATATACCATGTTGTGGCAATATAATAGTTTTTCAAGGAAAACTATATAGTTTTAAAGGATATACCTAGTATGGTTTTAGAATATTTGGAGTTAAATAACATAGGCATTATCAACACACTTATGTACTTAATTTTGTAAAAATAAACCTTTACAAATAAAGGTAATCCAAAAACCTTTCAGAACACATTTATCTTGATAAAGTGAATTATTCCAAGGGTATGATAGTGGTAAATATACTTCAATAGATTATATGAAGTGTTTATTAAGGAATGTAAAAGTGAAGTATGGTGTATTCATGTTTAGAATATATGATTTTCTTCAATCTAGTGTGTTAAATAATATTTTTACCAAGAATTGATTGATGAAAATAATGTAGCATGGAGTATTTTATTAACACACATTTCCTTTTCCACATCCAATCTATGATGACCATAAGGAGGATTGATAGTGAGTCTTACATAAAAACACCGAGCAAGATAATGTAGAATGGACTAATTCCTAAATTCACATCTCCTTATAAATATCATAGTAATGGTGTAAGTAAAAGTACTATCAATGTTTCAAATTATATCAATTGTAGATACTTCCATTATTTTCCCATACATGAATATCAAATAATGACATAATCCCAAAAAAAATAAGCCAAATATAATGAAAAATGGTTATCATATGATTTATAATATGATTTAAATCCATTATTTTATAAGAAAATATATTTTGTTGAAAACTACTTTTTGAGGATATAAACAAACTTGCATAAAGAAAAAAACAATATGCATCTAAAGTAATAATCATCAAACTTCCTAAGGATATTATAGAAATATAAATAATATAAATTCTATAGTCAAGTGATATAAAATATTTCTAAAAAAAGGAGAATATATCTATATGAGATACTGGGAGTAATACTGTATTAGATTTAGTCAATGCCATACATGCACAAATAGTTGGCACAGGAACAAGTTCCAAAAGACCTTATGGAAAAGGAATTTTCCAAAGACACATACTGTAAAGGATAACACCATGGAAATGGTTTTATATTCACCATTTCCAATGATAAATTATTAATTAAGAATAATAATTCCTAAAAGTTAGAAGTATATTTAAATTAGATAAGATTGATAAGATCAATTAAAATTCAATAATGGACTCCATGTATCTAATAACAAGGTCTTGTGATTTTTTATACTAAAAAGGGTATTCGAGTGAGACTATACATGGATGGTACATTAGTTGTACCAATAAGGATTAATTGGTTATACCAAAATGTTATGCCTAAATTCATTTGAAGTTTAAAATTCATAGCTACTTCCTATAATCTTTTTGTTGAGAATTTTATGTTTAGACCACTAATCATGGAAGGTGTGTATACAATGCAAGTATAAAGGTATGGGGAAAATGTAGAATTCCAATAAGGGGTACATGTTATTGAAATCCAATTTAGGATTGAAGTAAGAAAAAATTTAAAAGAATATTCATTTGGATAAAATTCAAGCCATATCTCTCCAAGAGTTTAGTGGAAGCGCTATGGTTTTCCAAGTGAAATATGTTTGGGAACATATGTAAAACAACTATTGGTCTTACAGTTAGTCAAGAACAAAATAAAAGTTACTCTTCGAATATTGAATTAATGTAGAAACCTGTGTTTTATGGGACTTTAACTTCTAAGGTAGATCTAATGGTTTCTTAGACCAAGTAAAAGTACATATACTGACATGGTAATTAAAATATACAAGTTGAAAAATTTCGAGATAGAATTGTTACCAGTGTCACATGGAATATATCTCTCAAAGAAGACATGCATATGCATGGGAGGATATTAAAGAGGTGAATATAATTCCATAAGTTCAATAAATGGATCTATCATTAATTCCATGTTATGTAATAAAATTTATATTACCAAAATATACTTTAGGGTAGGAAAATATCAATTATATCTAGGAGAACTAAACAGGACATAACCAGAACCATCTAATTATACTTAGTAAGGTAAAAAGGGTATGTACTTGGTATTAGGAGAGAATGTAATACTTGTTCTAAGGGGACAAAAAAAAGTATTCCTATAGTTTAATATGATGTAATATCATTTTTATGCTATAGTAATGAGAAAGAAAAGAACATTCAACCTAGTGGTATCCATATCCATAAATACTGAGTGCATTGTGGCTTCTGAGGTTGCTAAAGAAGCATTGTATAATATAAAATGATTTTTTACAATTATAGGAATCAAACCTAGTATGTTAAGTTTTATCATTATAATAATTCTATTATTATTAGTATCCAAGATGTAATGTTTGGACAGTGAAGAGAAGGATATATACTCAATATTTATATCTCTTTAGGAGTATTTCTCAAAGAGGTGAAGTCACAGATAGAATAATATCCATATAGTGGAAACATGTTAGGACCATGACTAAAGCCATAATTCAGCAGAAACATGATCTTATAATATGATTTCTAACAAGGGTGTTTAGCATGTTGTCTCTAGTGTAATTTGGAGTGTTATAAAAGTGGGTTCCCTAGACCCTAATTTATCAATTATTTTTTAATACCATACCTTGTATATAGTAAGTTATACATGATGTACACATACCATTACAATGTATATATTTTTGTTTCCACTATTTAAATGGTAATTTCTATAGATTATTTTTCATACCAACAGGAAATAGCAGTTACCAAGGTATAATGAGAATGTCGAGATACTATGAAACTAATATTAAACAAATATCCTACAGTCTAGATACATCATTGTAATTAGACGCCGATGATGTATAAATATCAAGCACTAGGGTCTCATAAGAATTGATACTTCTACTCATGTTGTTCACACTTGGAGATATCTAGCAGGTGAGATCATGAGAACAGACCCACCAATATGAACACCACATGTTTTAGGTGTCATTGGATGTTAAAATATAAAAACATATGTATTGGTCTCTAGGATTTATATCATTACCAATGTGTTCCATTTAATCAAGTACTTTGATTCAAGGAAAAAATTGATACAATAATGTTTTGATGTGGAAGATTGTGTTAGGTTCTTCATTGGTGGTATGGAGTTGGTTTAACTCCTAAGAAATAATTTTTATCTTCTTATATAAGGAAGTTATATCTTGGGCCTAGTTTATAAGGATCATTATACCATAAAACATATGTGTCCAATGTATTCAAAGGTAATTATTTCTAGTTAGATCAAAAAAAAATCAAGAATGGATCATGGAACAAGTGTGTGCCCTACATTATGAGACATCATCAGATAAAGATATTATATTACACAGTGTGTGTTTGTGGGATGGTTTTCATTGCTCTGGTTTTTTTATATTTTTAGGGTCCTATATGGGTCGCTAGAATCTTCTCTTGGTCTGTGAATAGTATTCCCTACTATTGAGATAAGGTCATAAAGGGTCATACACAATAGTGTTTTCAATGTTCTTCCTTATTCTGATGAATATGAATATTGGAAATTGTGGGCCCCATCGCATGATCTGAGAGTTATCCACTAATTGATCATAGATGAATAAATAAATTTATTATTATTCAATTATAGAATAATTTTTTTCAATTTATTAATTAAAATTAATCATAAAGTATTTAGTGAATATCGGAAAAAATATTACAAGAATAAATATTATTTTAATATTCAAGGTTCGATTGATAATAGAGGGAATTACGATTCATGTTAATGACTTAGGTTTATCATGTAGAATATATATATTAAATATATATTAAAAGTCTGGGATAAAATATAAATAAAATTTATGATGCAGTTATTTCTTCATAAATTTTTATTTATTTCTTATTTAGTGGATATTAATTATATGGGTGTCGGGGAGCCCTTTCTGGGTATTTGAACATCCACTATATTAATTAGTGAAAAAGATCATTCCAAATACTATTAATCATTCATAATTGAGAGCTTATCTATCCCCCTATATCATAGAGAGAGATATTTTATCTCTGAGCGAGCGATTCAAGAACACCTTCCATGGATAGAAGGCATAGGATCGAGGTGATCATCGTGACATTGATGGAATTGTCGGAGCTCCACACTAGAACCTAGAATTCAATGATCGGAATATTCATAGATTCTTGGAGAATATATACATAATATAGAGGGCTTAATATTTGGATCTTTCAAGAAATAATCACGAGAGACGAACTATAATCAAACACTCCACTAAATCAGATGAGGTACATGTTTATTTACTTTCGTGCTTATTAAATTAATGCAAGATTCGCATACCTCTACTAGGGATCAAATCACTAAATTTGATGAAGTATATCTCTATATTGATGAATATTTCTTAAATCCCCATCCCACTATCTTCCTTTGGACACCCTGGTATCGATAGGTTAACCCATGTTCTACTCCTTGCCAACATAATCATAAATTAGTGTCGTATAATCAAAATCCATTTCAAAAACCATTTTCATAAGACAACATGATTTTTTTTTTAAAATCATCCCTAGATGTAAATAATTTCTAAAAACATTTTAGAAATCCATTTAATTACATAAAATCCCTTTGATCCATTTTATTAAACACTTGGGGTGCACACATGCCACCCCTATTCGGAAAACCCTCTTTAAACACCCAATTTCTAAATCAATCCATATAACACTTCAATAATGGGATATACATCTACAATAAATCATTTATTTTTTAATAAAATAATCACAAAACAAATTCAAAGCATAATTTTAAAGGCAATCCTTGGAAAACACCCTAAAATAGAGACACTTACTTCAGAATCGTTTCCAACTTTTCCACCTTTGATGATAACCACCCAGAATAAGAAGACCAATGCCTCACACACCAAATCTACAAGAAACCCAATCATTTCCTTTGTTACACACCCTATATTTTTTCAAAACACCTTCGATGGTTATAAATATTCATGAAAATAAAAGAAAAGTAAAGATTATGGGAAAGGATGAATAAACCATGAAGATTTGGACAAGCCTCAAGTCAACCCACCAAGAATCTAAGAGAAACCCCCCACCAAAGAAGATGGGAAGCTCCACCAAAAAGTAGAAGCAACTACTCACAATTAGAGTAGAAAATAAGGGAAACATTGATATAAAATTGACATGGTAGTAATGTTAAATTACCAATATCTTAGTGATATGTGCAAGATGTGTTGTTTGGCCATATGGCTAGGAAAATTGTGCACCAACCTATGGGGATACTATCTATCAAAAATAATCACTACACAGTTTCTCTTGGGTGTAAAATGATTGTAAAAATAATGCTCATCCCTTTTAAAAACCCACTATCACCAATTGTAACTCCCACACAAGGTTAGCCTCATGGTAATACAAATTGTGTGATAATCATGTGTCAAGGTATGTCTTCCCAAAAATTATCATTTTCACCCCTCATTACCAAGGTACTCTAATAATGAACCAAAATGTAAATAAAAATAAAAATTATATATACCAGTGACCCAAAGGGTATCAAATATTCTCCACCATGCCACTTTTTACCCCCAAAAATTCCCCAGACATCCTTAGAGAGAAATATGTGAGACCATTACTCCATCACCAAAGATTCTCACTCTCATGTCTCGTGGATGTTGCCACTTCACTTCTAGGACATACAAACTAACGAGATTGAATTATCATGGAGCACCTTGTTCTTATAATCCAATATATGAATAAACTGCTCCACCATAGAGGTATAAGGTTAAAACTCTGACTCTTCCCACTCCAACACATGAGATGTGTCTGGATAGTGTATATTAAATAGGGAAACATGAAAGACATCATGGACAGAGGTCCATCAGGGTGGAAATTATAACTGATAGGATGCCTTCCTAAGAATTTTTATAATACAAAATGAACCAACATAACACGGTTCCAACTTCCCCTGCTTTCCCATGAGGTGATATCCCATCAAAATAAATACTTGGAAGAACACCTGATCACTAACATGAAACTCTAATGGATGTCAAAAATGGTCGGAATATGACTCCTGGTGACTTTTGTAACATATTTTTATTGTTTTATGGTATTACTAAACCCCAATTTTTACTATAATTTGGTTGGGTTTCATTTGGGGTTGTTTTGGGTTGAATTTTTAAGAGTTTTGGAAATTCCGGGAAAGTGTATAGTTGGGACACGGTTTTCCCAAATCATGTACCCTTTCGGAGAATACCATGAAACCCATGACAGTGGTATTTTCACGGTTGGCACACAGTTTAAAAACCACTCTCCCTCAAAGGAGTACTCATGTGTCTCATTTAATATAGGCACACAACTGACACATTTTTTTTCCAAACTGTGTTCCTTTTCCTAGAAAACCATGTGGATGGGTTTTTAAGTGATCCAAATTTTAATAAAAATATTATTGAACCCCTCTTTTAAGATCCCAACAGACCGGTACAACCCAATATCAGTTTCTACTATCCATAGAGCTCCTAAATAGGATTTTGGCCCCTCATATCCCACTCATAAGTGATTGTAATCTTGAATAATTCACTCTTATCATCTCATAGTTAGTTTCATTATTCAATTCTCATTCTCACATGATATAACTTCTCTTACGTAGGTTTCCATGGATCCCCATGATAATTTTTGGATCTAATACCCACTTTTTTAGATTTAAACCTAGGTTTGATTCATAGAACCTTTTTTATTCGTTCTCTATTGGAATTCTCGGGGTTTGACTTCGTTATTCAAGATTCTTTGATCTCGAAGTAGGTGGTTTTGTTACGATGACCATTTTTCATTAACCCTAAATTACATTATTTAATTTCAATTGTTTGAATTAAATAGAATTTCATGATTTTGGCTAAAATTATTTCAACTTGTTTGATAGAAAACCCCAATTCTATTGAATTGTATTTTTTTTTTTAAAATAGGATTTTGGCATGTAATTGGAAAACCCTCAATTCCATTGAATTGTGGTGTGTTAATGAAAATTGGTGGAATTTAAATTTTTTATCTTCAAATTTGAAATTATTTATATTAAATTGTTGAATTTAATTTTGGAAAATGAATTGATGAAAAATCGTGAAAACCCTAATTCCATTGAATTGGGGATTTGTTATAAAATTGATGGAATTTGTTTAAAAATTAAATTATTTAATTTAATTGTGAAATTGGATTTAGAAATTTAATGGTGAATTGATTTCAAATCCTTATTTGTGAAAATAGATAAAAATGGTTTTTAACAAAAACCTTAGGGTTCTATCTTGGTGAAAAGTAATTTTTTATATTAAAACCACGTTATGGTTTTTAAATGGAAAATTGGCATATTTGAAATTAAGAATGGGATGAAATTTATTTTAATTATTCTTTAAATAATTTTCCCATGATTTTTTTGTACTAGATCACATGAAAGACTTAGGTATTTAGGGTGATTTTTTATGGCACTTTATGATTTACAGCATTCTAAAACCTAATATTAAGAACATCACATTCCTTAGGTGATGGTAATGAGTCATATTTGTCCTTGGCTCAAAGGGAATTATATATATACTACAATTTTAGTGTGGGGTCCTTATATACTGGAAATATCATACCTTCTTATGTATATGACCATTTTGATCATTTGTTTCTATTTCAAATGAATATATGCCATTATAGTAAACTGTTTTACATGGATTATGATTTATATAAACATTTTATATAAGTGTTCATTTCAGATATTTCTAAAAAGTTACAATTGTGTAAATAACCTTTTGTGAAAGTATTTACATCATTTTAAATTTCAAAAATTTGATTAAAATTATTTCCATCATTTTAAATCTAAATTATGATTTTTTGACATATGACTTTTATATGAAGAACCAATTTATTTGAAAAATTGAAAGAACATATTTGGTAAATTTGATATTTGAATATCTTATGGAATCCTTAGTGAGACCCTAATGGTATTTTTATCTTTCATCCTAATTATTCTTTTGTGTGTTTGTATACTACATCTTTCCATGATCGAGTAAGGGAAAAGGATCACTTGGAGGTAGTTCTAGCTGTTCATCTGTGGACTTGGTGAGTTGTGTCTGAAATAGAACTTGGGAAGTTTTTCTTGTCTTCTGGTACATGTTTGTAGTACATGGTCTTGTTTATGATTTTTTTAGTTCCAGTACATTACTCCCAATGTATTTTCTTTGGATATGTATAATGTCTTTTTTATTTTACATCAACAATGTTTGAGGGAAAACCATTCCTGCTTTCATTTTATATGATTCCATGTACTAGTCACCGACCCATGGGGATAGAGAATGCCCTTTGGGCTATGTTAGTACTAGATCAGTTATCAGTTTATCAAGGTACCTAGTATGGTTCGTGAAAATGTTATATAAAAGGTCCTGGATAAGCTTTTGTCTTGAAGTAAGTATGTATTTGTGAAATCTTATCGGTTTTTAGGAGGTAGTGGAAACTGATTTCTAGACTTCACTCACCACAATGAACCTTAAGTCACCATGGGTGGTTAGGTAAATATTTCTTGAGGATTAGTTCTAGTATTTTCCCGATTTCTATTTGGATAAAGTGAAGTCAAAATCTTGTTTGTTCTATCTGTGGGGATTAATTTCCCTTGTTTCTCTAATTGAGTGTATCCTAATGGCTTATTTATTTTCTGTTGATGTTATTTAGAACCGTGCCTCTGATAATACGTGAAAATATATTCCAGGAGGAAGTTGATGTCGAACCATAGTGATCAAATCATGTTGTAGATCTGAATCGGGTTAAGGTGATTGTGGACACTGTCCAATGTCTAGGATTGGCACCACCTTCAATTCTTGTTTAGATTCCAGCTGTGGAACCTAAAAGAGACATTCTCGTGATTTTTTTTCAAGACATCATTCTCTATAATTTCACATAATTTAGAGGCTCAAATTATCCTCAAGAGGATAAGGAATGTTTGAGCATGATGGATCATTTCTTTAGGTTCTTGGATATTACTGACAAAATTAATGTAAAGTGTTACACCTTTGTGTTGGAAGGACCAATTAGAATATGGTGGGACAATAGTTTGATGACAAAGAAACATGAGGTATTATAGTGGAAGGACTTAAAGTTCTTCTCACCAACCATTTCTATCTAGATTTGATGTTATTGTCCAAGTCTATTGAGTTTTTAGACTTGAGAAGGCTGATAGGACTGTGAAAGAGTATGCAAACCATTTTGTAGATCTTGTGCATTTCAAAATTTATATTGTGCCAAGTGAGAAGTTGAAGGCTAAAAGGTTCGAGTTGGGACTTCTTATGGATATTTGTTCACAGTTCTTCTTATTGAAGATACCCTCTAATGAAAACATGCTGGATAAAGCGCTGATGGTTGAAATGGACCTGGATGTAAAGTCAGGACTGTTGGGAGTTTCTTTCTCTCTTAGTGGAAGTGTGGGATCCTTCAATAGAATATGAAAGAATGGTGATTCTTGTAGAATTTATTGATATCTGGTTCATTCTAGACATTTTTCAGAATCTGGAATAGTTTGTTTTATTTTCTACTAGTGTGGAAATCCAAAACATTCAAAGATGGATTACACTGAGGCACCCTTGAACTATGGCTCCTACAGACATTTAGGGAACTTACAGAGATCCGTCCATGTTTATTCTATTCTGTATAGTGGAACGGGATCATCAGATCCTCCTAAAACTATAAGAAAATCATATGATTCATGTGTAAAATGGTTCCATCCACAGGCATATGATACTAAGATAATTCACACCGTGGAAGAGTCTCAAGAGGAATCGGATATGGATCCAATGACCATGAGAGGTACCATTACTATAGCTTCATCATTAGTGGCATTTATATTTGATACTAGTGTATCTAATCCATTTATTTCAACCTATATTATTAATATTATTAATCTTCCTAATGATATTTTTTATTATGTTATGTGTATTACTACCCCTTGGTACGAAGAAAGAGTAGGGTCTTTGTAGTCCTACTAGTGTCTTCTCTCTATTAGATTTTGATATTTCTTAGAGTTTTTTGGTTCTTTACATGAAACCACTAGGCGTCATTTTCTATATGGATTGGATCATTTCTAATAAATCTTGAAATGATTGTTATCTTCGAAGGGTCTCATTTACTACACCCAATGGTGTGTGTCTTGTTTTTCAAGTACTAGGAGACCCAAGGTCAAGTAGAGATGAACCTTCTTATTTGGAGTTGGGGAATGTAATATCTGTATTTTCCATTGATGTAGAGTAAGAATCATTCAGTGTTGATCTACCTCTAGTAGTCGTTGAGTTTTCTAATGTGTTTCCTTCTAACTTCTCTAGTTTTCCCCTAATAAGGGAGTTTGAGTTCTCTATTGTCTTAATGCCTAGTACTCAACCAGTTTCTATTCCTTCTAACCACATGAAACTAGATAAAATGAAAGAGTTTAACTCCTATTTGGATGATATTTTATAGAAATTCTTCATATTACCAAGTGTGTCACCTTGGGTGGTGCATGTTCTCTTTGCTAAGAAAGATAATGGTTTACTTATCTTGTGTGTTTATTATCAAAAACTCAATCGAGTTATGGTGAAGAAAAAGTATTATTTACCACGGATTAATAATCTGTTTGGTTAGTTAAAATGGGAGATGTTTTTCTTGACGATTAATCCTCACACTGGTTACCATCAGTTGAGGATAAAAGATTCTTACATTTTGAAAATCACTTTCAGATTAGGTATGACCATTATGAGTACCATGTTATGCCCTTTGTTCTAACCAATTCTTCTTTAATTTTTACATCATTAATGAATAGGATTTCCCATGAGAATTTAGATACCTTTTGGTGGTATCTATGGATGACATCCTTGTTTACTCTATGTCCAAGCAGGATCTTGTGCATCATCTGAGAATAGTTCTGTAATTTCTGAGAAATCTATGAATTTATTCCAAACATTCAAAGTGTGACTTCTGGATTTGGGAAGAAAACTTCTTGGGACACATGGTATTGAAACATGGTATTTTTTGTTGACCCTGAGAAGGTAAAATATATTATTACATGGGAAAACCCATTGAATTTTTTCAAGTTTCAGAGCTTCTTGGGTCTATCTGGGTTTTACCAATAGTTTGTTAAGGACTTCTCAGAGTTGGAAACTCCAATGACTGCACTAAATTATAAGGGAGTAAATTTTTATTTGAAAGATAAATTTTATTATTCTTTTGTTGAGCTGAAATGTATTTTGACTACTACACTGGTGTTAACTCTTCCAGAGGTTGGGAAAGGCTATGTAGTCTTTTTTAATTTATTAAGTTCATGTTTGTGTTATGTTCCTATATAATGTGATAATGTTATTGTCTATGGGTCTCATCATCTTCAGTTACACAAGAATAATTAACTAAACCGTGCACTTGAACTTGCAACTGTGATGCACACACTTAATAGTTGGCAGAATTACCTTTACAGGGAAAGTTTTACCATGATTTCAGACCACAGGAGCTTGAGTTGTATCTTATCTCAAAAATACTTCAATCTTATCCATAGGTTTTGGGTGTAATACTAGAAATATTTTGACTTTGACGTCTCCTATACCCTAGGATAAGGGAATTTCATCTAGGATACTTTGAATAAGAAATTTTTGACCCAGGCTATGAACAAATCTTCGGAAGAGTGTAATTTGATGGATCTCTTTGGACAGTTGCATATTGTAGTCCAAGAATCATAGGATGAGGTTTATTAATCCATTTTCAAATTGAAATTATCTTTTCTAAAAATTATTCTTCAGGAACAACATCTTTAAAATGAGTTTTGTAGCACTAGAGACTCTCTTTATGGTGGGGAGACCATTCATGAGTGGTCGTTCTCCAAATAGGGATTTTTATGATTTTAGAAACGTTTTTTTGTATTTAATGGGATATTTACATAACTCTCAATGTTCTATTCACCCAAGGACTATGAAGATGTTCTATGACATATGATGGACATTCTGGTGGCCAGGTATGAGACGGTATCACTGAGCTTGTCTCTCATTTCTACGTACCAAAATGTGAAGGTTGAGAACTAGAAACCTTGATGTTTTCATTGAACACTCCTAGTACCTTCCTAGAAGTGGGGATATATTTCTATGGGCATTGTGGTTGCGTTTCTAATTTCCAAGAGTAAAAAACAATGTGATATGGGTTTTGATCGATAGGATAACTAAGTCGGTACACTTTATACCCATTCAAGACACAGCCAAAGTTAAGGAGTTGGGAAATCAATATGTGAAAGATATTGTTTGATTGTAGAGAGTTTCATATGATATAGTCTCTTATAGGGATCTCTAGTTCATTTTTATCTTTTGGAGAGGCCTTTAGAAGGTATTGGGATATCACATCTATTTGAGTACGACATACCATCCGTAGTTGGATGGCTAGATATAAAGAGATATATATATTCTTGAAGATATTCTTTGTGGTTGTGTTCTATACTTTTGTGGGGCTTGTGATGATCACTTGGAGTTGGTTTATATTTCTTATAACAACAGTTACCAGTTGGAAATATGAATGGATCCATTTGAGGCCTTGTATAGCCGACCTTGTAAATATTTGTTGTGTTGGTTGGAGATTAGTGAAAGTTACATGGTTGGACCGAGCTTGATCCAAGAGATTAAAAAAAGATTAAGTTGATTCGTCAGATAATTTTTATTGCATAGAGATGATATAATTTTTATTTGGATCATCATTATAAACCTTGTAATTTTCATTTTGTGACCAGGTGTTCTTGGAAGCCTCAACTTGGTTGGTTCAGTGATGACTTGGGTGGTAAGAGAATATTGATCTTTATTTTTTGGGACCTTTAAAGGTTTTTGAGAATGTTGGTAATGTTTATTCCCATTTATAAATTTCACCATAGCTGACATTGATGCATAAAGTGTTCCATGTATCTCATCTATGAAGGTATCTATCAGATCAATCTCATTTTATGAGTTGGCGTGATGTTGAAGTTAAACCTGATTTATTCGTGATTGTACAAATAGTCAGGATAGTTGATTCTAAATCTAATGTGCTTTTTGGGAGGATGCTACCATTGGTTCATGTTCTATGTTAGAATGATTATAATAATCATGGGACAAGGGAGAGGGAGGCACTGGTGAGAGGGAAGTTACCTCATCGTTTTTGCTTGGGTGCTTCTTCAAATGATTTCTAGGAACAAATTGTTGCTATGGTGGGGAGGATGTATAATCCTATTACTATTTTTACACATTCCTAACCCCTGACCAATATTTGTCTGCGTTTCATTTGGGTAGTTTTTGGGATGAATTTTTAAGAGTTTTGGGAATTCTCGGCTAGTGCAAGGTTGGTGCACGGTTTTCCCAAACTGTGTGCCCTTTCAAAGAAAACCATGCAACCCAAGGTAGTGGTATTTTTCATCGTTGGAACATGGTATAAAAATTTTTCACCCTCAAAGGAGAAACCATGTGACCCATTTAAAATAGGTGCACATCCGGTGCACTGTTTGTCCAAATTGTGCGCCTCTACCCAGGAAACCGTTTGGATGGGTTTTTAAGTGATCCAAATTTTAATAAAAAATTCATGAACCACTATTTTAATCTCTTGATGGGATATTATGAATCAATATCTTTTTTCCCATCCTTAGAGCTCCCAAATATGATTTTTGGCTCCTCATATAACTCACAAAAGTTATTCAAAGCTTGATGAACAACCATTGATTTTCTTGTGGTCAGTTTCTTTCTTCTGCTCTCATTATACCATGATATCTCTTCTCCTACCTTGGGTTACATGAATCCTTCTAATGATTTTTGGATCTAATACCCATGGTTTTTGATCTAAACCAAGGTTTGATTCATATATCCTTGTTTTTTTCGTTCTCCATTGGAGTTTTTTGGGTACGACTTTGTGATTCGAGATATGTTGATCCTGAGGTAGGTGGTTCTATTACGATGCCCAATTTTCATTAACCCAAATTTTCTATATTTAATTTCAATAGTTTTAATTAAATTCAATTGATTTATTTTGAATAAAAATATTTCAATTGGGTTTTTGGAAAACCCCAATTCCATTAAATTTTATTTTTTTATAAAAATATATTTTTGTCATGAAATTGGAAAACCCCCCAATTCCATTTAAATGGGGTGTGTTTATATGAATTAGTGGAATTTAAATTTTTTAAATTAAAATTTTAAATTATTTCAATTAAATTTTTTAATTTAATTTTTGAAATTGATTTGATGGAAAATTTTGAAAACCCCAATTCCATTGAATTTGGGGTTTGTTATGAAATTTATGGAATTTGTATGAAAATTAAATTGTTGAATATAATTTTGAAATTGGATTGTGAAATTAAATTGTGAATTTATTTCAATTCCCTATTTTTGAAAAAATCTGAAAACTGTTTTTGATAGAAACCTTTCGGTTTTATCTTTGTGAAAAGAAGTGTTTTTATTAAAAACATATTATGGTTTTTAAATGGAAAATTGGAATATTTGAAATGAAGAATGGGATGGATTGTATTTTAAGAATTCATGAAATAATTTTGCCTTCATTTTTTTGTACTAGAGAACATGCATTCCCTGGGTAGTTAGTTAGTTTTTTTGGATGGCACTTTACGACTTAAAACATTCTAAAACTGAATATCAGAACATTACATCCCTTAGGTGATGGTGATGAGTCATATTTGGGCTTGGTTCAAAGGGAATTATGTACATATTGTAGTTTACCTTGAGTGTGGGGTCCTTATATCATGGAACTATCATACCTTCTTAGTCATATGACAATGAATCTCACTTGTTTGTATTTCAAATGAATATATTTCAATATTTTAAACTATTTTACATTCCTTATGATTTATATAAACTATTTTAAATAAAAATTTTCATTTAATCCATTTTTTAAATCTTTCATTTGTGTAAATCACTATTTTTCAAATTATTTCCATAAATTGAAATGTGAAACTTTTGTTTAAAATTATTTCCATAATTTTAAATGTAAAGCATTATTTTTTGAAATATTCTCTTCATATACCAAACATGTTCCTTTTAAAAAAATTAAATAACTTATTTGGTTAATTTGATATTGGAATATTTTATGGAATTTTTGGTGAGACCCTACTAGGATTTTTATATCACACCTTACTTTTTCATTCGAGTGTTTGTAGATTGTCTTCTTCCAGGATCGAAGAAGAGAAAAGGATCACTTGGAGGTGGTTCTAACTATTGATCTGTATACTGGGTGATTTTTATTTTATTTGAGACTTGGGGAAGTTTTTCTTCTCTTCTAGTACTTTGTTGTAGTAAATGGGATTGTTTATTCCTATTTGACTTTTGGTAAATTAATCCTAGTAGAGTTTCTTTTGATATGCATACTATTTTTTTCTTTTAATTCCACAATGTTTGTGGAAAAAACATTCCCCCTTTAAATTTATATGATGCTAGGTGAAAGTCACCGACATGTGGGGATCATGAACACCCTTCTGGCTATGACAATATTGGCTCAGTTATCCGGTTACCAGGGTACCCAGGCTGGTTTTTGAAAACTTTTATTTTTGAAATAACCTTTTCCAAATTAGATGCAATATATTGATCATCTTCTGGACAAGACTTGGTCCAACCAAGGAATTCCCACCCACCTCATCCCAACATAAGGGGGATTGTCATGGCCATTTTTACAATATATCAAATGGGGCCATCTAGATTGAGTATTGATAACCTTTGTTATAAGAAAAATAATCCAGCAACATGTGCCTTTTTCACAAACCTATAAAATTAAGAAGACACACTCATATAATATTCTCTAGAGTCTAGATGGTCTGCTTAGACTTACCATATATCTATGGTTGATGTTTGGTGCTCGATTTAAGTTGGGTTACCAAAGAATCATGGATCCCCTTCAATAATTAAGAAGTAAAATAGGAATCCTTGTATGAAACTATCATCAAGAGAACCCCGTGAATCTGAACAGCCTCTCGAACATATTGGTGTTTGAGATCCTATACCTTCGTTGACTTCCTATTGGGATCAAAATGGCATAATTTTTTCATAAGATCATTAATCACCTATATGGAATCTTTCCAAGTTGTAAAATAAGGTAGCTCGGTCACAAAATACATAGAGATCTCATTCCACCTACACACCAGAACAGGAAGTTGTTGCAATAACCTAGATGGTCTCTAGTGCTCAAATTTCATCCTCTAGTAGGTCATCCACCTAGAAACAAAATCCTTCATTGTATGTCTCATCCCAAGACACCAATATTGTCCTATAAAGGAATATAACATCTTGGTTTCCCCATAGTAAATGAACCAACTAGAATGATGTATCTCATGCATCACCTTCTACTTCAGGCTCAATGGAAATATCATCAACTTATAGAAAAGTAGATAACCATTGAGAGACCAAGAACAATCACTTGAGATCTACCCATAAATTAAATCAATACTAATATTCTAGCACTCAAGATCAAATACCTTCTCACCCCTAACCTGATTGATAAGAGAGGGTGAAACATATAAATTGGCCTAGAAAACTCACTCTCCATCCTCCTGCACCTCCAGTCTCATACATGAAAATAAACTCATTAGACCCAACTCATATGATGATTTCTAAATGGCCTACACTAGAAGATTCTTTCTCAAATAATCAACAACCACATTCCCTTTCTCGAGTGTCTACAAAATATCGAAATCTAAAGTTTGAAGATATTCTACCCAACATATATATATATATATATATATATATATTGTTAAGGCCCCTATGCATAAAAATATAATTTATGATTTTATGATTTGAATACACTATAAATTACTATCTAAAGAGATAATGCAACCACATTTTCTATTCATGCATCATAGATACTAATTCCAGGTCATGGGTGGGGTAATTCTTTTTACGGGGACATAGATTCTATGAGCCATAGGCCACCATATGGTCGTCCTACATTAGGTCACACCCCAAACACACATAGGAAGCATAAAAATATAATACATAAGATCTCCCAAGATCAAGAATAATTAAGATATATGTGGATATCAAGTGGTCTTCAAACTTCTAAAAATAACTCTAGAACTTCTCATCCCACACCAAATTTACATTTTTTCCAGTAAAAGTCATCAAGGGAGAATATATCCTAGATAAGTACCAAAATAAATATCTATAATACCCATCCAATCTCAAAAATATATAAATATCAAACACATTCCTGGGCATCTCCCAAGACATGATTTTCAAATATTCTCTTGATCCATTGAAACTCCTTCCTCATAAATCACATGGCCCAAAAACATTGCCTCTTAAATCCAAAACTAGCACTTATAAAGCTTGGAATATATAAGGTTCTCTATCATAGCACCTAAAATAACCTCTAGATGGATAGTATTCTCCTCCTTGATCTTGAAATAGACCATGATGTCATTAATAAACATGACCATGATGGAGTCCAAAAAATAGTCTAATATATGATTGATCAATTCCATAAATACTATTGGAGAATTGTTAAGCCAAATAGAATGATAAAATGATCTAGATTTCCATAATGAATTTAAAAGGTGGTCTTTGGAACATACTATTCTTAGACCCTCAACTAGTGGTACCCAGATCTCATATCGATATTTGAAAACCAATGGGTTCCTCTGATCTAGTCAAAGAGATAATCAATTCTAGGAAATGGGTATTTATTCATCACAGTTACTTGGTAATGCTTTTCATATTCTATGAAAAGTCAGAGTATTTTGTACGCCTTTTAAAATATAATTGGTTAATCCCATGGTGAAATTATAGGATGGATAAAACTATTTCCATTAAATTCCTATAGATGAACATTCATCTCTTTTAGCTTTAATGAAGGCATCTGGTATGATGGAAAAAATACCAGTCTCGTCTTTGGGAGTAGATTAATAGTAAAATCAACCTATCATTGGGACCAAAATCCATATAAATCCTCAAAAACAACATCTTGGAACTTATACATGAAAATGTAATTTCACCCATCGAACCCTACTCAAAAACACCATGAAACATCCTAGACAACTAGAATGAGGTCAACACCATCTCCTAAGAAACTGGTCCTTCCCTCCCTAATCATGGATCCCACTCAACTAGAAAAATATGAGTACTCCCATCAAAAGTGAGGAACTATAGCCCATATTGATAGAAGATGAATATTTCTTTAAATTAGATCAACTAATAAATTTCGGTGATAAGGTAGAAAACATCAATGTCCAAAATAATGAATTCCCAGACAACTTCCATATCAGCTACTAAAAACTGCACTTAGGGTACTTGAAACCTTTTTTATTATTCCTACTCAATGGGTTAGTAAATCAAAAACATACGGTATCAACTCAGCTCACATTCCCAACAAATCAATTAGTTATATGAAATTAAGTAATGGGATGTTCCAATTTCAAATAAAACTGATTCAATAGAATATGTAATAAACAACCTACCTCTCACTGTGGTTAGGCTAGAATCAATGTCCTCTGGTATAACATCTGCAAAATAAAGACACATTATCTTAGACTCTACTCATATCATTTTCCATTGGTGATAATCCCCTTTCTATGAGGGAGATATCCACCACCCTTAGAAGAATTTCACCTCACTTGAGATCCCTTCTAAAAAGTGAAGCACACACCACTCTCTCATGAAGACAAATGAATGAAGCACTGGATATTCCCTGACTACCCACACAAGTGGAATGCCCTTGGAGTCGCTGAGTAATGACTCTTGGTGTTTCCACCATTTCCAAACTAATAATAAACATTAGACTTACACCCTGAAGAAACTACAAGAGCTGAACCTGATAACTATGAGTCATTCTTGATAATTCCCCAATGAGGCTCATCCCATTTCCCCTTATTCCCTAATGAAGAACTCAAGATTCCTCCCACAAAAATAAAACCATTGAGACTTATACTTCCAGTAAAATTATGCTCTACCATATCCTCCTTATCAACTTTCTTATAATAAGTTGGTAAATTGAGAAGAATAACTTCAAACCCGATCTCTAGCCTCAAGACCATCTCAAAATGCTGAGACATGAGGTAATACTTCCTGAGGGATTCTGGGAAACATGCAATAGATCAATAAAACAAGAAGCATACTCCATAACCAAATGATCCCCTTACTCCAAATCTAGGAACTCATGGCCATTTCCACCCTAAAGGTCTCTAGGTAGAACTTTTGATTGAAATCAACCTTAAAAGTAGTTCATGTGACATCATCCTACCTCCTTGATAGATCCATCAACTCCCACCACTTCTTACATTATATTTCCTTCACATACATAGAAAATTCCACCTTAGAGGTATCTGGGGTCTTTAAAAACACAAATATCCACTCTAAATATTCCAACCACTTCTTAAGATCATTATGTCCCTTGTAACCACGGAACACCGGTTAATTTTTCCTCATAAAATCCTAAGCATGGTCCACCATCCATGTTTACTCTCGAACACCCACCAAACCTAAGGATTGAATCATGTGAATCATCGGCTCCACAAAATCCAAATCAAAAGGAGGGTTTTTTCTTGGGGTATTCTCCACAACACCTTCTCTAAACCTAAATGAGGTTCTTTTGGGAGTCATTGTCTACAACACACAAAACAAAATCCTTATAAATAAAAAAAGAAACCTGAAACCAGAATAAATAAACCAAAATAAACCCTCATAATGGTTACTAAAAATAAACACTAGCATAAAGCAGAAATGTCATTAAAAATGAGTAAAAAAACTAAAAATACCAAATATTTTCCACTGCTCATGGTTTGGATTCATAGTTAGGATAACTGTACACTAACCATATGAGTGTAACTAGGGTTGGAAGGAAAGGTCACACAGTTTTTGAATGGTTACTACTAACTATACTCACTAACATTGTGCCTCATCCAGACTACCTAGTAATACCCCTAAAATTTAAAACAACCCTAGGCCTTCCTTGTGACTCAATGTAAATCAAGAAATACTTAAAAATCTCATCAAAACAACCCATAACTAGAATCTAATCATAACTAAAATCCAAAACCACCCATGTAAAGTTAAGATTTTACACAAAGAAGATATGTCCATTCCCTCCTATATTCATTCCTCTCAATTCCCAAAGGTCTAAGCACCATTCTACCATTGACTCCCAAATACAAACATGTTCTAATAACATTTTTGAACAAACCAACCTAGGTCAACCTAACCCATCACCCAAGTTGGAAAACCACACATAAATAAGAACATTCTCAATATATATAGGATGGAGAAAAGCACTGGTAATATCCAATAATATCTTTGAAATAGTTTCCCCCATAGAAAATTGGAATGAAAGATCCATGAAATGGGATGGACACACCAATATCATCAAATTCAACAAAATAAAAATAAAATACAGATAAACACTACTTATAAAAATAATATAATATAAACCAAATTAAACATCATATAAAAATATTTCCATTATATTACATATACATGGAATCTCCAACAAAAAAGAAAAAACTCAAAATAATTGGTAAACAACCAAACAGGTTCAATGCATGCTTCCTAACAGATACAAAATCCTAAAATAACTCCTCACAAGCCAACCTAGTGAGACCATGTCTCCTCCATCAAACATGGACAATGGTAATCAATAAGAACCACCCTGGTACATAGGGCCCTTGAAATTAACTTTGGATTACAAAATAAAGTCTTAGAAGGCCCAAATTTGTGTGTTGGGTGTGAGGCATTGTTGACACAAATTAAGAATACAAAAAGACTATGAATATAACCCTATATATTTCAAAATCCCAAGGCAAGGATTGACTAATTGAAAGGAAATCCAAACCCTCCAAAGGGAAGCTTGGCAGACCTACGCGATAGGCCTATGTGACATACCTATGTGGCATACCTAGGCGACAACATAATTCCTGGACCCCTACGTGATAGACCTATGCGGAGGACCTACGCGGAAAATGTCCCTTCTAATAGTCTCCATCCATGACTATAAATAGGACCCTTGGGCTCCCCATTTCAAGGACTGAAAAAGTTCGAAGACTCCCTGAAGCTCCCATAGCGTAGCTCTTTCACCCAGATCCCTCAAATTGTCTCAAGTATCTCTCTAAAATATGAGAGAAGAGATAATTAAATGGTATTAGAATGTTTTGAAATAAATTTACAACTTTTACCTAGGTTTGGTTCCCCTATGTAAAATATATTCTTCAGTCATCATACAAACCTGCACGACACACCTGCGCAACACACCAGTGCGGTACAGCTGCATGGTGCAGCAACACAGGGTAACTACACGACACACTTGCACGAGGTACCTAAATAAAATAGCTTGGTATAAATCCTACATACCAACTTAAGTACCCTATTTAAAGCCATTCATGGTAGGGTATTTCCTTCCTTGGATCCCTCATTTGAAATGGACTAAGTTGAAGCTTCCATCAAAACCTCCTGACTTATTAAACCTTTGGGAAAGGCACATCAGTGTGTCTCCTATTTGGGATTTTATATCTACAGTCAGAGGTTTCCCAAATTTTTTTCAAAATGGTGTTAGGATTCATGGAGTTTCTATGGGTTTTTATATCCGTAGCCACATGTACCTTTCTCCCATGAACAGTGTTGGGAAGTTCCTGATTTTTGAGAATTAGGGTTTAGGCCTCAATCTCTCCCTTCTCAAAGAGGTGAAACCTCAAATCTCTGGTAGGGAAGGTAATGTTCACACTTTCTTTTCCATACAAGAAAATAAGAAATATATAACCCCTACCAGGATCAATTTTAGGGCATCTATCCTGGTGTAAGCCCCTTACCTTCATCCCTTCTTCCTTTCATTTGGACCCTTGTCCAATGTAAAGTGAATAGAGGGAGTGCTTGTTGCCTCAACCTCTTCCCGAGTCACCTCGACCTCAACCATCCTAGATGACATAAGCTCACCCTCCTCCACCAACAGAGGAAGAAAATTGTTTGTGTCATTGTTGAATCTTTCACATCCTCTTCTTTCTCACACTGAGCCTGACTCACGTGGGCTTAGGGATTCATGATGATTACAACATGTGTACAAACACTCACATTGAATGAACGACTAAAACTATGATTCCCACCATAATTGGGATACATAAGAAGCCCTTCCAGGGCCTGAGATCACTGGATATCGTCTTCAGTAATCTAACCTTAATTCCCTTAATTTGGGAATCCTCCTTAGGAATAATCCAAAAATTAAACCCCCAAGTCATCAGGGAATCCTTTTTTGGGGAGTAATCTGAAAATCATCTATCTCAAAGGACTTTACTCTCCTATGAGATTCATTGAACTACGTGGGATTTTATTCCCATCCAAATGGGATATGTAGGAAGCCTCCTTGAGGTTCAAACCCATCTCTTCAAATAAATCCTATTCTCCTTGGGCCATATTCCCAATAGGGTCTAATTTTACTTGGAAACCCATATTCTTTCCAAGTGACTTGGGCTTCTTATGCATAAGTCTCACACCAAACATTGACAAAGAACCTTTCACTTATATGTCCTTACTAAATGAAATTAAACTTTACTGTTCGGTCCTTATCACAGTACCTTAAAAGGG
Organism: Viscum album; assembly: GCA_963277665.1. Lineage (NCBI taxonomy): Eukaryota > Viridiplantae > Streptophyta > Magnoliopsida > Santalales > Viscaceae > Viscum > Viscum album. Next base: position 726,520,362 of record OY728158.1, on the reverse strand, counting down.
TTGATGTGTCCCATTAAGTGGAATCGAACTACGAGGTTTCTTATTCCTTTCATAAGGATACGTAGGTGACCCATTTCATGGGAATGATCCCAATATCAAAAACAAACCATCGTCTACTTGGATGATAATAAATTTCAGAGTGCCCTGCTAAGTGGCTTAAAAAAACCAATATCATCATAAATATGATTAAAAGAATCTCTAAATAGTATATGAGAGGATAACATTTATGGATAATCTTTAATACATACAGATATCTCCATTAATGGAGAACCTAGAATACATACAGATGATTCTAATTTTTACACATGTTAATAAGTGATTGAAAATTCCAAGGGAAACTTATGTTAAACTTGTTGAATTAATATGGATTCATGAAAATATCTTAAATTTAAAAAGGGAGTCTTAGAGAAGACAATAATTCTCCCCAAAAAGGTGTGATGATTCCGACCTCTCATCCTCTCAACCAATGCACGTCCCTAAGTATCATAGAGTTCAAAATTAATGAACACATGCCTTTGGAAAGTAGAACACCTTTGGATAAAGAACTTCTGGAATTTTATGGTTCCATAAATAAATTTAATGGAAACCACCTGGAAGTAGTGGTTCTTAAAACAAAAAACAAAAGTTTCAAGGAACTACGAAACAAAAACAGTGAACCTAACGTGAATCCATAACGAAGTTAATAATGTTACCCACCTATCAGGACCCTATAAATTGATAAAGTAAGGAAAAAAATGGAATCAATCTTGCATGTATCTATATAAAAGATGTCACTTTAATGGAGTTTATTATTGTTCTCAGTTTTCCTTAGAACTCCATTCAGGACAAAATGGATTTCTTCAAGATGACATCTGTGAACTTCTTGACCACTGCTCAAGTTGGATCCTCATCCACGGGAAGGATTCCATCACCCACCTAGCATCTTCAATGTTGGGTCTCCAATGTGCTGGTAAAGGTGTACTATCATCACGGTACAATCCCAACTATGCAGGTTGCTCGACAGGCCTTCCAAATCAATAACAATCCTTGATCATCCAGCCAACAATGAAAAATGATCAAGAACCAGACGGTTCCAACCTCAATTTTTAACTATTTCGGGTACTTATCCCCTGAACGCAACAACCATTCCCTCTCATACTACAGGGATATAGATCAGGAGGTCACTCAGGGCCTCAATTCTAGGATTCATGGGTCCTTCCTGAGGACTCCCACCAACAATTACCGCCGGCCGAATTGCACAGTAGTGAACCCCCAACATGATGGTGGTGTTGCCTATGGATGTTCGTCTCAGGTCTCTCAGACCTGGACATGCAAGAAAAACTGCCAGTGACAATGTCCAGTCAATAGGGAGTAGGTTCTTAATTCTTCAGCCTCCATAGAAGTCCATCAACCTAACTTGATGGAAAACAACGAGTGGGAACATACACCCGTTCATCCTAATTTTGTTGCCCAACAGACTCATTTGGTAGAAACCCACCAATATCACTAGATAATCTAGTGGTGTAATATGAATAATAATATACACTTGGTTACATGTTATCTTCCAGTCAGAAGGCTTTTCTGACTGCATTTAATGAATCCCACCAATCCAATGTGGTGGAAACTGGTAAATAATAACATACACCTTCTTAAAACCTCCAATTCTGCCAGCATTCTCGTCTTCTAGTATTGAAGGAAGTATTTCTACCATTACATGATAGGAAACAACCAGTAGGAACATACACCTACCAGCATTCATCAATTATGCCAACAGTATCGTTTGGCAGCACCCGGAGAAGTCAGTCGGAAAGCTCCAACGACAAATCTGGGGCATAACCAACTCTTTTCCCCCATGCATGAGTACTACCAATACCCATTGATAAGAAAAAGAGGACAGTAATAGGAACATACACCTACTCCCAATATATAATGGACATATATTCCCATTCTGGCCACTAAAGTCACCAAATACATCTTATCAATGGTGAAAGGGCAGATGAAAATCCCTACCCATATTCTGGAATCATAACAGGATATTATAAAAACTACTTTAGTAGTACCAGGGGAACAGACACATAAATTTGTCCCCATATATTGCATGATAACTTGTAATTCCATCCCGAAGAAGATACAGACCTCTATTAAAATCCAAGAGGGTCATGGGGTATACTCCCCCATATCATACAGACAATAAGTTTGGGAACATACACCCTTTCCAATTGGAGGTAATTGGTCCATTCCAATAACCACTCCAATTCAGGCACATACACCTACCCATGATAACAACTTCTCCCAGAAAGTGGTCCCAACTAAGTGTAAGAGAACATCCAAGAAGAAGTCTCACCAAACATGGTTGGAAAATTAAGAGTCAAACTATAATTTGGCTCCTCTAAATGTTGGAGTTCTTGAAGCTCCCAAACATTTATCTGTTCTATCTCAAGATAATATCCTCTCATTACCAAATTATGGGAGTGGTAGTAGTAATTATAATGTTCCTCATCATCCACTTCATCACGAAGGCTTTCTTCATGTAAATTTGGTTAATTCAGAGATCCTAACTCTGGATGAGATCCATGGAAACCCTCTGTGTGGTTAGATGTCCAAGGAGCAAGAGGATTTATCCCTTAATGTAATCCAACATGGTGGTCCTCCCCATTATCAAATTCACTATAAAAGTCCACTCTGCAATAGTATTTCACATTGTCAAGATAATTCTATAATTTACAATGTAGTGATGAGAAATCCCTCCTATCTCAAGGCACTTCCCAACACCAGACCAGTCATGTTTGATGCCTTTTCATTGATGGGTGAAACCCTTTCTCAACCAGAAGACATCTTAAGGGAACAATCATTCTTTGAACCTCCCTTGGGTCATTTTTCTTCTAATAAAGAGCATCCACTTTGGTCAGACCAAGTGGAGAAACCTCTAGTGAATGATGATTAAGATATGATAAACATGAGAAGATAATTGGCTAAAGGAGAAATATCAGTCATGTTCTGGACTTTAGAAAATTCTCAGTATAACAGTCTAAAATTTGTGATAGAAGATTGCATTCATGATATCTTCTTCAACTTATAGAAGACTCTTCGTTATTTGCAAACCAAAGTATTTTCATATGATGAATATCAAAATCATGGAAAGGTAATAGAAGGGTTTCAATGCCAAATTGACTTGGAATCTCTCTCAGTTTTCCAACACCAAAAGGGTAAAAAGCATAAGGGAACCCTTCAACATGCATGCCTCAATGTTCTAAAGAGGATACACCAATTAATATTTGATTCCCCATCTAATGTTTGTATCAGAGGATGGGGTGCACATGGAGCATTGCATTTCACTTCACTCTAGAATCAGAAAACCCCACCAAAAGTGGTATCATGAAATGTTATTGCCCATGGCCGGTTACAATTAATAGATTTTGTCTGTAATAAAATGTATGTTCAAGAACATTCCTCAACTAGATATCATCAGAGTCAGGCCCAAAGGAAACAAGTTTCTGAGTAACATTTACATCAAACATTTGAGAATCCTGAGCAGGCCTCCCGCTTAGATTATGTCATCCATCATATAATGAAAATGTCTAAAATATCATAATGATATTCTGAAACAGGTTTTTGGAGTGGTTTTTGGATAATGCATCCAGCTAATGTCGGAACCAAAATTTTCAAAATCTGAAGAACATATGCACAAATCTTAGCCATAGCAGTTCAAGAACCACCCCAGATTGCAGGGCTAGGATCTCATTTAATTAAACCTTCAAATTCATTAAAAAAAGTTCAAAAGTTTTAATAAGAATAGAAATTTCATCAGCCTACAGGGATGTGGGATTTTTCACATCTACAATCCCCTCCTCAACGGAAGGCTGTTTTCTCCTGATTTGGGAAGAAACCACAAAGAGAGGGAACAACTGAACTATCTGATGATTCCCTTCAGGTTACTGTCCGTCAAATAGGTCATGAGAATCCATCATATAGGAGAGCAGAGTCTTATTGAAGATACATATAGAGATAATCTTATAAAGATACTAATAGGACGTTGTCAATGAATTATGTGTCAGTAAATGTAATTAACACCATTATAGAAGAACCCTTAGAAAATGAGACTAGTTTAGGGGAATCAGAAGATGAAGTTATTATCCATAATATGGTACACACTAATGAAAATGAATAAGGCGTACATATCCAAAATTAGAGGCTTTCCCAAAATCTATGTATGCCTTCAAATAACCAACTCCCACCCCTCCAAAAGGAATCTAACAAGGGGAAAGTTAAAAATTATATTCCATCTCACTTTTCCACTAGATAAGGTCAATATCTTTCACTTGAAGTGAGATGTTCATAGCAAGAAGAGGAGACGAAAGAGTTGAAAAGACTCAATACAGATATACATCGAAGCAACATTTCTGTTAGATGTACTTTCCAAGAAGATCCTCAACTTGCACATACTGTAGAAGCTCCTCCGCAAAGAGGATTTGTGGTAACTACATATATGGATAATGAATTACCTCCATTGGTTACACAGCCATGGTAGGATCAAACACATCCTAATAAGCCTGTTCCCGTGGGATATCCAAGGAAAATACCAGCACCATCACCAATGGTTTTTCTGGTCATTCCACCAGCCAAGCTCGAATTGTTGTACCTGTACAGGTCTCAGCTCATCTGAATATTCCACAAGTGATTATGAACACAATTTAGGCATTAAAAACATGATTGGAAGTTATGGGGGAAGTATTTTCACCAGTTCATCCAGAAAAGAAAGCTTACCCTGAATGGGTGGACCTGATTCCTCCCCCACAAAATTTTGTGAATACTATATTTCCAATCAATAATGGTTCGAGATATCCAGAACAAAACATAATTCATTTCGCTTATCTTTTTGATCCCATAATGGGAACTCCTCAACAACAATAAGCAATAAAGATCATGTGTTTTATGTATTCATTATAAGTACCAACTTTTGTATGGTATAAAATTTTACAATCTCGGTCAATTACTAGATAGGAAGATCTCTGTCAGAAATTCCTTCTTCAATTTACCTCAATACTACTGAAGACAATATTTTTTGATCTCACCAATTGTACATAAAGGTAGAATGAAAGATTTTATGATTTCATTGTGCGATGGAAAAAATTACCATATTCCTTAAGTATGGAACTCCCTCAAGAAGGGTTTCTACCACTTTGTGTGGAAAATATGCATGATTAGTTACGCACACCACAAATCCCTTTAAAATACACAAAAGGGTTTCAAGACCTTACCTCGATTTCTCAATATATAGAAGATTCTATTATAGAAACTAAGACTAAAACTCATTTAATTACATCATCTCTGGGAAGAATAATAGGGAAAGTAGAGGCTACTACCGTTAAACTCAAGAAAGCACCTTTACCTGATTCCACTTCAAAACCTTCATCGTATCGAAGGGATACACCTCAAGAGAATCAGCAGCAATGACCGCCTTGTCAAGATGATCAAATAGATCAAAGGCAGAAATAGTTTGATGAATTAAAGAGAAATATTTATTCCTTACAGAACAAAAAATTTCTTCATTACTTCATATCAACTCTAGAAAACAATTTAGTTTAGTTTCCAAAGCCGAAGATACTAAACAAAGAAGGAGATGAAGATCTTCCGAATTAGTGTCCCTTTCACCAGATGTTGGGGAATCCCATTTAAGATTGTTTTGTTTTCAAGTACATCCGGAAAAAAATGGTAGACTCTGGACAAGTGAAACAGAAAAGTTCATTATCTCAAGTAGCATGTGTTACTATTACAGATCTAGAGGAAGAAGGTGAATGGAAAGAAGTTAAAAGTAAAAATGTGCAGAAGTATGATGATTGGATGATCAAGAAAATGATCTATTGAACTTGTGTCATTATAAGAGCATAGTTGAAACAATCAATTGTTTATTCCACCACTTCTACCATAAAAAACCCATCTTCATCAAAAAGTTTATCCTCAAAGAAACGAGGTGATCTTAAGGACAAAGAGCAGTCAGAAGAAGACGAGCTCGTGTTAAGGCCAAAGTTTTCCATGATCCTGGAAGATTTCTTATCATATTCTTCAAAATCATGGTCCCTGCCCCAAAAAATGGTACAACCATAACAAACCTGTCAAGAAGAATCATTATCGGATGAAGAATTGATCTTTGGTTTTGTCAATGTCATCCACTTAACGGATACTTATGCCAACAGCAATTCTGATTATAATGAGCATAAGTTCCTTGAACCTAATTTGGGAACCAGAGGAAGAGGCCAAGGTTGAGGATATAGGGTAAGATGTGGGTATTATTGAATCCACTATTTTAACTCTACCGCTGCTCGAACAGTGTATGCAGTATAAACTCATGGAAGATATCTTCAGCGGGCTCAACAAGAACAAGGAGATTCTTCCACACAAGATAGGTCCAGTCCGGACGTTATTATTTTAGATGACCGATTGGAAGTCACACCATCTTACTCTCAGTAATTTAAATAGACCTAATCAGTCTAATCTACCAAATCTAGGAGTATTTTTAGCTTCTTCACCGACACATGGTACATTTACAAAAGAATCATAAACTTCCAAGGCACCTGCAAAACCACATATCCATGTTGGGAAACACAGACCTTTGGACCAAAAGTATGATTTCATGAAACAATTGGCCCATGTACCGGCCATGTTGTCAATTTTGGATGCCTTAAGTCTATCAAAAGATTTTCGAGAAGCACTTATTGAGGCTTTGTTAAGTCCTCAAGAGTTTGAAACTGAAGTTGTTGCTGATGAAGTTTACCATATAGAGAATGATCCTACAGAATGTCATGCAATCATATATTTTATAGATGAAGATAAAGATAATTTTTTACATGGAAATATTAGACCCTTGTATCTATCTAGCAAGGTCAATGACATAGACATCTGACAAGCCTTTATTGATAATGGCTCTGAAATCAACCTCATTCTCATTCGTACACTTTGACAATTGGACCTGACTAAATCTGACTTATCTCCTTCTAATTTAATGTTGTAAGGATTTAATAAGAATGAGAAAGAAACTTTGGGTGATCTTAGACTCAAAACTCAGTTTGGAGATCTTGTGTCTAATTTAAATTTCATGGTTATTCATCAGGAAAAAGCCTTCAACATTTTTCTTGGAAGACCTTGGCTACATCAACATGTGGCCATACATTCATCATACCACCAATGTCTTAAGTACTATTTAAATAGTCAAATAAGGACATTTTATGGTGAAAAGGTTCCATTTAAAATGTGTGAATATCAATACATTGAGGTAGAGTTTTGTTGCACAAAGGGAATGAGGTCCATAACAAAGGAGATAACTAGAGTTAATGCTCTGAATGGACTGGAAAAGATCCCAGTAAACCCATTCATATATTTGAGTACTGATTATGTGTTACCATTTAACCAAATTGAAAAGGTAAACCTAAATATAATCATTCATCTAGTAACTTCCATACTATCAATTGTGGCAATCGAGTCTGACAGAATGGGAGAAATTGTTGATTTACCATGTAGTGATGAAAGCTAAAATGGATATTTATTCATTTCATCCACTGAACTACAGTAAATCTCTACTTCATAAATCATAATATAATAAGTTCTAGTAATGCTAGAAGAAGGAAATGATGTTGATTCCCAATCCATCACATCCTCATTATTACCCTAGAAAGACCCTTCATTATAAGTAGGTTCAGAAATGGTGGCCTCTTCTTCAGGATGTTCAAATACTGACTCCTACCCTAACTCTGGATGTTTTTTTTCATCACATACTAGGAAAGTGGAAACAGAAAAAGTAACATGTAATGAAGAAAAAGATGAAGATCTCAGGGATGCTCCTCCCGAATTTGAGGAAGGTGTATCTACCACTATTGATGGGCTCAGAGAAATAAATTTTGGTATAGAAGAAGTTCCACACCTCACTCTAATTAGTTCGGCCATTAGTTATAAATATAAAGAGGTGTATACTTCATTTTTAAAGAAACATAGAGATATATTTTCTTGGAATTTTACATAAATTCTGGGTCTTAATACCGATTTAGCGACTCATCATTTGGGTTTTGTAGAAGAACATCACGGATTCGAGCAGGCAGCAAGAAGAACACACTCAACTCATGGTTCTAAAATTGAATCTGAATTTGATAGGATAATAAAGGCTAAATTTGTCAGGGAATTTCAATATCCCAAATGAATGTACAACATTTTTCTAATGAAAAAGAAGAATGGGAAAATTAGAGTTTTCATTGATTTCAGAGATCTTAATAAGCATTGTCCTAAATATGATTTTTCAGTTCTGATCATAGAGTTTTTAATTGATGAAATAGTTGTCTATGAAGTTCTTTCCATTAGGGATGGCTACTCTGGGTATAACCAAATATTTTTAGCCATAGATGATGAATAATCTATAGCCTTCAAAGCCCCTCAAGTTTTTTTTCTATCAGGTAATTTCCTTTGGCTTAAAGAATACAAGTGGAACATATCAATGTGTCATGCACCATATATTCAAAACCCTTCATAGAAAAATTTGTTGAATGTTATGTGGATGATTTGGTGGTAAAATCCAGACAACGTTCCAATCACATGGATGATGTGGATACCACATTCAATAAACTTCGGCAACACAGTTTGAAGATGAACCCCTTGAAATATGCTTTCGGGGAAACCTCGGGAAAGTTTCTTGGCTTTGTTGTATGCCATCATGGTATCAAAGTTGATCCTGAGAAAACAAACTCAATCCTTGGCATGTCACCTCCTCAGAATTTGAAATAATTAAGAGGACTCTAAGGACACTTGGCATATATTCGGTGCATTAACACCAATTTGGAAGGCAAGTGTCTTCCCATCACTATATTAATGAATAAGGGAATCACCTAATAATGGAATGAAGACTTCCAAGAAGAATTTGATACCCTCAAGAAATATCTCTCGAGTCCACTGGTATTAATGTCACCTTTTGAAGTAAGACCACTTATTCTCTATGTGGCCGCTTTTGAGCGATCACTAGGTGCCTTACTTGCCCAAAAGAATGATTTTGGGAATGAGAAAAACCTTTACCATCTTAGTCAAACTATGTCCATTGCAGAAAATTGATATTAAAGTATTTAAAAGTGCTTCCTGGAATTAATCTTTTCATTTCATAAATTGGGGCACTACCTGCAACATCATGAGGTCTAATTGGTATCTCGCAATAACCTGCTCAAATTTATCCTCAGGCATCCTACGCTTACAGGGAGTTTGGCATGGTGGGAATTTATTTTGAAATATTTTGATATCTATTTTGTGCCCCATAAGGTAATAAAAGGCCAAGCTCTGGCTGACTTCCTTACTGAACATCCATCTACGGAAGATACATCATTGAATACTGAACTTCATGATGAAGAGGTCTTCTCTATTCAATATAATCCCCAAAAATGGGAAATTTAATTTGATGGTGCCTCCAGAAGTCCAAAATGAAATAGAATGGAAAACCCTAAACTCAAAAAAGTTGGGTTAGGAATTGTCCTTATTTCTCTAGAAAAGGTAGTATTACCTTACTCCTTCCTGTTATCATAAGGTGACACCAACATTGAAGTAGAATATGAAGCTCTCATTGTAGGCTTGGAATTGGAACTACAGGTGCAAGTGAGTCACTTGAAAGTGAAAGGTGATTCATAATTGGTAATCAAACAGATCAATGGGGAATATTCTATCAGAAAAGAATAGTTAATCCCTCTGTATAATTATGTCAGAGGGTTAATGGCTGAATTTCCCTTAGAACCAGCATTTTTTATGCCCCATGATCAAAAAATGACCAAGATGATGCACTGTATAATGTAGAAATAGCCTTGGAAGATCTAAATTGGGATGAGATAATCATCAACATGGCTCATCGTCGTATGGTCTCACATTTTTTTCAAACCAGACTAGAGGAAATTAATGAAATTAGTCATCTTTCTGAGTTGTATGGTCATACCATGGGATGAGAACACCCATCATGGAATATCTTAAAAATGGAGTAATTCCACTAGATAGGGATAAAAAGGAACATATCTGATGATGAGAAGACACTTTTACTCTTTATGATAGTCCAGATGACCAAAAGCTCCTCTAAAAACAAGGATTTGATGAAATCCTCTTTAAATGTATTGATAGAGAAGAAACTGTAGTTGTCCTGAAATAAGTACATTCAGGAGATTGTGGTGCTCACTAGCCTAGGCATAGGCTTTCTGATCAAATATGAAGGCTTGTATACTTTTTTCCTTCAATGACATGGGATTGCACAGATTTCATTAAGAAATGTCATCCCTTCCAAATGCATGCGAACTTCATTCATCAACCCCTCGAGTTTCTACATAAAGCTAAATACTTCTAGCCATTTTCCACATGGGGAATGGATATAGTAGGACCTTATCCTCTAGTTGAAACTAAGAAGTTCAAGTATATTCTTACTACAACTAACTTATTTTCAAAATGGGATGAGGCAACTCCTCTCAAAGAAGAGAGAGCCAAAAGAATTGTTAGTTTTGTCAAAACTAACATCATCAATAGATTTGGTGTCCCTCATACAATATTAATGGAAAATAGCACCAATTTATATTCTGTTGAGGTAAAGAAGTTATATCAGGAGCACAATATCAAGTCCAACCATTTATCTTGTTATCATGTGGCGGTCAATGGACAAATAGTGAATTTCAATAAGACCTTATCAAATATACTCCATAATATGGTCGATAAAGATAATAATCTTGGTCTGATAAACTTTTTCATGATTTATGGGATTATTGGACTACCACCTAGGTAACCCCTTATTCATTGGTATACAGAACAGACATAGTTTTTCCAATTTAAAATCAATTTTCTTCACTCAGAGTTGCAATCTGTGATCAATTGTCTGTAGATGAGAGGTATCAGAAACGGTTTAATGAGCTGAAATGATTATATGAAAAAATATTGCATACTTTGTAATTTAGAAGTCTATCAAAACAGAATAGTGAGATATTTTAATAAGAAAGTTCACCTCCATTCATTTCTTCAAGGAGAATTGGTATTGGTCCTCAGGACTCCAATGATACCAGGAAAGAAACCTCCAAAGCTTGATCCAAAGTGCTAAGGACCTTATTCCATACATAATTTATACTCAAATGGAGCTTATGACTTAATCTCAATGGATGGATAGCTTATTAAAACTCCAACCAATGCGACATTCCTGAAGAAATACATTGTGTAGTTTCACACACCTTCCTCGCTGAAAGACTGAGAACTACACATCCCCCACCTCCTTACTGCAAGACTTAAAATTGTACAGTACAAAGTCATAGTTGCAATATATTAAACGGAATAACAACCATAAGCATCCATGATGCATGATGTTGAAATGTGTAGCATCTTTATCCTTATCACACAACATTAAACTACATGACACCATTTATCTTCATTACATGAAATTAAATTAAACGGTTAATTTCTACTCTACTTGACGTTAGAAGCTTCTATATGCAAGCATCATTGATATCATTGCTGCTCCTTAGTGATACATGAGTCATTTTCTTCCCTATGCCTTAATTAGATCTGCATAGGGGCCTCATTTCAAGAACTATGTGTGGCTTGATTCTCATCTCTTTGAGATGCATAGTGACACCTGGATCTCCAATCTTGGGCCCAACTACAACCACAAAATTTTATTTCCCTTTTTATTCTCATGTATATGAACTAGATCTATATGGAGTTCTCTTTTAATATACATGATTTGATTTTCATACTATCTTCTATATTAAATTTAATTATTCTTCTAGAATGTGTTAAAGCCCCTCGTATCCCATGTAAAACTCGATTGGTGAGGGAAATGAATGTTTAAAGAAATACATATGACATGATTCTAATCTATATGAGGTACATATAGACACCTAGATCTCTAATTTTGGGTCAAACCACAATATAAGCCCCCTATTCATTATATAAGAATCAAACCGACATAGGGAATGTTTAAAGAACTATGTATGGCTTGATTCATTCCCCCAGCAAGACACATAGTGACACTTGGGTTTTATTCCTTAGTCCAGTTACAATATGTTTTTATTTTCACATCATTTCATCTTCATCCTTACTATATGACTTTAAACTACATGGAAATCTAACACCCTTATTCTTCACTTGTGTCACCTTTTAGTTATATAGAAGAAACCCTTCCTGATCCCTGTTTCTCACACCGAGCATAGCTCATGAGGACTTAGGAATTGGTTAAAAAGATTATTTATATAAATAAAGTGTCTCAATTTCTTATGGGGCTATCAATGTCTTCACTGCATTACCTAAAACTTAATAGTATAATGTCCTCGATGCATGACTTTAAACTACACATTACAGTGTCAATTCAAAGGGAAATAAAGAAAGTCTCCATTTTATGTATGAGTTAGATCTTTGTAAAGTATGTCAAACTCATGGAAAATATTGATTCAAATATTTCTTATGTGAATTGAGCATAACCCCCTTCTATATTTCACACATTTAATCTTGAATATTTTCCAAATCTTCATAATCATTATTATGGTTTTTTGTGATAGAGTTTCTAATACTTGAGAACTCTTTTGCCCGACTATGTAACATGTTCTCGTAGGTGGCCTTGCATAAGTTGCCTACATAACGGGCATGTCAGTCAAAAGATGCCACTATTTGGATATGCAACATATGCCACAGTTGGACCTGCATAATATAGCACCCATAATGGTTTTTTCAAATGATGAAAATTTCATCCATGGTTAAAGTGTCTTTGTCCCCTTCAAACTTTGATAACAATATACAAGAATCTGTATTTTAAAATAGTCATTCAAGTATATTTTTTCCATTATCTTTCTCTCGATCTAAAACTCTTCAAGACCATGTTTTACACATTTCCCTCTCCATGTATTCAAAGAAATATGAAATAACCATGGAATCACTAGGCCACAAATCATATATTGTTTCCATTTTTTGTCCTAGTTGTATAACCTTAAACTACAGAAACCATACCTCCTATGTTTGGGTCAGACCTTCGTAGAAGTCACATTCCTCTGATTATTTGGAAATCTTGGTTGGGAAAGCCCTCTCTATATTCAAGTACCTTTCTCCATAAACCAAGCTATGCACTTTAGAAAATATTAATCTCCATAAATTTTATTCGGATTTTGGAAATAGAATGTTATATTTATTAGAGCTCATTTTCCTGACTATGTAGTACGTGCCCTTAGGTGGCAATGCATGAAATTTGCCTACATAATGGGCATGTCAGTCAAAATATTCCACTATTTTTCTATGCAACAAATGACCTAGTTGGACCTGCATAACACAACCCCCATAATGGGTTTTCCAAATAATGGTAACTTTGTTCTTGGAAAATACTACTTCTAATGCCTTTATCCCTTTTTCCATATCATTATTTAGATTTAGAAATTCCTAAATCACAGTTTACAATCTTACCTTCCATACCTGAATATGATAGTATGTTTCCAAAAAAAATTATCATGAAATTGTGAGAGTCTCATACCCTTGGTCAAAGATAAAGACCTTAAATTAAAGCCACACAATGTTCTCACTGCATGACTTAAAATTGTACAACACAATATCCTCACTACATGACTTAAAACTGCACAGCACAATATCTTCACTATATGACTTAAAACCATATAGTGATATATAAAACATTCCCCTTTCTGATAAATTTTAACCATTCTTCATACACCAAATTTATATAGAAGTGTTTTTCCAATTCTTGGCATATGTCGGCATAAAATAGCCCTTTATTATTAAAATCCCTTTCCTTGGAAAAACCACCCATTATGGTCTTGAGTCACCCAAATCTGATTTTTTCTTTTCTATTAATAGAAAAATGTTAAATTCTTAAGATCTCATTTTCTTTACTATGCAGTACATTCCCTTAGGTGGCCTTGCATAAGTTTCTAACATAACAGGCCTATCAGTCAAAGGATGCCACTATTTGGCTAGGCAGTATATGACCTAGTTGGCTCTTCATAACATAATCCCCATAACGGGTTTGTCAAATAATGGTAACTTTGTTCTTGGAAGAGACTCCCCTTATGTTGATATAAGTTTTAAATTTTGTGATCATAAAAATTATGGCCTGAGATTCCTGTTGGAAATATCTAAAGAATATTAAAGTAATTCTTATCCGCTAAGTCTTGTTTGAGATCTAATTTCCAAATTTATGGTCAAAGCTATTTCGACCTTAAAAATTATACCTTTATAGTCCAACATGCATGAATCTAAACTGCCAAAAATAAGAGACATAGTAATCACTAGAATGAGAACATGCAAAGGGAACTTTGAATAAAAGTTGAGTCCTAGGTCATTAAACGTACATTTTGTATTATTTAGGTAATATTGAGCAATAAAAATTCAAAAGATACGATGTTTTTGGTGTTTTTCATATAACCCTAGAAAAAATCCAACTATTCTTATTAGTCCCATCGGCTTAATAAGAAAATTCTCAGCACCCCCATTCCTTTCATTGTTATCATGATTATCTGACATGAAGGTTTGATGTTCGAAAAATTTCATCATCATCATTACCTTTAATATTACAATAAAAAAATAATGAGAACATATATGATTAATGAAAAAATTTATTTCATTCATATAAAATCATAGGGACATCAACAAAATAGATCCTCTCTATCATGTTTTAAAATAAACTCTTAACATGATTCTTCATTTGTTGAATAGCTTCATAAGACCTATCGGCTTCCTGTTGAAGTTGATATAACTGAGCAACTCCATCCTCCTCAGCCCAATGAAGTGCTTCCTTAGCAGTTGAAATGGTGGTTATCCCCTCCAATTGGGTTTCTTCCAGTGTTTGTTTCAATTGATCAAGTTTGTTATGAATAGATTCTAGTTGTTGTTGAAGATATAATGACTCCTTCATGACTTCTTTAATTTGTTGGATAATTTCAATAGATTTATTATTATGATATGCCTCTACCTCAGCTACTATAGCTTGGAATCTCTTAATATTGATAATCTATTTATCCTTTTCAAAATTATTCCCCATCTTATGATCCCGCTCCCATTGGCGAATGGTCTATTTATGGCATCATAGACTAGATGATAATTAAATCCACCAAATCCCAATACACAGAATAATGCTGGGAGTTTTGAAAAATGGGATAGAAGTTCATCTAAAGGCTTCTCAAACATTATGCTCCATAAATGTCTCCATATCTTCTTACGTGACATACGAAGAGCATATTGTGTGTCTAAGTCTGAATCTGAGTCACTATCATGAGGTAAAATATACTCTAGAAAAATATCACATTAAGAGATTTCATGTTCTACTTCTCTCAGAATAGTAGAAGCTTTACCTTCTACTGATGTCTGATCCAACATGAAAGCTTCACCTTCTGATCTAACTGTGGGAGCTTATAACTCTAAATGATAAATCAAGGATGTTTTCAATTTTAGAAAATGGTATAAATAGAGTGTGATCCAGAAAACTAATGATATTTACCCAATAATAAATCATCCACTTGATTGGATTCATCCACGGTATTCTCAGCTTCATCATTTTGAGTAGATGTTTCTTGACAAGGGGAACTCTCCTGAGTTTTCCAAGTTTTCATAATTGAAGGCTCTGGAACATCTCTTGATATAGGGTCCTCTGTAGGTGTTTCTAAAACTCCAACAGAATAAGGATAGAGTCTAATGACTCACTCCCAAAGAGACTTTACAGCATTTTCTGTAGATAAATATTCATAAAGTGAACTTTGATGTAAAGTATCAAGAAAATAAGAACAATTTTTTATGGAAAATTAAAGAACAAGGACTTACGACCTTTCAATTCTTCATGAAAATCACCAAACTCCTTGATGGAACCTAGAATATCAATATATGGATTAAGGGCTTCCATCATTTCAATGTATGCAGCTTGGAATGTTATAGCATCCTCACCATTTATGGTATCCAACAAATGTTGGTTGATGCCCAAATTGGGTCCGCTGACATTCTATTCTATTGGATCTTTAATTGGTACAACATCATCAGGTCTTGATAGATTTGGGCTAACATCGGTATTTATTTCATATTTCCCTAGGTCTTCATTCCTTTCTTCTAGAGAAATAAAAATATCAACGTTGGTTATTATAGGATCCATTGGAAAAGGCATCTGATATGAGATATGGTGAAAATGAAGAATATTGGAAAAGATTTTTAATATACATGAGAAATGTATTTGATGTCACAATGGATTTTCTCACTCTCTCAGTAGATCCGGGAGCGGGTATAGATGAATTTTTTGATGATTTATCTGCTAAGATAGCATATTCATCAACATGAACTTGGGTTTCTCCTGGGGTTTCCTTCTCTATTCTAGAAGAATCAGCTCTTAGTCCCTTGAGAGAAGAGAGAGAAACATATTCTGCTAGAGGAAAAATGTGATTACCATAGTGTATGGACAAAATTATAATTCCCTTAGGAAAGCACAAATACTTACTCCTTCAGCGAACACTTCGAACCAATCTCATTTCCCTCTTGTGTTTCCTTTCATAATATTGGGGAGAAATCGAAACACTTTTCTTGGTATGAGAAACTTGAGGTAATGGATGAGGATTATCCATCTCCATTACCCCAATCATGATTCTTACTCCTGGAGAAAGTTTTCGACACCTGGGAGGATCATTTTATGTGTTTATAGGAAAGACTTCAGGCCCATATTTGGTGATTCAAGAACTGGTCCATATTTTCCTTCCTAACATTCAAGCTGCACATATGTATTTTCATCAAGATTAATGATGATGAATGGTAAAGTAGATTTGAGACAAAAGAAAAGGAAAATACATTCTCAGTATTAACATAAATATCACACTCCTCAGGGTTAATAATTACCCCTTCGTGTATTACTAAGTCCATCATAAGAGATACTCGTTTAGAGGATGGGATTTTTTCATCAATTGCATATATAAAAGCCTCCAGCTCCGTAATATACTCTTGTACTTCAGCCAGGTTACTATCTATATTTCAATCCAAATGTTCCTTAATGTCACCCACATCGTGTATTCAAATTACATGCTGGTGAAATGCCCATGAATCCCTAAGATCATGTTTCACACTCTCCCAATAATGAATGGCTGAAGGTTTCACATAATTCAATCTCAGTATGGTTGATTGTGGAGGTGGTTCAGCACCTTCTGACTGGTCAGCCTCTTCAGGACTCCCTTATTTAGAAAGTTCAACAGATGGGATAAAAACCTCTTTTTGATGGTGGCAACTGGATCACCTAGGTGTCGGAGGTATTACTTATCTATCCATGGTCTTCTAGGTATACCTCTTGCGAGGATGTTTTGAAGGCTCTAAAACCTCTAAAACGTCTACATCATCTCTATCCTTGGAATTCCTACCATGATTTCCATGCACAACAGAATTTGAATCTGCCACTCTATATATTCCTTTCGTCAAATCCCCTTAAGGATATGAAGAAGCCAAAGCCTTGGCATATCCAGCTTTCAATCCGATTAATACATCTGGTGGAGGTAACGTAATCGACAATTTGGATGCCTCTAAAGCTGTTAGCATTTATAATTGTCTCACTACCATTGGGTGTTTCTCATGTCTAACATACATGGGTGGAAAAGTGGTTGATTGTTGAAGACATCTATACTGAAGAGCAAACCTATAAATAATGTAAGCCTCAAATATAATTTCACCATCAATATTGGTTGATAATACACTATCCCTGAATGTCATCATATAATACCTTAGCTCGTAATTCTTTTCATTACCATCATCAATAAATGTTCTAGTTTGTGGGTTACCAAAAGGAATGAATTTGAATTATTCTAACACATTCAATGCCTTTAAAACTACATTAGGTCTCAAATTTTGAGGCTGAATACCAGAAACTTTTTGTAAAAATGGGGTGAATCAACCATTGGGAACTCTAATTGAATTCAACACTGAGTATGAAGAAAAGTGTGGTGCAATCTAGCACCACAACACTCGGAATGGCCCTTCAATTCTAAATAGAGCCTTACCATTGTATAGATGTAGAAGGGAATAGTAAATTATTGCCAATACAGAAGTTTCTAACCCAATATACTTCCTCTATACTAATTTATCTGTAATAAAAAAAGTCCTCGGCCTTACACCACCTCCAAACTCATGAACTGGAAGCAAGTAAACTCTTAGCCACATGGCAAGGAAGGCAGCTAATTGTATCTTTTCATCAATATCAGATTTGACTTTGTAGACCCAGTGCTTATAGTCACCTTTCTCTAATGTAGGTCAATATGTGCCTGAGATACCCCAGTTATCTGCAGAAGGACAAATAGTAGGATGTACACAAGTGGGACCTTTCTCTATAATTTTTTTTAAAAAGGCTTCCATTAACACCCTTTCATGAATATCTTTCTTGTCTTTGGGTAAATTATTCTCTATTTTGAATAGTTCATGAGCCAAAAGCGGTGTTCTGGTAACATCACCCCATGTTGTAGTCAGTGGAATAAACCGGTCATACATTTCTCCGAGAATGGGAACCCCAACTATTTGGTAGATATACCAAAAACTAATTCCAACATCACCATGCGTCAAATGGAAAAAATTCATTTGCGGACTCCATTGTCTCAGCAATTCAGGAATGAATTTTTTTTATAAAAATAAGTTTTTCCCATCCAGAAAGCTTCATAAATATAAAATCTGATAACTCTTTCTTGAATTCTTCACAAGTAGGGCACACCCAAAATGACCACATCCATTTAGGTTTCACACCTCCTCCAGAATGAAGATCTCAGTCTTCCTTCCAGCCATTATACTGATATGTCTGGGAAGCCCGAAAATTTTAATCATAGAAATATGGCCTTGTCTCAATAACAAGATCCTTTTTTTCAAGAGTAAAGACACTGTGATTTTGGATACAACCAATAGGGATTGTTCCTTCTTGTACTAGAACCCCCCTTGCACTAATATTCATGTAGTTACAATTGTAGAATTGAAGAAACCAATTATTTGGAAAGTACTTATTAACAGATAGAACATGGGTATCTAGAAAAAGCCCATGCCTATATAGGGGTAGTTTAGTACTTCGTGGATATTCATTTTGATACAGAATTAAACCCTTCCATAGACCAGGAAGATTACTTTCAACAACGTCATCACAGTCTGGTCTGATGACCTTTATCATTTAATTTTGATGATCCTTAGCTTCTTCAGTTTATTTTATCAAATGAGCCATTTTCTTGAAAAATAATTACCAAACATCACCTATTAGGTTGCGATTTTGACTTAAATTTCAACTCAAAGGAAAAGGAAATAAAAAATTTTGAAAAAGAAAATGTTTGTGTAGGTCCTTTGAGGAGGTCGGTCATGTAGGTCTTTCAACAAGGATCCTAGCGCAACTCCTTCGACAAATTCCTTCCACATAGATCCATCACTAAAGTAGTTTCACCTTGACAAAATTTCTAGGAGACTACGTGAGATCACAACACTTTAAAGCTAGACGAAAGTGCTATGCAACGAGAGTTGGAAAATTTGGAGGTATATATAAAGAAAATCACCAAGGATGAAACCTATTTATATCTAGCCATGAACCTGGGTGGCACACCTATGCAACAACACCACATGTCTTACCTAAATGAAGTAACTCCAGGGAAAACCTGTGATGTCTAACAATTAACCCATAGTCTTTTCCCCATAATTTTACCTCAGGACTCGACCCTCTTTCTAATCAGATCCAATCCTGAGGGGGGGGGGGGTCTTTTGGTGACACTACTTAAGAATACAAAAATACTATGAAGATAGCCCTGGATATTTCAAAATCTCAAGGCAAGGTTCGAATAATTAAAAGGAAAGATAAATCCTCCAAAGGGTTGCGCGACAGACTTGCGCGATAGACCTACACGGCATACCTATGTGGCATACCTATGCGACAACATGATTTTTGAACCCCTACGTGAAAGACCTACACGAAGGACCTATGCAGAGGATCTGCATATAAAAAATCCATTCATCTAGGCCCCATACATGCCTATATATATGACCCTTGGGCTCCCCATTTCAAGGACTTAAAAAGTTAAAAGACTCCCTGAAGCTCCCATTGCGTAGCTCTTTCGCCCAGATCCCTCAAATTTTCTCAGGTAGCTCCCTAAAGTATGATAAAAGAGATAATTAAATGGTATAAGAATGTTTTGAAAGTATTTCAGAATTTTTACATAGGTTTGGATCCCCTATGTGAAATATATTCTCCAATCACTATACAAACCTATGTGGCCCACCTACGTGACACACCTGTGCGGTACAGCTGCGTGGCAGAGCAACTTGGGGTACCTACATGGGACACTTGCATGAGGTACCTATGTGAAAGAGCTTGGTATAAAGCCTACATACCAACTTAAGTAACCTATTTAAATCCATTCACGGTAGGGTATTTCCTTCCTTGGTTCCCTCATCTGAAAGGTACTAAGTTGAAGCCTCCACCAAAACATCCTAACTTATCAAACCATTGGGAAAGGAAAATCAATATGTATCCTATTTGAGTTTGTATATCTGCAGTCAGAGGTTTTCCAAAACATTTTCACAATGGGGTTAGGATTCATGGAGTGTCTTTGGGTTTGTATATTTGCGGTCACATGGACATTTCTCCCCGGAACAGTGCCGATAAGTTTCTTATTTTTGAGAATTAGGGTTTAGGTCTCGAACTCTCCCTTCTCAAAGAGACGGAACCTCAGATCCCTGGTAGGGAAGGTAAATTTCAAACTTTCTTTCTCATACAAGCAAAAGATAAATCTCCCTCCCCAACCAAGGTCAATTTTAGGGCATCCATCCTGGTGTAATCTTCTAACCTTCATCCCTTATTCCTTTCATTTGGTCCATTTTCCAATCTAAAGTTAATAGAGGGAGGGCTCGTCACCTCTCCCTCTTCCTGGGTTGCCTCGACCTCATCCATCCTGTCCATCGTAGGCTCTTCCTCCTCCACCAGTGGAGGAAGAAAAGTGTTTGGGTCATTGTTGAATATTTCACATCCTATTGTTTCTCACACCGAGCACGACTAGCGTGGGATTATAGATTTGTGATGACTAAAACATGTCCAAAAACCCTCAAATTGAATTAACTCTGAGAAATCTGATTCCCACTGTAATTGGGATATGTTGGAAGACCTTATAGGGCCTGAGCTCACTGGATATCCTATTTATGAATCCATCCTTAATTCCCTTAATCTGGGAATCTTCTTTGGGAATAATCCCTAAATTAAACCCCCCAAGTCAGTGAGGCATCCTTTTTGGGGAAGTAATCCCAAACTCATCTCTCTCAAAGAACTATAATCTCCTATGAGATTCATCGAACTACATGGGATTTTATTCCCATCCAAATGGGATACATAGAAAGCCTCCTTAAGGTTCAAACCCAACACTTTAAAATAACCTTGTTCTCCTTATTCCATATTCCCAACAGGGTTTAATCTTACTTGGAAACCCATATTATTTCCAAGTTCATTTGGACTCTTAGGCATAAGTCCCTCACCAAACTTTTAATAAGAACCTTTCACTTAGATGTCCTTACTAGATGACATAAAACTGTATGATTAGGTCCCTATCACATGACCTTAAGTTATTATGTGTCCTATTAAGTAGCACCAAAATATGAGGGTTCTGATTCCTTTTATAAGGATACATATGTATCCCATTTCATGGGTACGATCCCTATATCAAAACAAACATTCATCTCCCTAGATGAAAATAAATTCCAGAGTGCCCCATACAGTGGCTTAAAAAAATAGTATCATCATAAAGATGACTAAAATAATCTCTAAATAGTATATAAGAGGATACCCTTGATGGAGAATATCGAATACATACAGATATCTCCATTAATGAATAACCTCAAATACATAAGGATGATTCTAATTTTTACACAGTTTAATATGGGATTCAAAATTCCAAGGGAAACTTATATTATACTGGGTGAATTAGTAAGGATTAATGAAAATATCTTAAATTAATAAAAAGAGTCCCAGAGTAGACAATAATTCCCCCCCAAAAAGGTGTGATGAATTAGACCTCCCATACTCTTGACCAATGCACGTTCCTAAGTATCGTAAATCTCAAACTTAATTAATTCCTGACTTTGGAATGGAGGTCCCCTTTAGATAAAGAATTGTTGGAAGATTCTGGTTCCATAAATAAATCCAATGGAAACTACCTGGAAGTAGTGATTCTTAAAACTAGAACACATGTTTTGAGGAACTAAGAAATTGGAACAAATAAAAGTAGGATTCCACATTGAATCCACTTAATGGTTTTATCGATGAAAAAAAATAATCTAGTTTAAAATCCTTTTTAAAAACTAAACAACTTTGAAAACAATTCATTTTCTAATAACCCTTTGAAATCCACTTGGTTTTCCATCTCAAAAAAAACTAGTTTTACAATGAAAAACCCATACATGGATAAAATAGATAAAAAATACCACAAGCCACAATATGGTCAATATATCCAACAAGTTATAAAAAAGGACGATCATAATATCAATATCATATAACCATAATAATGAAAAATGGGAATAAAACATCCTATCAAATCAAAAGTGGAACTAATAAATTGCATAAATCATATTAACCAATCCTCCATGACTAAGGTTCACCTAGGGATCTAACCTCAAGGGTCTAATATGAGTGATTATAAAAAAATTATGATAGTTTTCTAAGCAAAATTAGAATCTCTCATGACCTTCCTCAGGCCCAACTCTAAGATCTATCATAGTCTCTCAACAACAAAAATGGAATCTCTCATGGTATTATTAACCAAATGATCTCATGATTCCTTGAAAACTAAAATGAAGTTAATCACGGTATTCCTACCTAAAGTTTCTCACATTGCCTCATAAATCCCCTTTCTCAGACCCAGGTTATCCCATGTGATACTACATTCAGACATAATAAAAAAAACAAGTGTCATACAATCAAAAGTCATTTCACAAACCATTTTAATAACCCAACATTCCCATTTTATAAGTCACCTTCCCTAAAGGTATATATATTTCTAAAATCATTTTATAAATCCATTTAAAACCATAAAATCCATTTTATCCATTTTATCAAAAACTTGGTCATCACAGATGCCACCCCCATTTTTAAAACCCAATTTAAATACCCAATTTTCAAATCAATCCATTTTAAAACATCAAATATGGGAATAAATAAACAAAAAATCATTTATTTATAAATTAAAAAAGAAAAAACCAAAGTAGATTCATTATTTTATAGTCAACCCATAGAAATCACCCTTAAATAGATAAACTTACCTCATAATCAGTTCCAACTTCATTACCTCTGATGATAACCATCGGGAATAGGAATGTTAATGCCTCCCATACCTAATACACAAGAAACAAACCCATTTTCTTCATTACACACCCTATATTCATACAAAAACCATTCTAGGGTTCAATATATCCTTGAAAATGGAAGAAAAAGATAGAGAAGGAAAATATGAAGAAACTATAGAGATTTAAATTTACCTCAAGCCAAATCACCAAGAATCCAAGATAAAACCACCATAAAAGGAGAGGTGAAGCTCCACAAATAATGAGAAGAGGTTATGCATGATGGGAGTAAAAAATGAGGACCAAATGGGGTATAAAATTTATTTGAGAAAAATAGAACATTTTGAATTTTTAAGTAACCTAGATGGGTCACATGGGTTGGGATCATAATTAAGAAAACTATATGACAACTATGTGGGGATAATGTCTCCAAAAAAACTGAGCCCCATAGTTTCTCTTGGTTGTATCACTATTTGAAAAACCATGATCTAACTATGAGAAACTCCAATATTACCAACTAAAGCACCCTTGCACGGTTAATCTCACGATTAGAAATATCATATGCTAACTATCCACTTTGGTCTCTCTTACTAAAAAACATTTTTTAACCCTTGGAACTATGGAACTCCACAAATTAATCAAAAGGTATCTAAAACTCAAAATTAGACGTATGAGTGACCTAAAAGGTATCACATTATGTATCAATGCCCTAGTAGTATGAATTTTTATATATTTCTTTTTAATGAATTAATCATTATATTATCCCTTTTTATTATTACTTTATTAATGATTATATAATGTGTTTGATAAAAATTAGATTTTGACACGAAGATTTTAAAATTCATTTTCTGAGAAATATATAGTTTCAATTAATATAATATTTTGATAAATTCATTAATTTTTTAAAAAAATATAATTTTCATAAAATATTCTTATTAGATAAAAATTATTTAAATATAAATGATATTATAATTTAATTAAATCTACTGTAATTTTTATAAGCATTAGAAATTAGTTAATATCGTAAAAACTAGTCTATTTCAGTAAAAAGGGATTTTTATTTAAATATTAAATTTCTCACATTTATAAAATTATTTTGTTAAAACAAATATTATTTTTTAAATCAAAAGTTCAAAATTATCCAATGGTAAATTTTTCATAATTTTCTAATATAGTCAACTTTATGCATAAAAATTAAATATGATATAAATATAAGGTCTTCATTATACATCATAATAACCCAAATGTGAATTAATAAATTCCATAAAATGAATACACAAAAAATATATATATTTATCCTCTAAAATAAAGTATTTTTAAGTTATTTTATTAATTTTATAAACCCTTAATGAATCCCTCGAAACCTATATTATATTTTATGGTTTTAAAATCAATTATTTATGAACATGACTAACTTACACATAACCAAGAGTATTATTTGAATGAGTTTTATTCTTCAAATTATCAAATATTGAAACCAATTATATTTTTTAGAAATGATGGGAAAAAAATATTAGATGGTTTGTGATTTTTATTATTTTATCATATAGATTCCAAAACCTGTGTTTAGAAATTAATAAATAATTCCCCTCTCTTTTTCTATAAATACCCACCCATCCCCTCACTCATCTTCACTCAAAACCCATTGAGTATGAATTTACTCTTTATATACCTCTCTAAACCCCTCCCAATGCGTTCTCAAGATCTTAATAAGCACCTCTCATGCTCTTAGAAGTGCCCTCTCTAGGTAAGAGATCTCCTCATATTTCCATTTATTCAAGAACTTTATTTGTATTATGCCATTTGATTTCTAATTTTTCATTTTGGAATATGTTATTCCAAATCACTATTACTTTAATAGTGATTTACAAATAATGAGGGACCCCCTTTCACTCTCATTAAACTCTTCCATGAATCTTTATGTCCACCCCTTATGCTACTAAAATTATCCTATGATTTTTCTATGCCTAATATTTGTGTAGTGAATAACCATTACCATTTTTACTCAAGTGTGTTCACCTAGATGTACCTATCCTTAATTTATTCTGTAATTCTATTTATGTGACCCATGATCCTTAATCATGGGATTAAAATTGATGAAATACATTCATATGTTGTATGTTCTCTATGACACACTAATTCGTGTACATGATATGATTGTGATGGGAGGTATTGTAAGTATATTTCCCTCAAATGAATTGGGTAGTGTTTTTATCTCATGATATTTTATGTATGGTTAAAGATAGGTTATCCTCATCACATTATGTTATGGTTTTTTGATGGTTAGTCTTGACTTATGCTTATTATTTCATGTTTTACATTGTTTCCACATTCCTATGTTGTCTTGATGTTATCATATTATATCATGATTCGATGATCATGGTTATGATTCTCAACCATTTTTTGTCACGTTGATATGGCTATTGACTAACATGTATTTATTTAATCATTTTATTCTTTAATTATTCCCTTACTTGGTTTAATATCTCACTCATTTTTTATATATGTCCCAAAGTTATCCCATGCATTTTGAAAATATCAACATAATCTAAGGGAATGTTATGATATTTTTAAATAATGTTGTTGTATCCCTATTTTAATTTATGGTTTTATATATCTAATTCTCCAAATACACTAGGCCTCATGATCTTATATGGTTGTATTATGGGTATATTTATGTAATAAATCGTGAATTAAGGTGTATTAAAAATATCAGTTGTCATAGTGTTCATTGGATGATATTTTATGTGAGTGGTCCAGGTGCATGACTTGCAGCAAGAATGAGAAGTTCCTTATTATAGTTCACATCACATTCATAATTGGAAATGGTTGGTGGTATATGGAGTGATGCATTTTATTTTTAAATTAGTGACAATGGCTTGGGATGACATTTTCAATGACACAAGAATGGCGATTTTTTTTCATTATCTTATGTATTGTGCGCATGTAATGGCTAGTTGATATCATTGGGCTATGTTTTTTATTATGTGATTGTTTTTATAGGAAAATTTATTAATTTTCCTTGTTTAGATTCCAATTAAATGTATTTTATTAGTTCTTTTATTTTAACTATATTTGTGTTTGAAAAAATTACATATGATATTTTTACACATACTTTGGTTCCTATTCATTTGATACCTAATAAGTAATAATATGTATGATAAGATCAAAAAATTTATTCTTTTTGAATTTGATCACATGCATGAAATATTCATAACCTTCACATGAGTTAATTCAAAATAAAGTAAATATATTAAATGATTTTTTTATTTTATATGATTTTTCTACAAAATTTCTTGAGTGATTATTAAAAAAGTAATCTTAGGTAATTGAAACTAGCACAGAAAGATACTATAATAACTCGTGTTTTAGGACTGGATGAAAATCTAGTGGAATTTTTATTATGTCATTTACTAGATTAACTATTCTTTGAACGAAGATTCAAAATGTAATTCTAAGAGTTGTAACACTTCAATGTGTTGTTTTTAGACTTGGGTAAATGCCAAAGGGGTGCCCCATGTGTCTTTTTGAGTTTTAGCAGAGTAAGGCCCTATAAATCCCAAATATAGAATTTCAAAATAGGGTGTACAGTTTTTTTGAAATCATGCGACCCCCAGTAGAAAATCATACAACTGCAGGATGGTAGCAGTAACGCCTAGCACAGGCTGCGTATGGTTTACCCCAACCATGTGCCTCTCCTGCATGGTTAGTGACATTTAGGTAGTATCTAAGCACTATCCATCACAAAGTAAGCACATGGTTAGGAAAAATGTGTGGAACATCCTTACGAGGTGGATTACATTGGTAGTGGGAGCCGCATGTTTGGAACACTATTTGGCTAGAACATGATGCCAAACCATATAGCCTTGTTTTGAGGGAAAAATAACCATTTTCCCTGAATGAAACTTATAAAAAAATTCTTTCTTTATTTCTCCAGCAGCTGCATGATCCCTATCCTTTGTATCCTTGCTTCCTCCAAAGATTATTCTAGGCATGAAAACAACTCCACCATTTGTTTCCTGATTCAATCATCCTAAAACTCGACAGATCTACATCAGCAAGCTCCCAATTATTTTTGAATTGTTATTCATTTAATCTAATATCAATGGAGTTATCAAAGTTCAAGCTCATTTTCACAATTTTTAGGGTGAATGCCCATTTCATATATTTATCCCAAAACTGGACTGAACGAGACCTCAATATTAGATGAGTGATGTATCCTAAGCATGAGGTAGGTGGTCTATGGATTTTTTACTAAATTTATATTGTTTTATAAATAGCATCGTTTCACCGCATGCCAGACTATTACACGTGTTGCCTTTAAATTGAGTTCATCATATCAATTTGATCATTTCACCATGACATACACCCTTTGATTCCTGTTTCGTAATTTAGAGAATTTGAACCTCATTTATGGAAAACCTATGGATGTGATAAGTCTAATTACCCTTTTTTAATTAAATGAATTAAAATATAATAGAACCTTCTAATTTTTTGGATTATATTTTAAAAAATTTCCCCTTGTAATGAAAATCTAATTCATAACAAAACCACCTAAGTTCCATGAAAATCCTAGTAGATTTTTTTCCATGTTTCTGTGTTTATTTTATGAATTTGTTAATTTAGTGGACTGATTTATGAAACATGATTTTAATTCTTATTTGGGATAAATACTTTTTTGGTAAAAAAATTCATGTTTTTATAATAAAACCCCTAGGATGATGTGTGTTTTCTTAAAATTAGAAAGATTTGTTTAGTGAATTGCATATTTCTAGGACTTATGGAATTGAGGTGTTCTTGTTATTTTGATAAAGTTAGACACATAATGAATATTTGGAAACATGGCCTCTCTTGTTGTTCTGAATGGAATTTCCCATATAGGAAATTGACTAAGTGACTATAAAACCCCTCCTTTTTAAGTTCCTCTTTGAACCTTATAAAATAAATTAGCCATCTTGTTTATATAAATGAAAAATGAACCTAAGCACCTTCTAAATGCTTGACCTATTATTATAAATTGAATGGATTTCTTATTAAATTGGATTTTCGAAGTAGGTAAATCCCAATTTGAAAAATGAAACCTTCTAAGTGTCTCTTGAATCTTGTAAATTGAATTTCCATGCTTGAGTGGAATAAAATAACGTATTAAATGGATTGTAATTTTCATGATGTATTTACTAACTTAAATGTTTTAAATTGTTTAATTGAAATGGAATTGAGTTGGGTGGTATGACTATGCTCCATATTAAAATTAAATATGAATGGCTTATATGGGTTGTTATAATTGAGATGACCTTGGTTGTTTTGGATTAATAAATGTAGAGAAATAGAGGTAATTCCTCATAGATATAGTTATTATTATTATTATATGATTACACTTTAAATGGGATGTGGAATTATGGTAAGGGATCTATTGAGAATGGCAATAAATCAGGCTCCCTTACATCGGGTGTTGATCCATGGAATCCTGCACTATAGATACTATATAGGACATTTGGGCTAAGGTGCCATACTCCCTATTTAGATTGTTGACATAATGGCTCACACATGATCCTAATTGTCACTCATAAAGTCTCACAATCTATTAGTATGTAGGTCATGTAACCTATTACATTATCTTATAGGCTCGTTTAAACTGGTTATGGATGAATGAGTTGTGCCTGGTGCATTCAACACCTAGTATTCCAGGTATATGTCCACTTACGTCTGCATGTACTTGGTCCATATAGGTGGATTCAGTATATAACTAAACTATATATATTCACTGGTCATGCTTATCTTTCTAACCATCATCCATAGTAGGTAGAGCCTATAGGTACCCTTTAGAAACATGAGCAAGCTGTTGTTTATTTATTTCATTATAGTTTATTATTAATATTAACTACACACTTTTTTATTTATTATTCAAGAATGGGATTTAGTTGTATACATCATGGGTGGTAACCTACTGTGATTTATATCTCACACCCTTCATGGGTCACCATTACACTAGGTACCTGAGTAGACTGTTTGTTTGCAGGACCATGGATTATTACTTGTGTTGTTTTTCTAGTACTTAGGGGTTAGGAGCATAGGACTGAGCGGGGTCTCATGTTGTTATTAGATACCACCCTTAGAGGTTCTAATTTCATTATTTATTTTGTAATTTATTTAATCTTGTAGCATGTTATATGTATACTATTTTATATTATGTGTCATAATTAGTACATGCATGCATCAGTTGTATATTGGAATTATTAATCCTTTGTATTTAGTTTATATTATTATTCTATTGATTTTTCATTCATTTATTACTGCTTATATTATTGGTTATTTTTTAAATTATGA
Source organism: Viscum album (assembly GCA_963277665.1). Lineage (NCBI taxonomy): Eukaryota > Viridiplantae > Streptophyta > Magnoliopsida > Santalales > Viscaceae > Viscum > Viscum album. The sequence goes on along the minus strand of OY728158.1, from coordinate 726,490,785 downwards.
TATACCAATTTTCTACTCTGATATGAGTGTATATTCTCCCCACTATCACCTTCTAATAACCTCCCTTCTAGTTGGAAGCCTCTGGAGTATGGGGAGGTGCGCTTGAGGTCATCTGATCCAACTATATAGATACTATTCTAGTGTTTAGTCGGTACATGACATTACAAAGTGGTATCAGAGGTGTGTCATTTACTTTGTATTACTATTTTGGGTTGGTAGATAGAATATTAAGAATTTTCTGGCACTTGGTAAATAGTTGTGTCTGGGACTAATCACCCCACCCAGGGGGAAAATTCCAAGTGGCCAGGGATGGGATTGTTTTTCTTGTCATTCATTTTTATAGTTGATTTCTATTTCACCTTGAATTAATTGTATACTTTTTTATACTTATTTTTTTATAAAGTTTATGGTATTTTACCATTTTACTGGTATGTAAAGGATGAATCATAACATGCATCATGTAAGGCACATATAAATTCAAATGTCATTCATATTCTATGACATCTAGTTGCATTTATAGGTTTCCTGCAAATTTGGATTTTATTCCTTGAGTGTTATTCAATGCCTCTATTTTTTTATTATAACTATTTAGATAACATGCTTCGGTGATTTATTTTTCATGTTGATTTTCTACCATGTTTAGTTGATAATATGTCATGCTGCCTATTTATTTAGAATATGTTATGTATGTGTCGTGATTTTCTTCTTATTAGCATGATTTCTATGTTTATTGGATATGATAACATGTTGCATTTTTCATTGATATAATTGGTTTCATGGGATAAATATATGGGTTGTGAGTAAACAGGAGCCATTTTTATTTGTAAAGTGTATGGGTGCTTTATAATTGGGTAAATTTAACTCATGTGCTTGAACCATCTCTGATATTTGTTTATAATTAGAGACTTTTGTTAAAATGAAAAGCTTCTAAATCTTAAATGTTAAAGTGAATTGGTTTCAAATTAATGGGATCCAAATACCCACCTATAATTTTTATAATTGCTTTATGGATTAGAATATGTCCACCCATATAACTGAAGCATTATATATGAGCATGTCATATTTTGAAATGGTTATAAATTAAAAGGGTGTTTATTTTTTATCTGAACTAAATTGGAAGCCTTATTAAGGTTGTGACTTTATTACTCTAGCATAGTGACCCATATGGATATTTTTTTCTAAATGCACAACTATACCCAAGTAGGTCAGTTGGGGCATGTTTCCTATGCGATAAGTTTCTATGAGTTCATTGAAACTATAATAATTAAGAAACTACTATTTTGTTAAATTTTAATGAATCCAGGATGGGTTAATGGGAACCTTGTAGGTATACTTATCTTTTATAACTTAAAAGGGAATTTATATTATAAATTTTCTAATTTATTATGGGACATCAATAAAATGGATTGTGTTTAAAAATGAAGTTTATAGAAATTTCTTGTTTCACCCTTGGGGCGTTAGTTAAAACAAGTACCTAGTGATTTTGTTTTATAATTGGTACTATATGTTCTATATCTATTAAATGTCTAAATATTGAATGTGAATAATTTAATGACTTTAAATAATAACCTAATGTGGTTCCCTTAATTTCAATCCCATGTATAAGGTTAGTTTAAACGTCTCTTTGAGTTTCCTTGGAATGGAAACATGAGCACTTTTTATAGGTCTTTTATTTTTTATTAATGGATTAAGTGATAGTTGTAGGGTATAGTGAAGTATGTTTTGTGTGACCTAGTTATAGGGTTGATGTTTATGATTTCTTAAGGGGCTAGTCATGGTAAGTAGCACCATTAGAGTTTAAATTCCTTACTAGTGATGTGAGTTCTCTTCCACATGGTGTCCTTTGAGTGTCATTGTCCCCAGTAGGACTCTTAGCTCTAAATGACACTATTGTTTAGAAGAGTGTTCATGGTACCTTTAACCCTTATTATAGGAGTGATCATCATGAAATTCTTGGTTTCAGTAGTTTATACATTCCATGGGAATGGTCAGCTACTTAGTAGGTCTCATGAACCTTTACTCTTTCCTTCGGTGAATCGAGGGGTGGTCAGTCTATTTTATAGTCATATGGGATAGTGTGACTTGAGCCATTTTTCTTTATAGTCCATAAAATACTTGAATTCCTTGGGATGATAAGCCTATGGGTAGTATCTAGGATGTGTTGTTTTCTTCTAAAATCATGGGGTAGTAATCATTGGTATAGGTGGTACCCATTGAGTTTTTAAATGATGTAACAAACCAGTTGAGTTTGGTAAAATCATTGAGCCTTGTGTTTTTGAGTACGTGTTATGGTCATCTCTATAGTAGAGTGACCTTCAAGTTAAAGAAATATATTTTATCCTAATGATGGGTATGACTTCTAGGGGATCAGGTGTTTTGACATGCCAACCTATTTGGTTTTGGTTTTCATGAAAAATACTTTTACGAATGTGATTGTGGCTTGGAGGAGCATCACGTGTAGGTTTTAGGTGATTCTGGCATAGCACACTTGTGAGCAGCTATTCTATCTCTTCTTTTGATTAAAATGACACATTTAAGTTGGGGATAATCACATTGGTTCAAATGGATCTGACAGTGCTTTCTTGGTAACATGATGCTGATATGGTTGGTTGTGTATGCAACCTCTTGAAATGTCATTGGTTTTGGATGAGATTCAATGGTAAATATTGAATGATCATGAGATACCTCAAGTGGTAAAATAATTTTTATCAGTTAATGGAGATTCATTGGAAGGTGAAGTTTATTTTCTTTCAAGGTAAACTTACTAGTAGTGGTTTGACTATTCTTTTCTTAGTTTTCTTGGTTTGTTGGAAACCATTCAAATCCTCTTAGTGTATTCTTCTGAAAGAGATGGGTATGTCCCCTATCTTGATGCCATCTTTAATTCCCAAAGAGAGTACTTGTATTAAGCTGAAATAAATTTTAAAAGATTTTGGGATGGTTTGGGTACTTTGATAGAGCGTGTGTGAGATGCATGATTTTCTTCAAGGCTTGGTTATTCTTGAGTGATACCGAGGTTCTTGTGTAGGAATGAATTGGGAAAACTCTTGGACACCAACCATCATCTCCTAACTTGACCACCAGGCGTACAACATTTTGGGATCCGTAAATAATCTAATGTGGAAATGTTAGCCTTATACAAATCTTTCTCTTTAAAACATTTATTATGGACTAATTTGGGTTAGTTCTATGGACTCTTTTTAATTGAATCTAATGTTGTCATGGGATTATTGTCAGTCTTGGAGGTGTTGTTTAAAGGGTAATGATTATAGTGGGATGGTTTTGGAATACACCCTAGTTTTTTATGAGTCGCTATATTTTAACCAACTAGGTGGTGGTTTGATTAGGTAACATCACCAAAAGTCATTTTAGGAATTTTGTGGGCGTGCTTATAGTAAACACAAAATTCCTTGAAGGAAGGAATTATGGTTCAGTATGAAATGTGTCAACTTTCTAAGTTTGGAATCTTCGAGATAATTCATCCGGAGATGGATTGTTTGGTTTTACTTCTTGTTTAATTCATGTGGTCTTGAGGAATCTTTTTAAATAATGCCTTTGGGTTAAGGCGGTTGTGTTTTAAGGTTCGACAGTGTCTTTCAAGAAAACATTTTGTGACCAGTTTCAGTTTGGTCGATCAAAATTCAATCATTTATTTAGAGTAAGGTTTATACTATGGATTCAGAAGAAATAATGTTATCTATGTTTAATAAAACATTCCAGGAGAATATTAAGAATTCTTATGGATGTTCTTTGTAAGGAAATTCTGATAGTGGAGGTGTTGTGGCTCAGAATTGGCCCTTTCTGATGTTAAAGCCTACTATGGGGAGCACCTTTGGCCAGATGTTTAATGAGATGATGACATGATCATGTATCTAGATAAACCAGATCATGTAAGATCTGTTTCGGTGTTTCATTCGGAAAATGAGAAATGGTTCAAGGTTTTTATGGCTTAAGTGTCATATGCTTAAGAATTTATTAGAGGTCAGTTGGGCATTCATAAATGAAACATGATCGTTTGAACGAAACTTCATGACCCTTATAGGTAAGGTGATGTTTTTTTATTCCCAATGGATTCATAGGGATTATAATTTTTAAGGAGATCAGGATGATCATAGAGATATACCTTGGGGATTTTATTTTTTTCTATTATATTGTATCATATATCATGTTTTATGTCTACTATTTTAGATTATGTTTCATCATTATGACATTCACGCATCAGTTTTATATTGGAGTTGTCTATCCTTTGTATTTATTTTATATTGTTATTATATTTATCTATCTTTAATTTATTAATCCTTCCAATGTTGGTTTTTTTACCTTTTTATATACCATAGTGATACTCTAATATGAGGTTAAAATGTCCCCATTATCACCTCCTTAGACACTAACTACTTGTCTGAAGCCTCTGGCGTATGTGTAGGTGTGCTTGAGGCCATGTAACCCACCGATAAAGTTACCGTTCTAGTGGTCTGTCAGGTTGGGACATTACAGATATGTTGGGTTTCTAAGAAATGGGTTATGGTATATCACCAAGATATTTTACCCTAAAAAATCTCACAATATATTCATAACATCAAAGAATGGAACATTGAATAATTTTGTGATAAAAATTAGAAAATTGTTTAACACCAAACAATGAGATGTATGTTTTGTATAAAATAAAAATACCACTATAATAGATATAGTCTTTAATGGTTCTATAAATATCCTTCATCTATGCTAAACTAGATTTTTTGTTGTAAGTGAATTTAAAATATGAAGGCTTCTATCATTGCAAAATATTGTAGTGATAAAGGGTTTCCTTTATCAGTGATTGTTTAGAACTGATAAAAGGGTCACTTTATCAGTTATTCTTCTAATTATGATTAGGGGACACTTTATCAGCATGTTTTTGGAACTTATAAAGTGACCTTTTATTAGCATTATTCCTAACCCTGATAAAATTCATACTGTAGAAGGATGATTCAAAAATTTTAGCACACTATAGAAAAAAATACAAAATTTAGTTTCAATTAAATTTACATCATAATTACAACAAAGAAACACTATATTAAAATAATTTCAAAAATTAGTTTGTATAATTATATTCATAAGTAAAATTTATCAGAAAAAATCTAAACATTTAAAAACATTAATGTTTCATTGTCTTTAGACCCTAACCCACTCTCAAAAGAGCATGATCATGCTACTAGTTGCCAAATAAACCACACAAGATCAAGAGAATTTTTTTACCTATATAAAAAATAACTATTATATTAGTAATGCTATAAATAAATAAATTAAACATAAATATGAATCACTTCATTAATAAAATGTCACTTTTAAAATGAAAACATACACTTTGAGCCATACCAGGCACACCATGTGTTAGATTAATATGTGGTTGATTCCTATATGTTAAAAATTATTTATGGATCATTTAACTAAAGTATAAAGATAATACAAGCACAATTTATTGTTTTTATGTATGTTCTGTGTGTTTTGAACTAAAATGAAATTTTTAAATAAAAACATGTCCTTTAAGTTATACTGGACACACTGTGTGTCTGATCGGCATACAACTAGTTCATAATCCTCAAAAATTATTTAATGATCATTTTCCTAAAATATTAAGAAAATCCTAGTGTTTTTCTTGGTTTTTAGTGAGTGGCACATTTTTTAACTAAAATGTCATTTATAAATAGAAAACATGCACTTTGAGTTGTACCAGTTACAATTTGTGTCAGATTGATGTTTGGATGATTACTACAATTCAAAAATTAATTATGAGAAATTTTCATAAAATATCAAGATAATATGAGTGTTTGTTCTCTATTTTCAGTGAGTGATACTCATTTTTAACCAAAATGTCCTTTTTACACTAAAAACACACATTTTGAGTCATATTGGCCATATCGTGTATCAAATTCAGGTATGGATAATTTCTATATATATATCAAATGGCTTATGGATCATTTTCCTAAAGTATCAAAATATCATATTTGTGTTTTCTTGATTCTCAGTATGTCACATGACTTATTAACTAAAAGGTCAATTTTAAATAAAAACACACACTTTGAGTCATATCAGTCACACTATGTGTTAAATTGAAGTTAAGTTTATTAGTACATATAAAAGTGACTTATGGATTATTTTACTAAAATATAAATTCAATCCAAGTTTAGTTTCTGGGTTTTGAGTATATGGTGTGGGATTTGAACAAAAATGTAAAGTTTAATTAAAATAATTTACTTTGAGTAATAATGGAAAAACCATGTGTCTGATTGGTGTGGGGTTGATTCTTACACCTAAAAAATTACTTATGAATCAAATTCCAAAATTATTAAGATAATATCATTTTTTATCAATTTTTAATGAGTGAATCTTGTTTTAACTAAAATATCATTTATAAACTGAAAATACACACTATGAGTCAAACTAGACGCACTATGTGTTAGATTGAGGTGAGGCTAATTCCTACACATCAAAAATTATTTATGGATTTTTTTACTAAGATATAAAAATTATATGAGTGTTATTTATAGATTTTTAATGAGTGACACATGTTTTTAACTAAAATGTCATTTTTAAACTGAAAACACACAATTTGAGTCATACTGGTCACAATGTGTTTCAGATAGACATGCGGCTTATTCATACACATCAAAAATTATGTATGGATCATTTTCCTAAAGTATCAAGACAATTAAGGGGTGTTTTCCCTATTTTTAGTTAGTGTTATATGTCTTTAATTAAAATTCCCTTTTAAAACTAAAAACACACATTTTGAGTCATTCCAGTCACATTGTGTATCCGATTTATGTGCCAATAATTATTTTATATAAAACATTACTTATTGATTATTTTCATAAACTATCAATAATAATCTGAATATATTTTCTCATTTTTGAGTATGTCATATGCCTTTTGATCTAAAATGTCAATTTTAAATAAAAAAACACCCATTGAATCATACCGGTCACACCGTAAGTTAGATTGATATGAGATTGGTTCTTACACATATCAAATGATGTATGGATAATTTCCCTAGAGTATCAATAAAACCTGAGTGAATTTTCTTAGTTTTTCGAATGTGATGTGTGTTTTGAACAAAAATACCAATTTTAAATAAAAACATGCACTTCGAGTCATACTAGTCATAATATGGGTCATATTGACATGTAGCTTATTATTACATGTCAAAAATGACTTACGGATCATTTATTTAAACTATCAAGGCAATCCTGTTGTGTTTTCTTGGTTTTTTTATTGACACATGTTTTAACAAAAATTATATTTTAAAACTAAAAACATACACTTTGAGTCATACTGGTCACACCGTGTGTCAGATTCATGTGAGAATGATTCTTATATATCACAAATGACTTAGGGACCATTTTCTAAAATAATCAAGACAATATTTTAATTTTTTCTTGGTTTTTATTGATTGGCACATGTTTTTACCTAAAATTCCATTTTTAAACTAAAAAAGTGCACTTTGAGACATTTTGTTCAAATCGTGTGTCAGATTAATCGGTGACTGATTTCTACACATCAAAAATGATTTATGAAACATTTACTAAAACTATTAAGACAATATGATCAAGATTTCTTGGTTTTTAGCGAATTACAAATTTTTTAACTAAAATGTCATTTATAAATAGAAAGCATGCATTTTTAGTCATACTAGTCTCACCATACATCAGATTGATGTTTGGTTTGTTTTAATAGAGGGTTAACTAGACCCAACTAAAAATTATTTTTGGATTTCCATATCATGGATACAATGATTTATACATGATACACACTTACTATAATAGTGTAGATATTTATCTTTCCACTATTTAAATGGTAATTTATGTAGATTATTTGTTATACCTAAAGGTTATATCATATCCCAAGCTATAATGAGAACCTCGATATACTATGAAATTAATATTAAATAAATGTATTATGTTCTTGAATCATTATACTGATTGGATGCAGTTGATGTATAACTATTAGGTAGTGGGGGATCATAATCATTAAGACTTCTTCTCAAAAATTTCTCACTAGGTGATAGTCGTTGTTATAATGAGGACATACTTGATAATAGTAACACCACACATGTTGTGTGTAATTAGATGTTCATATCTATGTACATGTACATTGGTCCCATAACTTGATAACATTATCAATTTTTTCTATCTGATCGCATACTTTGATGTTAGGAAAAACCCATGATAATGAAATCGTGGTGAGGTAGCTTATGATGGGTGCATCATATGTTTTATGATATTAGTTTAATGTTTAAGATAGAATTTATTGCTTTCGATTTAATGAAGTAATATCTCGAGTCTGGTTGATTAGGATGGTTATACCTTAATAAATCCATAGCCATGGTAATCAAAGGTAAATTTTATTAGTTAGTTCAGAAAATAATAAAGTAAGAAAGAATGATGTCACAAGTGTGCCTCCTTTTTTATGATATATCAAAATACAAAGAGATTATATTACACATTGTGTTTTTGTTAGTAGGTTGTCATTGCTGTGACTATTTTTTGTCTCTTTAGGGTCCTTTATGAGTTTCTAGACTTCGCTATTGGTTTGTGAATACTATTCAATGCCATCGATATATCAACCTAGAGGGTCAAACACAATAGTGAATTCAATAATTTACCCTTTTCTATTGAATTGGCATATAGGACATGGTGAGAACCACCATGGAGTTCGAGAGTTGTATAGTTTTAATGATCACTAATAAATAAATAAATTCATAATCATTCAAGTAAATAATAATTAGGTTGAATTTATTTATTAAAAGTGTTTACAAGTGTTTAAGTAAATACGAGAAATAATATTATTCAAATTAATATTATTTTATATTCAATGTTTGCTTAATATTAGAAGGAATTATGAGTTGAGTTAATGTCTCATGTTTATCATGTAATATATGTAATATATATTATAAGTATGCGAGAAAATATAAATAATATTTATGATTTTTTAGTTCATCATAATTATTATTTATTATTTTTTTATTGGACATTAAATATGTGGGGGACAGGAACCCTGTCCAATTATTTTTTGAAATAAATTATATTTGTAGGAGAGGAGCTTCATTCCATAAATTAGTCATGAATTTGGAATTGAGAGTTACTCTCTCCTCCCACATCCTAGGGAGAGTAAGTCTCTCTCCGAGTGAATGATCCAAGAACGCCTTCATAGATCGAAGGCACGAGATCATGGTGATCATTGCGACGTCAAATATATCATCATAGATCTACACTATCACCCAAAATTTTATGAATGACATTCTTGTAGATTCTTGAATCATGTGTGGATTATCTAGAGGTGTTCAGATTTGGATACTCTGAGAAATGGTCACCAGTGAAATACTGTAGTCAAACATGTTTCAATTCTAAATGAGGTACATATTATATTTTATTATCAATGCATTAAATAATCCACATGATATCCTCAAACTATATTAGGTCTCAAATCACTGAGATGAAAAGTATCATCGCTCTAGTGATAAAATTTTAAAATTCCTGACCCATTGGCTTCCATTGTGGACCCCTATACTAATAATTTTTATTATCATAATCATGTAGATTTTCAGTGCCATGAAAAAATATTTTGATTTAAATTTAAGTGGAGGGATTTGAATTAGTCCCTCCAAAAGAAACACATGTCGATCTAATATCTAATGACCATTTTATGGCCATCAAAAAAATTTGGCACAGATCATCAGCGATTTTTTAGTGTATTATAATTCAAGATTGTATATTTGAATATTTATGCTTAATTATACCTTGATGAAGTAACAAGAGGAAATTCCAATTAAAATTGTCATTTTTTATAGATCACAAAAGATACTAGTCAGTGGAACAATGATTTAGATGATCTAAATTATTCTAATAGTAGTGGAATAACAATAAAATATTGTTTTAATTTTAAAATGTTCCTAGAAATAAGCTGTATAAAATGTGAATTAATAATGTGGGTGGATGAAATTATATTCAAAGTTAGCTAGTCTAGTATAGAACCATTTAAAATAAAATAAAATAAAATTTATTGGTTGTTTTTCGATTGGGGGAATCATGACCATCTAAAAATGTGACTAATCAAAAAAAGGAAAAATCAATCTAAAGGGGATGAGGGTCTGGTCGCATGGGAAACCCCTGTCAGTTTTCCCTCCTCGATCCATCCTCCCCATCGAGGCTCACCACCCTCCTTAACTTTGTGTCACACTGGTGCCATGTCACCCACCTTGTCCTCCCTCCCCACTCATTATGTAAACCCACCTCCATTTCTTGGTGCAGTTCCACACTAGCCCCTCATTAGCCACATCCCACGCACCACCTCTGGTTGTAAACCCCACCACGAGCTTCCATGCCTTATGTGGACATCTTTCCCATCCAATCTAGTGGAACCCAACGTTACCTCCTTTGTCGGGGTCTTGGTCCTCCACCCTTGTTCGTCAATCAGTGAGACGCATCGTCAAACCCTGTGGCCTGGATATCGCCACCTGCAACCCCTCCATCCCATCATGGCTACACCCAAGGCCATCCTTGGCCACTTCCCTATTATTCGGCCAGCCATGAACCAGGATGGGCATGATGGCCCAAGTCATTTACAGGTCATGATGTCATGTAGTACCCAGATACAGGTTTGCCTTCCCGCCTTTTCCCACATCGGCCACCAATGCACCATTACCATCCTTGATTTCCTCTTGAACCAACTGAAAGATCATATCCAGTCACGTATACATTTTCAAGATGCCCCAGCGGAGAGGTAACCCACTACACAACCCCAATTTGTTCGGTTTTAGTAGATTGTCTCAACTCTGAATGGGTTTGGATGGGTCTTTCTAGCCCAAAACACCCATTAATGGGGTATAGATGGACCAGTATAGGCATTTGAGGCCTTACACTAACCCGCAATGGGTCTGTGTGGGGTTTTAGGGCCCAAGATAAATTATTATAATAAAAAATTAATTAATTAATTAATTTAATTTTAGTATAAATTAAATTAATTAAAATTATTTTTCGGTTTGAAAATAAAAATATTTATAATATTCATAGATATTAATTTAATTTTAGTATTAAATTAAATTAATTAATTCAACTTTTAGAATTAAAATTAACTGAATGAAGACAGTGAATAAAATAAATTATTTGAATTTATATAATTCATTTAATTTATTTAAATTCTCTCTCGCTTTAAATTTATTTCAATTTAATTTTATCACCCATTTATTTTTATACTGTTTGGTCTTGAGTTAGTGATTGTACCAATGTATGTCTTGGTTAATTTCTCAAATTATGTATTACAATCATGTGATGATGGTAATAAGTAAATAATTAAATGATGGTTTGACCGTCATATTTTTTGTTCAATATATATAAGGGCTCGTATGTCCACTTTATCTATTATATATTGCATTACCTAGACCCCTCACTTGTGTGTGAGTATACATATACATTCTATGATGACGTTATATGAAATGGACTCCAACAAGATGAGGTCATACTCCAGACATGAAATGAATACACTGGATCGGGGTGCAAGCTACAATACGAGTCAGGTCTTGACTCTGGTATGAAATCCCCTAGGTCACGATTGATTAGTAAAATTTTAAAATGGATCCATCACAATTAGATACTCTACAATAGTAAGATAAAATTATTTATTTTATGAATTTGTTTAGTATTTTTTTGCATGTACATGTTTACTGCAATATCACATAAAATAATAAACAAGAAAAATGCATAAAAACACAATGAATGTTTTTCTATTAATGTACAGTTGTGATCACGATAATATATAATGAAAAGATTAATAAAAACTTATTACATTCGTAAAAAAATATTAAAAACCCACACATAAATATTAATTCCAAAATGCCTTCCACCGTTTAAATTTGAACGAAACTGGGTGTTCAGGGTGCTCGTCAGCCAAAGTTGAGGGTGCAACCTACTACCAAGAAGTTATTATGAGAATAATGGGTTGACTTAACTAAATATGACATCAAATAATTATACAAATATATCTTTCTATATATTTATATAAAATCAATGATTAAATCATAATTATGTTTTTAGAAGCTTGGAATTCATGTAACAGATCATGGATTCATGAGTTAATGTGGTTGGTCAAATAAACTCCTACCTTGAACTCTCTGAGTAGCTGCATAGCCAAAGCTTTTATATTATGAGGGGAGGATAAAGGATTATTTATACTAGAATACTTAAGTGATAGAGTATTCTGATTATAATACATTGGGTTTCTAGAATTCATTAAAACAGTGGTAGACGTTTAATGATTTAATAATTGGTAATGTCTAATCTATAATTAAGAAAAATTACTAATCTTCTAGATTTTATTTTTGTATAAACAATAAATAAATACCACAATACATACTATGATGTTTATTGGAAAAATTTAATTTCTTATCCAGTATGATTTTCTAAAGATTAGTACATGCACTTTCATTCAATACTATGATAAAAGAAATTCATGGTGTTGGAGTCCACAAAAACTGTTGAACCTTATCAATAAGTGAGGGTGAGAAAAATGCTTACATGAGACTCATGTATGAAGCTCATAATGGTTATTTCATAATTTTATCATCAATGTCTGATGTTATTTGTGGATACAGCATCAATACATAGATGATTTTACATGTTGTATCATTTCTGAGAAGCTTGTGAAGAGAAAGCGGGGCACATAAATGAATGTGGAGTAATTACACTGGATATGTGAAAATTGAAGGATGGATCACGATCTTTTAATACATCCCATTATTATTTCAATTTTACCCATATAATCCTATTTCTTTTAATATTTCAAAATTAATGGTATTCATAAAGAGCTTCATTTCATTTTGGGTATGGTTTTCCATGTAATAAGAATATTAAAGAATGGTTATTCTTTAGTTATTATGGTGAACAAGTTGAAATAAAAAGTGAAAATTCCAATGCAAAGCGTGATGTCAAACGAACCTATAAAACATCCTTCAATGAAATAGTTATTAAACAATAGGTTATTTTCTTGGAATATCATGAAAAAAAATTGAGGCTGTTTAAATGCAATGAACTAAATTGAAGAATAAAGTAGTTTCTTCTTCATCAGTTATATTCATCACTTGTAAGTAATGTTTTAGTTTTATTTTTTGGTATTAAATAAAATATTCCTATCACATATGTGTATTTAAAAATATTAACCAATTAATTAACGAAATGTTATAATAAGTAAGATGTGTTCTCCATGTGGCTGAGAAAGGGTGGTTTCTAAGTTAGCGGTGTGAAGTACAAAACTTATAATTTCCATGTTAAATATTATAAGTGACATTTTGTTGAGTATTACCAAAACATTTATCCCACATATACTTTATACACAATGTTACATTATTCCATGTTTAATAATGAATTTTTTTGTGGTGTCTCGTAATCAACCAATAGTTTAGTGATACTTGAATCATAGGAAATACCTAATGAATATAAAATGTAAGACTAATATACCCAATTGTGAAAAGATAATACTTTATGAAGAAAAACTAAGTAGCTTTCAAGGATATTCCCATATGGTTTATACTATTTGGATTTAAATACATTTGGTATTATCGACACACTTAACTACATTGTTTTGGATAAAATAAACCATTATAAATAATGGTAAGCCACAAATCTTTCGAAACTAATTTAGCTAGAGAGTGTGAACTATTCCAAGGTTAAGCTAGTGGTAATTATACTTCATAATATTAAATTAAGTGATTAAAGAATATGAAAGAAGAGTTTATTTTAATCATGGTAAGAAGATATAAGTTTCTTCGAGCAGGTATGCCGAATAATTCCTTTACCAAGCATTCATCTATCAATATAATATAGTGTGGAGTAATTACTAAATGGACATTACCTTATCTGCATGACGAAAGTGATTTCAATATGGAGGATCAATGAGGAGCCTTAATTGTTAATATTGAACAATAAAATTCAGCATGAAAGAATTCTTAAATTCACATTTACTTATATACATCAAATTCATGATATAAGTAAGAAGAAGAATCGATGTTAAAACCCATGCATTGCAGATAATTCCATTTTCTGAGACATGATTTGATAAAAATTGAGTTATTAAAACTATCATGAAAAATGGATATCATATGAGTTACAGTATGATGGAAATCCATTATTTCATAAGAACTAGTGTATCAATTCAATTATTTTGTTAGGATATAAACAAACTTTCATCATGAAAAGCCCAATGTTCATCTAAAAAGAAATTATCCTAATGTTTTTTAAGGATATTAATTAAATACCTAAGATAGAAAAGTAATAATCAAAGTAATAGAATCTAATTATATAAAGGGGTCCAAATCTCTATTTGAGATAGAGGAAGTATGATTTACTTGAGTTTATTAAATGAGCAAACAAGCACAAATAGTTGTCATAGGAAAAAATTCCACTAGAGTTGTGGAAGAGGAATGATTTAGAGACACATACTGCATTGGAAAGATAAAATTGTGGTGATGTTTTTATATTTACCATGGTCGATGATACATTATTCATTAAGAATGACAATTCCTACAAGTTGTAAGTTTATGGAAAGTAGATAAAATTAGTGAGATCAATTAAAATTCAATAATGGATTCCATGTTTCAAAGTACATGGGGCTTGTTATTTTGAATATTGTGGTGGGTATTAAAGTGAGATGATACATGGGTGGTACAAGAGTTATACTAGTAATGATTTATTGGTAATACCAAGTCATTATGCCTAATTAAATTGGAATTTTACTTTTCATAACTATGATCTATGATAATTTTATTGATCATTGAATGATAATACCACCAATCATGGAAGGTGTCTATACAACGCAACTAGAAAGGGATGGTGAAATCGTATAATTCCAATAAGGTTGAATGTCACTGAAATCCATCTCAATATTAAAACAAAGAAACAATATCATATAAAATTCATTTGGAATGAGTCGTTTCCATGTGTCTATTAGAGGTTTGTTGGAGCACCATGGTTTCCATGTAAAATTGGTTTGATAACATATGGAAAATAGTAATTGCTCTTACAGTTAGTTAATACTTGTATGAAATTAATTTTCTAGTGATTGAATTAAATTAGAAACTTAAGTTATATGGAATAAGATCAAATAAGTTAGTTTAAATGATTTCTTATACCTATTCAATCAAACATATACTAACAATGTATTGAAAACTACAAGTTGAAACAATTAGAGAGAGAATTATTTTCAGAGTCGTATGAAATAATTCTCTCTAAGAATACATACATAGGAATATGAAGAGATTAATGTAGTGCGTTAAATTCTATATGATTTAGTGACAGATCAATCAAATATTCCATGATATATAC
This sequence comes from Viscum album, assembly GCA_963277665.1. NCBI lineage: Eukaryota > Viridiplantae > Streptophyta > Magnoliopsida > Santalales > Viscaceae > Viscum > Viscum album. The sequence continues at coordinate 726,475,435 of OY728158.1, read as the reverse complement.
AAGACTTCATATTTCAAATATATACTTCATGGTAGGAAAATATCAATTATATCTAGGGGAATTGCAAGGTAAGTAGCTAGAACTATCTGATTGTACTTGAGAAAATACAAAAGATATGTACCTAGTTCAGGGATAAGAACTGTACTACCACCGGTTTCTGGTATGTAACCCTTACTTGATGTTTTTCTTAGTTTTAAAAGTTAAGGGTGATGTTTGGGAGAGATGAGAGATCTTGGATTAAGGTTTGAAGCAAAGGGGAAGGCGCACGGGTGGCGTACGGTTAGTCTAAACCGTGCGGCCAAACCGTGCGTGGATGATTGGGGAGGAAGTGGCTTCCGCACGGTCGGCGCATGGTTAAAGGAAACCGTGCGATGAGGCCATTCGTGAAGTATGGCTGACGCAGAAGCTAATGCGTGGTTAGTGCACGGTTTTTCATACCGTGCGGACTAACCGTGCGGTCACTTAAAGTTAGATCCTAAAATTGTGGATCTAACTCGTTTTGCCTTTAATTGCCTTGTTTAAAGCTCATAAGTGTCCCTAACTCAGTATTACTCTCCCATGAAGGTTGGAAAACTTCTCCCAAGCATTCCGGAGGTGATCCGAAGGCTTATCTTGGCGAATCGAAGCCGGATTCTTAAGGTATGTTATCGTTCTTGATCATTTTCTTAGATCTACATAGATCTACTTCTCCTCTTCTTTCATTTTCTTATATCTACATCCGTTATGGGTAGATTTAAGGGTGTGGATGCTAAATATGACAATATTTGGTCTTGTTTGTGTTAGGAGAAGAGATCTAAGGAGGTTTTTTGGAGAATCGGCTCTGTTTTGTTTGTGTTCTTCATCCGTTGGTTGGTTTCGCCCAATTTGTTGAGGTAGGTGGCTTCACTCTTGATTCCTCTTTCTTATAACTTGAAGGATTGTTCAAATTGATTAATTTTCTTGGTTTTAAATTGTGAAATTTTGGTGCAAAGTATGTTATAAATCTCTTAAGTGATGATATATGGGTTTGGGTGGAATTGTGGAAATTGAAAGAATGTTTTGTGCAAAGTTTTTTGGTTTCTTGATTTTAAAATGGTGATTTTAAAATATGGCTTTTCTAGATTTGGAAAATGGTTTGCGGGAAAAAGGGTTTTTAATAAAAGAGGGATGTTTTATTGAAATGGTTTTGGTATGGTTGAAATGGTGTGGTTTTTGGGCGTACTTGGTGAGTGTGTTCATATTTAATTTACGAGTCTTAGTTGAAATATGACCTTCTGCTCAATGCCAAAAGTGTAATGGCACATGGGGAATAATTACCTTGTGATGACTTGGTAGATCGATGAGAGACCGCTCATGAGTATGTAACTGTCATAACGATGCATGCATAGTGGATTTCACGGGTTGTGAAATGGTTGGTTGTGAGGATTTTTGAAATGGAATGAAAGTGCCAAAATGGAAATTTGAATTTGATTGGGAAACATTGCTTGGTTGTTTTTGTTAAAAAATGGTTTATGTTGGAAAATGGTTTATGTTGGAAAATGGCTTTGACATGGAACTTGCTATGTTGTGAACTATTTTGGAATTGTTTTATATAAATTGTTTTATATAAATGTGCTAACATGTTTTATCATAGAGGCATGGGTTGGGAAGTCATCGGGGAAAACCTACTGAGTTTCATTACTCACCCCCTACTTTGGCACGATGGTGCTTTTGCAGATGTCATATATCGGGATGTTGGAAAAGGTAAAGTGTCACACGTTTATAGCACTACTTAATGACTCTTGGGTTGGTTCATGATGTTGGAGCTTAGAGCTTATGAAGCATGGAGTTGGGTTGTCGTCTTGAAGTCTTGTAGTGGTATTTCCGTTGTTTACTCTTATTTGGTTTTTTACTCCATTTTTGCACTTGGTTGGGTTATTATGAAAATAATGGATGAGTTGTTTTGGTTTTAAATCATGCATTATGTAGTGGTTTCTTGGAGATGTTTATCTAGTTTGATTGGTTTGTTGGTTGTTTTTAGTTAAAGGGGTAAATCGTCCCCCATGTATTTTGAAACCCTTCGGCATTTATTTCTAGCCTTTGGCGCCTTGGGGGTGTCGCTTAAGGCCTAGTAATGACTCGTTGAGCTTTCAAGCCAATGAGAATTGGCGGGTCATTACAAATGGTAACATCTTGTTCGGTCCTTGACTAACAAGTGGTCATCGATTTTCTTGGTATTGGAGTTGAAATTATTTCTTGTCTATTCCTTGGGTGGTCATCTTAGACAGAAGTAGGATTTTTATAACTTGAAATGTATAGCATAAAAGGATGTAGCTAACCCGTTTATGCTGAACTTTAAGTTACCAGGGTGTTGGGTACATAAGTGTTTTAAATGCACTTCTAGAATGTTGGAAATCATATTGTCATGGGGTTATCCAATGATATGATAAAGACATGCATTGTAGAGGAATTACATCCCACTAGGATTGCATATCTCATTGTGAGGAATGAGTAAGGATTTGGTGTGAGTTTCCAATTTTTGGGAAAAAATGCAGAAATTGTTTTCAATTGAAAGACTTTGAAAACCGGGTATTTTGTGTATTTTGAAAATGGGTTGATTTTCAAAAAAGTATGTTGAATATTTTCAAAATTGGTTGAACATGGAAAAAAAGGTTGTTTTGAGAACAATGTTGTGATAGATAATGTGACAGAATTTGAAATGATAAGCCTTCAGTTGCTAGGATGTGAGACTAATGGTGTGTGTTCTTTGTATAGAAGATGGCACCCATTAGGCGTCGTAGAAACCAAATGGAAAAGGCTGTAGAGAATGTGGTTGCACCTGAGCCACAGGTGAACCAGTAGCTAGTAAAAATTATAGTTCAAGCATTTCAGGTTGTGGACACGGGGAATCGAAGGGATGAGTCAAGGCATGTAGACCATTCCGTCCAGTTCCAAAAGCAGAATCCACCCATCTTTTAGAGTGATTCTGAACCAGAAAAGGTGGAGGTGTGGATGAGTATGATGAATTGTATCTTCAATTTCATCGGCACACCAGTAGAACTAAAAGTAAATTTGGTGACGTATATGCTGGAGGATCTTGCACGACAGTGGTGGGAGATGGTGGTGCAGGCTAAGGTGGATCAAGGCCTGGGCTGGGAGGAATTAGAGGAATTGTTTAATAAACAATTCTATCCTAACACGTTCAAGATCTGGAAGACAAGTGACTTTTTCAGCCTGAAGTAGGAAAATCTCTCTATCACAGAGTATGTGGCTAAATTCATGAATTTAGTGCGCTTTGCACTGGAAGTTGCTGAAAGTGCGTCGCTAAAGGCACACATCTTTGAATCAGGGTTGCGACTGGAGATTCGTTCGAAGATAGCTATGCTATGTATTATGAATTTTATGGAGATGGTAAACAGAGAAACAGTAGAATAAAGAGACATATTAGGAGTTATGGGAGGAGGAAGTATGATGATACCCACGGGAACGGGTGGGAACTCTAATGTTGCGAACAAGTGGAAGAGGGACACCTACTTCCAAGGTGGGAGTGCAAATCAGAATCAAACAGCTGGATCGGTGAATCTTCCTCCACGACCCATGATGAAAGCTGAGTGTTTTCAATGTGGCGCAATTGACCACAAGAAACGATAATGTAAAACACCACCAAGAGCATGCCACAATTGCCAAAAGATGGGAATCTTTAGTGATATTGTTGTAGTGCTCCGAGGTCGGGTGCGCATGACACTCTCCAAGCGTCACAAGCATCCTATGCTTCGACAGGATGCGAACAGCAAAATCAGTCTCACCAGCAGAACAAAGCTAGGTATGTTGATTCCAGGAATACCATGACTCCTCAGGCAGGGCAATCTCAAAAAGGTAATAAGGAGCAAAGTTCAGCAACAAAGAAATTGTATGGAGTGGAACAGGTGATTGTGGATGACCAGTATGGACCGTCTACAGTGAGAGGTACGATTCTTTTGAATTCTACCATCATTTAAGTGTTGTTCGATATTGTCACATCCCATTCTTCTCGTGCTTCTCGGATTACTGATTTACTGAACTTAAAACTTGAAACGATGCATTCTGTGTTAAAACTATAAACTCCTCTTGGTGAAAGAGAATGTCAATCCTTCATTTGTAGAGACTGTGTTATAATGGTTGATGGAGCTGAGCTGAAATGGGACTTCTCTATGTTGGATATGGACGTCTGTGGTGTAATCCTAGGTATGGATTGGTTGAAAACGTTTAAGGCTCACATCGACTGTTATAGGAGAACTGTTAGTTTCATGACAAAGGACAACATTGACCATCTCTTCCGATGAGAGAGGATGGTAAACAAAGGTGTAAAGATCTTGTTGGCACCAATGGTGGGAAAGAACTCTCCCCAATTGGAAGCGTTGATTTGGAATCACTGGAAAAGATCGCGGAAAATAGTTTTCCAGTTGCGGTGAATCAATTTCTTGGTGTTTTTCCTGAAAACTTCTCAGGGTTACCACCTGTAAGAGAAGTGGAGTTTACGATTGATCTCCTTCTGGGGACCATTCCTATCTCACTTCTATCTTATAGGATTCCACCAATGGAGTTAAAGGAATTAAAAGTGCAGTTAGAGGAGCTAGAAAGAAAAGGTTTTATTCAGCCAAGCGTGTCTCTGTGGGCAGCACCAGTTTTTTTGTAAAGAAATCATATGGAACTTTGAGGCTATGTGTGGATTATCGTAAACATAACCAAGTTACGATAAAGAATTGATATCCACTTCCACGCATTGATGACCTATTTCATCAATTGAGGGGAGCTCAGTGGTTCTCCAAAATTGACTTACAGTCAGGATATCACCAGTTGTGAGTTCGGGAGGAGGATATTCCAAAGACAGCCTTCAGAAGCAGATATGGCCACTACGAATATGTAGTCAAGCCTTTTGGTCTTACGAATGCACCAGCGGTCTTCATAGATTTGATGAATCGGATATTTCAGCCATATCTAGATTCTTTTGTTGTGGTTTTGTGGATGACATATTGGTGTATTCAAGAACAAGGGATGAGCATGAGCAACACTTGGTGATAGTGTTGGAAATCTTGAGAGACCATCAGTTATATGCCAAATTATCAAAGTGCGATTTTTGGATATAAGAGATACAGTTTCTAGGCCATGTTGTTTCTGATAAAGGTGTTTCAATGGATCCAGAAAAGATAAAAGTTGTTCTTTCTTGGCATCCATCGAAGAATATCTTTGAAATACGATGTTTTCTTGGTCTAGATGGTTATTACCGATGCTCTATCTGTGACTTCTCATGACTATATTCGCCTTTGACAGCATGGAAAAATAAGAGAAATTCATTTCAATGGTCTGAAGAATGTGAGAGATCTTTTCAAGAGTTGAATGTTCGCCTTACATAAGCACCCATCTTGGTTTTTCCAAAATTAGGACAAGGGTATGTGGTGTATTGTGATGCTTCAGGAAAAGGGTTGGGTTGTGTTCTCATGCAAGGATACCATGTTATTGCTTATGGTTCAAGGCAGTTGAGGGTGCATGAGAAGAATTACCCAACACACGATTTAGATTTAGCGGTAGTAGTTCATGCCTTGAAGGCTTGGCATCATTATCTCTTTGGTGAGAGATTTACTGTGTTTACGGATCATAAAAGCTTGAAACACATTTTCTCACAGCGAGATTTGAATTTGAGGCAGAGGAGATTGATGGAGTATCTTCAAATGTTCAACTTTGACTTGATGTATACATCGGGTAAGGGCGATTCGGTGGCTGATGCATTAAGCAGGAAGTCGTATGCTCTTTTGGAGAAAGAAGATTCAGACGAATGGTAGTTGATGTCAGTCTTAGCTGACATGTATGTGGAATGTGAAGACTGAGGTGATGTTGCGGTTTTCTTTCCAGTTGCACTTGTTCCTGATTTGGTGGATATAGTAAAGGAGGCACATGCATCAGATGTAGACTGTGTTGCATTGAGTTCAAAACACAATGGTGGGGAGACCATTGAGGGATGCAAGTTGGATGGGAGTTCAGTCTTCTGTTTTAGAAATCGGATGGTTGTACCCATGGTTTGTCAGGAACAACTCCTTCATACTTACCACCATTCAAAATTGGTTGTACATCTGGGCACACAGAAGATGTATAAGGCATTGAAGGAGCAGTTTTGGTGGAGCGGCATGAAAAGGAAGGTGGTCGAGTACGTATCACGGTGTTTAACTTGGCAGAAATTTAAAGTAGAACATCAGTGGCCAGTGGGTATGTTACAGTCTTTACCTATCCTAGTGAGGAAATGGGATCAGATAGCAATGGATTTTGTTATATGTTTTCCAAGAACAGTTCGGAAACATGATGCCATTTGGGTGATAGTGGATCGTCTAACCAAGTCGTCCAATTTTATTCCTATTCGTGAAACCCATACAGTGGAAGATCTTTCAAAAATATATATCTGGGAAGTAGTAAGGAGACATGGTGTACCGGTGTCTATCATCTCAGATAGAGTTCTGAGGTTTACATCTCTTTTCTGTAAATACTTACAACAGGCCCTTGGGACTCGGTTGACTATGCGCACGGCGTATCATCCTCAGACGGATGGGCAATCTGATCAGACAATACAGATGTTTCAAGGCATGTTACGGGCTTGTGTAATGGATTTTGGTGGCTCATGGGAGGAGCATATACCCTTAGTGGAGTTCTCATACAATAACAGCTATCAAGACTCGATAGGCATGGGTCCATTTGAAGCATTATATGGGCATCCTTGTCGCTCTCCACTATGCTAGGTGGAAACTGGTGAAACTTCACTAGTTGGGTTGAGCCTTGTCCAAGAAACAAAGGAGAAGATTCAGTTGATTAGGAGGAGGATGGATACGGCTCAGAGTTGTCATAAATCTTATGCGGATCATCACCGAAGACCGTTGTCGTTTGCGGGAGTGATCACATCTTTTTTAGAATCTCTCCAAGGCTTGTACAACATCATTTTGGGAAGCATGGAAAATTACCTCTTCTATATACAGGACCTTTTGAGATACTAGAACGGGTTAACAAGGTGGCGTATTGGTTGGAATTACCAGCACGGTTCAGTGCAGTGCATAATGTGTTCCATGCATCTCAGTTAAAGAAGTATCGGCCTGGTCCTGACCATGTGATCAGATGGGATCACATTGACCTAGAGACGGATGCTTCATTGGTACATATCCTAGTGTAGATTGTGGATATCCAGGATAAAGTCTTGCATGGAAAAAGCATCGTTCTAGTGCGGGTTTTTTGGCAACATGGTCAGATTCAAGAAGAGACTTAGGAATTCAAGAAACAAATGAGAGAGCATTGACCAGAACACTTTCAGAAAAGATGTGGTTTTCTACTTTCTGAGGACAGAAAGTCCAATGGTTTGGAGAATGTAGTAACCCCGACATCTGGTATGTAACCCTTAATTGATGTTTTTCTTGGTTTTAAAAGTTAAGGGTGATGTTTGTGAGAGACGGCAGATCCTAGATTGAAGTTTGAAGAAAAGGGGAAGGCGCACGGGTGGCTCACGGTTAGTCTAAACCGTGCAGCCAAACCGTGCGTAGATAATTGGGGAGGCAATGGCTTTCGCACATTCGGTGAACGTTTAAGGGAAACCGTATGATGAGGTCATGCGTAAAGGATGGACGAGGCAGATACTAATGCATGGTTAGTGCACGATTTTTCAAACTGTGCAGACTAACCATGCGGTCACTTAAAGTTAGATCCTAAAATTGTGGATCTAACTCATTTATCCTTTAATTGCCTTGTTTAAAGATCCTAATCAACCCTAACTCCGGATTACTCTCCCTTGAAGGTTTTAAAACTTCTCTCAAGCGTTCTAGAGGCGATCTGAAGGCTTCTCTTGGTGAATTGAAGCCAGATTCCTAAGGTATGTGATCGTTCTTGATCATTTTCTTAGATCTACATAGATATACTTCTCCTCTTCTCTCGTTTTCTTATATCTGCGTCTGTTATGGGTAGATCTAAGGGTGAGGATACCAAATATGACAAGATTTGGTCTTGGTTGTGTTAGAAGAAGAGATCTAAGGAGGGTTTTTGGAGAATCGACTCGGTTTTGTTGGTGTTCTTCGTCTTTTGGTTGGTTTCGCCCAAATTGATGAGGTAGGTGGCTTCACTCTCAATTCCTATTTCTTAGAACTTGAAGGCTTAGTTCAAATTGATTAAATTTCTTGGTTTTAAATTGTTAAATTATGTTGCAAAGCATGTTATAAATCTCTTTAGTAATGATTTATGGGTTTTGGTGGAATTGTGGAAATTGAAAGAATGGTTTATGAAAAGTGTATTGGTTTCTTGATTTTAAAATGGTGATTTTAAAATATGTCTTTGCTGGATTTCGAAAATGGTTTGAGGGAAAAAGGGATTTTTAATAAAAATGGTTGTTTTATTAAAATGGTTTTGTCATGGTTGAAATGGTCTAGTTTTTTGGCGTACTTGGTGTGTGTGTGTTAATATTGCATTTACGAGGCTTGGTTGAAATATGACCTTGTGCTCGGTGCCAAAAGTGTAATGGCACAAGGGTAATAATTACCTTGTAATGACTTGTTAGATCGACGAGAGACTGCCCATGAGTATGGAACTGTCATAACGATGCATGCATAATGGATTTCATGGGTAGTGAAATGGTTGGTTGTGAGGTTTTGTGAAATGGAATGAAAGTGCCAAAATGGAAATGTGAGTTTGATTGGGAAACTTTGCTTGGTTGTTTTTGTTGGAAAATGGTTTTTGTTGGAAAATGGCTTTGACATGGAACTTTCTATATTGTGAATTGTTTTGGATTTTTTTTATATAAATTGTTTTATATAAATGTGATAACATGTTTTATCGTAGAGGCATGGGTGGGGAATTCATCAGGGAAAACCTACTGAGTTTCATTACTCACCCCCTGCTTTGGAATGATAATGCTTTTGCAGATGTCATATACCGGGATATTGGCAAAGGTAAAGTGTCACACATTTATAGCACTACTTCGTGACTCTTAGGCTGGTTCGTGATGTTAGAGCTTAGAACTTGTGGAGCATGGAGTTGGGTTGTCATCTTAAAGTCTTGTAGTGGTCTTTCCACTGTTTACTCTGATTTGGTTTTTTACTCCGTTGTTTCACTTGGTTGGGTTATTATGAAAATAATGGCTAAGTTGTTTTGGTTTTAAATCATGCATTATATAGTGGTTTCTTGGAGATGTTTATCTAGTTTTCTTGGTTTGTTGGTTGTTTTCAGTTAAAGGGGTAAATCGTCCCCCATGTATTTTAAAACCCTTCGGCATTTATTTCCAGCCTTTGGTGCCTTGGGGATGTCTCTTAAGGCATATTAATGACTCATTGAGCTCTCAAGCCAATTAGAATTGGTGGGTCATTACAGGAACATATGCTAGTTATTGAGGGGAAACAAAATAGACTTCTTTAGATCAATTTTATCTAATATTATATTCTATCTAATATGATGAGAAAGAAAATATCATTATAGCTTGTGGTAGTTAAATCAAGAAATATCAAGTATGTTGCAGCTTCTAAGGAATCTAATAAGTAGTGTATTAAATATAATGATTTTTTTCTAGTTCTTGGAATCGAACCTAGTAAGTAAAGTAATATCATAATTTAAATTATGATACACTTAATATCCAATATTTCAAGTATTTATAGTGTAAAAAAGATATACACTCAGGGAATACATCTCTTAAGGAGTTTTACTCAAATAGATATGGTCTCACATAGCAGAATATACATGAAGTGGAGACATGGAAGAACCATAAACTGCAGATTTGATTTAGAGAAAACATGATATTAATCATGTAAGAGCTAAGAATTATGGTTATAAAGTCAGGTCTAGTGAAATTGGGAGTTTTTTAATAGTTGGTTCCCTAGACCCAACTAAATAGTATTTCTCGATTACCATATCATGGATACAGTGAGTTATACATGATGCATAATTACCATAATAGTGTATATATTTTTGTTTCCACTAATTAAAAGCTAATTTCTATAGATTATTTGTTGTATCAAAAAGTTATAGAAGATACCAAACTATAATGATAACCTCAAGATACTATGAATTTATTATTAAAGAAATGTCTTATGGTATAGATACATTATACTGATTTGACATAGTTGATGTCTTTCAATCAAGTCATGGGGGATCATAATCATTGAGAGTTATTATCATGATTTTCACACATGGTGATCTCTGATAGGTGAGATCATGAGGATAGACCCGCCAATAGAAACACCATAGGTTTTTGGTGTCATTGGGTATTTTATCTAAAAACATGTGTATTCGTCTCCTAACATGAGATCATTATCAATGTGTTCCATTTGATCACGTACTTTGATGCAAAGAAAAATCATGATTATGAAATTGTGGTGACATATCTTGTATTGGGTTTGTCATTTTTATTCGGTATTTGTTGAATGGTAAAGATATAATTTTTTGCTTCTGAGTTTTGGATGTAATTTCTCCAGTCTGGTAGATCGGGATGATAGTACCTTCATAAATCCATGGTCATGGTAGTCTATGGTAAGTTTATCTAGTCAGATAAAAACATAATAAATAAATAAAGATGACACAAGTGTGCATCCAGGTTTATGTGATATCAAAATTTAAAGAGATTATATTACACAGTGTGTGTTCATAGGTCGGTTTTCATTATTATGACTATTCCTTATCTATTTAGGGGTCTCGATGGGTTTCTAGACCCCACTCTTCGTATGTGAATACTATTCACTACTACCAAGACAATAGTATTGAGGGTCACACACAATAGCACATTCAATAATTTTCCATATTCTAGTGAATAGGTATATAGGACCTAGAAAGACCCACCATGTGGTATGAGAGTTTTCCAGTTTTATCGATCACCAATAAATAAATAAATTCATTATAATTCAAGTAAATAATAATTTTTTGGAATTTATTCATTAAAATAATTAATAGGTGTTTAAGTAATTATGAGGAATAATATTATTCAAATGAATATTATTTTAATTTTCATGGTTTGTTTTGTATTAGAAGAAATTACAAGTCAATTTAATGAATCGGGTTTATCATGTAATATATTTAATATATATTATAATATGTGATAAAATGTAAATAATATTTATGACATAGCTAGTTTATCATAATTATTATTTATTACTTATTTATTATAAATTAAATATGCAGGGGCTAAGAACCCTATCTGGGTATTTTGTGTCATCTAATATAAGTAGGAGAGGAGCTTCATTCCATGTACTATTAATGAAATTAGAATTAAGAGATTATCTATCATACCACATCCTAGAGAGATGAATCTTATATCCATGAAAATGGTCCAAGAACGTCTTCATGTATTGAATGCACGAGATCACGGTGATCATCGCTATGTCGAAGAGATCGTCAGACCTCTGCACTAGCATGTAGAATTTAACAAAAGGCATGCATATGGATTCTTGAAGCATGTGTGGATGATCTATATAGGTTTGGATTCAAATCATTCAAGAAGTGGTCTACATCAACAATATATAGTTAATGGTGCTTAAATATTTTATTTTATATGATTTATATAATCCATACAAGATCCTATGACCATATCAGGGATCGAATCATTGGAGATGAAATGTTCCACCATTCCGTTGATAAAAATTTTAAAATTCTCAGCCCACCAGCTTCCACTACGTGCCCATGTACCATCACAGTTGATTAAAACACATCATAAATGACTTATCAATTGTTTCCATATATTTTCAAGAAAATCAAAGTGTGTTTTCTTGTCTTATACATGTTTTTAACTAAAATTTCATTTTTAAAATGAAAACACACACTTTGAGTCGTATCAGTAACATCGTGTTTCAGATTGATGATCAGTTGATTCCTATATGCCAAAAATGAATTATGTATTTTTTTCCAGATGTTTCAAGGTAATATGAATGGTTTTTATTAGTTTTGATTCTGAAACATTTATTTGGAACTAAATTAAAAATTAAAAAACACCCACACTTTGAGTAATATTGGCCACACCATGTGTCGGATTAATGTGCAGTTAATTATTACACATAAAAATTATTTAGGGAACATTTTCCTAATGTTTAAATATAATATGATTTCATTTTATTGGTTTTGATTATGTGATACATGTTTTGAATGAAAATTTCAATTTCAAATAAAAAATGCACTTTGAGTCATACCAACCACATCATCTGCCGGTTTGATGTGTGGTTAATTTCTATATATCACAAATGACTTATGGATCATTTTCCAAAATTATTAAGATAATATGAGTGTGTTTTATTGGGTTTTAGTGATTATTATATGTTTTTAACTAAAATGTCAATTTAAACTAAAAACATGCACTTTGAGTGATTTATAAACTGAAAACACACAATATTGAACATCAATAGATCTAATAAAGAGAAAAAGGATCTATGAAAAAAATAAATAGTACCATAGTTCATCATTATTGTTGAGGAATTTATCAAGAATGTTTTTTACAGAAATTTTGTTCTCTTAATAGAGAAAAAAATGGTCAAAGAAAATATAATTCTTAATGATTTCATTTCTTCATGATATCTATGAAAATTCACTAAAAAATTATTATATAAAAATTATAAGTAAAATAACAAAAAATAGTAGATAAATGATGATAAAATTAACTAAATAAGTAGTGTGAAGTCAAATATTCATGATTTTGGAATAAATTATGACACCATGTATTATCACTATTAGCTTCTAAACAAATCTATTTCCTATTTTGAATATGTTGATTATAGATAGACCTAGTAGTACTGGAAAATTAAAAAAATGAATATAAATATTTTAAATGTAATTGTAATTATAATTAGAAATTCCTCTTTGGTGATGTGGATTTGTTTGTGAAATACAATATCTTTCAAAAAAAATCAAAAGTAATAACCACAATTTTTTCCAGAAGTTTGTTCTAGACACTACATAAAAATTGATAAAAATAACTAATTTATTTTGATATATGTTTTTATAGTGAAATATTATTATATATACCTTAATACTTATCAGATTATAGAATTTTATAGGATTATTTTTCACATGGACTATACCCATTCCATTATTTTTTTAATATTTAAAAACCAATATATCATAAAAATCATTTAAATATAATATAAAATGTATAAATTGAAGTTTACTTGTAATTTTTTTCATTTTTTATATTAAAAATTGAAAAATTTCATCACGTGTGGATGACTTTTTGGGCATCCATGCATTGAATCAAAAAAATTGGAATATCCAAATTGATTGTAATGAGCAGCCAATCCTCCCTAAAAACAAAAGAAATAAGTAATGAAAAGAATAAAAATATATTTGATATTATTAAATTGTATATTTTTACCCTTTCATAGTGGGTATTAAGAATAGTCTATCATTTGTAATTTTTTTTGAAACATTGCGGCCAGTTTTTCCACTATTTCTAAATATTCCTCTTCTTCCAATGACCTTTTTTGTATAGAAGTTTCATGGGGACTAATGGGTATAGAAACATTCATAGGGATTTACCTTTAAATATCACTACTATATACACCAACAAAAAATTATGAATAGTACTTAAATATAATTAACATACTAGATTGGCTATTGGATAAAAAATTCTGAAAACACACCTCATATATATGTTTACAACTGAGACTCATATCCATCCATGCTTGGGGATTTCATCTACATTCTTAAGGATAAGAAAGTCTATAATGGACCCTATGTACATTGGTTCATCAAAATTAAATAATGGTCATATCACCATATTTGAACATTGTATCCAAATGAAATTGTAATATTAGTAAATGAAACTTTTGAACTAGTGGTATAAAGATACTTCCTAGAGGTCTTTTCGAACGATTCATTGACCCATTGCATTTTTTTGATTTAACCTTCTACTTTTAATTACTTTTCTCTATCAGTAATAAAATTCCTCTGTTCTAGAATTTTTTCTATAATATTTAAGGTTCTTTTAATAAAAATAAATTTTAAATTCATACCTCCTTGTTGAAATGTATTTTTACAAGATCAGGCAGTCCTTTTGTAAATGTTAAAATAGAAAATTCAATTGTGTGAACATCCATATCATTAGGTGAAGATGTATCCTGTCACTGAACTCATGAGCTACAAGAATCCCCACCATCACATGAAATTTTGGAAGTTGTTTGTTGTGTATAATATCGTCTAGGATATTGTAAAATGTAATTATCACAACAAGGTGATGGGTGGGTGATGATAGTTAGAAATCACAATTATTTTCACTTTATATAGTAATAATATAAGAAAGGTATAGGGTTCTCTCTGATTTATATTTCACAGACAGTTATGAAAACATCAATTACCTATGGTAAGATTGGCCTTTGAGGGGAATGACTCACCTCAAAGTTAGGGGATGGATCTTAATGTAGTGGTTGTTGTTGTATTATTTCATATCTTAGATTTCTTCCTATAAGATTCTCTAAGAAATAAGACTACCAGTTATGTATTTCTTATAGGGAATTTATTATTGATTGAATCTCTGCCATTTTATTATCTTTATTCCCATGCACATTTATTTTCTTAAAAAATATTCGGGGACACACTCCAAAACCTTCACCTCTAACACAACCATATTGTTATGTACATTCCAAGTCCACTAAATGTAGTCATTCATATGGTATAGCCAATGGTGATTCTTCTATCTAGACCAGATACAAAATATAGAAAAATAAGTTATCAATATTATGTAATACATATTTAAAGGAAATATTTTTATTATGTTATACTTACATGTGCTTCTCGTACTTTTATGTGTTTTCATCTATTAGTATTTTTTTTATTTATATGATCCTCCTTCAATACCACATGAAGTGGGATGGAAGTGGATTTGAATTTTGATTCATCAATATTCATATAAGAAAAGGAATATAATTATGTTTTTGTTTCTATACATGTAAAATTATTGCATTAGATTTAAAATACATTCCATTTTCTCAACTAAAGTGTACCCCATCCTTACTTTACGATGGGGATACATTGGTTTTAATACATGCTAATTATTTTCAGAACTTAGTTATTGTTTCACAAATTAAAAATTGATAATAAAAGTGATCAATATACATATTTTCATGTAATATATTACCAATCACAATATACCTGAATAGATGTCTCCTCATGAAGACCAATAATCACATTCTATGTTTCTTGGCTAATCATGTGTGCATAAATATTTGGTGGGTTTGAGTTTACTTTCCCTTTAATATACCTAAGATGATGCTTCAGAAGAATTTTCTAAAATCCTCTATGATTTTTTTTAGTGGTCATTAATACAAATTTCATTTAGCAATCATCTAGTATAAATGCACCATGTTTGGTAAAATGAATATTATATGAATGTTTTTTTATTTTATTTATTATTAAAATAATGTATCTTATAATGTTACCTTAATATCTTCCCAAATTTGTGCTTTAACTATGGTAACATCATTATCTCATGTATATACATCAATCATAACATGCATTAAAGTGTTTACCCCAATGTAACTAATGGAAATGGAATTGTTGGGTTTAATAATATTGTGATTTTCATTCCATACAACCTTGAATTTCATGCCTTTACTTCTCACCTTAATAAGATTTGTTAAAACCATCACGCTATGAAACCTATTTTTTCAAAGACATAGGATGTTTATGTTTTACCATTTCCTCATCTTCAACATCATCAATATCTTGTTCTATGATATTGGTAGCATTAGCATGTGGAAAAACTTGTTGTTCCTCTGTAGTGGGAGTATCAACATGTTAAAAAACTCTTTTTCCTCATGATTAACAGAATCAACATGTGAAAAATTAATTATGTACTGAATTGGATGAACATTTAATTTAGATTATGTAAATTAAATAGTGAATCAATAATAATATGTGGTAATGCAATGTATATTAAAAAATATATAACCAAATTATTGATCTCTCTTTTATTTTTTAAAATTGATGGGAATTACCCCTCAATCCCATATCCAAATGCCATAATTGGGGCTTCCTTTTACGTATAAGATCTCATTTACATTGGTACCATAGTGAAATGACTGTGAATGATTAATGAAAGGTCCATCCTTAGTTGAATTAACATCTTACCCTTCAGTGGTTTTGGTCAATAACAAAACAATTGACTTCTTTATATTTTTAGTATATAGGACATAAAATACTTATACTTCATGTGATATAATTATAAATGCTTCATAATCATAACATACCTTACTAAAATCCACATTAACAAATCTCAATTCATAAATTTTAAATGTGATTCAATTATAAAACCACATTTATTAAAAAATCAGTATATTAAATGTTGTATAATTAAACTCCCATATTTTTTCAATGATGAAAAAGTGTGAAAATCTCACATAAATTGGATTTTTTTTCATGGTACCACTTTCTTGAATTGTTTCAAAAACCATCCCCACTACACTGGTACACTAGTACCCAATGTGGCACTGACATATCCCAAAGGGTGTTCCCAATCCCCATTGGCTGGTGACTAGTGCTAGGGAATCAAAAAATGGTTAGAGAGAGCTATTCCTCCCTATGAAAAAATGATCAATATACATAATTGAAAGATAAATCAATGAATAGTCAGTATACCATACACTCCTAGAGGAGAAATGTACCACATGAAAAAAATAAAGATCAAAATACTATATCAACCAAATATATGACATAATACACATCAAGGAAAAAAATTGGAATCCCCATGTAATGAGTGGATCAAAGATACACTGATCATAACCATCACACACAAGGTCCCATGATTCAAGCACACCCACCACCTCCAAGTAGAACTTTACCTTTTCCTAGACCTGGTATAACATAGAATACAAACACCAGAAGGTAATGGTGTGGTGTGAATAAAATAGTCCAGTAGTATTTCATAAAATTTTCCATAAGTAGTTTCAAAATAAATAAAATATTTAAGAATCAATATAAATGAAGTAAGTAGTGGAACATAATTTTTATATTATTTAGTCCAACAAGATTTCAAATCAATTATATGAAAATTATATCAAAATAAAATGTAATGAACACTTCCTAAAACATAAGTGCATGAATAAAAATGGTTCTATAAACACAAGAATATAATAATAAAATAAGAAAAGAACCATGGTCATGTTCCCAAAGGTTAGTTTGTTCATAGATCTAAGATTCCCACAATACTTAATCAATCAATCATAGATAAATTTGTGCCCACATACCTAATTCTTAGGCCATTTTGAAAGAATCAATCAACATCCCATCATGTAAAGTCATGTTGAACTTAGTTTAGCTAGATTTGTCATTATCCTTCCATTTCTAGGGGTCAAAGTATATGCATTCCTAATCACCCACTAACTACCAAGACTCACATGTTCTTTAAATCAATCAATCAATCATTGGAAATCATTCTTTTTAATTCAATTCACCATTCATAGTTCCAATTCCTAAATTAAAGTTTCAATATTCCATTTCAATTTCAAAATAAAATAATTCTTTTTCATCATGTTTATGCCTTCCAAAATCATTTTTCATTTTTAATCCATTTTTCTCTAGAATTAAAATCAAATCATTTCATAAAATAAATTCTCATTTCGATCCATGTTTTCTTAAACTTCACCCAATTTATCAAATCCTTTGTAAAATGGGTTTTCTTTCACAATTCCATACCTTTTAAAAAAAATATAAATCTCTTAAAATCAAGGTTTAGAAAACAATTTAAAATACATTTAAAATCAATCAAGAAATAAAGGTTTCAAGTGGAGGGAAAATCCTTAAAGAACCACCCACCTTTAGTCACATGACTAATAAATCACTAAAAAAGGAAACTACTGATGGTCAAATGTGAGAAAGATCAAAGAGGAATACCAATATTTAAAATCCATCAAATCATAGTTTCAACCCATCAATGACATGATAATTCATCACTCACAAAGAGGGAGAGAATAGATGAAGGGAGGATTCTAAATCAAAAAGGTTTCACTTACCAAAGAGGGATCAATTGCATCCACCAACATTTTGATCCGAGAATAAAGGTGTTGGAGGAGCCAAAATCTTCTCTAAAGAGACTCTAAAAGACAAAAGTTCAAATTAGGTCTGATTAGGGGGTGTTTATAAATTATTACGGGGGGTTTAGACCCTTGATTATAACTTTTTAGAGGATTAAAATCGCATAATATGGTTTCTCAAGTTAGGCTACATAGTTAAAACAAACCGTGCACCTAACCATGTGAACTTATTGAGAATATTGAGTGAGTTTCATGGTTATGCCACATGTTTATACAAACCATGTTCCAAACATGATCTCCCACCTAGGCTACTTGAATAGGGGTTTATGGTTTGGGCATAAGGTTTGATAAGTATCCTCCAATCATGTCATCCCCATTATCTGATTCCATATGATTTAAGGGGGGGCACAAAATTTTCTCTAATCATGATCCCCCCTCTAGAACCACCTGACAAGGAACATGGTTTCCTAGTCCAACCCATATGGTTTTCCTTAACCATGTTCCAACCATACAAAAGCTGAAAAATTTCTAAAATCTTCAAAAAGTCCCCAAAAACAACTCGAAACAATATCCAATCAAAGGACGATAAAAAAATAATAGAAGTACCTAGAAGAGGTAAATGTGATGTCACAATATTTACACCATAAACACTTTATTCCCCCATAATAATTTTCAAGAATATTCCATATCAAAGAGATGAGGCCACTGCTCTCTCATTAGCACATTACACTTCAAAGTCTCATGGGAATTACAACTATGCTTCCAAAGAACATAAATCAAAGGTATTGATGTCCCTTGATGAAAATTTGTCTCAATATAAAAAATCTAAATTGGATACTCAGTCGAGGATAAATCATTTTTCACCAAAATTTCCTCCTAACTCAATACATGAGTTGGATCATATTTTTTTTTTTTGATTTGGGACACATGAAACACATTATGAATCAACATTAACTAAGGTGGAAAATACAAATAGTAGGCCACCTTGTAAATCATCTCAATAACCTCAAATAGTAAAACATATATCAGTGCTAAAATTCACTATTTCCTAAGTCCTTGGTGACCCAACCTATGTGAAACTCTAAAAAACACCAGGTCATTAACTAAAAACTCTAAAGATAATCAAAAAGGATCAACATAAGATTTATTTTGACTTTGATTCATCTCCATTATATAATGAATCAACTGAATCACTATTCTCATCTATTGAACCAAATTAGGTCTAATAATGGATTATTTTCTAATCTCTAATCAACATAATATATATTTACATGGTCAATAATATAAGGCCTCAACGGGTCATATCCTGATAGACTATTGGTAATTTTTTTATAGGAAAACTCAACCAGTCCAAAGTGGCTATTCCAAGCACCACCAAAGTCAAGAACGCGATAATAATCATTCCTTATGTGATCTGTATAGCTATTTCTATCTGTTCATCCATCTATAGATGGTAAGTCATGATCAAACTAACCTCATATATCATCAACTCCTAGAGGAATCTCTAAAAACAATAAGTGGATCCAAGATCTCTATCAAAAACTATAAAATAATTTACTCCATGAAATTTGATGATATCATATACATACAGAATTCCCAGGTCCTCAAATTTGGTAGTATCATGAATAAGATAAAAGTGAGATTATTTGTTCTTCTGATCAATCACTACCAATATTGTATTCTTCCTTAGAAAGGTATGTGGAAACCCAACCACAAATTCCCTCAAAATCTCATCCTAATTCCAAGTTGGCAAAGGAAGGGGATGAATAAAACTTAAGTTTCTTGTGTTCTCATCCTTGAACTATTAATAGGTATAACAATGATAAAAAAATAAATGATATCTCGTATCATACCTAGCCACCAGAATCATCATCGGATATCATATAACATCTTAATTGTACTAGGGTATACCACCCACTAGGAATTATGAAAAGTTCATATCACGTATTTTCTCACTATAAAATGTACAACGTAATGGATCTATAATCATAGGATACCATTAGAAGATAAAGACCACACACTGATGGTCACCCCACTATAAAGTGATCCTTTAATTTCAAAAAACTCATCATTGAGTTATTGTTCCTAAATAATCATCTCAAAAAGAGAGGATATAAATAATATTCTTTCTAGAATAATCTCAGTCTCATCCTCCCAAACTCTCAAATATCCCTTCACTACTTCTGAAAGAGTAAAAAATGGAGCATAATTTAGATAGAGCTTCAATTCATCACAATAATTCTGACACATTGAACCCCATGAAAACTTTTATCCTTTTTGAGTGATATCGGTCATTGGAGAATCCACTATTGAGAAATATTTAACAAATAGGTGGTAATACCCAGCTAATCTTAAGAATCTCTAAATCTTGAAAACATTTTACATTTTTTCTCATCTGAGAACTGCATTAACTATATTAGGATCAATTGGAATACCATTTTCTAATATCATGTATCCAAATAAATTCACTTCCTAAATCCATAAATTACATTTTGATACCATAGCATAAAATTAGTGATCTCTACAAATTTCCAGAACTGCTGTCAGATGATGCACATGATCTTCCTTAGTTTTAGAGTAAACCAAGATGTCAGCCCTAAATACCACCATGAACAAATCAATATACTCATGGAATATATTTTTATTTAGAGCCATAATAATTTTCAGATAATTGGTTATACCAAAAGGAATAATAAGATACTTATAATGGAAATTCTTGGTCAAGAAGGTGGTCATTAGGATATAAGACTCTTTTATTCAATGTTGATGGTTACCAAAATGGAGATCAATATTTGAGAACCACTTTTCCCCTTTCAACTGATCAAAAAGGTCACTAATATGGGGTAATAGGTACTTGTTATTGACCATGAATTGATTGATTTTCAGGTAATTAATGCAATGGTGAAGGGTTCATTCAACTTTATTTGAAAATAAAATAGGTTTCTCCCAAGGTGAAATGCTTAAGAAAAAAAATACTTTGTCCAAAAAGTCCCCTAACTGGGTTTTTAAATCATTTATCTCATCTGGTTTCATATGGTAAGAGAAGATAGAGATAGCCTGAGTACCTCGTACCAAGTCAATAGAAAACTTCACCTATATTACTAGTGTGAAACCAAAAAAAATCATTTGGAAACATGTTGGGAAAATCAAAATCAACTGGAGTAATATCACCACTAAAATATTCATGATCCATGTCAAAAAAAATAAAGATATCACCCTAACCAACTCCAAAATAGTTGATCCAAAACTACTCAATCTTGGGTCCTATTCTAGTTAGAAAACATGAAACACCCCATCGGGGGATGTAAAGGAGATCCACCAAAGATATGTGTCAATCTAGGTCATGTGGGAAATCATCTAATCTATCCAAATAATGAAATTTAAAGATTTTATATTGAGAACTAAAAAATCTTAGAGGAGCTCCATCTCTGATAAGGATAAGGAACACTTGGGGAATCAAAGACCCTGTGCTCTCTTCATTATGAGGGGCATAGAAATTTCCATCACATAAGACATAACCTCCATAGGATGGTTTAGAAAATCCAGAAGATTAGTTGATACGAACAAATTAAATTCACTGGTATCAAATAAATAACTTACTAAAGATGAAGCTATAGTAATGGATCCTCTCACTATCACTGGACCCGCATCATCATCCTCTGAATACTCATACATAACATGAATAAGATTCAATCCATATGATTTTGGCTGGACTCCATAGTTCTTGAAGAATCTAACTATACTATAGTTCCATTAGTTTCTGATGATCATGTTCTATTATGTGAGATATGAAAGACATGATAGAACTTTTGTAGCTATCTTGAGTGACTGCGTGGACCACAAATCACTGGTGCTTCTCTACAAATCCGCTTCAAATGTCTAATATTTTCAAATTGAAATCATGTCTATGGGACTTTTCTAGAAACCAAAAATGGTATATATGATTCGTTCTATTAATATCATGCATGAGACTCATCATGATTTCTATTACCTTAAGGAAATAAGATAATTATCACTAGGAGTTGGAAGAACTCCCACCAACCCTAGCATACCATTCAGTTTAAACGCAACCATCAAAGTTCTATCCAGAAAAACCACATAATAGATGAATCTCAGCCATCAATGACCCATATGAAATATTTGATCCTTAATTTTATCATTTTATACTACCACAGGAGATAAATGAACAAGTTCAATAAAGTGGTCCGCATACTAAGTCATGGTTCTATCACCTTTTCAGAGGCATAAAAACTCTATAAACTTTGACAAAACCCCTTTATTCTAGATATAAATTCTCTATGAAAATATTTTTTAAGTATTTACACTGTAAGACTTCATGTGTCTTCTATGTAACCATTGAATCCTAACACCTCCCACAAGGCCCTCCAAGCATAAAGGTAGCACATTTCACCTTTATTGAATATGGAATTTCAAAGAACTCAAAAAGAAGCTCAATATTTTTAAGCCAATACTTTTCCTCATAAAGATCATTTGATCATTGGAAAGCTAGTGGATTCTTCTGAAGAAACGCTTGTGTGCAATTTCTAGTTTCATCCTTTCAAGGTTCTACTATTGAAATCAGAACAGAAATGGGTGTGACTACCTATCTCAGAGCTTGGACTTTACACACCACTATCTCAATAAGGTTCTGATCAAATAAAGGGTTTAATTTTCATTTTTCATCGACATATTAATCTTGAGGTCTATTAAAATGTCCTCTAAGGGTAATGATAATATACAACATCAATAGGAAACATGAAAACATCTGTAAGGATACAGAGATAATCAACTCAATCAAGATATATAAGAATATCAATTCCATCAAATAAAATTCAATTTTATGGGATTTCAAAATACTTAGATAAATTTTTGAAAAAACTAGAATAAAATCAAATTTATTTCTCAAACACACTTTCCCCAAACACTCATGGTTACTTAAGTATCATTGTAATGAGAGATAGTAAGTAACTCACTCATAAACTATACCTTAAGTCCTTAAAATCATACCTCATATCGACGAGGACATCCAAGACACCAAACTGACTTCAAGGAAACATTCTCAACCTATCCTTTTATACATTTTTTTGCAACTAACCTAACTAATCTAGTACACTAGTAACTAAGATGGAAGAAACAAGGATCTAAGGGAATTCTCAATCCCCATGAGTTGGCGATTAGTGTTAGGGAATCAACAAATGGTGAGAGGGAATGAATTCACCCCATAAACAAAATATTAATATATAGTAGTGAAAGATAAATCAATAAACAGTTGGTATGTAAAGCTCTACATAACTAGAAAATTATCACATGTAGAAAGTTAAATATCAAAATGGTACACCATCTAAATAAACAACACAATATACATCAAGAAAAAAACTTAGAATCTCTATGTAATGAGTGGATCATAGCTCAACTAGTCACCACCATCACACATAAGGTCCTATGAATCAAGAACGCCTGGCACCTCTAAGGAAATAATTCCCTTTTACCGGGCCTAGTATAATGTAGTCTAAAAACACCTGAATAAAAGGATAAGATGTGAGAAAAATAACCTAGTAGGAATTCACAATATGTTCCATGAGAAGTTATAAAACAAATAAACTACTTATACTTCAATTTAAATAAAGTAAATAAATGGAAAATAATTTTAATATTTTTACTCAAATAGGATTTCAAGTCAAGTAGATGAAAAGTATATCAAAAAATAAGATTTTATAAACGTTTTTTATAAAAAAGAAGGGTATGAATAAGAAAATTTCAAATAAAAAAGATTCTATAAATGTTAGAACTTAATTGTCAAATCAAAAAAAAAGTACCATAGTCATATTCCCTAATTTTAGTTAGTTCCTGGATATAATATACTCACAGTACTTAGTCAATCAATCATAGATCAAGGTGTGAAGACATCAAAAAGGATTAGTCCATAAATATAGAATCAATCAACACCCCTATCAGGTAATGTCTTGACAAAGATGGTTTAGTTAGAGTCTTCATCATCCATCCATTGTAAGGGGTTATATTCCTGGTGTGTTTTTTCAAATCACCCACTAAATACCCAGGATCACATGTGCATTCAATCAATCACTTAATCATGGGAATTTAATTATTTTCAATTCAATTCATCATTAAAAGTTCAAAATCCAAAATTCAAGTTTCAATAATCCATTTCAATTTTAAAATCAAATTTTAACATCCTGTATTTGGTTCAATAGAAAGTAACTAAACCTGGGATCCACACAACCTCAAATGCACCTTCCCATATGCTATAGACTTCTAAAAAGTAGGGAGGGTCTATTATGGTATGGTGGAAAGACTATACCCTCATGTTAGAGTGTTTAACAGTAGTAGATAACATGTAAGAGGAATTAATATGATACAATATTGGAAGCATCACATCCAAATAATAATAAACATTGACATAAACAAATAATTTATGGATCCAAAATTATAATCATATCCAATATCATATACAAAAATTAATCAATAAATGTATGCTATACAAAAATATTGTAAAGAGGATAGAACATCGGGAATATACAACATGCTATACAAAAGTAAAAGAAGGCCAAAATATATCTCTAATAGAATTACAAGAATAGGCTCAGTCCCCTATTCCCAAAATCCATGATTGTATATAAAATAAAGCATCCATAGTAGGCCTCTTTCCCTTATCCCTCTATGTATCCATGAAATCTGTTTGGGTACCAATCGGAAGACTAAACATGGTGTGAGATACGCTTAGTAATCCACCACCAATAGTGTTTATAATAAATCCATCATGTGCATATATGTTATAACTATGTGTAGGTTTAAAAATAATAACATAGTAATGATAATGTAAAACAATCCAACCCATAAGTACATGTCATGAAAAGCTATATATAAATTATTAAAGACTTTATATGTGAGTAAAGAATCAGCAATGAAATATTCCAAATATATCAAGTGTCATACCTATGAGGGATAGGAACCAAGACTATTAACCCTGGCATCCTATTTGATTCCATGGATCTCATCCCTAGAAAACTCGATATAATGTATACCTATATGGTCCAAGACCCAAGTTCATTGACCATTGAATCATGTTTGAGTCCACAGAGCTCATCGATATAAAACTTGGTATAGACTTGAGAGGATACAATGAATAAAATCTATGGTAATACAAGAAATTTATATCCATGTTAATAATCCAAGGCATCCAATATAATAATTCATCAGTGGTATATCATGATATTTTGTCCATACTGTAGTGTTAGTTCCATACTGATGTATCCATTATAAACCATTTCACACAATGGTTCAATGGGATAGGTTAGTTTCTATTCCTTTTTTAATAGTTAATTCATCATAATATATTCATTTATCTGTTCAATAACAAGAGATAAAAGGAGGGGTCATGTCAGTGTCCATCCCACCTTACCAAATATTTACATTAAATACATAAACCAATAGTTTTTTCCACCTCTATTCATGATTCCCATTTAATACATTTCATAATCGCTTTCATTTATAAATAATAAGGTTCCATAAGAGGTATTTAACCATTAATATTCCCTTTTAATTCATATATGGTTTCCACTCATGGAAGTAAGGTTAACTCACCCAAGGGGTGGAAGAATCATAGGCATTCAAGAAAATCCACCTCAATTGGGTGTTTCAAGTTGAGTTCGAAGACCTATAACCATGTAAAAATGGAATAACATACATCAAAACATGATTTACAACATTTAAATTTAATTTATTTCTCATTTTAGAAGATACATATGAAGAGTCTAGCATGTGACACTACAACACGAACTATAAACATCAATAATTTAAGGTAAAAGGTATAGACCACCTGCCATAGATGGGTAGTGGACTCCTCTTCTGTTATGGGCCTCTAATCTGGGATAGAATGGGGGAAATTAGTAAAAAAGAAAAAATCCATAAAAATAGGGAATATAATCTCATACAAATTTATCATTCCATACAACGAGATAAATGAAGAAATTAAGTAAGAGGATTAAAAATATTACCGATGGCTGTCCAACACAATGAACATATTGAAAATTGAATGCTAGATAGAGGAGGTAGCTCAAAACCTAAGTTAGATTCCAAGGGAGAGTTCCAATAGGGGAGGAGATTATTGTTTATGAAAATGAGAGAAGAAGGGATGAGATGAATTAAAATATAAAGAGGAAAAATTGAAATTTTACCCATTTTTAAAGGGTACATTGTTTGGAAACAGAGTTTTCAAAACTGGGAGACTAACTGTGTGGTCTCACTACCTAAGTGGCACTAGCCATGTATAGATTGTGTATGGTTTTCATAACCATGTGCACACTGTGTAGATCACCTATGAAATATTTTTGTACTATTTATCATGGCCATGTTCCCTCTATCACACAGTTTTTCAAACTATGCTTCTCCTCTTTAGGGCTACATGGTTGAGCTACATTGATACTACTAACTATGTACCAACCATGCACCTCAGTTTTCTTCTCAAAAAATTAGATCTCTAGGCTTTGAAAACTCCTTGAACACTCTCAATTTATTCCTTAAAACTTTAAGACCATATATAAAGACAAAATAAGAGGTTCAATCGAATTATAAAGGATTTTTATCTTTAGATAAAAATAGGGATGTTACAATCTTCCCTCCTTAAAACAACTTGTCCCTGAGTTTCCCTTCAGAGGGTGATAAAACATCCCCTAAAAATACTTCCATCCATTGATCATGTACTTTGGCCTCTAACTTCATGTTCTAATCTTATACATCTTCATTCTACTATATCACCTAACCCAAAAGGAACCATCCTTCCTTAGAGATCTTGTATGCTTCGATCAACTATATGCACTAGATACTCCTCAAAATAATCATCAAATACTGATTCAAGATCATCAGTATAGAAAACATGATATAGATATGAATAGTAATGGAGAGGATGTGAAATATGTAAGGCGTTGTGCATGACTCAGTACCTCTAAGGTAATTGTAATTGATAGTCTATTGACCTGACTCTTCGAAATCTCAAATGGTTCAACAAACCTAAGTGTTAGCTTCAGTTTAATTCTAAACCATCAATGGCCCAGTCTAGTAGAAACATGTAAGAATATATGATCCCCAACCTTGAACTTTAGAGGTCATCTACAGGAATTGGCATAATAATTCTTCCAATACTAAGCTATAGTCATTTGCGTTCATATAATTTTCACCCACTCCAATGTATCCTGAATAAGACAAGGTCCTAGTAGCACTGCCTCTCCTACCTATAACAAACACAGGGGTGAATTACATGGGAAAACGTATAGGGCCTCATAAAGAGTCATCTATATAGAATCATGGAAGCTATTATTATAAGAGTACCCAACAAGAGGTATGTTTTTATCCCATGAACCTCTAAAATAAAAAACACATGCTCAAAGAATGTGTTCTAACATTCGTACTATATAATCAAATGTTCTATCAATATATGGGCTATAAACTATACTCAGTAGTACCTATGAACCCAGTTCCTTCTGTAAACCCTTCTAAAACCATGGCATGAAATGAGCATCTCTGTTTGATATTATATTTCATAGAACTCTATGAAGGTGTATGATTTACCTAACATATAGCCTCCCTAACTCATCCATTGAAAATGTATCTTTGATAAGAAATTAGCGAGGGACCTTTTTAAACATTTCTATGATTAATCATACTGAATCACGACCTTAAGGGGATATTGGTAAACCTATCACAAAATATATCGTGATGTCATCACATTTCCACTCAGGAATGGGTAATTTCTATAAAAGTCCAACTGGTCACTATTGCTCTACCTTCACCTGCAGATGGGTGGAATACTAAGTGAAAAAATCATCTATGTCTTTCTTTATACCAGGACACCAATACTGGTGGCGTAAGTTGGGGTAAATCTTGGTAAGACTAGGATTCACTTCCCAAGAAGAGGCTTAAGACTCCTGTGTCAATTCCTCTCACATGTCTGCAGACACCCCAAATCCTCCATGAATGCATAGTATCCCATCCACCTCACTGAACCAACTAGGGGGTGGGTCCTCACTAGCAATGCTTTCCCTTAGGACCAAGCCCTCATAATCAAAATGTTGAATCATATCCACCCTATCCATAAGTGAAGAGGTCACTAATAACAAATCAAGTAAAGGCTACCCATAATGGTCTTGCACATCTAAATACAACTTAGAAAACAAAAACATCAACTCCCACTCACTAATGTCCTCTTTAATTTAATATTTCTAAGTCTTCTCGCTTAGATGGTCAGCTATAGGTATTCAATCCTTCTTCATTGTATGAGATTCAAGTCACATTGTGTGAATATGTATTTATATTTTTTTGGTTCTTATACACCATGAATTGTTCACCTAGAAATTAGTGTCTCCAACAATTCAAGGCATGGACCACAACTACTAACTCAAGATTTTGCATCGATTAATACCTCTTGTGAGGTCTCAAATGATGAAACCCATACACCATGACTTGATCTTCCCACATCAGAACTTCTCCCAGCTCGATTCCTGATACATCATAGTAAACTGTATAGCCGCTTCTAGTCTCATGTAAGACCATGATTGATGTTGAAGTAAGCCTTCCCTTTCACTCTTGAAAGTCATTATCTCATGAATAATACCATGTAAACTTGATACCTTTATTTTTAAAACCTATTAAGTAGTTTTACAATGTTTTATAAATCTTTTATAAATCACCAGTAATATCCATCCATCCCCAAGAAACTCCCTATCTGAAAGACATTCCTGGGATTCTTTCTAGAAACTATGGATCTGAGCTTCTGTGGGTCTACATATACTCTTGATTAAAATATTATGTGACCAAGGAAGTTAACCCTGTGGATCAAAAGGTGTAATTTTGTGGGCTTAACATATGTCTCATTCTCTCTCAATATATTTAGTACAATCTCAATATTTTTAGCAGGTCATGTTGAGTCTGATAATACACCAATATGTCATCGACCAAGACTACCAAAAATAAATACAAATATGGTTGGAACACCCAATATAACGACCCATACTTTACATACATTGTTAATACTTCAAAATTGAAGTACACTCATTACAACATATAGCAAAACCATGAAAGGATCGTATAGGTATAGTGTCTTTAGAAACTGGGAAACATAAACAACTGGTTCAAAAAGCATCTACACTATCTCCAATTTATTTCATCATATCTAGAGTCCCTTTTGGAATATCCTACTTAATAAAATTCTTCCTAACATGGGGAAAGAAAACATACAGAAGGGTGAGCTCAAATTCTCAGTAAGGGTAAACAAAAGAAATATCAATCACATCATATTCCTAAGAACATAAAATTTTGGAAATCTTAACCTGCAAAAGAGATCATAATTTCATAACATGGGATAAATCATAGTAGTGAAATTTAATACCAATAATCATAACTTAAAACATGAAACTTTGTGGCATACACACATAATCATAGAGAATCATTTCTTATTAGTCAAGACTCATTTCCAAGACTATCTTAGCGGACAGAGTCCATTTCTGAACCGAGTTCACTCCTCGTTTTAGTCATGTTCCACTGAACCAGATTAACCTGTCATTCTAGCCATATCTATCTCATGAGATATAATTCTTTACAAAATGCATTGTAGGGAGATATAGGTCCCACCCATCTCATAATGATACCATTCTTATGTGTGCCACAAAATCATAAATCATGCATCATTGCATAACCCATGTAATAAAAATGGAATTCTTAAACATCGTGACATCACAAAAAAATTCATATAAGATAAAGGAATTCATAAAAATAATTCCATCACAACATAATAAAATAAATGTAATAATAGGGATAGAAACATAACCCTATATTATCTTAGATGGAAAACAATTTTGATAAAACACTTGAACTCCATTCTTGAGGAAAATATCCTTTCTACTTCAAAAACATTTTTCCTTTCTTAACATGTCATACAATTTTAAACTAAAAGGATTTGATTAAAAATAAACTTGAAAACTTGTAAATTAAGCTTCTTGGAAATAATGTTCTAAAAATCCATTCATGCTGTATAAGTTAAAAAAAACATTCTTCTCGTACTTTTTTCAGAAAAGTCAAAAAGTACCTCATACGAAAAATGACAAAAGATTCCTTTCATATCTTTTACTAAAAACTCACAAAAGGGTAAAATTGTATTTAAACAATTGTAGGAGGATATAAATAATATTACATATTGAGGAAACATGGTTGTGGATGATAAATATGCCCCAGTAAATTCTGAAATATAAACAATCTCGAATAAAAATTGAGATTGCGAGATTTTCCCTTACCTTAGGTCTGATTTGATTCGTAAGTGTCCGAACCTCCTGTATAATGATTTAAATAATGCCATTGACTTATTCCAGAATCATACTCATTGTTATGATATCATATATGGTCATATTATCAGCTTCTTATTAGTAATATTTCATTGCTACTTGTTATTCGGGTGTTTATTACTTTTTGTTCTTATGCGTGTTTTGTTGAATAAATTCATATTCTTCTCTTTAGGTTATATATACCTCATTTCCATAATGGTATTAGTGTAATAAATATCATATTTATTCATGCAATTCATTTATATAATCATTATGTAATGAAGATCATGTAGAATGAGTCGCATCACATCGTGGAGACGGTAGGCCATACGTACGCACGAGCGATGATATCATTCCCATTATCTTGGAATTGTATTTGAGTTTATGTATACTATTTAAGAATCAATATCACTTTACAATAATCATATATAGTTATTATTTACACCATTACACCCATCCAAGTAAGATGGTGGTGGAAAATAGCTTACACCACGGCGTGGAGACGGTATTCCGTACGTACGCATGCGCGGTGATTTGATTTTCAATAGGATGTATAGATGGTGAAATAGGGTTGTTTCATACTTATAATAACATATCAGTATATGAGTGATACTTATGTTGTTAATTCATAATGAAACAACTAAAGAAGAAGAAGTGGAAGTATAAATAAAGTTGAAAGAATCGGTAACAGACATTACCTCTTCTTTGAAGCGCCTCTTTGAGACCTCCTCTTAGGGCACTAAAATTGGTCTTTGAAGAAGACCAGGACCTCTAGGATGTTTCTAGGGAAGTGGAGAATAGAATTTTTTAGGGTTTGGCTGGGATTTAAGTCTCAAAGTGGTGTGAGGAAGAGAGGGAGGAGGTGCCCTTTTATAAGGGAGGAGAGGGGAACCTTTGGAAAAACTAAAACTATTATTTTATTATAAAGTCATATTCGGTTTTTAATAGCTCCAAATTGATTTATTTAGAATCTAAGGTGGGGATGGGTCGAAATAATCTCATAAAATATAATTTAGACAAGTTTAGGTATCTATTTTAACCTTATCATTTAGATTTAACTTTAAATTAAATAATTTTACTTTTACCGTGTCTTCTTGTTTTCTTACACTACAAGGTTAATAAACTTACTATAACAATACAAAAGAACCCCAGGTTGTTTATTATTAATATATATAACCTTATATAAGTCATTTTTCCGATCCTTATATTTTTAGGAATAAAATAACAATTAATAATATAATATTTTTTTTAAAAACTGTTTTATGTCAATTTTGACACTATTTGGTAATTGATTTTTGTGAAAATCATAACAGAAAGATTAGTTCTAAAAAAGTTAATAAACTCAATACTAACATGTCATATTAACCTATAAAATTATTTGAATTCATAAAAAGTATCAAATTATATTTATTTGGGTATTTATAACATCAATTATGTTAATATTTCATTAATAATATAATTACTGCATCATCATTGTGTCATAAATAAATTAAATTATTTAAAGCCTAAAACTTAAAAATAAAATACCATTATGTAGGAAATTTTTTTAGCTTTATAAGGAATATTTATAGTCGAATTTATCTTATGTATAACCCTATATTAAAAAATGGTTTAGTTATTAAACTTTGATTTTAACTATTTTAACTATTCTTTAAATAAAATAATATTAAATATCCTAATCTAATCCAAGTGGGCCTAAATGGTCATATTTTATTCCTAAGGTTGTTTTTGGTCTAATTACACTTATACAATAGAATTAGGACATGTGTTAGTGTAATAATAATATCATTGTTACCCTTAATTACCCTATTTACTTTTAACAGTGGTAAAAAAAAGTAAAAAGTTACTATTCACCAAAAATTATTTTCATCTCATTGAACCACATTTTAGTCCTTGATATTAACAGTGTCTCTCGGATTTTCAAAATTCCACTCTTAGAAGCGGTAAAATTATGTTTTATGTGAATTTGAAAATTCTCCTAGGAGTTGGGTAATAGACGGTGAAAAGTTCAATAAAATTTTTATATATCTAAAATTATTATAAAACGACTCAAATGAATTGCATTGAACTTATATAGGTATTATGTATCAATTTTGACCTAAAATAAATTTAAATAAAATAAATAATTTTTCAAATAAAAAGTCGGTTTTTAAATAGTAACCTAGTGTTTTCACTATTCATCAAAAATTGAAAGCTTTCAGAAAAATACCAAAATTTCACCCTAGGCTAATTTCGATATTCTGAATCCAAAAATGAAGTCCGTTTTGAAAAATAAAAATTACAAAATTTTAAAAATTGGGTATTACTATTCACAACGGCTAGTTTTAATAATATTTTAATAGGATATCGTTGTTTAGTGAAACTCGATATTGCGTACAATGCAAGCTATCGAGGACAGTCGTGATTGCGTGTAAAGCAGGCCAAGCTAGTGTTGTATGTAGTGAAAGATTCCTTTGATGATGTATGTGACATAAAAACAAAATATTTCTCATAAAAGTCTCGGGTGTTACATTCTACCCCCCTTAAAATGAATTTCGCCCTCAAAATTCATCACTTTGTAACAAACAGATGGGGATACCTCTCCCTAATCATATCCTCAAGCTCCCATGTAGCTTCTTCTAATTGGTGGTTCCTCCATAAAACTTTCACCAAGCGAGTGGTCTTGTTCTGTAGGACTTTTTCGCTACGATCGAGAATCTCTATCGGCTGTTCTTCATAAGAAAGATCTTGTTCTAGCGGTACAACTTCTGAGCTGAGTACATGTGAAGGATCAGGTATGTACTTTCTAAGGAGAGATACATGGAACACATCGTGAACTTGAGAGATATTCGGTGGAAGCATCAATTGGTAAGTTACCTTCCCAACACGATCTAGTATTTCAAAAGGACCGATATACCTAGGGCTCATCTTTCCCTTCTTTCCAAATCTCATTACTCTCTTCCAAGGAGATATTCGTAAGAACACTTTATCACCCACTTCAAACTCTAGGTCTTTTCTTCGGTTATCGGAATAAATTTTTTGTCGACTCTGAGCTTCTCTTATGTGTTGTTGAATAGATCTGACCTTTTCTGCCATCTCATCAACAAGATCTGGTCCCAATCGCTTTCTTTCCCCAACTTCATCCCAGCAAGTTGGAGTCCTGCATTTCTTTCCATAGAGAGCTTCATAAGGAGCCATCTGAATATTGGAGTGAAAGCTATTATTATAAGAAAATTCCACCAAAGGTAGGTGTTGATCCCAACCACCTTTGAAATCCATAGAGAAAGCTCTCAACATATCTTCTAGAGTTTGAATTGTCCTCTCAGACTGACCATCTGTCTGAGGATGATAAGAAGTGCTAAAACTCAACTCTGTATCCAGATTACGCTGAAGACTTTGCCAGAACATTTAGGTAAACCTCGGATCCCAATCAGATATAATAGAAAGTGGTACTCCATGTAATCTTACCACTTCCTTTACATATACCCTGGCAAGATGATCCAGAGAGAAATCTTCACTAATAGCAATGAAGTGTGCAGACTTTGTAAGATGATCAACTATGACCTAGATAGCAATATTGTCTTTGGGTGTTTTAGGAAGTCTGGTGACAAAGTCTATAGTGATGTTTCCCATTTCCATTCAGGTATGGGTAATGGTTATAGCATCCCCTTAGATTTTTGTCTCTCATCTTTAATGTTATGACAAACCAAGCATCGAGAGACATATTCAGCAACATCTCTTTTCATTCCATCCAACCAGAAGTACTCTTTCAGGTCTCTATACATCTTCGTGCTTCCAGGATGAATAGAGAATGAAAAACTATGAGCCTCATCCAGTAGCTCCTTCTTTAATTCGGGGATGGGAGGAACACAAACCCGATTCCTGAACCTTATTATTCCATCACAATCAAGGTTGAATTCAGGAACATTTTTCACCTTATTTTGTAACTCTACATCTTCTTTATATGTCTCTTTAATATTCACAAGTAGAGATGGTTGAACATTCATTTGAGAAAGATACGATTTTTCCCCTTCCATTATAATTCCAAGATCCATCCTTTGTAAATCAATAAATATTGGATCTTTTGTGATCCGCATCATGGATAAGATATCATGGTCTTCTCAACTTAATACATCTACCACCTTGTTTGCTTTCCCAGGGTGGTAATGAATTGAGCAGTCGTAATCCTTAATCATCTCCAACCATCTTCTTTGACGCATATTCAGCTCCATTTGTGTGAAAATATACTTTAAACTTTTATGATCAGTATAAATGTCACACCTTTCTCCATAAAGATAATGCCTCCAAATCTTTAATGCAACGATTACCGCAGCTAACTACAAATCATGAGTTGGGTAATTTTGCTCATGGATTTTCAACTGTCGTGAGGCATAAGCTATCACCGTATCATTTTGCATGAGAACACACCTCAATCCCTTCTTGGATGCGTCACTGTAGATCACAAACCTTTCTCCACTACAAGGAAGTGTGAGTACAGGTGCACTGGATAACCTTCTTTTCAACTCCTTAAAATTCTCTTCACATTCCTCCGTCCACAAGAACTTAACTCTTTTTCGAGTCAACCTGGTGAGTGGATTAGATAATCATGAAAAATATTTCACAAAACGTCGATAATATCCAGCTAAACCAAGAAAACATCAGATCTCAGTTACTATTGTTGGTCTCGACCATCTTTTGATAACCTCTGTTTTGGCTGGATCCACAGATATCCCCTCTTTTGAGATTATGTGACCCAAAAATGAAAATTTTTGAAGCCAAAATTCACACTTGGTAAATTTGGCATAAAGCTTCTCCTTTCTCAGGGTCTTAAATACAATTCTCAAGTGATCTTCATGTTCTTCCTTGATCTTTGAATAGACAAGAATATCATCTATAAAGATTACCACAAACTGATCAAGATAGTCTCTAAAGACTCTATTCATCAGATCAATGAAGATAGAAGGGTCGTTAGTAAGACCAAATGGCATCACTATAAATTCATAGTGTCCATACCTTGTATGGAAATTCGTCTTTCGTATATCCTCCCTTTTGACCCATAATTGATGATACCCTGAATGAAGATCAATCTTGGAAAAGTATTGAGCTCCGCGTAGTTGGTCAAATAATTCATCAATGCACAGGAGAGGATATTTTTTCTTGATAGTGATCTTGTTAAGTTCTCGATAATCAATGCAGAGTCTCATTGATCCATCTTTTTTCTTAACAAACAGAATAGGTGCTCTACAAGGTGACACACTAGGGCGTATGAATCCCTTATCAAGATTCTCTTGGAGTTGCTTCTTCAATTTCTACAACTCAATTGAGACCATTCTATAAGGTGTCTTTGAAATAGACAAAGAACCCGGTACGAGTTCTATTGAAAACTCAACTTCACGATTTGGTGGAAGACCCGGCAATTCCTCTGGAAATACATCATCAAACTCCCGTAAAATGGGAATATTCTTAATCATGAGTTTCTCACCAACCATTTGAGATAAATAACCTTCATTTAGTGGAATCAAGACCCATAAGATGGAAGAAATTTCCACTAGAAGGTTATGTTCATCCTTGCATCGATGGACGATCGTAGATTGATCTGGAATATGAAATGTGACTTCCCTTCTTTGGAAATTGATATGAGATCCATATAGATAAGGCTGATCCATGCCAAGAATCACATCAAATTCCACTATAGGAAGGATCACAAGATTTGCAGGAGGTACTTTCCCATAAACTTCAACCAGAGAAGAATTATAAACTTTTGATGTGACTGTTGTGCCATTAGGGGTTGTCATAGCTAACTCAACATCTAATTGTTGAGGTAATATGGTGATACCCTTAGAAAATTCTTCAGAAATAAAAGAGTGGGTGGATTCAGAATCCAATAAAACATTTGATACTTTAGAGTGGATGGTAAGTGTACCTTTCACCACTTCGTTATCGTAATCCACATCACTGATAGAAATTGCATGTGACTTTCCTTTGTCTTTAGTCTAAAGAGTTTGTTGACGTCTGTCATCATCAACAAAACTTGGATTTGGGCATTGATTGGCATAATTCCCCATTTCCTTGCACTTGTAACATTGAAGTGTAGGAGGTGCACTCTTTGTATCCTCTTGTTTGTTCACATCACTAGAAATCTTCTTCCCATTATTGCGGCATTCAAACGCCTGATGACCTTCCTTTCCACATTTGAAACATTTACTTGTCCATTTAAGACAACTCCCTCCATGTTTCTTTCCACACATTGAGCATAAGGGAAAACTCATCTTTTTTTTAGTGTTCTCTTTATATTTTCTTTTGAATTCCATTTTCCTCTTCTTATCAAATGAATATGACTGATGGGTTACTCCAATCTCCATCACAACTTTGAGAGCACATCGAACGATTTCCTCGTAGCTATTGAAGTCCCTTATGGATAACGCCCTTCGAAGACTTGGTTTTAAGCCACTAAAGAATTGATCAATCTTACTCTCAGGTTGGATAATAATCCCAGAAGTGTACCTTGCAAGTCTTGTAAAATTTGCTTCGTAGGTACTAACAGATTCATCATCCTTTTGCTTTAGTTCAAGAAACTCCTTATCCATATTTGTTCGGAGAATACGAGGGAAGTACTTATTGAAAAATAAGTTCTTGAACTCGTCTCATTCCATGGACTCAATTTCATCCCTTTGCCTCACATTCTTGATAAGATTCCACCATTGATCAGCTTCACCTTCCAAACAATAAACTGCTAAGATGAATTTATCATGTTCAGAACATTGAAGAACTGAAAATATCTTTTCAGTGGTACTGATCCATTGTTCAGCCACTAATGGACCAGTAGACTCGCTGAATGAGGGTGGATGCTGCCTCATGAAGGATTCAACAGAATGTTTCTCCTTCCTTTTCTCATTTGGAAGTCCTACATGATTCATATCTTGAGAATTTTGTGTGATCATGGCTAAAATATTTTGAATTCCAGCTCCCATAACGTTTGGTTGCTCAGGAGGTTAATCATTGCATTGCCCGTCACATTCTGCATTAACACGGTTCCTTCTGGTTCCAGCCATTGACTAAAACCAAGAAGAATAGTGTGATCAACACTAATTATAATTGGAAAACCGCATAATCAAGAATAAAATTTCACACTTAAGGTATTATCATAGGTTGTTTATGGCCATTTCTAAAACACTAAGATTGTGTTCTATGCTTAGACTTATCCTTAGGGTTCTTACTAAGGCTTTCACATCCTAGTTTCCAGAGGTTGACTATACCTTTCCTCTTATACCAACTATAACGAACCATACTTTACATAAATTTTTAATACTTCAAAATTTAAGTATACTCATTACAACATATAACAAAACCATTAAAGTACTGTATAGGTATAGTGTCTTTAGAAATTGGTAAACAAAAACAACTGGTTCATAAAGCATCTACATTGTCTCCCATTTATTTCATCATATCTAGAGTCCCTTTTGGAATATACTACTTAATAACCTTCTTCCTGACCTGGGGAAAGAAAACATACAAAAGGGTGATCTCAAATGCTCAGTAAGGGTAAACAAAAGAAATATCAATCACATCATATTCATAAGAACATAACATTTTGGAAATCTTAACCTGCAAAAGAGGTCATAATTTCATAACATGGGATAAATCATAGTAGTGAAATGTAATCCCAATAATCATAACTTAAAACATGATACTTTTGGAATACACACATAATCATAGAGAATCATTTCTTATTAGTCAAGACTCATTGCCAAGACTATCTTAGCGGACAACTGAACCGAGTTCACTCCTCATTTCAGTCCTGTTTCACTGAACCGGATTAACCTTCCATTCCAGCCATGTCTATCTCATGAGATATAATTCTTTACTCAATGAATTGGAGGAAGATATATGTCCCATCCATCTCATAATGATACCATCTTTATGTGTGCCACAAAATCATAAATCATGCATCATTGCATAACCCATGTAATAAAAATGGGATTCTTAAACATCGTGACATCACAAAACAATTCATATAAGATAAGGGAATTAATAAAAATAATTCCATCACAACATAATTAAATCAATGTAATAATAGGTATAGAAACAGAACCCTATATTATCTTATATGGAAAATAATTTTGATAAAACACTTGAACTCCATTCTTGAGGAAAATATCCTTTCTACTTCAAAAACATTTTTCCTTTCTTAACATGTCATACAATTTTAAACTAAAACGAGTTGATTAAAAATAAACTTGAAAACTTGTAAAGGAAGCTTCTTGTAAATAATGTTCTAAAAATACATTCATGTTGTATAAGTTAAAAAAATATTCCTCTCATACTTTTGTCGGAAAAGTCAAAAAGTACCTCGTACGAAAAACGACAAAAGATTCCTTTCATATCTTTTACTAAGAACTCACCGAAGGGTAAAATTGGATTTAAACAATTGTATGAGGATATTAATAATATTAAATATTGAGGAAACATGGATGTGGATGATAAATATGCCCCAGTAAATTCTGAAGTATAAACAATCTCGGATAAAAATTGAGATTGCGAGATTTTCCCTTACCTTAGGTCTGATTTGCTTTGTAAGTGTCTGAACCTCCTCTATAATGATTTAAATAATTTAATTGACTTATTCCAGAATCATACTCATTGTTATTATATCATATATGGTCATATTATTAGTTTATTATTAGTAATATTTCATTACTACTTATTATTCGGGTGTTTATTACTTTTTGTTATTATACGTGTTTTGTCGAAAAAATTCTTATTATTCTCTTTAGGTTATAGATACCTCATTTCAATAATGTTATTAGTGTAATAAATATCATATTTATTCATGAAATTCATTTATATAATCATTATTTAATGATGATCATGTAGAACGAGTCGCATCACATCATGGAGACGGTAGGCCGTACGTACGCACGAGCGATGATATCGTTCCCATGGTCGTGGAATTATATTGGAGTGTATGTATAATATTTAAGAATCAATATCACTTTAAAATAATCATATATAGTTATTATTTACACCATTATACCCATCCAAGTAAGATGGTGGGGGAAAATAGATTACACCAC
Source organism: Viscum album (assembly GCA_963277665.1). Taxonomy (NCBI): domain Eukaryota; kingdom Viridiplantae; phylum Streptophyta; class Magnoliopsida; order Santalales; family Viscaceae; genus Viscum; species Viscum album. The sequence goes on along the minus strand of OY728158.1, from coordinate 726,436,102 downwards.
GGCGTGGAGACGGTATTCCGTACGTACGCACGCGTGGAGATTTCGTTTTCCATAGGATGGATATATGGTGAAATAGGTTTGATTCATACTTATAATAACACATAATTATATTAGTGATAAATATGTTATTACTTCATAATTAAACAACTAAAGAATAAGAAGTGGAAGAAGAAATAAAGTTGAAAGAATCGGTAACGGACATTACCTCTTCTTTGAAGTGCCTCTTTGAGACCTCCTCTTAGGGCACTAAAATTGGTCTTTGAAGAAGACCAGGACCTCTAGGATGTTTCTAGGGAAGTGGAAAAGAGAATTTGGCAGGGTTTGGACAAGATTGAAGGCTCAAAGTGGTGTGAGGAAGAGAGGGAGGAGGTTCCCTTTTATAAGGGAGGAGAGGGGCACCTTTGGAAAAACTAAAAATATTATTTTATTATAAAGTAATATTCGGTTTTTAATAGCTCCAAATTGATTTATTTAGAAGCTAATGTGGGTATGGGTCTAAATCCTCTCATACAATAAAATTTAGACAAGTTTAGGTATCTATTTTAACCTTATAATTTAGATTTAACTTTATGTTAAATAATTTTACTTTTATCGCGTCTTCTAGTTTTCTTACACTATAAGGTTAATAAACTTACTATAACAAGCCAAAAGAACCCCAAGTTGTTTATTATTAATATATATAACCTTATATAATTCATTTTCCAGAACCTTAGATTTTTAGGAATAAAATAACAATTAATAATATAATATTTATTTTAAAAACTATTTTATGTCAATTTTGACACTATTTGGTAATTGATTTTTTTGAAAATCATAACAGAAATATTAGTTCTAAAAAATTTACTAAAATCAATAATAACATGTCATATTAACCTATAAAATTGTTTTAATTCATAAAAAGTCTCAAATTACATTTATTTGGGTATTTATAACATCAATTATGTTAATATTTTATTAATAATATAATTACTGCATCATCATTGTGTCATAAATAAGTTAAATTATTTAAAGTATAAAAATTACAAATAAAATACCATTATGTAGGAAATATTTTTATATTTATATGGAATATTTATAGTTGAGTTTATCTTATGTATAACCCTATATTAAAAAATGTTTTAGTTATTAAACTTTGATTTTAACTATTTTAACTATTCTTTAATTAAAATAATGTTAAATGTCCTAATCTAATCCAAGTGGTCCTAAATGGTCATATTTTATTCCTAAGGTTGTTTTTGGTCGAATTACACTTATCCAATAGAATTGGTACATGTTTTAGGGTAATAATAATATCATTTTTACCCATAATTACCCTATTTACTTTTAACCGTGGTAAAAAAAAGTAATAAGTTGCTATTCACCAAAAATTATATTCATCTCATTGAACCACATTTTAGTCCTTGATATTAACCGTGTCTCTTGGATTTTCAAAATTCCACTCACATAATTGGTAAAATTACGTTTTATGTAAATTTGCAAATTCTCCTAGGAGGTGGCTAAAAGACGGTGAAAAGTTCAATAAAAATTTTATATATCTAAAATTATTATAAAATGACCCCAATGAATTGAATTGAAATTATATAGGTATTATGTATCAATTTTTACCTAAAATAAATTTAAATAAAATAAATAATTATTTAAATAAAAATTCGGTTTTTAAATAGTAACCCAGTGTTTTCACTATTCATCAAAAATTGAAATCTTTCAGAAAAATACCAAAATTTCACCCTAGGATATTTTCGATATTCCAAATCCAAAAATGAAGTCTGTTTTGAAAAATAAAAATTTCAAAATTTCAAAAAGTGGGTATTACTATTCATAACGGGTAGTTTTAATAATATTCTAATAGCATATTGTTGTTTAGTGAAAATCAATATTGCGTGAAATGAAAGCTATCGAGGAAGGTCGTGATTGCATGTAAAGTAATACAAGCTAGTGTTGTGTGTAGTGAAAGATTCCTTTGATGATGTATATAACATAAAAACAAAATATTTCTCATAAAATTCTCGGGTGTTACACCCAATTCATCATATCCATAAAAAAAATTAGCATGTTTGTAAGACCAAACAACATGACCAAATACTTGTATAAGACATATCTACTACAAAATGTTTTATTCAGTATATATGAAGGTCTAACATGGACTTGATAATAGTATGACCTCAAATAAGTCTTGAAGAAAATGATATATCTCTATAATTTGTTGAATTTTTATCCTATTCAAGGTAAATGATAGCAGTTATAAACCATAAGTAGATTAAATTTTCAAAAATAAACCAACATCCTAATGGTATCATTTTCCTTCTTGGAGGAAAGCATGGGAGAACCCCAAGGTGTAGTACTGGGCCATATAAAACCCTTATCTTCCATATCCACTAGTTTTCACTTGATATCCTACAACACAGTAGTAGTCATCCTATATAGAGGAATGGATACTATTGATGATCCTGGAACTAACTCAATTGTAAACTCTACCTATCTCTTATGAGGTAACCTAGAAAATTTATCAAGAAAAATTCCCAAAAATGGTCGACTATTGGAGGTAAATTTGTTCAATATATTCCTTGATCGTCAAAAAAGACACTGGGAATATGGTATTTTATTCCACTGATCCCATGATTCTCTTTTCCATCTTGGATCACCTGTACATCCCATTTACCCTTATAAATATTTTTACCTCCCTTAAGTGATGTAAAAGTAACCCTATGGTGATAAAATTAAATGTATAGTTGGTAGGTAAGAAAACATTCCATTCAAAGAATGATGCAAAAAAATATCATCTCAAGACTGGAGAGGTTTTGTGTAAAAGGATAGCTGCCTACCTTAAGGGGGAATTACTTACATTGGAATAATCTTTTTGATTGAATTCCCAATAGGGTATCAAGTGTTATAACCCCACATAAATACTAGATATTGAGCCTGATAATATCCAAAATATCTATAGATATAAAGTAGTTATAATCTCTTGTGTAAAATAAAACAGACACTAAAGTAGGGGCTGCTAGAACTGTACCTCAAACATTAAAAGGAACGACACTCTACTCCTTGGGTATTGATTGTACTGTATATATCTAGCCTGATCCACAACCCTGAGATATAGCTCGACTAACCAAAGTAGGAATTCCCTGCAACCACTATCTATTCGAAGCCTAAGTTCCCCAACCTCATCCACCTCCTCAGCCTATATGGCCGGTATCACTCCATCATCCCACTAGGTGAGTAGCTATTGATCCTGCTCCTGAAGGTTGAGATGGTATAGATACTCTTCCACTAGAAATAAGTGGGAGGGTCTGAATAAACCTATTAAGATGATCTATTATGTAGAAATATCTACACTCAATACGATCTCTATTGCACTGGGGCACACACTGATGACATGTCACATGGATATATGGGAACACCCTCAAACTACTGTCACCACCTTGGGAAAGATCAAAACAAAACTTCCTACCACTAGATGAACTACTACTTTTCAATGTACTAACCATCCCTGGACCATACCTCTAGCTTCCCTAAGGTTATGCTTAGTGAAAATTTCTTGATTTACTATTTCAGTTATGTTATTCAAACAAAACACATTCACCTGAGACTAGATGGTGTATACAAGTCCATACTCAAAACATCTAACTCTAGAAAACTCATCTCTAAGGAGAGAAGGAATAAAATATGGAAACTCCATAAATTGAGCAGAGTAATCCATATAGATAATGTGACTTTCTCTGTGTTCGTAAACTCTCTGGCTCTATCAGCACTCAGTATCTTATAAATAAAAATAATTAAAATACTTTCTTGAAATCCTTCTAAATAATAACCTAATGTTGGCCAACCTGGGTCAAAACAACCAATAATCACTACGTTGAACCTCTAATAATATTCATTGAAATCATAACCCTCCTCTCTGGAGGCATCTCAAGATAATCAAAGATATATAACATGGCCACTATCCATGACTTAGAATCCAAAGGAAAATCATACCCTGAAAACGTAGGTGGATACTGTTGCTGAAACTAACACATACACTATTCCATTGTTGGGGTAGGTCACGGGGCTTATGTTATGGTCTTCAGAATTCATAGAAACCCCTCATGAAACTGAGTGTCAGTTACCAAGTCAAGTATAATTTCATGTCCCACAATGGCACTATAGAAGGTAATATTGGGGGCTTAGGGGCCACCACCTCTAGAGCATGGTATTCATCACCATCCTAGAACATGACTCAAGGTAATTGTGGAGGCATATCTCTACAATATTGAGTACACACCTCAAAATAAGATTTTATACTGAAATTATAATAGGTAATAAAATATAATAGATTCAAGTATTCATATGTATAAGTCAAACCCCTCTACCTACTCCTAAATCCATGTCTAGGTGATATCTAAATTTCTAAAAGAACACAAAATATGCTTCCAAATACCCACTATTATGGTCTGTTCAATTCAAGTTCTTTGATATACGTCAAAATTTCTAGTATATGGAGTTTTGATTCCAAGTTATAGAATAGAAAAAACATTAATTCTCAATTAAAATCCCCATTTAATGAAAATTTTATCATTTAAATAACAAATAATAAACAAGTTTACATGTGTATATATAGGTATCATGGTCTAGATAGATTAGTCATTATTCACAAGTTATAAATTTTTATGATTTTAAGTTACATTTTTCACGTCCTGTAACTGAAACCAATCAAATATGATAGTTCAATTATATGTATTTTCATTCCCAATTTATAGAGGCACAAAAACTCATTAAATTACAATTGGAATCCATTTAATCGCAACCAACTAATGTTTCAAATCATGTAACCAATGGCCCATGGATCAAACACACTATAATTGGAGAATTAAGGTGAAACCATCAAGATATATGGAAAAACACCATTTAGGTTGATGTATACATGTTAATTAACTAATTATTTATTTATTACTATAAGAAACATTATCCAGATAACAGATATAACAGTCAGCGCACAACAATATGCTATAAGTAATATATATAGTAAAATAGATATGGCATGGAATAAACATGGAATGATAACCCTCAAGTTCCTAATATGAGGTATAATATAATACCACCTTGTCATATTAGACAAGGGAAAAAGAAAATCCATAGTAATAATAATAAATTCCACAAATTATGTTTGTCATCCAATAGTGAAATCAGTACATCCATAAAAATCCTAATCCAGACTATCAATTATCATCCTAGGTAATTTGGTTTTTCCCTGTACATGGGTTAGAAACTCTTAGGCACAAGCTCATTAGAAAATTCTAAAAAATACCTAGGATTATTTCTACCATCCCAAACTATAATAAAATGAGAAAAACTAAGCTTTGATAGCACTAGTAGCATCCCGAGTTTAGTTCACTAGAGAGTTGCCAAACCAATGAGCCACCTAGCCTCAAGCGTGCCTCCTCATATGCAAGATTCTTCCAACTAGTAGTGAGAGTATATGATGATACATTGGGGAGACTATACCATAATGTCAAAGTGTGTCATAATAGTAAATAACAAGTAAGAGGAAACAATATGACACAATAGTGGAAGCATCAAATCTAGAATAATAATTAATATCTAGGTAAATAAATAACTGAAGAAGCCAAAAACTAGAATCATATCCAAAATGATTTCATGAATGCATGTAATAAAAAATAGGGGTACAATGGATAGAGAAGTACGCATATACAACATTCTATACACAAGTAAAAAAATACTAAAAGTTATCTCTAATCGTATCATGAGCATATGCTCATTCTTCTGCATTCATACTCCATGCTAGTATAGAAAATAAAGCATCCATAAAAGGGATATTTCTATTATCTCTACCTGCATCCTTGAATTCTATCTAGGTACCAATCGGTGGCCTAGATTGTGTGTGAGATACACTCAGTAGGCCACCACTAATAATGTTTATAACAAAACTAGTCTGTGAATATAAGTTTTAATAGTGTGCAGACATAATAGGAATAATGTTATAATGATAACGTAATATAATCCAACCCAAAATTACATGTTTTGATAAGAATTCTATAAATGATAAAAAACTATATAAGACCATAATGCATCAACTATGAAATATGCAAGATATATCAAGTATTAGACCTATGAGGGCCCGTACTTAGGTTCACTAACCAAGCCATCCTATTTTATTCTATAGACCTCATCCATAGAAAACACTATATAACATATACCTACATGGTCCATGACTTAAGGCCATGCATAAGGGTATCCTCTTCAATTACATGGATCTCATCAATATAAAACATGGTATAGACCTGGTAGGATCCAAATGAGTAAATCCAAGGTGGTCTAACCATGCTAGTTCCAAGGTAATAATCCAAGGCATCCAAAATAATAATTCACCAGTGCCATACCATGATGGTTGTTCCATACCACAATATCAATTCTATACCAAAATGTCAATGTTATACTGAAGTATCCATAATAAACCATTTTATACATGTTTTCAAAGGGACATGTTAGTTTCCATACCTTTTTTAACAATTAATTCATCATATTCAATTCATTTATCAATTCACTCATAAGTGAAAAAAGGTGGGTCCATGTTAGTCTCTATTCCACTTTTCCAACAACTTAGATTAAATGTATGAACCAAGAGGTCATCCACCTCAATTCATAATTCCCAATTAATACATTTCATCATCCATTTTATTTATAAATTACAAGGTTCCATAAGATTTATTATCCTTTAACGTTCCCTTCTAATTCATATACGACTTCCACTCATGGAGGCAAGAACATCTCACAGAACGGGTGTAATAATCATATAAATTCAAGATAACCCATCTCAATTTGGTGGTTTAGGATGAGTTCAATGTCCATTAATCATGTAAAAATGGGATAAGGTACATCAAAACATGTTTTACAACATTTAACTTTAAGGTATTTCTTATTTTATAAGAAACACACAGATCATCTTGTGTGCAACACTACAAGACAAGCTAAAAAATCAATACTTTAAGGGGAAAGGTATATATCACCAACAATAGGTAGGTAGTATACCCCTCAATCGTTATTGTCCTTTAATCTGAGTTAGAATGGGAGAAATCATAGAAAAAGATGAATGCCCTAAAAATATAGAATATTAGATCATACAGATTTAGCATTTAATACAATGATATAAATGAAGAAATTAAAAAAAATATTGAAGATCTTACCAATGGATATCCAACATGATGAATTGTGATCGAATAAGATGTCAGACGGAGGAGGTAGCACAATTACTAGGTTGGATGTGAAGGGAAATCTCCAATGAGGGAGGAGGCTCTTGTGTATGAAAATGGGAGAAGAGGAGAGGGTAATTAAAATATAAAGAGGTAAAATTGGAATTTCATCCATTTTTAAAGGGCACATAGTTTGGATAAATGTTTTTCCAAACTATGGGAGATCACTACCTAAGTAATAGTAATTTTTCATTGCTTGTGCATATTTTTTCAAACTACACACACTGTGTGGATCACCTCTGCAACATGTCTTCCCCATTTTTTTAATCCATGTAGCCTCCCTCAAATGGATTTTTAAACCATTATTCTTCTATTTGGGGTTGTATGTTTGAGTCGCATGATTAATAATAACAGTACAATGACCGTACACCTTAGTCTTCTTCTCCAGAAACTAGAGCTGCATGATCTGAACAAGCCATAGATGCTTCTGAACTCTTCCTTAAACCTTTAGGCACCTATATACAAATAAAAAATTGGTTAAAGTAAATTATGAAGGAACCTTATTTCAATAGAAAAATAGTGATGTTACCAAATCATGGGTTTTCCTCGACTTCATTCCATTAAAAATTATCATCCATTTTAATCCATTTTTTCCAAGAATCATCATCAAATAATTTCATAAAATCAATTCACACCTCAAACCATTTGTTTCTAAAAAATCTCCACATTTATACAATCCTTTGAAAAGGGGGTTTTATTTCAAAATTCCATGAATTTTGAAGATAATATAAATCTCATAAAATCATGATTTTAATACCAATTGAAAATACATTTAAAACAAAGTAAGCAATCAATGTTTCAAGTGTAGGTAAATCTTTACAGAGCCACATACCTCTAGTCACATTACCAATCAGTCACTCAAAATAGGAACCTCAAACTAAGATTAAAAGGTAAAGAAGTTCAAAGAGGAATTCCTCAAATCAAAATCCATAAAATCAATGTTTCAACCCATTAACAACATGAGGATTCATCACTATCAAAGTGGGGGAGAATAGATAAAAGGAGGATTCCAAATCGAAGAGATTTCACTTACCAAATAGGGATCAACCGTATCCAACAATGCTTATATCCAAGAAGAAAGTGGTTAGTGGAGCCAAAAGCCTCTCTAGAGATCCTCAAAAATCTATAGGGTCAAATTAAGTTTGATTGGGGGTGTTTTCTAATTTATATTGGGGGGTTAGGGATCTAAATTACAATTTTCAAGGGATTAAAAAAAACCATCACATGGTTTCTTGGGTTATTCCACATAGTTAAAACAAACCATGAGCCTAAGTCTGCACCTTTACTAGGATTTTGGAGTGAGTAACACTGTTCAGATGTATAGTTAGACAAATCATGCACTCCATAAAAGCACATTTTTCTCTAACTGTGCACCCCCATCCAGAATCACATGACAATGAATATGGTTTCATGGGCCAACCATCACAATTTTCACTATGAAAACACAAGTAAAAAAATTACTTATTTTTACAACATCTCAACGGTATTTGAAACAAATTAATCATGTCGATTATGGTCATTACATTTGTAAATTTAATAAAGATAACATATTTGAATTCTTCATTTTGTAATAATCAAAATTAAATTTTAAAAATGTCATAAGATTTTGAAAATATTCAAGATTGTGGGTATAATTAAAAAAATGAATGTTTTAATCAAAATAACCCAAATTTTCAATTTTTAAAACCTTGAAGAGGATGTATTTAATCAAAATAATTTTAATGAGTAATGAAATTCAAAAAATAAACAACCTTGTTTAACAATATTTGGTGAATTATAATAATTATAATGTGAATTTTTAATTGAGTTTAATTCCCAATATTCCCACAAATTTTCATCACCTTATAACATTTTTTAGTGTTTTAGAATATTTTAGAGTTAAATTGTTCAATGAATTAGTTTCAGGTTTTATATTGTTATTCTAATTTGTGAGTTAATTTTGGTATAATACTAAACATTAAAATTATATTTTTGATGATTTTCAGGTGTAAATTGTACCAATATATGATTTAATTGCAATTTTATGGGGTTTAGATGAATAGAATGGAAAATCTATACACATTTTTTATATTAAAGTGATTCTGGCTAACTCACATCATATTAAACACACTCCCAGCAATTACGTGAGATTCACACATGATATTCAATCCCATTAACATGGATCATGTGAGATTAAAAGAATGATAAACTCAAAAGAATGTAAAAAAATACATGAAATATCGAGTGGGACTCCTTAAAAACAAGTTCATTATTTCCTACCTCCAGTTCGGAGGTTTTATTCTTCTAAAACAATCGACTTTGGTTGTAGTAGACCTTCAATCCAGCAAAAAATTAAGTGCGGTGCGAGGAAAATAGAATATGTTGATTTTCTTTTATAAAGAGGGTGAAGGGTTTTATCAATGATTACGGTAAAGTGCTAAAAAAATTGTATTTTATCAATGCTAAAAAACATAAGCACAGATAAATACTACTTTTTTCAAAGCTTCTTCAGCATTAACAAATCATAACTTCTATCAACGCTCAAAAAACATAAATAAATATAGTATTTCACAATGCTTATGTTTCAGCACTGGTAAAATACAATTTTATCAGTGTTTAAACTAGCACTGACAAAAATGTAAAAAAATTAAATACAATTAATAAATAAATAATATTAATTATATAAATAATAAATTTACTAAAAATGAAATATACTAACTACTTAAATTATAAAATTATTAAAAAATCATTTAAATAAATAAATTATATAAATTAAAAACATATTAAAAATATTGAAACTTAATAAATAAATTTGTATAAATAAATATAAAAAATGAATAAATTTTGAAAATATTAAAAATTAATAAATATTAAAAATTAATAAATAATATTGAATGAATGAATATTAAAAAACAACAAAATAAAAGAATAGTAAAAAAAGTGAATTAATAACAGTAATTACATAGCTTAGAAATACATAAAAATGAATAAAATAAATAAAAAAGTAATATTTATTATATAAAAAAATTATTAAATATGAATATTTATAATATTTTAATTAAAAATTGTTAAAAAATAAATTTAAATAAATTAATTATATAAATTTCAAACATATTAAAAATGTTAAAATATAATAAACAAAAAAGAATAAATATTAGTCATATAAATTACAAATATATTGAAAATGAATAAATAATATTAAATGAAATAATATTAAAACGAATAAATAAAATTGAATAAATTACAAAAATATTTAAAAAATGTATTTGCAACATTAATTACATGAATTACAGAAACATAAAAAAATGAATGAATGTATAAAATTAATTATATAAATAAAAAAAATTAGTAAAATTAAATTATACGGACTATACAAAAAATACTAAAATAGGAATGTATTTATAGGAATCAATTCTCTAAATTTCGAACATATTAAAAATAATAAAAAATAATAAATAAAAATGAATAAATATTAATCATATAAATTAAAAACATATTAAAAATATTAAAAATTACTAATTAAATAAGTATAAATTTGAAAAAAAAATGAATAATATCAAAAATATTAAAAATTAATAAATATAAAAAATTAAAAAATATTAAATGAAATAATATTAAAAATGAATAAAAAATTAAGTAAATTACTAAAATATTTAAAAAGGTGAATTCATAACATTAATTACATGAATTAAAAACATATAAAAATGAATAAACATTTATTATTATTTTTACTAATTATTAATGTGTGTATTCTATTGATTGCATATAAAAAATATAATAAATTATTAACCTTTATAATTTTTAATAATATTGAAAAAAAATTATAATTTAATTTAATATATACATATTTTAGGATTAATAAATAACTTTCAAAATTGAATATATTAGAAAAAAATTAAATGAATATACATTTAAAATGAATAAATATTAAAAGTGAATAAATTGCAGGAAATATTAAAAATGGAGAAATAATAAAAATGAATAAATAATATTAAATCAATAAACATGCATATAGATACAGACATATATATGCATAGAAATACATGTACAGATACATACACGTACAGATACACATCTAAACATACACATACACATACACATGCACACACACATACACATACAAATGCATATGCATATACATATATATACATGTATGTATATACATAAACATTCATACCATTAGAAACATGTGCATGTAAATACATACACATCCATGTTCATACATACACATACTACATAATCATACATACACACATACATACACATAGATGTGTATGTACACATACATACCCATACACATACACAAATACACACACACACACATACACACACACATACTCATACACATACACATACACACATACGCATACACACATACATATGCATGGACATACGTATGTACACATACATGCACATATACGTACACATAAACACAAATATACATACACAGATACACATACACATACACATACACATACACATACACATACACATACACATACACATACACATACACATACACATACACATACACATACACATACACATACACATACACATACACATACACATACACATACACATACACATACACATACACATACACATACACATACACATACACATACACATACACATACACATACACATACACATACACATACACATACACATACACATACACATACACATACACATACACATAAACATACATGTACACATAAACATACACATACATATACATATACACATACACATATCCCTAAGGGTATTCTCGATCCCCACGGGTTGGTGAATAGCACCTAACATCATAAAAAATGAAAGTGGGAATGATTTTTTCACAAATAATGCAGAAGAAAAAGAGACAAGTTAGTAATGCATAAAAATAAAACTCCATTGGGAGAACTATACCATAAGTCAAACAGGAAAAACAGACCAAAGTACTACAACCAGGTACCATAAAATAGAAAAAACTACCCAAGTGCCAAATTATGCAACTCACTAAGTATATGGATCAACAGCTAGAACCACCTCCAAGTGGTTCTTAACACCTTCTTGAACCTAGAAGGAAATAATCTACAAACACACAAAGGCATGGGTGGGGTGTAAGCTCAAAATTTCAGTATGGTATCACCTAGGATTCAATAATAGATTCCAATATCTAATTAACCAATGAAAGTGCATTCAAATTTCAAATAAATAGCTTTGTAATTTCAAAATCATTTTAAAAAAATCATTCTTTACATTTCAAAACATGTAAATACTTTAGTAATTCTTTATTCATAATTCAAATGATGGAAATACATTTCAAATGATGGAATTACCTTTAATTTTTTCTTACACAAATAGATTAAATAAAAACTTTTATATAAAATAGTGTATATAAATCATAAGGCATGTAAATTAATTTATAACAATGGAACATGTTCATTTAAAATACAAACAACTGAGAAACATGGTCATATTACAAACAAGTTATGATTGTTCCAAGCTATAGGGAATCCAAACTCAAGGTGATATGAAAAATATGTTCATACACCCCATTGAACCAAGTCCAAAGAGGACCTAACACCATCGCCTAAGGGGTGTGATGATTTGATATGATGTTTTAGAACATTGTGAATTATAATGTTTCATCCAAATAAATCATTATCTAAGGATTTCATTTTCTCTTATAATAAAATAATGATGGGTAATTTATTTTAATAATTCTTAAAATAAAAATAAATCTTATTCTCTATTTCAAATATTCCAATTTTCCCTTTGTTTTTAATCAAAAACATGCCTTTTCACCAAGATAATGTTTTATATCAAAACAAATTTTAAGTCATTTTCACAAATAGGTATTTTAATTCAATTCACCATTCAATTTCACAATCTAAATTCACAATTAAATCCAAAAATTTAATTTTCAAACAAATTCTATCAATTTCATAACAAAGCCCCAATTCAATGAAATTGGGGTTTTCACACTTTTCCATCAAATCCTTTTTCTGCAATAAAAATCAACAATTTAATTAAAACAATTTAAAATTTTAAATTAAACAATTTAAATTCTATAAATTTCCATAATCACACCCCAATTCAATGTAATTGGGGGTTTTCCAATTTCATGTCAAAAACCCATTTTTTTTAAAACACCAATTCAATGGAATTGGGTTTTTCCAACAAACCAATTGAACCCCATTTAATAAAAACCAAGAAATTTAATTCAATTAAAACAATTGAAATTAAATAAAGTAATTTAGGGTTAGCATAAATTGGGCATCGTAACGGAACCACCTACCTTTCACGGAAACACAAGGCCCACAATAGAACCCACCAACAATCACGAAGGCGTAGAAGATCTAGGAACTCAACATAGAAATAAGATTCAATAAAAAGGGGTTTATATCCATAAATCCCAATATGATATATCAAAATCCAAGGAGATAAAGATAAATATATGAAGATATAGGGATAATGCTTACTCGGAAAGTCACACTACAACTGCAACAATGATCAATCGCTGATAGAAATGAATCAGAAGGGTTTGAGGGAACCAAAATCACCTGGGGAAGACTCTTGGGTTAATAGAAAAGAAAACTAGATAGGAGGAATATAAAAATCATCTATGATGTCTATTAAAAAACAATAATCAACACTTTACATGACATGTAAACCAATTACACATCGTGTAATTGAAAAAAAAATCCCAAAATCACTGAACAATCCATCAACTTTTGATAAAATTGAATTTATTATTATTTTAGAATTTACATTTCATGTAACTATATTATATAGTGTGCAAATCCTTATCAGATTGCAGAAAAAATAGATTTTTTCTGAGAATCAAACAAATCTATGACTTCACCGTTATAGATATCCTCCAAATTCCTTCCCAGTCCTACCTAGACAACGAAAAAGGAAAAACATGACATTGTTTAAAATGTACCTATCAAAAGAGTAATGGGATGTTATAACAACCCCACCATTTTTGTCCCAAAAAATCCTTTCAAGAAGATTCCATGTCAAAAAGGTGAGACCAATACACTCTCATCAGTTCCTTGTGTTCCCATGTCTCATAAAAATCAGAATTGTGCTTCCATAAAACTCAAACCAAAGGTATCGACCTCCCACGAAGTACCTTGGTTTCAGAATAAACTATCCTGATTAGTATTTCATTCATGGATAAATCAGGTTCAATCTCAATATCACTCCAACTCAGAACATGAGATGGATTAGATAGATAATTTTGTAGCTGATATACATAGAACATGTCATGTATTTACATTAGATACAATGGAAGTGCTAAATGGTATGCAACTTTCCCCACCTATTTAAAAAACTAAAAAGGTCCCAAAAATGAGGAGAAAGTTTCTCTTACCTTCCAAGTCATTGATGAATAAGCTAAGGTGAAACTTTCAAGAACACCTAGTCACCAACTGAGAATTGCAAAGGTTTGTGATGATAATCAGCATAACAATTGTATCAGCTTTGTGTTGTAAACATCCTCTGATGAAGCAACTGAATCTTTGTTGTTATCTCTTAGACCAAGATTGGTCCAACTGATTAAATTTCACCAATATTTGACCAAAACAACATATATTTACAATGTCATCCATACAAGGAAACAAAAGGAGTCATTCTAATTATAGACTGGTAACTACTATTATAAGAAAACTCAACCATCCCCAAGTGATCATCTCAATATCCACAAAAGCTGAGAGCACAAGAGTGAATTGTATCCTCAAGAATTTGTATAGATATTTCTATCTAGCCATCTGACTACAGATGGTATGTCATGCTTATATAAACATGAAAACCCTATGCCTCCTGAATTCCCTTCCAAAAATGAGAAGTGAACTAAGGATCTATGTTAGAAACTATATCATAAGGAACTCTATGCAAATGAATAATCTCTTTCATATAAATATTTCCTGGATCCTCAAATTTGGTTGTATCATGAATGGGAATAATGTTTACTAATTTGGTAAGACTTTTGATCTCAATAAATATCACATTATTCTTTATCTAGGTATGAGGAAACCCAAACATAAATTCCTTATATATTTCATCCCACTTCCAATTCGGGACAAGAAGTGGATGAAGTAAACCCGAAGGTTTCTAGTGCTCGAACTTGGCCTGTTGGCACATATAATAATGAGAAACAAACTCAGAAATGCCCTATATCATACTTAGCCACCAGAACTATAGTTGTATTTCATAGTACATCTTCATGTTTCATGGGTGCACTGCCCACTGGGAACTATGGAAATCCCCCATCACAGCTTTTCTTACCACTAACGGCTCAAAAAATCGATTATGATAGCATAGAATTTCCTATTTGGAGAGAGAACACAAGGAAATTTTATCCCCACCATAAATAGAGTCTATAATGATACAGATCTCATAATTAAGCTATTTTTCATGGAAAAAAAATTCTTGAGAAGAGAATATGTCAACTGAACACTAGTTAAGGAAACCTTAACCCCTAATTATTAGACTCAAATATGAAACTGTAAAAAGAGATCCATCAAGTTTCACTCTTTTGATGATTCTCTCACTTCCTGGTTTGGAATTTTCCTACTTAAATAATCTGTAATGACATTCCCTTTCACTAGGGTATACGTGATGTAAAAATTGAAAGACTGCAGGTATTCCACCCAACACCTCTTGAGGAGATTTAAATCTTTTTTATAGAACATAAACACAAGATTTTGTGGTCTGAATACAGGGTAAACTTTTCTATGTAATGGTAATTCCTCTAGCCCTTAAGTTCGTGCATCATAGTGTCAAGTTCAAGGTCATGGGTTGGATAATTCTTCTTATGTGGCCTAAGCTGACGTGATCCATAAGCAACAAACTAATAACCTTGCATAAAAACTCAACCCAAACCTGAACCCAATGCATCACATAAGACTACGTATCCTTTCTCAACTTTAAGAGTCAACACTGGTGTAGTATTAAAAATATGTTCCGCTCAACAAAAGAATAATGACAATTCACATCAAAAGAAAACTGTACTCCATTCCAAGTTAGTGCAATAATAGAAGAATCCAACTTCGAGAAGTCCTTCATGAATTGATGATGATATCTAGTTAAGCCCAAGAAGCTCAAAATACTAAAGTGATTTTATGGATTCTCTAAAGTCAAGACAACCTTCACCATATCAATATCAACTGATATTTCTTTTTTCAACACCAAATGTCCCAATAAATTCACTTACTGAATCTAGAAATTACATTTTGAAGTCTTGGTATAAAGTGAACGGTTTCCCAGCAAACTCAGAACTATTATCAGATGATTCACATGATCCTCCTCAAACATAGAGTAAATGAGTATGTCATCCACAAATACTATCATGAAGGTATCAAGATGCTCATGGAAAACCCTATTCATAAAATCCATGAAAATCAAAGGAGAATTGGTTAGACCAAAGGGCATGAAAAGGAACTCATAATGTATATACCTAATCTTAAAGTTGGTTTTATGAATGTTATATTATTTTATCCTTAACTAATGGTAGCCAGAACAATGATCAATCTTTGAAAACCACTTCACCCCTTTCAACTGATTAAAAAAATCATCAATCTATTGTAATGGATATTTTTTCTTTACCATACCTCAATTGAGATTTAGGTAATCAACACATATATGGAGTGAACCATTGTCCTTCTTATAAAAGAGAACCAAAGATTCCCAATGAGACATGCTCAATAGTATAAGTCATTTACTCAAGAAGATCATCTAACTGGGACTTCAGGTCTTTCATTTTATCTGGATCCATACTGTAAGAGGGAATAGATACTATTTGAGTAACATGCATTAAGTCAATAGAAAACTCAACCTCCCTTACCTGGGGAAAACTAGATAATTTAGAAGGAAAAACATTGGGAAACTCAACAACAACTGGAGGGATATCATCACAAAAAGATTCTTTCTCAAGATCAAAGGAAAACCATGATATCGCTTTCCCCAAATCTGGATAAGGCCCATATCTTCTCAACCTTGGGTCCCATTATAATTGAAAGAAGTGGCACAAACCATTGGGTGTAGTGAAGGATATCCTTAGAAGATAAAATTAAATCTGGGATTTATTGGAAATGAACCAATCCATCCCAAAAATGACTTCAAGATATTCCATATTAAGAACTAAAAATCTTCAAGAAATTTAGCATCTATTAGAGAGAAAACACAAGTGGTACTATAGATACCCTTATCTCTCTTCATGCTAAGGGATGTAGTAATATCCATTGCACAAGATAAAAGCTCCATAGAAATATTAAATAGATTAAAAATACAGGTCAAAATAAATGAAAGAGATGTACCAGTATCAAATAAAGAAGTCAATAATGATGAATCGATAGTAATGATACCTCTCACAATATCTGGACCTATATCTGGTTCCTCTGGAAACTCTTTTACTGCATGAAGAAGATTTATTTTGGATTCTATGGCTGTAACCCTTTTGTATATGAATCCTATGATTTTACCATAGTTTTAGAAGGTGATGATGATCTTGTGACACTACAGGGAGTTTAATACACATTACAGAATCTCTAAAAGTGACCTCAGCATCTACAGAAGAAAGATTTCTTGGGTGCCTCAATGAAAACCCTATTTGAATGTCCTGTATTTCCACACTAGTAAAAAACCAATAGAACTCTTCCAAGTACTATCAGAGGTTTAGATAAGTCCTTCTATCAAGAACCACTACAAGAATCATCATGATTCATCTTTCCTTTAGAGGAATGAATACTACCACTTGGAGTGAATAAAACTCCTGATAAAACTGACTTTCCAACTAGGTCCATATAGACCATCAGTGTTCTATCCAGTACATTAGTATATGAAGGTAGCTTTAGTAAATATATCTAAGAATGAATATCCTAACAAAGTCCCAACTCTAACCATCGATCCCCCATTTTCTCATTCAATATAATCTCTGGTGTGAAATGCACCAACTTAGTAAAATGGTTTGCATACTTTATCAAAGTCTGATCGGCCTACTCAAGTTTAAAAAACTACGTAGCCTTTGAAAACAACATATACTCTGGATATAAATGTTCGGTGAAAATAACTTTGAAGTCTTTCAACTCTAATCCCTCATTTTTCTCCGTTGTCACCATCATGCCCCACCACCTTCTGATTGGATAGTGTGTACAATCACGTAAACTAGATTCAAATCCAGAAGAGGATTGGCTTGATGAGGTTCTCTAGTAGCTTCCTCCTGGATCTGACTCATGCATATTCCTAGAGGAATTATGCAACACAATATCAGCAGACAACAAGTAAGACTTCATATTAACACTCAAATAGAAATATAAGAGAAATTAATACCTAAAGATAGAGTAAACAAGATTTGGATTTCACTATATCCAAATCAAAATAAAGAAAAATACTATAACTAATCCTCAAGACGACTTTCCCAAACTACCCCTAGTGACTTAAGGTTAATTGCAGTGAGAGCTGATCCGACACTCAATCACAACTACCTCTTAAGTCTCGAAAATATTACACAATTCATATTGACATAAAAAAAAGGTTAAACCTTCCTTTGATTCAACTTTGTCAAAAACCAGCCTACGTAACCAAGTAACTCAATAACCAAGATAGTACTGAAATATATTTAAGGGTGTTTATGGTCGTTATATATTGTCGACTAGCACTTGGAATCATAAAAAATGAAAGCTGTAATGATTTTTCCACTAATAATGAAAAAGTAAAAGACAAAAGTCAAAAATGAATACAAAGGAAATCCCACTGGGATAACTATAACAAAAGTAAAACAATAAAAATATCTCAAAGTACTACAATTAAGAACTAGAAAATAGGAAAAACTACCCAATTCCCAAAGGATGCAACTCACCAAGTCCACGGATCAATATCGAGAACCACTTCCAAGTGGTGTTTTACCCCTGCTCAAACTTGGAAGTAGATAATCTAAAAACACCCAAAGGCATAGTTAGGGTGTGAGATAAAAATCCGATTATGGTCTCACCAAGGATTACATAATAGATTCTAATATCAAAATAACTAAATAAGGTAGTTACAATTTTAAAATAAATAGGTATGGCATTTAAATAGAATATCTAAAAAAAGCATGCTTTACATTTCAAAATATGGAAATACTTTACCAAATATTGCTTCATAATTAAAATGGTGAAAATAAATTTCAAATGATGTAATTACCTTTAAACAAATGGTTCTTTACAAAAATTTATTAAATAATGACTTTTATATAAAATAGTTTATATAAATCAGAAGTCATGTAAAATAGTTTATAACAATGGAACATATTCATTTGAAATACAAACAAGTGAGAAACATGGTCATATTCCCAAGAAGTTATGATAGTTCCAGGATATATAGACTCCACGCTCATGTTGATATGGATAATATGTACATACACCCCTTTGAACAAAGTCCAAAGAGGACTAATCAACATCACCTAAGGGATGTGGATGTGATGATATGATGTTTTAGAATTTTGTAAATCGTAAAGTGTAATCCAAATAACTAACTAACTACCTAAGGATTTCATGTGTTCATATAAAAAAACATGGATGGGAATTTTATTATAGGAGAGTTTAAAATACAATTAAA
This sequence comes from Viscum album, assembly GCA_963277665.1. Classification (NCBI taxonomy): domain Eukaryota; kingdom Viridiplantae; phylum Streptophyta; class Magnoliopsida; order Santalales; family Viscaceae; genus Viscum; species Viscum album. The sequence continues at coordinate 726,416,288 of OY728158.1, read as the reverse complement.
TCTCATTATCCATTTCAAATATTCCAATTTTCCCTTTAAAACACATAATGGGATTTTAATCAAAAAAATATTTTAACCAATATAAAACCCTAAGGTTTCTATAAATACCATTTTAAGACATTTTCACAAATAGGGATTTGAAATCAATTTTACAATACAATTTCACAATTAAATTCAACAATTTAATTTTCAAACAAATTCCATCAATTTCATAACAAACCCCCAATTCAATGGAATTGAGATTTTTTACGATTTTCCATCAAATACTTTTTACACAATTAAATTAAATGATTTAATTGAAACAATTTAACAATTTAAATTAAACAATTTAAATTCCAAAAATTTCTATAGACACATCACAATTCAATCGAATTAGGGGATTTCCAATTTCATGCCAAACCATATTTTTCTTAAAAACACCAATTCAATGGAATTGGATTTTTTCAAAAAAAAACAATTGAAATACATTTAATCAAAACCATTAAATTTCATTTAATTCAAACAATTTAAATTAAACAAATCAATTAAGGGTTAACAAAAATTGGATATTGTAACAGAACCACCTACCTTTCACAAAAACACAAGGCCAGTAATGGAACCCTCCAACAATCACGAAGGTAGAGAAGATCTAATAAATCAACTTAAAAACAAGATTAAGCAACACGAGTTTTAGATCCATAAATCCCAAGATTATCTATCAAACTCCAATGATATAAAGAGAAAGTGACTAAGATATAGAGAGAATGCTTACCCGTAAAGTCACACTGCAACTGCAACAACGATCAATCGCTGATGAAAATGACTCAGAAGGGTTTGAGGGCTCCAATATTGCCTAAGGAAGAATCTTGGGTTGAGAGAAATGAAAAATGGAGAGGAGGAATAGAAAAATCATCCAAGCTACCTATTAAATGACAATCATCGGGATGTTATATGGCGTGTTACCCCATTACATGTCACGTAATTGAAAAATCCCAAAATCAATGAAAAACTCATCACCTTTTGATAAAATAATATTTATTTTTATTTTAGAATTTACATGTGATGTAACCATATTACAAAGATGGAAAATTAATTTTTTTTATTGAGAATAACCTCATTTTAAGGGCTTAGGGGGAACCCATCATGACATCATCGACTTAGAAAAGAAAATACCACCCCAACAGACCAAAATCTCAAGACCAAAAACAACCCACACTACAAGAAAGAAGCTCCACCCAACAAAAAAAATATTAAGTCCAGCTTCCACTATCTCAGAGTTGTATGAATAATTGTCCCAAGAAAAAGCACATAGGCCTGGTACCGATGGCCAAAGTCATACCCTCTCAAAGATCCTATTCCAAATAGATGTGACACAACGAGAAACCATATCCCTACACCAAATCTATAACAACTAGGTTTCTACTGAGAATCCAACAAATCCCTAAATTCACCATTATAGGTATCCTCCAAATTCCTTCCTGGCCCTTCCCAGATAATGAAAAAGGAAAATCAGGACAATGTTTAAAACGTACCTGTTATAAGATTAATGGGATGTCACACATATACCTACACACACACACACACACAGATATATATATATATACGCATAGACATACATATGTACACATACATGCACATAAATTTACACATATGCACATACATAAATATTCACATACATACACGTACACATACATGCACATACATACGCATACGCATACACATATTAATACATATGCATACATTCATACACATACACATACACGTACACACATCTATACACATACACATATGATAAAACACAATTTTTTTGAATTTTTTATTGATAATAAATTATATAAATTCTTCACATTATGCTAAATATAATCAATTGTGAAATATTTGGGATTAGATCATTTATTTTCAAATTTGATGAAAAATCTAGTTTTACCCTTTTAAAATACATCGTAGTATTTTGGGCATAAATATTGTTATGTAAAATATTTTGACATGAAATTTTGTAACTATGTTACTGACTTAATGGGATAAAAATTATATTTAGGACATGGTAGATGGATCGTGCATTTGTGGGGAGTAAATGGGTCATGAAGAAAAAGGTGGACAAAACCATCTAGATTGGACCTTACTTCACCATCTGGGACGTATCTTCTTCATCAGGGCTTGGATTGGGCCCAAATTTTGAGGAAATATCGAACACATGATTTAGAACAAATCATCATTCTATAAGGCTGGCAAATACACGCGTTTTGGAGGTCAACTATGCGGTTCTACATGGAAAAAAATATTTGTCCGAGTTTTCATTTCACACTTAAAAAGTTATGTAACCCTAGCCCTCACAAACTCTATTTAAAGGGGGTTTTCACTCTTTGGGAGGGTTGGTCGAGGATTTGGGGAGGTGTGTCTGAAAGGGTGTCTCTTGGTAGCCCCTCACATCTCTTGGAAGAAGTAAGGCTTTGTGAAAACCTCTCTTCCAAAAAGGCTCTCCTCTCCCACCTCCTCTTTGTATTTCTTTTTTTTCATGTTTGTAGCTTGAATTTTTCTTCAAATAATCTTCTTTGTTAATCCCTTTTCTTATTATATTAATATTTTTAATTAGGTTTGATTCAAGAGTGGAGAAAATATTGGGTTCTACCCTTTCAATCCTTTGCTCATGCAAAACGTCTCCACGATGACCACACCACCCATGGAATGTAGTTTTTTTAGTGATCGATCTATCTTCTACCCTCTTCATTTTATTATTTTGAATCATTGAGCTATTGTAATTAACTTAATATGATCCATGAATTGTGTTTTTAAATTATAATAAACTAATAAATCAATTGAACAATTAACACAAAAACACGCGAGGTCGAGATTTTGTGTAAATTGTGAGAGCGCGATCTTAATCGGTAATACAAGACCACACGGGATAAATTTGTAGAGTTCAAATATAATCCCTAAACACAATTCATACTCATTTACAGAATGGATATGTTCTCCAATTAACCACTAACCATAAGCTATCCTTAGAACAAAAATCAATGCAGGGTGATGCGATTATGTGTCCCGAAGCAAGCCTAGGGTTTAAGTAATTTCATCTTTGTGGTTAAGTTAACTCTTGTAGGGTTCAAGGGTTAACAAATTAGGGGATCATAATTAAGTGAATATTGATTTAAATGATAATGATTAATAATTAAATGAATAGGTATAGTTAGATCAATTACGCCTTTTAAAATATTTTCTAAAAAAACATATTCTTGTCGTGTCTTTTTAATCAAACTTCATTTCAAAATTAAAAACAAAAAAAATGCAATCTTCTTCCAGAAAACTTCTTCAAGTTTTATAAACGACAAAAAACCACCCCATCCTTTCAAGTAGTGTTTTAATTATATTCTATTTTACTTTTAGAATACCTTTAAGAAGTTGTTTTAATTTACTTCCTCCTTTGAGAGACGACCTTGGTCAGCCACTCTACTGCACCTAGGAACCCAAAAACCACTAATCATTTAAGGGCTCCCATGATAGTGCTCTTTCAACATAAATAAAATTACATATATGTGTACATACATACACATACATATCAATACATACACATAATATAAAAACATACACATTCTATATAAATATGTGTAGACACACACACACATATACACATGCCATATGCATACATACATGTACACATACACATACACATACACATACACATTCACAAGCACATGCACATAAAAAAACACATACACAATAAATAAACATACAAATACACATACACATACACATACACATACATGTACACGTACACACACATACACACATAAAACGTACACATACATAAAACACAAACACACAACACAACAAAACACAATACAACACAACACAACACATGCATACACATAAAACACATACATAAATGCACATAAAGATATCCACATATATCTACATACATGCACATGCATACATATACATAAAAATACATGTATCTATATTTTAAATTATTTAATATGAATATAAATATAGAAATTCAAATATGAATAAAATATTTAAATAAATATATTCATTTATATATTTATATAATCATTTAAATAAAATATAAATATATCATATTTATATTATTTGAATATAAATTTTGTAATTAATGTATATAAATATACTATTAAACATGTTTATTATTTAATATAAATTTGATAATTTTTTATATAAAATTATGAAAATAATATTGATAATTATTTTTAATTATAAGTTACAAAAATTATATCTATATATTATATTAATATACATATATATATACTTATTTTAATATAAATATTATTTAAAAAAATATATAAATATGTATTTATAAATTAAATTATTCTTTACACCCATTGACTTCACTTTTTCGCACTGTTAAAGGTCGAGATTTTATTATTTCTAATAAAAATGTTGATAAAGGGGCATCATTATTAGTTCTAAAAAAGTATTGAAAAAGGGAACTGTTTTCTCAACACTTTTTTAGTGCTAATAAAATTTCCCATTGAACAGTGTTTTTTAGCATTGATAAAATTCATCACTTAATATCAAGAGATCTACAGTAGTGTCAATGATAATTGGATAAATAATAAATTAGGCATGGAAATTGAATAATTGGCATCACTAATACCTGAGAAGAAGTCTAAACTATAACTTTTCTGGAGTTAGTTTCCTAGAACCAACTTCTATGCACTTTATGATTACCTGTATTTAATATTTTGAATATTAATAATGCTTTTATCGCATCAAGATTGTTCTTCTTAGTGACATAGTATGTGATAATGTCTCAAGGATAATTGTTATACTAAAAGTTTATAAAATTTCCCCACAATGAGGAGAACCTAGAAGTTCCCTGATAGTATTATTGAATATATGTTCTATAGTTAGATGAAATAATTTGATGGGATGAAAATTATACAAGATATTAGGGGTGGAGAGTCATATGATTGTGAGACAATTTATCATGATGTACACCCTTAGTAATCTTCAGAGCATGAGATTATGAAAATATGACCCACCAGAAAGAAATCAAAATCCATATGTCATGGGATTTTATTATCTAAAACATGTGTAATGATCCTTAGACATTAAAATTATTATTAAGTTATATTATTAATTTCATACTTTCATGTATTGATTAAAAAAGTAATAACATATGATTATGGTGATGTGAGATAGATTGGGTGAATCATAAGTAATATTCTATTAAAGAATAATTTAAGATAGGATTTGTCTCTTCCCAATTTAGTGGATGTTGATATCTTAAACCTTTTGGTGTAAATGGAACTACCTTATTAAGAATGTGGTCATGGAGTTATATTAGTGTGTTTATTTCAGAAAATTCAAAGAAAGCGAGATAAGAAAATAGGTTAATGACACAAGCATGAAACCTTATTGATTATAAATATCAAGATAAATGGATTATATTACGCTGTGTACATTCATAGGAGGTTTATGGTGTCACTACATTAACCTCTTTGTCTATGTGAGTCTTAGATTATTGCTAGATATTAACCTTGTAATTTAGGTAGTGTATCCTAAATCCATTGAGAATTGGGCCTAGATGGTCACACACAAAGTATATTCAAAACCCTATATAAATTCTATATAAATTTAACATGTTGGATAAATTTTATTCTCGTATTTGGTTTAATAATTTTTCATGTTAGTTTGATCCTAAATATTCAATCACCAGTTATTCGGGAAAATATATGTGTGAATTGAATACTTAAAAACTATTTATTTTTTAGGTAATTATTTATTTGATTACATGAATATAGTATTTATTTATCCAAGTTTATTCTCAAGGTGAAAAACTATTTATTATGTTATGTGAATATTTCATAAAAATTTAGTCACTAATTTGGTGAATATAAAATTTATTTATTTATGTGTCAATAATTCAGTAATATTCATTTATTTACATAAATAGTCATTATTCAAGGTTTGATAAATATTGAGAAGGATTGATGTGCTGAGTATAATGGTTTGGTGAAAATATCCATTTTAAATATTATTTGAATAAATATAAAATTATTTATTCAAGGAAATAATATATATTTTTTACATGATCTTTGCGAATGTCAAGTAAATAATAATAATTTTATTAATATTTAAACATAGGGTTATATGGGGATTATGAAAATAACAAGGGTGCTTTTGTAATTATCATTTTCTAGTCATATCATTATTTAAACTTGATTATGACATTTTTTTAAACCTTAAAATTGTTTATAATCATCATGCCCAATGAGTTCTAGATAAAATTATTTCAAAGCACCAGAGATTTTTCCTTCTAGAATTCTCTCAAGAATGCATAGTAATTCTCCTCCTATACCAAGACAATTCATTCTCACCTTGAATAATTCTGTAGTGATCGACAATAATCTCTTCAAGCATTATAACCATCCACGCTAGCACTAAAATTATTCTATGATGATGATCGAAGGTTCACAAAACATGTGTGGATCATCACTAGAGTGGATATACCCTTGATTCCTATGAAACAATGATGATACAAAAACATGTCTTCACCCAATCATCAAAAATGAAGAAATAAATTCAATATAATCTATTTATTTAATTAATTAAAATAATTATAAATTATAGGTGAAAATTTTCTCTCTTATTGGTTTAAATGTTTCTATTTATTCATCTTTGATTTAATTCCATTAGTCATGAAATTCTTCATCACGTACATCTCAAATTATTCATATATTATGAAAAACTCCAAGTTGTAATCTACTCAATGGGAACTTCTACTACACGTGGAACCTTTAAGTAGTACCAAAGTGGTCACATAATAATTTATAAATATTTTTTATGCATTTATTACTTATACATAACTGTTGTTAGTTTTTTTCTTCTATTTTATTCATTATTTAGTCCTAATTTTAATTAAGTTGTTTTTAATATATTAATATACTTTGTTCAAGTTTCATACATTCCTAAATATATTACTAAATATTATGAATCATATTTAATACACACTGCATGTTTACTGGGTCATCTTATCACATGGTATGTCAGACAACATAGTGTGTAGTTGGTCTACTTATCGTGTAGTATACACAGTCTGGAAGAAAAATTCACACTAACAATGTGATCAGATCTGAATCAATTGACATGTGAGATTAATTTTTTGTAATATTAATGAGATACATGGCATGTAATGGGCATACACATTGTGTGACTCATGAATCTATGTATCCAAAAAACGAATTGGGATGGTAGGTAGGTTTCACGGATACATAACAAGTAGAACACTTGGCGTGTAAGTTGTTAGTACACATAATGTATCCTGGATGAGATACATGATGAGTCCCTTGGTGTCTATCTATAGAGACCCAAGCCTTTTACATAAAACATTTCATGATTTTAAGTATAATTAATCATTAGAGTACAAGCCAAGGATCGATAAGTCTAGTGTCTTGGAAGACTAGGCACATATAACATAAAACATGGGGCTAATAAAACTTTTTTATTTAATATCCATAAAGATCTCCTAACTTCCCTTGAGCCCCTACATCTACATAGGGTGCCCTTGGGAACACATGAACAAAGGGGTGAGCTAAAAAACCCAGTAAGGGAAAGAACATAAGGATACATCTCAAGCACATGAGTTAGGAGGCATGACATAATGATATCCAAAGAATGAAACTTATAAAATCATTTAATATAATCATGGGATAATATAAACATGGAATCTTATAAATGTTACAGAATCATAAAACATTTCTTTAGTATGGGTCAAGGCTAACTGCCAATCTCGTTTCCCATTCCAGTACGGGTCAAGGCTAACCGCCAATCCCGTTTAAAATCGCATCTCATGAGACTTATCCTTACCCAATGCATTGGAGCGCTATCTGGGTGCAACTATATCAACATTTTCATGAATATTCTTTCCATATAAATATTCATACCACATATACAATCATAGATAATCAACCATACATAAACATAAGGGTACCCACGGAAAGAATTCGGAACCACAATCATGATAAAAATCATAACCAATGGGCGTATCATTAAAGTGTCCATGAAAAAAAATGATTAGAACATACATGGAAGTTCATAAGGTATTATATTCATATAACATGGTAGGTGGTAACAAATAGAAGTGACATCACATAAGAAATTTATTTGAGATACATTAGCATTAAAACATTTTTGTGCAGTTTTAAGGAAAACACTATAGAGCTTTTAAAATAGTAAAGAATTCATTCTTTTATATAAAACCAGAATTGAACCATGAAGGTTTTCAGAATAAAAATACTGAATTTAAAAATACTATGGTGTCTTAAAATAGAAGATATAGTGCGCTTTAAATTGGGTAAAATTTCAGGAAGTTCCTTTAAAACGAGTGTGCTTATTGGGAAGTATCGAGAAGAGATTCACTTAAAAGCATGTATATCCCCAAAAGTGAATGAGATATGGATCTTAGAACATGATTTTGGAGCATATAAACAGAATTTTGAAGTTCTGCATAAAAATAAAATAAAACTATATTTTGGTAAAAAGAAAGATAGAGCAACTCGAAAGAATAAAGGAAGTTCGGGTAGAATCTATTATGGTTTATCGGCATGGTATCATGTGTACTAAGAGGTATTGATGAGAGAGATAAGGGGTTTATCATCACTTATAAAACATTAGTAAAGTATGGGGAAGGTTTATAAACATACCCAATCACTTCATATTACACAAATAGGCATAGCATAGAGAACAATCTTGATTAAGAGTGAAACGAGGAGGATACCTTAACTTAAATATGGTGGTGTTCTCCACTTGTTATTAATGACCTGAATAAACAAATTAGGATTATTAATTAATAATTACATAACCTCTTATATATTCAATTTATTTATTATAACCCTTTTTAGTTCATTCAAAGCCTTTTTGAATAGTTATAGGGTTCAATTTCATTATTCGATCTCATTTGTTTACTTGGCTTTAAAAGATCGGTTCACTTATATTCAAGTTTGGATTATATGCAAGATGAAAGTGGTTGTCCAAAATTGAAGTTAAATTATTTAGTTAATATCTAGGATATTACATGGTTCTAATTTTAATTAGGTTACTTAGATTGAATTCTAATTATTATATATATAACCTTAGTGATAACCATTTTTGTTAATCGGTGAATTTGATTACAAAGAATGTGTTTTGCGTTATAACTTAATTACATTTGTACCAAAGGATTATAGAACAAAAAATATGATATATTACATATATAATAATCTGGTTCAACCAAAACACAAATGGTTTCTTGACCATAATTAAATATAATAATAGAAATTGATAAACAGTTGTCCTTAAATGTGCTAAATTAGCACATCTCAAACGGTGCTTTCATTTCTTTCAAATAAAAGGGTGGGGAAAGAAGAAAATATAATGAAATATACCACTAGCATTAAGAAATTTCAGTAAATTTTTGTTACTGGATTTTTCATACTATTATGGTGAAGGTAGGTGAGGAAAGAAATAAAATGAAAAGAACTTAAAAGAAAAGAAGAAATTGGGAAGAGGAATTTACCTCTTGAGACTTCCTCCTTTGAGAACCTCTTAAGGGGATAGGTTTTGGTATTTTGAGGAGGATGAGAGATTTTGGTCGTGGGGGAGGACCTTGGGAAGATATTTGGGTAGAATAATGGCAAGGCAGAAGGCTTTAGAGGAGTGGAGAGAAGAGGGAGTGAAGGGGGGATTTTATAGTAGAGGAGAGGAGGGATTTCATAATATTATAATAATTAATTTATTATTTCTTCCCAAGACAAGGAATAGTAATTATTACATGACCAAGAATAGTGATTTTATCATGTGATCCTGAACCAAGTTGGCTTACATCACTAGAACATCATCGATGACTAAATTAATCCATTATTTAGCATTTATTGTGAAATATCGGATTCTACTATTCATCAAAAATTCATGTATTTCAAAAAAATCCCAAAAATTCACCCCAAACATTTTTTTACATGTAGAATCCAAAAATGAAGTCCATTTTTCAAAAATTATTATCTAAATATGATTATTTTAATATTTAATTAAAATAATAATTTATTATCAAAACCAGTTTTAAAACATTCATTAACTTATTCTAAAATATAAGTATATCGTACTTTCAACTTGAATAATATTTTTATACCACCATAGATTAGGTTACTATTCATTAGGGTATATCACTATTCATAAGTTTATGTTACTCTTCTCAAGGGTAGGTTACTATTCACCAAAAATTATTTTTGTTTTATTAGACTCCAAAAAACATCTTGAACACAATCGTGTATGTGAGATTTTTAAAATTCCAAACACAGAAGGGACCAACTTATGTTTAAAGGTCACTTATCACTTAGTAGTTCCTTAAGTTGTGTTTTCATGTGATTTTATGACATAATTATAAGAAGGGAATTTCCATTGAAAAACTTTAGGTCGTTACATTCTTCCCCCCTTAAGAAATTTCGCCCCCGAAATTTCACTTTACACAAACAGGTGAGGGTGTTTCTCTTTCATTGCCTCTTCTGGTTCCCAAGTTGCTTCCTCAAACTTATGGTTCCTCCACAAAACATTGACAATATGGGTTGTCTTTTTGCATAGAACCTTATCTCTTCGGTCCAGAATCTTTACTGGTTGCTCCTCATAACAGAGATCATCTTCCAACTGCACCACCTCTGAGTTTAGTACATGTGAGGGATCATGTATGTACTTCCTCAAGAGTGATACATGAAAAACATCATGAAATCGAGCCATATTTGGTGGAAGTGTAAGACAATAGGCCACAGATCCTATGCGGTCAAGGATCTCAAAGGAGCCAATATACCTTGGCCTTAGCTTCCCTTTCTTCCCAAATTGCATGACTCTATTCCATGGAGATATTAGAAGGAAGAATTTATCTCCAACATCGAACTCCAAGTCCCTTCGACGGTTGTCAGCATAGCTCTTTTACCTACTTTGAGCAGATTTGATGTGTTTCTGGATGACTTGAACCTTCTCTATCATCTCTTGAACAAGATCAGGTCCAAGTAGCTTTCTTTCTCTAACTTCATCCCAACAGGTTGGAGTTCTACATCACTTTCCATACAGAGATTCATATGGAGCCATCTGAATACTCGAGTGGAATCTATTGTTGTATGAGAACTCAACTAGTGGGATATGATGATCCCATCTACCTTTGAATTCTAGATAGTAGGATCTAAGCATATCTTTAAGCGTCTGAATAGTTCTTTCAGGCTGGCCATCAGTTTGGGGGTGATAGGCCATGCTGAAATTAAATTCAGTACTCAAAGAATGTTGAAGGATTCTCCAGAATTTAGATGTGAACCTTGGATCACGGTCAGAGACAATTGAGATTGGAACACCATGCAGTCTCACCACTTCCTTCACATATATCTTTGCAATTTGATCAAGTGAGAGATCATCCTGAATAGAGATGAAATGGGATTTCTTGGTGAGTCGGTCAACCACAACCCATATCGCATTTTTCCCATCGACGTCTTCGAGAGACTCTTGACAAAGTCCATAGTAACATTTTTCCATTTCCATATGGGTATAGGAAATGGCTACAGCATACCTTTGGACTTTTTTTGCTCAGCTTTAACTTTCTGACATACCAAGAACCTTGATATATATTCTGCAATCTCCTTCTTCATGTTATCCTACAAGAAGTGTTCTTGGAGATCACAGTACATTTTGGTACTCCCATGATGGATAGAGAAGGTCGAGCTATGTGCATCATTAAATATCTCCTTCTTTATCTCTAGATCATATGGTACACATAATAGTGTCCCAAATCTTACAACTCCTTCCTCATCAATTTTGAAATCGGAAGATTTCCCATTTTTAACAGCTTCCACCCTTTTCTGAATTTCCACATCCTTTCTTTGAAAATCCTTTATTTTCTCCAAGGGGGATGGTTAAGCAATAATTTGAGAAATTATTGATGATGTTACTCCATTAATTATTCTCATTTTCATCCTTTGCAAATATAAGAAGATCTTCAATTCTCATCATTGATAAAGATGCAGGATCGTTTCTACTTAGAGCATCTGCCACCCTATTTTCCTTACCAGGATGGTAGTGGATTGAGTAGTCGTAATCCATGATGAGCTCTATCCATCTTCACTGGAACATATTAAGCTCTTTCTATGTGAATATATATTTGAGACTCTTGTGGTCATTATATATCTCACATTTTTTCCCATAGAGATAATGCCGCCATATTTTCAACGCAAAGATCACAGCGGCTAATTCCAGATCATGCGTGGGATAGTTTTGCTCATGGATTTTCAGCTACCTTGAGGCATAGGCTATCACTTTATCATTCTGCATTATCACACAGTCTAAGCCTTTCTTATAAGCATCACTATACACCACAAAGAGTTCTCCACTTAGAGGGAGTGTGAGTACCAGTGCAGTGATAAGCCTCTTTTTTAACTCCTTGAAACATCCTTCACATTCCTGTGTCTAGAAGAACTTTAATCCCTTCCATGTTAGCTTGGTCATTAGGTTTGACAATAATTAAAAGTTCTTCATGAATCATCAATAATACCCTTCTAGACCTAAAAGTTTGTGGATCTTTGTTACAGAATTTGGCCTCATCCACTCTTCAATTGCCTTCGTCTTGGAAGGGTCCACAGATATCCCTTTCGTGGTGGTAACATTCCCCAAGAATGACACTTCCTCCATCTAGAACTCACATTTACTGTACTTTGCATACAAATTCTCTCTTCACAAAGTCTTTAACACAGTTTCCAAATTATTCTCATGTTCCTCCTTGCTCTTGGAGTATATCAGAATATCATCAATAAATACCACCACAAATTTGTCAAGGTAATATCTAAAGGCTCTATTCCTCAAATCCATGAAAATTTCTGGATCATAGTGAGTATGAAGTACATCACTATGAACTCATAGTTTTCATACCTCGTTCTAAAGGCAGTCTTGGTAATATCTTCCTTCTTCACCTTTAGTTGGTGATATCCCGATCGAAGGTCCACCTTAGAGAAATAACTGGCCCCACGAAGCTGATGAAACAAGTCATCTATCCGTGGAAGGGGATATCTTTATAGTGATTTTATTGAGCTCATGATAATAAATGTAGAGGTGCATTGATCCATCCTTACTCTTGATGAAGAGGACTAGAGCACCCCATGGTGAAGCACTCGGGCGTATAAAACCCTTCTTTATATTCTCCTGTAACTACTTCTTCATCTTTACTAGCTCTACGGTGGCCATTCTGTAAGGTGTCTTTGAAATTGGCTGAGATCCAGGGATAAGTTCATTTGAGAACTCAACCTCTCAGTCATGAGGAAGACCATGAAACTCTTCAGGGAATACATCAGTGTAATCTCTCACGATGGGCGTGTCTTCAAAAATGATTCTATCCTTTTCCCCAATCATTTGAGCTAGATATGCTTACTCACAAGGAAGAAATATCCAAACTTGAGATAAAGATTCTAAATGAGACTCATCTTCTTCCTTACACTTGTAAAGAATTGGAGGATGCTTCAGGATGTAAAAAGTGATCTCGCGTTCCCGAAAATTGATGTTGGCCTTGTACAAAGATATCCAATCCATGCCCAAGATAGCGTCGAACTCCACTAAAGGAAGTATGAAAAGATTTTCTAGGAGGTTTTGTCCACAAACATTAACCGGGGAGGAGTTATAAACTATGGATTAAATAATTTCCCCATTTTTTGTTCTCACAGATAACATTTCCTCAAAATTTTGAGGTGGTGTTTGGATAGTTGTACTAAACTTGAAAGATGTGAAATAATGCGTAGAACTAGAATCAAATAGTATGTTCTCTATTCTTGAATTAATAACAAACTTACCTATCACAACATCATTTTTCGGCTCCACCTCAGAATTAGTTATATAATAAGCCCTTCTTTGTTGCCTTGGAGGTTGTTTCTGATTGCCTCTGACAACCCTCGACTTAGGGAAATTGTTCTCATAATTCCCAAGCTCCTTACAGTTATAACACTTCACTATAGGCTGAGTGTTGATATGAACCTTCCTTTCTTCTTCAACATTAGCGGTATTTTTCATATCCATTCGGCAGTTCTTGGCCAGATGACCAAACTTTCCACATTTGAAGTAATTCTTGGTTCCCTTGATACAGTCACCAAGATGCTTCTTCCCATAATTTTTTCATAGGATAAATTGATGCTTCTTTCCATCATGGGATTTTTTTGATGAACCACCCATGTTGTTCTCCATTTTCCGCTTCTTTTCACTTGGCCCATGAGACCACGGAGAGTCTCCAATCTCCATTTCAACCTTGAGGGCACAACGTACAATCTCTTCATTGTTTTTGAAGTCTTGAATCACCAACACTTTTCATAGACTCATCTTTAGTCCACTAAATAAGCGATCTAACTTTCTTTAGGGGTTCATGACAAAGCCAGAGGCGTACCATGAAATCCTTGTAAATTTCGCTTCATATGCCCCGATGGACTCATCTTCCTTCTTCTTGAGTCCAAGGAACTCTCTTTCCATCTTGCGACGGAGGGTTCGAGGAAAATATTTTTTGAAAAACTTCTTCCTAAATTCCTCCCATTCTATGGAATTAATTTCCTCTTGGAACTTTGTATTCTTGATCAGTGTCCACCACTGATCAGCTTCCCCATCAAAACTATATACTATCAGTACAACTTTCTCTTCTTCTGAGCACTGGAGTACAGAGAAAATCTTTTCAATGGAGTTAATACATTGTTCTGTGAGGAGGGGATCAGAAGACCCACTAAACATGGGAGGCCTTTTCCACATGAAGGATTCTATGGAAACTTGCTCTTTCCTTGGAGGAGCGGGACGTTCCACCTGATTCAACTTATTATTTATAACTCGATCCAGGTGAGAAAGTACTTCCATGAAGTTTTGATCACCTGCTTCCTTCACATTAGGCATCTCATTAAGGAAATCATCACATTTCCTATTACATTGGTTTTTGGAACACGTTCTTCTATTTCTCGCCATAACAAAGAAAAATAATGTATAATTAGAGGTCTTGAGTTCTTATCTATTGAGCATAAAAAGAATCTTTGAACATTAAAGTATGGACTTATAAAGAAGAAGTATATCCTGACTTGTGATTCTGTAGGTTTATATCTAGGTTATGCTCGATCTATTTCTTAACTTATATTCTTATGGGATTTTTTTGTCCCTTGATAACAGTTTGTACTATGATCGTGAATCTACTGAAGAATATCCCCCGGGAGTTCCATAATCAAGAATGCAGCAAGGTTCGTTATCATGCACCACTTCCCAGTTGATTATAGCTCAAAGTGGTGTTTTTGGGTTTTACCCCTAGATACATCTATGCCAGAGCTTCCTCAACCTGGTCATATCCAGATAAGGATGTATTTTCTTGATAATCCACATACTCTATACTCACCAAAATTTAGGACTGTTTTCTTATACTTAGTCTCATCCTTAAGGTTCTCACTAAGGTGATCTTTTCCTAATCTCCAAAAATAACTAGACCATCCTCTGATACCAACTATAGCGACCCTATCCTTTTACATATAACATTTCATGATTTTAAGCATAATTAATCATCGGAGTACAAGCCAAGGATCGAAAAGTATAGTGTCTTGGAAGACTAGGTACATATAACATAAAACATGGGGATAAAAAAAACTTCTTTATTTAATCTCCATAAAAATCTCCTAACTTCCTTTGAGCCCTTACATCTTCAT
The DNA here is from genome assembly GCA_963277665.1 of Viscum album. Taxonomy (NCBI): domain Eukaryota; kingdom Viridiplantae; phylum Streptophyta; class Magnoliopsida; order Santalales; family Viscaceae; genus Viscum; species Viscum album. Next base: position 726,400,638 of record OY728158.1, on the reverse strand, counting down.
AGGGTACCCTGGGGAACACATGAACAAAGGGGTGAGCTAAAAAGCCCAGTAAGGGAAAGAACATAAGGATACATCTCAAGCACATGAGTTAGGAGGCATGAAATAATGATATCCAAAGCACGAAACTTATAAAATCATTTAATATAAGCATGGGATCATATAAAAATGGAATCTTATAAATGTGACAGAATCATAAAACATTTCTTTAGTACGGGTCAAGGCTAACCGCCAATCCTGTTTCCCATTTTTTTACGGGTCAGGGCTAACCGCTAATCCCGTTTCACATCGCATCTCATGAGACTTATCCTTACCCAATGCATTGGAGCTCTATCTGGGTGCACCTATCTCAACATTCTCATGAATATTCTTTCCAAATAAATATTCTTACCACATATACAATCATACAAAATTAATCATACATAAACATAAGGATACCCATGGAAAGAATTGGGAACCACAATCATGACAAAAATCATAACCCATGGGCATATCATTAAAGTGTCCATGAAAAAAAGGATTAAAACATAAATGGAAGTTCATAAGGTATTATAGGCATATAACAGGGTAGTTGTTAACAAATATAAGTGACATCACATAAGAAAGGTATTTGAGAGACATTAGCATTAAAACATTTTTGTGTGGTTTTAAGGAAAACACTATAGAGATTTTAAAATAGTAAAGAATACATTATTTTATATAAAACCATAATTGACCCATGAAGGTTTTCAGAATAAAAATACTAAATTTAAAAAGACTATGGAGTCTTAAAATAGAAGATATAGTGAACTTGAAATTGGGTAAAAGTTTGAGAAGTTCCTTTAAAACGAGTGTGCTTATTGGGAAGTATCGAGGAGAGATTCACTTAAAAGCATGTATATTCCCAAAAGGGAATGAGAGATGGATCATAGAACATGAATTTGGAGCATATAAACATAATTTTTAAGTTCTAAATAAAAATAAAAGAAAACTATATTTTGGTAAAAAGAAAGATAGAGAAACCCGAAAGAATAAAGGAAGTTCGGGTAGAATCCATTATGGTTTATCAGCATGGTATCGTGTGTACTAAGTGGGATTGATGAGAGAGATAAGGTGTTTATAATCACTTATAAAACATTAGGGAAGTATGGGTAAGGTGTATAAACATACCCAGTCACTTATTATTACACAAATAGGTATAGCATAGAGAACAATCTTGATTAAGAGTGAAAAGGGGAGGATCCCTTACCTTAAATCTGGTGGTGTTCTCCACTTGTTATCAATGACCTGAATAAACAAATTAGGATTTTTAATTAATAATTAAAGAACCTATTATATATTCAATTTATTTATTATAACCCTTCTTATTTCATTAAAATCCTTTTTTATTAGTTATAGGGTTCAATTTTATTGTTCGAGCTCGTTTGTTTACTTGTCTTTAAAAGATCGGTTCACTTATATTCAAGTTTGGATTATATGCAAGATGAAAGTGGTTTTACCGAATTGAAGTTAAATTATTTATTTCATATCCATGATATTAAATGGTTTTAATTTTAATTAGTTTACTTATAGTGAAGTCAAATTATTATATATATAACCTTAGTGATAACTGTTTTTGTTAATCGGTGGATTTGATTACAAAGAATGTGTTTTGTGTCATAACTTAATTCTATTTGTACCAAAGGATTATAGAACAAAAAATAGGATATATTAAATATATAATAATCTGGTTCAACCATAACACAAATGCTTTCATGACCATAATTAAATATAATAATAGAAATTGATAAACAGTTGTCCTTGAATGTGCTAAATTAGCACATCTCAAATGGTGCTTTCATTTCTTTCAAATAAAAGGGTGGGAAAAGAAGAAAAGATAATGAAATATACCACTAGAATGAAGAAATTACAGTAAAAGTTTGTTACTGGATTTTTCCTACTATTATGGTGAAGGTAGGTGAGGAAAGAAATAAAATGAAAAGAACTTAAAAGAAAAAAAAGAAATTGCGAAGAGGAATTTACCTCTTGAACCTTCCTCCTTTGAGAACCTCTTAAGGGGAGAGGTTTTGGTATTTTGAGGAGGATGAGAGCTTTTGGACGTGGGGTAGGACCTTGGGGATAGATTTGGGTAGAATAATGGCAAGGAACAAGGATTTAGAGGAGTGGAGAGAAGAGGGAGTGAAGGGAGGGTTTTATAGTGGAGGAGAGGAGGGATTTCATAATATTATAATCATTATTTTATTATTTATTCCCAAGACAAGTAATAGTAATTATTCCATGACCAATAATAGTTATTTTATCATGTGATCCCGAACCAAGTGGGATTACAATAGTAGAACATCATCGATGACTAAATTAATCCATTATTTAGCATTTACTGTGAAATATCAGATTCCACTATTCATCAAAAATTCTTGTATTCCAAAAAAATCCCAAAAATTCACCCCAACCATTTTTTAATGTCTAGAATCCAAAAATGAAGTCCATTTTTCAAAAATTATTATCTAAATATGATTATTTTAATATTTAATTAAAATAATAATTTATTATCAAAACCAGTTTTAAAACATTAATTAACTTATTCTAAAATATAGGTATATCGTACTTCCAACTTGAATAATATTTTTATACCACCATAGGTGAGGTTACTATTAATTAGGGTATATCACTATTCATAAGGGTATATTACTCTTATCAAGGGTAGGTTACTATTCACCAAAAATTATTTTTGTTTTATTATACTCCAAAAAACATCTTGAACACAACCATGTATGTCAGATTTTTGAAATTCCAAACACAGAAGGGACCAACTTATGTTTAAAGGTCACTTATCACTTAGTAGTTCATTATGTTATATTTTCATGTGATTTTATTACATAATTATAAGAAGTGAATTTCCATTGAAAAACTTTGGGTCGTAACATTCTTCCTTCCTTAAGAAATTTCGCCCCCGAAATTTCACTTTACACAAACAGGTGAGGGTGTTTCTATTTCATTGCCTCTTCTGGTTCCCAAGTTTCTTCCTAAATCTTATGGTTCCTCCACAACACTTTGACAAGATGGGTTGTCTTGTTTCATAGAACCATATCTCTCCGGTCTAGAATCTTTACTGGCTGCTTCTCATAGCAGAGATCATCTTCCAACTGCACCACCTCTGAGTTTAGTACATGTGAGGGATCAGGTATGTACTTCTTCAAGAGTGATACAAGAAAAACTTCATGAACTCAAGCCATATTTGTTGGAAGTTTAAGCCGATTGGCCATGGATCCTATATGGTCAAGGATCTCAAAGGAGCAAATATACCTTGGGCTTAGCTTCCCTTTCTTCCCGAATAGCATGACTCTCTTCCATGGAGATATTCGAAGGGAGAATTTATCTCCAACATCGAACTCCAAGTCCCATCGACGGTTGTCAGCATAGCTCTTTTGCCTACTTTGAGCAGATTTGATGTGTTTCTGGATGACTTGAACCTTCTCTGTCATCTCTTATACAAGATCAGGTCCAAGTATCTTTCTTTCTCCAACTTCATTCCAACAGGTTGGAGTTCTACATCGCTTTCCATATAGAGCTTCATATGGAACCATCTGAATACTCGAGTGGAAGCTATTTTTATATGAGAACTCAACTAATGGCAGATGATGATCCCATCCACCTTTTAATTCTAGATAGTATGCTCTAAGCATATCTTTAAGCATCTGAATAGTTCTTTCAAACTGGCCATCAGTTTGGGGGTGATAGGCCATGCTGAAATTAAATTTAGTACTCAAAGAATGTTGAAGGCTCCTCCAGAATATAGATGTGAACCTTGGATCATGGTCAGAGACAATTGAGATTTGAACACCGTGCAGTCTCACCACTTCCTTCACATATATCTTTGCAAGTTGATCAAGCGAGATATCTTCCCGAACTGTGATGAAATGGGATGTCTTGGTGAGTCGGTCAACCACAACCCATATAGCATTATTTCCCTTTGACATCTTCGGGAGACCCATGACCAAGTCTATAGTAACATTTTTTAATTTCCATATGGGTATAGTCAATGGATACATCATACCTTTGTACTTTTTTCACTCAACTTTAACTTGCTGACATACCAAGAAACTTGATATATATTCTGCAATCTCCTTCTTCATGTTATCCCACCAGAAGTGTTCTTGGAGATCACAGTACATTTTGGTACTCCCAGGATGGATAGAGAAGGTCGAGCTATGTGCATCATTCAACAGCTCATTCTTTATCTCTAGATCAGATGGTACACATAAACGTGTCCCAAATCTTACAACTCCTTCCTCATCAATTTTGAAATCGGAGGATTTCCCATTCTTAACAGCTTCCACCCTTTTCTAAATTTACACATCCTTTATTTGAGCATCCTTTATTTTCTCCAAGAGGGATGGTTAAGCAATCATTTGAGAAATTATTGATTATGTTCCTCCCTTAATGATTCTCATGTTCATACTTTAAAAATCTAAGAAGATATTCAATTCTCATCATTGATAAAGATGCAGGATCCTTTCTACTTAGAGCATCTTCCACCCTATTTGCCTTACCAGGATGGTAGTGGATTGAGAAGTCATAATCTTTGATGATCTCTATCCATCTTCACAGTCACCTATTAAGCTCTTTCTATGTGAATATATATTTGAGACTCTTGTGGTCATTATATATCTCACATTTTCCCCATAGAGATAATGTCGCCAGATTTTCAACGCAAAGATCACAGCAGCCAACTCCAGATCATGTGTGGGATAGTTTTGCTCATGGATTTTTAGCTACCTTGAGGCATAGGCTATAAATTTATCATTTTTCACTATCACACAACCTAATCCTTTCTTAGAAGCATAACTACACACCACAAATAGTTCTCCACTTGAAGGGAGTGTGAGTATGAGTGCTGTGATAAGCCTCTTTTTCAACTCCTTAAAACAGTCTTCACATTCCTGTGTCTAGAAGAACTTTACTCCCTTCTCTGTCATCTTGGTCATTAGGTTTGAAAATCATGTAAAGTTCTTCACGAATCGTCGATAATAACCATCTAGAACTAAAAGGATGTGGATCATCGATACAGAATTTGGCCTCGGCCACTCTTCAATTGCCTTCGTCTTGGAAGGGTCCACAGATTTCCCTTTCTTGGTGATAACATGCCCCCAGAATGATACTTCCTCCATCCAGAACTCACATTTACTTTACTTTGCATACAAATTCTCCCTTCACAAAGTCTTTAACATAGTTTCCAAATTATCCTCATGTTCCTCCTTGCTCTTGGAGTATATCAAAATATCATCAATAAAGACCACCACAAATTTTTCAAGGTAATATCTAAAGACTTTATTCCTTAAATCCATGAAAATTTCTGGATCATAGTGTGTCCAAAGGGCATCACTATGAACTCATAGTTTCTATACCTCGTTCGAAAGGTAGTGTTGGGAATATCTTCCTTCCTCACCTTTAGTTGGTGATATCCCAATCAAAGGTCCACCTTAGAGAAATAATTGTCCCCACGAAGCTGATGAAACAAGTCATCTATCCGTGGAAGGGGATATCTTAATAGTGATTTTATTGAGCTCATTATAATAAATTTAGAGGCACATTGATGCATCCTTCTTCTTGACGAAGAGGACTATAGCACCACATGGTGATGCACTCGGGCGTATAAAACCCTTCTCCAAATTCTCCTATAACTGCTTCTTCAGCTCTACTAGCTCTACGGTGCCCATTCTATAAGGTGTCTTTGAAATTAGATGAGATCCAGGGATAAGTTTAATTGAGAACTCAACCTCTCGGTCAGGAGTAAAACCATGCAACTCTTCAGGGAATACATCAGTGTAATCCCTCACGATGGGCATGTCTTCAAAAATGATTCTTTCCTTTTACCCAATCATTTGAGCTAGATATGCTTGCTCACAAGGAATAAATATCCAAACTTGAGACAAATATTCTAAAGTAGACTCATCTTCTTCCTTACACTTATAAATAATTGGAGGATTCTTCGGGATGTGAAAAGTGATCTCCCTTTCCCGAAAATTGATGTTGTCCTTGTACAAAGATATCAAATCCATGCCAAAGATAGTGTCGAACTCCACTAAAGGAAGTATGAAAAGATTTGCTAGGAGGTTCTGTCCACAAACATTAACCGAGGATGAGTTATAAACCATGGATGCAATAATTTCCCCATTTGTTGTTCTCATAGATAACATTTCCTCCAAATTTTGAGGTGGTGTTTGAATTGTTCTACTAAACATGAAATATATGAAAGAATGAGTAGAACTAGAATTAAATAGTACTTTCGCTATTCTTGAATGAATAACAAGTGTACCTGTCCCCGCATCATTTTTCAGCTCCACCTCAGCAGTAGTGATAGCATAAGCCCTTCCTTATTGCCTTGGAGGTAGTTTCTGATTACTTCAGACAACCCTCGACTTAGGGAAATTGTTCACATAATTCCCAATCTTCTTACAGTTATAACACTTCACTATAGGATGAGTGTTGATATGAACCTTCCTTTTTTCTTTAACAATAGCGGTATTTTTCATATCACTTCGGCAGTTCTTGGCCAGATGACCAAACTTTCCGCATTTTAAGCAATTCTTGGTTCCCTTGAGATAGTCACCAAGATAATTCTTCCCATAATTTTTTCAAAGTGGAAAGTGGGGCTTCTTTCCATCATGGGATTTGTTTAATGAACCACCCTTGATGTTCCCCATTTTACGCTTCTTTTCACTTGTCCCATGAGACCACTGAGAGTCTCCAATATCCATTTCAACCTTGAGGGCACAAAGTACAATATCCTCATTATTGTTGAAGTCTCGAATTTCCAACACTTTTCATAGACTCGGCTTTAGTCCGCTAAATAAGTGATCTAACTTGCTTTTGGTGTTCATGAAAAATCCAAAGGCGTACCATGAAAGCCTTGTAAAGTTAGCTTCATATGCCCCGATGGACTCATCTTCCTTCTTCTTGAGTCCAAGGAACTCTCATTCCATCTTGAGATGGAGGGTTTGAGGAAAATATTTTTTGAAAAACATCCTCTTGAATTCCACCCATTCTATGGAATAAATTTCATCTTGGGACATTGTATTCTTAATCAGTGTACACCACTGATCAGCTTTCCCATCAAAATGATATACTGCCAGTACAACTTTATCTTCTTCCGAGCACTGGAGTACAGAGAAAATCTTTTCAATGGAATTAATTTATTGTTCTGCGAGGAGGGGATCAGAAGACCCGCTAAACATGGGAGGCCTTTTCCGCATGAAGGATTCTACGGAAACTTGCTCTTTCCTTGGAGGAGGGGAAAGTTCCACCTGATTCAACTTATTATTCATAACTCGAGCCAGCTGAAAAAGTACTTCCATGAAGTTTTGAGCACCCACTTCCGTCACATTAGGCATGTCATTAAGGAAATCATCACATTGCCTATCACATTGGTTTTTGGAACACGTTCTTCTATTTCCCACCATTAACAAAGAAAAAGAACATATAATTAGAGGTCTTTAGTACTTATCTATTGAGCATAAAAAGAAACTTTGAACATTAAAGTATGAACTTATAAAGAAGAAGTATATCCTGACTTGTGATTACTTAGGTTTATATCTAGGTTATGCTCGATCTATTTCTTAACTTGTATTCTTATGGGATTTTTCCCTTAATAACGGTTTTTACTAAGATCGTGAATCTACTGAAGCATATCCCTCGGGAGTTTTATAACAAAGATTGCAGCAAGGCCCATTATCATGCACCACTTCCCATTTGAGTCTATCTCAAAGTGGTGTTTTCAGGTTTTACCCCTAGATACATCTATACCAGAGCTACCTCTACCTGGTCGTATCTAGATAAGGATGTATTTTCTTGACAGACCACTTACTCTATACTCACCAAAATTTAGGACTGTTTTCTTATACATAGCCTCATCCTTAAGGTTCTCACTAAGGTGCTCTTTTCCTAATCTCAAAAAATAACTAGACCATGCTCTGATACCAACTATAGCGACCCGAGCCTTTTACATAAAACATTTCATGATTTTAAGCATAATTAATCATCAGAGTACAAGCCAAGGATCGATAAGTCTAGTGTCTTGGAAGACTAGGTACATATAACATAAAACATGGGGCTAAAAAAACTTCTTTATTTAATCTCCATAAAAATCTCCTAACTTCATTTGAGCCCTTACATCTTCATAGGGTACCCTGGAGAACACATGAACAAAGGGATAAGCTAAAAATCCTAGTAAGGGAAAGAACATAAGGATACATCTCAAGCACATGAGTTGGGAGGCACGACATAATGATATCCAAAGCATGAAACTTATAAAATCATTTAATATAAGAATAGGATCAGATAAACATGGAATCATATAAATGTGTCAGAATCATAAAACATTTCTTTAGTATGGGTCAAGGCTAACCGCCAATCCCATTTCCCATTTAAGTATGGGTCAAGGCTAACCTCCAATCCCGTTTCACATCGCATATCATGAGAATTATCCTTACCCAATGCATTGGAGCTCTATCTGGGTGCACCCATCTCAATATTTTTATGAATATTATTTCAATATAAATATTCTTACCACATATAAAATCATACATAATCAACCATACATAAAGATAAGGGTACCCATGGAAATAATTGGGTACCACAATCATGACTTAAATCATAATCAATGGGTGTATCATAAAAGTGTCCATGAAAGAAAAGGATTAGAACATACATAGACTTTAATAAGTTATTATAGGTATATAACATGTTATTTGGTAACAAATAGAAGTGTAATCACATAATAAATGTATTTGAGAGACATTAGCATTAAAACATTTTTGTGCGGTTTAAGGAAAACACTATAGAGATTTTAAAATAGTAAAGAATACATTCTTTTATATATAACCAGAATTGAACCATGAAGGTTTTCAGAATAAAAATACTGAATTGACAAAGACTATGGTGTCTTAGAATAGAAGATATAGCACACTTGAAATTGGGTAAAAGTTCAGGAAGTTCCTTTAAAACGAGTGTGCTTATTGGGAAGTATCGAGGAAATATTCACTTAAAAGAATTTATATCCCCAAAAGAGAATGAGATATGGATCTTAGAACATGATTTTGGTGCATATATACAGAATTTTTAAGTTCTACATAAAATTAAAGTACAACTATTTTTTTTTAAAAAGAACGATAGAGAAACCCCAATGAATAAAGGATGTTCGGGTAGAATCCATTATGGTTTATCGGCATGGTATCGGGTGTACTAAGAGGGCTTGATTAGAGAGATAAGGGGTTTATCATCACTTTTAAAACATTAGGTAAGTTTGGGGAAGGAGTATAAACATACCCCATCACTTGTTATTACACAAAAATGCATAGCATAGAGAACAATCTTGATTAAAAGTGAAAAGGGGAGGATCCCTTACCTTAAATCTGGTGGTGTTCTCCACTTGTTATTAATGACCTGAATAAAAAAAATAGGCTTATTAATTAATAAGTCCATAACCTCTTCTATATTCAATTTATTTATTATAACCCATTTTAGTTAATTCAAATCCTTTTTGATTAGTAATATGTTTCAATTTCATTGTTCGAGCTCGTTTGTTTACTTGGCTTTAAAAGATCGGTTCACTTATATTCAAGTTTGGATTATATACAAGATGAAATTAGTTGTCCAGAATTGAAGTTACATTATTTAGTTAATATAAAGGATATTACATGGTTTTAATTTTAATTAGTTTACTTAGAGTGAAGTCGAATTATTATATATATATATAACCTTAGTGATAACTGTTTTTGTTAATCAGTGGATTTGATTACAAAGAATGTGTTTTGCATTATAACTTAATTACATTTGTACCAAAAGATTACAGAACCAAAAATAGGATATATTATGTATATAATAATCTGTTTAAACCATAACAAAAATGGTTTCATGACCATAATTAAAGATAATAAGAGGAATTGATAAATTGTTGTCCTTGAATGTGCTAAATTAGCACATCTCAAACGGTGATTTCATTTCTTTCAAATAAAAGGGTGGGGAAAGGAGAGAAGATAAAGAAACATACCACTAGCATGAAGAAATTCTAGTAAATGTATGTTAAGATATTTATAATACTATTATGGTGAAGGGAGTTGAGGAAAGAAATAAAAAGAAAAGAACTTAAAAGAAAAAAGAAATTGGGAAGAGGAATTTACCTCTTGAGACTTCCTCCATTGAGAACCTCTTAAGGGGAGAGTTTTTGGTATTTTGAGGAGTATGAGAGCTTTTGGACTTGGGGGAGGACCTTGGGGAGATATTTTGTCAGAATAATGGAAAGGCAAAAGTCTTGAGAGGAGTGTAGAGAAGAGGGAGTGAAGGGGGGGTTATAGTGGAGGAGAGGAGGGATTTCATAATATTATAATCATTAATTTATTATTTCTTCCCAAGACAAGGAATAGTAATTATTCCATGACCAAGAATAGTGATTTTCTCATGTGATTATAAAACAAGTGGGCTTAAATCATCATATCATCATTGATGACTTAATTAATCCATTATTTATCATTTATTGTGAATTATCGGATTCTACTATTCATAAAAAATTCAAGTATTTCAGAAAAATCCCAAAAATTCACCCTAACCATTTTGCGACATGTATAATCCAAAAATGAAGTCCATTTCTCAAAAATAATTTTATAAATATGATTATTTTAATATTTAATTAAAATAATAATTTATTATCAAAACCAGCTTTGAAACATTCATTAACTTATTCTAAAATATAGGTATATCATACTTCTAACTTGAATAATATTTTTATACCACCATAGGTGAGGATACTATTAATTTGGGTATATCACTATTCATAAGGGTATGTTAATATTCATAAGTGTATGTTACTATTCACCAAAAATTATTTTTGTTTTATTAGACTCCGAAAAACATCTTGAACACAACCGCGTATGTCCGATTTTCAAAATTCCAAACACAGAAGTGGCAAACTTATGTTTAAAAGTCACTTATCACTTAGTAGTTAAATATATTGTGTTTTTATGTGATATTATGACATAATTATAAGAAGGTAATTTCCATTGAAAAACTTTGGGTCGTTACACTATCCTTGATACATGATAAGTGAAAAACACTACATGTATCTCATTATTACATGTCGTGTAGTCACCCAGTAATAAACATAATTAAAGTAAATAAAGAATAATTAATTAAAACATTAAAATTTAATTATATTTTTAGTAGTTTGTGTGTTAAATATGAAACAAGGCTTTCAAAATTGATAAATTATCAATTACTTCAATGTAATTAACTGTGAATGTTGTTCAAGCCATTTATTTTCCGTAATTCATCATGCAATGGTTTTCCCCAATAATCCTCGAATGGAAATTAATATAAAAGGACTAATTAATTAATTGAATTAATTCAGGCTTTTTTTTCTTAATAATAAATAAATAATTGATGTAAATGCTAGCTATTTTACTTTTGTATATTTTTTGCATGTATGTGGGTAAACATGAGCTTATACCAACCTGTGTGTGTGATTAGTTTCTTTTAATTTATTATTACTAGCTTTTTTGTAAAAAGTTATATATTTAAATAATGGTCTATATTTCATTCACATCCTCTCATTATGTAAGGGTTTACATACCTTTGGTTTTTTATGTAAACCCCCTTAACCATCTATCTAGTTCTTCTCAAAAGCATGAAAGTAAAATATTATGTAATGGATTTAGCTCTCATATTAGTGGAAGTGGTTTAAATTTAGAGTCGAGGTGAAATCAATGCAGAAGGTACATGGGGAATAGGTGAAATATTGAAACTTGAACAAAAAATGATTCTATGAGTTTATTCCTTAGGTTCAAGGTTTGGTTTATCATCTAATAGAAAAATAAACCATTAAAAAATCTCATGATCATTTCATTTTATTTATTTTATTTCTTTCAATTTCATGGTTAATAATCTATGGATACTTAATCATTAAATAAATTAATTGAAAATCATGAAATATGGAATTAAAATAATATAAAATTTTGTGTAATTTTTATCAAGACATGTTTAATCACTCAAGTAAATTTTTCTTGATATTAATAGGAATGTAATAAGATAAAATGGGTGGTTTACACATAATGATAAAAATACCACTAATCAAAAATATTAATTCACTATATCCTTCTAATAGTTGGGTAGAAATTAAACCATCAATCAAAGTACTTAACTGACCACTATTAGGATGCTTTCAATTATCATGAATTTTTTATTTTTGAGTTTTGGGTCAACTTATCCTTGTTCGCATTAAGGGTTGATCACCATCATGAGACTTAGTGAAACTAATAGAAAAGGTGCTAAGGAAATCCAAATCTAAGATTTTAGGATTGAGGATTCCACTCAACAGATCAAGGAACTGTATGTTAATGAAGTTGGAATGTTTTCCCTACATAAATACCATTGAAAAACTTATCAGAACTCAACCTTAGTTGTGAAAAGTCATATATGAATCATTTAAAATAGAATATTCTTGAAATATGATATTATAAAACCAATGATGATGGGTATTTGATTTTGATAAAATAGTTCAATATTAATAAATTAATTAACTATATTTTATAATTTTATGATTGAGATAAAGAATTAAATTCATCTCTTATTTATTATATAAATAACAACCCACATGACTTTGACTATATCACTGCATTCCATAACAGAGAATGATAATCTTCTCACTAGCTCTAATTTCTAGGAAGGTAATTGACACTTTTGTGTTATATTATTCCATGAAAAAACATATATGTGATGGAAATCCCTATTCCAAAAGAATTTGGAAAAGAATCTAGTGAGGAACAATTTTCTCTCTACATGAAACCTTTAAATGAGGCCATGGATATACAATGTTTCATGATATCATCCATTTCAAATGATCTTCTAAATAAATATGAGGATATGTATGCATATAGTATCATGTCTTTCCTTCATAAGATTTATCAAGAGAAGACAAGAAAAAAGTGATAAGAAATCTCCAATGAAATGTTCATTTGAAAGCTTGGAGAGTCGGTGTCAATTGAGACTCGGGTAATCAAGATTATTAAATACATGGAGCACTTATACATTTTATGATTTAAGATATCTTATGAGTTATGCACATATATCATTATATCTTCACAACCTAAAGGATTTTTCAATTCTATTATGAATTATAACATTATAAATAGTGAGAAGACACCTTCAAAACTCTTTACATTGATTTTTCAAGTTGATAAATACATGGGACATGAAAACTCAAGGTACTTATGGTGAATAAGATTGGGAAAATCAAGACAAATGGGTCAAAGAATGATTCAAAGTATAGGTATCCTGAGAAAAATCCTTCCAAGAAAAGAAGAATCCAAGATAGGTGAAGGAAAAAGATGCAGTGTGTTTTTCATGCAGCAAGCAAATCCACTAGAAGAAGAAATGAAGTCAATTAAATAAAGGGAATCTTTGGGTGTGTGTATTATTGAGTGAAATATTTATATATATAAACATTGGGTATTATATATATCTTTTGGATCTCACATCTATATTCAAATTAAGGTAACAAGTAGATTTTAGAATATTGTCATAGGAGAGGTGGGCTTATGGGTTGTTAATAGTAGGAGGTTGATTGCTATAGCCATTGGATACTACCACCTTTTGATGAAAACAAGGGCGGTCCTTGTTTTAAAGATCTTTTAGTATGTTCCAATTGTTACCAAGAATATCATCTATATTTCTTTCCAATACATGGATGGATTTATTATAAAGTTTTCAAATAAGTAATTCTACTTTTATAATAAGGGAATTCTTTATGGTATGACACAACTAAAAAATTGTCATTATGTATTAAATTAAAAAACCCAAGTACTAAAAATAGATAACAAATAAAGTTCACATGAATCTTTTAACACCTAGTTTTAGAATCATTGGCTTAGTCATGTAAATTATAAGCACTAGACAAATCTCTATCGGGTGGTTATTTACACTCTTTTGAGAAAATATCACTTTACAAATGAATATCTTATTTACAAGGAAAAATGACCAAACAACTATTTGGTGGGAAATGAAATAGGGTTCACTAAACTTATAGATTTGATACACACTGATATGCTTGGACCTATTCTAGTTGAATCTAGTGGTTTATATCCTTACTTCATATCTTTTACCAATTAATTAAGTAGATATGGTTATATATACTGAAAGAGATATAAGTTTGATTCTTTTGATAAAAAAAAGAATTGAAGAATGAAGTGGATAATAAAATTTGTAAGAAAATATAGAAGGTTTGATCTGATTGAGGCATTTAATATCTTAACCATGAGTTTATTGACTTTCTACAGGGGTATGGGATTCCATCTCAACTCACTCCACCTTATAACCATAGTGTAATGGTGTAAGTGAAAGGAGGAACTATACCTTTATTAACATGGAAAGTTCAATGATGAGTCATGAAGATCTTACATTATTCTTTTGGGATATAAATTACACACTACAACACACATTCTAAACTAATTTATAACTAAGGTGAAAAATAGAATACTATATGAACTAATGTATGGAATGAGATGTGTGTTGTAACATACTCATACATGGGGTTGAGAAGTGTTTGTTAAGATTATATCAAGAAAAAAATAGCACCCATGGGCCCAAAATGTATCTTTATAGGGTATCCCATGGGGAAAGTGAATATTATATATACATATAACTCCTTACACAAGAATCTTATCATCGTAAGATAATACATTTTTCTTGAATGGGGGTATATCCAAAATAAGGATAATGGGAGAAATATTTTCTTCAATGAAGTCCATCGTGACACCCTTAAAGTCACTAGTATGTCAAATTTTTAGTTTTATTTGTCATTGGGTTGGGTTTTAGGGTTCCTTAATGCTTGGGGTTATAAATGGAAGTTTTTTAGGAATATAGACCAAGGTGCATGGTTTGCCTAACCATGCGGCTAACCATGCAAGGGTTTCTAGTTGGTGATAGTGGGATTTTTCATGGTTTTTTCATGGTTTGTTAAACCATGTGAGCCCAAGGTATAACCATGAATCCTATCTTTGAAGAGGTAGTAACTCCAACATGGTTGGCACACAGTTTTCCAAACTGTGCAGCTAAACCATGTGGGTTTTTTGAAATATTAAAATTTTGGTGACTTTACCAAAAAATTTCTTGTCAATTTTTAACACCATTGGACCTATTTTCTTCCTAACATCAAGGAAAACCCCTATATTTGGTGTGGAATCCTCTTTCATATCCTCTTTGGTGGATTATCCTTGGATCTAATGTGGTTTGTCTTGTGGTAATCCCCTTTCTTTATGTTTTCTTCTTCCTTTCCACCCTCTCATGCTTGTTCTTTGATTTTTATGGATGTTTGGAACCCTAGTTGGTGGGGATGGACAATCCTAAGGTTTTTATGGGGGATTTTTTCTTTTTTTGTTTAGATGTGTGGGGTTTCCTTCTACCCCTTATTGGTGGTTGTCATTGAAGGTGATGGAGTGGGAACCGATTTGAAGGTAATTGTTTCTTTTTAAGGGATTTTTCAATGAATTTACTTTGAATTATAAATATACTTTGGTTTATATTTATCAATTTTATGTTTTATTGATTATGTTTAATGTATATCCCAATCTTGATATAATTTATTTCTTTGTTTTTAAATTTTGGTGTTTAATGAGTGGTTTCCTAATGGGTGTGGCTTGTTTAAAAACCAAGTTTTTGATGAAATGGATAAAATAATTTTTATGGTGTTAAATGGATTTATAAAAAAATAGAAATGGTTTTACCTTATGGTAAGGTGTCTTATAAAATGTGAAATTTTTCTTGTGAAATTGTCTTGTGAAATGGTTTTTCATCTATATCACTTTCTTGTGATTTTTTTTAGCATAGAGTAGCACATGGGTTAATCAAGGTCTAAGTGAGGGATTGTCCAAGGGACTGTAAGAGCCTTTAGGGAGGAAGACTGTGATATAATACATTATTTAAAAGGGAGTTTTAGATAATTTGGGTAGGAATACCATGATATCATCCATTTTTTTCCAATTTAACATGAGAGGCTTTGGGTAGGAAGGTCGTGAGAGAATCTATTTGTTACCGAGAGACCGTGAGATCTCTTAGAATTAGTCCTTGAAAAGATGTGAGAGATTCCACATTATTTAGTAATATTTCATGTTTTGTTTAGAATAACTCATGTTAGAAACTTACGATTAGATCCCCAGGTTCTCATTACTCATGTAAGGTTTTTTTTTATGCTTTTTCATTTGATTAGTTCCATGTTGATATGATATCATGCATATTATTTCCATTACCATTTATATGGTAATATGATATTGATGTTATACATGCCCTTATTATTCTATATTGGATATTTTGATCATGTTGTGACTTGGTACTTGATTATTTATTTGATCCATATTAAGAGTTATTTTTTTGGGAAAAAATATTTTATTTGAAATGTAAAACTAAATTAATTTAAAAAGTTTATTTGAAATTGGAATGTTTTTAAAGTGGTTTATTTTTTAAAGCTTTTTTCAAAAACAATTATTATTTTTCACGGGTAAAGGAATTAAATATATATTCATGGTGGTATCCTACTGTGATTTGTGCCTCACATCATACATATGGCTTTATGACATATATAGATTTTGATTTATTGGAAACAGGTAAAGGAAAGGACACCACATACCTTGGTGTCTCTTCTTAATTACCATTGTATGCTGTTTTGTAGAGGCATGGTCTCATAGGTATTGTCTTGTGTAGAGTAATTTTGGGATTTTGTATTCATTGGGATATATATATTTGTAATTTTTCAGATTTATCCCCTTTCTTTTGATGTTTGAGATCATGTCTAGAGATAATATAACAACATTACTCTTTATCTCACACTTAAAAATAATTTATTTAAAAAAATATTCACTTGATAAAAGATAAAATATTGATAGGTATTGTGTCTTTGGGGATTAGGAACATTAAATAACAGCTTATAACATAAAACACATCATCTTTACTGAAAACTTCTTTTACATGACCACAACATTCCTTCGTACTTACCATTGCATGGGATAACCTGAGGACGTGCATAAGAAAAGGGTGAGCTATATAGCCCAACAAAGGAGTAAACAAGGAATAACATGAAGAATACAGTATGTATTATAAAATATTCATATCAATGGATCTGAAGAGAAATATGATCATAAATGCATGATATAGCATGATTATCACAACATGGAAATGTGGCAACAACATTTAACATGATATTAGCATGATCCAAGGATCATTTCACATGGAGCTTGAGTAAACCCTCATTCCACTTGAATTAGCATGATTAAACCCTAATTTCACTTTAATTACCATGATACTATTCTTTACCCAATGCATTGGAGTGCTATCAGGGTGCATCCTTCTTAAACATTTAATTTCATGCATAAGTGTGCCACATAGATCATATAACATGGATTCATTAAACATCATCATTTATTCCAAGAAAAAGGAATATAGAATTAATAAATGGAACTCTATAATCAATAAGTAAATTTTCATAAATTTTAATACCCTTGATAGAGAAATGGGCATGGTATTCACTACACAATGAATTTGTCTTGGAAAATCGTGGTGCAATTTCGGCAGCATAACAATGGGACATAAGAATTCATAAAAATGGTTGTTGAGAGAGAAATAGGAGTCTCATCATATTTACATGAAATGGAAAGTAATGGGGTTATATATATACATGAACCAATATATGTAATGGAATTTTGGATTCATAAAACAAAATAATTTCTTGAATGTATATGAGGAGAGAGAAATCCCTTACAGAATTTTGGCATGATAACGGGTGTACATGGAAGGAATTAATGGGAAAGAAAGGGGTATATCATCATTAAAACATAAGTTAGGAAGTATTTTGGAAGTGATAAATCATACCCAAACATTTTTAATTGAAAATACAAAGTTATAGAAACATAAAGAAACTTGGAAAAAAATGAGAAAGGAAAAAATACCTTACAAAATTTCGGCATGGTAACGGGTGTACATGGGAGGTATTAATGAGAAATAAAGGGGTATATCATCACTAAAAAAATTATGGAAGTATGGGGGATGTCCAAAATAATACCCCAAAATTTTTAATTAAAATTAAAAGGGTATAAAAACATTAAAAAACTTGGAAAAATTTGATAAAGGAATAAATCTCTTACTTGGAAGTGTGATAAAAACGCTTGAAAGAGGCTTGAGAGTGGAGTATTGGGAGCTTGGTGTGCCTTTGTAGGATTATAGAGATATGGAGGAAGTTTTTGGTCTAGCTATAAAGTATTTGAGTAAAGAGGATGTGGGAGCTTGGGGGTTTATATAGGAAAGGAGAGGGAATTCTTTATTATTTAGGTTTTGGACAGCACACATTAAACTAATAAAAACAACAAACCAACCCATAGTTTTTTACCAAGTTTTTTTTCCAAAGGGGACTGTAAAACAATATTTTATAAGTCCAATCTCTAAACTTCTTAAAATAGAAGGCTTTATTATGTGGAGGTGAGTCACACTCTCAAGGAAATCAACTTAAAAAGTTAAAATGTTTTATAGGTCTTGGAGGGTCCACTAAGGCTTTGTAAAATAAATAAAGCAAACCTAAACTCACATTATTTTAATGGTAAAACATATATTGGCCGAAAATCACATTTATAGTATTTTATTAAATCACTATTTTTTCATTATTATGTCATAAAACAAATTATATAATTAAACGGTATTTAATTTTTACCTAAAAATTCAATTGTCTCAGAAAATTATGAAAAATTAACCATTGGATAATTTTGACATCCTGATTCCAAAAAAAATATTAATTTTATATAATTTTTTTTCTTAATATATGGTTTTTTACTTTTAAAAATAAAAATTGACATTTATTGAAAATTCATGGCTTTTGACAAAAACAACTTTCAAACCTTAATAAAAATCAAAATTGTATTCATAAAAATTATATGATAATTTATATTTAATAAAAATTAATTTAGTAATAATATTTTATTAAAATATTATTTAATTCAAAAATACATTAATTCATCAAAATAGATTTATTATTTTCATATTAACTAAAAATACTATTTGTTCTTTAAAAAATATTTACAAAGTAACAATAATAAAATGAAGGTATATTCTTTATTATATACAAAAATAATGCACATAATCATAGTGATAGGGTCTTATTACATAACCATTATAACACCCGCATAATACCTAAGGGTAAGGTGTGCGATGGTGACAGACTCTTGGGTGGCTCAGTTTATGACAACCCTGCTTTTATTTCAAACTTAAACATGATTTATTACATAAAACATTCACTTGATACAGCATGGATGATCGAGAGGTCTAGTGTCTTTGGTGCTTAGGATCATTACATAACAACTTAAAACATGAACTACAACATCTTTATCGAAAACTTCCTTTACATGACCACTAAATTCCTGTATAATTAGCATTGCATGGGATAACCTGAGGACATGCATAAGAAAAGGGGTGAGCTATAAAGCCCAGTAAGGGAATAAACATGTAATACATGAGGAGTAAAATACATGTTAGACAATAGGCATGTTAATATAGAACAAGAGAAACTTGAACATAAAGGCATGATAAATCATGATAATCATAACATGGAAATTTGGCAACAACACTTAACATGGAATTAGCATGATCCAAGGCTCATTGCACATAGAGCATGAGTAAATCCTCATTGCACATTAATCATGATTAAACCCTCATTTAACTTGAATTATCATGATTAAACACTCATTTCACATGACATATCATGATACTATACTTTACCCAATGCATTGGAGTGCTATAAGGGCGCACCCTTCTTAAACATTTCATTTCATGCATAAGTGTGCCACATGGATCATAAAACATGGATTCATAAAACATAATCATTTATTCCACGATGAAGTAATGTGTAATTAATACATGAAACTTTATAATCAATAAGTAAATGTGCATAAAGGTGAATACCCTTGATGGAGAAATGGGCATGGTATCCACTACACAATGGCATTGGCTTAGAAAATCGGTGCGATTTCGGCAGCGTAACGGCGTGACATAAGAATTCATAAAAATGGTTGATGAGATATAAAGGGGTTCCTCATAATATTTACATGTAATGTACAGTAATGAGGTCATATAGATACATGTCCCAACAATTTTAATGAAATTTATATTCATGATACAAAATTATTGCTTGAATGTAATTTAGGAGAGAGAAGTTCCTTTCAGAATTTCAGCATAGTAACGTGTGTACATGGGAGGAATTTAATGAGAGAGAAAGGGGTATCCCATAATTCAAACATAAAGAGTTAAGTATGAGGGAGGTTCAAAACCATACCCCAACATTCATAATTGAAATTTAAAGGTCAAAACAGCGTAAAGAAAATTGGACAAAAATGAGAAAGGAAGAAAACCCCCCTTACTTGGAAGTGTGCTTCCAAAGGCTTAAGAGAGGCTTGAGAGAGACTTCTTGGGAGCTTGGGGAACCTTGGGAGGATTATAGAGAGAATAGGGCAGAGGTTGGATGAACTCCAAAGTCTTTGAGTGAGGAGTAAGTGGGATATTGGGTTGGTTTATATAGGAAAGGTGAGGGAATTCTTTATTATTTATGTTTGGGACCCCTTATATTAAATTAATCCAAACCACAAACCATCCCATAGTTTTTGCATATGGTTTTTGTCAAAGGGAAGAGGAAAAAAATATTTTATAAGGACAAATTCCTAACTTCTTAAAATAATAGGGTTTCTTATGTGGAGGTGAGTCACACTCCCATGGAAAACAATTTAAAAAGACAAAGTGTTTAAAAAGTCTTGAAGGGTCCATTAATGCTTTGAAAAGTAAGTAAAACAAACCCAAAATCACATTATTTTAATGTTAAAACATATATTGGCCGAACATGAAGCTTTTAGTATTTTATTACATCACTATTGAGTCATTATGATGTCATAAAACACATTATATATTTGAACAGTATTTAATTTTTACCCAAAAAGTTGATTGTCTCAGAAAATTATGAAAAAATTCACCGTTGGATAATTTCGACGTCCTGATTCTGGAAATAACATTTATTTTATCTTAATAATTTTATAAATATATTAATTTTCACTTTTAAAATAAAAACTGACATTTATCAAAAATTCACAGGTTTTGACAAAAATGGCTTTCAAACATTAATAAAAATTACAATTGCATTCATAAAATTATATGATAATTTATATATAATAAAATTAATTTAATAATAATAATAATAATATTTTATTAAAATATTATTTAATTCAAATATCCCTTAATTTAATAAAATATAATTCCTAATTGAATAATAACTGAAAACACTATTTTCACCTTAAAAACTATTTATAATGTATCAATAATGACAAGAAAGTATATTCATTATTATAAAAAAAAATAATGTACATGAATATAGTACTAGAGATTTGTTACATAACCCTTTAAAATAGCCGCATAAGACCTAAGGGTAAGGTGTGCGATGGTGACATACTCTTGGGGTGGCTCGGATAACATCGCTCGAGTTGTAATTTTTATCAACTTCCACTTTTCCCGTAGACGGTCACGTTAGGGATTGACATGATGGAGCTCAGCTTGGGCTTGGTCAAGAGCGAAGCCCAATGATGCCACCTCTTTTATGAGCTCTGACAAATGGGCTTCGTATGGAGAAATTCTACTGGATGAGGCCATCGCTTATTTCATCTGAGTAAATTGGGTTTGTTAAAGCCTTATATTTATACTAATAATGTGATCAATTTTCAAAGGCTATAAAAGAAACGGTCACAATTCTTAACATAAAACTACAGAAGTTGAAATTTTATATAAACATTTTACATAACAAGACATTTAATTAGATCAAGAGGGATTTCCATTAATAAAACTTTGGGTCGTTACAATATTCCCCCCTTAAAAAATTTCACCCTCGAAATTTCCTTTTCCCACACTAAAACAGATGTGGGTAACTCAACTTCATCATTTCCTCTGATTCCCAAGTCGCTTCTTCAAACTTGTGGTTTCACCACAAGACCTTGACAAGGGGCATTGTCTTATTTCGTAGAACTTTTTCTCTATGATCTAAGATCTTCACTGGTTGCTCCTCGTAAGAAAGATCATCCTCCAACTGTACCACCTCATAAGAGAGTACATGTGAAGGGTCCAGTATGTACTTCCTTAAGGGGGATAAATGAAAGACATCATGTACTTTGGCCATGGTAGGTGGAAGTGCTATTTGATAGGCCACAGCCCCAACACGATCAAGAATATAGAAGGGGCCGATTTACCTTGGACTTAACTTCCCTTTCTTTCCAGAACTCATGAACTTCATCCATGGAGATATGTGTAGAAAAACCATGTCTCCAACTTTAAACTCAAGGTCTCATCGACGATTATCTGCATAACTCTTCTGTCGACTCTGGGCTGCCTTGATATGCTGCTGAATGGTTTTCACCTTCTCCACCATTTCCTCGACCATTTCCGGTCCAAGAAAATTACGTTCACCGACCTCATCCCAACACGCCAGTGTTCTGTACCTTTTCCCATAAAGGGATTCACATGGTGTCATTTGGATACTCGAGTGGAAACTATTATTATAAGAGAACTCAACCAAATGAAGATGTTGATACCATCCTCCTTTAAAGTCCATTGAGCACGCTCTCAACATGTCCTCAAGTGTTTGGATAGTCCGCTCGGATTGGCCATCAGTTTGAGGATGATAGGCCACACTAAAGTTCAGTTCAGTATTCAGAGCATGTTGAAGACTCTTCCAAAACTTAGAGGTGAATCTTTGATCTCGGTCAGACATAATAGATAGTGGCACTCCATGCAGCCTTACCACTTCCCTGATATATATATGTGCCATTTTATCCAATGAGAAATCCTCCCGAATAGCAATGAAGTGTGCAGTCTTTGTAAGACGATCCATAACAACCCATATTGCATTGTTTCCTTTGGATGTCCTCGGAAGTCCGATGACAAAGTCCATGGTGATGTTCTCCCATTTCCATTCTGGTATCGGCAATGGTTTCATCATCCCCTTAGACTTCTGCCTCTCTGCCTTCACTTGTTGGCACACCAGGCACTTTGATGTATATTCAGCGATCTCCTTTTTCATATTATCCCACCAAAAGTTTTCTCCGAGATCTCAATACATCTTTTTGCTCCCTGGGTGAATAGAGAAATTTGAACTATGTGAATTATCCAAAAGTTCCTTATTCAGCTCCGGACTTGATGGAACACATAGTATTTTCCCAAATCACACAATTCCTTCTTCATTAACATCAAACTCTTAGGATCTACCCTTTTTGATAGCTTCCACTTTTTCTTGAATTCCCACATCATCCTTTTGAGCATCCATTAACCTTTCCAAAAGAGACGGTTGAGCAATAATTTGTGAAAGGATTGATAATTTTCCCTTCTTTATGATTTCCATGTCCATCTTTATCAAGTCTAATAAGATTTGATCCCTCTCAATTCTCATCATTGATAGAATCACTGGGTCCTTTCTACTTAGGGCATCTGCCACCTTGTTCGCTTTCCCAGGGTGGTAATGTATTGAACAGTCAAAATCCTTGATGATCTCTATCCATCTTCTCTGGCGCATATTAATGTCTTTCTGTGTGAATATATATTTAAGACTCTTGTGGTCAGTATATATCTCACATTTCTCCCTATAGAGATAATGCCGCCAGATTTTTCAAGGCAAAGATCACTGCCGCCAACTCCAGATCATGCGTTGGATAGTTTCGCTCATGGATTTTCAACATCCTTGAGGCATAGGATATCACTTTATCATTCTATATCATCACACTGCCTAATACCTTCTTCAAAGCATCACTGAATACCACAAAACTTTCACCAGTTGTGGGTAAAGTGAGCATGGGCGCAGTGATAAGCCTCATTTTCAACTCCTTGAAGCTTTCTTCGCATTCATCACTCCAAGAAAACTGTACTCCCATTCGAGTTAGCTTGGTAAGAGGGTTGGACAATCGTGAGAAATTTATCACAAATCCTCGATAATATCCAACTAACCCCAAGAAGCTACGGATATCTGTTACCGATGTTGGCCTCATCCATCCCTCAATTGCATCTGTTTTGGAGGGATCCACATATATCTCATTGCTTGTGATGATATGGCACAAGAATGAGACCTCCTTCAACCATAATTCACACTTGTTGTACTTTTCATAGATCTTCTCCTTGCGCAAAGTCTCTAGTACAGTTCTTAAATGCTCCTCATGATCCTCCTTGGTTTTGGAGTATATTAGAATATCATCTATAAAGACTACCAAAAAATTTCCAAGGTAATCTCTAAAGACTCTATTCATCAAGTCCATGAAGATTTCTAGAGCATTAATGAGTCCAAAATGCATTAATATGAATTCATAGTGCCCATATATTGTACGAAAAGAAGTCTTGGGGAAATCTTCCTTCTTCACCCTTACTTGATAATATCCTGACCGCAAATCTACCTTGGAGAAGTATTGTGCTCCATGCAGCTGATCGAACAAGTCATCGATCTGTGGCAGGGGATACTTGTTATTTATCGTGATTTTGTTAAGTTCGTGATAATCGATGAAAATCCGGATTGACCCATCCTTATTCTTGATGAAGAGGACTGGTTCACCCCATGGTGAAGCACTTGGGCGTATAAACCCTTTATCCAGATTCTCCTGTAGTTGATTCTTCAGCTCTTCAAGCTCCATGAAATCCATTCTATATGGAGTCTTGGATATTGGTAGTGCCCCTGGTATAAGTTAAATTGAGAATTCAACATCTCTTCTAGGAGGAATACCAGGTAGTTCCTCGGGAAACACTTCAGCGAATTCCTTCACAATAGGCATTTCTTCAAGGACGGTTTCTTCCTTGGACTCAATCAACTGAGCCAGATATGCATGCTCATAGGGCAGTAATATCCATGCTTGAGATGATGGAGCTAAAGGAGATTCATCTTCCTCCTTACACTTGTAAAGAATCGGGGTTCGATTATCCATATGGAGTGTGATTTCCCTCTCCTGACATTTTATGTTGGCTCTATATAAGGAAATCCAATCCATGCTAAGAATTGCATCAAATTCCACCAGAGGGAGTATGATGAGGTTTGCCAGGAAATTCAATCCACAGATTATAATAGGGGGGACTTATATTCATGGGATGCAATGATTTCCCCATTTTCCATACTCACCGACATCTTCACTTCCATGGTTTTTGGTGGTGCTGAGATTGTTCTACTAAACATTTCAGATATAAAAGAATGCGTAGAACCAAAATCAAAAAGTATGTTCGCTATTCTTGAATGAATAACTAGCGTACCTGTCACCACTTCATTTTCGGGGTTCACTTCGGCATATGTGATGGCAAAGGCTCTTCCTTGCAACCTTGGAGGTTGTTGGTTGCCTCCGAAAACCCTTAGTTTTGGGCACTAATTTGAAAAATGCCTCGATTCTTTGTATTTGTAGCAATGAACAACGCATTGAGGTTCGAACAGAGCATTCCTCTACTCTGTCGCAGTCGTGGGTCTTTCTTGCCGACAGTTAATAGCTAGGTTCCCTTCTCTTCCACACCTAAAGCATTTCCTCGTCCCCTTGAGGAAATTTCTAGGGTGCTTCTTTTCACACTTTTGGAAAGTGGGGTGCTGGATCTTCTTAGCACCGTTGGATTTATCCATCGGACTGCCAGCATTGAATTCCACCTTAAGCTTCTTGTCCCCATGATACCCCAGTGATTCCTCGATCTCTATTTCAACCTTGAGGGCACATCAGACAATTTCCTCATAGCTGTCGAAGTCACGGATCGCTAATGCTTTTCGTAGGCTAGGCTTCAGCCCACCAAAGAAGCGGTCAACCTTGCATTCGGGGGTAACCACAAATCCAGAATCATATTGTTCAAGCCTTGTGAAGTTTTCCTCATATGCTCTAACAGATTCTTTGTCTTTTTTCTTAAGGGAAAGGAAGTCCCTTTCCATCTTAAGCCGGAGGGTGCGTGGAAAATATTTATCGAAAAACATCTTCCATAAATCCTTCCATTACAACGCCTCGATCTCCTCCTAAGGCTTTGTATTTTTGATCAACGTCCACCATTGATCAGCTTCACCCTCCATATGATAACCTTCCAGGAGAACCTTCTCTTGTTCAGAACATTGAAGGATGGAGAAGATCTTTTCAATGGAGTTGATTCATTGTTTAGCGATCGTGGGATCGGATGATCCACTAAAAGTAGGAGGCCTTTGTCTCATGAAGCCCTCGATAGCGACTTATTCTTTCTTAGGTGGAGTTGAACGTTCCTCTTGACCAGTGTTTCTATTCAAATCTTGAGTTAGCTGAGAGATAAGTGTGACAAAGTTCGTGATTCCTGCTCTTCTTGGATTGAGCATCTCATTAGTACAGTCATCACATTGATCTTCACATCAGTCGTTAGCCCGAGTCCTCCTATTACTGGCCATTGGCTGGAATAAAAGGAATGTTAGGGGGTAACACATAAAGGGTAATCCAAAGGAAAAAGTTGATGACTTATAAATAAACTTTTATTTCCTTAACTCATGAGTCTATAGGCTTCAATCTAGGCTTTCCATGATCTACTTTCTTACATATATTCTTAGGGGCATTTTTTTTAATTTCCTTAATAAGGGTTCATACTAATCTTGTGAATTTATCAAAACATATCCCCCGGGAGTGTCCTAACCAAGAGTGCAGCATGGCCCGTTGTCGTGCACCCGTTCCCGTTCGAGTCTTTCCCAAAGCGGTGTTTTCGGGTTTTACCCCCAGGATACATCTGTGCCAGAGCTGCCTCTACCTGCTCATATCCAGAAATAGATTTATTTACTTGCTAAACCAGTTACTCAGTACTTACCAAAACTTAGGGATGTTTTTATTATACTTAGTCTTGTCTCTAAGGCTTTACTAGGGTTTTCTAATCCTAATTCCAAAAATAACTAAACCTATCCTCTGATACCAACTATGACAATCCTACTTTTATTTCAAACTTAAACATGATTTACTGCATAAACCATTCAATTGATACAACATGGATGATCAAGAGGTCGAGTTTATTTGGGGCTTAGAATCATTACATAACAACTTAAAACATTAAGTACAACATCTTTATTGAAAACTTCCTTTACATGACCACTACATTCCCTCGTACTTAGCATTGTATGGGATAACCTGAGGACATGCATAAGAAAGGGGGTCATCTATAAAGCCCAATAAGGGAATAAACATGGAATACATGAGGAGTAAAATACATGTTAGATAATAGTCATATCAATAGAGCACAAGATAAACATGAACATAAAGGCATGATAAATCATGATAATCATAACATGGAAATGTGGCAACAACACTTAACAAGGAATTAGCATGAGCCAAGGCTCATTGCACATAGAGCATGAGTAAATCCACATTTCACATGAAGCACGAGTAAAACCTCATTGAACTTGAATTAGAATGATTCAACACTCATTTCACATGATGTATCATGATACTATACTTTACCCAATACATTGGAGCACTATACGGGCGCACCCTTCTTAAACATTTCATTTCATGCATAAGTGTGCCACATGGATCATAAAACATGGATTCATAAAACATAATCATTTATTCCAAGATGAAGGAATGTGGAATTCATACATGAAACTTTATAATAAATAAGTAAATATGCATAAAGGTGAATACCCTTGATGGAGAAATGGTCATGGTATCCACTACACAATGGCATTGGCTTAGAAAATCGGTGCGATTTCGGCAGCGTAACGGCGTGACATAAGAATTCATAAAAATGGTTGATGAGAGATAAAGGGGTTCCTCATCATATTTACATGTAATGGATAGTAAGTACGTCATATAGATACATTTCCCAACAATTGTAATGAAATTTAGATTCATGATACAAAAGTATTGCTTGAATGTAATTGAGGAGAGAGAAGTTCCTTTCGGAATTTCGGCATAGTAACGGGTGTACATGGGAGGAATTTAATGAGAGATAAAGGGGTATCCCATCATTCAAACATAAAAAGGGAAGTATTAGGGAGGTGATAAACTATACCACAACATTCATAATTGAAATTAAAAGGGAAAAACAACTTAAAGAAAATTGGACAAAATTGAGAAAGGAAGAAAAACCCCTTACTTGGAAGTGTGCTTCCAAAGGCTTGAGAGAGTCTTGATAGAGGCTTCTTGGGAGCTTGGGGAACCTTGGAAGGATTATATAGAGTGTAGGTCAGAGTTTGTACAAACTCCAAAGGATTTGAGTGAGGAGGAAGTGGGAGCTTGGGTGGGTTTATAGAGGAAAGGTGAGGGAATTCTTTATTATTTAGGTTTGGGACCCCTTATATTAAATTAATCCAAACCAAAAACCATACCATTTTTTTTGCCCATGGATTTGGAAAAAGGAATAGGAAAACAATATTTTATAAGGCCAAAGTCCGAACTTATTAAAATAATAGGGTTTCTTATGTGGAGGTGAGTCACACTCTCATGGAAAACAATTTAAAAAGACAAAGTGTTTAATAAGTCTAGAAGGGTCCATTAATGCTTTGAAAAGTAATTCAAAAAAACCCAAAATCACATTATTTTAATGTTAAAACATATATTGTATTAACATAAAGGTTGTAGTATTTTATTACATCACTATTGGGTCATTATGATGTCATAAAACACATTATATATTTAAACAGTATTTAACTTTTACCCAAAAAATTGACTGTCTCAAAAAATTATGAAAAAATTCATCGTTGGATAATTTCGACATCCTGATTCCAAAAATAACATTTATTTTATCTAAATAATTTTCTAAATATTTTAATTTTCACTTTTAAAATAATAACCGACATTTATCGAAAATTCACGGGTTTTGAAAAAAATGGCTTTCAAACCTTAATAAAAATTACAATTGCATTCATAAAATTATATGATTATTTATATATAATAAAATTAATTTAATAATAATAATAATTTTTTATTAAAATATTATTTAATTTAAAAATACCTTAATTTAATAAAATAGAATTCTTAATTAAATAATAACTAAAAACACTATTTGCACGTTAAAAACTATTTACAATGTATCAATAATGACAAGAAAGTATATTCATTATCATATAAAAAAATAATGTACATGAACATAGTACTATAGATTTTTCACATAACCCCTTAAAACAACCTCATAAGACCTAAGGGTAAGGTGTGCGATGGTGACAGACTCTTGGGGAGGCTCGGATAACATCGCTCAAGTGGTAATTTCTATCAACTTCCACTTTTCCCATAGACGGTCACGTTCGAGCTTGACATGATGGAGATCAGCTTGGGATTGGTCAAGAACGAAGCCCAAAGACACCCCCTCTTTTCTGAGCTCCAAAAAATGGGCTTCGTATGGATCAATTCTACTGGATGAGTCCATCGCTTCCTTTGTCTGAGTAAATTGGGTTTGTTAAAGCCTTATATTTATACTAATCATGTGATCACTGTTCAACAGCTATAAAAGAAACGGTAACAATTCTTAACATAAAACCAAAGAAGATGACATTTTATATAAACATTTTACATAACGAGACATTTAATTAGATCAAGAGGGATTTCTATTAATGAAACTCTGGGTCGTTACACAGTTAACATTGCTCAGGTGGTAATCTCTATCAACTTCCACTTCTCATGTAGGCAGTTCTGTTTGAGCTTAATGTGTTGAAGCTTAGCTTGGGATTGGTCAATAGAGAATCCGAATGAAGCCACCTCCTTTCTGAGCTCTAACAAATGGGCTTCGTACTGAAAAATTCTACTGGATGAGTTCATCGCTTCCTTTATCTGAATAAATTAAATTTTCTAAAGCCCTATATTTATACTTATCATGTGATCACTGTTCAACGGATATATTAGCAATGGTAAAAATTCATAAAGGTATTTTAAAATCCAAAAACATAAAACCAAGGAAGTTCATAAGTTTTACATAACCATTTTTTATAATAATACATTAAATTAGATCAACATTCGTAATGGTATTTTAAAATCCAAAGACATAAAACCAAGGAAGTTCATATGTTTTACATAACCATTTTTTATAATAAGACATTAAATTAGATCAAGATGAATTTTCAATGATAAATTTTTGGGTCGTTAAAGTCTTCCCCCCTTAATAAATTTCACCCTTGAAATTTTTTTCCCACAGTAAAACAGATGTGGGTAACTCTACTTCATCACTTCTTATGATTCCTACGTTGCTTCTTAAAACTTTTGGTTTCGCAACAACACCTTGATGAGGGGAATTGTCTTATTTTGTAGAACTTTTTCCGTACTATCTAAGATCTTCACCAGATTATCTTAAAAGGAGAGTTAATTCTCCAATGGTACCACCTCTGGATTGATTAAATGCGATGGTTCAGGTATTTATTTCCTCAAGAGTGATACATGAAATACATCATGTACTTGAGATAGGTTCGGTGGGAGTGCTAGTCAATAGGCCACTATTCCAATGTGATCAAAGATCTCAAAAGGGCCAATGTAACTTGGATTAAGGTTTCCCTTATTCCCAAATCTCATAACTCTCTTCCACGATGATATACAAAGCAATACCAGGTCTCCGACATCAAACTCTAGGTCTCATCGCTGATTATCAGCATAGATCTTTTGTCGAATCTGAGCAGCTATAATGTGTTGTTGGATAGTCTTAACCTTCTCCACCATTTCTTCGACCATTTCTGGACCTGTGAGTTTTCACTCCCCAACATCATCCCAACATGTTGGTGTTCATCACCTCTTCCCATACAGGGCTTCATAAGGATCCATTTGGATGCTTGAGTGGAAACTGTTATTGTAAGAGAACTCAACCAGAGGAAGATATTGATACCATCCTCCTTTGTATTCTATCGTGCATGCTCTCAACATATCCTCAAGTTTTTTGATAGTCCTCTCAGATTGACCATCCGTTTGATGATGATAAGACATAGTGAAGTTCACCTTAGTATCCATAGTATGTTGAAGACTCTTCCAAAAAATAGAAGTGAATATTGGATCTCAATTGGATACAATTGATAGTGGTACTTCATGCAACCTTACCACATCTATGATATATATATGTGCTAGTTGATACAATGAGAAATCCTCTAGAATTTCAATGAAGTGTACAGTCTTTGTAAGATGATCCACAAAAAACTATATTGAATTGTTTCCTTTGGATGTCTGCGGATGTTTGATGACAAATTCCATGGTGATGTTCTCTAATTTCCATGATGGTATGGGTAATGGTTTCATTATCCCCTTGGACTTATGCATCTTAGACTTCACTTATTGACATACTGGGCACTTTGATGTATACTTAGAAATCTCCTTCTTCATGTTATCCCAC
Organism: Viscum album; assembly: GCA_963277665.1. Lineage (NCBI taxonomy): Eukaryota > Viridiplantae > Streptophyta > Magnoliopsida > Santalales > Viscaceae > Viscum > Viscum album. Next base: position 726,369,309 of record OY728158.1, on the reverse strand, counting down.
CAATAATGCTCCCGGAGATCTCGATACATCATTGTGTTTCCTGGGTGAATGGAGAAATTCAAACTATGTGCATCATCCAAAAGTTATTTATTTAACTCCAAACTTGATGGAACACGTAGTCTTGTCCCAAATCTCACAATTCCTTCTTCATTAACATTGAAATATGAGGACTTCCCTTTTCTAATAGTTTCCACTTTCTTTTGAATTCTCACATCATCCTTTTGAGAATCCTTTTACCTTTCTAAAAGAGACTTTTGGGAAATAATTTGTGAAAGGATTGATGATGTTCTCTTCTTTATGATTCCCATGTCCATCTTCATCAAATCTAAGAGTATTGGATCCTTTTCGACTCTAATAAATGATAGAATTGTTGGTTTGTTTCTACTTAGAGAATCTACCACCATGTTTGCTTTCCTAGGGTGGTAATGGATTGAGCAGGCAAAGTCTTTGATCAGATATAGCCATCTTCATTGAAGCATATTCAACTATTTCTGTGTGAATATATACTTAAGGATTTTGTGATCCATTTATATTTCACACTTCTCCCCAAATAAGTAATGACACCAAATTTTTAAAGAAAAGATCACCGAATCCAACTCTAGATCATGTGTTGGATATTTTTTCTCATGAAATTTCAATTTAATTTAAGCATAGGAAATTACTTTATCACTTTTCATCAACACACAGCCTAGAACCTTCTTCGAAACATTATGAAATACCACAAAAAGTTCTCCACATGGGGGTAATGTGATCACAAGTGTAGTGACAAGCCTCCTTTTCAACTCCTTGAAGCTCTCTTCGTATTTATCACTCCAAGAAAAATTGACTCCCTTCCGAGTTATCTTTGTAAGAGGGTTTAACAATCATGAGAAATTTCTCACAAATCGGCGATAATATCCAGCTAACCCAAGGAAGATATGGATATCTATTACTGATGATGGCCTCAGCCATCCCTTAATTGTATCTATCTTGGAGGGATCCACAGATATTCCATTACTTGTGATTATATAACCCAAGAATGAGACCTCCTTCATCTAGAACTCACACTTGATATACTTTTCATATATATTCTCCTTTCGCAAGGTCTATATTATAGTGCTTAGATACTCCTCATTCTTCTCCTTGGTTTTGGAGTATATTATAATATCGTCTATAAAGACTACCACAAATTTGTCAAGGTAATCTCTAAAGACACTATTCATCAAGTACATGAAGATTTATAGAGCATTAGTGAGTCCGAAAGGAATTAATATGAATTTATAGTGCCTGTATCTTATACGGAAAGCAGTCTTGGGTATATCCTCCTTCTTCATTCTTACTTGGTAATATCCCAACCGCAAATCCATGTTAGAAAAGTATTTTTATCCACGTAGCTGATCGAACAAGTAATCAATTCAGGGTAGAGGATAGTTCTCTTTATCATTATTTTGTTAAGATCGCGATAATCAATGCAAAGGCGCATTGCCCCATCATTCTTCATGACGAAGAGGACTGGTGCACCCCATGGTGAAGCACTTGGGTGTATAAAACCTTTTTCCAGATTCTCTTGTAGTTATTTCTTCAGCTTCTCAAGCTCTACAAAATCCATTCTATATAGATTACTGGATATTTTCAATTCCCCAGGTATAAGATCGATTAAGAATTCAACATCTCTTCTAGTAGAAAGACCAGACAATTCCTTGAGAAACACTTCAGCGACTTCCCTCACAATAGACATGTCTACAAGGATGGTTGCTTACTTAGCCTCAATCATCTGAGAAAGATATACGTTCTCATAGAGAAGTAATATACATGCTTGATATGATGGTGCTAAGAAATATTCATATTCCCCCTTGCACTTGTACAGAATCGGGGGTTGATTCTCCATATGGAGAGTGATTTCCCTCTCATGGAAATTTATGTTGGCTTTATATAAGTAAATCCAATTCATGCTAATAATTGAATCAAATTCCACTAGAGGGAGTATGATGAGGTTCACCAGGAAGTTCAATACACAAATTGTGATAGGGGAGGAGTTATATTCATGGGTTGCAATGATTTCCCCATTTTTCATTCTCACTGACATCTTTACTTCCATGATTTGTGGTGGTGTTGGTATTTTTCTACTAAACTTTCAGGATATAAAAGAATGCGTAAAACCATAATGAAAAAGTATGTTTTTTATTCTTGAATGAATAACTAGCATACCTATCACCACTTCGTCGTTGGGGTTCACTTTGGCGGTAGTTATGGAAAAATCTCTCCCTTGCTACCGTATAGGTTGTTGGTTGCCTCTGAAAACCATTAGGTTAGGGAACTGGTTTGCAAAGTTCCCTGGTTATTTGAAGTTGAAGAAATAAACAATGAATTGAGGTTCGAATGGTGCATTCCTATCCTCTACCGCAGCCACAGGTTTTTCTAGTCAATCATTAATTTATACTTGCCCTTCTATTCCACACCTAAATCATTTCTTCATCCCATTCAGGCAATTTTTATGGTGATTTTTTCCACACCTTTGGCAAGTGGGGTGCTGGATTTTCTTAGCACCATTGGATTTATCCATGGGACTGCCAGAATTTAATTCCACCTTATGCTTATTATCCCCATGATACCCCAAAGATTCTTCAATCTCCATTTAGACTTTGAGGTAACATTGAACAATTTCCTCATAGCTTTCGAAGTCACAGATCACTAGAGATTTCCTTAGGCTAGGTTTTAGCCCACCCAAGAAGTGGTCAACCTTGAATTCAGTGGTAATGAAAAAATCCGAGGTGTATCGCCCAAGCCTTATGAATTTTTTCTTATACACTCCGATGGATTCATTGTCTTTTTATTGATGGGAAAAAATTCCTTTTCCATCTTAATTTGGAGTGTGCGTTGAAAATATTTATCGAAAAACATTTTCCATAAATCCTTCCATTCCAATTCCTCAATCTCTTCCTTGGGCTTTGTATTTTTGATCAATGTACACAATTGATCATCTTCACCCTCCATATGATAATCAGCCAATAGAACCTTCTCTTTCTCATAACAATGAAGGATTGAGAATATCTTTTCAATGGAGTTGATCCATTGTTCTGCAATTGAGGGATCAGATGATCCATTAAAAGTAGGAGGCCTTTGTCTCATGAAGCTCTCAATTGTGACTTGTTCTTTCTTAGGAGAGGTTTAATGTTCCTATTAATCCATGTTTCTATTCAAAACTTGAGTTAACTGAGATATTATCATGACAAATTTCATGATTCTCGCTCCCATCGGATTGGGCATCTCATTAGAACAGTCATCACATTGATCTTCGCATCGGTTGTTTTCCCAAGTCCTCCTATTACCGACCATTGTCTATAATAAAAGTAAATTTTGGGGTAACACATAAAGGGTAATCCAAAGATAAAAGTTATAGCTTATAACTTACTTTTATTTCCTTAACTTGTGAATTTATATGCTTTAATCTATGTTATTCATGATCTACTTCCCAACATATATTCTTAGGGGAATTTTTTTATTCCCTTAATAATGGTTCATACTAAGATTATAAATTTACCAAAGAATATCCTCTGAGAGTGTTGTAACCAAGAGTGTAGAAAGGCATGTTTTCGTGCACCAGTTCCTGTTCGATTTTATCTCAAAGCAGTGTTTTCGGGGTTTACCCCTAGGATACATCTGTGCCAGAGCCGCCTCCACCTACTCATATCCTGACAGGGATCTATTTTCTTGATAAACCACTTACTAAATACTCACCAAAATTTAGGGATGTTTTTATTATTCATATTCTTATCCCTAAGGATTTAAGTAGGCTATATTAATCCTAATCCCAAAAATAACTAAACTTATCCTCTGATACCAACTATAACAAACATGCTCTTTATTTCACACTTAAACATAATTTATTACATAAGATCTTCACTTGATACAAGATAGAAGATATATAGGTCTAGTGTATTTGGGGACTAGGAACATTAGATAACTACTTAGAATATAAAACACAACATATTTATTGAAAACTTCTTTTACATGACCACAACATTCCTTCATACTTAGCATTGTATGGGATAACTTGAGGACATGCATAAGAAAAGGGTGATATATAAATCCTAGTAAGCGATTAAAAAAGGCATAAAATAAATAACACGGTACAATTTATTCAATATTCATATCAATGGAGCATAAGATAAATATATTCATAAAGTCATGATATATCATTATTATCACAACATGTAAATGTGACAACAACATTTAACATGATATTAGCATGATTCAAGCCTCATTGCACATGGATCATGAGTAAACCCTCATTGAACTTTAATTATCATTATTAAACCCTCATTTCACTTGATGTATCATGATACTAATATTTACCCAATGCATTGAAGTGCTATCAGGGTGCGCCCTTCTTAATCATTTCATTTCCTGTATAAGTGTGCCACATGGATCATATAATATGGATTCACTAAACATCATCATTTATTTCATCAAAAAGGAATGTATAATTCATAAATGGAAATATATAATCAATAATTAAATGTGCATAAAGGTTAATACCCTTTATAGTGAAATGGGAATGGTATTCACTACATAATAACTTTGGCTTGGAAAATCGCAGTGCAATTTCGACAGCATAACGGTCTGACATAAGAATTCATAAAAATGGTTGATGAGAGTAAAATAGGTGTATAATCATATTTAAATGAAATGGAAAGTAATGGGGTCATATAGATACATTTCCCAACATATTAAATGGAATTTTGGATACCTAAAACAAAATAATTTCTTGAATGTAAATGGGGAGAGAGAAATCCCTAACGGAATTTTGGCATGGTAACGGGTGTACATGAGAGGCATTAATGAGAGAGAAATGTGTCTATAATCATTAAACAATAAGTAGGGATGTATGGGGGAGGTGATAAATCATACCCCAACATTTTTAATTGAAAATAAAAAGGCATATCAATATAAAGAAACTTAGAAAAAATAAGAAAGGAAGAAATCCCTTACGGAATTTAAGCATGGTAACAGGTGTACAAGGGAGGTACTAAGGAGAGATAAAGGGGTATCTCATCTTTAAAACAAAAGGATTCTAGTATGGGGGAGGTAATAAATCACTCCCCAACATTTATAATTTAAATTAAAAGGGAATAACAACATTAATAATCTTGGACAAAATGAGAAAGGAAGAAATCCCATACTTGGAAGTGTGATTCCAAAGGATTGGGAGAGGATTGAGAGAAGATTATTGGGAGATTGGAGAAAAATGAGAGGATTATATAGAAAGGAGGGTAGATTTTGGTTGATCTCCAAAGGACTTTAATGAAGATTAAGTGGGATCTTGGTGGGTTTATATAGGAAAGGAGAGGGAATTCTTTATTATTTCGGTTTTGGACACCACACATTAAACTGATAAAAACTACAAACCAACCTATGGTTTTTGCCCAAGGTTTTTTCCAAAGGGGATTGAAAAATATTATTTTATAATTAAAATTTCCTAACTTCTTAAAATATAAGGATTTATTATGTGGAGGTGAGTCACACTCTCAAGGAAATCAATTTAAAACGTTAAAATGTTTTATATGTCTTGGAGGGTCCACTAAGGCTTTGTAAAATAAATAAAGAAAACCTAAAATCACATTATTTTAATTTTAAAACATATATTTACTGAGAATATAATTTATATTATTTTATTACATCAGTATTGTGTCATTATGATATCCTAAAATGCATTATATAATTAAATAGTATTTAATTTTTACCTCAAAATTCAACTGTCTCATAAAATTATGAAAAAATCACTGTTAGATAATTTCGACATCCTTATTCCAAAAATAATATTAATTTTATCTAAATAATTTTCTAAATATATTAATTTTTACTTTTAAAAATAAAAATAGACATTTATTGAAAATTCTTGGGTTTTGACCAAAACAGCTTTCAAAGCTTAATAAAAATCACAATTGTACTCATAAAAATTATATGATCATTTATATTTAATAAAAATTAATTGAGTAATAATATTTAATTAAAATATTATTTAATTAAAAAATACATTAATTCATCAAAATAGATTTATTAACTGCATATTAACTAGAAATACTATTTGTGCTTTAAAAACTATTTACAAAGTAAAAATAATAAAATTAATGTATATTCTTTATTATATACAAAAATAATGCACATAATCATAGTGATAGGGTCTTGTTAAATAACCCCTTATAACACCCGCATAAGACCTAAGGGTAAGGTGTGTACTGGTGACATACTCTTTGGGTGGATTGAATAACATTGCTTGGGTGGTAATCTCTATCAAATTCCACTTCTCATGTATAAGGTTTTGTTTGAGCTTAACGTGTTGAATATTGGATTGGGTTTGGTCAAGAGAGAAGCTCAATGGCACTACCTCTTTTCTGAGCTTCAAAAAATGGTATTTTTACGGATCAATTCTACTGGATGAGTTTATCGCTTCCTTTTTCTGAGTAAATTGGATTTGTTAAAGCCCTATATTTATACTAATCATGCGATAATTGTCCAACGACTATATTAGCAACAGTCACAATTCATAACGGTATTTTAAAATCCAAAAACATAAAACCAAGGAAGTGAATATGTTTTACATAACCATTTTTATAATAAGACATTAAATTAGATCAAGAGTAATTTTCATTGTTAAATGTTTGGTTCATTATAGATAATATGATTATATCCCATTTATGGCATGTTATGTATATGATGTTGTCATTATTTATAGTGTATTCTCTTCATTTTTTACATTTTTTCTAGATATGGTATTCTATGATTTTGACTTTGATGATATTGGTGTGGTCATCCTATTTCATGGATGGGTCATGCTATTTTACCATGGGTGAAACCTTTCCCAAGGGATTTTTTGTTATGCCTAGTGTTTGTCGATAGTTCATACTGATCATGAATGCACATTGGTATGTGTATCAATACAACTTGGGTGATGGGTTGGGTCAACCTGGGTCAGTTTTTTACAAAATGGTATCAGATGATGTTTTATATGGGAGTTAGTGGTAGATTGGATTTAGGAAATCTAGGACTCGATAGGTTGGAATGGGGGAGTGTCTAACAATCTCTTCTTCATGTCGAACCTTGATTTTCCATGGGTGGATCAGGATTGTGTCTAAGTTTTGAGTTCTATTATGGGTTGTTTTAATGAGATTTGGAGGTATTTCTTTGTCTGTGTTGTGTACCAAGGTGGTTCTGGTGGTTGTTTTGAGTTTTGGGGTGAAACAGGGAGGTTTGGTAGAGGCGCATGATTAAGGAACATGGTTTGTAGTAACTATGTGAACCCCATGTGGGCTTGTTTTTTAACCTCCAGTAAAACCCATGTGGTTGGCACACTGTTTTCCAAACCATGTTTCCAAACCATTCATGGTGGTAAATACTTTTAATCTTTGATGTTTCTACTCCTTTTTCATTTTTAGTTTATTTTGATGTTATATTTCTTATTGACACCCGTGATGGAGATTTCTTATTGACTCATTTGATGTGGTTTGAGATTGATTTATTCTTGATGAATCTTTTGTTTTATGGTTTTATATAATATTCCTACCAAAATTATCTCATCTAGCCATATAGAGGGTTTTACAAAGAATACCCCACATAAAAAACCATACTCTTGATCCAATTTTATAAGAGTTTGTGATTTGTATGATCCAATACTTGGGTTATGTGGGTGGTCGAGTGTAGACAGAGATAGTGAACCTTTCTCAAGAGTTTATGAGGTAAACACCATTGTTTTTATAAGGAGACAAGGGACCCAAAGATATTGAGGAGTGTTTGGATCGTATTAAGTGAATCTCTGAGTTTTTAAAGACCTCTAATACCTAAAAAGTGGGATTTTCATGGTATGTGTTGGAAGGACCAGGTAAGAAGTTGTGGGAGTCAATAGTTATTTTGATGTGCCATAAAGATCTCACATGGACATCTTTCAAGGTAGATTTTGATAGATAGTTATACCTGGAGAACTTAAGGGTGGTGAAGGCCTGTGAGTTCTTAATGTTAGAGTAAGGGGATCACTCGGTGATGGAGTATCCTACAAGATTTACCAAGTTGGTTCATGTTTACTTGGATCTCCTCACAAATGATTGCATCAAGGATTAGTGTTTTGAGAAGGTATTGAGGTCAGATATTAGTTTTATGATTATTCTACTTTGTATACCAAATTATATAGATGAGGGTGATAAGGAGGTAATGGTAAGTGTAGGTTTGACTAGTAAGATAGGTATCAATAGTGTTCTTTCAGTGCTAGGTAGTCATAGTTCTTCATCTGGAAAAAAACTAAAATGGGATGAGCCTCATTGGAGAAGTGGAATGATTCAGTAGTAGTAGTCGGGAATGGATCTAGTTTCTTTTATGGGGTGAAAACTTATTTTTTTTCTATCTGTGTGTGGAAGGTATACACACCTATTGAGTAGAAATTTATACTTTAAACATTTATTCTTTCTAGTTTTCAAAATAACAAACACTTTAACACTTTCCTAAAATTATATTTTACTAAATTTATTTATCCTAGGTGTTTTAGAATGTTTTTATAGAAAACATATTTTTCTACCAAATATAGAAATTGTTCTAATATAAAATTAATATAAACTTTCTATTCTTCAATCTTATTCATCGGACTGACTATGTGTTTGGTCTATTAGACAGAATTTTGTTCTATTAAATAGATGGAATAGTGTTCTATCTACTAGATTTACCAAAGTCATGTCTATCAGATTGAAAATAGTTCAAATTCATCGGACTGACCATAGTTTAGTTCATCGGATTGGAAGATAAATAGTATAGTTCATCGGACTTCCCAAAGTTTATAATCAGAGCAATTAGAATTATTTCTATCGAACATAATTCATTACAGCATTGTAATGGTTCTAATAAAAATTAAATTGGATGGAAATTTTTTGTTGATTAGTCAGGTGAAGAAACTTTTATTCCATTACAACCAACATCAATATTCAATGAAATATAGCCATTAGAGGGATTCCTATAAATATGAGTTAATATGAAGAGATAAGAGATGATGAATTTTCAACTCAAAATGTCTAAGATTTTGGTCTTCTGGAACATATCATTCTTTAATTTTTATTCTTTTTAGTTTTTGTTCTAAGGAAATCGAGTGATGATTATAAATTCCATAGAATGTTTTGATTTTGTATTCACTTTTTCTGATCGTGTTTTAGATTGAGGGATTTTGAAGATATGAAGGTAGGTGATTTTGATCTATTAGATCAATGGATTCTGGTGATAAGAATACAAAGCTCAAATCAATCATTATATTGAGGTCTTTCTAGGTTTTAGAAGAGAGATTTATTTAGATATTATTATCAAGGGATTTCATGGTGTGGAAACAGAGACCTTTACAATTATATTTAAAACTGTGGATATCTTAAGTTGGTATTTATGAATTAGATAACTCTAAATATTAAAGAGTATAATTACTTTTATAAATATTTTAAGTCATTCTTACTTTATTATAAGATTTAATTTAACTTTTTAATACAAGTTTACTTTCAGTTGTGTAATTTAATTAGAAACTGTGTTTTCACTAATCTTTTTAATAAAAATTTTATCAGATTGCTTGTGAGATCGATTAAAAAATATGTTTTATCAAATGTTTTCTGAATATAATATAAACACTCTAATCATCATATGAATTCAGAGTCTGATATTTTTTAGAAAAAGGATATTTGGTTTTTGTGTTGGTTTAAAATTTTAAACTACAATTCACTCCCACCTCTTTTAGCTATTTTATACTCTTACAATTCAACAATTGGTATTAGAGGGGGTTCTATTTATATACTTATTGAGGTTTTACATTTTTTGATCTACAATAAGTTTATTATTCTTTGTTTTATAAACCACTTGTTTATAAATTTTTATGAAACTAACATGTATTGTATAAAAGAGTTTGTTTTGTAAGATGGAAGGATTCAATGTTGGTACTCTTGAGAATCTGAATCCTATTAGACCACCAATTTTTTATGGGAATTATTAAGAATATTGAAGAGAAAGGATGAAAATTTTTATTATAAATACTAGATTTGAAAATATTTTGATGTGTATTAGTAGTTATAAGATTACAGTTAAAGACGTCATAACTTTTACAAATCAAGAGAAGTTGGAATACCAATTGAATTACATAGTAAGGAACACTCTATTATGTTCTATGATAAGAAACATCTAGAGTCAGATATCAACTTGTGAATCTACTAACAGTATTTGAAAGAAATTATAGGTAACACATTTTGAAACTTCTAATGTCATTAAAATAAGAAGAGCTATGCTTAGAGATGATTTTAAGGATTATTATTTTCTATGTGGAGTGTTAGTTGAAAAAATTCACCAAAGGTTTATTAATAATATAAATAGTTTTCAATCTTATAGAGATAAAGAGATTGAATATAACATTATAGTTGAGAAAATTATTGAGATTTTTCCAAATGAATGGGAATCTAAAAGGATTACTTTGGATGATACAAAAAGAATTACAAATCTTATTATTTATGAACTAATTGGAATCTTTATGCAGTATGGGGGAAGATTAAAAAGATATGTAGAAAAAATGAAAAATAATAATGGAGAAGTTGCTTTTGAAACTACATATGATGTTCCTAGTAAAGTTAAATCTACTGAAAAAGTCATGAATTATTCTAAAAATAATAAATTTGTTGTTGAATATAATATTAGTTCATCATAACATTTAGGAAATGAATTTTCTAATCATTTAATAAAGAGAAACAAAATCATTTGGAAAAAATATTTTCACTGTAGATATAAGAAGAGTTATAGGGATAAAAGTGATAAAAAGGACACTATAGAAGTAATATGTTATGAGTGTAATAAATATGGACATATAAAATCAGTTTTCCCTAAGTTAAAAATAAAGGATAATAAGGAATTAAATTATGAGAGAAATTATAAGAAGTAATACGAGAACAATCATAAGAGAAGTATGAAACCTTCATACACATGGAGTGCAAGTGGAGGAGATAGTTCTTCTGGGAACTCATTGGAAAATGAAAGTATAGGACATAAAAATATTATATTCTATGTACAAATACCAAAGGTTAACAAATGTCTTAGGGATAAGGTAACTGTTGAATCTCTTATAAATCTTACCTTAAATGCTAACTATCCTAAAAATGATTATAACAATTCTATATCATCCGATGAATAATATAATTCATCTAATATGGAAAACAATAGTTTACCAATTTTTTAAGAAGTATTAAGGTTTTTTATGTCATTAAAAAATGATAATTGAATTATTTTTAAAAAAAATACTGAAGAAAAACATATGAAAGAAAATTCATGGATATCTACATTAACAACTAAGATATCAAATATTTGTAGAGAACATGATAAAAATTAATTTTTATAAAGTTAATATTTCTAAATATCTTGAAAATTATTATTTCTATAAAACTGGTTTACAAAATGATATTGTAAAACTTAGTTTGAATACAAATTCTAATGAGGATAAAAATTTAGTTGTAAAACTAAAATCTGAAATTTCTAGTTTGAAGAATCTTTTTTCAAAGTTTAATAATGTAAATGAAAACTTTAATAAAATTCATAAAAAACTAGACCTCATAAATCTATTTTTGGAATGTGTTTTGTAAATAGAATACCTATTTTTAGTAATAACTATTTTTTTCAGAAAATTGATCCATTTTTTCACTAAATGTAAAATTGGTGTACATTGGATGTAAAAATGTTCTTAAAAAGAATTCAATCCTGAAAATTTCACAAATCCAATTTTTCAAAATAAATGATATTTTCTCAACATAGTAATATTGTAAAAATGTTGATACCTAAAATTTTACCATTTGATAATACCAGACCTAAGAATTTTTGGGTTCTAAAATAATAATTCTTTTGTTTTTAGGAAAAAAAAGAATGTACCGACAAAAATAATATTTAGTACATGGATAGTGGTTTTTCTAGACACATGACTAGAAACAAAGAATTTTTTAATAATATTATAAAGATAAAAGGTGTTAAAGTTACTTTTTGAGATAATGGTCAGTTAGAAATTGTTGGTTTAGGTAGGATTGTTTTTCGTGGAAAAACATTAATTTCTAATGTATTATTTATTTTAGGACTTAATCACAACCTTATGAGCATATGAAAATTATGTGGTGAGGGTTATACTATGAAATTTAGGAATGATAAATGTATTTTTCATAGTTCAAAAGATTAATTTTTTCTTTCTTCCAATCAGCATGATAATGTGTACACATTAAACATAGAAGACCTTAGGAGAAAAGATCTACTTTAATTTAGTGAAATGGAAGACCAATATTTTTTATTTCAAAGAATATTAGGACACTATAATCTTAGAACATTATCTAATTTTTCTAAGAAAGGACTAGTTAAGGATCTACCGAATCTTAGGCTTGGTACTATAATAGTATGTAATCCTTGTCAATTCTTAAATCAATATAAGTCTAGTTTTAAATCTATTAGTGAAATTTCAACATCTGATAAATTATATTTAGTTCACATTGACTTGTTTGGTCCTACAAAACTAGAAGTATCGATGGAAAATAATATATGTGTGTTTTAGTTGATGAATACACTAGATACACATGGTTATATTTTCTATCAAATATTTATAAATCCTTTCGTTATTTTAAGACTTTTGTAACTAGAGTTAAAAATAATAAAAACTTATCCTTGACAACTACTCATAGTGATCATGGTAAAGAATTCGTAAATTCTGGTATTAAAAATTTTTGTAGTAAAAAATGTATTATACATAACTTTTTGTCACCAATAACTCAACATAAAAATAGTGTAGTTAAAAGAAGAAATAGAACTATTCAATATATTACAAGAACCATTTGAAGTGAATACTCATTTGTTAATTTTTTTGGGCTGAAGTAGTTAGTCCTTCTTATTATACTATAAATCAAGTTCTAATTATACCTTTTATTAATAAAACTCTTTATGATTTTTAGATTTAAAGGAAATCAAAACATTCTTACTTAAATGTCTTTGATGAAAATTATTCATTATAAAAAATAAATATAACTTATAGAAACTTTCTCCGAAATCTGATGATGGAATATTTTTAGGTTATTCTACAACTAGTAATGCCTATAGAGTTTTTAATTGAAATACTAGTATTGTTGAGGAAACAATATTTGTTAAATTTGGTAAAACCAATCCTTTTGTTTTTAAACCACATCAACCTACATATTCAGATGTTATTTTAATTATTGACATTCAACCTATGTCGGAAAGTTATTCTCATGAAATAACAACTGAAAATTATATTTATGAAGTTATACCTCAAGATTATTTCCAACCTATTATTAAATAATAGAGTTTTGTAAATGTAAGAAATAATTTGTTTCTTAAAAATCATCATAGAAATAATATCATTGGTGATGTATATCAACCTATCATAACTAAAAGATTATTAAGAAATTAAATAGAATTTTTTGAATTTTTATCTCAATTCAAACCTAAGACTCTTGATGAGGCTTTAGGTAATGAATATTGGATAAAAACACTATAATATTAACCTAATTAATTCAAAATCAGTCAAGTTTTTAATTTGTTTGAATATGATAAAGATACTTCTATAATTGGAGTTAAATGAGTTTTTTGGAAAAATGTGATGAAAATGGAATAATAGTTAGAAATAAATCTAGACATATTACTAAGGGATATAATAAACAAGAGTGAAAATATTATGAATAAATTTATGCATCAATAGGTATACTTTAGGATATTTGAATACTTATATCCTATGAATAATTCATAAATATCAAACTATTTAAAATTGATGTGAATTTTGAATTCCTTAATGGTTATTTTCTGAAGGAATTTTAAGTAGAAAAACCCCCTATTTTTGAAAATAAAAAACATTCAGAACCCAATTTTAAACATAACAAGGAACTTTATGGTCTTAAGCATTCCCCTGGATCCTAATATCATAGGTTAACATGATTTTTTTTATAAAAAAATTGTTAAGGGAGATGTGGACCCAACTATTTTTATAAAAGAAATTAATTAAAAAAATATTATTATATAAATCTATGTGGATGAAATTATATTCAGTTCAAATAAAAAATATTCAATATATTCCTTTGCAGATATTATGAAATCGATGTTTGAAATGAGTATGATGAGTGAGTTAACATATTTTCTAGGTTTTTAAATTTCACAAAAACCAGATGGAACTTTTTTATCTCAACATAAGTATATAAAAGATCTTCTTATGAAATTCAGATATGAAAATACTGAAAGTATTAGTACTCATATTAAAACCTAAAATAATTTAGAAATTTATGATGTTGGGAAACCAGTTGATCAAAATATTTTTAGAGGAATGATTGGAAGCTTACTTCACTTAATAGTTAGTCATCCAAATTTAATTCTTGTTGTATTATTATGTACTAGATATCAAGAAAATTCAAAATAGTCCCATATTAGAGCTATAAAAAAATTATCTTAATGGAACTATGGATTTTTTTTTCTATTTTAATCTTCTCAAAAAAAATTAGTTAAAAAAGTTATTGGATGCTGACTTTTCTGGTTGTAGAATAGATAGGAAAAGCACTTCTAAAACTTGTCATTTCTTAGAAGAATCATTAGTTTCTTGTTCATGTAATAAAAAACAATCAGTAATACTTTCCACTACTGAAGCTGAATATTTTTAACTTTAAAGTTATTGTGATAAAATATTGAGGATACAATACACACTCACTGACTATGGAATGAGTTTTACTAAAACTCAAATATTGTTTGATAACACAAGTTCCATTGCTTTAAATAAAAACTCAACACATCAGTCACAAGATAAGAACATATATATAGGTCACTAATTTCTTCATGATCATATACAAATAAGATATATCATTTTACAATTCATCATAAAACAAGAATAATTTGTTGATATTTTTACTAAACCCTTTATTTCCAATGGATTTGAAAATATTAGACAGAAGCTAGGAATGATCAATATCAAATTATAATTTAAATATATTTCATGTTTACCAATATACATACATTAATGAACTCATTTTCAAATAGGGAGTACATATGCTGTGGTGTTCTATAACTTTTTTTTCAAAAAAAAAATTCTTAAACTTTTGATTTTAAATTTTCTAAACTTTTTAGTTTTTGAAATCAAAATTTGTATCGAAATTTATCCAGATTCAAAAATAGTTACTAATATTTTTTGTAATTAAAATTTATTTCAAAAATATCCATAAAAAAATTTAGTTATGGAGTTTATTGAATTCTATTTCTTTTAAAAATCAATAAGAATAGGTTATTCATACTAGGATAAAATTTATACTATGAGCATAAATCTTCTAGTCTTTTAGTTTTTGTAATTATATATTACTTTTATTTATCTATGTTGTTATAAATATTATTAATGTTCAAAAAAATTTAAGTTTGGTATTTTTGTAAAATTTTTAATGTAATCGGACATTAAACTAGTCTAATGAGTAGTATTATTAAAAAAAATTAAGAGTTCATAATAATTTTTAAATCATCCATGGATTAAATCTCAATATTCTGATCAAATTTTAGAAATCAATAGGATTTTTTGATCTTCTTGAATTTGAAGCATCAACCCTGTGCCTATATATAAGGGTGGGTATCCATCTCCCACATCAACCTTCAATTTTTTGATCTCAACCCTCAACACCACTATTATTTCTTGGTCCAAAGGTTTTTCATTCATCCAATTAGACTCATCAGTCTGAGTTCCAGCATCAACTTGAGTCATACGGAAATAGTAAAATATTTTTTGAATCATGAATTTGTAAGAGAAATGTTGATTAAAAAGTCTTGGAATGAAATGTATTATTATCTTCTAAAATTTTTTATTACTTTTCATTGTTGGGAGAAAATATGTATTGGAAATAAGGTTTTGGAAACCATTATCTATAAATTGTAAGAGATTTTTTTCAATTGAATTAAATATGGAAGATGATTTAGATGTAATTTTTTTACTCTTTTTAGAGATATTTTCAAATTAATATATCAAAAAGTTGTTAATTTGGTATAGGTTCCCTTAAAATGATAAGCATATCTTCCTTAATAAAAACATCAAGAGAATCTTGGACCTTTTGATAATTCAAAAGGGGAATCATTATTGTTTGCTTCCTCTGAGAAGGTTTAAAAAGTATTTCATGTAACTTCATATATCATATTAAAAACCCTTTGGATGCATGGTTACTTAATAACGAGGAAGGGAGATAGGGATAATATCAAGGTCCTCAATGTCTTCATTTTGGACATTCTAGTTAACAAAAGACAGATCAATTTGGTTAATTTTTTCCTTTCTTTCTATTTAATCTATAAAGAAGGTGTTGATAAAATATAGAACACTTATATTCCCATATTTTATAAACAATATTATTTTCAACTACATGGAAGTTTTTCAAATCAAGAATCACACAAGTGCACAAAGAGAAAATATTTCTCTCATTAGAAAGGAAATAATGGAACAAAGGAAATTAGTTTTCAATCCTAAGTTGATGAAATTCATGTATAATTTAGACAAGAATGAGTCTGATGTTGAACTATTAAAAGATAAAAAATAGTGAAATAGAAGATAAAAGATGACTCTTCACCTCCAAAATTAAAAAAGAAACAAAAGCAATTGTCCAATGAGGATGTCAAAAAACTATTGGCTCATAAATTCCAGAAGAAGATAGGGGATACTTATTTTCATATTTATAAGGTTTATGCATTAGATTTGATGATCAAGATAGCTTATTCTATGAAAAAATATGAGAAAAATGAAAATAAAAAGGAAATACTTTCTGAGAATATGATGATTGAAATGTTTTTGAAAGGAGTTTAAAGGGAATCAGAAGATCCACCAATTTAAGTATATCCTTTTTTAGTTTTTCAACCTATTAAAGGTTTTGAATCTCTTATTACTTTGGGGTTAGAAATACTTGAAACCTTTATTATTATAGAAGATCTAGAAAAATTAATGTGTAAAGAATTTGTTGGAGAATTTCAAGTTGAAAAGTCAGTTCAATAATAAAATCCTAAAACAATTCAAAAGTCAATGAAGAAGAAGAAACAAAAATTAGTTCAAAATGTTAGAAAATGAGTTTTAAGAACTGTGAGATAGTTAGAGAGAGAATTAAAATAAGAATAAGGGGAGGAGGAGGAGGAGGAAGAAGAAGAATAAATATAAGAATAAGGAGAAGGAGAAGAAAATTCATCACAATCATTATCTTCATTTACTTCAATTTCAACACAGTCTAAAAAATATATTATCCTTGATGTATCGGTGGATGTTTATTCATTTTCACATAGGGAAGAAGTTTATGCTTATCATTCACATAAAAAATTTTCAAACAATGATGATATAGATAAATAATTTGATATTATAAAACTTTCAAAATAAGAAAGAGTTTAAGTAAAAGAAAAGTCAGATGTTGGACCATCCTGACAACATATTTTAGATGATACATCAAATTATTATGACTCATCAGCCATAGAAGCACAGAAAAGCATTGATTATATTTTCTAAACTCTAAAAAATATTACAGACTCAATGTAAAATCTTTCTACAATTAAATAAATATGTAATAAAATTTAAAATAGTCATAATGAAAATTGGAATCATTGAAGGTGTTTACAGAATCAGTGGTTTTGTATGAGGCTGATATAAAATATTTTAAAGATAATTCAAAGGCACACAAAAGAATATTTAATTATATTTTGAAATGGTTAAGGATAGTTGATGGTGACCTATAATATCATGATGATCAAATTATGTAATTTAAGAAAGTTTCTCTTAATATAGAAGATTCCTTTTGACAAGTTTTCATATGATGTATTTGATAGAATGATATTTTCTGAACAATTCAAATATATGATAGACTCTCAAAATGAGGAAATAAAAGAATTAAAATAAGGTATTTAGAATCTCAAAGATAAGAATAACAAGTTCCAGTATTTTGAAGATGCATTTCTCAAGTTGAAGGAGGAAAATAAGAAAAATATTTATCTTGAAGATAAGGTTGAAATAATGAAGATAGATATTTTGAGGAAATCAGTAGTGGAAGAGATGATAGTTAATATTGAAACTTTAATAGCTAAATTTGAGAAGTACCAAGATTATTTTAAGATGTTATAGGCCATTTTAAAGAATTTATATAAAAAATAATGAATCTTTTTTACTAAAATATTTTTATATTTTCAAACCATTTAATGAATATTAGTTTGAATGAATTGTTATCCAAATACTTTTTTTATCAGAATATTTTCTAATATTGTTTGGATGAATTTTTTATTATTATCTTGGATGAATAGTTATTCAAATAATTTTTTTACATATATTTGTTTTCAAACATTTCAGGATTATACATTTCTCTCCCTGTTTCTTTTTACAAATCACAAAGGGTATAATTTTGGGAGAATTTATTTAAGGGGGAAATTTTTTTCAAATGGGGAAAAATAATCCAAAGGAAAAAAATCAATATTATGAAGACAAAATTTTGAGAGGGAGAATATGAAGTAACATTTCTAATCAGAGTAAGTATGATGAGAAAATAATTTATCAACATAAGTGGTGTTAAGAATAATTCCTTCGAAGTTCTTAAATGAACAAAGGGTTGTATTTTTTAGAAATTTAATAATTTTTCATTTTAAGTGTTGTATTTTGTGATTTCTAAAAAGGGGGATATTGTTGAGTCAAAAATTATACTTTCTACTTTTAGTTTCCTTAATTTTGAAAATCACAAACACTTTAACACTTTATTAAAATTCTATTTTACTAAATTTATAAATATCATGTGTTTTAGAATGTTATTTTTAGAAAAAATTATTTTCTACTAAATTTATAAATTTTTCTAATATAAAATGAATATAAAATTTTTATTCTTTAATCGAATTCATCAGAATGACTATACATCTGGTCTATTAAATTTAATTTTGTTTTGTTCATTGGATATACTAGTGTTTTATCTACCAGATTGACCAAATTCACATCCATCGGACTAAAAATAGTTTGGATTCATCAGAATGACCATAGTTTAGTTCATAATATTAAAATATCAATAGTATAGTCTATTGAACTATCCAAAGTTTATAATTATAGCAATTTGAATTATTTATAATAGACATAATTTGTTATAGCTTTGCAATGGTGCTAATAAAAATGAGATTAGATAGAAATGTTATGATGATTTGTCAATTGAAGTACATTTGATGTCATTGCAACCAACTCTGAGATTCATAAAAATATATCTGTTGAAGGGATGCCTATAAATAGGAGTGAATTTGTAGAGATGGGAGAAAATTAATTTGAAACTCAACACATTATAGATTTTTCTCTACCTGAACATATCACTCTTCCACATTATAATTTTTTAGAGAGTTGTAGTTTTAAGTAATCTTATTGATGATTTTAAATCCCATAGAACATTTTTCTTTTATATTCTCTTTGCCTATTCATGGTTTAGATAAAAGGTTTCTATGGATAGGAAGAGAGGTGATTTTGATCTATTGGATCAAATAATTCTGGGGATAAGAAGATAGAACTATCATCAATCTTTATATCAAGGGATTCTAGGGTTTTGGAAGAAAAGTTTACTCTTATATTCTTATCAAGGTATTCCCTAGAGTGGAGATATAGAACTTTATAGTTAGGTTTAAAACTTTGGATATCTTATGTTTTGATTTCAGACTTTCTAAAATTTTAAGTTAAAAGAGTAGAATTATCTTTATAAATATTTTAATTCATTCTTACATTATTATAATATTTCATATAACTTTTTTATACCAGTTTAATTTCCACCGTCTAATTTAATTGGAAAGTTTATTTTTACTAATATTTTATTGAAATGTCTATGATCCTGATTAACAGATCTATTTTTTCAGAAATTTTATGAATCTGATAAAAACACTATGATCTCTCCCTTGAAGAAGTGGATATTATCACCATGGGAAGAAGGCTCAGAGAATGCTAGAGGCAGGTCATATTCATGCAGAATAGGTTATTTTAGAGGGTTCAGATTCCAATCCAGCCACCATGAGAGGTATGTTGTTTATTATTTATTCTATGAAATATTTTTTATTCAATATAAGTGAATATCAATCATTAATTTCAATTCAGATGCCTGATTATTTGGGTTTGGAGATAGAGTTGATGTCGTTTTTTATGTATTTTCTAACCACATTGGGTAAAAATAAGGATTTTGGTTTTAAGTGCCTGAAGTTCAATTTTTTAATTAATGATGTGGAAATAATTTGGGATTTCATCATGTTGGACCTGGAGATTTTTTTATTTATCATTTCCATGGATTGATTGGATAGCTTCAAGGTACTACTTAATTTTTATTACTATAGGGCCCTATTTCTTACTCTTGATGGGAGCACTCATGCCTTTGAGGGTTAGTGGGATCCATGATTAGGGAGATAAGAACCATTTTTTTAGATATGAGGTTGATTTCATGACATTTCCTTGGGTTTTTTTTCTAATGGGTTTGAGAAGAGTTAAACGGGTGGACTTACAATGGTCTTGGATAGGTACATAGATCAATTTCTGAAGGATTTTTCATGATTTTTTCCCCATTAAGAGGTAGAACTTCTCACTAGAATGATCCCAAAGTCCTTTACATATTATCAAATTTCTCTAGTCGAGATGAAAGAGATAAATCTTTAGTTATAGGATCATGAGGGAAAGGTATTTATTCATCCCATCATGTCAATGTGGTCTTCGCTAGTTTTATTTGAAAAGATGTTGAATGGAGGCCTCCAACATTGCATAGACATTCATAATCTTAACCATGTGATTATGAATAATAAATACTTACTACCCAGAATTGATGATCTATTTTATCATCTTAGGTAAACCTAATGGTATTTAAATATTGATTTGAGATATGGAAACTAATAATTGAGGGTTCAGGAAGAAGATGTTCTAAAGAGTTCCTTTCAGAGCTGATATAGAAATTTTGAGTATTTAGTTATGCCATTTTTGTTTACCAATGATTGTGAAGTCTTTATGGAATTAATAAACCAGATCTTCCACCACTTTTTAGGTTCCTTCAAGGTCATGTTTTTGGATGACATCTTGGTGTATTCCAAGATGGATGAGGACCATGGTGACCATCTGGAGGCTATTTTAGGTGTTTTGAGGAAGCACCTTCTATATTAAAATAAGTCTAAATACTAGTGTTTTGGAAACAAAAAGTATATTTTTTTGGTTCCCATGGTTTCAAAGGTATGAGGTTCAATGGACCTGTAGAATTTTTGAGCATTCATGCCTTAAGAGTAGACCAAGAATGTTTTCAATATCAGTAGATTTTTGGGCTTGAATGGGTATTACCGAAATTTCGTTCATGCCTTCTATAGACTAGCTTCACCATTGACATCCTTAATAAGGAAAAGGGTGAAGTTTGAGTGGGATGTGAAGTTCCAAAGTGATTTTGAGCAATTGAAAATCCATTTTACATCTATTTTAGTTTTGATTTTTCCTAAACCTAGGAGAGAAAGTTATATGTATTATAATGCTTAAAGTATGGGTTTGTTATGTTTTTTCATACATAATGACCATGTGGTAGCCTATGTATTTTGACATCTATGGCCATGTGAGAAGAATTATCCAACCCACAACCTAGAATTGGTTTTCATAATGCATGTGGTAAAGGTGTGGTGACACTACCTATTGGGGGAGTGTTTTGCAGTCTATTTGGATCACAAAATCCTAACGTATATTTTTACCTAAAGGGACCTAAAATTCATATAGATACAATGGGTGGAATATCATTAGAATTTCGATTTAAATAATTTGTATACACCCTAAAAGGAAAATATAGCCACCAATGCTTTGAGCAGAAAGCTTTCAGTGTAGGCCATTTAGGTTTCAACATATGAATGGAGTTTAATGGTTTTATTTGATGATATGGGTCTAGAGGTGCAGGAGGATTAAGAGTGGGTATTTTTGACCACTGTACAGGTCATTATCTCTCTTATCAATCAGGTTAGGATTGAGCGGGTTTTTGACCCTTAGTGTATTCATATTATCAGTTCTTCAAATAGTGGGGAGACATCAACTGATTGGTATCAATCTCCTGATGGTTCTCTTCTTTTCTAGAGGTGGATAGTGGTTCATTTGAGATTGAGGCCATAGGTGACTCCTAAGTCACATCATTATAGTAGGTTCATTCAACCAAGGAAAACCAAGATGTTTTATACCTTGAGAGGTCAATATTTATGGGTCAGGATGAGACTTATAGTTTCATATTTCATTTTTAGATACTTGACCTTCTAGAAGATAAAATATGAGCATCATAGACCAATCAGGTTTTTATAGTCTCTTCTTATTCTAGTGTGGAAGAAATAATAGAACTCTATGGAATTTATTTTTTGACCACATCATACTTTGAATGGGAGATATTTCATATGGGTGACTATCGATCATCTAAAAAAATCATCCCACTTTATTCCCATCAAGTAGTTAATGAAGGTAGAGGACCTCATATGCTTGTATGTTCGAGAGGTTATTCAGATTCATGGAGTTCCCTCAATGATAGTTTAAAACCAATATGGATATTTCACTTCCCAATTCTGGAAGGGACCCTATGATGCTTTGGGTGAAAAAATAAATTCAAGCACCGCGAACCATGCATAGACAGATGGCTAGTTTGATTAGACCATCCAGACTCTCAAGGATATATTATGAGTGTGTGTCCTTGATTTCGGAGGTTTGTGGGAAATATATCTTTCATTGGTTGATTTTTCATATAATAACAGTTATTATGACACAATAAGAATGACCCGATTTTAGGCATTGTATGGGTGTTCATTCTACTTCCCATTATGTTGGGTTGAGGTGGGAGAGTGTTCCTTAGTAGTACTGAGTGTCATCCAAGAAAAAATAGAGATAGTACGGCTGAATAAAAGATTAGTGATAGTGTAGAGTCACCAGAAGTTGTATGTCTATCTTATTTTCCACCCATTGAAGTTTCAGGTTGGTGATCAGGTGTTCATTTGGATATTTTTTCTACTGGGTCATCATCTCTTTGTTAAGAAAAAGAAGATGGTGTCACATTATGTCAGGTCATTTCATGTTGTGAAGCATCTTGGGACAGTATCATATTGGTTGAATTTTACTTTGTGGTCGACCTTGATCCACGATGTATTTAACATTTTCTAGTTGAAGAGACACCATTCATAACCATATCATATACTATAGTGGGAATATTTATAGGTTGATCTAAATCCCATCATCATGGAGAATCCTATTCGTATCTTGGATTATTAGAACAAGGTGATCTATGGTAAGTCAAACTTGTTGGTCTGTGTGCTCTGGGAGAATAGAGGTGATATAAAAGAGACGTGGGAGTGGGACTCTTTGGTGATGGAGAAGTGGCCTCACCTTTTTTTCTTCTAAGATTCAAGAGGACTTTCTGGGGGAAGAAAGTGGCATGGAGAGGAGTTTGTAACACCCACCAGGTCATTGTTATGTCAAATTTTTAGTTTTATTTATCGGTTGGTTTGGTTTAAGGGTTCCCTAGAGATGGGAATTAGAAATGGGAGTATTGGGGGAAGAAAGACCAAGGCACACAGTTTTCCAAATCATGCAACTAACCATGTGAGGCGTCCTAGTTGATGAGAGTGTACTTTTTCATGGTTTGAGCATGATTTCCCAAACAACATGATCCCAAGGGATAGTCATTATGTTGAGTCAATAAGGTTTTCCTTATGACTTTTCCATTCCTTCATGTTTTGAAAATCACAAACACCTTATCTTTAAGGAAAAATGCTTTCTTAAGGAAAATCGCTTTTATAAGGAAAATTGCTTTCTTAAGGAAAATCGCTTTTATAAGGAAAATTGCTTTCTTAAGGAAAATCGCTTTTATAAGGAAAATTATCCTTATCATATTTTCATCAATATTTTTCTTAAGTATAAGTTTCGGATTCATTTTCTCGGAGTCATTAAAACTTTGATATAAAAGCATTCTGTTTAGTATTCAGATTCTGGACAAGAACTATAAGGAAGTTTCATTCCGAATTCCGGATTTGAATTCTGACTAAGTTCTATTCCAGATTCAGGATACGAATTCCAATGAAGAATTCTCATTACGAATTCTAATGAAGAAATCTCATTACGAATTCTCATGATGAATTCTCATTACGAATTCTGATGAAGAATTCTCATTACGAATTCTGATGACGAATTCTCATTACGATTTCTGATGACGAATTCCTATTCCGAATTCCTACTCCGAATTCTCATTCCGAATTCTCCTATTAAACAGAATCTGATTATCATTGTTTTAAACACTCTGAATTTATTCACTCCGAACCTTCACTCCGAAATTTCTATTCCGAACCTTTTAATTAGAGTTTAAAACGATGTCGTACATTCTGTTTCACTTGTTTTGTTATAAAACGATGTCGTCCATTTTGTTATAAACTAACCGTTGTCTAAGTGACACGTGTACAGGTACCTCCGAACTTTAAGGAAAATATGACCATTGGAGAAGGAGCCGACCTTACCTATAAATAGGAGCTCATTTGAAAGAGCTAGGAGCTGTTGGAAAAACAACTGAGTTTTGTGCCTACATGCTGTTGAAGTGATTTCTAGAGAGAGAGTCTCTTATTAACTCTCAAAGCTTCGTGCGACTCCGAATGTTGGTGATTACATTCGAGGGCTTCCGGGGATAGGAAGACAGAGGTGCCGACTACCTTAAAGATCGAGGGCTTTCTTGCTAAGAAAGACAGAGGTGCTGACTACCTTAAAGATCGAGGGCTTTCTTGCTGAGAAAGACAGAGGTTGCCAACTACCTTGAAGTTGAGGGCTTGCGGGGATAGCAAGACAGAGACACCGATCTTCGTATCGAGGGCTTACCCTGGTGTGGGTAAGACAGACTTGCTTGAAAGTATAAATCAAGGGACCTTTATCCAAGGTTGTTGGATACCCTTCTCTTTGGGTTAAAAGACTATTATCTTGTTACTAGTAGTTTTACTACTTGTCTTTATTCCGCTGCAATTTGTATCTTAAGGAAAGTATAACTTTCTTATACTTCCTTACTTACTCTGATAAGTTTAGATTCTATACGCTTTAAGGTAGAATCTCATATTGTAACTTTTGTTAAGTTTCAATCTCCGGAATCATATTTCCGGAACCTACTTTTGGAATCAATTTCCAAGTTCAGTTCGGTGTTAGAGGTGTTGTGAATTTACTTAGTTTAACTTTGTTAAACTTAGCCCTTTCCTTTTCTTAAGGAAACTATAGTTTCTTAACTAACTTTAAAGGTTCCAAAGGAATTTTTAAAGTATACAATTCACCCCCCCTCTTGTATATTGAGCATCTCATATTATATTTCGATCCTACACATTATTCCTATATTTGAGGAGGTATTATATCTAGTGATGGGGTTTTTTCTTGTTTTATTGTGGCTTAGGTGTGTGAGGTTTTCTTTTACCTCTTTCGAGTATTTTTTTCAAAGATGATGAAGTAAGAACCAATTCTGAGGTAGATGTATCTATTTATGGGTGTTTTCCGGGTATTACATTTAAATTACGAAATAAATTTGGTTTTTAATTCATAAATTTCTATTTTATTGAATTATGTATTATGTTTATCCCATGAATTATAGGATTTAGAGATTGGTTTATAAATTTGTGCATTTAAAGAGGTTTTTTCAAATTGGTGTGTCTTGTTTTCACACCAAGTGTTTGATGAAATGGATAAAAGAGGTTCTATGTATTTAAATTTAATTATAAAATGGTTTTATAAATTTATTTACCTTATGGAGATATTTTTTATAAAATGGGAACGATGGAATGTGAAATTGGATTATGAAATATTTTTTCATGTATGAAACTTTCTTGTGATTATGTTGGCATGGAGTAGCACATGAGTTTACTTGGGTGAGAAAGCGGTGCTACATGGAACTGTGAGATCCTTTGGGTAGTAAGACCCTAAGAGATTAAATTATTTACAAGGAACTATGAGAGCCTTTGGGTAGGAAGATAGTGAGAGCTTCCATATTTTTATAAGTGACTGTGAGAGATTTTAGGTAGGAAGATAGTTAGAGATTCCATTTTTTACTAAGAGGTCATGAGAGATCTTGGATTTGGGCCCTCATAATATCATGAGACCTTCCTTCATGCTTAGAAATCTGGCATGTTGTGTTTATACTCACTCACATTAGACCCTTATGCTTAGATTCTTAAGTTCATATTACTCATGTTGGATTGATTTATATGCTTTGTGCATTTTATTAGTTCCATGTTGATATTATATCATGTGTTTTTTGTCTATTACTATTTATATGGTTAGATGATGTTGAGGTTTTTCTCAACCTTATTATTCCATGTTGGATATGTTGAGCTTGTTGTTCCTTGGGACTTGTTTCTTTATCTGAGCCACATTAAGAGTTTTTTCTTTGAAAAACATATATTTATTTGAAATATAAAACCAAAAGAATATCAAAGTCATATTTAAAAGTGAAATGTTTTTAAAATGGTTTAGTTTTAAAAATATTTTTCAAAAAAATTATTAGTTTGTATTGGTAAATGACTTAAATAGATTCATGGTGGTATTCTAATGGGATTTGTGACTCACACTCTACAAATTCCTTTGGGGAGTATATAGATTCCATTTTCCATGACATAGGTAAAG
The DNA here is from genome assembly GCA_963277665.1 of Viscum album. Taxonomy (NCBI): domain Eukaryota; kingdom Viridiplantae; phylum Streptophyta; class Magnoliopsida; order Santalales; family Viscaceae; genus Viscum; species Viscum album. The sequence goes on along the minus strand of OY728158.1, from coordinate 726,342,689 downwards.
TCAAGGGAACCATGTACCTGGGTGGATCTTCTTGATTTTCAAAATCCATTGTTTTGTGGAGGAGATGTGACCTCACAAGGATTGGCCTATGTGGAGTCATTTTGGGATTTTTTACATGTTGGCATGTATGTATTTGAATTTTTTGGATTCATCCCATTTCTTTTGAGTTTTGAAAATATAGATAGAGATACCATGTTTATATCATATTTATGGAATGTTATGTATATGATGTTTTCATTGTTTATGGTATCTTCTCTTCATTTTCTACGTTTCTCTGGATGTGGTATTATATGCTTTTGAATTTCATTATATTTGTGTGGTTTTCCCATTTCATGGATGGGTAATGTCAGTTTTTCACGGGAGAAAATGTTCCCAAGAGATTGTTGGTTATGCCTTATGCTTTTTGTCAGCCTATGGAAATCAGTAATGTGCTTTGAACTGTGTGGAAGGACAGCTTGGGTGACAGGTCAGGTTGAACCGAGTATGTTTTGTTACATTGATTCTTAAGATATACAATAGTTGGTGTAGGAAAAGATTTCGAAGGTCCCTGTGGAATATGTTTTTCGTAAAACACAAGTACTATATAGGTACCAGAGAGGTTAGATGACTATAAAGACATGGTTTTCAAGTCACTGAGGATGGTTACTCGCTATTGGTTGATAATAATGATCCACATTACTATAAATAGGTGGTATAGATATCAGAATCTACATGATGGAAAAGTAGTGAATTTTTATATAGATTTCATATATCAAAAACCAATTATGGGTTATAGTTAATTCATCAGTTGATGTAATGCCTATTGGGTTCAAAATTGGTATTCAAGAGAAAACTAGACATGAACGGTAAAGTGTGTACATATAAAACAATGCTAGTTTCTAAAAGGTTTAAATAGAATCAAGTAATTGACAATTATGTAACTTTTTATCTAGTTTCCATGTTTAAATCCATCAAAAAACTACTTGTCATAGTAGTTTTCCACGATTATGAAATTTGGTGGGTGGATATCAAAACAAATTTCCTTAATGGAAACTATCATGAATATTTTTATACAATACAACTTAAGACACTATAAAATTATAATAAGATATAAAAGTTATAGAGATCTATTTATTTATTGAATCAAGCATCTCAGTTATAGAAAATTAAGTTCGATGAATCCATAAAATATTTTGGTTTTATATAGAATAAATGTGAGGCATGTGTTTATAAGTAGTTTAGTGAGAGTGTGGTCATATTACTAGTTGTATATATTGATGACATATTACTTATTGGAAACAATATACTACTCTTATAGTCCGTTAAGGACTGGTTAAAAAATTTCTTCTATATGAAGGACTTAGTTGAAGTAACATATATCCTTAGAATCAAGATCATTCATGATAAATCAAAAAAGGATTCTTGGACTATGTCAAAGTATATATATTGACAGGATACTAAATAGATTTAGTATGTAATGGTTCTAGTGTTACATGGTATTCATATCTCTAAGAAAACATGTCCTTGGACACAATAGGAGAGATAGAGAGAGAGAGAGTAAACTCTCATACTCTTCTAGGATTAGATCTATCTTTCATGTAATGTTATGTATTAGGCTTGATGTTGTCTATGATTTGAGAATGGTAGGTAGCTATCAAGATAATCTAGGAGAACAATATTTATTTGTCTTCAAGGTTATCCTTAAGTATCTAAGGTGAAATAGGAATATATTCCTAGTATATTGAGGAGATAAAGATCTAATCATCAGAGGATATGTTGTTGATGGTTTCCAAATAGGTCAGAACATTATAAATTCCAAATTAGGATATGTCTTCAGTCTTAACAAATGAATTGTGAGCTAGAAGAGTTCAAAGAAACTAGTTTTCAACAATTTCTTTGTGTAATATGAAGTCATTATGACTTATAATGAAGCTAAATAAATGGTTTTTATTTAAAACATAATCCAATATCTCTATGTGGTGCTTAGTAGTAAATATGTTTCCACATTTAAAAAAAATATTTTCCATGCACACAGGGAATGATACATGCCCAAGGAATCGACCCCCAAACTCACACCCAAACCCCTCCCACCCCAACCACCCTGCATGCCTATGGGGGACCAAATATATTACCACATTTTATTATGATAATAGTACAGTGGTGGATCTCACAAAGGAACCAAGTTCACATCAAATTATTAAGCACATACTCCATAAGTATCACATCTTGAAGTATTTTTCCTAGAGGGTGAGGTACCTGTGAGAAAATTTTTCATGGAAGAATACATGATATACCCTTTGACTAAAGATTTATATTAGTAGAAGCATGGGTATCATGTGAGAGCTATTATACTGAAGGTTTTTAACAATTTTCTCTAGTGCAAGTGGGAGTCTACTGAAGTTTTTCCATATAACCAACTTCTATATACTTTATGATTATATTTATTCATTATTTTAAATATTAATAAATTTATTATCATATCATGATTAGTCTTTTTTGTGACATAATATATGATAGTGTCATAAGGATAATTATCATACTGAAATTTAGTAGCAATTCCCCACTATGATGAGAACCTAGAAGTGAAATGATAGTGCTCTCGAATATATGTTCTATAGTTGGATGATAATATTTGATAGGAGGTAAATGATACAAGCCATTATGGGTTGATACTCATATAATATTGAGACACTTTCAACTGGTGTATTCCCTTGGTAATCTTGAGAGAAATAGATTATAACAACATAACCCACCAGTAGGAATTTCAAATTTATATATGTCATTTTATGTTCCTATCCATGGATGTGTGCAATGATCCTTAGAAATTAAGATTATTATTAATGTATATTATGATTCTCATTATTTGATGCATTGATGAAAACTGTGGTGTCATGTGATTGTGGTGAGTTATTATATGTTGGTTGCATCATGTGTCACATTGCATTAATAAATAATGCAAGAAAGGATTTTTCCATTCCTGATCTGGTAAAATTTAATATCTCAGACCCTTTGATAGAAATGTAATTTCCTTATAAATTACATGGTCATGACATTATATTAGCCTTTTTGTTTTCATAAATTTAAAGAAATAGATGTTGAGAACATAGGTTGATGACACCAGCATGAAACCTTTTTTATTTAACATATTGAGATAAAGGAATTATATTACACGGTGTTTATTCATAGGAGATTGTATTTCATATAGACATTAACTTCATTCTCTATGGGCACATTGACCAATTTTCAGAATCTAACCTTGGATTAGGTGGTGTAGCATAATTCCACTAAGAAATTGTCCTAAAGGGTCATACACTAAGTGTATTCAGAACGTCACTTAAATTCTATATGAATTTCACATATTGGATAAATATTATTACCGTATTTCATTAAATAATTATTCATGTTAGTTTGATTTTAAATATTCGATCACTATTTATTTGAGAGAATATATATGTGAGTTGAATATTTAATAAATATTTATTCATTAGGTAATTATTTATTTAGTTACATGGATATATTATGTATTTATTATGGTTTATTCTCAAGGTGAACAAATATTTATTTTATTATGTGAACATTTTTTTAAAAATTATTCAATAATTTGATGATTATAGTATTTATTTATTTATTAGTGAATAATACATTTATATTTATTTAATTAAATAAATATTAATTATTCATGGTCTATTAAATATTGAGGATTGACGGATTGAGTTTAATGGTATAACCAAAATTTCATATTAAATATTATTTGAATAAATATTAAATTTTTTATTCAAGTAAATAATATTCATTTTATCCATGATTTTAGAACATATCAAGTAAATAATAATAATTTTATTATTATTTAGGAATGGGTGTCGTTGGGGATTAATAAAATAATGAGGGACCTTATGAAATTATTATTTTCTAAACCCATTGGGTGCAAGGACTGTAGCAGTACTGTAGCGTACAATAGCAGTGGTGGCATTGTAGCAACGTCGGGCACTATAGTGGCGGAAGGCCACTGTAGTAGTGACAGAGCACTATAGCGGCAGCGGGTACTGTGTGGTTTATAGCAGGCGGGTACTGTAGCAGTATTATTCATAGAATGGGCCTTGGGCCAAAAAATTGGGCATGTGGGCCATGTAATGGGCTAAATGCCCACAGGGCCTTTGGGCTATATAATGGGTCTCCCAATACCCATTTAAGGAGGTCTTTGCTTTGATTTAATAATAAATGAGGCTTCAGCCCCAACCTTTTAAAAAAACATGGTTATGACATTTTCTAAAACCCTATCCATTTTTCTAATCATTACGCACAATAAGTTCTAGAGAGAACTCCCTCAATACCTAGAGAGTTTTTCCTCTAGAACACTCTAAAAAAAGAGTAGTTCTCCTCCTCCACTAGAACAATTTCTTCTTACCTTGAAAGATTATTCTAAGATCAATAGTGATCACCATAAGAGTTGTAATCATCCACGCTAAAACCCAAAGATATTATAATGATGATCAAAGGTTTGGAGAACATTTGTCGATCAACACTAGAGGGATTATTCCCTTGATTTCTCTAATGAGATAATGATATGAAAAGAGGTATTCATTCGATAATTTATAATGAAGAAATAAATTCAACTCAATTTATTTATTTATTTAAATAAATTGATTATAAATCATACATGAAAAGATCCACTCTTCTTGGTTTTAGTGTTTCTGTCTATTAATCTTCAATTTAATTTTATTGGTCATGACATTATTCATTATTTATATCACTTATTATTCATATATTATGATAAAAGCTAATTTAGAAATTGTCCAATAGAAGATTTTGTTGATCCCAGAACCTTCAGGCACATCCATCTCTATATATTTCTCTAATTTAGATTAGTTTTAGTTAATTTAAGTAGTTCTTTAATTTTTAGAATTTTATTTTTTAATCATATGAAAAATTTATTCGATTAAACATTCTTTTAAGAGGATATTTGTGGTGTCTACATACATTCACTTTATGGTTCGACCTTGTACATTGCTTCTAAATTATTTAGTAGTATAATAAATTTATAAATTTGGCATGTCATAATAATGAAAACCAGTTAAAATGACTTATTTATAATGTATTAATATTTAATTTTATGTATTTTTAATATTTTTGAAGTAATTTAACTAGTGGTTAAATAAAATCAAATCAAAACCATAAAATTCAAACAAAACAGGGTCATTCAAAGAAACATGACATCAATCATTTCATCTATAACAAAATAATTAATGGATAAATTATAATAATTATAATTGATCAAAAATAACATAAATGAATGTTACACTCTTCTAGATTCATGTTTTAATAAACATTAATTGGTTATAGAGGAGATGCGAACATCAAAAAACCAAAATGAATCCTAAGGTAGGGGTTATCTCTCAATCATTATCATGGGATTATATCTCTTTTTTTGGTATTAATTAAAATATTTTTATGTATTTTCTACCCCAAAAATCATAATCATTTTTTATTGACCATTTATGGGTATTTACAAGGAATTTCACTGGAGGTGTTTGTTCTTTTCTCCTTTCCCCCTCTTTTATTTATAAATAAATAAATAATGATGATGACAATAAATTTCACTTTTATCTCAAAAAATTGTGTTCATGTCATACATTACAATGTTTGTAAATGGATTCTCTCTCGATCCTTCTTGTTTAATTCAGTATATTTGATGAATACATCTTTAAATTTTTTCATTTATTTTATACTCCAAATCTCTTTTTAATTTTCATATCAACATTTTCTTGGGATTTTTATAGACATTTTTTTAATCCCAATGGTTTATTTCAAATCCAAACCTTATAATTTTTTGAAAGGGGGCTCTTGAACCCAACTCTTTCTTTTGGGTTTATCACCTCTTACTCTGTAGTTTCACCCAAATTCTTATAAAATCCCTTCTAAATTTATTTTACTTTTCATTCTCTTTTTTTACTCTTTTGATATGCATATTTCTACTTCATTGAGATTCATTTTTAGTCATATTTATGATTAATGATAAAAATATTATTATTTAAATCCCTAATTAGTTAATATTATGTTTATTCTTATTATATTCAAGAACTATGGTATTTTATTTGTTAATGAAATATTTCAATAACCAAAATGATGTTTTCATTTCTTTGTTTAGGAACCTCCATGTTTAATAAAGTTTATTTTAAAAAAATTACAAACCCCTAATTTAGATATTAATATTTAAATATTAAAATTACTTAAGTTTGAAAATTATTTTGAATAAATGAACATAATTATTAGAGTCCTCACATTGAAATTTTCCAAGATTGATTTTTTTGTTATTTTTGTAAAAAAAAAATTTATAGGTGAATAATAAAAATGCAGTTTTTCAAATACCACATATTTTATGACATATTAATGATGTAATCATGATCTAATAAATTTTAAAATTGTTATCTCTAACCAAAATATATTTAATAAGATAAATTATTCATTTAAAAATAATAAACATAATTTCCAAAGCTAAAAAAGTAATTTCCAATGTCTCAAAAGATAAAATATATTATAAAACAATTAAACTTTTCTTTTCTTTTGTATAAACTAATATATTTAGTTGTGGAAAAGTTCAAAAGTCATAAAATCATGTAATTTTAATCAAATATATATCATAATGTCAATGATGACCACTATTTCAAGTTTTACTTTGGGAATAATATTTTATTCATTACTTTATCCTGAAAATAACCCTTCCCATAAGTATAAATACTTTCTCTTCCTCCTGATGGAAAATCACTTCCCAAGCACGTCTCATTTCTCAATCTCTATCCATATCATTTATTCTAAGCATTATTATAACCCTAAGGATGTTTTGGTCTCATCCAACTCTAAGACTATATGGAATTAAGGCCTGAGAAAAATAGAATTTTCAAAGATGAGGTAACTCTTCTCACTTTTTCATTTCACTATACTTATTCCATTCTTTGATTATTCTATTCCCACGTCTAAAAAATTCTTTATTAATTAATGAGTACATAAATATTTTATAAATGTTGTTATGTTATTTCATAGTTATTATAAAATATTATTAATGGGTCTCCCTCTACCTTAGTAGAGTGAGGTCTTTACTTTCATAATAAAAAGTGCCTTTGGCCCCAATTTTGTTTAAAAAAATGATCCAAAATCATGAAATCAAAATAAAATGGGATAAGTCAATGAAACATTACATCAACCATTTTATCTTATAAAAATAATTAATAAAAAATCATAGTGATTATAACTAATTAAGAATAACATAAATGAATGTTATAAACTTATAGATTCATGTTTGAATAAATATTAGTTGGCTATATAGGAGGTGTAAATGTGACGAAACCAAAAAAGAACCTAAGGGGAATCTCTCTCATTCATTCTCATGGGATTATATCTCTTTGGTTAATATTATTTCAAAATATTTTTATATATTTTCTACCCAAATTCTCAAAATGGTTTTTTTATTTATATTTTATAATTATTTACATGGCATTTAATTGTGATCTAAAATAATTAGGTACATGTCATAAAATATAATGTTCATAACTGGAATCCCTCTTAATTATTATCTTGGGATTATCTCTTGTTTTTTAATATTATGTCAAAATAATTTTATATATTTTCAAATCCAATTACCAGTAATTATTTTTTATTTACTTTTATAAGTGTTTCAAATTTTTCATTGAGATCTCAAATATTTATGTTCATTCCCAACATTATAAATTTTATATGAAGATCTCAGTCCTTCTCTTTGGATTTACACTCTTAGATTAATCCTCTTTCTAATTTTTTTACCACAATTCTCATTTTCATTCTCGTTTTTATCTTTTCTATGGATTTACATGCCTATTCATTGAAATATCAAAAAATTATGATCATGTAAAACCTTATAATGTTGTTAGGTGACTCTTGAACCTGACTTTTTATTTTTTGTTCAATTTCATGTCCCCTATATTTTCAATATATTTATTTTAAGACCCATTATATTTTTAACCTATTTAACTTTACCCTTTTTTCTTGGAGATATAAATATCATTATATTGGGATGCATTCATAGCCACCTTCATGATTTTGATCAAGGGTTTTTTTATCAAAATATCTTATTGAATATTGTTATTATTATTATTATTATTATTATTATCTTATCCATGAAATATGATCTTTTTTTATTAATTATTCCCTTGAATATCCAAAATAATTACTTCCCTTATTTTGGGAATATCTTAGTTTACTCACCATTATATGATTCATGAAACTATTACAATACACAATCTTTTCTCATGGGTTTATTTTAGGTTTATGATTGATATATGTTTCATATCTATGTGGCAGGAAATATTATGAGTATATAATGATGTGATGAGTGGGATTAAAATTATATAGTTCTCTAGTGTATTAGGTAATGTGATGTATCTCATGAGATTATTATGAATGAACATGATACTAGATTTTTTTCATATTCTATGAAATAATATTTTTACACATATGATATGTGTGAATATTTTATATTGGATCATTTTCATTATCATTTTGATTTAGTTTTTATAATTATTTCAACCCGTAAATATTTGTTTTCTAATAATTTTTTTAACTATTTCAAATTTAGTATGTCAAAGTATTTATTTTATATCTAAAGAAATAGTGATTGAATTATTATGGAGTTTATTATTTAGGAAATATAAGAAGATTGTATTCATTTCTCATATTTCTGTCAAAATCTAATTCAATTGTTTCTATGGTTCAAAAAATCACTAAATCTGTTACAAGATGTCCAAGTGATGTTACAGTTTTCAGCTTAAAGTCAATTCAGAATTATGATGATAAATCAAGCTATATTTAATGGATTCAAAGTCCCATTATACCATAGGATATATAAGGTGTTTATATAAACATAATTAGTTTATTTTTAACTATGAAAAAGATTTTATTTATACTCTAAAAAACACCAAAATTTTATAAGCAATTTTGCAACTGTACAGTGAACATATTTGAAAACCTATAGTATATTTTTTCTGCAAGTTCTACAGATTTCTGAATCTCTCAAAAATTATTGTGATGGAAATAAAATAAGTTTATCTTGATTTCATCAGTTTAAATAAAAGGATGATTTTTTTGAATGGTCAATAATTTCACTGAAGTTTGGGAATGTAGTTTTCCAACTTTAGTTTTCCAAAATGTTATTGCTTCAATTTTTTGAAGATATTGGGAGATGTTGGATTCATATTGATTCTATAATTGAAACATTAGAAAGATATTGATATTTAATAAAAATAATTATTGTGGGATGAAGTATGAATCTAATGTTAAAGGGCTCAAAAAATTTAGTGAATTCTAAAGTTAAGTATTTTACATTTGCTAGAAACACTATTCATACCCTACATTGGTAAGCGTAATGTAAGTAATGAACCCTATGTTTGATAAATGCGGATATGGATTATCAACCCTATGCTAAATAGTTTTCATATGGATCGACAACCCTATATTCGGAGAATGAAAAATGTAAGGAATATCAACCCTACATGGGAATATGGAAATACTATTCATACCCTATGTTTGGAATTTTTAATGTATGGGTAATCAATTCTACGTTCAGGATTTTATGCTAAGAAGGATAAATTTATGGATAATCATCCATACGCTGCTTTGTTCCCTACATTATGTAAATATGAAAGTATTGTTAAGGAACCATACGTTGGTAGGAACCCTACGCTATGCAGTTTAACCCTATGTTTGACTGGTCAATGGTGGAGTTTTATTTAAATATATTATCCATAATTTTTTAAACCATCTCAATGGAAGTATATATCATTAGAAATATGTTTTATAACTGATTTAAAGGCTTTCATGAAACGGATTAATTAATTCTTATTTCTAAGGGACATTATGATTCTCTTTGAGTGATTTGATTTCAAATATTCATGATTTATTGTGAGGCTATTTTTCAGGAACTATTTAAACTATATTTAAAGTGGTTTTAATGGATTTAAAAAGAGTTTTAAATTTTCAAATGACACTCTTCTTATGGATATATTATTGGATTATTTATTCAAATTATTTTGAATTCATTTAGTAGATATTTATTCTATATGAATAAAGAGGCAACAGTGCTATGGTATTCTTGGGGATATTTATGAAGGCTATTAACTCTATTCATTTTAGGTATCCTAAGAAAGAGGAATTTTTTTACTACTTCACGGTATTTATTCTATATATATATATATATCTGGTAAGAAAATAATACACAATGAATAAGAGATGAGAAATGAAAACATTGACGAAAATAAAGTGTTGAAATGTTTTCATTCTGTTTCTTATCATTTTGAAGAAGATAGAAAAATATTATTTGTACATTATTATTCTCTAAATGTGTAAAGATGGATGAAGTGTGTATAAAAAAATTTTAATCTATTTTCTGATGTTTAAAGATGATGCAGCTTACTCAAAATTGAAGATTATTTTGTTGTTGTTATTGTGCTATATTGAAGATCATCTACATCAGTAAGTTGTCGCTGCAACTATAAGATATACCTATTTCACAAAAAAACTTCATCTCATCAATTTTATTTTGAGTATCTTTGCTTGGAATCAGTCGTGGTGTAGTGTCTACTTCTTGAAAAAGTTGTGGATATTTCAGTTCCCTGTAAAAGAACCAGAAGGACCTATAAAATACTTGTAAGGTGTCAACTGCCTGTACTCAGCTATGGAAGGTCTTTTGATAAGAGAACCAACTAGTGAAAATCACCAAGCTCATGGAGTAGAGAATTGGTAGAGTGGACTAGGGGATTTATGTGCCCCGAACCACTATACATCATTGTGTTCTTTTACTTTATTTATTTTTACTTCTCGCTCGATATTAAGAGACAAGGAAGGGATCACTTCATTTCAAGATTGATGTTTTAATATTTTCATGATTTTTAAAAGGACACAATTCACCCCCACTTGTTTCTTCATCATAGCTATACTGAAATAACAATTGGTATCAAAGGAAGGGCTATACTAATTTCTTTTGGGTCTAACAAGCCTGAGGTAATGATTTGGAAAAAGAAAAATATCAATAGAAAATTTCAGAGAAGGTATATTGATGATTCGTGCCCCTTGTTTTAATAGTGATAATTATGGATACTGGAAAGCTTGAATGGCTATCTATTTAAAGAATCTTGTTTTTAATGTTTATATGAAAATTTTCAAACCTTATGAAAACCTTAGAGAACCATAAATGTGGGATATTGCTAAGGAAGCTGGGTATGATATTAATTCAAAAGCCATGAATGCAATTATATGTGGTCTTGGTCCTGATGAATTTAATCATGTTTCTCAATGTGCTACTACCTATGATATGTGGAAGACCATTTTTGTTTCAAATAAAGGAACACAAAATGTTATAAAACTAAGGTACAACATTAAAAAACCATAAATTTGACTCATTCATGATGCATGAATATGATAGAATTACTCAAATGAATGGAAGATTAATAGAAGTAGTTAATGATATTATTGCCTTGGGAACTTCAATTCCATAACCAGATCAGTCATTAAAGTTACTTAGAGTTTTAACTTATAAGTGGAATGGAATATCAGCTACTATTCGACAATCTACACCAGTTAAATAATTAAATATGAAAAAATTGATCGCAAACTTGATGATGTATGAATTAGAGATGCAAGCGGAAGCTAAAATAATATTTCTATCAAAAATTAAACAGAAGCACTCAAAGTTTTGATGGATTAATTTTCAGATATAGATTCTTGAAATTTGAATTCAAGTGATGAGCTACCACATCTTGCTATAAATTTTGGAAATATGTATAAAAGTAGAAAATACAAATTTAAATTAAATAAAGATAAATATGTCAGATGTTATGAGTGTAAAAAAGAAAAGTCATTTGAGACCCGATTGTCCTTTTCTTCAAAATCAATGGAAAGATTAATATAAAAAAATGAAATAAATCCATGAATCCCAATATTAATGAATATGAAGATTCAAATGATGAATCTACTATAATCTTAGAAGCTGAGCATGAAAATCAAAAGGTTAATCTTTGTCTTATGGATCATTCCTATGAGGTAAAATCTTCTTACTATGAAAGTTCTAATTCTGAAATTTTTTCTCATGATGAACTTAATAATATTAGTTTTATTGTTCAAGAAAAATTTGAAATTTTAAAGAAAGAACATAAAAATATTAGGAAATCATATGATTCTGTTTCGATTAATAATGAATGTTTTTCAAAACAGATTGCTAAATTAAGATCAAATTCTTCCAAAATTTATTGTGATCTCAATGAAACAAAAATTAAAGAATTTTAGGTGGAATTTGGTAATTTAATAAAAGATTCAAGTATTATTAATAAGGAAGAGAGTTGTTTAAATCAAATTCTTGGTAAAAATAAAATTCCAAAAGGAAAACTCGATATTGGTAGTAATGGAGAAAAGCTAGAATTATATAAAAATTATTTGTTTCCTAGAACAAATAGTAAAATCATGTCTACTGTAAAATATTTTTATTGTGGTATTAATGGACATTATGTTAATGACTATTATTTTAGAAAACCTCAATTTTTTGGTGTCAAGAATATTTATTATTCAAAATCATTATCTAGATTTAATTATAACATTGTTAATCAAAATAAACCTATTTGGTTACCTAAATAATTAATTGTTGACACTCCCGGACCCAAAAATATATGGGTACCAAAACACACTTGGTTTAGATATTTTGCAGGTATGCGCCAATAAAAATCATAGTTATATCATCAAGTGGATGATTGAAAATTATGAGAATTTATTATATTCCTGTTTCTAATTATATTAAATAGAAGCTTCATTAGAGATGGAATGATTAATCCAGGAAGTATTTTTTTCAATTTTAATATTCAATTTAAATGCACTAACTGTTTTATACAGTGGGATATTTTTTATTCTTTAGCTTTTATTCTTCTACATTTAATTATTATTATACTCAAACTATTAAATCTTTTCATGTTATTATTTTATCAAATGAATTAATTTGTTGATTTGTTTTCTTAATCAATGACCTTTAAACATTTTTTTTCATGTAAGCATGTGTTTAATGTTTGGTTATTTAAATTGATTGCATGTGCTAAATTAATCTATTTCTGTTTGTGATACATTATTATATTATTAGATTAAAATATTTTGGTCATTTATGATATAAGTAAAATTTTATTTAAATTATTTGAAAGTCCTTTAATTAAATTCTTTGAAAATTATTTTATTATTTTTATTATTTTATTTATTTATTTATTTAATTTATAAAATATTTTATTTAAATTCCATGAAAATAATTTATTTAAATTTTTTGAATATCATAAATTTGTGTGCTTGGTCTTAGGGGGAGTTATTATAAATATTTAGAATGTGTTAAAATGTTTCATTATTATGGTATAAATTAAATGGATTAATAAATTAATTACAATCCCTTTTTATTCATTGAATAATATTATATATGTTTTCATGGACCCTTGATTATCTCTTTTTATCTTTTGGAAGAAAACATGAATTTTGGGGAGTTTATATTGATGTATGTATTTTGAACATATTTTGAAAAAACACATCTTTTTTAATATATAAAAAATAATTAAAAAATAATTTTTTTTTAAATATATATATTTTTCAAATTTAAATTACTTGAAAAAATATTTTTAAAATTTTAAATACTTAAACAAATTAGTTTTTAAATTTAAAATATTTTTAAAAAAACTATTTTTCAGATTTTAAATATGTTAAAAAATTTATTTTCAAGTTTTAAATATTTTTAAAAGGGGGAATAAAATTTTGTTTTTCAAATTTTATTATATTTATTTATTTATCTATTATTACTTAAATCTAAAATTCCAATTATTTTTAAAAAAAGGTAAATATGTTGTATTATTTAATTTACTCAAGATGTTATCTTTTTATCCTTACAAAAGGGGGAGAAAATATTTTTAGTGAGTTAGGGTTTTGTAATTATTAAAAAGGGGGATATTGTTGAGTGACTCCTTTTCATTCTCATTTGGATTTAGTTTTGATAATTAATTCAACCCATAAATATTTTTTTCTAATAAATTTGTTAAGTGTTTCAGATTTAGTATGTCAAAGTATTTATTTTATATCAAAATAAATAGTGATCTAATTATTATGAAGTTTATTATGTGGTAAAGATAAGAAGATTATATTCATTTCATCTATTTATGTTAAAATCTAATTCAATTATTTCGATAGTGAAAATATTCACCAAAGTTGTTACAAGTTGTCTAAGTGATATTGCAATTTTCAACATAAAGTGAATTCAGAATTATGATGATATATCAATCTATCTAGAATGGATTCATGGGTGCATTATATTTTGGATATATAAGGAGTTTATCTAAAAATAATTATTTTATGTGGAAGTCTGAAAAGGATTTTTTTTTACTCTAAAAAAATCACTGGAATTTTTTAATCAATTTGGGAACTGTACAGTGAACAAATTTGAAAACCTATAGTATGTATTTTATACAAGTTCTAAAAATTTCATAATCTCTCGAAACCTAGAGAAATGAAAAGATAATAAGTTTATCTTTATTTCATCAATTTACATAGAAGGATGAAAAAGTGTTTTGGATGGCCAATAAATTCACCGAATTTTGGGAATACATTTTTCCAGCTGCAGTTTTCCAGAATGTTATTGCTTCAGTTTATCAAAGATATCGGGAGATATTGGAGTAAGATTGATTCTATTCTTGAACCATTGGAAATATATTTATATTTACTAAAAATAAGTATCGTGGGATTAAGGCTAAATCTGGTGTTAAAGGGCTCAAAAAATTCATTGAATTTTGAAGTTAAGTAGTTTAAATTTTTTCGAAAACACTATTCATACCCTACATTGGTAAGCGTAACGTAAGGAATTAACCCTACATTTGATAAATTTGTGTATGGATTATCAACCCTATGTTGAATAGTTTTCATATAGATCAGCAACCCTACATTCGGTGAATGATAAACGTAAGGAATATCAACCCTACATTGGAATCTAGAAATATTATTCATACCATATGTTCAAGAGTTTGAACATGTGGTTAATCAATGATACGTTTGGGATTTTATGATGACAATGATAAATGTATGGATCATCATCTCTACTCTACTTTTTTTTACGTTGCGTAAAGATAAATGTGTGGTTAAGGAACCATATGTTGGTAAGAACCCTACTCTACGCAAAGGAATCCTATACTACACAAAGGAACCCTACACTATGAAAAGAAACCCTATGTTATGTAGTTCAACCCTATATTTGACTCATCAATGATGGAGTTTTATTTAAATATATTATTCATGATTTCTGCAACCATCTTTATGGATGTATATATCATTATAAGGTAGTTTTATGACTGATTCAAAGGTTCTCATGGAACAGATTAAATCATTCCTATTTATATGAGACGTTATGAATATCTTTGAATGATTTGATTTCAAATATTCATGATTTATTATGTGGATATTTTTCAGGAACTATTTCGACTATATTTAAAGTGGTTTGAAAGGATTTAAATAGAAGTTTTAAATTCTCCAATGCTGTTATTATTATGGAGATATTATTGGAGGATTTATTCAAATTATTTTGAATGCATTTATTAGAAATTTATTCTATAGAAATGAATAGGAAACGGTGCTATGATATTATTGGGGATATTTATAAATGCTATTAACTCTCTTTATTTTGGGAATCCTAAGGAAGAGGAATGCTATAAAAATTGATGGATATTTATTCTATATATATATATATATATCTAGAAGGAAAATAATAAACAACGAAGAAGAGTGGTGACATGAAAACATTGACCAAAATAAGGTGATTAAAAAATTTTATTCTGTATCTTATCATTTTGAAAAAGAGAGAGAGATATTCTTTGTGAATTATTATTCTCTCATGGTGTAAAGACAAAGGAATCATGCACAAACATTGTTTAATCTATTTGTTGTTGTTTAAAGATGAAGAAGTCTAATCAACATTGAATATTATTTTTTTACATTTGTTGTGATATATTGAGGATCATCTACACCTTCCAGTTGCTACTGAAACTGTGAGCTAAACCTATTTCACAAGAAAATTCATATCATCTATTTTTTTTTGAGTATCAGCTACTCGGATTCAGTCATGGTGGAGTGTTAGATTCTCGAATTAAGCTGTAGATATTTCAGTTCCCTGTTAAAGAACTAGAATGTCTTGTAAATCCTTGTAAGGTGTCAACTACCTATATTCAGTTGTGGATGGTCTTGTGATAAGAATACCAACTAGTGAAAATCACCAAGATCGTGGAGTAGAGCGTTGGTGGAGTGGAATAGAGGATTTTTGTGCCCCTAACCACTATATATCCTTATGTTCTTTTACTTTATTTATTTCTGCTGCTCACTCAATGTTAA
Organism: Viscum album; assembly: GCA_963277665.1. NCBI lineage: Eukaryota > Viridiplantae > Streptophyta > Magnoliopsida > Santalales > Viscaceae > Viscum > Viscum album. Next base: position 726,326,303 of record OY728158.1, on the reverse strand, counting down.
AAGATAAATAAAGGATCGCTTCATTTTAAAAGGGATGTTTTAATATTGTCAAGATTTTTAAAAGGACACAATCTACCCCCTCTTGTGTCTTCGTCATAGCCATCCCGACCTAACAAACATGGTTATAATTTTTTTCACATTTTATGTATGGGATTTTCCCACAATATTAAGATGTTTCATAATTATATATGCACCACATTAATATGATTGAAATGTATTTATTCCATGTTCTATTGTTATGACTCAAGTTTCTTTTATGATCTCATGTTTCACTAGATAACTTCATGGCATCCCTTGTTCTTATGCCACATAATGCCTTATGCATATCCTGTGTTATTATTACATGGATTACTTATTGATTCTAGTGTCATAGACTGATTATGTTTATCATATTTTCACTTATTTCTCCTTGTTGTAATAGTGGGTTCCCTAGACCCAACTTGAATAGTAATTTTTATTACCATGTCATGTATACAGTGAGTTATGCATGATGCTTAATTACCATTATAGTGTAAATGTTTATGTGTCCACTATTTAATGGTAATGTCCATAGATTAATTGGCATATAAAAATGTTATAGAAAATCCTAGGTTATAATGAGAACCTCGAGATACTATGAAATTAATCTTAAACAAATTTTATATGGTCTAGGTACATCTTACTGACTGGACACAGTGGATGTTTGACTATCAGGTGTTGGGGGCTCATAAGCATTGAGACTTCTTCACATGAAGTTTGTACTTGGTGATCTCTAATAGTGAGATAATGAGAAATGACCTTCCAATAGGAACAGCACACGTTTCAGGTTTCATTGGTTGTTCCTATCTACATATGTGCTTATTGGTCTCCTGGCTTGAGATCATTATTAATGTGTACCATTTGATCACATGGTTTTCTGCAAGGAAAAAAACAATGACAATGAAATCGTGGTGAGGTAGCTTGTGTTGGATGCATCATTGGAGGTATGGAATTAGCTGAATGGTCAAGAAAGGATTTTTTAGTTTCGGGTTGAGGAAGTTATATATCTCAGGCCTTGTTGATCAGGATGGTAGTGCCTTTATAAATCATTGGACAAGGTAGTTGAAAGGTAAATCCATCTGGTTAGATCAATAAATAATAAAGAAAGAAAAGGGTGATGACAAAAGTGTGCATCATGATTTATGAGATATCTGAAGACCAAGAGATTATAGTACATAGTACGTGTTTTAAGGTTAGTTTTCATTGCTATAACTATCCTTATCTTTTTAGGGTCCTTGATGAGTTTCTAGACTCTACTCTTAGTCTATTTATTTTATTCATTATTATCGAGATAAGGGTCTAGAGAGTCACACACAATATCGTAATCAAGAATCCTCCCTATTCAGTTGAATAGGTATATCGGAAAAAGTGGGCCCCAACACAAGGTCTGAGTTTTGTCCAATTTATCAATCACCAAATAAATAAATTATTATTCATGTTATTAATAATTTGGTTGAATTTATTTATAGTATTTAAAAGTTAAATAAATACAATGAAATATTATTCGAATGAATATTTTTTTAATATTATAGGTTTTATTAATATTAATCGGGAATTATGAGTTGAGTTAATGACTTGGGTTTATCACATAATATATTTTAATATATTACAGTTATGTGATAAAATAATAAATAAATAATTATGATGTAATTTAGTTCATCATATTTATTTATTTAGTGGATGTTAAATAAACGGGGGTTGAGGGACCCTATGGGTATTTAGACATCCACTATAAATATGTGGAGAGAGGCTCATGCTTTGTATTATTCATGGTGATAAATACAGAGCTTATCTCTTCTCTCCCGCTTTATAGAGAGAGAAGCTCTTAATCCAAGCAATCAAATCGAGATGGTCTCCATGCATCGACAGTACACTGAGGCGATGATCGTCAGGATGCTGAGCCAATGATCGTTGGGATGTCAAATGCATCATCGGGTCATTGTGCTAGCACCTAGAATCCAACGATCAACACCCCTACAGATTTTTGAAGTGTTTATGGACGATCTAGAGGGATTAGGCTTCAGATCCTTTAAGAAATGATCGTTGGAGACAAGCAGACTTTGATTGCATCTTTATAATAAAAAACTTATGTTTTCAATTTATGTTTTGTGATCTATTTCATTTACATGAGATCATTGGACTATACCAGGGTTCAAATAATTAGAGACGACAAGTCTTGTCATTCTGACTATGAAATTTTTTAAAATTCTCAACCCATTAGCTTCCACTATAACTCAAGTACCTTCAATTGGTATCATATGGATCGCTTAAATATTCCAATCACAAAAAAAATTAATTTTCTTCAAATTTCAATAGAGGGTTCAAAATAAGTCTCAATGGTACAAACCGCACATTGGTCCGATTTCAAATGACTAAGTTATAGTTGTCTAAAATTTTAAATATGGATTGATATTTGGTTTATGAGAATTAAATTTTGACGATCATATATGCTTGAGGTTGATTCTGGTTAACCAAAACTATTCCGGCTGGACATTGTGGCCAAAATAGTGTTTTAAAGTAAATTTTTATCCACCGGTATTGTGGATTTTAATTATAATAATAATTATTATTATTATTATATTAAAATTCTATTAAGTACCCTTTTGAAAAAAATTATTCTTTGAAAAATAATAAAAGAGGAGAAAACCTACTTCTAGTAGCGGATCACCAAGGTAGATTGCCACTATGGCATGCAGTGAAGGTCAGATGGGCCAACGAAGCAGGTCGGGCCAACTTCTTGATTACAACAACATAGGAGTATAGCCCAACAACCAGTCACGGGACCTAATCTAGAAAAAAGGTCAGTGAGTAGAGAGGCCCACATAGTGGCATAAACAACAACAAAAACAAAATAAATAGATTTTTCTCAATAAAATTAATCATAATTTTTCATGGAAAACTAAAACCACAATTTTAATTTTGGAAACTCAAAACAACAAATATCCACTTTTTCAATATTAAATAAAAACACTGATGGTGTTCTTGTAAATACCTAACTACTCTTATCCAATTTGTAGTGTGGGTATATTTTCATAACCAAAAACCCTAAGTCTACAAGAATTCACCCAACTTGAATACCACCTAGAATGTGTCAGTAGTGGAACATGTTCTACCCATACTACACATCTACTCCTTAACAAATTACAACATGCTCAGAAATTAAACTATCTAAGAAACTACACTAATAGATCTTAACCAAAATTACCTTTGTTTTATCCAAAACAGCAACTCCTGAAAACAAAAACTCATACAATTCAAACATCATTTCTCAGTGGTAAAACATTGTGAATGGTAAAATCAATGCAAATCTCACAATGCCAAAGTAATCTAAGCAGTAGAAAAAAAATCAAAGCAATCGTAAAATAAGAAGCTAGTAGGAGAACTCTCTACCTAAGCCTGAACAGCTTAGACTTTCCCACAAGACCCCTTTTTCGAACTGTTGTTTCCCCGCAAAGACAAGTGGATCCAGTTCCAGGAAAGCATGAAAAATACAACACAGAACCTATGAATAGTTCTAACAAAGGGGCTGCAAACTAAAGGACTTCAGCAGTGTCATAACTAGGACAAACCACACATGTCTGGGCCATACTATCTCTATCTTTTAGGTTAAAACATTACCGTATTATGTGGCCAGTATTTACACACTCAAAACACTGAAAACCCTTAAATATGTTCTTATCTTTCCTACCCTTATTTTTCACAGGACCCATAGTATACAAAATACGAGGTTCACTCTTACCACTACAATCTCTTCCTTCAAATCATGTGTTTTAAGATCACGGGACAAAACAACTGACTTGATTTCTTCTAAGCTAATAGAATCCCTACTATACATCATGGAGTCTTTTAACAAATTAAAAGAATCGTCAAGATAAGTTAACAAAATTAAATCCCAATCTTCATATTTAACCTCTATATCAAAATTAGATAAATCTAACAATATTTTTTTAAACTCAACAATATGGACTTGGACAGAAGGACCAAGGGCCATATTAAAATAATATAACCTCATTTTTTATACAGACACCCGAGCATAGACTTAGTCATATACAAGTGATTGAGTTTAAGGAAAATAGATTTAGAATTGGTTTCGTGTGCACCATCTGGAAAAACCTTATCACCTAGGGTTAATAGAAGAGTATAGTGAGCCTTTTCAAGTATATTATGATCAACATCAACAAAGGAAGTGGTGGACTAACCATTAGCAGTGATGGTCACTATGGTTTTATTACTACCATGTAAAGAATCAATAAAACCATTATGAACTAACAAAGAATGCATTTTCACTCTCTGCAAATTAAAATCATTTTCACCATCAAACTTTTCAATTTTAAATTTTACAAACAGTGTAAAATAAAAACTAATACAGTCTATGATAATACTTGTTTTTGAATTGGTATAGGTTTACAAAAAACCATTCGAATCAAGTGAAAAAAATAAGAATATTTCTTTAATAATGTAGAAAGAACAGAAAATTAAAATGCTAGAAAGTAAACAGAACAAAAGTATTTAAATGGTTCAGACCTTTTTGGTCCTACTCCATGGAAATAACACCACCATAGTTTATTTATAATTATGAAAAATGAAAAAAAAAACACATACAAATAGAGAAGGGTAAAAAAATAAGACCATGCACATGGACCAAAGAAACTATCTGAGAACAGGGACCTCGTCGCCCCAAGATCTAGTGGTGAAATGTAGCTCCGAGTTTGTGAAGTACTCCATCGAATTGGATGGACTCACCCACGAAAATCTGAGAACCAGACCGTAAAAGAAAAAAACAAAACAAGAACATACAACATAAGATCTGGAAATAGAAAGCTAAAGATTACAAAACTAGAAACTCAGAAGAGGATGAAACTCTTCTTAGGTCATACGATCTTGAACATGAAGCGGTCCACCAAAGTTTACAAGGCTCGAACTCGCCTCTGAGAAATGTCACCGAAAAATGGGGGCAGAAAGCATCAAGGCAGAGGTCTAACAGAGGTTCCCTCTCTCTCTCTCTCTCTGTTATCTCTATCTATCTCTCTAAAGTAGTTGGAAAGAACGAAGCACCACACACACACAAAAATGGTTGAAGGGATATAATAATGGAGTAGAAGAGGCAGGGAAAGTCCTTGAAAAGTATAATAGATGAGGGGCCATGTAGCAGGCTAAGGCCGAAAAGAAGGATTGCGAAGCAACACGGTTGAAACATATACCGCAACATCTAGGACATGTGGACGGTTGAGGGTCTGCGGGTAGCAGCGGATAAGCACACCGAGAAACACAATACAGTCAACCAGATTCATCAAATTAGAGATAATCAATGGCCAAAAACAAAAGATCATTGTGTGGATTTTCATAGTGTCATTAAATAGAGGTCAGACGTGTGAATGAAGTAGGCCAGGCCAATGGGCCGAATGCAGTAGCCATGGAGTACAACCCATAAACCAGTCAAGGGCCCCAATCTAGAAACAAGCCCAGTGAGGAGAGAGGCCCACACAGAGGCCCAAACAATAGTATCCTAATCAAAAAAAATTACAATAAAATAAAACACATAAATTTGAATGGAAAAATAAAACCATGATTTTTATTTGAAAATATCAAAACAACAACTCCAACCGTGGTGCCCCATTGCCCAGATCCATCAGATATAACTGGATCTATGACATCCCATCGTACCACTAGAAGTTCATCACCCTCACTAGCCCCAACGCCGACAACTCCCCTCTATTGGTTCCTCGCAAAAGGTGTCCCCACTCGATACAGTGTATTGGACCCAGCACTAATTGTGTGCCCTACCACAAGAAAGGTAACACCCGTGTAATGGGTTTATTCGAACTCAGTTTTCCCTAAAGGGTATTCCCGACTAAGTATGGGTTAAAGAGGGCCATTCTAGCATAGAATATCTCTAAACTAGCTTTTTATGGCCAAAAATGGGTTTATGTGGGTTCAACGCGACCTGCTTTGGGCATGGCTGAGTTTTCGGGGCCTAAGGTTAATCAATATTAATTTATATTAATTAATTTAATTTTAAAAATAAATTAAATAAATTAAAATATGAAATTTGGTTTATTTTAATACCCAGGATAAAATTGATTTAATTTTTATATAAAAAAATAATTAATTTAATTAATTTAATTTTTTAAATTAGAATTAAATAAATTATGGACTGAAAATAATTAAATTATTTGAATTATTTAATTCATTTAATTTAATTAAAACCCTCATACTTATTTATTAAAATTTAATTTTATCATGCTTTAATTATAATCTCTTACTTGTCTTGAATGCTGAACTATGTATGTCTGAATGTATTTATTTAATTGTTTATTACATGTGTCTGATGATTGTAATAGGTAGTTAATAGATTGATGGTTTGTGCATCGTCTTTTATCTTTGATCAATATTTATAAGGGCATGCAAAACCAATTTCATATGATGTACATTGTACCCCTAGTTCCCCTCATCTGCATGGGAGTATATTTGTACCTTGGACAAAGATGATGCAATACATATACCCCATCAAGATGGGGAGGGTGTATGACATAGAGAATGCCAAGTGAGGGTGTTACTCCATTAGAGAAGTGGACATACTGGATGGGGGAGAGCTACATCACGAGTCGAGCGATGACTCGGGTATGATGATCTTAGGTCACTTTAGATTCTTAAGAGCAGTTGGGTAGTTGATTACCTTTATGCATTTATTTATTATTTTATTTATTTTATAACAGTGGGAAAATACATGAAATAATAAATTATAAAATTTATAAAGAGGCGATGGATGTTTTTCTATTTATGTTCAGTTGTGTGTGCGACAACATATATTAGAAAGATTAATAGAAATGGATTACTTTCATCGAGAGAGAAAAAAACACAGAAACCCTCAAAGAAATATTAAGTCACAAATGCCTTCTGTCATTTGAATTTGAACAAAACTGGGTGTTTGGGTTTCCCATCATGTCATGGATGAGGGTGCCTCTTACTACTATGATGTTATTAGGAGAACGATTTGTTAACATAACTAAAATGGTAGTAAAGATTATACATATCTAACTAGATATCATTTTAGATTAAATCATTTAAAGAATCAAGGTTATGATTCTGAGAAACTAGGACATCACCCAACAGATCACAAAGTGTCGTGAGTTAATGTGGTTGGATAGTCAAACACCTACCTTGAACCCTCTAATAAATTTCATAGACATATCTTTTAGACTATGATGGGAGGTTCAATAATCCTTTCCACTAGAATACTCAAGCGATAGATTATTCTGATTCTAGCACATGGGGTTCCTAGAATTCAATTAAATAGTGGGAGACATTTAAATATTTAATTAATTAATCAATAATTTCTAAATCGGTAATCAAGATAAAAGTATTAATATTATAGTTTTTATTGTTTTTATAAAATGTTAAGCAATACCCCAAGATAAACTATGATAATAATTGGAAAAAATAAATGTCCAAACTAGAAAGAATTTCAAAGGGTACTACATACACTTTCATATAATACTACAATATCAGGAATTCAAGGTATTAGTGTCCCTATACCTATTAAAGTACCCCAAGAAGTGAGTTTGTATGAATTATTACAAGAGACATGTCTATTTTAGCATATGATGGTTATGTCATAATTCTATCACCAATATCTTATGTTTGTTTCGTTTATAACATTGGATCAAGGATGATATCACATCTAATCTCATCTCCAAGAAGTTTTCAAGGAGAAAGTGTAGCATAATATGAATGGGAGATAACCACACCATATTTTTTTAAACATGAAAGGATCCACAATCCATATTTTTGTATTTTATAAAAATCCACTTTAATGATAAGTGGGAACCTACAGAAAAACATGCATCCAAAATCACTAACCACCCATAATAAGAGCCAAAACTCCAAATACATTAGAGAAAATTTCAAAATTTAAACGTCATCTTCAAATTACATTTTTTCACTATATCTCTTCATCCATAACCTATTTGCCTCCACTGAGAGAAAAGATCCATTTTAGGAATTAAAAATTCAAAATCAGCCTAAAATCAATCTGAAATCACCATCACCTCTATGGACATCAATCCTCCATGAACCGCCAAATGTTATCCATTAGCTCCCTTGAACATTGATCCTCCTCAAGCAGTATAGTCTAAAGCACCATCGCTATCAGCACCAACCCAACCCAACACCAGCAATGCCTAACAAACATCCCCCAGAACCCACCAACACTAATGAGAATTGTCCATCAGGACACAATCTCTGCAAATCCAAAAGCCACCCAAGGAAACCAACATCTGGGGAAAGGCATACAAAGATATTTCATGGCATTCTAATCTTATACCTTTTCACCCAATTAATCTAGTTTTTAAGGATAAAAACGAATATTATGTATTAAACACTTCAATGCCTTATAGATAAGGTTGTATGAGTAAATAAAAACATAATTAAAGTGTAATATTTAATTATTATGGTTTAAAAATTGAAAGGAAAAGTGAAAAGGATAATAGAAAGTTTAATGCCAAAAACACATTTGTGACATCTTTTAATAAAAGTGATTGTTTATTAAACAGTAGTTTATTTTCCTCGTATAAATTGAAATAAATTCCATGGATGTTAATCATGATGAACTAAATTAATGAAGCAAGTAATCATTTATTATTCAGTGAATATCCATCAAATGTAATGTTTCTAACATACTACTTGGGTATTAAATACAATAATCCTTTCACATATGTGTATTAAAATACAATAACCAAGTAAGTAATAGAAAAAAATACAAGAAGTAAGTTGTATTATCCAAGAATCTAAGAAATGGTTATTCCTAATTCAATGATGAAAAGAACACAACTTCTAATTTCCATGTTAATGATTTAAGAAAAAATATTATTGAGTATAACCAAAAAAATTATCTCATGTGTCCATTGGACACTAGAAGACATTATTATGGTTTCAGGAATGAAGGTTGTTTTTTGTGTCTCAAACTAAACCAATAGTTCAGTGTAACTTAAATCATAAAAAAAAGTGATGAATATAAAATATAAGACTTATTTACCCATTTGTGGTATGTTTATTTTTTTTCAAGTAAAAATAAAAGGGGACATTAATGATATAATCATTTTATTTTTTAGGTTTTTTATAGATAAACACCTTTGGTATAATCGACCTATGTAGTTTGAGCAAAAAAACATTTAGATTTAATGGTATGCCGCAAAGCTTTTAGAACTATTACAACAATAGAGAGTTAACCATTTCAAGGGTAAGATAGTGGTAAATATACTTCATAAGATTCCTTTAATTAATTAATGAATGAGAAAGTGATGTTTTTATGGTTAAAATATATGAGATGCTTTGGGTCATCATGCAGAAGTATATCCTGACCAACTGTTAATCGATCATGATAATATAGTGTGGATTAATTCCTAAATACACATTACCTTATTTATATCATGAAATTGATGTTTATAAGGAGGATCGTTAATAATTATTACATGTTAACATTGATCAATAAAATTTATCATAGATAAATTCATAAATGCACATTTTATACATCATAGTTATGATGTAAGTAGTATCAATGTTTCAAATTGTAGAAACATACATTATATTTCATGATGATATTTGAAAATAATGGGAATATCCCATAACTATAGGACAACTTTAATGAAAATGGATATAATATGATTCATAGTATGATTAAAATCCATTATGTCATAAGAACATGTGCTTAGATGTAAAGAGTTTGTTAGTTCATAAACAACCTTTCATTAGGAGAAAACACATTGTGCATCTATTATAATTATTATAACGGTTTCTTAGGATATTACATAAATCCCTAAGATAGAAAAGGTATAGCCAAGTAATAGACTAAATTTCTATATAAGGTTGTACATATCTATTAGAGATAGTGGGAGAAATATTGACTTGGATTTTTTCAATGCAGGAGATGCATAAATCGTTGGCATATGAATTAGTTCAACAAGTTCATGTGGGACAAAAATGTTCTAGAGACACATATTGCGAAGGAAGGATAAAACCATGCTGATGGTTTTATATTCACCACGTTCAATGATAAATTGTTTATTGTGAATAATATTTCCTAAAAGTAAGTAGTATATGGAAATTAGATAAGATGGAAAAGATCGGTTAAAATTCAATAGTGGATTCAATGTATCAGAGTGTAAAGGGGCTTACTATTTTGGATATTATGGTGGGTATTAAAATGTGATTATACATGGATGTTACAAGCATAGTACCAATAAGGCTCGATTGTTTATACCAAGTCATTATTCCATAATTAATTTAGAATGTTACTTATAATAGATAATTTATATGATAATTTTATTGATAATTGGATTTCATTACCATCAATCATGGAATATATATATATATATGACACATATATAAAGGGATGGTCACGTCATAGGATTCTAATACAGGTTTCTAGTTACTGAAATCTAGTTTAGGGTTGATGTAAGAAACAAGATCATAGAATATTCATTTGGAATGAATACTTTCCATGTGTCTACCTCTGGTTAGTGGGAGATCTATTGTTTTCTAAGTTAATTATATTCATCAAAATATGGAAAAAAATTGGTTGAATAGTTAGTTAAGACTAAAATAAAATATATTAACCAGTGGTTGACTTAAAGTAGAAACCTATGTTCTAGGGAATATGATATACTGATATAGATCTAAAAGTTTCTTGGACCTAGTCAATCATTCATATAGTGACATGGTATTAAAAAACACAATCTGGAACAATTCGACTTAGAATTTATTCTAGTGTCAGATGGCTTAAATCCCTCCATGAAGACATGAATAGGCATATGAGGAGATTAAAGTGGTGATTGGAGTTCCATATGCATTAGTGTTGGATCAATCACATATTCCATGATATGTACAAAATATTATATTTCCAACATAAAATTTATGGTAGGAAAATATAAATTACATCCAGGATTACTACAAGTGATGTAGTTAGAACTATTTTATTGTATTTTTATATATATAAAAGATATGTAACCGGTATGTGGAGACGAAAAGATACTAGTTTTGGTGGGAAACACACTAGTATTAATATGGATCAATTTGATATAATATCATAGTTCGAATAATGTGTTGGGACAGATAATCTTATAAAAGCTAATTATCTTCATACCTATAAATACCAAGTACATCGCAGATTTTGAGGAAGCTAAGAAGCAGTTATTACATGTAAAATATTTTTTCAGATCTGGGAATTGCACCTAGTAAGTAAATTTTTATCATTATGATAATTATATTACCGGTACTAGCCAAGAAGTCAAGTTTTGATAGTGTAAAAAGAGATATTATAGCAACACTATCCTTTTAAACATAACATTATATGATTTTAAGCATAATAAAACATCATATTACAAGACAAGAATCTTAAGGTCTAGTATCTTGGAAGATTAGGTACATGAAATGTAAAACATGGGACTAAAAAACACTTCTTTATTTAATATTCATAATGATATCCTAACTTTCTTTGAGGCCTCACATCTTCATAGGGTACCCTGGGGAGCACATGAACAAAGGTATGAGCTAAAATCTTTGTAAGAGAATATACATAAAAATAAGGCTTAATCACATGGGTTAGAGATCATGACATAATGATATAAAATGGAATATAGAATCATAACATATAAATATGGGATCATATAAACATTGAATCATGGAAATGTGGAAGCAACATAAATCATGACGTTAGAATGAGTCAAGTCTTATTGCACATAGAGGAGTAAAAATCAAGGTTAACCACCAAGACCATTTCACATGGTAGGACAAGCCAATGCTAACTGCCAAGACCATTGCACATAAAGTCTCATAAGACTCAAATTTACCCAACGAATTGGATCTCTATCTGGGCATACCCATATTAACATGGTCATGAATATGCTTTCCACATATAGAATCATACATGATCAATCATAAACATTAGAGCACCCATGGAAAGAAATGGGTATCATAATCATGTCATAAAGAATAATGAATTGGTGTATCATAAAAGTGCCCATGAAATAAAGGAAATAGGAAATACATGGACATTAATATGATAAAATAGGAATATATTATGGTAAGTGATGTCAAATATAAGTTAAAACATATAAAAAGGGTATTTAAGAATTTTTAGCATTAAAACATTTTAGTGTGGTTTTAAGGAAAACATTAACAAGAATTTAAAATAGAAAAGGGAATAAAATTTTGTACAAAACCAAAAGTGATCCAAGAAGGTTTTAATAATATAAACATTAGTTTTATAAAAAAATGGTGTCTTAAAACATATGGTAGAGTTCACTTTAAATTGGGTATGAATTTGGGAAGTTCCCTTAAAGGGGTTTGCTTTTTAGGAAGCATTGAAGAGGGAACCACTTAAAAACATGTATATCCCCAAAAGAGAATTATGATTGGAAATTGATACATGTGTTTGTAAATATAAATAAAAATTATAATTTGTAAATAAAATATTATATAGGATTTCATTTGGGTAAAAAGAGAGTAAGAATAACCCAAAGGAATAATGGAGGTTCGGGTAGAATCCCTTACAAAATATCAGCATGGTATCGAGTGTACTTAAGAGGGATTAATGAGAGATAAAGGTATTTCACATATTCTAAACACCATGAGGTAATTATGTGATAGGTTCAAAATAATACCACCACCATTATGAATTACGCATAAAATGGCATAACATTGAGGACATTATTGAATAAGAGTGAGATAGGAAGGATCCCTTACCTTAAGTCTGATGGTGTTCTTCACTTGATCTTAATGACCTGAATAATCAAATTTGGTTCATTAATTAAATAATTCCAGAACCTCAAATACATTTTATTTATTTATTATAACCATATTAAGTTCATCCATTCCCTTTTTGATGAGTTAATAGGTTCAATTTCATTTTTTTGGAGTGTTTGCTTCCTTGGTTTTATTGATCGGTTCACTTATATTCCTGTTCAGATAAAATGTATGATGAGAATGGTACTCCATAATTGAAGTTATATGGAATTAGTAAAAATAAAACAAATTAAATGGTTAAAAAAATAATTTTTTTATTTGGAGTGAAGGTGAATCATTATATAAAACATTAATGATTAACTCTTGGATTAATTTGGCGATTTTCTCATAATAAACTTGTTTTGTATTATTATTTTACATTATCTGTGAAAAAGGATTCCAAAAAACACATAAGATAAAATAAATATTTAATAGTCTAGTTCAACCAAATTTTTTTTCATGAACACAATTGAATATGGTAATAGAAATTTATAACTCATCGTCGTTGAATGTGATAAATTAACACATCTTAGATGGTGTTTTCATTTATTTTGTATAAAACTAGGGGAAAGGAGAGATGATAATGAATTATCCCTTGAGAATAACAAAATTACAGTACATTTATGGTACTTGATTTTTCATACCATTTGGATGAGGAGAGGTTAGGAAAGAAAATAGAAAAAAGGAACATGAAAAGAAAGTTAAAGATAAGAAAAAGAAGAGTTTACCTCTTGATTTAATCTTCCTTGAGAGCCTCTTAAGGGGATAGGATTTGGTCTTTTGAGGAGACCAAGGGAATATGTAAATGAGGGAGGATATTGGGATATATCAGGAAGAATTTAGGGAAGGAAAGAGTCTTGATAGGAGTGAAGACAAGAGGGGAGTGTGGGTGGTTTTTATAGTGGAAGAGAGGAGGGTTTTCTTAACAATTTAATCATTAGTTTATTATTTTTCCATAAGATAAGAAATAGTAATGATTATTATTACCAAAAATAGTAATATGTGCATGTGATATCGAACCCAAGGTGCTTACATCATCCATGACTTAATAAATAGTGTATTTAACATATAAAGTATATATACGGTAAATTACTGTATTTTACTATTCATTAAATATTTGAGTATTTTAGAAAAATCCCAAAAATTCACCTTAACCATTTTTTGAAATGTAGTATCCAAAAATAAACTCAATTTTTAAAAAATAATTTTCTAAATATGATTAATTTAATTTTTAATTAAAATCATAATTTACTTGAAAAATACAAATTTTAAAACTATAACTGATTTTATAATTTTTTCAAAACTTACATAAGGTCTTATAAAATTATCTCAAAACCAGAAGACATAAAAAAATAATTTATGAATAAATTTTATGAAAATAAATTTTTTTAATCATTAAATTATTCTTAAATTTTTAATTAAATATTTATGACTTATAAAAACACCAACATTGTCATATTGTCACTTATAATATGAATAAATTTTATTTATTCTTTCATTGTTAAGGTTACTATTTACTTGTACAATTTAATATTCATAAGGATAATATTACTATTTATAAGGGTAACATTACTATTCATAAGGGTATGTTACTATTCAAGAAAAATTGTGTTTTTTTTATCAGACTCTAAACATCTTTCTGATCACAACTGTGTATGACAGATTTTCAAAATTGAAATCATAGAAGTGACAATATTATGTTTAAAGGTCACATAGTACTTAGTAGTTCATTATATAGTGATTTTATGTTATTATATGACATAATTATAAGAATTTAATTTCCATTGATAATACATTGGGTCATTACATTATTCCCCCTTATGAAATTTCACCCTCAAAATTTTGTTTTACATTCTAAACCACAAACAGGTGTTGGTACTTATCTTTCATTGCCTCTTCCAGTTCCTATGCTAACTCTTCATACTTATGGTTCCACCATAGTACTTTTACTAGGTGATTAGTCTTGTTATGTAGAACTTTATCTCTATGATCCAAGATCTTCACTAGATTCTCCTCATAAGAAATATCATTCTCCAATTGTACCACCTCTAAAGAGAGTAAATGTGAAGGACATGGTACTAGTTCTTTAAGAGGGATACATGGAAGACATCATGTACTTTAGACATGGTAGGTGTAAGTTCCAGTCGATAGGCCACAACCCTGACACAATCAACAATATCTAAGAGGCCAATGTACTTGGGACTTAGCTTTCCTTTCTTCTCAAACCTCATGACCTTCGTCCATAGAGATATGTGGAGGAATATCATGTCTCCAACATTGAACTCAATGTCTAATCGATGATTGTTTTCATAACCCATATGTCAACTTTGGGCTGCCTTGATGTGATGATGATAGTTTTCAGTTTCTCCACCATTTCTTCGACCATTTCAGGTCCTAGCAGCTTACACCCACTGACTTCATCCCCACATTTTGGTGTTCTGCACCTTTTCCCATTAATGGATTTGTATGGTGCCATTCAGATTCTTGAGTGAAAACTATTTTTGTAAGAGAATTTGACCAATGGAAGATGTTGGTTCCATACTCCTTTAAAGTCCATAGAACATTCTCTCAACATGTCTTCCAGTTTCTGAATATTTCACTCAGATTTGACATCAATTTTAGGATGATAGGTTGCACTGATGTTCAGTTCAATGCTTAGAGCAAGTTGGATACTTTTCCAGAACATTGAGGTGAATCTCATATATCTATCAAATACAATAGATAGTGGTACTCCATTTAGCCATAACAACTCTTTGAAATATATCTGTGCAAGTTTATCCAATGGTATGTCCTCTCAAATCATGATAAAGTGAGTTGTCTTTATTAGAAAATCCACAATTACCCATATAACATAGTTTCCTATAGATGTCCTTGGATGTCCAGTGAAAAATTCCATGGTAATGTTCTCCCACATCCATGTTGGTATGGTTAGTGGTTGAATCATCCCCTTATACTTTTTTTCATCTTTCACTTTTTGGCATAGCTTTCACTTTTATGTAATCTCAGTAATCTCTTTCTTCATATTATTCCACCAAAAGTTCGCTCAGCGATCTTAATACATCTTTTTTCTCCCTAGGTGAGTAGATAAGTTTGGTCTATGTGAATCATTCTAAATATCATTCTTTATTTGTGGATCATATGGTACACATAATAGTGACCCAAATCTTACAACTCTTTCGTCATCAATCTTGAACTCATAGGATTTCTCATTTCTAATGGCTTCCACCCTTTTCTGAATTTTCAGATCTTTTATTTTCTCATCTTTAATTTTCTCCATGAGGGGTGGTAGGGAAATCATTTGAGGAATGATTTATGATTTTCCTTCCTTAATTATTCCCATGTCTATCCTCTAAAAATATAATAATATTGGATCCTTTTCAATTATCATCATTGATAAAGTTGCAAGATCCTTTCTACTTAGAGTATCTTCCACCTTGTTTTCCTTACTGGGACGGTAGTGGATTGAGAGATCATAATCCTTGATGAGATCTAACTATATTAATTAGATAATATTAATATATTTTTGTGTGAATATATTTTTGAGACTCTTGTGATAAGTATATATCTCACACTTCTCCCCATAGAGATAATGCCACCATATTTTCAATGCAAAGATAACAACTGTCAACACTAGATCATGCATAGGATAGTTTTGATCATGGATTTTCAGATTCCTTGAGGCATAGGCTATCACTTTATCATTTTTCATTAGTACACATCCTAAGACCTTATTTTAAGCATTTTTTTACACCACAAAGAGTTATCCGTTCATTGGGATTGTGAGTAATGGTGTAGTGATAAGCCTCTTTTTCAAATCCTTAATGCAGTCTTCACATTCTTGGGTCTAGAAAAAAATTACTCCCTTACGTGTTAGCTTGGTCATTGGGTTTTACAATCATGATAAGTTCTTCACAAATTATCGATAATACCCAACTAGACTAAGGAAGCAATGGATATTCCTTATAGATGTTGGAATGGGAAACTCTTCAATTTCCTTTGTCTTGGAAGGGTCTACAGATATCCCTTTACTGGTGATATCATGCCCCAAGAATGATACTTTCTCCATCAAAAACTCACATTTACTGTATATTTCATATAGTTTCTCCCTTCTCAAAGTCTTTAGCACAGTATTCAAAAGCTTCTCATGTTCCTCCTTTCTCTTGGAGTAAATCAGAATATCATTGATAAAGACTACAACAAATTTTTTGAGGTAATCTATAAAGACTCTATTCATTAAATCCATGAAAATTTTTGGATCATTAGTGAGAACAAAGGTAATCAATATGAAATAATAGTGTCCTTACCGCGTTCGAAAGGAATTCTTGGGAATATTTTTCTTCCTCCCCTTTAATTGGTGATATCTCGATCAAAGTTCCAACTTATAGAAATAATAGGCCTCATGAAGGTGATCAAAAAATTCATATATCCAAGGTATGGGATACTTGTTATTTATAGTCATTTTATTAATCTCATAATAATCAATGCATATGAGAATTAACCCATCCTTCTTCTTGACAAAAAGGAGTGGTGCACCCCATGGTAAAGAACTTGGGCGTATAAAACCCTTCTCTAGATTCTCCTGAAATTTCTACTTTAGCTCTTCTAGATCTATGGTGGACATTCTATAAGGTTTATTTAATATAGGAAGAGATCCAGGAATAAGTTAAATTGAGAACACAGCCTCTCAATTAGTAAGAAGACAAGGTAACTCTTCAAGGAATATATTGGTGTAATCCCTCACGATGGGCATGTCTTTAAGAACAATTATCTCCTTTGTCTCAATCATTTGAGATAGACATGATTTCTCATAGAAAATTAATATCCACCCTTGAGGCAATGATTCTAAAATAGATTCATCTTACTCCTTAAACTTGTAATGAATTGGAGGATTCTTTGGGATGTAAAGAGTGATCTCCCTTTCCTGACATTTGATGTTGGATTTGTATAAAGATAGAAAATCCATGCCCAAGATAACATCAAACTCCACTAAAGAAAGTGTTACATTTTTTGGGAGGTTCAGTCCATAAAAATTTATAGAATAGGAGTTATAAACCTTAGATGCAATAATTTCTCCCTTCACTTTTCTCAAATATAACATGTCCTCCAAATTTTGAGGTGTTGTTTGAATATTTCTACTAAACTTGCAAGATATAAAAGAATGTGTTGAACTAGAATGAAATAGTACATTTTTTATTCTTGAATGAATAACTAGCATACCTATCACTACATCATTTTCTATATCCACCTCAGAAATAGTGATAGAATAATCCCTTCCATATTTCTTTAGAGTTTTTTGTTTATTTCCTCTGACAACCCTTGGATTAGAAAAATTGTTCGCATAATTACCATGTTAATTTTAGTTGTAACATTGCACTACTAGCTCAGTGTTGATCTGAAACTTCCATTATTCTTCCACATTAGTGGGATTTTTTATATCCCTTTGTCATTTTTTATCTAGATGTCCCATCATTCCATATTTTAAGTAATTCCTGGAACCCTTTAGATAGTTCCCAGGATGCTTCTTCCCACAATTTTTACATGTGGGATGATCAGGATTCTTTCCATCATGGAATTTATTTTCCAAACCACTCATATTACATTCCATTTTTCTTTTTTTTTCACTGGTCCCATTAGACCACTAAAAGTATCTGATCTCTATTTCAACCTTGATGGCACAATAGAAAATCTCTTCATAACTTTAAAAGTCAGTAATATCTAATGATTTTCATATACTCTTCTTTAGTCTACTAAATAAGTGATCCACCTTTCATTCGGTATTCATTAAAAAGCCATAGGATTATCTTACAAGCCTTGTGATGTTTGCTTCAAACGCCCCGATGGACTCATCTTCCTTCTTCTTGAGTCTAAGGAACTCTCTTTCCATCTTGAAGCAGAGGGTTCAGGGAAAATATTTATTGAAAAATATCTTCATTATTTCCTCACAATCCATGGAGTCAATTTTATCTTAGGAATTAGTATTCTTGATTAGTTTCCACCATTGATCAACTTCCCCATCAAAATAATAGACTATCTATACGACTTTCTCTTCTTCTAGGAACTGGAGGATAGAGAATATCATTTCAATGGAGTTAATCCACTATTCCATGAGAAGGGGATTAGAATATACACTAAACATGGGAGGCCTTTTCTACATGAAGGATTCAACGGAAAATTTATCTTTCTTTGGAGAAAGAGGTCATTCCACGTGATTCAAGTTATTATTCATAACTTGATCCAACTGATCAAGTACAGTCATGATGTTTTGAGCTCCCATTCCCGTCATATTTGGAATATCATTAGAGAAATCATCACATTGCCTATCACATTGATTTTTTGCACATGTTCTTCTATTTCATGCCATAAACTAATAAAAATAACATACAATTAGAGGTCTTGAATACTTATATATTAAGAATAAAAAGGAAACTTTGAACATGAAAGGATAAAATTGTAAAGTATAAGTATATCCTAACTTGTGAATCCCTAAGTTTAAATCAAGGTTATCCTTGATCTATTTCTTAACATATATTCTTATGGGATTTTTTTTATTCTCTTAATAATGTTTTTTACTATGCTCATGAATTTACCAATGAATATCCTCTAGGAGTGTCAAATCAAGAGTGAAACAAGGCCTGTTGTTGTGCACCAATTCCCATTCAAGTCTAGCTCAAAGTGTTGTTTTCAAGTTTTACCCCTAGATATATCTGTTTGAGAGCCACCTCAAACTATTTTTATCCATACAGGGATGTATTTCCTTGATAAACCACATACTATATACTTATCAAAATTTAGGGATGTTTTCTTATACTTAGTCTCATCCTTAAGGTTCTTTCTAAAGTGATCTATTCCTAATCTCCAAAAATAACTAGAACATCCACTAATATCAACTATATCAAACCTAGCCTTTTACACATAACATTACATGATTTTAATCATAATAAAACATCATATTACAATCCAATGATCATAAAGTCTTGTGTCTTAGAAGACTAGGTACAAAAAACAAAAAACATGGGACTAAAAAATACTTCTTTATTTAATATTAATAAAGAGATTCTAACTTCCTTTGAACCCTTAAAACTTTATAGGGTACCCTAGGGATCACATGAACGAAGAAATGAGCTAAAGGCTCAGTAAGAGAATAAACATAATAATAAGGCTTAATAACATGGGTTAGAGATCATGAAAAAATGATATAGAATGACATATAGAATCATAACATATAAACATGGGATCATATAAACATTGAATCATAGAAATGTGGAAGCAAAATAAATCATGACTTTTGCATGAGTCAAGGCTCATTGCACATAGAGGATCACAAGTCAAGGTTAACCACCGAGACTATTTCATGTAGTAGCACAATACAAGGCTAACCGCCGAGATCGTTGCACATAACGTCTCATGAGACTCACCTTTACCCAATGCATTAGAGAACTAACTGGGTACACCCACATTAAAATTTTCATGAATATTCTTTCTATTGGATTTGGTGGCCTAGAATCAATTACTTTATACTTTATTCATTAATGAATAATTTATCACATCTTGATTGTTCTTCTATGTGACAATGCATGTGATAATGTTCTAAGGATAATTGTTGCATTAAAGGGTCATAGCAGATCCCTACTATAATGAAAACCCAGAAGTGCCATAACAATGTTCTGGAATATATGTTCTATGTTCGGATGATGTTATTTGAGGGACACAAATAATATAGGCCATTAGGGGTGAGGACTCATAAAACTTTGAGGCACCTTCTCATGGTGTGCACCCTTGGTAATATCCAGGAGGATATTATGAGAACAAGGCCCGCCAGTAGGAAATCCACATTTTATAGTGTCATTGGATGTTCCTATCTACGGATGTGTGTATTAGTCCTTAGAAATTAATATTATTATTAATGGGTATTATAACTCACACACTTAGATGTATTGATGAAAATTATGACAGCACACTTTTCACAGTGAGGTAGGATACGTTTGGTGTGTCACGAGTGATACTATATTAATAGATAATGCGAGAAAGGATGTGTCCCTTCTGTTCCATAACAAAAGTAGATATCTTAGGCCCTTTGATGGAATTTATATAGCCTAAATAAATTCATGGCCATGGTAAGGAATGGGAAATTTTAATTCTGGAATGTCAAAGAAAGAATAATAGAGCACATGGGTTGATGGCACTAGAATGCAACCCGCTTGATTCGAGATATTGAGACAAAGAGATTAAATTACACGGTAAGCATTCGTATGAGGTGACATGTCAATGCGGTGTCAAATTATTTCTCTTAGGTTCCTTGACCCATTGCTAGACAGTAATCTTGGACTTTAGGCAGACCCGCCTAATGCCAACGAGAAAGAGGACTAGAGGGTCACACACTAAGTGTATCCAAGTATCTCAAGTAGAATAAAGATTATTCTCGTATGTGGTTTAATAATTATTCAATGAAGCCTAAATTTTATTAATGATGGAGGAAGAATAAAATTAAAACAAGATATACATGCCATGTACATTGAATGTACACGCCGTGTAGTTTTTATTTTGGAAAGGAAATGGAAAACGAGTACACACCGTGTATTAATGATTACATGACGTGTAGTTTTTCCTGGTGGGATTTTGAGAAAATAATATCATTTTATTAAAATTATATTTATTATAATCAGTGTGGGTGTATGTCAAGGAATTAATGATTCTACGTGGGGGTTCTCAATAAGAGTTAATGAAATAAATAAAATGCGTAACGCATTTATTTATTATCATAACTCGATAACCTCAAACCAAATTATAAATATCCTCACATCCCCAAAACATTTCCTTAATCGGTGTGCACAATAATTCTGGAGAATTCTCTCAAGACCGAAAGAAATTCTTCCTCCAAGAACACTCTCAAGACTGAGAGAGATCCCCCTCCATCAGATCAAGGTGATATAAGGCAGACAACACAGACAAAGGATTCTCCATGTTAGCACCCAGAGATTCCTTTGGAGACATTCAGAGATACGTGGAGCACATGTGGATCACCACTAGAGGAATCCTACACTTGGATTCTATGACGCAACGATATATCACATCATATCATGACTAGAAACATCAACAGAGAAAGAATTATATCAAGGTGATTCATATCAATTAATTAAATTAATTACAACCAACATATGATGATCCTCCTTTTTGGTTCCGGGACTATTCTTCTACTTTGTCTTTTTCTATGATTCGATTTGTGGAGTCTTGCATTTATTGTCGTATTGATCCCGGATTAATCATTGCTAATGACAAAAAGTCAAGTAGTCACATCCACCCACGATCTTCCATTATGCACGGAACATACATGTGGTATCAGAGGGACTCATATAGTTGATTATAATTATTTAGTTTTTCATTGGTGATTTACGCATTTAATAATTTATTTGGTTCAATTCAAGTTAATTGTTCATTAAATCTGAATATTGAGATCTATTCCTCCACTATCATTTCTCGTTCACCTTACAAAAATGAATTTTTATTTTATTTTTTATTAAAATAAAATAGAGGATCTCATCTGGAAGTGCCAAACGTTCCTGGTGGTACAACACCAGAATACACGGCATGTATTCGGAAGTACACGCCGTGTAGTCTAGGTTCAATGAATTGGACTGATCTGCCAAATCAGGTCATGATAATGGATCCTACTTAAGTCATAAATGAAACTGTGTGTTGACCAGGAACAGGTGGCACACAGTTTTCAAATTACACGCCGTGTGGTCCACTAAACATGGTGTGTAGTACCTTTGGGTTAGGGTTGGACCGTGTACCTCAAACATGGCTTGCCTGACTGGAAACCATGTAATGCGGACACTACATGGAGTGTGTTCCACTGAACACACCGTGTACTCCAAAAATTTCTGAAGTAAAAAAACATGTTATGTCCCTGGGCGTGTAATTCGAATAGACGGTGAATAAAAGTACACGTTGTGTAGTAGGAAATACACGCTATGTACTCATCTAAATTACGAAGATTTATTAAAATTTATTATTATATTATATAAACCTTTGAGACATGTACCATAGTTCAGGTGTAAAGTTGTGGCACAACACGTGATATATTTTTTATATATAAGTGTTTAATTTAATATCTTCATAAATGGGAATTCACCGGGTTGCCTCCAAGGTACAAGTTATGTACAAAGATAATTTTAAATAAATTTATTTGTTCAAAGTTATGATGGATGAGAATCTCAAGGAAATTCAGAAAGAGGATTTAAGATAAAATAATTTATTAATTAAAGATAATTACTTGATTTGAGCATTATTTATCTTAAACAAGAATGATTAAATAATTGAATGATAGTTTTATTTATGTGTAAATATTTTTGCTTGTATGGATGATCATGAGCTAGACCAAGACCTTTGTATGTGAATGGTTTCTTTTACTTTATTTATTTAAATTATTTTTTTGGCATGCGAGCCTTCTCCTCCTTGATATGTAGGGCATGTGTGCCCAATGTTTCCTTTATGTTAAAACTTCTTTTTACCCCTCACCTTCGTATGAGATAAATTCATATGTAATGGACAGATCTCCCAAGCTAGTGGAGGTGTCTCGAGTTAGGCGAAACCAATCCAAGGAGATACAAAGGTGGACAGGTGGAAAGCTATAAACATGAACCTGAAAGGTTCAAGGTGTTTCTCCCCTAGGTCTTGGGTTAGTTTATCAACCACAAGATAAACTAACCAATAGAACAAGCTCATGATCATACAATTTATTTTATTTCTGTCAGTTTCATGGTTTATTTATTGTGGGTGTGTTTTCACGATCACACAAATTAATTAATTAAACTAGCATGTAATATGGAACTAAAATAAGATCGGCATATGCATAAAATATTATCTCAGACATGGTTAATCACTTAAGTATATCCCACTTAATATTAACAAGCATGTAATCAAAGATAATAAAATGGAAATTTACGTATAAGGATAAAATCCATCAAAGAAATATTAAGTCGGTATAGCCTTCCATAATCTTAGTTAGAATCAAACCATAGTTCAAAGTGCTTAACCAACCCTAGTTGGGGTACTTTCAATTATCGGGGAATTCTAATTCAAGTTATTGGGTTGAATTGACTTGGTTCTCATCAAGGGTTGACTGCCACAGTAGGACTTGGTGTGACCAAGAGGCAAACGTTGAGGAAATCCATAATAAAAGGATTTCAGGATTGGGGAGTCCACTCAACAGATCAAGGAGTTGTGAGTTAATGCAGTTGGCATTTTGAATGCCTACCTAAAACCCTACAAGTTTCTTTACCAACCCTAGTTGGGGTAATGTGAAGGGAAATATGGATCCTTTCCACTAGAATATTCAGGCAACAGAATATTCCGAAGTCAATGGTGAGGGCTATTGGATTTCGATAAAATAGTGGGAGACTAATAAGTATTAATTTATTTATTTGTCTCAGTTTTATCATATTAAATTATTAAACCTTTTATCATCTTAATTTTTATAAATGATAAGAAAATTACTTTAAACATATCATTGAAAACCATACTCAATATAGAAAACCTTCTCACCGACACCAATTTACAAGAGTGGCATAGGTGTTTATGCATCATCCTTCGCCACGAGAGGAAGTTATATGTGATGGAAGAGACTATTCCAGTTGCACCTAGGAAAGAGTCCAGTGATGAGGAATTATCTCTCAATAGGAAACACATGGATGATTCCACAGATTTCCAGTGTTTCATGCTATCGTCCATGTCTAATGAGCTCTTGAAGCAACATGAAAACATGGACACGTATAGCATGATGACTCATCTTAAGGATCTATACCAAGAGAAGGAGAGATAGTAGAGATATGAGATCTCCAATTATTTTTTTACAACTAAGCTTAGAGAGTCTGCACCTATTGGGCCTCATGTAGTCAAGCTTATTGGCTACATTGAATACTTGGACATCATATTGATTAAGTTCCCAGATGAGTTGCGTATAGATCTCACCCTATCATCACTTTCCAAGACCTTCTCTAGCATTATTGTCAACTACAACATGAGAAACCATGAGAAGAGTCTATCAGAACTTCTGACCTTAATTCTCCAGGTAGACAAGGACATGGGGCATGACAACCCGCAGTCCTTATGGTGAATAAGAAAAGGAAGGATAAGGCAAAGGGGCCAAAGACTTATAAATGGTCTCTAGCCCCCCGAGCGTTGTCCCTCTAAGAAGGGGAAAATCCAGAGGAAGGGAAAGTAATGAGAGGCGATATGTTTTTCATGTGGAAATTAAGGACACTGGAAGAGGAACTGCACCCAGAGGCGTGGGGATTCTAAAGGTGCGTTCCTTATTGAGTGAAATCTTTCCATTTCTACACATTGGTTATTAGAAACAGCTTGTGGGGATCACATCTGTATTCAAATGAAAAAACCAAGTAGATTTAGAAAGATTTACAGAGGAGACGTGGATCTTCGAGCTGCCAATGGCGCGAGGTTGGCTGCATTAGCCATTGGTGATTACGACCTCTCATTGCCGACTAGGATGATTCTGGTTTTACATAACAGTTATTATGTGCCCAATTTTACCAAGAACATAATTTCAGTATATTGTTTGGATATGGATGGATTTATTTTCAAGTTTTGAAATAAGGGTTGTATATTTTATAAGAACAACTTATGTTATGGTATGCTGCATTTAAATAATGGTTTGTATGTATTAAATTATGAAAACCATGTTTTGGAAATCGATAACGAAACAGACTCACATGACTCATACATCACCCAGTTGTGGAATCACTGTCTAGGTCATGTAAAGGAGAGTGCATGACAAAGCTTGGCCAATATAGCTATTTAGACTCTATTGAGCTAAAACCACTTGATAGATGTCACGCTTGTTTACAAGGAAAAATGACCAAGCTGCCTTTCAGTGGACAAGGTGAAAGGGCCACAGAGCTTTTAGGGTGGTGCACACAGATGTGTGTGGACCATTTCAAGTAGAATCTAGAGGTCGATATTCTTACTTAAAAACTTTTACTGATTATTTGAGTAGATATGGATATGTCTACTTAATGAGGTATAAGTTAGAAGCCTTAGAGAAATTTAAGGAATTCAAGAATTAAGTAGAGAAGCATCTTGGTAAGAAGATAAAAAGCTTCGATCGGATTGAGGTGGATAATATCTGAACCAAGAGTTCATCGATCTTCTACAGGAGTCTGGGATTATATCTCATATCACTCCTCTTTATACACCACAGTGTAATGGTGTTAGTGAAAGGAGGAACCGCACCTTGTTGGACATGGTAAGGTAGATGATGAGTCATGCATATCTTCCATTATCCTCTTGGGGATATGCATTACAAACTGCATCATACACATTAAACTGAGTGCCAACTAAGGTGGAAAATGGAATTCCCTCCAAGTTATGGAATGGAAAGAAACCCATTTTGTCTCACACATATATGGGGATGTGAGGCATTAGTTAAGGCATTATCAGGCAACAAGATAGCACCCTGGGGAACGAGGTGTATCTTTATAGGATATCCCATGGAAATGAAAGGGTATTACCTATATAACCCTTCAGACAAGAAAGTGACTGTCTCCAGACAATCCATCTTTCTTGAAAGGGAACACATACTCAAAAAGGATAGTGGGATCAAGATTGAATTTGATGAAGTTAATTCTCAAGATACCCAGGAGTTGGTACAGGGAAAAGTTCAACAAGTCCCCTTGGAAGAGGTTCTGGAAACACTAGTACAGCGTATGAGCTCAAGAGAGGTAAGGGAACTAGAGAGATTTTGCTTCGTAGTCACCGAGGATGGTGAATCATTATTGTTGGAAAATGATGAACCTATATCCTATAAGGAAGCAGTATAAAGATCATAATATACAAGATGAAAAAAATATATTAATTCTAAGATGGATTCCATGTATCATAACCAAGTCTGGGTTCTGTTTGATGAGCCAGTTGATGTAATTCATGTTGGATGTAAATGGGTATTCAAGAAAAAACTGGACATGGAAGGTCAAGTTAGCACCTATAAAAGCATAGCTAGTGGCTAAAGGATTCAGACAACGTCAAGTAATTGACTGTGATGAAACCTTATCTCCTGTTTCCATGTTTAAATCCATAATAATCATACTTTATATAGCATCTTACCATGACTAAGAGATTTGGAAAATGGATGTCAAAACAGCATTCCTTAACGGGAACCTTCAGGAAGATGTCTATATGACACAACCTGAAGGATCTGCGTCACTAGGTGAAGCCAAACGAGTTTGTAAGTTGTAGAAATCCATTTATGTATTAAAGCAAGCATCCAGATCATGGAACATACGATTTTATAAATCCATAAAAGAATTTGGTTTCATTAAGAATGAATGTGAGCCATATGTTTATAAGTGGTTTAATGAGAATGCAGTTGTTATCCAAGTAGTATATATTGATGACATATTTCTAATTTGAAACAATGTACCAGTCTTAAAGTCAGTTAAGGACTGGTTGAACAAGTGTTTCTCCATGAAGGAATTGGGTGAATCAGCCTATATTCTAGGGATCAAAATCATTCGTGATAGATCTAAGAGGTTGCTTGGACTAGGTCAGGGTATATACATTGACTAGATACTAAATAGATTTATTATGGAATAATCCAAGAAAGGATTGGTTCCAATGTCACATGGCCTACATCTTTCTAATAAAATGTGTCCTTATACACAACAAGAGAATGATAGAATGAGTGAGATCCCATACGTTTCAGCTATAGGATCCATCATGTATGACATGTCATGTACCAAGCTTGATGTTGCCTATGCACTGAGCATGGTAGGTAGATATCCAGAAGATCCAGGAGAACAACACTGGACTGCTTTTAAGACTATCCTTAAGTATCTGAGAATAACTAAGGATATGTTCCTGGTGTATGGAGGAGACGAGGAGCTTGTCATTAGAGGGTATGATGATGCTGGCTTTTAGACAGATCAGAATGATATGAAGTCTCAATCTAGATATTTTTTTTGTCTCAATGGAAGATATGTGACTTGGAAGAGTTCAAAGCAGCCAGTTGTCACCGTTTTTACAGCAGAGTCTGAATATATAGCGGCTTCTGATGCAGCCAAGGAAGCCGTCTGGATTCGGAACTTTTTCCAACAGCTTTATGTGGTTCCTAGTAGTAAATATCCTATCATTTTGTGTTATGATAATATTGTAGTAGTGGATCTTACAAAAGAACCAAGGTCACAACAATGGACAAAGAATATACTCCAGAATTATCACCTCTTGAGGGATTTCTATCAAAGGGGTGATGTTGCAG
The DNA here is from genome assembly GCA_963277665.1 of Viscum album. Lineage (NCBI taxonomy): Eukaryota > Viridiplantae > Streptophyta > Magnoliopsida > Santalales > Viscaceae > Viscum > Viscum album. Next base: position 726,298,237 of record OY728158.1, on the reverse strand, counting down.
TGAGCATAGTATCCACAGAAGAGAATGTGGTGGACCCCATGACTAAAGGCCTTTCTCAGCAGAAGCATGAATATCATGTGAGAGCTATCAAGTTAAAGGTTGTTAGCAGTTGGCTCTAGTCCAAGTGTGAGTCTCTTAGATTTGGTGGCCTAGAACCAACTACATTTTACTTTATTCATTAATGAATACTTTATCGCATCTTGATTATTCTTCTGTGTGACAATGCATGTGATATTGTCATAAGAATAGTTGTTGCATTAAAGGGTCATAGCAGATCCTTTATATGATGAGAACCCGGAAGTGCCATAAAAATGTTCTTGAATATATTTTCTATGGCCGGATGATGTTATTTGAGGGAAACAAATAATACAGGCCATTAGGGGTGAGGACTCATAAAACTATAAGGCACCTTCTCAGGGTGTGCGCCCTTCGTAATATCCAAGAGGATATTATGAGAACGAGACCAGCCAGTAGGAAATCCACATTTAATAGTGTCAATTTATGTTTCTATCTGCGGATGTATGTATTGGTCCTTAGACAATAAGATTATATTTAATGGGTATTGAAACTCACACACTTAGATGTATTGACAAAAACTATGACGACAAACTGTTCGTAGTGAGGTAGGATACGTTGGGTGTTTCACAAGTGATACTAAATTAATAGATAATGCGAGAAAGGATTTGTCCCTTCTATTCCATAATGGAAGTAGATTTCTCAAGTCCTTTTATGGAATTTATATAGCCTTAATAAATCCATGGCCATGGTAAAGAATGGGAAAGTTCCATTTCGGAATTTCAAAGAAAGAATAATTGAGCACATTGGTTGATGGCACTAGCATGAAACCCACTTGATTCAAGATATTGAGACAAAGGGATTAAATTACACGGTAAGAATTTTTGTTAGGTGACGCATCAATGCGGCATCAAATTCTTTCTTTTGGGTGCCTTTAACCCTTTCTAGATATTAATATTAGACTTTAGGAAAACCCACCTAATGCCAACGAGAAAGAGGCCTAGAGGGTCACACACTAAGTGTATCCAAGTATCTCAAGTAGAATAAAGATTATTCCTATATGTGGTTTAATAATTATTCAAGGAAGCCTAAATCATTTTAATTTTAGAGGAATAAGAAAATGAAAAGAAGATATACACGTTGTGTACATTTAATGTAAATGCCGTGTAGTTTTCATTTTGGAAAAGAAATGAAAAATGAGTACACGTCGTGTATTAATGATTACATGCTGTGTAGTTTTACCAGTCAAGATTTTAATGAAATAATATAATTTTACTTAAATGATATTTATTATAATCAGTGTGGGTGAATTTAAAGGATTTAAAGATTAAACATAGGGGTTTTCAATAAGAGTTAATGAAATAAATAAAACGTGTAACACATTTATTTATTGTCATAACTCTATAACCTCAAACCTGATTATAAATATCCTCACAACCCTAACACTTTTCCTTAATCGGTGTGAAAAAAAATTCTGGAGAATTCCCTCAAGACTAAAATAACTCCTTCCTCCAAGAACGCTCTCAAGACTGAGAGAGATCCTCCTCCATCAGATCAAGATAGTCTAAGGCAGACAACACAAGCAAAGGCTTCTAGATGCTATCACCTGGATATTCCTTTGGTGACGTCCATAGATACATGGAACACATGTGGATAACCTCTAGAGGAATCATACACATGGATTCTACGACACAACGATGGATCACGTAGAATCGTGACTGGAAACATCAACGGAGAAATAATTCCATCAAGGTAATTCTTGTTAATTAATTAAATTAATTATAACCAAAATATGATGATCCTCCGTTGTGGTTTCGGGACTATTCTTCTACTTTTCCTTTTTCTGTGATTTGATATGTGGAGTCTAGCATTTATCATCGTATTGATCCCAGATTGATCATTACTAATCACAAAAATTCAAGTGGGCACATACACCCACAATCTTCCACTATGCTCAGAACCTACACTTTCCACATATATAATCCTACATAATCAATCATAAACATAAGGGAATCCAAGGAAATAAATGTGTATCATAATTATGTCATAAATCATAATGAATCGGAGTATCATAAAAGTTTCCATGAAAGAAATGAATTAGAACATACATGTACATTCATAAGGTAAAATATCTATATATCATGGTAATTGATGTTAAATATAAGTGACAACATGTAAAAGATTATTTAAGAATTTTTTGCATTAAAACATTTTAGTATAGTTTTAAGGAAAACACTAACAAGAATTTCAAAAATAAAAGGGAATAATATTTTGTAAAAAACCATAAGTTATCCAAGAAGTTTTTAATAATAAAAAAACTTGTTTTATAAAAACAATGGGTCTTAAAACATATAGTATAGTGAACTTGAAATTGGGTATGAATTCGAGAAGTTCCCTTAAAGGGGTTTTCTTTTTAGGAAGCATTGAAGAGGGAACCACTTAAAAACATGTATATCCCAAAAAGATAATTCTTATTGGACCTTGATACATGAGTTTGGACATATAAATAGAAATTATAAGATGAAAATAAACAGAATATATGATTTCATTTGGGTTAAAATAGAGTAAGAATAACTAGAAGGAATAATGGAGGTTCGGGTAGAATCCCTTAGAGAATATCAACATGGTATCAGGTTTACATAGGAGGGATTAATGAGAGAAAAAGGGATTTAACATCTTTTAAACATCATGATTTAAGTATGGAGGAGGTGTGAAATCATACCTCATCATTAGGAATTACAGATAAAATGATATAACATAGAGGACATTCTTGAATAAGAGTGAGATAGAGAGGATCCATTACCTTAAGTTTGATGGTGTTCTTCGCATGATATTAATGACCTGAATAATAAAATTAGGCTAATTAATTAAAAATTAAAAAACCTAAAATACATGTTATTGATTTATTATAACCTTATTAATTTTAATCATGTACTTTTTAATGAATTAAGAGAGTCAATTTCATTGTTTGGGAGTGTTTGCTTCCTTGGTTTTAATGATCAGTTCACTTATATTCATGATTAGATTAACATGTATGATGATAATGGTAGTATGGAATTGAATTTATATTAAATTAGTTAACATAAATAATATTTCATGGTTATAAAATTCATTTGGTTATTTATAGTGAAGGTGAATAATTATATAAAACATTAATGATAAATACTTGGATTAATTGGTCGATTTTTCTCATAATTAACTTGTTTTGTGTTATTATTTTACATCATGTGTGGAAAATGATTACTGAACATAAAATAAGTTAAAAAATAGTTATTTAATAGTTTGATTCATCCATAAAATGGTTTCATGACCAAAATTGAAGATGGTAATATAAATTGATAACACGTCGTCCTTAAATGTGATAAATTAACACATCTGGGATGGTGTTTTCGTTTCTTTCATATAAAATAATGGGAAAGGAGATATGATAATGAATTTTACCATTAGCATAAAATTTTCATACCATTTGGAGGATGATAGGTTAGGAAAGAAAATATAACAAATGAACATGAAAAGAAAATGAAAGAAAAGAAAAGAGGAGTTTACCTCTTGATTTAATCTTCCTTGAGAGCCTCTTAAGGGGAGAGGATTTGGTCTTTTGCGGAGACCAAGGGCTTATAAACATGGGGTAGGATCATGGGGAGAGATTTGGGTAGAATTTAGGAAAGTTTCAAGGCTTGATTGGAGTGAAGAGAATAGGGGAGTGTGGGTGGTTTTTATAGTGGTGGGGAGGGTTTTCTTAATATTTTAATCATTAGTTTATTATATTTCCATAATAAAATAAATAGTAATGATTCTTGTGACCAAAAAATATTAATATGTGCATGTGAGTTAGAACACAAGGTTCTTACATCATCCATGACTCATTAAATAGTGTATTTAACATATAAAGTATGTATACGATAAATTACCGTATTTTACTATTCATCAAAATTCAAGTATTTTAGAAAAATACCAAAAATTCACCCAAACCATTTTTAGATGTGTATAATCCAAAAATAAAATCCATTTTTGAAAAATAATTTTATAAATATGATTAATTTATTTTTTAATTAAAATCATAATTTACTTCAAAAATATAAATTTTAAAACTATAACTGATTTTATAATGTTTTCAAAAATTACATAAGGTCTTATAAAATTATATCAAACCCAGAAGACATAAAAATAATATTTTATAAATAAATTTTATGAAAAGAAATTTTTTTAATCATTAAATTATTCTTATTTTTTTAATTAAATATTTATGACTTTTAAAAACATCAACACTGTCATATTATCACTTATAAGATGGATACATTTTATTTATTCTTTCATTGGTAAGGTTACTATTTATTTGTACAGTTTAATATTCATAAGGGTCATATTTCAATTCATAAGGGTAACATTAATATTCATAAGGTTCAGTTACATTTCACCAAAAATTAATTTTGTCCTATCGGACTCGAAACATCTTACAGATTGCAACCATGTATGCTAGATCTTCGAAATTCAAATCATATAAGTGACAATATTAGGTTTAAAGTTCACATAGTGCATATTAGTTCATTATATTGTAATTTAAAGTGATTATATGACATAATTATAAGAAGGAAATTTCGATTGATAAAACATTGGGTCGTTCGTTACAGATATACTCATGGATACCATATCTTGATAAGTTCTACTCAGGGATATGAGGTCGTATATAGAAGAATAGTCATGCAGCTGAATCATGGATGACCCAGCAACTAAATTCAATACTCAGTAGAAACATGATCTAAATCATGTGAGAGGTAACAAATATGGTAGCAAGTTGGCTCTAGTACAAGTGGGAGTATTGTAATAGTGGGTTCCCTAGACCAACTTTTAGAGTACTTTTGATTACCATGTCATGAATATAGTGAGTTATGCATGATTTTTACTTACCATTATAGTTTAGATATTTATTTTTCAACTATTTAATGACAATTTCTATAGATTAATTGTTGTATCAAAAGGATATATTATATCTTAGGCTATAATGAGAACTTAGAGATACTTGGACATTAATCCTAAACAAAGGTTATATGGTCTAGATACATATTACTGGATGGACATAGTAGATGTTTGACTATCAGGTGTTGGGGTTTCATAAGCATTGATACTTCTTCTTATGAAGTTCGCACTTGGTGATCTCTAGTAGTGAGATCACGAGGACTGACCTGCGAATAGTAACACCACATGTTTTAGGTGTCATTGGTTTTTCCTATCTACGGACATGTGTATTGGTCTCTTGACTTGATATTATTATCAATGTGTACCATTTGATCATGTAATATGTTATAGGGTACAATCCATGAGAATGAAATAGTTGAGAGTTAGATTATGTTGGGTGTGTTATTGGGGGTATGGCATTGGTTGAATGGTTAATAAAGGATTTGTCTTTTTTGGGTTAAGGAAGTTATATATCTCGACCCTTGTTGCTCGGGGTGTTAATACCATTATAAATCCTTGTCCAATGTATTTGAAAGGTAAATCCAACCGTTTAGATCAATAAATAACAAATCAAGAATAGGTAATTGATACAAGTGTATGTCCTTCTTTGTGAGATATTGAATGCCAAATAGATTATAGTACACAGTACGTGTTTGTAGGTTGGTAATAATTTCTATTACTATCCTAATCTCTTTAGGGGCCTTGATGGATTGCTAGACTCCGCTCTTGGCCTATGGATTTTATTCACTACTGTCAAGATAAGGGCTTAGAGGGTTACACACAATAGTGTATTCAATAATCTTCCCTATTCAGTTAAATAGGTATATCAGACATATTGGGCCCCACCATGGGGTCTGAGTTTTGTCCATGTTATCGACCAACAAAGGATAATATAAATTCATTATTATTAAAGTTATGGATAATTAGGTTGAATTTATTTATAGTATCTATAAATTAATTTAATACAATAAAATATTATTTGAATGACTATTGTTTTAATATTCCAGCTTTGTTTATCATTAAGTGAGAATTACAAGTCGATTTAATGACTTGGGTTTATCATGTAATATATTTTAATACATTACAGGTATGTGATAAAATAATAAATAAATATTAATGAAACAGTTTAGTTTATCATATTTAATTATTTAGTGGATGTTAAATAAATGGGGTAGGGGAACCCTATCGAGTATTTGGACATCCACTATATATTGGTTCATAGAGGCTCATGTTTTGTACTATTCATGGTGATAAATATAGAGCCTCTATCTCCTGTCCTTATTTTTAGAGAGTGAAACTCTCGATCTAGACAATCAGATTGATCTGATCTCCATGCATCAAAGGTATATCGATGCGGTGTTTGTCAGTACATAAAAGGCATCGTCGGATCGTCGTGCTAGCACCTGGAATCTGATGATCGATTCCCCTGTAAATTTTTAAAGAATGTGTGGATGATCTAGAGGTATTTATCTTTGGATCCTTTAAGAAACAATCACCTATGACAAGTAGATGTTGATCGTGTCTTCATAACAAAAAAGGTATGTTTTTTATTTATGTTTTGTTCTCTGTTTAATTTATACAAGATCACTGAACCATACCAGGGCTCAGATTGTCATTGATGAAAAGTCTCATCATCCCGATGATGAAAATTTTTAAATTCCCTGGCCCACTGGATTCCATTGGGACCCTAATACCTTCATTACTAAGATTTCAATTCACTCATTATTTTATGTATATCCTCAAGTGATTGTATATATTAATACGGGTTCAGTCAACTGATAGTTGTTCAATAATTAAGTATTTGATAAATTCATCATGGTATTATTTGTGTTGATATTACAATATGTACCTCATTTTCATAAAAATAAACTTATGATTTTGGGAATGTTTGGATGTAATAAGTAACCATGATATGTATGTAAAGTTTGTATATAATACATCATATTTATAAGTACATGCATGGGGGTATCTCAAATGAGATTCTGTATGTTAAGTGTGATCATGATGATAGTTTTTTTCACATTCTATGTAGTAATATTTTGACATATATGTTATGTGTGAACATGATGCAAACATTGTTCATGTTCTATGTAGGGGCTCAGACCAAAATGTTATGATGTTTCATAATTATGTATTGTTGTAAAAGTTGGTGACCTAGACCCAACATGAGTTGTACTTTATGATTACCATGTTTTTATACAGGGAGGTATCCATGATGTATTATTACTATAATAGTGTTGATACTTTTTCATCCACTATTTACATGGTAATGTCCTTATATTATTTTTCATATTGACAAGTTATAGTGGTTCCTAGATATAATGAGAACATTAAGATACTATGATAATAATATTAAACATATGTCCTATAGTCTAGATACATAATACTGATGGGACATAGATGATGTCTGACCATTAGGTGTTGAAGGCTCATATGCATTGATAATTCTACTCATGAAGCTCAAACTTGGTGATCTCGAGTAGATGAGATCATGAGGATAGACTTTATAATAGGAACATCACATGTTTCAGGTTTCATTGGAAGTTTCTATCTATGATCATGTATTGGTCTCTCAACTTGAGATAATTATCAATGTATACCATTTGATAAGGTACTTTGGTGAAAGAAAAGTAATATGATATTTATTTCATGGTGGGGTATCTTGCATTGGGTGCCTCATTAGTGGTATGATATTGATTGAATGATCAAAATAAGATTTTTCACTTCCAAAAGGAAGAAATATCTCATGCCTAGTTAACCAGGATGGTAGAGTCATTCTTTAATTTTTGTTCATGGTTAAAGAAGGTAAGTTCTCCAAGTAAGGTCGTGAAATAAATAAATCATTAAAATTATGATAACACTATGTGTGTGTCCTACTTTATGAGATATCATGAAACAAATAAATTATATTACACATATCATGTTCATAAAGGTAGTCATATCTATGACTTATCCTTTTCTCCTTAGGGGACATTATGTGCTACTAGAAACCGCTCTGGGTATATGAGTATGGTTTGTTAATATATATATATATATATATATATATATAATTTTCTATAGGTTCACACACAAAGTGTCTCCCCAAATTCCACCTATTCGGATGAATATGAGTTTAGGACGATGTGGGACCCATGTGTGGGGGCTGATGAATTTTCAAGTGTGAACGATTGAAAGTAAAATATTTAAATTAAGTTATTAAAGTTTAGAAATATTTTAATTTAATTTATTTATAAATTTATTCATAAGTAATTTAAATATAAAAAAGATTATGATAAAATATTATTTTTGGACCGAACGTTATTCATTCAAGGTTCATTAACTAATTACAGGGGTTCAAGTTAATTTAATGGTTCGTAATTTATCACTAGGAATGATATTAATGTCACAATATAATGATAAAATATTTGTGAAATTTACAACACATCTACTATGTTATTCATGTTTTTTAGGCTGGTTTAAAAGGTTAAACTTCTCTAGGTTCTTAAGTGAAATTTTAGAAAGTTTAACATACTATTTAATATCATTTTGATCCATTGATAGTATACCTAATTATTTAAACGAATTAACATAGAATTTTTATTCACTCCTCTTCTATTTAAAGTTATAATGAGATAAATTGAATGAATAACGATAACAGATTGACCTTTCTTCTCAAATAGAGTCCACATTCATCACACGATCACAAGGATGTCATAAAATGCTGGAATTTTCTATGCTAACACCCATAAATCAAAGAATTATAATCTTGAAGTTGTGGTGAATGTGTGAAAGATCTAGATAATGCCTCACTTGGAACCTCTAACTACGATGCACCAATAATGAGTGGATGATAACAACATTGGTAAACGAACAAGGTAACATTTATAGTTTTGTTTGATATTTTTTCTTCATTCTTAAATTATATTTCAAATAATACGTGGGTGAATCTGGGTACCATTAAATCAGACTAGATGTTACAACACAAATTTGGTATATACTTTTTGAAAATATTGATATTTCATTCTTCTGAACCACTTGAGTTCCTTCGATTGACATCAAATAGATCTTGAAATTACTTAAGTCAAAAAAATTATTAAATTTACTATGATTCAAAAAGAGGGTTTTGATAGGTTCTCAATGTCACTAATGGTGTGTCGATCAGAGTTCATATGATCAAGACATGGTCAATCGAAGATCAATGAGATTTTCAAAAATCAAAAATGAAAATTAAAACGAAAATATTTTTTGAATGAATAGTAACCTACTATTATCAATCTGTGGGAAAAATTGGACAGGTTAGGGGTTAGATACCATATTCTACAAGTTTGGGTAATTTTTTAAAAAAATTAAAAAAAATTAATATATATATATATATGTATATAATATTTTAGGCGGGTATAAAGGGTGGGGTGTAGGTCAATGTGCATATCACATTTATTAAGTTTTAATATATGTATAGACACAAAATATAAATTGGGTCTTCATGTGGTCAATCCTAATAATAATAAAAATAAAATATAAAAAAAGTTATTAAGAACCCCCCCCCCCCCACGCACCATTTTACCAGGGTGGGGTGGCCACCTATCGTCCATGTGACCATGTATGGAGCCCCATACACCACCACCCCTCAAAGTAGCCTGCCCCACTTATGCCACTACAGGGTCACCTGACCAAGGCCAAGCTGGGTCGAGTTGTACCTAATCTTCCTGACCCTGAATTACCCACCACATACTTATTTTAATTTCCAAGACCTGTTTTGGTATAAACCAAAAAAAATATAAAAAATAAGAAATTATATAATAATTTTTAGATTTTTATAACCAAAATTGGGTATTTTGGAACTTATCTATAATTAGTTAAAATTATTTTAATGCAATGAAAATACCCTCAAGTTCAATTTTGGATATATATAATTTTTATAATGCAATATTATTTCATTTTTATTGATCATGAGATGATACCAACTCGTGCATGTTTGGTTTATTTATTTATTTAATTTTAATTTTTTCAATGGTGTTTTTTTAATAATTAGTTATTAAATATTATTTTTAGAAAATATGGGTGTCATAACACCGTCATTAAATGTATAAGGTATTTTGTGTCCAAATTTTTAGTGATTAAAATTTAAATATTCATCCTTAGTAACTCATCACATGCGTGTGAGTATGAATTGTAAAAATGGAGGAGTTTGTAATGACGTAGTTCAAGTCAAGATCCGACAAGGAACCAAATGAAAAGAATGCATGAAAGTTTAAAGAGTACTGAAACTTGAGAAGGTTCATAACTTGTAGAATTTATATAGGGTTTTTGTTGATCCATCATCTTCTAGATGGATCAAACAATAGAAACAGATCAAGATCACAACAATGTTTTGTTTATTTTTTTATTTATAGTTACTTATTTTGAATGTGTGGATGATACGTGATCAAATAGAATATTCAACAGAAATTGAAAGATAAAATAAATGAACATGTGAGATGAATGTATTATATTTATGTTTTTTAAAATTTGTGAGTGTGATCACATAAAAAACAAGATAAATATAATTGTATTTTAGTAATAAACAAAACAAAACATAAAATCCCTTAATGTAAATATTAAGTTATTATTGTCTTTCATTGTATGAGTTTGAATTAAACTATATGTTTAAAGTTATCTTCATCCCTATTTTAGGGTTACTCTTATCACTGGATCATTCTTATAATAGTAGTTGATCAACTTAACTAAAGTGGGCATAAAATAAATAGTCATTTCCACCTTGTTATAAATTTGGAGGTAAATGTTGATTAAATCAAAGTTATGATTCCTAGGACATGGGACTTATAATGAACTGACCTAGATATATCTGACACATCACCTAATCTGGATCACCATAAGGCCTCAATTGCTCCTCAAATTCCAAAGCCTTCCAACCATTAGTGATGGTATAAAAGATATAGGGGGAGACAATACCCTCTGGATAGAGTGAAATAAAAGTGGAAAATAACCAAACTCATACATAAGGATGAACACTAGAGTACGCATAATAAAAAACTAAACAAAATCATGCTATAATAAATGAAATATATCATACATTAATACATACTCAAAGCATGAAAAACATATTGGATAATTGTATCCTAATTTGTTTGGATAATGTTATGTTGGATGCTAGTGGACCATACTACACACCAGATTGAAACTCTCATGGGTTGAGCTCTGTGGTGAGGTTGTTGATAGTTTCAGGAGGAAACACTCCCCCATCAAGGGGTTCAGGGGAAAAAGTTTCATGGCCCAAATTTTGGAGAACTTTAGCATCTCGGACCAACTGTAGCAGAACTAACCGATGACACTGATGGGACATTGTAGCTATACAGCCTTACTATAACAACTACGACAAGTCATTATAGCTCCATGGATTTATATACCCTAATCATTGTAACTCCACATGCTTCTTGACATTGACACTGTAGTAACTTGGACTAGAGTGGTCATGACATTGTAGCAGTGTAGACTTCCATCCACCAGTCACTATAGCACAATGGACTTACTACATGGTTGGTGGAATAGTCTTTTATCTTCTTTATTAGCTCATTTGATCTAGGGTTTATGTTTGTGTGAAGCTATGAAACAACCCTATAATTCAAATCCTATTTTTAGTGAAGTTATTTTTCCAATCCATGGATGTAGAGATTATTACATAACCATGTAAATTTTTGTGACCATGTTCATCATCATCTTCTTCCTTTATTTTTGTCTTTTTTCATCTGTAAATATCTATCTCTAGGAATCCCCATTTTTTCACAACAAAATATACAACCAGTCTCCCAATAGGCTAACCACATATACAAAATTAACAAAATGAAAATAAATACATCTAGCTCTATATCCAATATTGAGCCGAAACACATACCTATTCTCCACAAATATCAAGTTGCACCAGCCCGGTCTCGAGACTCCATACGAGATGCTCTGCTCTATCAAGAAACAATAGGCCTCAACCCCATCCATCATGCAACCTATTATCCAACCATAAAGAGAATATCAAGAATGCTTTCACATCGAGGTGAATGTATATAGGGAGAGAAATATATCTTTATAGGCTAACCCCAATAGTGAACCTGTAAATCTATTTTCATAAAAAGTGTATGCACACATGTTATGATCAACCTAACTGAAAACTAATAGTAGTTGGCATAAAAAAAACTGCTTAAACAGAAGGGAAAAAACAAAAATGAAAGAAATTATCCAACCATGGGTTCTAGCTTGACACTTGAGGTAAATATACCCCTGCTCTGTCCCCCCACCATAGGATTTACAACACATGGCTCACCCAAATCACATGAAAACCATCATGTACTCTGGATCTACACTATTTCTCTAAGACATCTAAACAAAAAGGAATGATTTTTGGACCCTAGGGAAAAACCATAGACATCCACTCAACAAATCACATCTACTGGGTTCTAAGACTCTAATTAAATGATCGAACTGGTGATAGATATCCACTCCATACGTATGAGAAACCATCATGTCCTAATATTATTTTAGAAAAAATATGGCTCTAAACGAGGGCACAGTAGTATACACTATCATAGTGGAAATTCTCTATGTATGGGCCTGATAAATGCACTATCATAAGGGATACTTTCTACCCACGGGCCTGATATATACACTATCCCTAGGAAACCACTCAAGTAATTAGGATCCCATCACATCTATGACATATAAACTCTAGCGATATAATATCACTCAACTAGAGGGGTACACTCATCTAGATCATTAATTAGCTCCCTAAGACTTTCTAACAACATCCTTCCAATAGACGAGAGAACCAAATCAAAACTCAGGGCCAATGCTCAATCCAATATATCCCAAGGGTCTCATCCCCAAACCAAAGTCCTATGAAAAATTGGTTCCTCAAAACATCGTGGAAAAAGGCCCACCGAATGTGGGATGATCCAACCTCAATCCCACCATCCAAATGACTAAACTAGTAGTGTCAATCCACTCCCAGACAACAAAGCACGGGGCCTCTCTATAGTCCCTTGGATCTTAACATCCAAAAACATAGTTACTACAGGCTCTACATGACCCACCATAGTGTCAAAAAAACTCGGGGCTCTCACAACCCCCTAGGTTACAACATAAAGTGGTGTCCTACTAGGGACTTCCTAACTACACCCATGTTCTTATGCCATGCCTAGTAAAAGATCCTCAAACATTCCAAAGTCCACAACAAGAGTAGGGAACCCTATGAGGGTTTCATCTAGATCATCCAAATGTACGTTAAATTCCATGTGAACAACATCCCAAATGACCCTCAATAGATACCAACTGACCCTAGATCGACAATTCACCCAAAAGGAAATCCAAAGGCATAAGACCACTGATCGGGGAATTCTCAATGGTCCCCATGACCACATCAAAAGTAGAAAAACCAACAAGGGAACCTCAACACAGACAAAATCTCATAGAAAATATCACACAAGACAACCTCAATTGGCCATCCCATAAAACAACCTATCCATGGGTACCAACTCTCCCACAAGGGTGGCCCAAGCATCACCATTCCACACAAGCATTCTCAACATCCAACTATGGAACCCAATGATCACTTGATAAGAAACTATCCCTTAAGGGAATCCTCAAGATTCCCTCAGACTCAACTCAATAGCTTAACGGATCCCTGTCATAATATTAATCCCAAGAAAGCATCCCATCCAAAAGGCATTTATTGTTCCATGCCTCCAACCTAAGTGTTAAACCTCAACAGTTCTAACCTTGAGAAATTGGTCCAGATAACCATGTACAAACCAAAAATATCCTCATAGATACTCCTAGATACCACTTTTTGGGATCCGTTTGGAATAAAATCAAACAAAAAACGGATTAGTATCCACAATTCATGCCAAATAATGATCTCACAACCCTCACTCAGACCTCGCAACTCACAACCCAACTCACAAGAGGATTCTAAAACCAAAACTCAATGAAATCCTCATAGTGAACTATCTTATTTCAAAAGACCATCAAGATAAACTCTAAATTCTTAAAGGATTCCATAATTTCTATCTACATGAAAAAATTCTCATTATGGACTAATCATAAGTCCAAGTCTGACTATAGGGCACAAAAAACCCAAAAACACCTTGCCATAAAAAGTACACGATGTGTACTCTCAAAAGTGTACCTAGCCATGTACTTATACATGACCAGGGCACACGTGGGGTCTACCTATGTACTACGACATGGCCAGGGTATACATGGGTTCTATCCATGTCTACTCATACAGACCCATGTACACCCCACACAAGGTGTCTTCCCAAGTGCATGGCTACATGGTCATGTCCCACTACATGGCGTGTACTTCACAAAACTTTGGATTCCCATGTACTATAACACATGGTAAGGTACATGGTCATGTAAAACTACATGATGTTTACTTAAATTAAACGGTGTGTACTTCTAAAAACACATCTTCCCTAAATAGTAAGAACATGTAGTTTTTTCTCTCTGAATTACATGTCATGCACATAGGTTTCCCCAAATTGAAACCCCCCACAATGGCTCGAATGGGGTCCCCAACAACCCATACAAGACTTTAAATTTAAAAAAAACATAAAATATGATTATTTATGATAGAAAACATAAAATTTCCCTAAATCCAAGAGGAAACCACCCGATATTCAATCTGATTCATGATTCACAATTGTTTCACAATGATCCAGTGTGACCCAAACTCCCCGGCGACACCTCCTCCTTCTCATCTCCCTCTTTTATCTCCCTATAACTCACTTGGATGAATACCTCAAAGGTGAGATCTCCACAGGAATACATGAAAATCCAAGGGAAATGGAATGAAGGAAAAAAGAAAAAGAAAAATAAGAAAATTAAAAATGGAAAAGGAAAGAAAACAGGTATGGGCATGAGCCCAGCGCCCACAATAGGCTTATGCCTTGCCTAGCACTTTATGGACTGAACTGTGGAGATAGAATCTCAATATGACACTGAATTTTAAATATATGACCAAAAACATGCATGAATAAATTAATATTAATTAAATAAATATTAAATATTCTGTGAAAATTCAATCAACTCAAATTTACACCAAACTTCTATCTTATGGTAAACACTCTATTTAGGAACTAATAGAGTGGTCATAAAAATTATATGATATCATCTTAGAATAGAAATTATAATTTTTCCCCTAAAAAACTTATGGAAACAAAAAATAATATTTCCCCTTAATTTTCACAACTAGTGATGATGCATATTGTCAGAGGACTCCTCTCAACAAATCAAAGAGCCCAAATTTAATGTGGTTGTCAAGCCAAAATTCTACCTTAGACTCTTGGAGTAGTGGTGATTTCATAGCTCATGCTTCAAATAGATTTTTAATTATCCTTGTCACTAGAATACTCAAGCATGTGAATATTTCTAATCTAGTAGATGAGGGATAATAGGATTTGATAAAATGGTCAGAGACATTTAAGACTAAAAAATATTTAATGTCCAATTAAATGATAATAAAGATAAATATACTAATATTATTATGTTTTATTAGAAATAAAAATGACTAGTAATATCAAATAATCATTGTGATCAATACTAGACAATGAATATATCCTAATTCACATAAACTTCCAAGAGTAGTACAGGTTCTTGCACATATTACTACGATGTCAAAGGAAATTATGTGTGCTAAGTTACCAACTACTTTATGAGTCATATCAATAATAAAAAGGGGTAAATAGGATGTTTATAGGATAATCGTGAATAATTATACCATTTTGTCCCATATTTAAGAAGTATACTATGAGAATGTGAAGCAAGTAATGAATGAGATGATGATTACACTGAACATGTGTAAAATGAAAGATAAATCATGATCTTACAATATATATAATTCATCCATACTTATCACCCAATAATTCTAGTATCATTGAGCATTATAAAATTAATAGTATGGATAAACTGCTTTAATATATTTTGGAAAGGTTTTCCAAGAAGATAAAAACGTAAGGTAAGATAAATTTTTAGTTTTTATTGTGAACAATAAGAAAGAAAAGGTGAAAAGTCCAAAAGAAAGTGCAGCACCAAAGGCACTCTCACAAAATACTTACAAGAAACCAAAGATAAATAGAGAGATCATGTAACATGAAACTATTTTCTTTACATGTGTCAAGAAATATCATAGGAAGAAAAACTGCATACTTCAAGCATATTCATCCATTAAAAGTAATACTTTTGTTATACTCTTTGGGTATTAAATACAATATTTCTATCACATATGTCTATTTAAATACAAGAACCAATCGAGTACATAAACATTACTAGTATTCAAGGTACATTATCCAAGAGGCTGAGAAAGTGTGATTCCCACGTCAGTGGTGAAAGCATATGACTTCTTATTTCCTAGTGGATTGATTCTTGTGAAACTATAACTTTGTATTGAATGTTACTAAAAGATTTATCTCAGTGTTATTAAAGAAAAAATGAGACATTATTTCTTATGGAATTAATATTTTTATGGTATTTCAAACTCAATTAATAGTTCAATTACACTTGAATCATTGATGATAAATGATGAATACAAAATATAATACTTAATAATACCAAGTTATGGAAATATATTTTTTTTCAAGTAAAACTAAAATTAGTTTTCATGTATATATGTAATATGGTGATTAAAAACTTTGGAGATAAGAAAATTCAGTATTATTGACACACTTATTAATTTACAAAAAAATAAACATTTAGAAATAAAGGTAATTCAAAAAGATTCTAGGACAAGTTCAATATGATAAATATGAACTCTTTCAAGTATAAAATTGATATAAATTCATATAACTTAGAATATTCTCTTAATAAATTTAAGGAATTTAACAGTGAAACAATAAAAATGGTTAAATGATATGAGTTGCTTCAAGATCATGTGTTGGAATGATATAGCCTGATCCATTTGGATGAAGTCAGGGTGAATGATAACATCCTAGACTACACATCAGACCAAAAATATCATGGTTGGACCTCTATAGTGAGTTCTATTGGGGAAAATGAACTAAAGTTTGGGGATGTATGTTTGTTTGAATTAATGGAGTATATGTATAAGAGTGTCAAATTCTTTGTTGGGTTCTATCCGAGTTCATAGATCACCAGTGTTGGTTTGGGTTTTTTAGGAGAATCTAGACTATTCGCTGTCTATGGGAGAAATACACATTGTTTAATGATTAAACATTGTGAAATATGTTTACGTGCAATGTAAAATATTCACATCGTGTATTGGGTGCCAAGAATATTTCATGAACTGATACATGGCTTGAGAGGGTTTACACACTATGAAAATATTACATGATGTGTAATGGTATAAAGTATAATTTTAACCTGAGGTGATGGGTTTAATAGAATTTTTGGGTTTCGTGGATTACACAACATGAAAAGGGATCACACGCCATATAATTCTTGTGGATTGGGATTTTAGGGTGATGCACGGATGATTTTTTTTCATTCATCCATAGGTATCTCCCCTCTTGACCAAGGAGCTCTTCCAAGAGAATTTAGAGACCTTCACCCCTTTCTGATCACTCCATTCAGTGATTGATCTTCATTCTGGTTACAATGCATTTATCTAGGTGAGTTATCCATCTGATTCATCGTTATCATTGATTACGGTAGGACTATTGGATTTAATTATTTGATCCATTGATTTGTGATGATAATATTATTGATCCTTTCTAGATATGTTGTTTGATATTCCTCTGAAGGTAGATTGTGGTGTTGGTTGTGGTGCAGCATGCATGTTTTATTGAGGTATGTTGTGATCTGTCTTCCCTGCCGACTATTTTTTTGCTAAATTGATTCTAAGATGTTAGGATTGTTTCTAGGGGATCAGTTGTTTTATTTGTGTTCTTATTTTTTGGTAGATTCTATTATGGGTTTGTGCGACTTGAGTTTGAGGAAGGTGGTTCTATCTCTAGCCTATGTTATATGAACTATATTGCTCTAGGTTTTATATATTGTTTTGCAAATGATTTGGAATGATTTATTGATTGAATTATGTGTGTGTGAAAATGATTTTTTGAGAAAATAAGGGTTTTCACTTGTTTTGGTAAAAGAAAATGGTATTTAAAAGCATTGGGAAATGGATTTTGGAAACGGTTTTCAAAGAATGTTTTTGATGAAATGGTTTGGAAAATAATGAAAATTGGAATCTGTGTGTACTTAGGTGGAAGGTGTAGCTTAGTTCCATAATCAATGTATTATCAGTGGGTTCACTCATGGGGAGTTCTTCTATTTCCTAGGCCCATTTCTCTAAGTAATTGATATTAACATCATTGGGGGTTCACTCATGTGTTGCTCCTCTGCACCTTAGTCCTATGTTCTAAGGACTTGATTGTGAACTAGTCATTGATTGTGGTATGAGTAGTTTTCTGGCATAGCATGTAGTGATCCTTGGTGTGATGTTACATGTGATTTGACTTGTACTATTTTATCTTGTATTTACATGGATTTGATATGATATGTGATAAATGTTTTGTTTTGATTTGAATGATTTGATGTATATAAAATGATAATAAATTGTTTTACCGGGATTATTTCAGAAATTTGGAAAAAGGGGAAATAAAATTTTTATCCATGATTTCGATATAAAAATTGTTTAACTATTTATCAGGTCTTGTACATGTTCCAATTATTTTATAGAGACTTGTTATGGAACACCTGGGTGGGATACTACTAGGAATATTACGTTACACCCTCTGCACCCATTTGGTGGTGTGTATAACATTATATGTCTTTCGATGAAGGGAAATGAAATTCATTGCAGTGAGGAATCTAGGTTTATATAATGGGATTCTATGTTGGTAAAAATTCCCTCAAGGTTTCATTGAATCATTTTTGAGGTGATTGTGTTTATGGACAAAGCGGGCCTCCATGTGGTGTTTATTGACAAAGAATACCGTGATGTACAAATGTGTTGAAAAATGGGGTTTACATGGTGAGTTGTTGAGTTCAAGGGATGTTGTAAACAATCCATGATTGATTAAAGAATCTAGAAACAGGAATGGGCGATCTGGAGGTGGTACAAAAAGAGCGGATACAAGGTGGGACCATTTTCTAGTGTTTGGCAATTTTTTGGGCCTCAAAATCGAAAAATGGAGAAAAGTATTTTTGTAAAAGGGACTTACATGTCGGTGTCTTGGAGGTTTGTAAAATTGTGTTCCATATGTTTTTCAATATCATAATATCAAAATATGTCAAAAGAAATAGGGGTTCCCAAATTTTAGTTTGGGCGTGCAAGGTGACTAGGGCGACAAAGACTAGAGAGGTTGTACTTGTGCGCCAGGAGGAGAGTCCCACGCAGGCACTCTGGGTACCCAAATTCCTATAAATAGAGGGATACCCATCCTCATTTTTGATGAAGCTCAACACTTAGAGAAAATTAGTGATCCAGTCATGTAGGTGGTTTGGGCACGCAAGTGGTGATGTGGGCGCGCAAGTATAAGGTTATTCAAAAGTTGTACACCAGTTTATAGTTGTGCGACAATATTGGTTTGGGTGTAAAAGTGTGTGAGTTTCCCAAGTACTGAGTTGGCAAAGGGAGTGTTGTGCAAGTGGATAGGTGACACTTGCTCTCCAGTCTTGGAGAAGCATTCCAAGTTGTAGAGAAGTGCGCCAGGCATGGAGAAGCATGCTTATCATTTTAGGGGTGCGCAAAAGTCTAAAGATTTTCCGGTACACCCGTGCTAAAGTTGTATTCATCAGTGGATGAAAGTGTAACTTCAACAGAGCATTTATATACAGATAATGATGCATTCATTTGTGATAATGAATGGACCAACAAGTCTTTAAACTGTGAGTAGATCTTCTAAAGAAGCAGTGAGAACACTTCAGTTGAAAGAGTAGTGAGCTTTCATATTGTGAGTGGTTGTAAACCAGAAGGGACAGTGAGTTAACTCCGAACATTATAAACAGAAGTTCACTTTTAGTGGATTTTTTACATCAGCACATTGTCGGTGTATTCTCCTTGGATGTAGCCCAATGAGGGTGAACCAAGTAAAAATTGTTGTTTCTTGTGCGCGATTTAATTTTCATTTATACTTTGCTACAAGAAAGAGAGAGAAGAGAGTTTTTCTTAACAGAAAAACAAGATCAATAGGGGAATTTGTTTTAATTTGTCATACCCTGATACACCCCCCCTCTCAAGGTATCTAACCTAGTGGACCTAACATTTTTGTCATTTTTAGGTAAGATGGTGGGGGTTTTCCCATGCTATCACATGGATTAGTCAGATTCTATTTTAGTAGTCCTTTAATGTTAGACATGTACTTTGGGATGTTTTGACTAATTTTGAGTTTTATCATTTCAACTATCTTCTTTCATTTATGGAATATGTTTATCTCTTCTGCTATTTCTTTTTTTATATGTATATGTCATGTTGTGTGCTTTAGTTTGGGTGAAATGTTTCTCTTTGGATGTTGTTTGATGCTCAGATGCTAGTCATCATCCCATGTGGATTGGGAACAACCTTTGGGTGTGTGTAAATTAGGGTCGAGTACTAGTTGGAGAGGGTATTCAGGTCAGATTTTCCATAGTTTGTTATCAAATTAGATTTAACCTGAAGATTCCTTGTCTTGGGATTTTTGGTTGACTGGAGATAGGATTGTCAAGACTTGAGATGTAAGTTGCGGTGAGTGTATGTTCATCTCTTATAGTGACGATACTCAAGCTACCATGGTATGTTGGGATTTGTGTCTCCTTTTTTGAGTTCTGGATCATAATATCAATTTTTTATTATGGTTTTCCATTTTGAACAAAGACTATTCTTTTGTCTGACTGTTTCTTCTATTTCGGTGTGTAGTGGTATGCCTCTGAGATGTTTTCCTCAGCTTCCTCAGGATGGTACAGCGGATTCTCTTCAAGGGAATCTGCCTATATGCCAAAATTTTATCAAGGATATCATGTGAGTAGTTTGTGTTCTTAACCAAATTGTACCGCATTTCCATAATGAAGTTGTTGGGGTACATCTAGAAGCTGGAGGAGAAAGGAATCAATCAGGGGAGTTCTTGCACGACATGACACTATCCTTTATGGTTATAAATGAACCACAAGATGTAGAGGATTGGATTGATAGAATTGATCAGATATTTTATTTCCTAGATACACTTGAGAGTATCAAGGTAAAGTGTGTGGTGTTTAGACTCAAGTTTCCCAACAAGAAATATTGGGATTCCATGGTATAGGTGGATAGGCACATCGGATCAGACTATAAGGGTTTCAATTGTCTCTTATTCCATCAGTTTTCTCCTGATTTTTTTATGATGATGAATTCTATAGATTTTCTATCTTTGCAGTAGGGAGAGTGTTTGATGCTGGTGTACACCAATCAGTTTACTGAGCTTGTTTTTTTTACTCCAGAGGTACTGAAGAATGACCAGATGAAAGCTCAAAACTACACACATGTTTTGAGACTACATATCATATCATAGGTATTTATTCTGAATATTTTAACCTATATGGATATGGTAGACATGGTGATGATGAAAGAAATGAATATGGAAGGAAAGGTTGGTTATTATTCCCCTTCTCTTCCGCCTAGTCGAAGATTCAGTGGTGCACATGGGGAAAGGAGGAAGTGGCAAGATCATTGCTGGAGTGGTGGAGGTGGTACATAGTGGAAAGCCTATTATCCACCTTCTATTAAAACTATTAGTGTTCCCAGGACATTATATAAGTGTTTCATGGTCGGACACACTCATTGTTCTTGTCATGTGCCTGCGAAGATGTGTAATAGTTATAGACATTATGGTCATCTGCATCATTTCTATCAAGCTGTGTCTATGCCTTGTTATGGTCAGGGATTCTTGGCTCCAAAGGATACTGTAGAACAGTTATATGCTTTAGATACTATAGGAATCTATACATAGGCCTCAGTAGTGAATCAACTTCATTCATTGGATGAGTTTCTGGTGGAGGTTAATGCGGGTCCAGTGATAATGAGATGTATCATCTTTATTCCATCTTCAGTAGTGATTATTTATTCTAATATAGGTGATTCCCACTCATTCATTTATATATATTTTTTATATGCCTAAACCTCTAACATATCTCATTTCCTTTATAATGGAGTTAAAGACACCACTTGGGAATTGGAAAGAGAAGGGGTTTCAGTGTCTTTGTTTGTTATCAATAGTTGATATGGAGTTAGTATGATATTCTATCATTATATATTTGGATAAGTTTGATGTCATAATTGGTATAGATTGGATTATCAATCATTGTGCTGAGGTTGATTTTTGTCATTGGAATATCTCATTTCTTGCAGCAAATGGGAGCTTGTTGGTGTTTTAGTGAGAGTGGGATCTGAGTTCTGTTCATGATGGACTTTCCCACCTAGAGCTTAAGAGTTGTTTGTATTCTATAGAAGTCAACTCTGATGATGTTTCTTCCATTGATATTCCCACTTTTATTCGAGATTTCCCTGATGTTTTCCTATATGATTTCTTTATTCTTTCTTCTGAGAGGGAGGCATTGTTTATCATTGATATGGTCCCAGGTATGTAGTTCATTTCTATACCTTATTATCATACAAAATCAGAGGAGATAAAAGAGATAAATATTCAATTGAATGACCTGATGGTGAAAGGTTTCTCTTTCTCTAGTATGTCTTCTTGGGCTGCCCATGTGCACTATTCCAAGAAGGTATACAGTTTACTCTAATTGTGTGTGGACTATCAGAATTTGAACTAAGTAAAAGTTAAAAACAAGTATCATTTTTCTCATGTGGAATATTTGTTTGATTGGTTAATAGATGAAGTGGTTTTTGAAGATTTATCTTCATTCAGGTTACCATCATCTTAGATTTTGGGAGTTTGATAAACTGAAGATGGATTTTAGGAGCAAATATGACCATTATGAATATATTGTGATATAGTTTGGCCTGACTAACTATCCTGTTATTTTTATGGATTTGATGATTCATATATTTCATCTGTATCATGAAATTTTTTTGGTAGTGTTCATGGATTATCTTTTAGTTTATTCAGGATCTGAGCACGATCATGATAACCATTGGATTTTGGTTATAGATATCCTAAAGAGTTATAGTTTGTATGTAAATCTTTCGAAATGAAATTTATGGATCCAATAAGTTTAGTTCTCAGGGCATGTTATTTTCTAGAATGGATTATCAGTTGATCCTAAGAAAGTGAAGGATATTTTTTCATGGGAAAAACCATGTAACATCTTTTAGACTTGGACATTCCTTAGTCTTTCTAGATATTATCAACATTTCATAAAGGATTTCTCAAATATGGTGTCACCTTTGACTGCACTTATCAAAAAAGGGATAAAATTTATATGGGATGAAAAATATCAGTCTTATTTTGAAGATCTGAAATGACTTCGGACATAGGATCCTATTTTGATCTTACCTGATCCTGATAATGGTTATGCAGTTTTCTGTGATGCCTCAAGTGTTAATCTGGGTTATATGCTTATATAGAATGATCATATAGTGGCTTATAACTCTTCATAGCTTCAACTGCATGAGAATAATTACCTCACTTGTGATTTAGAGATTATCATAGTTGGGAATGTGCTTATGTGTTGTCATCACTATCTTTTTGGGGAGAGAATCAAGGTATTTTCTGACCATAAGTGTTTAAGATATATCTTTTCTTAGAAAGAATTGAATCTTAGAAAGAGGTGGTGGGTGAAATACCTTAAAATTTTTGACTTTGAAATCACCTACACCCTAAGGAAAATGAATTTAATTATAGTCACTCTTAGTAGTAAAGTACCATCATTGGCTATTCTGGAATCGAAGGAGGAGTGGAACCTTATAGGACTCTTCAATCAGTTTCACCTAGATACTCAGGAGGATGTTATAGGTATCATAATAACAAGTTTTCAATTATCATCATCTCTCCTTAACTCTATTATGTGGATTCTATAGTAGGATAATGATTTCAAAGAAATTTGAGAAACCCTATATAGTGGGGAAACTATTTCTGGTTTGTCTCTCCCTCTAGATCGTATACTTCATTTTGGGGATTGGTTTTTCATCCCAATATATGTGAGGTGCTCAGATTTTTTAATTACCATGTTTCTTCATGGGTCATTTATCCAAGAACCTCACAGATCTATTATGACATAATATAGTGATTTGGGTGGCCATGTATGAAGCATGACATTGTAGATTAGGTGCCATGTGGTTACACCTTCTAATAGATAAATGTAGGGAATTTGAAACTGTCTTGTTTTCTCCTACCTCTTCCAATGTCAGTTTTAAAATGGTACAAGGTGTGGTCTCTCCCAAATTTACCCAATTTTAGGGTTGAAAAGGTTTATTGTAGTGTATCATGGGTTTTTGAATCCTTAGATATCAAAGAAGGATCCTAAAGAAACATACATTCTATGGAAGAGATTTATCTTTTAAGTGGACAACATTGGGGTTGATTTTAGTTGGATTACTAGAGAGCTAAAATACATAATTTAATTGAATTTATGATAATAGGATGATCCTAGTTTTTTTATAGTGGTTTATTGGATGAATTTCATAAAATGGTTTCAATGTCTTAAATTTGAGAGTGTTTCTTTCAATGAAATGAGAACTTTGAAAACGACTCAATGATTTTGTGATTTCACTATCCCAATGATAATCACATGTACACTTTTAGGATAATTTTTATGATCACTCCAAGGTATAGGATCATTCTCTCACTCGGAATGTATTACCTAAAAAAGAAAATTTTTAAGGAGAAGGTAAATCGTTGAATTAAAACTCTATTAAAATAATTGTTTATGAATTAATAAAATGAGAAATAACATACAATACATACCCATAAAACATCTATGGATCAACCCATAAAAGATTTATCCCTCCATTGATGCAAATATTTCAATGTAATATATAAGTATACTCATGAGGGTGGAATTAAAGAAGTTAAAACAATGAAATAACAAACACTATACTATTGTGTGAAGGATTTATCTATTCGTTATGTGAATAAAATCACACCATAATGAAATGGTATCAATTTTTTAACAATAATAACATAAAATGAGAATAAGAATAACTTTTATTAAGAAACTAAAGTGAATTAGATCAACTTACATGTGAAATACAAAGTGGAAGCATGGCATTACAATGAAATCAAAAACCATTTTTTCACAACTCCCCCACCAAAACTACCTTAAATAGGAATTTTGGAAGCCTTGTATAAATACCCCAATAGTCCAAGTCTTCCCAATTAATTAGAATGGTCTTATGTGGGTGTAAATTTAAGGTGGGGTGGAATTTTACACACTTGAAAAAAAATAGATCCAGCTTGCATCCACTCAACAGATGCACTGAAATGAACTCCAAGATGGCCGAATTTGTGTGGGTTGTAGAACAATAAATTGAATCCCAGTATGTACCCTAATATCCTATAAAATTTCATCCCAATTTGATTTTTAGTCTTGGATATATGATCTAAATGGTTTGTTTTCATTCTTGGTCACATAACCTAGCTAAGAAATTTATCTTCAACATGGGCCACCTTGAACTCCCTTTAGACATCAAAATAATTTTTGTACTCTAGTGAATGAAATGTTTTCCCCAATTTCCTATATATCTAATTAAAATTTAATCTTTATTGGGATTTTATCATGGCTTATAAATTCATTTTAGTGGGATGTTATCCAGTTCACTTCACCTAGAATGTTTTAGGTTCAAGGCCCACTTTGGTCATCAACCCAATTGAATATCCAATAGCTCCAGAAGAATAGAATATTGATCATAGTATGGGAGACCTGAAAAATAAATATGAAAATAAAATCAATTCCATTGGTTTTTTTAGGATGTGTTAAAAAATTTACCTTGTAATAGTTCACTTTATACAAGAATTTCAATCATAATGTGAAATAATTTTTATATTGTAAAATGAACTAAAAATGGTGTTTATGAATAATAAATCACATTATTATTATATATTATAAAAATTAATATTTTCCTTTTTTAGTGGATAATCACCCCCCCCCCCCCCAAATGAGGTGTTTCTAATCTTCATAAAAATGTATCTCAAAAAAATATGAAAATTGAATTCCCTTTTCCCAAAAACATTTTAACCCACAGTGCTCCCCAAAAGACCTAATACCAAAAAATTATGAAACTGATCAAAATAAATTAACACAAGATAGGTTTATAAGAATATCTTAATCCCAAACTCATTTTTTATTCAAATTCATCTTCACATTTCATTCAATTTCAATTAAACATAATGATGTGTTGTGTGTCAAATTACACACGGGGGGTTCATTTTTATTCAAGGAAAAGATAGAAGTGCCAAGTGGAATCACATTTTAACCATAATATGAGTATTCATGTTTTTTTCTTTGTTTTTGAAATTTTTATTTGGTAATTGAAATTGCACTCAATCAAGTAAACCCATGCAGCAAGACTTTTCTAATGACTCCTAGGATCAAATACCTTAGGGAACCCAGTGACGATCATATACTTGGGAATCATATCAAGATAAATTAATAAAAAAAATCAAATTTGAAAAAATAGTGATTTAATTTCCAACTCTGGGACAAAAAACTATAGATTCATGGCCCCCAAGTGTTGAAAGCCAATCATTGGGTCAACCCATTTCTCTACACAAAATTTTATTTTTATTATCTTAATTTTTTATTTTTTTTAATACTCATGTTAAAATTAAAATGATCACCCAACTAATGAAATTTATTATGGGTCCCCAAGAACTCAAACTAAAACCCCACAATAAAAAGGATGTGCATTGTGTATTTTATTATTAAATGGTGAAAAATCATATTAGACAACCACACTTTACAAAATCAATTCTCATGAACATAAACATGGATTAAAATCAGTATTAAGGTATTAAAATTTATTTGATATTTAGTTTCAAAGTTTTCAATGTGTATTATCATGTACAAGGTTAAAGAATTTTTTCCTTACATTTATATACACAAAATTTTCTTTAAAATGAATTTTTTCTTTATTTTCACACACCCAACAAAAAATAACATTTTCTCCAGTGTTTAAAGAAATGAAAACTTGGAAGAGGGTAGAGTAAAAAAAGAGGATTTCAAAAATAAAATTTGAAAATGAGATTCATGGAATGAAGTCACCTGGTTGATGAAGTCAAAGTTCATGATACTCCCATTTAAACCCTTAATATCCATGTTACTGGTAGAATCTTCATCAATGATGATAGTTTGATTATCTACACTAGTAAAAATGTGATTATCCTAAAAATAAATCAATCTTAGCATCCCCTAAATCTTACACACTATCATAATGTAAGAACCAAATTTTTTAATCAATAATATATCCTTTAAATTTTAGACTAAATCTTTAATATGAACTTAATATGGATTCCTAAGGGGTTAGAAAAGGTCTAAGGGATATCTGGGGAAAGTTCGGAGCCTGGAACCCATTGTTTTTTAAAAAGTAGGCTTGGTGCACAGTTTAGAGTAAACTCTGTAGGAATTCCACGTGGTTTGGAAAACCATGAATGTTGTGTTTTTTCGGACAGAGCCACCTCTCCCGGTTGGAGCATGGTCATGCAGCCAAACCGTGTGGGAGCCCATTTTTCCCAAGTACCCATGCATGGTTTGTGCATGGTTTGAAAAACCATGCGAACAAACCATGCACAGAATATTTTAACGGTAATTTTTTTTGCCCTTAATGATCTAATTAAGACTGATCCATCTTCCCTAATCCAATATTATACAATATTAACCTATTTATCTCTCAATTTTGGGCATTTTTAAGATCTAAACTTAAAACTAAGACATCTTCTTTATCCAGAAATTGATCAAGATTATGTTCGTCACGTTGGATGCACAACGCTAAGTACTCGAGTCCACTTGAGCCGTTCTCCTTCTATTTTTCTCTCAACTGAGATATTGAGGTATGAGCATATTTCACGTTTTCTTAGATCTACCCTAATATGATCCAAATCAAGGGGTAATATCGGAGGAGAAGTATCGTAAAACCCTAAGGTGGGTGTTCTATAAATCATCCCTAAAGTTCGTTAATTTTGGATTTGTCGTGTGGGGCCTATCGATTTCATCGGGTGTGTAGGGTCCTGAAAATTCTAACAAGGGAAGAAAATACCCCCACAATCACTTTGCAGAAGGATGAAAATATTCCTACAAGTCTAGAAAGGTGAATGGACTCAAATTGAGTGTAAATTTTTAGAAGAAATTTGAATAGATTCAAATTTTCAAAGCATTTCAAGTGGCCCATGTACCATCATCGGGAAAGGTCCGCAGACCACCCAGATCTCAAACCACCAAGTACGTGGAATGATCTGCAAGATACTATCCCATGAAGAGATGGCCAACGAACCCAGCTTACCACGAACCACATCGCAGAGGAATCATGCATGCGAAATCCATCCACGTACTGTCCTACGCACTCATAAGTTCCCAAAAATAGAAAATATATAGGGTTCCGCAAACCATTATCGTGAATTGAAGCCTCTGCAAACCCTAGATTGACCGAGTCTTCCATGGTTCAGGATATCTCTTTATAAGCCTATTTTAATGGTTCTATGTTCCCTATAGATACAATTTCCCTGATGCTCTATAAAAGGAGCATAAAAGGGAAACTACGAGATGGAGGGATGAAAGCTTGAAGGGGAATCAGAGGTTTTAAGAAAGAGTTCAGAGAATATTTCAGCTTCATTCTTGATTCATTGGAAAAGAACAAATTTCAAACCACACTCTCCGTAGGTATAGCCAGCCGCAAACCATAAAATGGAGGAATTTAATAATAATAATAGAACTGAAAACCTAATTGGTGAACCATGAACCACATAATTCTCGCAGATGAACTCCCTACGAATGATAACCCCCCGAACCCTCCTTCAATATGGTGCTCTGCATAGTGTACTACTACACAGACTAAACTGGGAGTCACGTACTACATCAGTACACAGATGGAACCCAAAGTGGTGTGATGAGCCATGTACCACTATGGTACGCAGTGATCTATACCCAAGATCACGTACCACATAGGTATGTAGACTGCCCCTCTGCCCGCATACCACTATGATATGTGGAGCCTCCTTCATCCCGCATATGAAACAAGTATGCGGAATGGGGTGTTTTCATGTATTATTTCCTCCAGTTCCAACCTCACCCTTTCATTACTGTCTAATCCTCCATAATCTCTCTGCTAACCAGTCCTCTGGATTCAGGCCAAAGCATCCTCCAAAGCCACCAAACCTATATGATCATACCATCGAGTGCATCAGCTCACCCCTTTGAGTCTATATACCCATGGTAAGCAGAGTCACAAAGGCTCTCCCCACAACGGTTTAAACTTCAGGAATGCATGTGGGTCTACATTCCCATGGTAACCCATAGTGAAACCTCGGGATACCAACATGAACCTCCCCATTATATGGATTAAGGGTGGTCACTTGATTTTCCATTCAATGGGGAATAGTGATCAGTCGAAGGAGTTATGTTCGCTTCTCTTTTGACAAGGAAGAAACTATTCCCTTTACCAAAACGTATTTTGGGGCTATCCCACTAAGGTAAGTCCCCAATTTTTCATGGCCAGTCTTCATGAATTTCAATTTTATTTCACATTGAAAGGTTCATCACTCTGAGCCCTCACCCACAGTCACCCCAACCTCCTCCACCGTAGACTCTCCCTCTCCCACCAACATGAAAGGAAGCATGTTCTTTGTTGAATCATTCATGTCCTCTTGCTTCTCACACCAAACATGACTCACGTGGGATTAGAGTTTCATAATGATTACAGCATCCATACATCTGAACTATGAGAACTCTTATTCCTAATCAAACCAAGATACGTAGGATGCCTACCTGAAGGCCCAAGATCAAAAGGGTGCCCTCCCATAAAAGGGCCACCCAATCATGTCTCCTTAAATGGGTAGCCTCCATGAGTAATCCCTAGCCATCAGAACTATAAGAACTCTAATTCCTGATCAAACTAGGATATGTAGGATGCCTTCTTGAAGGCCTGACTTCAAAAGGGCACCCTCCCATAAAGGGTCCACCCAATCATGTTCCCTTAAATGGGATGCTTCTATGCATAAGCCCCAGTCATTCCGGATTATGTGGGTTATGATTTATCTCTGTAGGATATGTAGGAAACCCATTATATGGGTCCGATACCAACATCAAATCACCTTATGTCCCCCCTAGATGATGATAAACTCAATATCTCCTTATAGTATGGCTCAAGTTAGCATCACCTCTATAGCTTCGAATCCATATGCATGCCTACGGTAATCATGTAAACTAAGGGTATCCCATGGAAACACTCTTCTGGAATGAACCAAGGATTCACGAATATATGAACACAATGTAAATCTATAAGAGAGTCCTGGAATAGATGATAATCCTCTCCCAAAAGGGTGTGGTGATCCTGACATCCCTTCCTCTTGACCAATGGATTCATCAAGTGTCATTGGCTGAATCATCAATCAACGAGCGCCTGCATTTTGAAAGAAGGTCCATGAATCATGGATACCAGGGCTGTTGGGTGTTTCTGGCTCCATGAATAAACCTGTTGGGGACCATCCAAGGAAGTTATAACTGAGAAGGATTGATTGCACAAGTACTTGACCCCATGCAATCGCCTACTGGGACCGATTGACTGTGGCATCTCCTTCACAATGCGAAAGGGGTGAATTGCCCAGCCCCATTGAGGTTAATACAACCTTGTTCTAAAGGATAATGATGAATAATGGGTCAAAGAAAAAGAAATGGTGAACTTTATAGGAAACCATATTTGGAAAAAGGGATAGGTGATGATCCTCGTCGTACCACTTTTACAACACCCAAAATATTCTACCTCAAAGGTGGAACAAAAATGGTGAACCTAATGTGAATCCTTAACCAAGGTTTAGGTCTTACCCCACTCAATCCCCTTCACCTCACAACAAAATAAAAGGGGAGGGGAATGATGTATAAAAAAATATGCATATGTTTAAAAAAATTCTACTTTGATGAGGTTTTGTGGTTTTTATGTCATATATGTATGTCACAGGTTCCCACAGAGAAACCTTCGATCCAAATGACATCCTAACGACCAATGTAAACACACACATCAGTGACCCCATAGGCAGCCAGGTCCCCAATGAAGAGCAGGACCACCTCGCCTACCCAGCGTCTTCAACACTGGGTATCCAACATGCTAATCAGGGAGCACTATTTAAATGGTACTCTCCTCATGCTGGAGGCTGCGAGACAATCCCTCCAGTCTGCAAAGATCCACCAACCGCCTCGTTATCCACAACTGTCACCCCATCACAAGGTATCCCTGGTGGTCATCTCAAACCATTTCGAGATCCTATCCCTAGAACATGACTACAAGTACATACCTTATCTTAGGGAGGAAGATGAATTTGATGCTGAAAACTTCATATCAACTGCATAAGGGTCCTACTCACGGGCCCCCGCTAGATATATTTGATGCTGACATCAGATGACCATACCTCCCCCCACTAAAGAGGACCTTATGTCGAGGGAAAATGGTAAAGTACAGGAGACTTGGTCCCCTTGGTCTACTCTCCATGGTCAGATAATATATAATCAAGAACACGCCATCACCCTAGTTCATAAGGAGAAACTTTATCGTACTAATGTGGTGGCATTCAAAAGGCAAACATACGACTCTCCCCCTCCACTCAAGCCCACCCCAGAAATAGGGTGGCACAACACAAGCACATGCATGTTCCTGCTAGTGCCCGTCGGTCCCGCCATGCCGACAGAGCGGCAAACTATAGGAAGATAAAAATATCTATCGACGCACAATAAACCTGTCAACCAAATATGGTGAAGAACAATTATACATAAGCACAAATACCTTCTAATGCATATCAATCCCACCATCCAAATAGGGTGGCAAGAAAATGTGAGTAGAGTCAAATTCTTATAGATGCATATAAAGCCCGTGAGACAAATACTACAGTAAGAGAGTCGATGAAAATCCCCACTCATGAATATGAAGAACACCAGTGAAATATAGTAGCAACTGGAGAAGACAACTGGTGACATACTCGTTCCTCTGTCCTGAGGTAGGAGAACCGCCAGTATCTACTGGAAACTCATGGAGGACCAGAGCAGGCACAAAATCATGCTCTAATTTCAGAATGGGCCTTCATACCCATTCTAGCCAAAGATGTATCTATGCACATCCTAGAAATGATGGAAGATCAAAAGTCTATTCCAGAACATATCCTATAAATATGCCAATATATAATTGCATTAGTGGAAAAGGTGATAAACTGGGCCAATGACCCGGTTTCCTCGAACGGAATGACTCACTTGCAAAATGAGTTAGTCACTCTGGAGTAGTTATGCATCCCTGCTTCAGTCTAGGAGGGTCGATGGAAATATCCCACGATATAAAGATAACCGGATCAGGAACAAATACCCATTCCAATTGTGGGACATCGGTCCAATGTGGTGGCCACTCCAAGGCATGCATATATCTATGCCAAAACTCATGATGTCTGTCAGCATATCCCGAAGAAATCACGGGACCCAACAAGACAGGGACCTGTATATGAGGGTCGTTACCAATAGCATACAGACCCAGTTACCTACAAGAGAGAGCTAAAAAATGAAAGGTGCCAAAGGAAACTAGAAAATGAAGATCACATACATGATCCTGATCTGCTAGAAGTTGGGGTTCTTGACACCCTCAAACATATATCAATAAAGGATCAATACTCTATTATTCCATTACCAAATTATAAATGTAGTAGAAGCATTTATGAAGGCCCTCCCCTCAATTTCGCTACCAGTAGCTCTGAAGGTCCTTCATATAGAACCCTTGGGGGCTCACTCTATGGGATAGGAATTATTGATCATGAGATCCTATCTCTTGATGCGCATCGGGGTAGCCCTCCACTTGACCTAAAGATTAGATAGTAATAAGGTCCTCCGATTGATATCATCCACCCTGATGGTCCTCCCAAGGGTATATATTTCATATTTGCTTCTCCCTATAGTCGTACATCAAGTCATAATGGTATTCATCACCATGATGATGGTCATTGTGAAGGACCTCCCCTCAATGGAAGTTGCTTTGAAGGTCCTCCCCATAGTAACATCAAGAAACGATAAGGTCCTCCCCTCATTGCAGGATATCCTGAAGTACCTCTGTAGACCCTGGAAAACGCATCCCCAAAATTTTCCAAGTGCTTCCATACATGATCCAATATCGTAGACATTTTCGCAAGTTTCGATTTTTTAGGTCGTAGGGCCCAAACGGAGTTACGGATTAGGAGTTATAGACATTTGAAGTTGGGATGGAAAACTGGTTCGCAAAGCCCATTCCTGAAGCCCCCTCCGCGATCACGGAGCGTCGCCGCGAAGCAATGAGGTGGGAAGCTCCGTGAATGCCCCTGATGTTCACGAACCCTCCGCGAAGCAAGAGAGGTGGGATTTGAAGTGCCCAGATCAGTGTGAATCACTGAGAGGGGGAGGGGGTGAATCAGTGATCCCTTAAAACTTTTTACTAATTGATTCCTTATCAATTAAACCTCTATGGCTGGTTAAAGCCTCGATCCACTCTTCTTGTATCTCTCAGCCTTTCCTCGAGTGATTTAGTAAATGTAAAGGCACAGGACACAAGGATTTACAAGGTTCGGTACCAAAGGCCTACGTCCTTGCCATGTTGGTTAAACACCCCAACATGGATTCTCCACTATAATCTGTTAGAATTACAATGGTCGGTATAGAGTCCCACTATACCTCTCCTGAGTCCCACAGGAGGTTCTTTATACTGCTTCACACAGTGTTACCAGCGTCCCACTGGCCTGCTCCAGAATCCCATTGAAGACTTCTTCCACCCTGAGTCTCACAGGGGGCTTCTCCTAGCTCCTCGAGTCACACGAGTAGCTCTTCTTCTCTTTAGCTCTTCAAGTAGCTTCAGCAGTCTGGGATAAAGATTGCTGGCCTTGCTCTGTACCTCTGCTCACTTGTGATGAACAGGTATTCTCGTCTTGCTCGGGCTTTATCACCTTCTTCTAAGGATGACCCGGCCTCTCTCTTCAAGAATCCTCAACAGCCTCTGAAAAGGTCTGTTGGTCTTGCTCAGCAACTTCTGATTACTTCTGTTGATCAGGCTCTTCTCAATATACTGAAAACTCAGACAACAAATCTCTTTAACTTCAGTCTGGCTCAGTCTCACATCAAAACAACTTCATGCACTGAGTGCATGGCATCTCTGCATCCTCATGCACTGACAGAATGTCTTCTCAATATTCTTCAAGATCTTCTGGTCTTGGACAACTTAGAATGCACACAAGAAGATTCAACTTGTTCACGTGTACACATGCATGCATGCATGAATGCACTGCCCTTTCCTTCTTCTTGGTGTGATAAACCCCAAAGGGTGTAATCTCCTTAAGCACACACACCTTCTCCCTTATTCACACACTTTGTTCAATTTGTTCACACACTTAAAAGTGTGTTATACTTTAGTGTGGAAGTCTTCTCCTTCTTCTTCTAAGTGTATACACTTTACTTTGTGCACACACTAGGTTCGGCCTTCACTTGTTAAGCACACACAAATTCTTCACTTTGCACACACACTTGAATGAGTTCTTCTTTGTTGTGGCCTACACTTTACTTTTTGCACACACCCAAGGCTACGGCCTCCTTTTTATTTTGCACACACCAGCCGTAGGTATGTAATGGCCTTCCTCCTTTGCACACACACAAATGTGTGGTCTTCCTCTTGTCTTGCACACACAACCCGAACCCCTGCCAATCTCTTCTTCAATATCCGCACAAGCTTCGGGTGTAAGGCGGTGCGCAAGTGCTTGGAGCACTAGGTCACGCAAGGTGCAAGGCTACCTCTGTCGCGTAGGGTGGAGATGCCTTGGGCACGTAGGGTCCAAGAGCCGCGGGCACACAGGGTGGAAACACCTTCCTACCGCGCAGGGGGCGCGGTGGCTTCCTCCTGCCATGTAAGTTCGCGGGCAGAGAGGGAATCAACCACGGGCGCGCAAGAATACGGCCTCGGGTTCTTCCTGTCGCGCAAGGGAGGCGCACAGGGGACTCCTTCACCTCTTTCGCGCAAGGGGTGCGCGAAAGGAACCTCACGGAGCCAAGGGGTGGTTCCGGGCTTCTCAAATTCTTCGCGAGGCAGAGAGCACTCACGGGACTCCTGTTTCTCAAAGGATCCGCAAGCAAAAACTATGCCTCGGGTGATCTTTTTATAGGTAGAGGCGGTGCGGTTCATCCGCGAAGATAACAGTTTGATCTCCCAAAGATTTCGGGAATTCAAGATTCTCTAAATCTTGATTTTCTCTACTGCCAAACGCGGGTTCCTTTTTTTTCCGCTCCTTCTCATGCATGCGTCACGGAACGTGTGCATGGCCTCTGTTTAGGCCCATGCATGCAAAGCATTAACCATGTGGCCTTGGCACCTTCGGTTTGCTTCGGCCAATACTCGAAATGCTCACGTTGTTGCATGCATGCCCATTTTCTTGCATGATCATGTTCGTTATGCTCAGACGATCTCAATGGTGTCTTCGGCTTGATCAACAGTGGCCGAGAGCTCAAGAACCATCTTCGGGAGGCGCCTGTATTGACGGAGGCATGCGGGGAGGCCTCGGCATGGCTTGAGGTTGAAGACGATCTACAGATGCATCGGACGGTTAAGATCTGGCGCGCGATTAGATGGGCGGCTCAGATTAGATCGCGAGCGGCGCGATGCATCGGGCGACCGAGATCTGCCGCGCAATCACTCGAACGGCCAGGATGCGCTCCCAGTGAATTTTGCGCGTCCCACATCGAATCCGCGCACGGGTTTCTCGCGCTTTAACAAACTCGTGCTCCCCGCTACTCCTCAATTGAACTTCCCCCTCCACGGTGCCGCCCCGCACCGTGTTCTCTCTGCGGGCGCGCTCTTGCGCCCACCTCTTCTCCCTGCGGGTGCGCCACTGGCGCCCACTATGCACACACGGGCGCGCTCTCGCGCTCACGCTGTGCGGGCTTCATCACCGCGTGGCCTCGGGGCTTATACACGGCCCCGGCCTCTCTTGGGCTGGCCCCATGGGATCCCCCTTGGGCGTGGCGACCTCGAGTCCCACATGTGCCTTGGGGTTGAACCCTTAAGGCTGGCCCTTGGTGGCTAATTTTTGCTTAAGTGTAGAACCTAGACTTTGTGTAAAAACAAATTTACTAAGTACCAAATGCCAAATGCCAAGCCACTTCTTCCAAGCCATTCTTCCTCTTCTCCATTCTTCTTCCACAAAGTTCCTCAACTCCTTTCAGTCATGTATTCTAGACTTATGAGACATTTGTAGAAGGTTCTTCATCAACCGAAGCTCCTGAATCAAACAAATCTTCAATGTTCTTCATTGATCCAATCAGAGATCAAGTTGGATCTTCTTCAAATTCACATGCACTAAGTGATAGTGCATGGACTTAATTAGCACCACTTTATCCACCTAGTGATTGTGGATGGATCACTTCATCTCCTCATGCATTGTCAATATAATGCATGGTCTTCAAACATTGTTGTAACATTGTATCCAGTTGATACAAGTTCTTTGAACTTAAAGATCAGCTCAACAATCGTCAGATTTAATGTTGGTGCTCCATCATCATCCATTATTCAAGTGGTGTAACTTAGTATCATCTTGATACAAGTATTGAAACATTAAGATCAGTTCTGCAATCGTCTGATATTCATAGAGAATGTTTCAACCACAACATCCTGTGTCACTTAGTGAATCTCCTAAGTGACATGCATCTTAGTACCATGGCCATTCTCCTTTCCTCACCAACACCATCACATCCTTTGTCATTCACATCTTGACATTCCTTGACATCCATTCATCTTATGACAACATCATGCCTCATTGACAACAAATGCAACACAGTGCACTTCAATCTCCCCCTTTGTATTTGTTGGCAATACACTAGAGCACATATGAATGGGTCAATATGTGTGCCAATATTTCTCCCCCTTATTGGAAATCAAATGAAAAGGTGTGGTGTGGTTCTCTTCTAAAAATCACTTCCTCCCTTTGAAAATCATTTTCTTCACAACTACTAAGAGAGGGATGATGTCACATGTTCTCTTTAGCAAAGAGCCTTTAGTAACTCAACTCTAAGTCTACTTGGGCTAACCCGGTGTAGAAAACAAGAGTGATGTAACCAAGGAACTCAATGTTGTCCACCATTCACTGTACATGTGAGATCATGCTTCAGGGGTTTGAAATTTTTCAGATATATCAATGAATTGCTAAATCCTGCACATACTTCACCAAACTCATTAGAAAGTTCAGGTGCAAAGATAAAGCTCCCCCTTTCAACCATTTGCCTTCAATCAATACTCCCCCTTAATTGTCGTGATGAATACAATTAAGAAACAAGGGATGAAATTATGATTGGAATACCTTCACTTTTCTCAATATGGTATTAATCTAAGAATCCCATCTTCTTCAGATTGGCTCCCCCTCAAGGGGTGCTCTCCATTCTACCCAAACCACTCTCCAGTTGAGAATGATCATCATCTTCAATTCCCTGCAATGTTAGCACATGTAAATACCAGAAGTATAAGGGAATAAGATGGAACCTCCTTGGTTCATCAATGTGAACAACAAGGTTGAGAAGATTCTCTCAACCGAGATGCCCCATTTTCACCATTCTTCACACTTGCACATCTGATCTTCAATGATGATTGTGCTGGTGTGTATCTCAACACATCTTCATGTGAAATATTTTGTTTCCTTTTTGCCTTAGCAATTTCCAGTTCTTCATCTTCAGCTCTTTACAGTTCTCTGGCAAGTTGCAACTGATTAGGCCATATGACTAACAAGTCATTTGGAAGTGAGGCCTCAGTTTTTGAAATTCCACATGGTTCTTTTGATACTTTTAAGCCACCTTTCTTAGGAAACTTATTTTCAACCAATCCCTTCTGCTTCTTCTGGATTGATTGTCTGTTTGAGTCCAGTCTGCCTCTATTGAATTTCATGGCTTCTTTACAAAGATCCATGGTATGGCCTTTATTTCCACAGTAGAAGCATGTTTTCTTCTTGGTGGTCCTTCTGGATGCATCACCCTTCTTGGATTTCAAATCCAAGGACTTCTCTTCCTTTTTCAACATCTTCTTGGGAGCATTGTCACCTTTCTTCTGTTTGCTTCCCAAGGATTCTTTCTGAGCCAGGTTCTGTGATCTTTTCTTCTTTTGAGCTCTGGATACAGTTGAAGATTGACATGTATCTTTTTGACCACTTTTGCAAACATCCCAGATGTTATCAACTAATCCAAATCTATTTGCAGTAAACAGATGTCTCTGGACCTGTGGATGCTGCTTATTTCCTTCTGGCTCACTCCCCCTTGGCATGGGCTTCCTCTGTGCTTTGGCATTCAGTGGATTGTACCAACAATCCTTTGCACAATGCCCATACTTGTTACAACACCAACATTGACCCACAAATATTGACTTTTTGATTCCTTCTGATTGTAGGGTACTTGTCTTGAATTGTTGTGCTGCTTCAGGAGAGCTTTCTTTCTTCATTGTCTTCATCCATACTTGTTTGGAATTATTCTTCCATCCTGCACTTTTTGTGGAAACACAATTAGAAGCATTAGTACAAGATGGGATGGACGGTACCTTCTTCTTAGAAGTTGTTTACCTTTCAATAGAGGATGTCTTTCTTTTAGAATCATCCTGCTCAATGCATACTTGAGTAGCAACATTTCTCCTTTCAGCTGAATGGGAGGCTTTGGCTTTGGGTGATTGCTGATTTTTCAATATCACCTCCAGTTCTAAGAATTTCACATTGAGAGAGTTCTTCTCATCCTCAACAGTTCTTATCCTTCCTTCCCAATTTTCTTTCATCTATTCTAACTGGTCTTCATGCACCTTCTTCAATTCTAGTAATGAATTGTCAAGCTCATTCACCCTGTTTACTTTGTCTTCAAGTTGAGCATCTCTGACATTCATTGAAACTTTGTGCCTCTTTTCCAGTGCATGGAAAACATCTTTGACAACAGTCTTAAAGAATTCTTTCTCAGAAAGGATTCTTTGCAATTCTTCACAAGTATCTTCATATCTTTCATTGCAAAGAGAAACTTTTTCATCCTTAGCCTTCACCAGCTTTCTGAGAGTGTTGGTTATGCCAACACTTTTTGCCAACTGATCTTCCATTGCATTGGCTTCTTCTTCTAGCTGTAATTTTTCTTCTTGAAGATCAAGGATGCCAGTAGTAATACACATTGCCACTTACTTGGGGACTGTATTCTGAAGATATTCGATTGCATTTTGAAGATCATTCATTATTCCAACTTCATCACAGCTAGGACAGGCTTTCTTCATCTTCTTGGCCTGTTTCTTCTTTCTATTTTTCTGAGTCTTGGCAGATATCTCCATTTGAGGCTGGTCACTCATTTCCTCAAATCTTCACTTCATAAAGACTCCCCAGGATCTTTTAGAGGTAACCTCTCTCTGATACCAATTGAAGTGCCCAGATCAGTGTGAATCACTGAGAGGGGGAGGGGGTGAATCAGTGATCCCTTAAAACTTTTTACTAATTGATTCCTTATCAATTAAACCTATATGGCTGGTTAAAGCCTCGATCCAATCTTCTTGTATCTCTCAGCCTTTCCTCGAGTGATGCAGTAAATGTAAAGGCACAGGACACAAGGATTTACAAGGTTCGGCACCAAAGGCCTACGTCCTTGCCATGTTGGTTAAACACCCCAACATGGATTCTCCACTATAATCTGTCAGAATTACAATGGTCGGTATAGAGTCCCACTATACCTCTCCTGAGTACCACAGGAGGTTCTTTATACTGCTTCACACAGTGTTACCAGCGTCCCACTGGCCTGCTCCAGAATCCCACTGAAGACTTCTTCCACCCTGAGTCTCATAGGGGGCTTCTCCTGGCTCCTCGAGTCACACGAGTAGCTCTTCTTCTCTTTAGCTCTTCAAGTATCTTCAGCAGTCTGGGATAAAGACTGGTGGCCTTGCTATGTACCTCTGCTCACTTGTGATGAACAGGTATTCTCGTCTTGCTCGGGCTTTATCACCTTCTTCTAAGGATGACCTGGCCTCTCTCTTCAAGAATCCTCAACAGCCACTGAAAAGGTCTGTTGGTCTTGCTCAGCAACTTCTGATTACTTCTGTTGATCAGGCTCTTCTCAATCTACTGAAAACTCAGACAACAAATCTCTTTAACTTCAGTCTGGCTCAGTCTCACATCAAAACAACTTCATGCACTGAGTGCATGGCATCTCTGCATCCTCATGCACTGACAGCATGTCTTCTCAATATTCTTCAAGATCTTCTGGTCTTGTACAACTTAGAATGCACACAAGCAGATTCAACTTGTTCACGTGTGCACGTGCATGCATGCATGCATGCACTCCCCTTTCCTTCTTCTTGGTGTGATAAACCCCAAAGGGTGTAATCTCCTTAAGCACACACACCTTCTCCCTTATTCACACACTTTGTTCAATTTGTTCACACACTTAAAAGTGTGTTATACTTTAGTGTGGAAGTCTTCTCCTTCTTCTTCTAAGTGTATACACTTTACTTTGTGCACACACTAGGTTCGGCCTTCACTTGTTAAGCACACACAAATTCTTCACTTTGCACACACACTTGAATGAGTTCTTCTTTGTTGTGGCCTACACTTTACTTTTTGCACACACCCAAGGCTACGGCCTCCTTTTTATTTTGCACACACAAGCCGTAGGTATGTAATGGCCTTCCTCCTTTGCACACACACAAATGTGTGGTCTTCCTCTTGTCTTGCACACACAACCCGAACCCCTGCCAATCTCTTCTTCAATATCCGCACAAGCTTCGGGTGTAAGGCGGCGCGCAAGTGCTTGGAGCACTAGGTCACACAAGGTGCAAGGCTACCTCTGTCGCGTAGGGTGGAGATGCCTTGGGCACGTAGGGTCCAAGAGTCGCGGGTGCGCAGGGTGGCAACACCTTCCTACCGCGCAGGGGGCGCGGTGGCTTCCTCCTACCGTGTAAGTTCACGGGCAGAGAGGGAATCAACTATGGGCGCGCAAGAATGCGGCCTCGGGTTCTTCCTGTCGTGCAAGGGAGGCGTGCAGGGGAATCCTTCACCTCTTTCGCGCAAGGGGTGCGCGAAAGGAACCTCACGGAGCCAAGGGGTGGCTCCGGGCTTCTCAAATTCTTCGCGAGGCAGAGAGCACTCACGGGACTCCTGTTTCTCAAAGGATCAGCAAGCAAAAACTATGCCTCAGGTGATCTTTTTATAGGAAGAGGCGGTGCGGTTCATCCGCGAAGATAACAGTTTGATCTCCCAAAGATTTCGGGAATTCAAGATTCTCTAAATCTTGATTTTCTCTACTGCCAAACGCGGGTTCCTTTTTTTCGCTCCTTCTCATGCATGCATCACGGAACGTGTGCATGGCCTCTGTTTAGGCCCATGCATGCAAATCATTAACCATGTGGCCTCGGCACCTTCAGTTTGCTTCGGCCAATACTCGAAATGCTCACGTTGTTGCATGCATGCCCATTTTCTTTCATTATCATGTTCGTTATGCTCAGACGATCTCAATGGTGTCTTCGTCTTGATCAACAGTGGCCGGGAGCTCAAGAACCATCTTCGGGAGGCTCCTGTATTGACGGAGGCATGCGGGGAGGCCTCGGCATGGCTCGAGGTTGAAGACGATCCGCAGATGCATCGGATGGTTAAGATCTGGCACGCGATTAGATGGGCGGCTCAGATTAGATCGCGAGCGGCGCGATGCATCGGGCGGCCGAGATCTTCCGCGCGATCACTCGGACGGCCAGGATGCGCTCCCGGTGAATTTTGCGCATCCCACATCGAATCAGCGCATGGGTTTCTTGCGCTTTAACAAACTCGTGCTCCCCGCTACTCCTCAATTGAACTTCCCCCTCCACGGTGCCCCCCCGCACCGTGTTCTCTCTGCGGGCGCACTCTTGCGCCCACCTCTGCTCCCTGTGGGCGCGCCACTGGCGCCCACTATGCACACACGGGTGCGCTCTCGCGCTCATGCTGCGCGGGCTTCATCACCGCGTGGCCTCGGGGCTTATACACGGCCCCGGCCTCTCTTGGGCTGGCCCCATGGGATCCCCCTTGGGCGTGGCGACCTCGAGTCCCATATGTGCCTTGG
The DNA here is from genome assembly GCA_963277665.1 of Viscum album. Lineage (NCBI taxonomy): Eukaryota > Viridiplantae > Streptophyta > Magnoliopsida > Santalales > Viscaceae > Viscum > Viscum album. The sequence goes on along the minus strand of OY728158.1, from coordinate 726,256,159 downwards.
GGTTGAACCCTTAAGGTTGGCCCTTGGTGGCTAATTTTTGCTTAAGTGTAGAACCTAGACTTTGTGTAAAAACAAAGTTACTAAGTACCAAATGCCAAATGCCAAGCCACTTCTTCCAAGACATTCTTCCTCTTCTCCATTCTTCTTCCACAAAGTTCCTCAACTCCTTTCAGTCATGTATTCTAGACTTATGAGACATTTTTAGAAGGTTCTTCATCAACCGAAGCTCCTGAATCAAACAAATCTTCAATGTTCTTCATTGATCCAATCATAGATCAAGTTGGATCTTCTTCAAATTCACATGCACTAAGTGATAGTGCATGGACTTAATTAGCACCACTTCATCCACCTAGTGATTGTGGATGGATCACTTCATCTCCTCATGCATTGTCAATACAATTCATGGTCTTCAAACATTGTTGTAACATTGTATCCAGTTGATACAAGTTCTTTGAACTTAAAGATCAGCTCAACAATCGTCAGATTTAATGATGATTCTCTATCATCATCCATTCTTCAAGTGGTGTAACTTAGTATCATCTTGATACAAGTATTGAAACATTAAGACCAGTTCTGCAATCGTCTGATATTCATAGATAATGTTTCAACCACAACATCCTATGTCACTTAGTGAATCTCCTAAGTGACATGCATCTTAGTACCATGGCCATTATCCTTTCCTCACCAACACCATCACATCCTTTGTCATTCACATCTTGACATTCCTTGACATACATTCATCTTATGACAACATCATGCCTCATTGACAACAAATGCAACACAGTGCACTTCAAGATTCCCCATGAACTCCCCTGACGTTCGCGAACCCGCTGCAAAGCAACAGAGTTGGGATGCCCCACGAACACCCCTGACGTTCGCGGACCCGCCGTGAAGCGAAGGAGGGGGGACACTCTGCGACCACCTTTGACGTTCGCGATCTGCCGCGGAGAAAGCTCTGTCTTCGCACCGAGAGAGATTTGATTCGTAATGACTCTTACCTATAAATACCCAGCTCACCCCCCCCCCCCTTCTCCAGACGACGGCCATGGCCACTCCGCCCCTTGGGCGGCCGAGCTCCCGGTTCGCAGAGCTCCACTTTCCTTCGCGAAGTGGCTCTACGATCCCCTGATTTGCAAGCAGCTTCCTTTGTGTCGCTGCTCCGCGATCCCATTCTCCACGAGACCATGCTCTGCGAGCCCATGCTCCATGATACCATGCTCCGAGAGCCTATGCTCCGTGAGTCTATGCTCCGCGATGCTGCTCCGCGAGTCTATGCTCCGCGAGCACCCTTTGCTCCACGAGATCCCTTTTTTCCGCGAGCCGCCCTTGCTCCGCGAGAGGCCTTTGCTCTACGAGCCACCTTTTCTCCGTGAAGCTACTTCGTAAAGACCTATCCTTTGCAAAGTTGCTACCTTCGTTCCCACTGGTTCATACCGCAGGGGCTGCGCCCCCGTGCCCTCACTCGGGGTCTGTGCCGGGCTACAGTCCCTTCATTACCGTTATGGACCCCCATGAAAAATGGAGAGTCGCACCGCAAAATTTTCGGGCCGGGACGTCCGGATTTTCTATTGCGCCCTTATGCACACCCACCTTCTACCTATGGAATACCATGATTTGAGAGACTCCTCCGCACCCCATGAAACACCTTGAGTTGATGTATTCCTCTTGGTTCGTTTCCTATGTCGTGAATTGACGTTCTCATCATCAATTACCTGAGTACCTTGAGTCGAACCATTCCTCAAGTAACTCATCTAAACCTCATCACTTGGATCATATACCAGGTTGAACCAGAAAGGGCCGCCCTTGTGTAAGTCCCAACACCAACCATTTCTAGGCACCTTATGCCTAATAGTCTTCTCTACATGACTTTAAACTGCAGTAAGCCCTATGTTCCAATCATAGGATGCCTCTTTCCCTATACGAGAGATGCCTTATGCTCCTAGAATGAGATGCCAACAGTCCTATCTACAAGACTCTAAACTGTATTACACCCTATGTTCCTAACATAGGATGCCTCTTGCTCCAAATAAGAGATGCCTCTTCCTCCAAATAAGAGATGCCTTATGCTACAATCATGAGATGTCAACAGTCCTATCTACATGACTATAAACTATAGTAATCTCTCTATGTTCCAAACATAGTATGCCTCTTCCTCCAAACAAGAGATGCCTTATTCTCCAAGCATGAGATGCCAACAGTCCTATCTACAAGACTATAAACTGTAGTACACCCTATGTGACAATCATAGGATGCCTCTTGCCCTATATGAGAGATGACTTATGCTCCTAGCATGAGATGCCAACAGTCCTATCTACAAGACTCTAAACTCTAGTACACCCTATGTTCCTAACATAGGATGCCTCTTCCTCCAAATAAGAGATGTCTCATGCTCTAAGCATTAGATTCCAACAGTCATATCTACATGACTATAAACTGTAGTAATCTCCCTATGTTCCAAACATATGATGCCTCTTTCACTAAACAAGAGATTCATTATTCTCCAAGAATAAGACGCCTAATTCCATGATTACAGTGGCATAATTACAACACCCCTTGGTGTTATCCTACTTGTGCACTAGCGCATAGGTGTAGAATCATAAACCTCAATACACCAGTGAGTTGGGATGCCCTCATGGCCAGACATGAGGAAGACATTACAGGCAGCTTCCTAGCGTAAGCCCCATCCACCAGTGCCGCTCCATAGTGGCACCCGGTCAGCATCCTTGCGTAAGCCCCATTCACCAGTGTCGCTCCATAGCGGCACCCGGGAAGCATCCTTGCGTAAGCCCCATTCACCATTGCCTCTCCTTAGCGGCACATGGGCAGCTTCCGTGCGTAAGCCCCATCCACCAGTGCCGCTTCATAGCGGCACCCGGGCAGCTTCCTTGTGTAAGCCCCATCCATGACTGTCGCTCCATAGCGGCACCCATGCAACATCCTTGTGTAAGCCCCATTCACCATTGCCACTCCATAGCGGCACTCGGGCAGCTTCCTTGCGTAAGCCCCATTCACTGTTGTGACCCCATACAGTGGTAAGCCGCTGCAACCCCATTCAGCGGAAATCCATTGACATCCTCATCCAGTGGTAAGCCGTTGCGACCCCTTTTAGTGGTAAGTTTTCTACATCCTTATCCAGCGGTAAGCTGTCTACATCCTTATCCAGCGGTAAGCTGTTATGAACCAATCCAGTGGTAAGCTATTGAAACCCCCAATCGGTAGTAAGCCGTCATCAGAAGAACTACGTGGACTTTGATTCCCTGCCACGGGGATACGTAGGAAGCCTCTTCAAGGATCAAGCCCGAAACCATCATCATCCTTTTCCTCGGGCCTCCATCCTAGAGTAAGTCCCAGCACCGTGGGCCACCTAACACGTAAGCCCCTCTTCACTTCTCATGGACTCACCCTTCACGATGTGATCGTCAGGTCTCTACTGCCTCTTGTTTCTCACACCGAACATAACTCATGTGGGCTTAGAGTAAGCATTGACCATGACAATTCCCCCGTACAGCATGATGTTAAATTGTATGCCCCATCCAGCATGACGTTAAACTGTATGTTGTCCCACATGACATTAAACTATACATCCCTTTTGAACTACGAGGTATTTGATCCATGTCAAGGCATGGTACATAGGAATCCTCCATGAGGTTCAATACCATCGCCCATCGTTTCTTCATGTCAGGTTACACCATCATCCCGCATGACGTTAAACTGCATTCCAGTCCAGCGGTAAGTCATTGTGACTATCCTGAACTACGTGGAATTTGATCCATGCCAAGGCATGGTACGTAGGAAACCTCATGAGGTTCAATCCCACCACTAGTAGACCCCCAGGTTCACCTTCACGTTGGTTCGCTGACGAAGCCCTACCCGAACTACAAGGACTTTGATCCGTGTCAAGGCATGGTATGTAGGAAGCCTCCCTGAGGTTCAAGCTCATCATTCATCAGACCAAGGTCCTTCTTCACGTCAGTTCACCGACACCCACATCCCCTTTGAACTATGAGGACTTTTATCCATGTCAAGGAATTGTACGTAGGAAACCTCACGAGGTTCAATCCCACCATCCACCTGGGCCAAGGTCCTCATTCACATCGGTTCTCCAATACACCCCTGTCCCGCATGACGTTAAACTGCATCCCAATCCAGCGGTAAGCCATTGTGACCCATCCATCCAGTTGTTCCGAAACTCCTTCATGTCAGTTCAACATCCCATTTTCCTAAACTACATGGACTTTGATCCATGCCAGGGCATGGTACGTAGGAAGCCTCACGAGGTTCAATCCCAACACCCATCGGACCAAGGTCCATCTTCACGTCGGTCCTCCAACACACCCATATTCTGAACTACGTGGCCTTTGATCCATGTCAAGTCATGGTACGTAGGAAGCCTCCGCGAGGTTCAAGCCCATCACTCGGTCGTTCCGACCCCCTTCACGTTGGTTCACCCCCATCCCACATGATGTTAAACGGTATCCATCTGAACTATGCGGACTTTGATTCCCTGCCACGGGGATACGTAGGAATCCTTCCTGAGGCTCAAGCCCATCACTCATGCCTCATCCAGATCTCTCCCTCGAGCTTATGTGTCTCGGGAAGGTCATGCCCCAACCCGGAGGCTCCACTTCCTCTAGGTCTCATCTATGTGTCCATTCTCACGGGCTGCCTCCTCAGGTGTCCCATCATCCCACCGAACTATGCGGACTTTGATTCCCTACCACGAGGATATGTAGAAAGTCTATTTGAGTCTCAAGACCAACTTCAATGTATCCCTTGCAATGGTCCCATTTAATTCCCCCTACACTTCATTCATCCACCCATCATCCATCCTGATTCTTACCCGGGCCACCACATCCCGGTTGGATCATGTCATCTATTTCTTCACTGTTCCTAGTAGTACTTGGGCCGCTATCCACACGTAAGCCCCGGTATGTCTTCGGGTCGTTTTCCTCTGTGTACACCCCGATTCATCACCCCTTTTAACTACATGGGTTTTGATCCCTGTTGTATACACAGGGTACATAGGAAACCTCCATGAGGTTCAATCCTAGAAAATGGTAAACCTTGGTGTCCCCCATTCTGGGGTGAACTCTCCCTGATTCGCCCTCAGTGGTGTTCAGATTAACCATTACGATGTGACATCTCCCCTCCTTGGGGCTCACCACCTTGGATTCATCCTAATTGGGAATTCTGATCTAGCCATCTTCTAGGTGTTCCCTCATTGGGATGTACCAATCTGATCCATCTCTATGGAATGTTCTGATCACCCGTATTCCACCTCTACAAGACGTTAAACTCGAGGCCTACCTCGTGATAGATATGAGATGCCCGAGGAAAACCTCAGAAGGCCTGCATTTGGCGTAACCATCTTTGCAAGACGTTAAACTCACGGCATGCCCCATGTTAAACATGGGAAGCTAAGGAAAACCTCAGATACATGCCTATGTCATATGATTCCCCACATTCGACGTGGGATGCCTCGGGTTATGCACCCTTGAGATGCCCTCTTATGAGGAATAATATAGGTTCCCCAATGTTCACGCATCCAGAGATGCCCCAACATGCCTGATGTTGTCGTCTACTCTGACCGAAGGTTTCTATCATGTCAAGACCCCATGGAATGTCTTGACGGAAGTAGTGTAATTAACCGGCGTCCATAAAGATATGGCACCAGGAAAGAGATTAACGAACCACGACTTAAATCTATGAGGGAGACCCGGACTAGGTGACAAGTTCTGAGGAGGAATCCATGGAAGGAAGAACTGACATCCCATCATCCTGTTTCGATCAAGGAGTAGACGTCCCTGAATAAGGAACAAATGCCGCCCGCATTTGGAAAGCAGGAATGCGGGGCAACAGCTGCGCGTCCTCACAGACGGATGTGTGTGCCCCTGCGAAAGCGTCGAAAACACCCTCCCCAGGTTGTGCACTATAGAAATTGTCCTTACACCCAGGTATCAATTCATTATGGTAGTCCTTTCCATGATGATTCTCATTGTGAAGGCCCTCCCCATAATGGAAGTTGTTGTGAAGGTCCTCCCCTCAGTGAAGTCAAGTAGCAAGAAGGTCCTCCCCTTGCAGTAGTCCACCCTGAAGGTCCTCCCCAGGGTATACGTCATAAAGACACTTCCCATAGTCAGGAATCAAGTTAAAATAGTAGCCCTTTCCATTTCATCACTAATTTCAAAGGTCCTCCCCACAATCAAAATTTGTACTAGCTGGAAGGTCCTCCCCTTGTCGGAACAAATGCGAGAAAGACCTCCTATGCTAAGGTGCTCAGAAAGGAGTTAGACACATCGGGCACTCCATCTATAACGAGTGATATTATTTCTCAACCAAAGAATGGACCGAGGCTGTGCTCATCTTCTAAGCCACCCCCTCAGCATCCACAAATAAAAAAGTCTCCCACCAGCCTGGTTTCTTGGAATGAAATAATTAAGAAGCAGTCGAGCTGGTAATATCAATTAGAGGATCCTCTAAAAGAACAACAAAAGGATATGTTTCATGTGAGAAGTCAACTAGCTAAGAATAATATACCAGTGATGTATTGGCCTATGACCATTTCTCACTTCAACATACCAAGAGAGTTTTCTTGGGAATGTACGCATGAAATTCACCTCAATTTATGGATGAATATTCGTCAGCTGAAAGAAAAATCCCTACCCTACGAAGGGTATGCAGACCATGTCAACATGAGAGGAGAACTTCGCCGTCTAATCGACCTGGAAGCCCTCCTGTATGTAAGATAGCCACAATCAGAAAGGAAAAATAAAAACCTCAAACTGGCCTACCACCATGCACTACATAAGTTGCGTCGCCTCATTGGTGATACCCCAGCTGGAGTTCACATTTCAGGATGGGGAGAACATGGGGCTCTACACTTCACCCCCCATCCTGTCTAGCAGGCCCCATTGGAAATGACATCCTGCAATATCATCGCCTAAGGGAAACAATCAAGTGAAACCCTTGCTCATGAAATATGTTATACATGAAAAAAATGGCCCAGAGTAAATTTCAAAAGCGTACGGACCGAAGAGATCAAGCCATAAAAAAGCTTATGGGTCAGACAACCAAGAACATCCAGTAGGATTTCTGCCTAAGGAAAGCCAACCAACAAGTAGTGCTCAGGTCTTCAAAAGACCATAGACTCTATGCAATCCAAATTCCATACTCGTCCCACACCCATGTGGGAGTACGTAAAATTGAAAAGGTGGAAATAGTGGCAGATACCGCTACAATATAGGAACAACCCCATCCCACAGGGCTGGGGGGAATTTTTAAACCAAAATTCCCCCATAAGACCAAAAAATCCAGGTCATGACGCATCAATGGGAGAATGGGAACAACCCCAGCCCATAGGGCTGGGGGCATTTTTACCTCAAATCCCTGCACAGTGAGTGTTTGTCTTCCACCGTCTAGGAAGAACGATGGATAGAGGATTTACCTATTCCAACCCTTCTCATGATTCGTACCCTCCGAGACAAAGGTGTGTTATGAGGTCATACCAAGGCTCCCTTTAGGTCAATCTTCACCAAGAAACCCAAAAAATACCACAGAATGGAAGGAGAAAGTCCAACAAAGGATGCTGAAATCCTTCCTACCATTTAACACTAGGTACACCACCCCCAATACAGTATTTATCAGTGAACGTGGTAAACATCAACTCCATGGATATCATAGGAAATTACATGGGGGGAGATGATGCAAAGGAAGATGGTTTCCTCCCAGAGGAATCCCGCACCAAGCCTGATGGTGTGCATACCTGAAACTAAAGAGCGGTCCTAAATCTAGGTGCCCCCTCAGTTAAGCTGACATTACCTCCCACTTGAAACCCCAATAAGTAAAATAATAAATCAAAGGTCATCTATGACCAGCCTTCTCCTCCCCCTGGAAATGAATCCCTCACTCTCGAGGAAATTTTCACCAAGTAGGAGGAATAAATGAAATATATTAGGTGAATTAATGTTGAGCCGTATTGAGGGAGCTACCTTGCCGGATGTGTTTCCCCTGTGGAACGTCAGCAGGTGATCCTAAAAGAGGTTCCCTTTCCACAGTCACTCATCCTAGTGAATAAAGCCAAGCTCGGAGGTCTATTTAACCCGTCCCCAGAAGGACATCAAGACTTCCACCCACTGGGAAGGAAGCCATAATATATTCTGGTAAACCCACAAATGATACCACTGGCTAGGTATCAACCCCAAATTCTAGTAGCACCGGCATGCCTAGTCTTAGCCACTACTGTACCAGCCCAAGATCAAGCCTGAAAAGATATTCATCAAGGTCTCTTGAACACCATCGAGCAATTAACATTTGGATTATAATCCATGGAGGGGAGGCACACTTCGATATAGCAAGATATAAAACCCTACCCTGATTGGGTGAGTAATGTTCCGCCACCACCAAACTTCAGAAACCCCATATTCCCAGTATTTGATGGCTTGGGGGACCCAGAACAACATTTAATGCACTATGCCTCTTATTGGGAGACGGTGATTGGAACTACAGAGTAGAAAGAAGCAGTAAAACTCAGGAGCCTCGTATGAACCCTGCAGGGAGCAACTTTCATATGGTATACTAGCCTACCATCCAATTCAATCATAGGCTGGGAGAACCTCTGGTAATAGTTTCTCTTCCAGTTCAATTCAAAGCTACCTAAGATGACGGTCAATGATCTTATGAACTGCAAACAGTGATAGAACAAAAGAGTCTTATACTTCATTGTCAGAGGGAAAGGCCTAACTTATTCCTTGAACCGGCCGCTCCCCCAAGATGAGATGCTCGCCATGTGAATCGATAATATTCGAGATAAATTGAGAACACCGCTCATCTTGGTGAAGTACACAAGTGGGTTTAGATACTTCTCTACCATTGCCTAAAGAATAGAAGACTCCTTGTAATGGACCAATATTAACTCCCGAGGGCCCCATCAGCCCCTGGGAAAAGAAAGGAAAAAGCTGAAGCGGCTTCTGTCACACTTAAGCCACCACCGGCACCAGCTCCAGTCATGAGGACCCCACTAAACTGTGCAAGACCCCCTAGATTCCAACATCCACCCCCACCTCGGCATGATAAGCGACAAGGTGCTAAAATAAATCAGTTTGAAGAATGAGGAAATAAATATTACTCGTTCTAAGATGGATAGGTCCATGGCTATTTCATAGCCACCATGAATTGCAATTTCATCTGGCTACAAGAGCCAAAGCGAGCTGATGAATTGGGTCTCGAATACCGTCCAAATTATTTTCCCTGTCACTGGATATAGGGGAACACTATCTAGGAATGCTTCATTTTCAAGTATCTCTTACAAAAGATGGTGGATTCCAGGAAAGTCATGTTGGGCCTTCCAAAAGCATTTGTGTCATATGTTTCAACCTCAGACTCAGGAGAGGAAGAGGAATGGAAAACAGTCGCCAGTAAGGAGAAATTTTTTGACAATTGGATGACCTGAAAGACCATCAATAGAGTCTACGGAATCCTCTAGGTGTAGTTGAAACAACCAACTATGGCCCCAAAATCTCTCGATACAACATAACCGTCCTCCCCGGCCCTACAACCCTCTAAAGTTCAGAAGGGAAGAAAGAAAGAGTAAGAAGATGAGCGAACACCAAAGCTGAAGTTAGTGTTGACACTTTTGGACATCATGACAGCAGACTTAGTACAATGGGATCCACCCCTCCAAATGGTACAATAGAAACTACCTCGCCAAATGGAACCATCAGAAGGAGACAGTTAGACAGAAACTGTGTCAAATCAAGAACTGATCTTCAGCTCTATTAATTCCACTCACTTTATGGACCCCCTCTTGGATGGAGACTATGGCCACTAACCCAAATTCCCCATGCCCAACTAGAGAGCTGGAGGAAGATCTCTAGAGGCCAGAGTTTTCCTAGAAGGCATGATCATGGAAGGAGTTAAATTCTCATCCACGCCATAAATCCAACAGTTAACATCATGAAAAATCGTGGAAGGACCCTCCGACAGATGCAATAATAACCGTAATTCTCCTCCACCCATGTCAGATGAAATCCAAGACCAGTTATCATGGAATATCCATCAGGGGAAGAAAAAGAACCAAACCACCCAAGGCATGCAAGTGGACCAGTTCGACCAAACATGGAAAGAACCACAGCACCACCGGGCCCAACTACAAAGGCCGAATCATCCACATCCCAAATCCTTAAAGTTTTTGTGTAAGATAAACCCCGAGCCAGAAATCACTAACCTTTAAAGAAGAAGTATGATATTCTAAAATAGTTGGCTTTAGTACCAGTAAAACTATCAATTCTAGATTCATTAAGTCTCCCCGCAGATATTATGGAGGCACTCATCAAAGCCTTACTAAGTCCCTTGGAATTTGAGGCCCAAGTATAAGTAGTCGAAGTCTATCGTATGGAGACTAGTTCTGAAGAATGTAATTCCCTCATCTCCTCCACAGACAGGGATGAAGACGCCATCATGCAAGGGAATATCAAACCCTTATATGTGTCCGGAAAGATAAATGGAATTGGTTTTCAGAGGATCTTCATTGACAATGGATCTGGAGTCAACCTCCTCCTGCTACGAATGCTTTTCCAGCTGAGCTATGATGAAGACAACTTGACACCCTACACAACAACTCTATCGGGATATGACAAAAGCGAGCATAAACTATTTGGATGATTCAAGCTTAAAACTCTGCTCGGAGACCTCACATAGGATCCTGAGTTCCTAGTAGTACGAAAAAGTACCACCTTCAACGTCCTGTTAGGGAGGCCTTGGATACATCAGAATTCTGCAATTCCATCATCAAAACATTAGTGCATCAAATATTGCACTAATGGGGAAAAAACATTTCACATCGATAAATCTATGTTTGAGTTCTGTGAGTTTCATTATATCAACGCAGAGTTCTATGAATCCGAATAAAAAAATCTTTTGGCCAACGGCATTGGTTGGATTACTACCCTGAATTGATTAGAAATGGCTCCTACCGACCCCCTCCAGCAGCTTGAGAAAGAGTATGCATTACCCATTAACCAAGTTTAGTGCATGAGTGAAATTCCGGATGCAAACTCAATTGTCTGCATTATCTCTTCTACGACCACCAAGTCCAAAGACACAGAAGAGTGTACTGACTCCCATGATGTTAGGAAAATCCTTATCAAAGATGCTCATGTCCCATCGTTGAGACCTCAAACTACCCATGCCTCACACGCTAAGGAAGAAATATGAGTTCTCTACCAACATTGGGGAGTTCGTATAAAAAATCCACTCTCCATCAGAAGAGGAAGAAGATGAAGATGATGAAGAGGAAGAAGATGAAGAAGAAGAAGAAGAATACCTCAAGGATTCCCCTCCTACATTTGAAGAAGGTGCATCCACCACAATCGATTAACTTAATTAGATAAATCTAGGCACTAAATATGACTCATGGCCCACTATGATCAGTGTGACTATTCCTATCAATGAGTAGGAGGCATAAACCTACTTCCTAAAGAATAATCAATATGTATTTTCCTAGAATCACACCAAAATGAAAGTCCTCGATCTAGAGGTTTCCACTCATCATCTAGGCTTAGAAGAATACCATTGGGGATATAGAAGGAAGCTCGAAGGACCCACCTGATGAATACTACCAAAATAGAGGCTGAAGTTGATAAGATGATCAAATCCAACTTTATACGGGAGGTCCAATATCTGATCTGGATAGAAAAAATAGTCCCTTTCAAAAAAATGGATAGATTAGAATCTGCATTGACTTTCGGGACCTTAACTGACATTTTCCAAAAGAATATTTCCCAGTCCCAATCACAGAATTTTTGATCGATGAAAAAACCAGATATGAGGCTCTCTCTTTCATGGATGGCTATTCTGGATACAACCAGATCCCTATGGCCTGAGGAGATGAAGAAGTTACTACTTTTAGGGGCCCTTAGGGAGTTTTCTGTGACAAAGTGATGCCCTTTGGTCTAAAGATTGTCGGCACCACATATTAGCGTTCCATGCATCACATATTCAATCCCTTCTTGAGAAAGTGTGTCTAGTGTTATGTCGATGATCTAGTGGGTAAATCACAATAGTTCTCGAACCACCTGGCTGATATTGAAACTGTATTCAACAAATTGTGACAGCACAATTTAAATATGAATCCCTTAAAATTTTCATATGGCGTTACCTAGAGAAAATTCCTCATCTTCATCATACGTTATACCATCATTGAAATCAACCCCGAGAAGAAAAAATCCATCCTTGGCATGTCTCCTTCTTACAACCTCACTGAGTTGAGATGTCTCTAGGGGAACCTTTCCTACATCTAGCACTTCATATCTAACCTAGCAGGTAAATTCTTTCCTTTCACCAGGATCATGAATAAAGGAGTTACATATGAGTGGGATAATTATTTCCAAGAATCGTTCGAAAATATTAAAAGATATCTCCTAAACCCACCGTTGCTAATTCCACCAGTTGAGGGGAGGCCTCTCATTTTTTACGTAACCACCCTGGAATTGTCATTAGGTTCCTTCCTCACACAAAATAATGTTGTCGGTAGTAAGAACAACCTTTATTACCTCATTCAAACAATGATTGATGTTGAAACTTGATATTCAAAAATTTAAAATAACTGCGTAGCCCTAATCTTTACGGTTCAGAAACTCAGGCATTACCTGCAGCACCATGAGGCCTAACTAGTTTCTCATTGCAACCCACTCAAATATATCCTCAACCATCCCATGATAAATGGGAACCTATCATGATGGGTGGTCATCCTACAAATGTTTTACATATGGTACGTACCCCAGAAATCCATCAAAGTCTAGGCATTAATAGACTTCCTGGCCAAGAAACCCTCAAAAGAGACAACACCGTTGGATGCCAAAATTCTGGATGAAGAAGTGTCTTCCATTCAGGAGTTCCCCCAGAAATGGGAAATGTATTTCGATGGTGCTTCCTGAAGCCCGATAGGAAAAAGTGTAGAGGATCCCAAGATCAACAAAGTGGGGATGGGAATTATACTCGTATCCCCCGAAAAGGATATCTTTTCTTACTCTTTCCTGATTTTTGAAGGGTGTACAAATAATAAAGTGGAATATTAGACCCTCATTGTTGACCTATAACTAGCTCATCAGGTGCAGGCCAAACACTTAAAAACAAATGGAGATTCAATGGTAGTCATCAAACAGGTCAATGGTGACTATTCCATTAAGAAAGAAGTATTGGTCCCCTTGATGAACCATGTTCAAGAACTGATTGAAGAATTCTCATCAGAACCAACGTTTACTTATGTCCCCCGATCACAAAATGCTCAATCCAACACTCTGGAAAATGCAGCCACAACCTTGGGTGATCTAGACTAGGGTGAAACAGTCATTAGCATTGCCCACCACCATATGGTCTTTCCATTCATCCAAAGATATATAGAGAAAATTGAAAAAATTATCCTCGTTTCTAAGACTCATGGTCACACCACCAGCTGGATGACACCCATTGAGAATTACCTTCAGAATGGAGACTCCCACTAGATAGGTCTGGAAGAGAGTAGGTCTGAATATGGGAAGTTAACTTTGTATTCTACAATGGGGTAAACCAAGAAAATGTTCTCTAAAAAAGAGGCCTTGACGGAGTCCTTATTAGGTGAATTGTGGGAGAAGATACCTCCACCGTCATGAAATAAGTGCATGCCAAATCTTGTGGAATGCACCAATCAGCAGCCAAACTCTCACACCAAATCTAAAGGCTTGGGTATTACTGGACCACTATGATACATGATTATTCCATATTCACCAAGAAATTCCATTCATACCAAGTTCGTGCTAATTTCATACACCAACCCCCAGAGTTACTTCATAGAGCTAATTACTCTTGGCCATTCTCCGCTTGGGGGATGGATGTTCTGGGACCGTATCCTCCCTCTACATCCAGACAAATCAAGTTCATACTCATAGTGACTGACTTTTTTTCCAAATGTTCATAATCCATACCACATAAAGAAGTCGGGTCAAAGAACATAATTATCTTTGTAAAGGACAACATCATTACCAGATTTGGTGTACCTCATACAATACTGACGGACAATGGCACCAACTTCTGCTCTGCTAAGTTGGAAAAGTTATACCATGAGTATGGAATCAAAGATAACTATTCATCTTGCTACCATGCAGTGGCCAATGGGAAGATAGAGGCTTTAAACAATAATTTTTCCAACATACTTCAAAATATGGTTGATAAGGATAATAAATCATGGCCCGACAAGCTCCTTCATGCTTTTTGGGCTTACCGGACCATGACCCGCACTGCCACCCATGCAACCCCATACTCACTAGTATACAAGGCAGAGGAGGTTTTTCCTATCAACATCCAAGTTCCATCACTTCATGTGGCCATTTGAGATCAATTGTCCATGGAATATCTATCCCAGAGATGGTTTGATGAGTTGGAGCAGCTAGATGAAAAAATTCTACACACTTTACTCCATTTGGAAATCTACCAAAACCAGATTGCACGACCCTTCAACAAAAAGGTTCTCCTTCAATCTTTCCTCAAAGGATAAATGGTATTAGTCCTCAGAACTCCTATAATACTTGTGAACAATCCCTCAAAGATTGAACCAAAGTGGGAAGGACCATATGTCATACATAGGGTCTATTTCAATAGAGCATACACACTATTATCAATGGATAGATAGCTCATAATGGCTCCCACAAATACGAAGTTCTTGAAGAAGTACTTCACATAGTAGTAGCACCCCATGCCATGGAACAAACTCTAAGACCTTAAACTATGAGTAGTAATACCATGAAGCTAAGGTCCAACCTCTATAACCCCAAACTATGAGTTATAATACCCCATGGTCCAAACTCTAAGACCTTAAACTATGAGTAGTAATACCCTGGAGCTAAGGTCCAAACTCTATGAACCTAAACTATGAGTTATAATACCCCATGCTCCAAACTCTAAGACCTTAAACAATGATTGGAAATACCATGAAGCTAAGGTCCAAACTCTATGACCCTAAACTATGAGTTATAATACCCCATGGTCCAAACTCTAAGACCTTAAACTATGATTAGTAATACCATGAAGCTAAGGTCAAATCTCTATGACCCTAAACTATGAGTTATAATACCCCATGGTCCAAACTCAAAGACCTTAAACTATGAGTATCAATAAAGACATGTCATGATCCAAACTCTAAGACCCTAAACTATGAATTGTTGTCCTGACCACATGAAGTTAAATTGTACGGTATTAGTACATGAAACATGAAATTGAAGTATGATTCCATGGTCCAAAATCTAAGACTTTAAACTATGAGTAACCATAAAGTGAAGTCATGGTCCAAGCTCTAGGACCTTGAACTCTGAGTCATTTTCCTTTCCACATGATGTTAAACTGTAAGGAACTCATCCCTGAAACATGAAATTAAATTGTGACTCATGTACTCGTTGTAAGATGTTAAACTACCTGGCACAAAGTGTCCTAATCGCATGACAATAAACTACATGATCTCTTATATAACTACGTACGACTTGATTCCTTCCCTCCTAGGATACATAGTGACACCTCCATCCTCGATCTTGGCCCAACCCCCACAAAAAAATACCTCCATCATATTCTCTACCTCCCCACACTTGCGAAGAAAACCCTATGTCAACTCCTTGTTTCTCACATTGAGTATAACTCACGTGAGATTAGGATCAATTATAAGGATTCCTTTATGAAAACATGTTATGGATAATTATGGTATACTTGGCACCCATAGCACATAAAACAAAAATTACCCTACATATGGACCAAGCCAAATTGGTATAGGGAACGTTCAGAACTACATATGGCTTGATTCCTACTCATGCAGAATACGTAGTGATGCCCAGATTTGGCATCCCAGACTAGACATCAGTATAAAAAATGCCCTTATATTTCCTTACAAATCAAGAAAAATGGGTACGGGACATTCAGAACTACGTGTGGCTTGATTCTAGCCCTTGTAGGATATGTAGTGACGCCCGAATTTGGAATCTCAGCCCATCCACCATAAAAAAATACCCCTTTCCCTGTGTATAGGTCAGACTTGTACAAGGAGTCCATGAAAGGTCCTAATCACATAACATTAAACTGCAAAATTCTTCAAGATTCATGTGTGTCCCAATCCTCAGTGTTACGAGATCCCCCTCATGCCCCCCCCACTCATGAGAAGTCAAATGAATTTGCTTCCCCTTATACATATGAGTCAAACCCATGTGGAAGATCCATTAGTTCATAGTTAATCATGGTTTGGGTATTATTTACACTCCCAGAGACATCTTTCCCATTTTTGAAACTCTATACCTTGGGAAAATATGGAATCCCTATAATCATTCAAGGCCAACTAAGATGGAAGGACAGTTTCCTGTGAACACATTTTTTTTTTACTATACACATCATGCCCTGGTGGCTCTACATATGTTGCTAAAAAATGGCCCTCAATCAATGGAAAATTCATCCCTAGGAGAGTCCTCTCCCATCTCAGTATGACCAATGACTTCCAAGCCACGTATAATTTCTCCAGATTCATGTTACCCCTAGGACTATGGTTTACACCTTCTATCATCACTCATGTCTATGTAATGCCAGAACATACTATTTTCGATTAACTCAAAACTACTAAAGATTTTTATGAAAACATAATCATCCTCACTGAATGAATTTAAACTATACAACATCATTTCCTCATTGAATGACATTAAACTGTGAGGCCAAAATCATCCTTATTGTAAGACGTTAAACTGTGTATCAATGGTTTAAGCCTAACGTGCCCTCTAATGTTGATTTTTATATTTTTAGTAAATGACACAGAGTCCTATTAATCCTTCATTTTCTCACACCAAGAATAGATCACATAATCTTAGGGATATTAGGGATAGATCCATCAAGACATTATAGAAAAATAGTCTAAGAATTTGGTCCTAGAAACATGAAACTAAAAGGCATGTAACAGTTGTCTTCCCTGAAAGTAACCCCACATCCTAGCCATAAAATGTTAAATAAATAGGTATCCCAAATATGGAATGAATTCCTCACCCTGCATACGAGTCAGATCTACATAAGGGACACCTGATTCCATGAGTAAATCACAACCCAAATATCCCAATATGTCTGAATACACTCCTTCCATACTCCAAACTCTGTGCTTTGAATGATCATGAATCTATATAACCCTACAAGGCCATCTGATCTGGAAGTCTAGTGTCCTATGGACACCTTTGTTTGACTATGCACATCATTCCCTGGAGTCTCTGCATATGTTTCCCACATAAATGGCCATCAATCAAAAGAAAATTCATCCCCAGGAGAGTCTTATCCTATCTTAGTATGCCCAATGACTTCCAAGACGCATTCCATCCTTTCTGATTCAAGTGACCTAAAAGTCACGGTTTACATTCTCCTCCCTACACACATCCTGGATATATGAGAACATATAGGCCCAATTCATCTCTGGCCCCTTTTGAGGTTTCTAAATATACCCCATCCATATGCGTGAAGTTGACCTGCATACAAAAGAAGAGTTCCCCCACTCATTTCGGGGAAATTTTCATCTAAAATTCTCCTTTTCGTGTTTAGCTAAACCCTTTGTTGAAGGTCATATACCATATTTTGAAAGTACCCAATCTCTATAATCCTTCATAGCCATCGGAGATGGTAGGCCAATGTCCTATAGACACCTTTGTTTGACTCTACACACCATGTCCCAGTGGCTTTGCATATGTTTCCCACAAAAATGGATATCAATGAAAGGAATATTCGTTCCTAGGAGATTCCTTCCCAATCTTAGTATGCTCAAATGAAATTCATGACTTGTCACATACCCAGATTTAGAAAACTTCTGGATAACGTATTACATTACTTTTTATTTCAAAATTCTACTGACATAAAAAAATATTTCTAACTGAAATAACAATTCTTCGACTCTCCCTCATGCAAGTAAGAACCATGCAGGAATAGTTGCCCCCCTAAAAGCCAAAATGAATTTCCCTAATGTTTTCAGACTTACTACTCAGGCCATTCACCCATTGTGTCTCCCAACATTAAAATAAATTCAAAGTGTTTAGAATCCTACCAAGTCCATTGGAGATGGAAGTCTAGTGTCCTGCATACTTCTTTGATTGACTATGCACATCATGCTCTGGTGGCTTTGTATATGTTTCCCACAAAATGGCCATGAATCAAAGGTAAATTAATCCCTAGGAGGGTCCTTTCCTACCTATGTATGCCTAAAACAACTCCCAAGCCTCATTCATGTACAGAACACACAAATTAAGTGTCAATAAAAATCCCTAATCTATTTCTAAAGGATATTAGAACATTCTCAGCTGACAGTCCCGAGTCAGGGCCCTACCTTGTTAAATTTGGTCAAATTTGTTCAACCTAAAACATCAGTAATGATTTTGATTGGCGGGACTATGAACTTCCAGTAAAAAATACTCCATACTTGATAGAGATAAAAATTGCAAAAGGAACCTATGGGTAAAAAAATCAAGTATCGATTCATTAAAAAACATTGAGCCTTCAAAAAAGGCATAAAGCTTGTTATGTCGAAAACTCGTAAAGGACGTCCTAAGAAAAAGTCAAGTTATGCCCGCTAAGCCCATGCCAAGAAGTCTTAGGAAAATATTAGGTTAATAATGAAAAAGACATAAAATTTTGTGAGGTGTTCCATAAAACCTTAGCAATAGTTGAACTATGCTCACTAAGTCCTGAAGCTCGGGAAAAAATTAGATCACGATTTGATTATTTTAGTTTATTGGTTTCAAATAATGGTTTATAATTAAAACCTAATTGAAATGATGTTTATATGACTGATTATAATCAATTTACATGATAGGAAAAGGCAAAGAAAGAGTATTTAAAGAAAAATTGGTTTCATTGAGTTCAACAAAAATGGAGGAACATCCCCAGTTCAGAGTCTCTCCAAACTATCAAAAAAATAAGAGTACATATCATGATTTGGAAAAAAACTACAACAAGGCTCGGTTCTCCATTTCTAGAAGGATTGAAAGTGATTGTTGTGGGCCATAAATTTTTTGCTCCAAAGAATCTCCCTCCTCTATTTCGTCCTTGGCCTTCATACGCACCCGCTCTAGAATGACTTTAAGGTCTCTCCCTTTCTTCTGGATGACATCATAGTTGGCACGTGATAAGGCTAGTTGATCTCTCAACATTGTTGTGTGGTCTTCGCACTTCTACATATCTTCTTCTTGGGTGTACACAAAATCACAAGCCTTCACCTCCTCATCCATTAAATGATCAAATTATTTTGAAACATCTTGGAAGGTCGCCACTTAGTGATGGGAAGATTGAACTTGGCCAGATTTTCCTTGCAGGAGGTAAGGTCTTCTCAGGATATGATTATTTGGTAGATGAGGAGGTGTTAAGTGATGATAATATAATATTTCAGGACCCAGATAAATAACTAATTGTTGAAAATTGTCAGTCTCATCAGAAAAATTGGCCATAGGTGTCTCCGTGGCAAGAGCACATAACCGGCGCCATGCCTGATTTTTCATTGCCCGGTGCCTCCCTACGGCACCATTACATTGACCATACTCCTCCTCCATGAGTCTATATGTAAGAATCATCATCACAGGAGTGGGGAGGTACCTAAGACTGGTCACCCAAGATGGGAGACTCTCTTTTACCTCAGATGGTTCAACTACTGGAGCCAGATTCGGAGGACTAGTTGCGGCTTCCGAGGTGATCGACGATGCTCTACTAGATCCAGCCTCATTAAGGTATTGGGCAGTACCCATGGGAGGGGATCAGTCTGAATCACTCCACAATGAGATAGGTTGTATTGATGAGACCCCTCCCATACATTTTTTATGACAAACTGAGTGTCTTATTACTAAAAGGCATTGAACAGGTGGTGTATCAATCATGGATGTTGTAGGGATAAAAGTAGAAGGAATATCTATCACAGTATTCACAGTAGAAGGAATGTGTGTAATTGTTGTTGGGGAAAGGGTGGGGTAGGAAATGGTTAAAGGTTTATGCACCTGCCAAACTTATTCTTTTATCATCCTGTTGGGGTAACAATCCAACCACACTCAGGCATATTCCAATGAAAGAAAAGTGGATTCTGTCGTATTGGGGATGATAACTTCTATAGTGGAACCCTCATGCATCATCATAAGCCATAACTGGAGAATAATTATGGGATGAGACTCTCCACTTAATTGAATAGTTGGAAGTAGTGCAGTCTATTTAAGGAATCTTAATTTCCTAGAAAACTGTTAGGGGAGGTATGGATCTTAAATGACTACTCGATCTATACGAATAGTGATAATCCCATCCAAAAGTGTATTGAGGTACGAGCATTCCTCCAAAGAACTGTCCCTATCACCTCTTAATGACCCATGAGGGGTAGGATGCGGTGCAAACGAGAAATTAGAAGCATCATTCAATAGCTCAACCACATCAATAATGCTTAGAGTCTTAGGACAAATAGATAAAATGTTCAGAAGGGTGGGTTGAATGTAAGAATGAAGAACCTTTGTAGTATGTCAGTATTCATAACAGGGAAAGTGTTTTGACATCCACCCATATAGAAATTTAAATGTTCCACTGAGATGGTGTGGGGGCCTACCTTCTTGTATTTTTTCCAATAATTCATAAAATTTGGGAAAGGTTAGGAAGGGACAAATTAATGGGACAACCATCTACCAGCGGGGCCATAATCATCAAAGTACATGCCCGAACCTCAGTATATATGTCATGGGATGAGAAAATCCCTCTTCTCAAAATCATAGCAAAGAAACCTGCTAATCTAAGCATAGGTGATACGTCTGGATGAAGCTCGTATCCCCATGTAGTATATCATCCCACTTTAAAGGTAGAATAGTATGACCCGAGAGTCTGGCGAGACTGATGAGATGGGTGAGTTCGACTATAGTGATCCCTCATCTTGGGTCCTTTCATCTACAAGAATAACCCTATCCATGCCTTGAATGGGATAATAGAGTGAGCCTGGAGGGGATGATCATGTAATCCCTCTTCCATGACCAATAAACTCCTTGTCAAAGGGGACACATGGTCAGTGTCATTATAGGTAGCTATTGTCGGGAGAAACTCGTCGTACATCTCTCCAAGGATAGGGATTCATACATGCTGGTGGATATCCATAAGATGAATCCCACCTTCCCATGAAATAAGTGGAAGGTGTTGGTTCTTGAACACCATTAGCTCAGTATCTCAAGAAGGATTTTGCCTAGGGAGAAGATTGCGAACTGAGAAACCTAGACCACCTAATACAAGCCCACTACCTCCAACTAGTCAGGGGACTCCAAACAGATCTGATATACCTAGAACACCCAAGCCCACCCATTGGAGAAACATCCTCCAACCTGCAGATCCCACTTGGTGCTCCACCCACCGTTAGGATTTTCTTGGGAGATATTGATAATGGATGGGTACTCTCGGGTGCTTAGTCTCGGGATAGTATTGCAACCCCCGTGTTTACCCTGGGTCCATGCCGAGCCTCCTGGTATGAAGGTGTTCTACCGATTAGGAGTGGATATGACTTCTCCTACTGGGGAAATTTTGGTGAGATCATTTTCTTATGGTGCCTCTAAGAGGATGAAAGGGGTATCAGGGTCAGCCAATGGCAGAGGAACGTCGTTAGGGAGACCAAAGCCATAAATTGGAAACTGTAAAGATAAGAGATAGGCTAGGGGATCTGGCATCATGAAATCTCTTAAGAAGCTATCACTAGGAATAATGAGGGCCTGAAGATAATCCTCACTATTTCCCACCATGTTCTCCCTTGTCTTATTTGATTTTATCACAGCTTATGAAGCAACCATTTTTGCCTGCATAGGAAGATCCAGAAGCTGAAAAAAAGTCAGTCCAATAAAAATATTTGGTTGGATGAAGGCTTTGGAAGAATGGATAAAGGACCCAAAATATGTCCACATAACTCTCCACATACAATTTCCAAAAACGGTATGTGGTAGCCACATCCTGCGTAATGCATAGTGTATAGAAGCAACCCCGCCTACAGCTACAGTACGCGGATGTATTTCACTACGTACAAATATGGTACCTGAACCATCTGTGAGGCATTGGCCCATGGATTGTGGGCTGGCGAACAATAAGGTTCAAGGAAGGTGGCCCATGAACCTAGGCCTTGATTATGATTATGTTCATAAGTTGAGAATTGATGTTTAAGTTCAGATTATTAGTTCTTAAAGTTTGTTTCGTCGATCCTGGTTTGGTATGCAAACACGCCAGCCGCGCAGTGTCCTCCTACATAGAAGCTAGATTTTAGTCTTAAAATTCTGCAATGTTGTTCACGAAATTCAAAACATGGTACAAGGAAAAAGAAATGGAAATATGATCTATTTTAGGTATGTACGAAGTGGATTGCAAGTAGGATTTTCAAAAGGAACATGGTACATAAGAGCAGAGGAAGTCAGGGAAGTCGAGAGCAGTTTTCACCGCAAGAAATGGTAAAAGACAAATGAAATGGGCCCCTATATATATGTGTGATCCCCTCCTACCGGGTAAATATTTTCTAGGAAAAACCATTTCAATTCAGGACCCCTCCTACATCGGAATTTCTCCCTTTTCATTTCGAATAGACCCTATTCTAATGGTGGGCATTTGTAGGGTCTTGAAAATTACACCAAGGGAATAAAATACCCCCACAATCACTTTGCAGAAGGAAGAATGTATTCCTAAAAGTCTAGCAAGGTGAATGGACTCAAATTGAGTCTGAAATTTCAGAAGAAACTTGAAGAGATTCATATTTTCAAAGAATTTTAAGTGGCCCACATACCATCCCTAGGAAAGGTCTGCGGACCACCCAGATCACAATCCACCAGGTACGTGGAACGATCCGTGAGATACTGGCCCATGAAGTGATGGCCAGCGAACCCAGAAGACCGTGAACCGCGTCGCTAAAGGAATAATGCGTGCGAAATCCATCCACATATCATCCTGCGAACTCATTAGTTCACGGAAAAAGAAAATGGGTAGGGTTCTATGAACCATTATCGCGAATAAAATCCTCCACAAACCTTGGATTGACCAAGTCTTCCATGGGTCAGGATATCTCTTCACGGGCCTCCGCAAAGGGTTTTGTGTACCCAATAGATACAATTTCCCTAAGGATATATAAAAGGAGCATAAGAGGATGATGGTGGGACCAAGGGATGAAAGCTTTAAGGGGACTCAGAGGCTGGAAGAAAGAGTTTAGAGAAGATTCAAGCTTTAGTCTTCATTCATCAGCGAAGCACGAATTTCGAACCACACTCTCTTCACGTATAGCCAGTCGCGAACCATAAAACAGGGGAATTGAATAATAATAATAGAACCGTGAAACTAATTAGTTAACTTTAAACCACATAATTATCATAGTTTAACTTTCCACGAACAATAATCCCCTAGACCCTCCATCAATATGGTGCTCTGCATAGTGTACTGCTATGCAGACTGAACTTGGCACCGCATACAACATCAGTATGCGGATGGAACCCAAAGAAGCATGATGAGCTGCATACCCCTATGGTACTTGGTGATCTATACCCATTCCTTCATACTGCATCGATATGAGGACAACCCCTCTGCTCACATACCACTATGATATGTTGATCCTCCCCCATCCTGTGTAAGAAACCAGTACGTGGAATAGGGTATTTTCGGTTATTATTTCCTCCGGTTTCAACCTTGCCCCTCCATTACCGTCCAATCCTCCATAATCCCTCCACTAAATAGTCCTCTAGCATCAAACCAAAGCCTCCTACAAATACACCATAACCATATGATCAGACCATCGGGTGCATCAGCGCACCCCTTTGAGTCTACTTACCCATTGTAAGTTGAGACATGAAGGCTCTCCCCACAATGGTTCGAAGTTCTAGGATGCATTTGGGTCTACATTCCCATGGTAACCTAGATTCCAACCTTGGGATGCTGACATGAACCTCCCTGTTCTAGGGATTAAGGGTGATCACTTGATTTTCCCTTCAATGAGGAATAGTGATAAGTCGAAGGATTTATGTTTACTTCTCCTTTGATGAGGACAAAACTCCTCCCTATCCCAGAACATATTCTGGGGCCCTCCTAATGAGGTATGTACCCAATTTTTTGAGGCTGAGGTGCATAAATTTCAATGTCATTTTACATTGAAATGTTCATCACTCCGCACCCTCACCCATGGTCACCCCGGCCTCATCCACTGTAGGCTCTCCCTCTCCTACCAACAAGAGGGAAAGCATGTGATTTGTTGAATCTTTCACATACTCTTGTTTCTCACACTGATCATGCCTCACGTGGGCTTAGAGGTTCGTAAAAATTACAACATACAGCCATTTGAACTCTGAGAACTCGGATTCCTGATCAAACCCGGATACATAGGGTGCCTACATGAAGGCCCGAGCTCAAAAGGGTGATCTCCCATAAAGGGGCCACCCATTCATGTCTCCTTAAATGGGAAGCCTCCATGCGTAATCCCCAGTAATATGAACTATGATAAATTGGATTCCTAATCGAACTAGGATATATAGGATGCCTACCTAAAGTCCAAATCTCAAAAGGGTTCCCTCCCATAAAGGGGACACCCAATCATGTCACCTTAAATTGGTATATTCCACGCGTAATCCCCATCCATTCTGAATTACGTGTGTTATGATTCCTCTCTCGATGATACATAGGAAACCCATCTTATGGGTCTGATCCCATCATGAAATTACTTTTCAACCATCTGTATGATGATAAACTCTAGAGTGCCTTATTGTATGGCTCAAGTCAGCATCACCTCCGTAGTATAAAATCTGTATGCATGCCAATGACGATCCTAAAAATGAAGGGTATCCCATTGAAACACTCTTTGGGAATGAATCAAGGATTCAAAAATATATGAACATGACATAAATCTATAAGAGTGTCCCAGAACAGACGATAATCCTCCCTTGTAAGGGTGCGGTGAGCCTGACTTCCCATCCTCTCAACCAATGGAGTCCTCAAGTTTTGTTGGATGAATCATCAATCAACGAGTGCCTTCCTTTGAAAATAAGGTCCATGAATCATGGATACCAGGTCCATTGGGTTTTTTTGGCTCCACGAATAAACCTGTTGGAGACCATCCAAGGAAGTTATATCTCAGAAGGACCGATTTCACAAGTACTCGACCCCACACAATCACGCGTTGGTACCAATTGACTGTGGGATCTCCTTTGTATTGTGAAAGGGGTGAATTTCCCATCCCCAATGAGGTTAATACAACATTATTCTAAAGGATAATGAAATAGAATGATTTGAAGCAAAAGAAATGGTGAACTTGACAAGGAACTGTCTCCGGAACAAGGGACGAGTGGTGATCCTCATCGTAACATTTCCGCAACACCCAAATTTCACCACCTCAGAGGTGGAACATGGTGTCATTTATATAATTTATATTCCATTTTTATAATAATTAGAATAATATGGTCATATTATTTTCAAATATGTGATTAATTTTTGGTGGTTATGACCCCAACTCCATCTCTTCCATGTAGAAGGTTATGTCATGATTGTGATTTAGTGTTTTGATATGTTTGAACCACCGTTCGGGCGTGCCTTGTCTTGAAATTTCTAAGGTTAAGTGTTTCTATATTAATTGTATTGATTTATATTATGAATTTAATAATGGAAAGTACAATGTATGTGTACCACTTGACCCGCCTAAGGTAAGTGCTTCAATTCATAATTAAATATGAAATGGAAATTGGCATATATATTGAGTATATGTCTTGAACAAATTAAATATGAATGATTAATAGGTTGTATGTCTGTAGAACCCCATACCACATTAATGGAAGGTATCAAAATGAACCTTAATTATTAAATATGGATTAAATGGAATTAATAAAGGTTTCATGCTACTTGAACTTATCACACTAATGAAAGGCCAGGTTTGAACCAATGGTTGCATGCTCTTTGGTCTTGTCAAACAAATGAAAGGCAAGGATTAAACCAAATGGACTTATTGATAAATTATAACTTGATTAAACAGCTGTATGCTACTTGACCTTATCACACTAATGAAAGGCAAGTCTTGAACCAATGACTGCATGACACTTGACCTTATCACACTAATGAATGGAAATGTTTAAACCAAAGAAACATTTCATGAATTCATAATCAAAAAGTAATGGCTTGACTTGAGCACTCCTTGGATTCTGATCGGGGAATTCCATGAGCACTTGGGAACCCCACTCTGATTCAAGGATATGGATTTTTTAGGTTGATAACCACCTAGATCATGATCCTTTTTTATTCTTGGATGCCCGGTATGACACCGTATGATTCCTCCACATTATTACAGGATGCCTCTGATACACTCCTTGGATCCAGGATTGAAAAGTAGGTGCCACAGTTATAGCCTATAGGGCACTGTCTTTTCTTAGGCCTGTCTTACCTTGGACGACCACCTTAGATTTAGTAGGAACCTTATTGTGGAATGCCTTGGACATGATCCTTGGATTACACTCTTATCCTTATCCAGGCTATAGTTACTACTGAGTTGGTGACCCTTGATGTCTATGTTTCATTGGTTCATACCTTTTAACTTTTACTATCTACACATCATGAGACTACGTGAGTGTTGGCCATGCCTCACATGACTTATTAATGTAATACAGTAATTGATTGATTAATGAAATAGTTACATGTTCAGACACCAGTCGAGGGATGAAGCAGGTACTTGGGTATTTAGTTACATTATACTGCTTTACAGTATATATGCATGCATGTGCACTATTACATTTCCATTACACTGGATGGATGTTATAGACATCATTGGTGGTGGTCCACTGAGATTTATCTCACACCTGCTCCAGGCGTTATTTGATACACAGGGAAGATTACATGGTTGCAGGTGTTGAAAAAGGGAAGCATATGGCTTTGAACACTTAATTTCTTACTGTTTAGTATGGATCTTGATAGAAGAGGACCGATTTGGAACTCAGGATGCTTGGGATAGACTTTTATTTCATTTATTAATTGTGGACCATGTTATGCATGTTGTTTGTATCCATGTTTTCTATCTTTCTAGTACATGACATATCATCAGTTGTTGAATGTTATTCCAGTTATTTTAGTTATTTTTACTATTGTATTTATTTTCCATTATGCCTTTTATTTACATATATTGCTTCTAATATTTATGATATTTACTTCCATCCACTACTCTACACTTTGGTAATGAGGGAATAGTCTCCCCATGGACACACGCTAGGACCTCACTGTTAGTCGTCAGCCTCTGGGGTTCGGGGAGATGTGCTTGAGGCCATGTATCCCACTGGGCTTGGGGAACCTATCATGTGGAATCCGGGTCCGGGATTTCACAAAGTGGTATTAGAGGAGTTTTATTTTCTTGATTTACTATTTCGAGACAATAGATGGAAGATTAGGAATGCTTGGGACTTGGTCATAAGTCTTTCTTAGGCATCGTAAACCCATGTTTGGGTTAAAAACCAAGTTTCCTAAATTATATTTTTTGTTCTGCTTTTTCCTATTACAGTTGATATTATTTCACCATTGGGTGACAGACATTCTATGTTTTGTTGTTTATTTATCTATTGGAGGATTTTATTTCATCCTTGGATTGATGATATGAGGGAAAGGATCATTGTTACATGAATTATTATAGGAACATAATATTCACATGTCATGCATATTGCCATGCTATATAGGTGCATTTCACTTCATTGCACTGCTTGATATTCCTATGATTGTTGAGTGATGTTGTGATAGTTAGATTATGCTTGTATTACTTTTGGATGTGCTTGAGTGATTTCTTGTCTCAATTCATGAGGTGTATGGTTCCTCATGTGCTGGGGTAATTAATTTATCGACTCGAGTCATTATGCTATAAATAAATGGGTGTCGTTTCTAGTGATAGGTGTACAAACACTGATTCATGATAAATGGATATCCATTATAAAGTGAATCAAGAAATCTAAAATAAATTGTCATCACATACTTATCTCTCCTTGTAATGTTTATAAAAGGTAAAGGAGTGAACCTTGTGATTGAATGTAAAATTAAATGAAACTTATACTTGATAACTTACCGATACCTGGCCATCTAAGTAGTTTGGGTAGTATGCCTTGGGTAGTGGGTTTTCTTATGTTCAACTTCTGTTAGTGATCCTGTCTCCTTGCTTATAATCATGTTTTAAGGCGGGTTCTTGGAAATTTTAGAACATTGCAGC
The DNA here is from genome assembly GCA_963277665.1 of Viscum album. NCBI lineage: Eukaryota > Viridiplantae > Streptophyta > Magnoliopsida > Santalales > Viscaceae > Viscum > Viscum album. The sequence continues at coordinate 726,227,952 of OY728158.1, read as the reverse complement.
CATGACATCCTCGTATCATACGCCAGGAAGGTGGTGATGATCATGATCCAGACATGGTGGGTCTTGAGCCACTATTTGTACCCCCATGAGGGCCACTTGAGGCACCTCCTGCTCTACCTAATTTGGAAACTAATAAAACACTATTTTTTTGAATATTTTATTGATAATAAATGACATAATTTCCTCACATTGTGCTAAATATGTTCATTTATGAAATATTTTGGATTATATCATTCCTTTGAAATTTTGATGGAAATTCAAGTTTTACCCTTTTAAAATGTAGTGTAGTATTTCGAACATAAATATTTTAATATGAATTTTTTGAACATAAAATTTTGTAACAGTGTTCATCACTTAATTTTCTAAAACTTTTGTTCAGTACGTTGGAGATAAATCTTTTATTTGGTTCGACTAAATATACCATGAAGGAAAAGGTGGGCTAGACCCACCAGATTGGACATTAGTTCTTTAATTGGGCCATAAATCTTTCATTTGATCTTTGAATGGGCTCATATTTTGAGAGGATCTCCCCAACCCAATTTTACACAAATAATTCTTCTGGAAGAATAGATGGTTCACGTGTTTTTGAGGCCAAATGGGCGGTGCAATTTGGATTAAAATATTTGGTCGTGATTCTCCACTCATACTTGAAACCTTTTTAAGCATAGCCTCCCCTTCACTCTATTAATTACTAGTTTTCTCATTTGGATGGGTTGGGATGTGAATTGAGGAGTTTATGGTAGAGGATAAGTGGATCCACTTCAATTCTCCAACCATTTCAATAATGGTAGCTCTTGAAGCAATGATCCCTTCGACGAAGCCTTCTTCTTATTCTTCTTCATGTTTTAATACTTTTGTTTGTTTAATAAACTTATTTGTTCTTTTATTTATTCTCTTCTCTTCTATTTTGTTCAAATTTATTCTTCCCTTAATATTCCTAATTGGGCTGGAATCTTTCTTTCTCTCCAATCTATTTTTTTTCTCTTCTTCTCTCTCCTTTTCTTCTTCTTTCATCATCTTTTATTTATTTCATTTATTTTCCCTTAATCTTATTAATTGGATTGAAATCAAGAGTGGAAATTTGATTGGGTTCTACCCTTTCTAAACCTTTTCACATGTAAAATGTGTTTGCGATGACTACACCGCCCATGGAAGAGTAGTTATTTTTAGTAATCGATCTACCTATAACCATCTTCATTAATTTTTTTTGAATCAATGAGCTACTATAATTCACTTAATATGATCTATTAATTGATTTTTTAATTTAAATGAAACTAACCAAGCAATTGAACAATTGACACAAAAACACACGAGGTCGGAAGTTGTGTAAATTATAAGAGTGTGATCTTAATCGGTAATAAAAGACCACATGGGATAAATTTGTAGAGTTAATATATAATCCCTAAACTCAATTAATCCAAATTTCTAGAGTGAATATGTTCTCTAAATAACCACATACCATAAGCTAACCTAAGAACATCAATTAAAGCAGGGCGCGACGATTGCATGTTCCGAAGTTAGTCTAGGGTTTAAGTAATTTCATCTTTGTGGTTAAGTTAACTCCCGTAGGGTTCGAGGGTTAACAAATTTGAGGATTACAATTAAGTTAATGTTAATATAAATGATAATGAAAAATAATTGAGTGAATAGGTTGAGTTAGATCGATTATGTCTATTAAATATTTTCTAAAAACATCTTCTTATTGTGTCTTTTTAATTGAACTTCATTTCAAAAATAAAAACAAAAAAAATGAAATCTGCTTCCAGAAAACTTCTTCTAGTTTTATAAAAGATAAAAAACCCCTACATCCTTTCAAGTAGTATTTTTATTCTCTTTTATTTTATTTTTAGAATACCTTTAAGAAGTTTTATTAATTTTCTTCCTCCTTTGAGAGACGACCTTGGTCAACAACTTTGCTGCACCTAAGTAACCCGAAATTGAACATCATTTGAAAGCGCCCACGACAACAAATTTCAGACACTGATGCCCAAGTTTTTGATAGTTTACTATGTATGATGCAGTCCAACAATTTTGCTCCATGACTTTCACCCACGATGGTTGATCTAGGTCGTGCGTTTCAGCAGCAGCATCCTTCTACTTTCTCAGGGGATGGCGGTCTACAGGCTATTGAGTATTGGCTAAAGTCCACCCTATCTATCTTTGAACATTTGTATATGCCTCTAGATTTGATGTTAATGATTTCCACATACATGATTCAGGATTCGGTCAAGCATTTGTGGGATGTGATTACCCAGGATAGTCGTTATCAAGGCATGTTATGGGTTGATTTCCAGACTGCCATCTATGATCAGTTCTTTCCTCAAACGCTGAGAGCTGATAGATCCAGAGAGTTCAGGCATATTGAGTAGGGTTCTATGTCAGTTATGGAATATTCATCATGTTTCATGGAGTTGTATAAATTTTCACCACTTCTAGCTAGTGATGAGATTTCGCATGCTAGACGTTTTGAGTATGGGCTCTAATATGCCATTTATACGCAGGTCAATGTATTTCTCCTACCTAATTTTTCTACAATAGTAAATCAGGATATTATCATTGAGCATTACCTGAGGGACATCAATAGTACTGAGCATAGAGGATCAGTGCTGCATCAGGCCAATAGTTTTTCCAGTGGAAGGAGACATTCCCTCGAGGTTTTTCGTCAGGGCAGTGACAACCAGAGTACTCATTTCAATAACTCTTTAGTGTGTCATTAGTATGGATGATGGGGGAATTCAAAGCCTCTGTGTGATAGAGACCTACTAGAGTGCTAGGAATGTGGTCATATAGGGAATATTCAGTGTTTATGTAGGACCATTCCACCAGCTTCGAGTAGGAAAGGATCCACACGAGCTCCACCTACATGAGTGAGTTCTTTTATGTCATGTTAGGCGGGGATTAGAATTACATCGGAAGGTCTGGCTGAGGAGGAGGTCAGGGGTATGGTAGCCAAACCCCTAATCACTAGCAGTGCTAATAGGTAATTTATGATCATGGGAGTCCATATATTTCACCGGTTTGTGGATCGAGTCAGTTTCATACACTACATCTGATACCCAAGGATCAGGCTACGGGACCATCTACAGTATGAGGTACTATTATAGTAGCCTCTAATATAGTATCTAATTTATTTTATATAGGCGATTCAATATATTTTTTCTTAGTATCTATAATGGAGAGTCTCTAACTAGATATATAGTATCACTATGGTGTAATTACCCTAAATACGTCATTAGGGGTAAGAATAGAGGGCATACACTAGTGTAAGGACTATCCCCTTGAGGTAGGTAGTTACCCTTTATTATGGAACCTCTTTATTCACGAGATAACAAGATTCAATTTCATACTCAGGATGGATTGTTTGGTGCACTTTTATGCTTTTTTAGACTACTATCATCATATGGTATCTTTTATATCACTAGAGGGCATTAGTTATCTATACAAGGGTGAGTGGGATATCCAAGCTAGTATATCCAGACAAGAGAATCGTAGTCTAGGTGGAGTGATGTCCAAATTTCCAATATCCTCATGGAGGATCAGGGTTTTCATCAAACTAATTTCCCTCCAGTAGTGGATCGTTTTAGGGATATCTTTTCTGACAACTTTTATAGATTACCTCCTGAGAAAGAGGTAGAATTTACAATCGATCTTGTTCTAGGAGCATCTTCAGTGTCCATTCCTTCTTACATGATGGAACCTACAGATCTTTAGAAGATCAAGTGGTAGTTAGATTATTTAGAGGCCAATGGTTTTATATGGATCAGTATATCTTCTTCGGTTTTGCCCATTCTTTTTTCCAAAAAGGTGGATGTAACCATATGTTTATGCATGGATTATAGAAGATTGAATCATCTTATGGTCAAGAACCGGTATCCACTTCCTCGAATAGATGATCACTTTGAACATGTCTGAGGATCAAAGGTCTTCTCTAAGATCGACTTGAGATTGGGTTATCATTAGGTGTGAGTCAGACCATCAGACATACCTTGTACAACTTTTCGTAGCAGGTATGGTCTATATAAGTACCTTGTTATGTTATTCTGCCTTATGAATGTGCCCATCGTTTTCAATGTTATAATTAATAGGATGTTCCACCCCTATATGAACTCTTTTTTCATGGTCTTTGTGGATGACATCTTGGTGTATTCTTTCACTCATAGCGGCCATGAAAAACATCTTGAGATTGTTCTGAATACACTGAGAGAGCATTAGATTTAGGAAAATCTTTCTAAGTGCCACTTATGGATTGAAAACGTCCACTTCTTGGGTCATATTATCTCAGAATAAATAGTATATTTTGACTTTGAAAAGGTTAGTGTTGTAGTTTCCTGGGAGAATCCTAAGAATGTGTTTTATATGTGGAGTTTCTTGGGGATAGATGGATATTATAGGTGTTTTATACAAGACTTTACATATATTTCTTTACCTCTTACTAGTCTTACAAATAAGATTTTCAAGTTTACATGGTTAGAAGCATGTGAGAAATCCTTTCAGGAGCTGAAAGGGAGGCATGTATCTACACCTGTTCTAATTCTTCTAGAGTCGAGTATAGGTTATACCATCTTCTTTGATGCATCAAGCATCGTCCTAGGAGTAGTGTTGATGCAGGAATACAAAGTAATTGTGTATGGATCTCAGTAGTTGAGGCCTCATGAGATAAATTACCCAACGTGCGACCTTGAGGTAGCAGTAGTTGTCCATGACTTACGTTGTTGGAGACATTATCTATTGGGTGAGAGATTTGTGGTGTACATAGACCCTAATATCCTCAAATATTTCTTTTCTCAGCATGAATTGAACCTCAAATAGAGAATATGGGTCAAATATATATAATCCTTTTATTTTGAGCTTGCATATACGCTTAGGAAAGGCAATGTGTTTGCAGATGCATTGAGTCATAAAACTCAAGCACAGGCCATATGGGAATACAGTGATGAATGGAAGTTAATGGCCCTATTTCCTGAGATGAATCTAGGGTTTCATGACAGTCATGAGAAGTATTACCTATCAACCTCGATTGTTCCCTATTCCCTCCTTGAGATGGTGAAGAGTAGATAATTTTCAGAGCATGAAGGCTTGGTTCTCCATGAGAGTATATCAAAAGATAACCCGACTTTGAATTGGTCTATGGATAAATAAAACATCATGCATCTATGTGGATGTATCTCGATTCCTACCGATATGAGAGTGGAGTTTATGAAGGAGTCTCACACTCCTTAGTGGGAAGTTCATACATGCATCTTGAAGATTTATTGAGACATGTGACGCCAGTATTGGTGGTTTAGGATGAAACTTCAAATAGTAGGCCTTATCACTAGGTGTTCCACCTGTCAGTAGGTGAAGGCAGAGAACTAGAGATAGACAGGCTTGTTATAACCGCTTCTAGTCCCTAAATAGAAATGGGATGATGTTTCTATGTATTTCGTAGTCAGCCTACCTAGGTCGCCAAGGGGTAGAAATGTTATCTGGGTATCCATTGACCGACTAACAAAAACATCCCACTTAATTCCTATTCAAGAGACTTTCTCAGTTGATGATCTAGGAAGACTGTATGTCTGTGAGATCATATGACCACATGGGGTTCCATGTACTATCATTTCAGATTGGGATGCTTATTTCACGTAATGGTTCTGATAGTTACTATAGAAGGATATGGGAACACAAGTGATTATAATCACATCTTTTCAACCTAAGACCGATGGAAAATCATAACAGACAATACAGGTTCTAGAGGATATACTCCGAGTATGTATCCTTGATTTCAGTGGTTCTTGGGAGAATCATATCCCTATCATAGAGTTATCCTATAATAACAGCTTTTAGGTGACAATCCAGATGGATCATTTTGAGGCCCTATATGGTAGGCCATGCCATTCACCGTTATTCTGTCTAGAGGTAGGTGAGGCATCCCTACTAGGTCCTCATCTCATTTAGGAGACTTTAAGAAAAGTTCAGCTTCTCATAAAGTGTATGACTACTACTCAGTATAGATAAAAATATTATGTCGATCATCATCGATGACCTTTTGAGTTTGAGTTTGGGGATAGATTTTTTCTTTAGGTATCTCCCAGGATAAGGAATAAACATTTATTAAAGAAAGGAAATTTGTCACCTCATTACGTTGGGCCGTTTGAAATTATAGAGAGAGTTGGGTTGGTAGCCTATCAATTTTTACTACCTCAGAGGTACCATGCCATGCATGACATCTTTTATGTCTCACAGCATCACCAATATCATGTTGACATGTCTCGTAACTTTGAACCCAAGTAAGTTGAGTTAGATGCTGATGCAACCTTTTAGGATTATCCAATATGCATTTTTGACTGGAGCATGAAGGCTCTCTGAGTTCAGTCTATTCCACTGGTATGGGTTTTATGGTAGCATAACCAAGTACAAGATGAGACTTGGGAGAGGGAAGCCGACGTACATTCCTAATGGCTAGAGTTGTGCTCAGGCAATGTTTCTCCACCTTTAGAAGGTGAACTCGGGGATGAGTTCTTTTAAAGGGGAGGATTGTAAGAACCTGGTTTTTCACTCAGGTATAGATCCCTTAAATTTATGTCTAAATCTATAATTCGGACCTAATATGGATTTGTAAGGGAAGAGAAAAGGTATCAAGGGTTTCCAGGACATGTTCAGAACCTGAAACCCATATATTTGGGGAAAACACGCTTGGTGCACAGTTTAGAGTAAACCATGCAAGAATTCCGCATGGTTTGGGAAACTGTACAGATTTTGTTTTCCTAGAAATATCCACCTTGCACAGTTGGCGCACGATTATGTAGCATAACCGTGCAAGATCCCCCTTTTCCCAGGTAGTCATGCATGGTTTTCACATGCTTTTTCAAACCGTGCGGACAAACCGTGAACATGCTATTTTATGGGTAAATTGTACATTTCTCTTAATGATATAATTGAGCCACCTCTATCTTCCCTAATCCATGATTACATGGTATTAACCTATTTATATATTAATTTTGGGATTTTTGAAGATATAACCTTGGATCAAGAGATCTCATTCATATGGAAACTGATCAAGCTTTCGTTCGTCATGTTGGATGCACAACGGTAAGTACTCAAGTCCTCTTGAGTTGTTCTCTTTCTCTTTTCTCTCAACTGAGATATCAGGGTATGATAATTTTTCAATTTTTCATAGATCTACTCCAATAAAAGACAAATCAATGGGAAATACTGAAGGATAAGGATCATACAAACCTAAGGTGGGTGGTCTATAAATCATCCCTAAATTTTGTTGATTTTGGATTTGTTGTGTGGGGCCCATAAATTTCCTTGGGTGCTATTTATAGAATTTATATTCCATGTTTATAATCATTAGAATAGTATGGTCATCCCATTTTCAAATATTTGATTAATTATTGGTGGTTATGACCACAAATCCATCCCTTCCATGTCGATGGTTATGTCATTATTGTGGTTTAGTGTTTTAACACGTTTGTACCACTGTTTGGGTGTGCCTTGGCTTGGCCTTTCTAAGGGTAGGCATTTCTATATTAATTGGATTGATTTATATTTTGAATTACATAATGGAATGCATCATGTATTCATACCACTTAAACCACCTTAGGTAAGTGATTCAATTGATAATTAAATGTGAAATGGAAATTGGAAAGTATATTGAGTATATGACTTGACCAGATTAAATATGAATCATTAATAGGTTTCATGTACGTATCACCCCTTACCACATTAATAAAATGAATCAGAATGAACCTTAATTATTGAAAATCCCTTAAATGGAATTAATAAAGGTTTCATGCTACTTGATCTTATCACACTAATGAAATTCAAGGCTTGAACCAACAGTTTCCTTCTATTTGGCCTTATCGGACAAATGAAAGTAAAGGCATGAACCAAATGGACTTATTAATAAATTATGACTTTATTAAAAGGTTGCATGGTACTTGACCTTATCACACTAATGAAAGGAAAATCTTGAACCAATGGTTTCATGAAACTTGACCTTATCACACTAATTAAAGGTAAGGTTTGAGCCAAAGAAATATTTCATGACTTCATAATCACATAGGAATGGCCTGACTTGAGCTCACCTTGGATTCCGATTGGGGAATTCCATGAGCACTCGGTAACCCCACTATGATTCAAGGATACAACTTTATTAGGTTTAGAACAACCTAGATCCTGATCCATGTCTATTCTTGGATGCCTGGTATGACAGTGTAGGATCTCTCCATATTATTACAGGATGCCTTAGATACACTCCTTGGATCCAACATTGAAAAGTAGGTTCCATGGTTACAGCCCATATAGAACTGTCTCTTCGTAGACCCGTCTTACATTATACGATCACCTTGGATTCGATAGGAACCTTATTGTGGAATACATGGACATGATCCTTGGATTACACTCTTATCCTTAGCCAGGCTACAGTTACTACTGATTTTGGAAACCCTTGAGGTCTACGTTGCCTTGGTTGATACCTTGGTTCTTTCACTCTATACACATCACGAGACTACATCATTATTGGTCATTCCTAACATGACCTATTAATGTACGATGGTAATTGATTGATTAAAGAACATGTTACATGTTCAGATGCCAGCTGAGGGATGAAGCATGCACTTGGGTATTTAGTAACATTGTACTTATTTACTTTATATATTCATGCATTCACATTGTTACATTTTCATTACACGGTCCAGATGTTATAGACACCATTGGTGGTGGCCCACTGAGATTTATCTCACACCCTCTATGGGCGCTGTTTGGTACCCGGGGCAGATTACATGGTTGTAAGTGTTGAAAAAGGGAATCATATGACTTTGAACACTTAATTTCTTGCTATTTAGTATGGATTATGATAGCATAGGAATGATTTGGAACTTAGGATGCTTGGAATAGTCTTTGATTTACATTATTCTTTGTAGAACATGTTATAAATGTTGTTTGTATCCATGTTTTCCATATTTCCAGTACATGACATATCATCAGTTGTCGAATTATATTCCATTTTTTTAGTTATTATTAATGTTGTCTCTATTTTATGTTGTGCCTTCTGTTTACATATATTGCTTCTACTATTTACCGACATTTACTTCCATCTGTTGTGCTACACTTTGGTAATGAGGTCATAGTCTCCCCACAGACACACCCTTGGCCCTTGCTACTAGTTGGTAGCCTATGGCATTCGGGGAGATGCGCTTGAGGCCATGTGGCCCACTGGGCTCGGGGAACCTATCAAGTGGAATCTTGGTCCGAGACATCACACATAATTAGAAAAAATGGGAATTTTTTAAGGTTCCCTTTGGAAAAAAATAAAAAGACAAAAGGAAAGGAAAAACCATACCTATTTATTTTGAAACTCTAAACTCAAATTCAATTTATAGGTAAAATATGGGTTTCCACCAGGAAAGTGTTTTTTTAATGTTTTTATCTCAAAATAGACCCTATATCTATCAACTTTTGTCTGTTCATAGGTTAGCTAAGTTAAATCCTCTATTTCATGTTTATTGAATAATTCAATGTGTATGGGCCTGACCATCTAGACCTTAACATTCCTGGGTATAAATGGAGTTTTGAACTATAAAAGAACATGGATTTTCCTAGTTCAAAGTGTTTGACTTCAATATTTATAGATTGGTAATATTGAACTCTAGATTTATTGATCCTTGATTTTTTACAATCCTCCATCCTAAGTTACTAAAGTTTGTTAAGGTCTATTTTTCTCTTTTTTTCAATCAAAGAAATGTTAATGTTCATTATTTTATTGCAAAAAAGGCCTTATATTTTATTTCAATAGGTAAATGGAACGCTTTTCCATAAACAAACCTATATGGTGACATGACCAGGATGGTTTTGAACATAGTAGGATATGCCCAATGGGAATCCAAGAGTTTCTTGGAATAATATTTTTTACAGGTATTGATAGTTTTTTCAATAATTTTCTTAATTTCCATATTTTCCAACTCATTTTGACCATTGGTTTCAGGATGGTAGGTAGTTAAAACTTTTTGAGAAATCCCATACCTAGACATGAGTTCCAATAAAGGATGGTTATATAAAGGGGTCCATGATCACTGATGATAGACTTATGGATTCTAAATCTAGAAAAGATGTACTCTTTCAATATTCGGATCATAACTTGATGGTCATTAGAATTGGTGGGAATAGACTCTTCCCATTTTGAGACATAATCAACAAATAATAGTATGTAGGTATATCCTATAATGTTTAGAAATGGTCCCATGTAATTTATTCCCCAACAATATAATATTTCGACGACTAGAATGGGATTAATAGGAATTTGATTACTTTTTATTGTATCCTAAATTTTGACAACAAGGACAACTTTTGTAGAATGTATAGGAATAATTTATGAAGAAGAAACCACATTAAGGGACCTTTTAAGTGGTATTATTTTTGGAAAAGAATCCTCTTCATGCCTCTCCATAAAATAATTTAAGAATGTACTCTTGATCAGACTCAGAAACATATCTGCTAATGACTTGATCAAGATAGAAATTGAACTAGACATATGATGATCCAGACATCAACTAGATCCGAAGTCAAGTTGACACCACTCAGGACTGGAAAACCCAAAAATACAATCCAAGATATGTTTCCAAAAGTGGAGAACTAGGTCGATCAGGTCCGAAAATGCCACTATGGGCTGGGATACAGACCGATCGAGACCTAGGAAGAACCAAAACGGGGGACAAAGAACAGAAATCAAATCCATGAGATGGATAGGGAGAAGTAAATAGTGAAGAGTAGAACTGAAAGAGGCTTGAGGAACTAGGATTCCCATGGGTAGGGAAGGAGGCAGAGCATAAAACCCTCTAATGCCTGAGGATACAAGTGATAAAAAAACTACGATGAACCTGATAAGAAAATATCAGGAGTCATAATGACAAAAAAACAATTTCAAGAAGTGTAAAAGGGGAAAAATAAAAAGAAAAAAAGTATTTAAGTGGTTTAGGAAGAATACCTACATCCACATAGAGGTAGAACAACTTTACTATGAAAAATCTAGGAGCACAAAATTACAAGAGTTTCTCACACACACACTAAGAAACCCTTTCCAGAAAATGGGCTAATGTCAAGGATTAATAACTATTCCACCAACTGTCAGAAATTCCATATCACTACAGTGAAAGGTGGATACCCAAGTCAAAATTTCTACAGTGGCTATTGGATGGAAGTCTAAGGAGCTACAGTGAATAGAGGCTGGAAGTCTATGTCACTATAGTGCCTTGTCGGAGTCGGTCAGTCAACTTTTATATAGTGGTCAAAGTCACTACAGTTTCTTAAAATTTAGGCTAGGGACCTTCCACCCCTAGAGTAGCGGCACATTGTCCTCTGTAACCCCCAAAGATCTCTCTATAGAGCTCGACCAGTAAGAGTTGTGGGCTGGTGCACAATACGAGACACAAGAATTCGACCCAACTAGATCGGGTTACTCCAATCCAACAAAACCAAGAGACAAGCCAGGATTAAAGGAAAAGAGGTTTCATCTGGGTAGTAGTTAGGAAGCAACAAAGCCAAAATACAAGAGGGAAACCCTAGATCACTTGAAGAGAAATCCTGTGGGACAGATAATATTCTGATAAATACCTCTAAACACTCCCCAACATGTTAGAGAAGATTCCTATAATTCACCATTAGAAGGAACTAGGGGCATTACATAACCCAGTGGTAATGAATTTAAGGAAAAGTGTCAAATGGAAAGGTCAAGGTTGTTTTTCCTTGATCTTCTAAGGAGACCTCAATTTTATTTTACCCTGAGTATCGATCTAGGAAATAGTATAATTGATGACCCGGCACTCACTGAAGGGCTTTATCCATGAAGGGATAAGGGGAAATGGTATTTTATGGTAAATAAGTTTAGATTCCTATAGTCAATTCACACTTTCCATCCACTACTTATCCTTGTGAGGAGAATATCACTATACTCATTGGTAATCACAATGATTACAACCTTCATTGGAACAAATTTAATTGGGTTTACCCATTTACTCTTACTAATAAGGTAGATGATAACCGCTTTAAAAAACTTTAGAATTTTTTTATTTACCACATCAACAAGATTGGGATTGAGTATCTGCTGAGATTGATGACATGGTTTGGAGTCAGATTCTAGAACAATCCTATGAGATTTGATGAGGGGGTTAATCCCTAAAATATCAGATAGGGTCCATCTAATTTCTTTCTTGTGCTTTTCTATGGAATATTGAAGAATCCTCCCTTGATTGTCTTCAAGACAAGGAGAAATGAAAATAGGGAAGGTTTGATTGTCCCCTAAGAATGAATACATGAGTGATGAAGGTAGGACCTCAAATTCAAGATCAGTTTGGTTAACAAATTCAAAATAAGGATAGAAGTTTGCATCAAACACAGTTTATTTTTCAAAATATTTTAACAGAATTGATTCCTTTTTAATAGAAGCTTCAACCACCACATTGACTAGATCAATTTTATGAATGGGTATAAAATCAATGTTTTTAATTTCTCAAATGGTTTAATTAATTGGTGATTTGAGAAAACCATAAAAAGATCCATTTGAAAGAGATTCAATCCATTGAGACAAATTTCCCACATGTGAACAAAGGAAATCAATATCAAATTAACTTAAACATCCTTCAACAATTCCTTAATGTTCCTATAGTTTACTATCAATACTACCTAATCAATTGACATTATTAATCTCTTCATCATACCTAATTTGAGATTTTTCATTATAAATTTTAAGATCTAGGCTCATGTTTCATAAATTTATTGTCAGGTTCTCATTCCTAACTCGGAGAACTGAATTGATTATTGAAAAGAAGGGATAACTATGGATTATTGGGGTTTTCCCTCTATTACATAATCTAGGGCTATTGTTAAGTATAATGAATTCGATAGTGTAAATGAAAATTTAAACTTTCACCAAAACATCTTTTAAGATCCCCTTTGGAAATTGAACTCTACCATCAAATAGTTAAAGAGTGATAGATGTGGGTTGAAGTCCATAGATACCTATCTAACAATACATATAATAAGTAATGAGGTTGACACTAGCTCTTATATCACAAGGGGATTTGAAATCTGTATTCTCTTCTAACTAAATATTGATGTTAGGAAATCCTAGGTCTTTCAACTTAGGAGAAATGATACCTTGAATGGTGGTACTGACATTAGTAGACAAATATACTTGGTTTTTATGTGAAAATTTAATTTTAAATGCACACAAGTCCTTAAGGTACTTTGAGTAGATTGGTATGGTTTGGATTTCATAAAGAAGGGGAATGATTAACTTAACCTCAGAGAAGATTTCCCTCAATGTTTCATTTATTTTTTGTTAATATTTTCATCTTATGTGTTGAAGGAAGAGAGTATGTTTTTTGATCATTTGGTTTGGTTGTGTTTACTTCACATTCTCATTGGATTTTTCATAATATTATGGTGTTTATTCATTATTTTCATGTTATTTTGAATATTTTAATGGTTGTGTAATGGGTTGTTAATTTTTTTCAGTGGATTTACCACTTCTTAATATTTCTATAGCTTTTAGTTGTTCAAGTGATGATTGTGTGTAACTTGATTCTCCCATTAGGGTTAAGGAATCCTGACTCAATATTAGTTCTTTTCTAGTTTTAATGGATTTCAGTTCATGTTTAAGTAATGAAATTTTAGAATTCATTATTTTAATTTGTTTACAAAAATATTCAAGGATTTTGAAATGGATATATTGGGAAGGGGTTGTGTTGGTCGGTTTATCTCAGGAGGGACCTTTGGCTGTTGTAATGGTTGTTTAATGCATTGTTTTATGGGTTTTTGATATTAGATAGAAGGATGTTGGTATTGGACCAGTTTTTATTGGAACTGATTATGGGTTTGAAAATTCTATGGGGGTTAGGGGTTTAGTCTTTGTGGATGACTGGGTTGTTGGATGGGTTTTTGGTTATCTTTCCAACAGAATCCAGGATGGTCATTATACCTTGGATTGAAAGTGTTTTGGTACAATGGATATTTAAAGATCAAAGTGTTTACCTTTGTTGGAGCTCCTAATAAATGATAATATTTTATGGAAGGGATAGTTCGACAGTTTTTTAGTCTTACGGTCATGTTTGTCAGAAATTATAAAAACAGAGTCAACTGTTTGGATTTCTTAGACCTTCCTAATATCGACCTCCTCGACCTTACTTGTGAGTGTGATAGGTTTTTTCCAAAGGATTTATTCTTACCTAATAGTGTGAATTACACTATATTTGGGTGTCTTATCATAGTAAAGTGATTTTCCCCATGTTTAGTTTTGTTTAGCCAAATAATTTTGATACTCATAAACATCATTTGGGGCTTTGTTTTTTAATGTTCTATTACACATCATGTCAATGAACTATTTGTTTCCCGAACTCAATACTTCATAAAATATTAAAACTTATTCTAGGATTGAAAATCCATTGTGATTTAACATGTTAAGTGTTTATTTTTACTTTTCTCATGTTTCATAAAATGACTCCATTTTTCAAAAAAAATGGATACTCATTTAAAGTACAATTGTTTCATGATGGGGGAAGTATTTTTGTAGAATTATCATTATAATTTATCCCATGAATGGATTGAGTTGGTATCATATTTTTTAACCAATTATTGGCTCGATAATTTAGTGAGAATTGAAATAGCCTCATATTAAATGACTCAAGTTGATTTGGTGGGAACACGATTTCAACAATATCATACAATTCCTTAACATGAAGGTACGACATTTCCAACTCCATCATGTGAAAGGTTGAAAGGTGGTTTAGGATATGAGTTTTGAAGACATAGTGGTATTCTCCTAGGGTAGAATGGATAATTAAATATTGTGATTTTTACAATCAGTTGTGAAGTATTCATTCATGGTTTGATCAACAACATTCCCTAAGTTTGGGGCTTCCACATTTGGATTTCGAATTTGGTTCACAACTAGCTTTATGAGTTGGTTTCATTTAAAACCCTCCATTATAATTTCATAAATTTTTGAATATTTAGTATTAGGAATATTAAGATATAATTGGAAGATATCATTATGTTTACTTGACTTCCCAACCCCAAGAGTATCCACCCTAACTGGACTGGTTGATTGGTCATATGTATAAGCAGACATCCACCAATAAAATAGAAAAAATAAAGGGGAAAAGATAAGAGAAATATAATGTGGAAATAGAAATATGGGAGAATATAATGAGTTTCAAAGATTAATTAATTGGGTCCTCAGAAAATATGTCAAAATTTTGCCTCATCCAACTTTACTCTTGTTTAGGGTCTAAGCGGTCTCTTTTAGTATAGCTTGGGTTGTTGAATCCTCAAAGACAGAAGAAGGAATATAAAGAGACATAAATTCTATGGGGGAGATTTTTATATGAATTCACCAACATTGGAGTTTATTTTAGTTGTAATATTATAGAACTAAAAGACCTAAGATTATTCAATTTATGAGAATGGGTTGATCCTAGGTTATTGCTAGGGGTTGATTGGATGAATTTCATAAAATTGTTTCAATGTCTCAAATTTGATAGTATTTCTTTCAATGAAATAAAAACTTCCCAAATCACTAAATAATTTAGTAATTTCACTATCCTAATGATAATAACTTACACACTCTAAGGATCATTTTCATGATCACTCCAAGGTAGAGGATCATTCTAGCACTCAGAATGTGTAACCTAAAATTTATTGAGGTCGAAGGAGAAGGTAAATCTTTGAATAAAAATCTCAATTAAAAGAATGGTTTAGGAATTATAAGAATGAAAAATATCATCAAATAAATACCCTTTAAAATTAAATAGATAAACCCATAAAATATTTATCCCTCCATTTATGAAAATCTTTAAATTAAAGATGAAATTAGACTCGTGATGGAGGAAGTGAATAAGTAAAAACAATGAAATAACGAACACTCCACCATTGAGTGAAAGATTTATCTTTTAGTGGTGTTAATTAATTAACAACTTAATGAAAATGAATAAATATTTCAAAAATAATAACATAAAATTAGAATAATTATAACTTTTATTATGAAACTAATGTTAATTAGATCAACTTATATGTGAAAGAAAAATGTTACAAAGACAAAGCGACAACAAAACATTACAATTAAATCAAACATAAATCTTTACTAACTCCACCACAAAAACCACCTTTAATAGGAATTTTGGAATTCTTGGTTAGATAACATATTAGTAAAAGTCTTAACTATTAATGAGTGTAGACATATGTGGGTGGAAAGGTAAGGAAGTGTGGACTTTTCCACCCATGAAAAAAAATGGATCCATATTGCATCCACTCAACAGATGCACATAAATTAACTCTTATATGGATGAATTTGAGTGTTCCATATCAAAGTAAATTTAATCCTAGGATTTATCCTAATATACTATTAAATTTCATCCCAATAGGATTTTTATTTTTAGATATATGACCAAAATGGTGGATTGTCATTATGGACCCCAAAATCTTGCCCATAATTTCATCTTCAACTTGGGTTGCCTATAACCCAATTAAAACATCAGAATTAGATTTGGAATCTATTTAATAAAATGTTTCCCATGATTTAATCTAACTCTATTTCAAATTTTAGATTCATTGGAATTGTATTATGGCCTCTACAGTCATTTTAGTGGGTTTTTATCCAATTCACTTCGCCCATAATGTTCAAGGTTCAAGGCCCACTTTGGTCATCATCCCAATTGAATATCAAATAGGTATAGGAATATATAATGTTCCTAATATCATGGGAGACCTAAAAAGTAAATGTGAAAACAAAATCAAGTTCATTGGTTGTATTAGTAGGTGTTCAAAATTTTACCATTTAATAGTAAACTTTAAGTGAGATTTACATTCATAATGTGAATAATGTTCATATTGTAAAATGAACTAAAAATGGTGTTTATGGATAATGAATAAAACAATTATTATATACTATAAAAATGAATATTATCATATTTCAGTGCAAATTAATGTTTCCATGGAGTTTGTTTTTGGATTACCACAAACTCCGTGAGGGGAGAATGCTATCTGGGTGGTGATTGATCGATTGACAATGTCATCTCATTTCATTAAATTCAGAGACACCACAAAATTTAAAGATATAGGTAACCTTTATATGGAAGGGATCACAAGTTTACATGGGGTTTCTTATTCAATTGTTTCATACAAGGATCTTAGGTTTGCATTGAGGTTCTGGAGGAGTCTCCAATAGAAGATAGAGACTTAGGTCAGGTTGAGTACAACTTACCATCCACAAACAGATGGTTAGAAGTGGGAGACAACTCTTTAGTGGGATTGAGTATTGTTCAATAGACAACTTCTAGGATTTAGGATATATGTCGTAATCATGTTATAGCTTAGAGTTGATAGAAATCGTATGTGGATCGGTGTCATCGTCCTTTCTGAGTTTTCTGTAGGTGATCGAGTTTTCTTGAATGTTTCTCCTTGGTTGGGTCACTGTCAGCTCAGAAAGTAGGGAAAGTTGGCTCCAAGACATGTTGAACCATTTTAGGTCACTGAGTGGGTCGGAATGGTTGCTTATTAGTTGACATTTCCAGTTCAGTTGACATAAATTCATGATGTTTTCTATATATCATAGATCATGAAATACCATCATATTCCCTCTCACATTTTGAGTTGGTAAGACATTGAGTTGGAGACGAATGTTTCAGTTTTGGAGTAGCCAGTGGAGATCACTTATTCTCAAGTGAAATTCTTATGTGGGAAGTTGATTTGGTTGGTCTGATTGTTTTAGCGACACAAATCAGATTCTCATGAAAATTAGGAGTGAAATTTGTTGATGAGGTAGTAGTAATCTCACCTCTTTTTCAGATATAATTCTTCCATATGACTTCTTAGGGATAGAAATTCTTATTGTGGGGAGTTTATAACATCTCCTTACCCACTTTTAGGTATGTCTCTTCTATCTTCTTGTTTTCCTCTTTATTTGTGTGCATTTTAGGACTCCTAAGGATGGAAATCCCTTACAAGGGAAAATGACCTAAACTTCATGGATTTGTGTTTTTTTGAATTCATTGAGTTTTAGTATAAGTGTGTTAAAGGGATTGTGGGGTTCTCCCCAAGTTTGGAGAACATCATTGTTGGTTTTTCTTTTTTAAGAGAATCAAGATTGTTCACTATCTGTAGGAGAAATAAACGCCTTGTAATGATTACATGTTATGAAATATTTTTACATAATATGTAAAATATTAACATCTTGTATTGGGTTTCAGGCAGATGTCATGAACCGGTACAAGGAATGAAAGGGTTTACATGCCTTTAAAAGATTACAAGTTGTGTAATGGTAAAAATCAGGATTTTAACCCAAGGAATCAGTTTTTTTTTGACATTTTTGGGTTTCCTAGATTACACGATGTGAAAAGGGATTACACACCATGTAATTCTCACAACATGGGATTTTAAGGCACTGCATGACAGATTATTTTTTCATTCTACCACATGTCTCTCCCATCTCAACCTTGGAGCTCTCCCATGTAATTTAGGGGACCAACACTCCTTACGAATCACTTCATTAAATAGTTGATCTCCATTGTGATTGCGGTTCTTTTATCCATGTGAGTAATCTTTATAAATATTCATTGTCAATGATCATAGTAACACCATTGGGTTGCATTATTGGATCCATTGATCTATGATAATAATCTTCCTGATCCTTTCTAGATCTTTTGTGTGGTCTTCCTCTAGAGGTTGATCATGGTGTTGGTTGTGGTGCAGCAAGCGAGTTTCTTTGTGGTATGTTTTAATTGGTCCTCTCCACCAACAATTTTGTTTTCTGAATTGATTTTGAGATGTGAGGGTTGATTATAAAGACTCTTTCATTTTCTTTCCATTATTCCTTGTTATTGGATTTTGTTGTGGTCATGTGTGACCAGAGTTTGAGGTAGGTAGTTCTATTTATATCCTATGTTGGATGAACTGTATTAATCGTATTTTTATAAATTATTTTACAAATTATTTGGCATAATTGATTGATTAAAGTGTGTGTGTGAAAATGAGTTTTTGGGAAAAGTTGGTTTTCCCCTTGTTTTGGTAAAATAATAGGGTATTTTCAAAGCACTCTAAAATGGATTTCTAAAATTCTTTTCAAATAATTATTTTGATGAAATGGTTTGGAAAAGAAACCACATGGGAAGCATTCGGTACTTAGGTGGAAGGTGTAGCTAAGTTCCAACATCCATGTATTATCATGAGGTTCACTCATGAGGGGTTCCACTGTTTGTTAGGCCTATTGTTCTAGGGAATTGATATTGACATCATTGGGGGGTCACTCATGGGGTGATCCTCTACTTCTTAGGCCTATATTCTAAAGACTTGATTATGTACTAGTCATTGATTGTGGTATGAGTAGTTTTCTAGCCTATCTTATAGTGATCTTTGGTATTATATTACATGTGATTTGGCTTGTACTATTTTAGCTTGTACTTCCATGAATTTCATATGATATGTGATACATGTTTTTTAATTTGACTAATTTTATGTATATGAAATTTCTCTTGACCCCCTCCCTCGAAAGATACCGCAATGAGGAGGGGAGATAGTGACCCCCAAATCCCACCTCCAATAGGCCCTGGGTTGGCGAGTTGCACCGAGGGTATAAAAATATTTTGTATGGGAGGCATTACCCTTTATAATAATATAGGATTGGTAGATAATATGAATCATCCACAAGAAACACCATAAAATTATATAAAAAGAAACCAAAACCATCCCACAATACAAGTATATATAGAACTGATATAGATAAAAGTTTCCAAAGTAAATACCTAAAAGCAAAGCTAAAGCAGTAAAAAAGAAAATATCCAAGGTCTGATATAGTAATGTTCAACATGGTCCATGTAATCATCCTAGATACATAAAAACAATCATATATGTGGGGTGAAAATATAAGAATACTCAGTTGGAAAACCATAGTCTCTCATGAAAATTTGAAAGAACTATACTAATGGACCCATGAGAAAATAAAAGAACCAACTACATCTAAATAGGTATACTAACCAAACCCAATCTTACCAAGGCACACTCGCCAAATAATGAAATCCAAATAATACAATATAATAAGAATCACATTGATAAAGGGTACCCAACACCACTTTATTGCTAGTATGCCCCTCTCACACACCAATGCCATAAATATTGGTGCTCCCATCCTTCTATATACCACACTTCCCACAAGCAAGGGCACACCACACCACACCCAAAGACATCTGGTCTCATCACCCCACAAGCATGACCACATCACATCCCGCTCGAAACCACATGGTCCACACAACACAACCACCCCCATAAACAGATTTGTAAAGTATCGTGAACATGTATTACATCAACCTTGTGCCCTCCTCCTACCATGTACGACCCCCACCAGAAGGTTCCCCACAAGCATGGTCATATCACATCTCACCCAAAAACACTTTGGACACTGCCACACAAGCACGATCACATATCTCCCAAAAACACATGGGTCATCACCGCCAACATATAATGCACTAACAGACCTCTAATAATCACATTTTATAAAATACCTACATCTCCTAGAAGAGAGGGTGGGAAAGAGCGGGTACCCATCTGTTCGTCCTCCTCTTCGGATGTTGGGGAAAACACCCCCATGTGATTATGCGGGTGTCAGCATATAGTGTTGGACGTGGGTGGGGTGTGTATAGAAATCACAAAGAATATAAAAGTATATACATATTTTCACACACACAAGCCCATCCTATGGGTTCACAGCCAAACAATAACCAACACTTCTACTTTTTCTTCCACCTCTAAATGCATAACACCACACAAGCCAAAACCCCATTTCAAATTTTCAACCAATTCCATTTAATCATCCCATTCTTCTAATTATTTAGCATCAACCACATTTAATCACACAACCCATCATTTAATTATTCATTAACCATTATCATCCCATTAACCAAACCAAACCATGTCGTTTCAATCAAAATTAACAATTATTTATTCCATCGCTACCCAAGCATCTAGCACAATGAAACCACATATCATGTACAACTAATAATCCCTATCACATCGCCACCTTGTTGACCCAAAATCATGGTCAAAAAACCACCTCTCTACCCCAAAAGAACAGAAAAAACCACCTCTCCATCCAAAAAGCACTGGAAAAAAACTAACTCTCCACCCCAAAACCATGACCACACATCACAATACGTCAAGATCATTTTATATATTTACAAGCGATTTTATCACATTCCACTTTATTTTAGAGGCATTATCACACAAGCTATAATCTTGGGGAAACTATTTCATTAGTAAAATATAAGTGGTTAAAAATTTTCTATTTTAGGATGATATTACAACAATCATAATAGTCACAAGAGTCAAAACACATATCATCCAGTAAAAAAAACCCAATGCCCACAGTTTTTAGTGGGGCATCAAGCCCATATAATCCACAATATTACAATCATATAAAAGCTGTAAAATCATGAGAATCAAACCCCTTTATCCCTTTAATTTTCAATTTAACCAATTATCTATATTTGATTATGTCATCACAACTATCTCCAATAGATATAAAAAATTAAACTCCTCCCTCATGATACACAATAAAGAGAAATGATGGATTCCCTACCTCAAAGAATCTTTACCGACTCGTTGCACACCAAAGGGAAAATAAGAACACTAAAAAACCACAAATGCACCATGAGAAACCAAATATCAATATATAACACAACAAAGGATCAACAAAATGAAGTCCAAACACACAAGCCAAACCAAACTGCACCACCGCAGTGAATCCCCAAGAGAATAACCAGAGGAAACTAGCTAAAAAGAAGGAATGTCTCACCACATATTATCAACGAACAACCATCAGAACCAAAGGATCAAAGCGAGAGTAAGAGGTATTGAAGAACTAATCAAGGCACCCAAGGCTCTTCCAAAATGAGAGATAATTTAGGTTCATGAATGAAATAAAATTCAGCTGAGAAAAGGATTTAAGACCTGGAATTCAGGTATTTTCACGTCGTGTAATACTTACACAACATTTAATTCATTAGTTTCAAAAAAATCCATCTTTAAATAAAAAACACATTGCCTATTTTTGAATTGACCTTGAAAATATACACATCAGGTAACACCCCATGAACCTACCATCAAAATTCATGAAACACACTTACACAACGTGTAAGATTTACACGTCATGTATTCGCTATGCTTATAGAATTTAGTTTTAAAATTCCTCCAAACCCACTCTAAACCTCATCCAAGCACCTCCAAAACCAAAACCCAAAAAATTAGTGGACTAGGAAGGTATGAACCATTAAAAAATGATTTTAAAATGTTTACCTTGATTATTTTGTAAATGTGAAAAATGAGGAAATTAAAATTGTATCCATGATTTTGATATAAAAACTATTTAATTATTTATAATTACTTATTTTCTTCAAAATTGATCATGTTCATATTGTTGTACAGACACTTGTTATGGAACACCTGGGTTGGATCCTGCTAAGCCTTTTAAGTGACACCATGTGCACCCTTTTGACGATGCGTAGACCTTTGTATGTCTGATATCTCTATTTTATATACACATATTGATGGTTTTTATATGTGTTTCCATTGGATAATAAATTATTTAATATGAAATGATGCCTATATATTTATGTTTTTTTGTATTCTTATGCAGGACCAATATTTTGAGCATATTATGTAAAATGTAGAAATTGAGGAACAAAAAGTCACTTACCATCGAGATACTTCATGGATCGACATGAAAATAGAAAATAATAGAGAATCTAAGGATTATGGATAAAACCAAAGAGAATAAGGGAGGTTTTAGTGGCACAAAACTGATGAAAAATAAAAAAATAGAGCTTCTTTCACTGGAAGATGACTTTAAATGTTGTGAAATCATTACATGTCATGAACCCATGAAAATATTGAATGAACTGCAAGCTGTGAAGTGGAGGAAATAAAATTTAAGTGAAGAGGACATGTTTCATGTCATCATGTCATGAAACATATGTTTTGTGCAATGAAACATGTGAATATAACCCAGAAATCCATAGGTCATGAATTTGATACACGTGGTGAAAGTTTTTCACATCATATAAATGTCTGACACAGCAGAAAAATAGTTTTTTATGTATCTTCTGATAGAGACCATATAGTTTGACCCAAATTTCAATTAAAACATATCTTTGACCTATGGAATCCCATTATTACATCAAGTCTTATAAATATGGGTTCTGACTTGGAGAAAGGGCATTCCATTCCATGCTTGATGCACAACCATCGAAATGTTGTCATGGGGTTCCGACCTAGAGTTTTTCATATATAGGTTTCTATTTTTATTTTATTTCCTTTATTTAACATCTAATTATTTATAATATAATTCCAATATATTTATTTTCTTCGTTATCTATATTTCTTAATATCTCTCTTATAGTTTTGGGTTTAATTTTCATTGGTGATCACCTGATGATGGTTGACTAAAACTTATATGGGAGAGAAAAATTAGTTAAAGGGGGTGAGTACTACCATTGTTTGATTTACATTCTCTTTTAAGATGGTTTAATTAAATAGTATCATGTTATTCTTGTATTTCTATCTTATTCATCATTGATCCATTGACTATATGCCTTCAATAAAGAAATAAATCCAACATGATTGAGATGATTTATTCATTACCATTAAATGAAATTATTCTTATTCTTTTGGAAATATAAGCATAATTCACTCTAACTATCTTGATTCATCTGAACTGGATGAATTGGGATTCTATGATAGTTTTCATAGATAATGATCATTTCTGATATCAATAAAGTTGTTTGGTTGCGCAACTATTTGATATAATTTTTTTTCATGTGAAGTGGAATTAATTTATTTATCAAAACCACCCATGGAAATTGGATTCCCACTCTGTTGTTTTTATAATTGAATTCATTTATTTAAATTGCATCATTAGTTTAATAAAATAAATCTGAAATTGGAGTGACCTGACCTTTAGTTAAGAGTTGTCATTGTTGCATTCCCCACTCTCTGTGGGATCAACTCTGCACTTCTTTTATACTATGCCTTTGTAGGTAATAAATTTCAAGAATAAATAAATTTAAAATTTGATCATTAGTGGAGGATCTAAGGATACCTTTTTGGAAAATCAATGTCTTTCGATGCAGGTAAAGGAAAGGTGTCATAGTGAGCTAGCAAGGTTTCAGTCAGCTGATTCTAGGTATCTAGTTGTGAGATGATGGAGGTTTGCTCATACTATCACATGGAGTAGTTAGTTTCTATTGTAGTAGTCCTTTGATGTTGGAATTGTACTCTGTGATTTTCTAACTGCTTTTGAGCTACATCATTTTTTATGTCTTCTTTCAGTTACGAAAAATGTTTATCTCTTCTGATATTTCTCTCTATTATGCATATATTCCATGTTTTTGCTTCAGGTTGGGAGAAATCGTTCCCTCTGGTAGTCGTTTGTTGTCTGGGTATTAGTCACCGGTCTATGGAGATCAAGAATTCCCTTAGGGTATTTGGACATTTAGGTCGAGTTCCAGTTTGAGAGGGTATCTATGTTGGGATCGTCATAGGCCTTAAGTTGGTGACTATCACTAAGGGTATAAAATGTGAATATGGGAGGAATTACCCTCATAAATATCAGGAAGAATTTAAACAACACACCAAAAAACTCCAAATAAATTTCATTCTACAACTCAAATGTCACATATATGTCATATATAGAAACATCAGGGGAGAATATATAAAACAAGATCCAAACTCTGAGTCATATATCAACTACATCCAAGCTACCTGGATAGAAGATCCAATCTATGTCAGTATATCTTGAAAACACTTAGCAAATTATGTAGAGATGAGAACTTGGGAGTACATGGTAGGATCATCCAACTAAACAAATCAACATCCATGTGAAATAAATATGCAAGAGTATGAAAGAGTAAACAAGAGTGATATCAACCAAGAGAAACATTATCATAGTTATAAGAATAAATAAGGATGAGAAATATGAACACCAAACTCCATGTTCTACATCATTTCCCATAACATCCATCATCTCTCACAAAATCCATATTCATTTCCTAAAAAATGTTTCAAACCAATTCTATAACCAACAGTTGATTAATATCCTTAACACTATAACCATTATCAGAATAAAAAAATTAAAAAGGGATAAAAAATTCACTAATTCTCCCACCTGTCAATTCAGAGACAGAACTCAAACTAGTGGCAAGATGGTAGGAAATCCCCCCACCAACTAAGGAAACCACAACACATATCCACATACCACAACTTCCCTTTCATTTCCACCATTCTGCATCCATATATTGCATCATCACATATCCACAACCATTTCACCACATATCCCCAACCACATCACCACATATCCACAACTACATAACAACATATCCACATTACCAACCACACACCAATAGGGTAATGTAAAAACAAAGGGCATCAACCTCGTTCCTATCCCCTTCCATGCACACCCCCACCCATGATCACAAACCCACATCCTCTCCATTACAACCATAACCACATCATCATTGTATCCACATCCTTACCATAAAAAGGTGTCATGAACATATAAAACATCAACCTCATGTGCTCCTCCTACCATGAATGACCCCCACCATGCATCATCATCACTATCACATTGCCGAGTCAGCAAGATTTTTCATACTTATAACTTCAAGTCATTTTATCCCGCATGCACATGCCTAATTCAAGACATCCCAACCCAATACGTAAATCAACTGAGATCTATGAAAGATCATAAGTATTCTCCCTATTTCCCTCTTTTTCCACACTACATCCCCACAACCACTTCCATCGTATCAAAATAACATCATGGAAACTACACACTAAAATAACACTTCCCACAACAAATCGTCATCATTAGAATAACCAAATGTGCAGGGAACAAAAACTACACAAAAACTTCACAATATTCATATCATTTCTAATCTCACTATTTACCATTTACCAGTCTTATTAAGTTCATTATGTCATTTGTTTTCCTATATAAACTCATTCATTAAACGACTTCCCATTTCAAGCCATTCATTCATCATTTATCACATTAGTTCTATCTAGATTCATACATTTCAATCATCAATGGTTATTAAAAACTCATTTTTTATTTAATTTTAACTTATAGGGGGAGGTGCGATGTCTGGGAATAGTTTGCACAAACCTGAGAAGACCATTTGGGTATTTTGTTTCACAGAATCATTCAATAATTAAGATAAATAAAGTATTAAAGAATAAACATGAGGATTTAACGTGCTTTGGTCTATTTTGGACCTATATGCATGACAAGAACACCACTCACACACATAGTGTATTAAAGCTCAAATAAAATTATTTACTATGTACAGGCTTAACCAAAAACTTAAAAAAATAGAAGCTTTGAAAAACTAAAGCTATGAAAGTAAGAAATGGGAACGTAAAACTGAAAATGTCAGACGCTCGAGTCTAACTATACTATTTTCTTCAAGATATCATCGAGAAGACGATGTGGATCTATTTTATGATCACCGAGGAGGAAGGTGTTGTAAAAATAGTGGGTTCCCTATACCCAACTATGAGGTGGTTTTGATTAACGTATCATATATATTGTTAGATATACATGATTCATACTTACCATTATAGTGTAAATATTTCAGCACCAACTGTTTAATGGTAATATCCATAGATTAATTGTCATATCAAAAGTTTATAGCAGACCTAAGGCTATAATGAGAATCTCAAGATACTATGGAATTAATCTTAAACAAAGGTCATATAGTCAAGATACATCGTACTGACAAGACACAGTCAATGTTTGACTATCAGGTGTCGGGGGCTCATAACCATTAAGACTTCTTCTCATGAAGTTCACACTTGGTGATCTCTAGTAATGAGATCATGAGGAAAAACCTGATAATAGGAACACCACATGTTTTGGTTGTCATTGGTTGTTCCTATCTACATACATATGTATTGGTCTTTTGACTTGATATCATTACCAGTGTATACCATTTGATTGCGTATTTTGATGCAAGGAAAAAACCATGATAATGAAATCATGATGAGGTATATTTTTTTGGGTGTATCATTGGTGGTATGACATTGGTTTAATGGTTAAGAAAGGATTCGTCGCTTCTGGGTTATGGAAGTTATATATCTCAGGCCTAGTTGATCAGGATGGTACTAGCTTCCTAAATCTTTGGCCAAAGTAGTTGAAAAGTAAATACATCTGAATAGATCAACAAATAATAAAGAATGAAAAGGGTGATAACACAAATGTGCATCCTTCATTATGATATATTTAAATACAAAGAGATAATAGTACACAGTACATGCTCGTAGGTTGGTTATCGTTGTTATGACAATCCTTATCTCTTTAGGGGCCTTGATGGATTGCTAGAGTCCACTCTTGGTCTGTAGATTTTATTCACTGTTGTTGAGATAATGGCCTCAAGGGTCACACACAATATCATATACAAGAATCCCCCATATTCGGTTGAATAGGTATATTGGACATGGTGGGCCCCACCATGAGGTTTGATTGTTGTCCAAGATATCGATCACCAAAGAAATAAATAAATTTATTATTATCCAAGTTATGAATAACTTTGTTGAATTTATTTAATGTATGTACAAGTTAAGTAAATATGGGAAAATATTAATTGAACAAATATTATTTTAATATGAAAGGATCATTTAATATTTAGCGAGATTCCAAGTCTAGCTATATGACTCGGGTTTATCACGTAATATATTTTTAAATATATTGTAGTCATGTGATAAAATAATAAATAATATTGAAATAGTTTAGTTCATCATAATTATTTATTTAGTGGATGTTAAATAAACGGGGGTCGGGGAATCCAATTAGGTATTTAGAACCTCCACTATAAATAGAGAGAGAGTCACTCTCCCAACATGCTATTCATTCATTTTGAATGAGGGCCTCTCTCTCCTACCACTTTCTAGAGAGAGAGTCTCTCCCACTCAAGAGGTGATCCAAGAATGTCTTCATGCATCGAAGGCAGTGAACCGCAGTGATCATTGGGACATCAAATATATCTTCGTATCACCTTGCTAGCACTTAGAATTCAACGATCAGTGATCCTATATATTTTTGAAGCACGTGTAGACAATCTAGAGGGATCCTGTTATGGATTCTTCAATAAAAAATCACCTGCGATGATTTTGAGTCGAGCGTGGTTTCATATTTGAACAGGTATGTTTTCATTTTTAATTTTTGTGCTCTTAATTTAAACGAGATCCTCAGTCCATACCGGGGCTTGTATCATCAGCGATGACAAGTTCAGTCATCCTGTCAATTAAAAATTTTAAAATCTCCAACTCACAGACATCCACTGAGCACCCCGGAACCTTCAATTGGTATCATAGGGATTGGGTAAATTTTTGGGGCCAAATAAAATTAATTTTCATAAAATTAATAAGTGGATTTGAAATCGGTCCCAATGGTTCCAACCATGCGCCGATTTGATTTTGAATGACCATGTTATGACCATTTGAAATTTTAGATATAGATCGTGTTTTCATTTTGGTCATGAGTATTAAAAAATCAATCGATTATTTTCAATCAAGATCCTGTTATGTTTTGACTGATTTTCCATTCACCGGGCAGTCGCCCCTGCCGACTCCCACGTGAGTCACTCCCCTGGTCGAGCATCGCTCTGTGCCGCCCCGCAGCCTCGGACTCCCAGCTGGATCTATATCACTGGTAGATATGTACAACCACGGTGCCTCCTGCTCAACCAGATCCCACCTGAGCTACCATATCCAGATTCAGATGTTATCGGACCTCTACAAGATTTTCCATGCGCCACCCCTACCAGATTCTGTCGTCGCCACTGTGTGGATCTTCATCTAGGATAGTACACCTTAGACTGATGCCCACTGGCCCGATCCAAATTTCCATTATCAATGGGTTCTTCACCATGTCGACACCGGGACAAGTGTGCCACTCAGTCTAGATTTGGCTTCCCCAACTCATGAGCCTTCTGCCGCAGACTCGCTTTTGGCCTCAAAGTCATCGTCCCAGGCGCCACCACACTAACTGGACCACTTCCCCGCCTTCTCTAGGGTCGGACCGTAGGTGTATAGTTTCCAGCAAGGTGTGAGGTACCTTAATACATGGCCAGGTTTGCCTGGAAATTGGCTCGGGTGGGTTTTCCCAACCTGAAACAGGTCTGGGCGGACTTGTCTGGCCCATAATTTTCCTCCACGAGCATTGTTTGGCCCATTATAGATATGTTTGGGTTCATTGCAACCCGTAATGGTTCAAAGCAGGGATTTCAGGGCTCAGATTATTTAAATTTAATATATTTAATTAATTTAATTTTAGAATTAAATTAAATTAAATTAAATGTTAAATTTGGATTTAAAATAAATATTTTAATACATGAGAATAAACAATAATAATTTTAAAATTAAATAAAATTAATTAGTGGACTGAAAATAATTAAATTATTTGAATTAGTTAATTCATTTAATTTAATAAAATCACACTCATACTTATTTAATGCAATTTTATTTTTATCACGCATTATTTTACCTGCCTACTGGTCTTGATCACCTAACCATATATGTTTTCTATTATTTAATTAATTATTTTAAACTATGTGTGATGTTTGTAATTAATTAAATTATGGTCTACACATCATCTTTATTTTCGGTTAAAATATATAAGGTCTTGCACACCCAAATCCATATGATGTACATTACACACCTAGTCGCACTCGCCTATGCGTGAGTATTTTTGTACTTCGGATGAATACGGTGTACAACATGGTCCCTACCAAGATGAGGTGGTGTATGTTGACCAAGATGACGCAAGACGTGACGTGGACCCTACCAAGACGAGGCGGTACTCCAAGACATGATGTGGACCCCACCAAGATAAGGCAATACCCCAAATGAGAAGTGGACAAATAGGACGGGGTGAGCTACATCAAGAGTCAAACTACAACTCAGGTATGATTCCCCTAGGTCGTTTAAGATGCTGAAGACTAGTTGGGTAGTAGTTTACCTTTATGCATTTATTTATTATTTTATGCATTTTATATCAATATAAAAAATACATAAAATAATAAATAATAAAATGCATAAAGAACTTATGTATGTTTTTCTATTAATGTTTAGTTGCAAGCATGAAAACATATATGAAAAAGATTAATAGAAATTGATTACATTTGTCGATATAAAAACACCAAAACCATCAAAGTAATATTAAGTTATTACTGGCTTCCATCATTCAAGTTTGAACAAAACCGAGTGTTTGGGGTGTCGGTCATGCCAATAATGAGTGTGCCTCTTACTACTGAGGAGTTCTTATAAGTGGTTAGTTGACTTAACTAAAATTACAACAAAAAATTATTTAAAGCTAGCTTTTTGTAATTTTATAGGCAAGTGTTGAGTAAATAAGGTTTTGATTTTTGAAGTTGTAACTTCACTCAAGAGATCAAGGAACAGTGAGTTAATGTAGTTGGTCAGTCAAAAGCCTATCATGAACCCTCTGAGTAGTGGTGTAGCCATAGATTATAGACTATGAGGGGAGGTTTAAATGATCATTAACACTAGAATATTCAAGCGACATAGTATTTTGATTCTATCATATAGGGTTTTTAGAATTCGATTAAATAGTATGATACATTTAATGATATAATTAATCATTAATGTCTAATTCGGTAATCAACATAAAATTACTAATATGCTAAAGACTTATTTTTGTAGAAAATGGAAAGTAATATCACAAGAAAAACTATGATAAATATTGGACAAAGTTAATGTCCAAACTAGCATGAATTTTAAAATTTAGTATAGGAGCTTGTACACAATACTACTATATAAAAAATTCAAGGTGATGATATCGCTATACTTATTAAGACACTTTAGGAAGCGTGGGTGTAAAATTTCTTAAAGGAGACTCATGTATGAAGCATATGATGGTTAGGTAATAATGTTATCATTAACGTCCAATGTTAGTTGTGGTCACTACATTAAGACAATGATGACAAGAACATGTAGTCTTATCCTTGAGAAATTTTCAAGGAGAAAGTCAAGAAAGATTAGAATGTGATGATTACACTGGAATTGTGTAAATTGAAAGACAGATCACAATCTTTCTAGGTATCCCATTCTTAAACCCAATTACTCCAGTTTCATTTTAGGTTACAAAACAAACAGGATGGACTAAACGCTTCATTACCTATTATGGTTTGGTTCACCAAGTAAATAAGAATATTAAAGAAAGTACTGTCTTAAGTTCTTATGGAAAATAAATTAGAAGACAAGTCAAAAAAGATATTGACATGTTACACCAATGGAACCTTCATAATGTACTTAAAATAATATAGATTTTTTATTAAATAGGTTGTTATTTACATCGCATATTATAAAATAAATTTTTGGAAGTTCTGAATTGAATAAGCAAGATCCCGCTTCTTCTTTAGTGTATATTCGTCAAATAATGGTATTGTTTCTGACATACTTATTGGGTATTAAATATAATATGTCTTTCACATATTTGTATTGAAATATAGCAACCAAGAAAGTATAGAAACATTAAAATAAGTAAGGTGTCTTCTCCCAGAAGTTGAGAAAGGGTGATTCCTAAGTTAGCAGTGAGAAGTACATAACTTCTATTTTCCATGTGAAAGATTCTAGTTGAACAAGTTGTTGAGTATAACCAAAACATTCATCACAAGTTCCCTTTTTACATAATGATACATAATTAAATGTTAAAGAATTAATGTTGTTTTTCATGTAATATACTCAAAAAATAATTTAGTAGTACTTGAATCATATAAAATATGAGATGAATATAAAAATGTAAGACTTATTTACACATTTTTTGAAATATAATTATTTTTCAAACAAAACTAAAAGTAGATGTCCAGGATGTACCCAGTTTGGTATTTAGGCTTGGTTCAGCTAAACACATCTGGAATTTTTGACATATTTAGTTTGGACAAAGAACCTTTAGAAATAAAGGTATGTTGCAATGCTTATGGAATTAGTTCAAAAAGTGATAATGAACTATTCCAAGAGAAATATAGTAGTAAAAATACTTAATAAGAGTTCTTTAAGTTATTAAGGAATGTGAAAGTGAAGTGTAATCATGGTAAGAAGATAAGTGTTTCTTCATATTGGTATGCCGAAGAATAACTTGACCAAGCATTCATCGATCAAGATAATGTTGCATGAAGTAATTACTAAATTCATATTACCTTATCTATATCACAGTAGTGATTCTACTTAGTAGGATCCAGGATGAGTCTTACATGTTTTCATTGATCAAAAAAATTTAGTGTGAAGTAATTCCTAAATGTACATTTTATACATCAATGTTATGATGTAAGAAGTATCAATGTTAAAATTTGTAAATACTTCCATTACATTTCGAGATGTTCTTTGAAAATAATGGTGAAATACTATAACTAATATGCCAACTAAAAATAAAAAATGGATATCATAAAATTCATAGTATGATGGAAATCCATTATGTCATAGGACGTGTTTAAATGCAAAGAGTTTGTTAGGACATAAACAAACTAGCATCAAGCTAAACACATAGTACATCTAGGTAATTATCCAAATTGTTTCTTAGGATACTATATAAATCCCTATGATAGAAAAGTGGTATTCAAGTGTTAGAATACATTTTTATAAGGGTGAACATCTCTATTAGAGATAGTGGGAGCTGGATTGACTTGTATTTAGTCAATGATTGAGATGTACAAATGGTTGGCATAGGAAATTGTTCCACACGTTTACGTGGAACATGAATGTTCTAGAGACACATACTGCATAGAAAGTTTAAAATCATACTGGTGGGTTTGAAATCACCATGGTTGGTGATAAAGTATTCAGTGAGAATAGTAATTCCTACAAGTAAGCAGTGTTTGGAAATATGTTAAGATTGACAAGACTAATTAAAATTCAATAATTGATTCAATGTATCAAAGTGAAAAGGGGGCATATATATTGAATACTATAATGGGTATTCAAGTGAGTTTATACATGTGTGGTAAAAGTGATGTACTAATAAAGGTTGATTGGTAATACCAAGTCGGTATGACTAAATCCATAAGAATTTTACTTGTCATAGTTAACTTCTAAGATCATTAAATTGTCCATTGGATGTTAAGATGAACTTTTGTGGAAGATGTCTATACGACACAACCAGAAAGGGATGATGAGACTATTGTACACCCATAAGGGTTGCAAGTTACTTAAATCCAATTTAGGATTAAAGTAAGCAATGAGATCTTAGAGAATTCATATAGAATGAATCTTTTATATGTGTCTACTAAAGGTTAGAGAGAGAACCATTGTTTTCCCAAAAATATATTTTCGGCAACATATGGAAAACATATATTGGTCTTATAGTTAGTTAAGGCCAGGATGAAAGTTATTCTCTAGTGATTAAATTAAAGTAGCAACCTTAGTTCAAGGGAACATGATCTACTGTGGTAGATATAAAGGTCTCTTAGACATAGTCAATTATACATATACTGACATGGTATTGAAAAATACAAGTTGGAACAATTAAAGGGAAGAATTATTGCCAATGTCAGATGGAATAATCTCTCTAGGTTGACATGTTCAGAACATGGGAAGATATTCATGTGGTGAGTTAAAACCCATTTGATTTAGAGATGAATTAACCATGTATTCCATGATATGTACAAGAATTGATATTTCTAAGATATACCCTATATTATGATAATATCACTTTTATCCAGGAGAACTACAAGGGATGCAACTAGAATATATGAATGTACTTTTACAAGTACAAATGATATGTACCTGGTATGTGGAGACGAAGGATACTAGTCACTGTGGGACACAAACTAGTCTTCCTCAGATCAACATGGTCTAATATCAGAATTAGGCTAAGGAAATGAGTGAAACAAGCTCATATAATCCAATGGTATCCATACTTACAAAAATCCAGTATGTTGCAACTTCTGAGGTAGCTAAGAAGTAGTTATTAAATGAAATGATTTCTTCTAGTTTTTGGAATCACACCTAGTAAGTTAATTATTATCATAATGTAAATTATTATATACTTACTAGCCAAGATGTCAGGTTATGATAGTGTACAAAAGAGATATACTCAGGGATACCATTTCTTGAGATGTTTTACTCAAGGTGATAAGGTCACATATAGTAGAATTTCCATGTAACGGAAACGTGGAAGACCTAACAGTTAAAGCCATTACATAGCAGAAACATGGTCTTTATCATGTGAGTATCTAACAAGTATGGTTAGAAAGTTGGATCAAGTGCAAGTGGGTGTGTTGAAATAGTTGGCGCCCTAGACCCAACTATGTAGTACTTTGGATTGTCATATTATGTATACAGTTAGATATACATGATGTATACTTACCATTATAGTTTAGATATTTCTACATACACTATTTAGTGGTAATGTCCATAGATTAATTATCATATCAAAAGTTTATAGCATATCTCAAGATATAATGAGAACCTTGAGATACTATGACATTAATCGTAATCAAAGGTCTTATGGTCTAGGTACATTATACTGATTGGACATAGTTGATGTTTTAATTTCAGGTATTTGGGGATCCTATGCATTGAGACTTATTCTCAAGAAGTTCTTACTTGGTGATCTCTAGTAGTTATATCTGACAACCCCACAAGGCGTCGTTAGTTCCCTATGGTTATATACAAAAATAAAATTTATAAAACTTAGATAATCCTAACTCAAAGTGTATTATCTAGAAAGTTCGAGTGTCGAACCCACAATGACGATTCATATATTCTAACTTAATTAGGAAAATGAAATTACAATTGATTGGTTGTTGTGAGAAAAGAGAAACAATAACAGGGTTGATTGGGGTTTGAATCAAGATGGGAGGCATGCCAGGTTCAATGATCGTCAGGTTCGTGTGCTAGGGATTTACTTGAAAGTGTGTTTACTCAGTTTTGGTGTTGTAATTGGGTCAATGGGTATACTTAGTCTTGGTATCCCATCCTAGTCCTATGATTTCACTTTTGGAATGGTCATCTACTTAGTGCAATCGCAGAAATTGGTGACTTGAAACCTTGTTTAACAATAATTATCCTAGATTGCACAATGGTCATGGGAAAAGTAGGATAATTAATTGAAGCAATGAAATAATTCTCTTCAAATCACAAGAAATGGTCTTGAAATTGTAAAAAGAAAGATTTTTCAATTGATAAATGATGTTCGCAACAATAAAAACATGAAGAAAAATTATAAAATAATCCCTAAGCATCACCCCCTATAAATCACATCACCCAACACTAGAGAGACTACTTGCTCATGATGAGAGCGAACAAAATTGGTACTCGAGGTAGGATGGAGTTGAAGAACAGATCTAGATCATCACCTGTAGTTTAATAGATGTCCTTTCATGTTCCTTGGTTGCCTTTCCTCTAGAGTGTGTTGGAAGGGTGGTCATATGTCTCCTTTTATAAGAAAACCCGTCCAAAACCCGCGACCTACATCGTCTGATTTTTCTCTGTGCATCGACCCCTACACGACATGTACATGGGGTACACGATGTGTACCTTAGATCCGCTTTTTACTTCATTTCATTGAATCTGTTAAAATATCATATGCTAGTTTGACTGTCATCACATCATGTATTGGTGGTCCACGACAAGTACTTGAAGTTCGCAACGTGTTCTGTCATCAAAAATTGTTCAATGTAAATTTGCCTCACATTATATGGTCATAACTTGTACTTTTGGTACACAATGTGTAATGCATTTTTCTTGGTAAATACATATTTTGATAGAATTTTCTTATCTGGCAGTAGGAACACTTGGTTGTAGATTAAACTAATAGTGGCTTCATTTGGTAGGATTGAGAAATGGTAGTTTCTACTAGTAGTAGTTCAACTTGATGGAATCACGCCTTGAAAATAGCTTGTTGAACTAACGGTCGCTTGTAGTGGTAGCATGCTGTAACTAATGGTAGGATGATCGGTAGCTCAAAAATTTGATAATTTTTTATGTTTTGTATAGAAAATAATTTACTAATAGAAATCAAGACATGCATTAATTAAATTGGTAAACATGATTTGGAATCATTAAAATAAAGTGGTGTAAGAAAAATCCAACAATATACCTCCTTTTGATGATTACAAATGATAACATTTAAATTGAAATGAATTAAATATAACAAAGTATATTGGAAAAGAATTGAATTGACTATTTAGGAAGTTCCTGAAATCATGATTTTTTTTTTCAAATGAATTCAATTGATTTTAATTGATCACGACACTCTATCACGATCCAACCCGGGTACCCTGGTAACCCGATAACTGAGCTAGCCCTCACATTTCCCGAAGGGTATTCTGGATCCCCATAGGTTGGTGACTAGAACCTTGAATCATACAACATGCAATTGGGAACAAATTTTCCACAAAACACAGCAAAAGAAAAAGAAATAAGACAGTATATATAACAAGGAGGCTCCACTAGGAGTAAGGTTCCAGAATAAAACAAGGCATAAAATCCCAAATTACTACAACCCAAGTACTAAAAACAGGGAAAATATCCCCAAGGTCCCTGAGGACACAACTTACCAAATCCAGATCTCAACATATAGATC
Organism: Viscum album; assembly: GCA_963277665.1. Taxonomy (NCBI): domain Eukaryota; kingdom Viridiplantae; phylum Streptophyta; class Magnoliopsida; order Santalales; family Viscaceae; genus Viscum; species Viscum album. The sequence goes on along the minus strand of OY728158.1, from coordinate 726,191,333 downwards.
CACCTCCAAGAGATCCATTCTCTTTGCTCGAATATAGAAGGAGAAAGTCTAAAAACACTAAAAGACAAAATTAAGGTGTGAGCCTACGCCCAGTAGGATACCACAAAAGATTCCATAATAGATGCCAAATATAGATTATCAAAATAAAGGGTATCAATTTTCAAAATAAATAGGTTTGTAAATTCAAAATTCATATTTAAACCAAACATGCTATACAGTTTCAATATAACACTCCAAACATTTTAAGGTATGTTTCTCTTAAATACTTTATATTCATTAGATAGCCTATATTGCATGAATAATTGAGTCTATTTGAATCAACACTTGTTTATTTATATGATAAAGTCATAACCTATCCATTAAACTTAAATTTTTCACATATATGTTTTGAATTTCAAAAAACGGTCATCTACGGTTGTGATCAATAAGGTATTTGGAGTCTGATAGAACCAACTTGTTTTTTCATGAATTGTAACATACCATTATGAATAGTAATATAAATAGTAATATGACCCTTATGAATAGTAAATAATAATATTATTTTATTTTCTTAAGGTTATAAGGTAATGAGATGTTGATTAATTTTTCAAGGTATTAAAAAATGAGTTATAAATTTAAAATTGTTATTTTTGAATAAATAATGATTTTAATTGAAAATTAAATTTATAATATTTAGAAAATTATATTCAAAAAATAGAGTTCTTTTTTGAATTCTACACGTTGAAAAATGGTTAGAGTGAATTTTTGGGATTTTTTTAAAATACTTGAATTTTTCGTGAATAGTAAAAATATAGTTTTGATTTTTCTGCATGTTTAATGACATCATAATGATGTAATAATTAATATAAGATGCTGGTAGACTATTGTACAGTAATATATGACATGAGGTGTCCCAAATGGATAATACCATGGACAAATAACATGGGAAAGCTCTTAGTTTTTCAAAAAAAACTAATGAGGTGTCATTTGAAATTAGTAAAAAACTCCCTCTCATTTACTATAAATACCCACTCATTCCTTCGTTTTCTTTAATTCCAAACTCATTATCCTCAAAGCTCTATTTGTAACGACCCGATGTTTTTAATGGAAATTCCCTTCTTATGAATATTCCATAAAATCGCATAATAATGAACTACAAAGTGATATGTGACCTTTAAACATAAGTTTGTCACTTCTGTGTTTGGAATTTTGAAAATCTAACATACACGGTTGTGTTCAAGATGTTTTTTGGAGACTAATAAAACAAAAAAAAATTGTGAATAGTAACCTACCCTAATGAATATTAACATACCCTTATTAATAGTGATATACCCTAAGGAATAGTAACCTTACCTATGGTGGTATAAAAATAATATTCATGTTGGAAGTACAGTATACCTATAGTTTAGAATGAGTTAATGAATGTTTTAAAACTGGTTTTGATGATAAATTATTGTTTTATTTAAATATTAAAATAATCATATTAAGAAAATTATTTTGGAAAAATGGACTTCATTTTTGGATTCTACACGTCGAAAAATGGTTGGGGTAAATTTTTGGGAATTTTCTAAAATACTTGAATTTTTTATGAATAGTGAAGTACCGTAATTTACAAAAAATAAGCTAAATAAGCTAATTATAGTGTCATGTGTGATGTTATGCTGATGTAATCCCACTTGGTTCGGGATTAAATTATAAAATTACTATTTTTGGTCATAGAAGACTCACTATTACTTATCTTGGGAGGAATTAATAAACTAATGAATTTTATATTAAGAAAACCCCTCTCTCCTCCACTTTAAAAACCCCCCTTCACTCCCACTTTTCTCCACTCTTCTCAAGCTCCAATCCTTCTCTAACTTCTTCCCAAATCTATCCCCAAGATCCTTCCCCATGTCCAAGGCTTTCTGTTCTTTCCAAAAGACCAAAATCAAAGCCCCCAAGAGGAGTCTCAAAGATAGGAGATCAAAGGGTAAGAACCCTCTTTCGTTTTCAAGTGTTTTGTTTTCATTTCCTTTATTTTCTTATACCCTCTTCCCCTTACCTTATCCAAAAGGCATTAAAGCTCAAGAATCTCATATATTTTGGATGCTAATCATGTTTATGTAAAATTTCAAGCATCATGCTTCCCCTCCTCTCCCTCACGTTCTAGAATTAAAACATCGCCCGTGATGTGTCAAATTACCAACATCATGGATAATGTGTTTTCAAATTCTTTTATTGTTTTGTTTCTGGTCATGAAACCATTTATGTTATGGTTTAACCAGATTATTATATATTTTATAAGTCCTATTTAAGGTTCTGTAATCCTAATACACTCACGATATAAAACAATAATACAAAACAAGTCAATTATGGGAAAATTCGATAAATTGATTCAAGTGTTTATCATTAATGTTTAATGTAAAGGTTCTCTTTCACTCTAATTAACCAAATTAATTTTAATCATGTAACCTACTGTATGTCCACTAATGTTATATAACTTCAATTCTATACAATCACTTTTATCTTACATTTCATTTGAACCTAAATACAATTGAACCGATCATTAAAACAAATGAAACAAACGAACCCGAACAATGAATTTGAGCCTTGTAATCAATCAAAATGGGTATAAATGAACTTAAAAATGTTATACTTAATCTTTTACATATATATAAGGTTCTGTATTTATTTATTAACAAACCTAATTTTACTATTCAGGTCATTAATATCAAGTGGAGAACACCAACGGACCTAAGGTAAGGGATCCTCTCAATTTCACTCTTATTCAAGATTGTTCACTATGTTAGGACATGTTGTGTGTAATTATTAACTATGGGGTATGATTTTGAACCTCCCCCATACTTCCCTCTTTATTTATAAGTGATTAGAATTCCCTTCCCTCTCTCACTAAGCCCCCTTAAGTACTCCTGATACCATGCTGATAATTCGTAAGGAATTCTACCCGAACCTCTTTTATTCCTTCAGTTTGTCTTATCTACCTTTCTACCAAAATGATGTTATCTTATCCTTTCATGTGCATAATATAAATTGTGTTTACATATTCCAATTTTATTTATCAAGACTCTTTCATCACTCTCTTTCGGGGATATGCATGTTTTTAAGTGTTTCTCTCCTCATTACTTCCCGATAAGTGAACCCATTTTAAGGGAACTTCCTGAATTCTTTTCTATTATCAAGTGTACTCTATCCTCTATTTTAAGTAACCTTTGTCTTTATAAAATCAGTATTTTTATTATTAAAACCATCCTGGTTTAATTATGGTTTAATAAAAAATATTATGCTTCTTTTCGTTTAAAGAGATATTCGATGTTTTCTTAAACAGCGCTAAAATGTTTTGACTCAAAGATTCCTAAAAACTATTTTTACATGTTATCACTTCAATTTTTTATCTCTTGTCATGATTTATGCATTTATACCTTATTACTGTCTATTTATGATTTAATTCCTTTCTTTCATGGATTCTTTTATGTTATGTCTCTTTTTATTATGCTTCATGATACGATTGTGTGCCCATTTCTTTCCTTGGGTACTCTTATGTTTATGTATGATTGATTATGTGAGATTATTTATGTGGAAAGCATATACATGAATAATCTTAGATGGGTGCTCCCATATAGCGCTCCAATGAATTGGTTAAAGTTAATGTCTCGTGATAATATTATAGGCAAACGGTCCGGGCGGTTAGCCTTGGCTTGTGCTACTATGGGAAACGAGATTGGCGGTTAGCCTTGACTCGTACTAAAGTCTTGTTTAAAGTTGCTGACACCTCTCTATAAAACTATGCTTATATAATCTCATGATTATATGATCCCATGATTATTTTACTCCATTTTTTTATGATCCCATATTTATATGTTATGATTCCATATGTTCAATGCTTCTAATATCATTATGTCAAGCCTTATATCTCATGTGCTTAAAGTTTATTCTTATTTTCTTTCCCTTACTGGGCTTTTTAGCTCATCCCTTTGTTTATGTGTTCCCCAGGGTACCCTATGCATATGTAAGGGCTCAAAGGAAGTTAGGATCTCATTATAAAGATTAAATAAATAAGTGTTTTTTTAGCCCCATGTTTTGTGATATTTGTACCTAGTCTTCCAAGACACTAGACTTAACGATCCTTGGCTTGTACTCTAATGATTAATTATGTTTAAAATCATGAAATGTTATTTATAAAAGGCTAGGGTTGCTATAGTTGGTATCATAGGATGGTCTAGTTATTTTTGGAGATTATGAATAGAGAACCTTAGTGAGAACCTTAAGTATGAGACTAAGTATTAGAAAACATTCCCAAATTTTGGTGAGTATTGAGTAAGTGGTTTATCAAGAAAATACATCCCTGTCTGGATACGAGCAGGTAGAGGTAGCTCTAGCACAGATGTATCCTAGGGGTAAAACCCGAAAACACCGCTTTGAGCTAGACTCGAACGGGAACTGGTGCACAACAACGGGCCTTGTTTCACTCTTGGTTACGACACTCCCAGGGGATATGCTTTGGTAGATTCACGATCTTAGTACAAACCATTATTAGGGGAAAAAAAGAAAATCCCATAAGAATACAAGTTAAGAAGTATATTGAGGTTAAACTAGATTTAACCTGGGAAATCATAAGATAGGATATACTTGTTCTTTATAAGTTTATCCTTTTATGTTCAAAGTTTCCTTTTTTTTCTCAATGGATAAGTATTCAAGACCTCTAATTATATGTTCTTTCTCTTAGTTAATGGTGGGAAATAGAAGAACATGTACCAACATCCAATGTGATAGGCAATGTGATGATTTCCCTAATGATATGCCTGAGGTGATGGAATCGGGTGCTCAAAACTTCATGGCAGTACTTGCTCAGCTGGCTAAAGTTATGAATAATAACTTGAATCAGGTGGAACATCCTCCACCTCCAAGTAAAGAGCATGTTTTCATGGAATACTTCATGTGGAAAAGGCCTCCCATGTTTAGCGGATCTTCTGATCCCCTCCTCGCGGAACAATGGATTAACTCCATTGAAAAGATATTCACCGTCCTCCAGTGCTCGGAAGAAGAGAAGGTGGTACTGGAAGTCTATCGTTTTGATGGGGAAGCTGATCAGTGGTGGACACTGATCAAGAATACAAAGTCCCAAGAGGAAATCTATTCCATAGATTGGGAGGAATTCAAGAGGATGTTTTTCAACAAATATTTTTCTCGAACCCTCCATCTCAAGATGGAAAGGGAATTCCTCGGACTCAAGCAGAAGGAAGATGAGTCCATCGGGGCATATGAAACAAACTTTACAAGGCTTGAAAGGTATGCCTCTGGCTTTGTCATGAACACCGAAAGCAAGGTGGATCTCTTCTTTAGCGGACTAAAGCCGAGTCTACGAAAAGTGTTGGTTATTCGAGATTTTGACAGTTATGAGGACATTATTCGTTGTGCCCTCAAGGTGGAAATGGAGATTGGAGACTCTCAGTGGTCTCATGGGCCCAGTGACAAGAAGCGGAAGATGGAAAACAACATGGGTGGTCTATCAAACAAATCCCATGATGGGAAGAATCCCAACTTTCCCCTTTGTAAAAATTGTGGGAAGAAGCATCCTGGTAACTGTCTGAAGGGAACCAAGAATTGCTTCAAATGAAAAAAGTTTGGTCATCTGGCCAAGAACTGTCGAAGGGGTATGAAAAATCCCGCTAATGTTGAATAATAAAAGAAGGTTCAGATCAACACTCAGCCTGCAGTGCAGTGTTATAACTGAAAGGAGCTTGGGCATTATGCAAACAATTGCCCTAAGACAAGGGTTGTCAGAGGCAATCAACAACAACCTCCAAGGCAACAAGGAAGGGCTTATGCTATCACTACTGCTGAGGTGGAGCCGGAAAACGATGTGGTGACAGGTACGCTTGTTATTCATTCAATAATAGCGAACGTACTATTTGATTCTGGTTCTATACATTCTTTCATATCTTGAAAGTTTAGTAGAACTATTAAAACACCACCTCAAAATTTGGAGGAAAATTTATCTGTGAGAACATCAAATGGGTAAATTATTGCATCCATGGTTTATAACTCCTCCCTGGTTAATGTTTGTGGGCTGAACCTCCCAACTAATCTTTTCATACTTCCTTTAGTGGAATTTGATGCTATCTTGGGCATGGATTGGCTATCTTTGTACAAGGCCAACATCAACTGCCGGGAAAGGGAGATTACTCTCCACATACTGAAGCATCCTCCGGTTCTTTACAAGTGCAAGGAGGAAGATGATTCTCCTTTAGAATATTCATCTCAATTTTGGATATTTCTTCCTTGTGAGAAAGCATATCTAGCTCAAATGATTGAGACAAAGGATAGAATCATGATTGAAGACATGCCCATCATGAGAGATTACACTGATGTATTCCCCGAAGAGTTGCCTGGTCTTCCTCCTGACTGAGAGGTTGAGTTCTCAATTGAACTTATCCCTGGATCTCTACCAATCTCAAAGACACCTTACAGAATGGCCATCATAGAGCTAGAAGAGTTGAAGAAGCAGTTACAGGAGAATATGGAGAAGGGTTTTATACGCCTGAGTGCTTCACCATGGGGTGCTCCAGTCCTCTTCATCAAGAAGAAGGATGGATCAATGTGCCTCTGTATTTATTATCATGAGCTCAATAAAATCACAATAAAGAACAAGTATCTCCTTCCACGGATAGATGACTTGTTCGATCAGCTACGTGGGGCCAGTTATTTCTCTAAGGTGGACCTTCGGTCAGGATATCACCAACTAAAGGTGAGGAAGGAAGATATTCCCAAGACTGCCTTTCGAATGAGGTATGGACACTATGAGTTTATAGTTATGCCCTTCAGACTCACTAATGCTCCAACAATTTTCATGGATTTAATTAATAGAGTCTTTAGAGATTACCTAGAAAAATTTGTGGTAGTCTTTATTGATGATATTCTGATATACTCCAAGAGAAAGGAGGAACATGAGGAGCATTTGAAAACTGTGTTAAATACTTTGTGAAGGGAGAATTTGTATGCAAAGTACAGTAAATGTGAGTTCTGGATGGAGGAAGTGTCATTCCTGGGGCATGTTATCACTAGCAAAGGGATATCTGTGGACCCTTCCAAGACAAAGGAAATTGAAGAGTGGCCCAGGCCAACTTCTGTAATGGAGATCCGTAGCTTTTTGGGTCTAGCTGGGTATTATCGACGATTCGTGAAGAACTTTTCACGACTGTCAAACCCAATGACCAAGCTAAAGCGGAAGGGAGTAAAGTTTGTCTCGACACCAGAATGTGAAGACTGTTTCAAGGAGTTGAAAAAGAGGCTTATCATTGCACCAGTACTCACACTCCCTACTAGTGGGGAACTCTTTGTGGTGTATAGTGATTCTTCTAAGAAGGGATTAGGTTGTGTGCTGATGAAAAATGATAAAGTGATATCCTATGCCTCAAGTCAGCTGAAAATCCATGAGCAAAACTATCCAACGCATGATCTGGAGTTAGTGGTTGTGAACTTTGCCTTAAAAATCTGACAGCATTACCTCTATGGGGAGAAATGTGAGATATATACTGAACACAAGAGTCTCAAGTATATATTCACACAGAAAGAGCTTAATATGCGTCAACGAAGATGGATAGATCTCATCAAGGATTACGATTGCATAATCCACTACCATCCCGGTAAGGCAAACAAGGTGGTGGATGCTCTAAGTAGAAAGGATCCTACATCTTTATCAATGATGATAATTGAAAAGGATCCGATCTTCTTGGATTTTCAAAGGATGGAAATGGGAATCATTAAGGGAGAAACATCATCAATCCTTTCTCAAATGATTTCTCAACCATCCCTCATGGAGAAAATAAAGGTTGCGCAAAGAAATGATGTGGAAATTCAGAAAAGGGTGGAAGCTATTAAAAAAGGGAAATCCTCTGATTTCAAAATTGATGAGGAAGGAGTTGTAAGATTTGGGACACAATTATGTGTACCATCTGATCCAGAGATAAAGAAGGAGCTATTGAATGATGCACATAGCTCGACCTTCTCTATCCATCCTGGGAGTACCAAAATGTATCGTGATCTCCGAGAACACTTCTAGTGGGATAATATGAAGAAGGAGATTGCGGAATATATATCAAGGTGCTTGGTATGTCAGCAAGTTAAAGATGAGCGACAAAAGTCCAAAGGTATGATGAAGCCATTGCCTATACCCATGTGGAAATGGGAAAATGTTACTATGGACTTTGTCATAGGTCTCCCGAAGACGTAAAAGGGAAATAATGCGATATGGGTTGCGGTTGACCGACTCACCAAGACATCCCATTTCATCGCTATTCGGGAAGATCTCTCACTTGAACAACCTGCAAAGTTATATGTGAAGGAAGTGGTGAGACTGCACGGTGTTCCACTCTCAATTGTCTCTGACCACGATCCAAGGTTCACATCTAAATTCTGGAAGAGTCTTCAACATGCTTTGGGTACTGAATTAAATTTCAGCACAGCCTATCACCCCCAAACTGATGGCCAGTCTGAAAGAACTATTCAGACGCTTGAAGATATGCTTAGATCATGCTCTCTAGAATTCAAAGGTGGATGGGATCAGCATCTCCCATTGGTTTAGTTCTCATACAACAATAACTTCCACTTGAGTATTCAGATGGCTCCATATGAAGCTTTGTATGGAAAGTGATGTAGAACTCCAACCTGTTGGGATGAAGTTGGAGAAAGAAAGCTACTTGGACCTGATCTTGTTCAAGAGATGATAGAGAAGGTTCAAGTCATCCAGAAACACATCAAAGCTTCTCAAAGTCGGCAAAAGAGCAATGCTGAAAACTGTCGAAGGGACTTGGAGTTCGACATTGGAGATAAAGTCTTCCTTTGAATATCTCCATGGAAGAGTCATGCGATTCGGGAAGAAAGGGAAGCTAAGCCCAAGGTATATTGGCCCCTTTGAGATCCTTGACCGCATAGGATCTGTGGCCTATCGGCTTGCACTTTCACCAAATATGGCTCGAGTTCATGATGTTTTCCATGTATCACTCTTGAGGAAGTACATACCTGATCACTCACATGTACTAATCTCAGAGGTGGTGCAGTTGGAAGATGATCTCTCCTATGAGGAGCAGCCAGTAAAGATTCTGGATCAGAGAGATAAGGTTTAACGCAACAAGACAACCCATCTTGTCAAAGTTTTGTGGAGGAACCATAAGTTTGAGGAGGTAACATGGGAACTGGAGGAAGCAATGAAGGAAAAGTACTCACATCTGTTTGTGGCCTAGAATGTAAAATGAAATTTCGAGGGTGAAATTTCTTAAGGGGGGAAGAATGTAACGACCCAATGTTTTTAATAGAAATTACCTTCTTATGAATATGCCATAAAATCACATAATAATGAACTAAAAAGTGATATGTGACCTTTAAACATAATTTTGTCACTTCTGTGTTTGGAATTTTGAAAATCTAACATACACGGTTGTGTTCAAGATGTTTTTTGAAGACTAATTAAACAAAAATAATTTTTGGTGAATAGTAACATACCCTAATGAATAGTAACACACCCTTATGAATAGTGATATACCCTAAGGAATAATAACCTTACCTATGGTGGTATAAAAATAATATTCATGTTGGAAGTACAGTATACCTATAGTTTAGAATGAGTTAATGAATGTTTTAAAACTAGTTTTGATGATAAATTATTATTTTATTTAAATATTAAAATAATCATATAAAAAAATTATTTTTGAAAAATGGAATTTATTTTTGGATTCTACACTCTGAAAAATGGTTGGGGTAAATTTTTGGGATTTTTCTGAAATACTTGAATTTTTTATGAATAGTGAAGTACCGTAATTTACAAAATATAAGCTAAATAAGCTAATTATAGTGTAATGTGTGATGTTCTGCTGATGTAATCCCACTTGGTTCAGGATTACATTATAAAATTACTTTTTTTGGTCATATAAGACTCACTATTCCATGTCTTGGGAGGAATTAATAAAGTAATGAATTTTATTTTAAGAAAACCCCTCTCTCCTCCACTATAAAAACCCCCTTTCACTCCCACTTTTCTCTACTCCTCTCAAGCTCCAAGTCTTCTTTAAATTCTGCCCAAATCTCTCCCCAAGATCCTTCCCCACGTCCAAGGCTTGCTGGTCTTTCCAAAAGACCAAAATCAAAGCCCCCAAGAGGAGTCTCAAAGAGAAGAGATCAAAGGGTAAGAACCCTCTTTCGTTTTCAAGTGTTTTGTTTTCATTTCCTTTATTTTCTTATACCCTCTTCCCCTTCCCTTATCCAAAAGGCATGAAAGATCCAGAATCTCATATATTCTGGATTCTAATCATGTTTATGGAAAATTTCAAGCATCATGCTTCCCCTCCTCTCCCACACATTCTAGAATTAAAACATCGCCCGTGATGTGTCAAATTACCAACATCATGGATAATGTGTTTTCAAATTCTTTTATCATTTTGTTTCTGGTCATGAAACCATTTATGTTATGTTTGAACCAGATTATTATTTATTTTATAAGTCCTATTTAAGGTTCTGTAATCCTAATACACTCATGATATAAAACAATAATACAAAACAAGTCAATTATGGGCAAAATCGTTAAAATTGATTCAAGTGTTTATCATTAATGTTTAATGTAAAGGTTCTCTTTCACTCTAATTAACCAAATGAATTTTAACCATATAACCTACTGGATGTCCAATAATGTTATATAACTTCAATTATGGACAATCACTTTCATCTTACATTTCATTTGAACCTAAATACAATTGAACCGATCATTAAACCAAATGAAACAAACGAACCCGAATAATGAATTTGAGCCTTGTAATCAATCAAAATGGGTATAAATGAACTTAAAAAGGTTATAATGAATCTTTTACATATAGATAATGTTCTGGAACTATTTATTAACAAACCTAATTTTATTATTCAAGTCATTAATATCAAGTGGAGAACACCAACGGACCTAAGGTAAGGGATCCTCTCAATTTCACTCTTATTCAAGATTGTTCACTATGTTAGGACATGTTGTGTGTAATTATTAACTATGGGGTATGATTTCTCACCTCCCCCATACTTCCCTATTTATGTATAAGTGATGATAATTCCATTCCCTCTCTCACTAATCCCCCTTAAGTACTCCTGATACCATGCCGATAATTCGTAAGGAATTCTACCTGAACCTCTTTTATTCTTTCGGTTTGTCTTATCTACCTTTCTACCAAAATGATGTTATCTTATCCTTTCATGTGAATAATCTAAATTTTGTGTACATGTTCCAAGTTTATTTATAAAGACTCTTTCATCACTCTCTTTTGGGTATATGCATGTTTTTAAGTGTTTCTCTCCTCATTACTTCCCGATAAGTGAACCCGTTTTAAGGGAACTTCCCGAATTCTTTTCTATTATAAAGTGTACTCTATCCTCTGTTTTAAGTCACCTTTGTCTTTATAAAATCAGTATTTTATTATGAAAACCATCATGGTTTACTTCTGGTTTTATAAAAAATATTATGCCGCTTTTCTTTTAAATATATATTCAATGTTTTCTTAAACCGCACTAAAATGTTTTGACTCAAAGATTCCTAAAAACTATTTTTACATGTTATCACTTCAGTTTGTTATCTCTTGTCATGATTTATGAATTTATACCTTATTATTGTCTATTTATGATTTAATTCCTTTCTTTCATGGATGCTTGTATGTTATGTCCCTTTTTATTATGCTTCATGATGCGATTGTGTGCCCATTTCTTTCCTTGGGTACTCTTATGTTTATGTATGATTGATTAGGTGAGATTCTTCATGTGGCAAGCATATACATGAATAAGCTTAAATGGGTGCGCCCAAATAGCGCTCCAATGCATTGGGTAAAGTTAATGTCTCATGAGATGATTATGGGCGAACGGTCCGGGCGGTTAGCCTTGTCTTGTGCTACTATGGGAAACGAGATTGGCGGTTAGCCTTGACTCGTACTAAAGTCTTGTTTAAAGTTTCTGCCACCTCTCTATGAAACTATGCTTATATAATCTCATGCTTATATGATCCCATGATTATTTTACTCCATGTTTTTATGATCCCATATTTATATGTTATGATTCTATATGTTCCATGCTTCCAATATCATTATGTCAAGCCTTCTAACTCATGTGCTTAAAGTTTATTCTTATGTTCTTTCCCTTACTGGGCTTTTTAGCTCATCCCTTTGTTCATGTGTTCCCCAGGGTACCCTATGCAGATGTAAGGGCTCAAAGGAAGTTAGGAGCTCATTATGAAGATTAAATAAAGAAGTGTTTTTAGCCCCATGTTTTGTGATATTTGTACCTAGTCTTCCAAGACACTAGAATTAACGATCCTTGGCTTGTACTCTAATAATGAATTATGTTTAAAATCATGAAATGTTATGTGTAAAAGGCTAGGGTCACTATATTATTGTTTTACCTACCTAGGTGTCCTCTCAAGGTATCCTCTCAAGGTGTCCTCCAGCCCTCAAAATCCCAACCTTCATGTTTTGGGAGTTACTATACTAAGTAAGGGAATCTACCAACCTTCTCTTTTTAAAGCTTTAATTTTATGTTATTATCTATTATTTTCAAATGGGTTATGTTGGGATAGGTCATTCTATATCCCCCCTTCTTTCCATATTATGTAAGAATGATGAGAGACCCATTTTCTCTCATCAAAAAATTTTATGAATTTTTAAGTGACGTCGTTAGGCTTCTGGATTTTCGTGAGGGATTTCTCAACTTTTATTTTATTTTGAGTTCCTTTCTTTTCATTTTCTTTCCTCACCTCCCCTTATCCAAATTATATGATAATTCCAATACCTTACATGAACTGGAATTTTATTATGCTAATAGAATATTTCATCATTGTCTCTCTTTTTCTCCCTCCTCTTATGTCGAAATAGTGGGTTCCCTAGACCTAGCTATTCAGTGCTTTTGATTACCATATTGTGTATACAGTTAGCTATACATGATGTAATCTTACCATTATAGTGTATGTATTTCTGCATCCATTATATAATGGAAATTAACAAAGATTAATTGTCATATCAAAAAGGTATAGCAGATCCTAGGCTATAATGAGAACCTCGAGATACAATGACATTAATATTAAATATATGTTCTATGGTCTAGATACATATTACTGATCAGACACAGTAGATGTTGGACTATTAATTATTGGGGGCTCATAAGCATTGAGAGGTATTCTCATGATGTTCACACTTGGTGATCTCTAGTCGTGAGATCATGAGGACATACCCGCCAATAGGAACACCACATGTTTCAGATGTCGTTGGTTGTTTCTATCTACGATCATGTGTAATGGTGTCTTGAATTGAGATCATTACAAGTGTATGTCATTTGATTTCGTACTTTGAGGCAATACAAAAACCATGATATTGAAATCATGGTGAGGTAGTTTGTGATGGGTGCATCATTGATGGCATGAAATTGGTTGAATGGTCAAGAAAGGATTTTTCACTTTCAGGTTATGGAAGTAATATATCTCAGGCCATGTAGATAAGGATGGTAGTAACTTTATAAGACCATGGCCATGAAAGTCGAGGGTAAATCCATCCATTTAGATCAACAAATAATAAAGCAAAGAAAAGGGTGATGAAATGTGAGTGTTTCCTGCTTTATGAGATATTAATGACAAAGAGATTATATTACACAATAAGTGTTCATAGGTTGGTTGTCGTTGTTGTGACAATCCATATCTCTTCAGGGGCCATGATGGGTTGCTAGAGCCCACTCTTGGTCTGTGAATACTATTCACTACTATCAGGATAAGGGCTTAAATGGTCACACACAATAGCATATTCAAGAATCTACCCTATTAAGTTGAATATGAGTTTTGGACATGGTGGGCCCCACCAATGGGGTCTGGGATTTCTCCAAGGTTAAATGATCATCAATTCAATAAATAAATTCATTTAATTCAAGTTAAGAATAATAGGAATTGAATTTATTTTTTAAATGTATTTACCAGTTTTAAGTAAATACATGAAAAATATTATTATCACTTAATATATTTAATATATTACAGGAAAGTGATAATAATAATGAATAATATTTATGTCTCAGTCTAGTAGTCAAGAATATTATTTATAACTATGTTAATTATTTGGGGGGATAGGCTGGAATTTCCGAGTAATTTCATTACACTCTATAAATAGAGGTGAAGAAATATTTTCTAGAAACTATGCATGGATCTCCCTACTTCTCTCTCCCACATTCTAGGGAGAGAGAGACTCTAGATCCAAGGAGCTCTCAGATGAAGCTCTCTCTCTTAGGCATCCCAAGTGAAGCGATGTGGTGATCGTCAGAGCATTGAAAATGTTGTTAGATCTCCGCGCTAGCACCCGAAATTCAACAATCGGTGATCCCACAGATTTCTTGAATCGGGTGTGGATGATCTAGAGAAATTCAGTTTCGAATTCTTCGAGCAGCGATTGACAATAATGACCAGATGTTGTGCGCAACTTTGGATCTAAACCAAGTATTTTATTATTATATTTTTCTGCTTAAAACTATTCATGCATGATCCTCAGGTTAAACAAGGTAGCTGTTTGCTGACATCGACAAGATTATGTCGATTGTTGGAGAAAATTTTTAAAATCCCACCTTTTGAGGCTTCCACTGGCATCCTGGTTCCCAAGTGGTATAAGAGCGACACATGTTTATTTTAAGCCAAAATAAATTAAATTTTCATTAAACCTCATAGAGGGCATTGTTATGGTTCCAACGCCATAGAAGAAATCAGAATCAGACATCAGATTGCCAGTCTGGGACCATCTAAAGTTTTGAATCGGATTCGAGACTGAATTCCAGTGATGTTTTGTATTTCGATCAGCAATCTCATGACCGAAATACTCACTGAAAAAATAGTTTTGCGATAATATTAATTTCTTAAAATTAATTATATAATAATAATAATAATAATAAAATACTTGTTTTTTATTATGATAATAATTTTTATTTTATTATAATAATATTATTATAATAATATTATTATTATTTTTCTAAAGCCTAATAGATGGGTTTTGGAAAATTTTAATAAAGGGTGGAATTTTTGGTGGTGTGTTTTGTCAAAAGACAAAAAAAAAACAAAAAAATGAGGTGGGGGTGGGGTTTACCTAGTGGGCGGCGGCTAGAAAACAAGAGAACACAAAAAAAAAAAGGAAAAGAAGGGTAGACTTGCTTTTCAGTTCTCGGTAATTAAAAAAATGATGTTTGGGAGGCCGAACGCCCCCCTGTTCCCTTCATCTTCCTCATGGAGCCGCCCAAGGCGTAGCGGCCAGACACCAAGTGGCCCGTCGGCCACCTTCCGACCTCCACCTCGTGGCACATGGGGCTACCCTCTGACCTCCACCTTGACATGCCCCCCTCGCCCGCAACGGCCGACCTAGGCAACGATCACCCCTCCGACCGGACCGGTCTGTCAACCCCTCTGTCGGCAGCGTGCCGCCGCTATCCACCCATGCTGGACCGGCTTTCTACCCTGCCGTCGGGAACCCCCCGAGCCGTGTCCTTCTTCCGGACGTGCCGCAACCGGTGCCCCACACCACCCTAGAGCCCTCTTGCGCTGGCTGCCCGCACACCTAACCGGCGGGCCGTCTCCCTATGTTTCCCATGGCGTTGAGCCTGGACTCACTACGACGCAACATTCCAGCCGCCACTGGCCTTGCCCGCTGCGGCCTCCCGTTCCGCCGCCCATATTTGGAGGCAGCGACTTCTTCCACCGGGTGTCCTGGATCCACCCAGTTGCCCATGGCAGAACCCCCCTCGACACGCTCTTTTAATTGTGAGCCGAGCTGTCTGCTGCACCAGGTCGGCCGCCCCTCTCCCTGAGCAGTGCCCTCGGGTGTTTCAAGGTCACCCAACCATGGATGCCTCAACCAGCTGCACACTTCCCTCCACCCGACCACAGTGTCGAGTGGTTGTGCTCTTCAGCAGGTGAGCAGCAACGAACCCTCCTTGAAGATCAAGGTCAGATTTGCCCCGACCCGAACAGGCCCTTCTCTGGGTTTCAGGCACTCGGGTAATTTTTTAATTAAATCAAAAATTAATTAATTTAATTAATTTAATTTCTGTTTATAATTAAAATAAATAAATATTAATTTTTGGTTTATAAACTAATGTGTAATAAATTAATTTAATTGATGTTTAATTAAATTAATTAATTAATTTAATTTTTAGTTTTAAAATAAATTTAATTAAATGAGAACGAACAACGTTAAAATATTGAATTAAAAATTAGAGTGACGTTTTTAATTCAATTAAATGCCATTTAATTTATTTAATGCTAGTTTAATTTTTATTCTGCATTTAATTTATATAAACTTGTTAATGCGTATGATGATCATGAGCTGGAGACCGACCAATGCATTCATGTCACTTATTAATTTAATTTATTTATTTAATTATTTCATGCTATTTTAAAGACGATATGTGTGTCATCTTAGAGTCATTATATGTATAAGGGTCTATGCGCCCATTCTCAGAGTTGTATTTTTATACCCTCAGACGCCCTCACCTGCGTGCGAGAACTGTTGTATAATGATGAGACGAGCTGTGACACACTTCGCATCAACTGACAGTGACGCACCAGACAGGAGTTGGATGCATTGGGTGGGCATACATTGTTATTGCTAGACACGCAACTCAAGGTATTACCCCTAGGGTCAAGGTTGGTCCGTTATTCACTCAACCGATCAACCATTAGTACCGGCTCATGATCAGGTCAACTTTTTATTTTTCATGGTTTATTATTTTTGTGAATGTGTATTTAATGCATGATCACATAGAATAATAATAAACAAGCATGCAAGATAAAATGAACATGTGACGCGATGAAGTTTTCTATTTCTTTCATGGTCAGTTGTAAGTGAAATCACATAGTACGTGATTATAAAATTATAAAATGATTTCTTTCATCACATTAAAAATAATAAAACCCTCAAAGACATATTAAGTCATTACCGCCTTCCATCAATCAAATATTGGACAAAACCTACTGTTTGAGGTGCCAGTAATGCCATAGCTGATGGTGCCTCTTACTACCGAGGAGTCCTTATAAGAGTGATGGGTTGACTTAACTAAAGTACTAGTAAGTATTATCCATAGCTAACTTGCTATCATTTTAGAGGAAAGCGTTGAGTAAATCAAGTTCTTATTTTAGAAGCTGGGACTTCACTCAATAGATCAAGGGACCGCGAGTTCATGCGGTTGGCCAGCTAAAAGACTACCTTGAACCCTCCATGTAGTGGTGTATCCATAGCTTGTAGACTATGAGAGGTGGTTCCAAGATCAATTCCACTAGAATACTCTAGTTATAGAGTATTCTGAATCTAGTACATAGGGTTTCTTTAATTTGATAAAAATAGTGAGGCACATTTAATGCTTTAATTATTTAATAAAAAATGTCTATCATGGTAATCTAGAGAAAAAGTACTAATCTGCTGGAATTTAATTTTTGTAGTAAAATGGAAAATTATACCTCAAGTTTAAACTACGATAAATATTGGACCAAGTAAATGCCCTCATTGACACGAGTATCCAAGAATAGTACATGCATGTGAGCATAGTAGTATGATATAGGAAACTCAAGGTGCCAGTGTCCCTAATACCTGTTAAACTACCTCAAGAAGTGAGAGTGAAATTGCTTACAGGAGACTAATGTACAAAGCGTATGATGGTTATGTTATTATGATTTCATCAACGTCTGATGTTAGTTGTGGTTGCTACATCAGGACATGGATGATAAAACATGAAGTCTCATCTCTAAGAGAATTGCAAGGAGAAAGAAAAGCCATGATATGAATAAGGTGATGGTTACACAGACATGCGTAAATTGAAAAATGGATCATGATCTTTAAATGGATCCTTTTCTCATATCATTTTCACCCCTTTACACAAGTTTCGTTTTATGTTATAAAATTAACAAGTATTGAGTAAACTCTTCATTTCCAATTTAGGCAACAATCACCAAGTTAATGAGAATATTAAAGAAAGTTTCATCTTTAATTCTTAGGGAGAATAAATTAAAAGACAAGGTGAAAATTCCAAAGGAATTTAATTCCAAGGGCACACTCTCAAATGTCCATCAATGAAAAAGGTATTAACATGAGATTATTTTCATTTCATATCATAAAATTAAACAATGTAAGTTTAAAAAAAAACTGAATTAAAGAAGCAAGTTACCCACTTCTTCTTCAAAAATATTCAGCAATTACAATGTTTCAGTTTTACTACTTGGGTATTAAATACAATATGTTGATGACATATGTGTATTCTAATACGATAACCAAGTAAGTATAGAAACCTTACTAGAAGTCAGGTGTATTCTCCAATTGGCTGAGAAAGGGTGATACCTAGGCCAATGGTGAGAAGTACATGACTTCTTAATTGCCAAGTGAAAAATTCGTGTAGAATTATTATTAAGTATAATGAAAACATTAATCTCATGTGTCCTTGGGCACAAGGAGACATTATTCTAGGTTCCGAAATGAATGTTGTTTTTGGTATTTAATACTCAATCATTAGTTTAGTGATACTTGAATTGGAGGAAATGAGTGATGAATATAAAATTTAAGATTATGCCCATGTGGCCAGATAATTCTTTGTCAAGTAAAAATAAAAGTGGATGTCAAGAAAAATACCTAGTATGGTATTTAGGCTCAGCATAGCTAAACACCATTGGTATTATTGACATCTTTAGTTTGAACACAGAAACCTTTAGAAATAAACGTATGTCACAAAGCTTTAAAAATTAGTTCAACAAGCGAGTAAGAACTATTTCAAGGAAAATCTGGAAGTATATATTTACTTCACATTATTCCTTTAAGAAATTAAGTAATGGTAAAGTGAAGTAAGAGCACAGTCAAAAGATATGAGTTTTTTCTAGCTGGCATGCTGAAGTATATCTTGACTATGCAATCAACAATCATGATAATGTAGTGTAGAGTAATTCCAAAACGCACATTACCTTATGTACCTCACAACATTTATGTTAATGAGGAGGATCCGCAATGAAGTCTTACATGTCAATATTGATCAACAAAATGTAGCATGGATAAATTCCTAAACTCACATTTTATACATCAAAGTCATTATGTATAGAGTATCAATGTTACAACCTGCAACAACTTCCATTATATTTCATGAAATGATTTGAAAATAACGGCGACATCCCACAACCATATGCCAACTATAATGACAAATGGATAACATACGATTCATAGTATGGTGTAAATCTTTATGTCATAAGGACATGTGTTTGGATGCAAAGGGTTTGGACAAAAACAAACATGCATTAGGTAAAAACACAATGTGCATCAATTGTAATTATCCTAAAGGTTTCTTAGGATGTCACACAAATTCCTAAGATAGAAAAGTTGTAGTCAAGTGATAGACTACGATTCTATAAAATGGTGCACTTCTCTATTAGAGATAGTGGGAGCAAGATTGAATTGATCATAGTCAATGCTTCAGATGCACAAATAGTTGGTATAGGAACTATTTCCACTAGTGCATGTGGAACAAAGTATGTTTCAGAGACAAATACCGTGTAGGAAGGATAAAACCATGGTGACGGTTTTTGGATTCATTGTGGTCGGTGATCAATTATTCATTGCGAATAATATTTCCTACAACTGATCTGTATATAGAAATTATTTTAGATTGACAAGACTAACTAAAATTCAATAAATGATTCCATGTATCACATTGAAAAGGGTCTTAAATAATGAACATTACAGTGGGTATTCAAATGAGTTGATACATGGATGGTACAAGTACAGTGCCGATAAGGATCGATTGGTTATACTAAGTTGATATGCCTAAATCCATTATAATTTAACTTTTCATAGATAATTTTTATGATCATATTATTGAGAATTTTATGACAAGACCATCATTCATGGAAGGTGTCTATACGACACAACCAGAAAGGGATGGTCATGTCACAGAATTCTAATAAAGGTTGCAAGTTACTGAAATCCTGTTTATGATTGAAGTTAGCAACATGATCATAGAGTATTCATTTAGAATGAATGTTTTCCTTGTGTCTACCAGAGGATAGTGGGAGCGCCAAGGTTTTCCAAGCAATGTATGTTTGAAAACATATGGAAAACATACATTGGTATTCAAGTTAGTTAAGGCTGAGATGAAATTGATTCTCTAGTG
Source organism: Viscum album (assembly GCA_963277665.1). NCBI lineage: Eukaryota > Viridiplantae > Streptophyta > Magnoliopsida > Santalales > Viscaceae > Viscum > Viscum album. The sequence goes on along the minus strand of OY728158.1, from coordinate 726,171,182 downwards.
ATTGAATTAAAGTAGCAACCTATGTTCTAGGGAACAAGATATACTGAGGTGGATCTATAGGTTGCTTGGACCTAGTAAATCGTACATATAATGACATAGTATAGAAAAAATGCAAGTTGGAATAATTCAAGAGATGAATTGTTGACTATGTCACAAGACATAATCTCTCCAGGTTGACATGTACGAGACATAGGAGGAGATAAACGTGATGAGTTAAATACATACATTGAAGTGATGGATCAATCATTTATGGCATGATATGTACAAGAACTAATATTGTCAAGGTATACTTTACAGTTAAAAAATATCAGTTATATCTAGGAGCACTGTAAGTGACGTAGTCAGAACTATTCATTTGTACTTTGACAAGTACAAAATGATATGTACTTGGTAAGTGGATAAGAAAAGATACTAGTTTTCAAGGGAAAAAACTATTCTTCCATAGATCTATGTGATTTAGTATCGCAGTTAGTCTAAGTTGATGAGCGAGACAAGATCATATAAGCTAGTGGTAGCCATACCTACAAATACTGAGTACGCTGCAACTTCTAATACCGCTAAAAAGAAGTTACACACAACGATTTGTTCCAATTCTTGGAATCACACCTAGTAAGTAAAGCATTATCATAATGTAAATTGTGATATTCTTACTAGCCAAGATGTTAATTTATGATAGTGGACAAGTGGTAAATACCCGGGATACCATCTCATGAGAAGTTTTACTCAACGAGACGAGGTCGCAATAGCAGAATAGCTATCCAATGGAACCATGGAGGACCCAATAGCTAAATCCATTACTCAGCGGAAACATGATGTTCATCATGTGAGTATCTAACAAGTTTGGTTTGAAAGTTGGCTCTAGTGCAAGTGGGAGTGTTGAAATAGTGGGTGACCTAGACCCCACTATTAAGTGCTTTTGATTACCATATTATGTATACAGTTAGCCATACCTAATGTAATCTTACCATTATAGTGTAGATATTTCTGCATCCACTGTATAATGGTAATGTGAAAAGATTAATTGTCATATCGAAAGGGTATAGCAGATCCCATGCTATAATGAGAACCTCAAGATACTATGACATTAATCTTAAAAACACGTTCTTTGGTCTAGATACATCTTACTGATCAGACACAGTAGATGTTTGACTATAAGGTGTTGGGGGCTCCTAAGCATTGAGACTTCTTCTCATGAAGTTCACACTCGGTGATCTCTAGTAGTGAGATCACGAGGACATGCCCATCAATAGGAACACCACATGTTTCAGGTGCCATTGGATGTTCCTATCTACAATCATGTTTAATGATCTTCTCACTTGAGATCATTTCCAGTGTATGTCATTTGAGATCGTACTTTGATTTAAGAAGAAAACCATGATGTTGAAATCATGGTGAGGTAGTTTGTGTTTGGTGCGTCATTGATGACATAACATTGGTTGAATGGTCAAGAAAGGATTTTTTGCTTTCTGGTTATGTAATTAATATATCTTGGGTCATGTTGATAAGGATGGTAGTACCTTTATAAGACCATGGCCATGGTAGTTGAGGGTAAATCCATCTAGTTAGATCAAAAAATAATAAATCAAAGAAAAGGGTGATGACACATGAGCGCGTCCTTCATTGTGAGATATTAATGACAAAGAGATTATATTACATAGTCAGTGTTCATAGGTTGGTTGTCGCTGTTGTGAAAATCCTTATCTCTTTAGGGGTCATGATGGGTTTCCAAATCCTACTCTTGGTCTATGAATACTATTCACTGCTGTCGAGATAAGGTCCTAGAGGGTCACACACAATATCGTATTTGAGAATATTTCATATTCATTTGAATAGAAGATTTGGACATGGTGGGCCCACCACTGTGGTCTGGGATTTCTCCAAGGTTAAACGATCACTAATGCAATAAATAAATTCATTTTATTCAAGTTAATAATAATGGGCATTGAATTTATTTATTAAATGCATTTACCAATTTTCAGTAAATACATGAAAAATATTGTTATCACGTAATATATTTAATATATTATAGGAAAGTGATAAAAATAATGAATAATATTTATGACTCAATTTAGTAGTCAAAATATTATTTATATAGTATGTAAATTATTCGAGGGGTCGGGATGGCGTTTCTGGGTAATTTCATTACACTCTATAAATAGAGGAGAATAGGGATTTAGTAGCACCTATTCATGGACCTCTCTATACTTCTCTCTCCCACATTCTAGAGAGAGAGGCTCTGGATCCAAGGAGCTCAGATGAAGCTCTCTCTCTCAGGCATCACAAGTGAAATGATGTGGTGATCATTGAAGCATTGAAAGTGTCGTCAGATCTCCACGCTAGCACCCGAAATTTGATGATCAGTGCTCCCATAGATTTATTGAATCACATGTGGAAGATATAAAAGAATATAGCTTCAGATTCTTTGATAAGTGATCACCAACGATGAACAGACGTCGTGTGCAGCTACGAATCTAAACCAGGTATTTTATGGTTATATTTTTGTGCTTGAAACCCTTCACTCATGATCCTAAATGTAAACCAGGAATCTTTTCACCGACATCAACAATATTACATTGATATTTGGAGAAAAAATTTAAAATCACACCTTTTAGGTCTTTCGCTGCCTGCTCGGTTCCTTCATCTTATACTAAAAATGAAAGAACCATCTGAGATGTGTTAATTTATCACATTCAAGGATGTCATGTTCTCAATTTTTTTACCATCTCCAATTCTGGTCAAGAAACCATTTTTATGGTTGAACCAATGAAAAATATATGTATTTAATCGTATGTAATGTTCTGAAATCTTTACACACCCATAACATAAAATAATAATACAAAACAAGTTCATTATGCACCAAACCGCCAAGTTAATCGAAGTGTTTATCATTATCTTTTATCAAAATATTTATCCACATGGTATGTAACCTAAAATCATTTCTATCTATATAATTCCACTAATAATATATATTAACATTTCTAGAGGTTTTACCACATTTCAAACGAACTTCCATTCATGAATACAAGTAAACCAACCATGAAAACCAAGGAAGAAAATGCATCTAAAATAATAAAATTGAACCTCTTAAACCCATCAAACAAGTAATTAATGAACCTAATAAGGAAAAAATAAATAAAATAAATGTATAGGAGGTTCTGAAAATTTTAATTAATGAATATAAATTTGATTCTTCATGTCTTTAAGATCAATAGAAGAACACATTCAGGCATAAGGTAAGAGGTTTCTTATCTCACTTTTAATCCCGTGAGATTTCTATTATTCGCCACTTATTTCTTGCATGTGATGTATTGTGTACTGTCATTTGATATATATTATCATGATTATCTTTATATTCATGGTATTATGTGATTCATTTGGTGGTTATTAAATTTTTTTATATGACTTGATTGATTACAATATGGTAAGGGACTTTGTTTCGGTTTCCATTTCATTGTGATTTACTTGGTATTGTGCACCTAATATTTCTTATATGGTGTATCCACTGCCCATTTGAGATCATTTTTCACTTGAAATTGTAAATATATTATATATCCATATTCTAGTTTCACAGATATGATTATTGTCTTAAGTCGTATTCCCTTTTACATACGTTTTTTATTTGTAATGTTGTTTTAACTATGAAAATATTGAAGAATCAATATCCTCTACTATATACAGATATTGAGAAGGCATATTACTTGTATTAAATCTAGGTCTATAGAAATATTTTTACTTGAAGCGATGGGAAGGGCCCACTATATCCCCTCGAGGCATCGTCAGGTCTCATGAGACAAATTAGTTGGTGACAAACCCTTCGAGTTTGTTTCCAAAAACTAAATGAGTTTCTACCTACAGACTTAAACTATTTCGATGGTATAGTGGTATCATGTTCCAGATACATGATTTCCAATTAATAATCATATCTCTTTATTCATTTTCAGTTATTACTATCCATGAGGGTTTCACTATGACAAAATCTATGGACGTAGTTTCATTCTCAGTTTATTAATGGCATGTGTTTTTTATTTATTCACCATGCCATATTGACTATGACAATTTGTTTATGATTTAGTTATTTTTTATTCATGATTTTTCTATTTTTAACCCTTACTGAGAATTTTAGCTCAACCCTTTCATTTGTTTACCTTCAACATGTTATGAAGAGGAGACCATTTATTGAGTTCTCATGGATGCAATTTATTAGTTTTTGTTATGTATTGTATTTTTTACCTTTCTTAATGTAATATGACTTACATGTATGTATCTAGTTTCTTCAAGACTACTAAACTGATCATTCATTCGGGATTTAATTCCTTAGAATCATGCCAATGTAATAAATAATGCACTAGCTCTGGGTTTTTGGGGTCGGGGCATTATAGTTGATATCAGAGGAAGTTTAGTAGCAAACTTGGAAACTAGATTTAGAAAATGTAGATTAGGGAACAAACCCCTTATATATTATTTTATGATAAAAATATAATAACATCCTGGTATTTTGGTAAGGAATAGATTATGTGGATATTTCTAGAAAATACATCCATGTCTGGATACTACAAATTGACTTGGTTTTGACACAAATGTACCTAGGAGTGAAAACTCTAACAAGGAGTTTTGGGCTTGACCCAGGGTATCCTGGTACACAAAAATAGACCTTACTATGCACATGTTTTGACACTCTTGGGGTACATTCTTGGGATAATTCACATTTTCTTTACAAATCATTATGAGGTATTTAAAAGTAAATATAAACATTTTTTATGATTACAAGATTAGTTGTGCATAAATTTTCAGATTATCTTAAGTATTTTCTAGTTATAAATTATGAACTATGACCTAATTTAGTGTATTCCATTTTTTAGTGATGGTGCCTAATGGAAAAAGAGAAATCAATACCTGCGGACAATATAGGGATTGCCCCACTGAGCAAGTCAACACAATCAATGTTGGAGTAGATCAAATCATGACCATATTGGGACAACTTACTTAGGTTGTGACGAATAACCATGCTAAACTAGTACTGGATAATTTCATGTGGTAGAAACCCCCATCTCTTAGTGGGACTACTAGTCCGGTGGTAACTGAGCAGTGGATCAAGTCCCTTGAAAAGATATTTATGGCATTAATATGTAATATAAATGAAAATGTAGTATTGAAAATATATTTCCTCGAGGATGATGTTGATCAATGGGGGTACTTGATCCAGAATACCATATAAGAATAAGAAATAGAAGATATAGAATGTATAACTTTTAAGAAAATATTCTTTGAAAAATATTTCCCTCGTGAACAACACACTGAGATGAAGAGGAAATTCTTTAGCATAAATCAAAGGGAAGAAGAGAGTGTTGCGGAGTATGAGTCCACCTTCATAAGATTATCCAGGTATGCTATATATTAGGTATGTGATTCAGAAGACAAGATTTATCATTTCTTTGAAGGTCTTAAGCCAAGTCTTTTAAGGGCATTGAATTCTCAAACATTTTCATCATACGATGAAATTGTATTAAGTGCCATCAAAACAGAGAAGGAATTTGCTGGATTAAATTTGTTCAAGGGAAATCAAGATAAGAAGAGGCATTCTAATAACCATGGAAAAGTTGAAGTGTCAATTAAGAATAATGTAATGAAACAATTTTCATTATGTGAGAACTGTGGAAACAATCATCATGGGAAATCATTGAAAGGCACGAGAGTTTTCTATAAGTGTGGAGAAAATGGTCCTTGATCTAGTGAATGCAAGGGGAAGAGACAATTAAATGATGATCAATGATTAAATTTTAGAGATATGGTATACTATAAAAATAAGTGTCCTAAGATCCAAGGAAACTTTCCTTAGAAAAGGCCATGAGAGCATTGGAAAACTTATGCAATTACAACCGTAGATGTTGAAGTTCCTAATGATGTACTAGTAGGTACTTTAATTATTTCCTCAACCTTAGACAATTCATTATTTGATTTTGTATCATCATATTCATTTATATCTTCCCATTTTTCCAAGAAAATTAGACATGTCCAATTTTATTTAATAATAGGGTTGTTAGTAAAAACTCATAGGGGATGTATCATTACAACAAAGATGTGTCGATCAGTCCCCCTCATGAAACATAAACGTGCTTTAGTTTATAACCTTACCATCATACCAATTATTGAGTTTTATATAATTCTTGGTATGATTTTTCTATCAAATTATAATGCGAAGAAATATTTCAAGAAGAAGAAAGTTACAATTTTTGATAATGGTGTAGAATCCCTTATCTCTAGAGCAGAAACCTCTCCATCCAATTCTTATCTAGATCCACCCCTAGCAGATCTTCTAAATGCAATTCTTTGGAGAGGTAGAGAACAAAATATCTATGGTTGGGGAAATAAATTTCAAATTGAGGACATACCTATTATGCAAGAATACATTGATGTATTGCTAGAGGATTTACCCGGACATCCTCCAAAGCTGGATGTTGAGTTCTCTATTGATTTAATTCCTAGTGATAGACCTATATCAAAGACCCCCTATGGGATTTCCACTGTGTAATTAGTGGATATAAAGAAACAAATCGAGGAATTGAGTGACAAAGGATTTATTTGACCTATTGTTTCTCCATGGGGATCCCCTATCCACTTTGTCAAGAAGAAAGATGGATCCATGAGGCTTTGCATTGATTATAGGGAAATCAATGTTATTACAATAAAGAACAAGTATCCTCTGCCACAAATTTATGATTTATTAGATCAACTTAAAAGATCCCAATATTTTAAAAATATTTACCTTTGATTTGGATATCATCAGTTGTGTGTGAGGAAGGAATATATTCCAAAGGCAACATTTCGAACCAAGTATGGGCATTACAAATTTACAGTAATGCCATTTGGACTAAAAAATGCACCCTCTGTTTTCATGGATCTAATGAATGGATTTTTCAAGGAATATCTTGATGACTTTGTTGTGGTATTTATCATTGATATCCTGGTATACAAAAAAACTATGAAGACCATGAGAATCACTTGCAGATTATTATAAAAAATCTTAGAAGAAATGAATTACATGAGAAGTTTAGAAAGTGTTAATTTTGTCTTCAATCAGTTTATTTTCTTGTCCATATTATCTCTACAGATGGAATCTTAGTTGATCCTACAAAGACAAAGTCAATCCAAGAATGTCCCATGCCAACGAACATAACCGAGGTACATAGTTTTATTGGATTAGCAGGTTACTATCGGTGTTTCGTTCATAATTTCACCTAATTGGATAACACACTAACCAAGATCACACGTAAAGGGGTTAAGTTTGTATGGACGGAAGAATGTATAGAATTCTTTTAAGAATTGAAAAGAAGATTTTTCAATGCTCCAATTTTGACTCCTCTATCCGGAAATGATGGATTTGTGATATATAGTAATGCATCAAAGAATGGACTGGGTTGCGTCCTTATGAAAAATGATATAGTTATTGCTTATGCATCAAGGAAGTTGAAGTATCATGAGAAAAATTATCCTACTCATGATATTTAGTTAGTAGTCGTAATCTTTTCTATAAAAATATGGAGATATTATCTCTATGGTGGAAGATGTGAGATATATATGGATCATAAGAGTTTGAAAAAAAATTACACAAAAAGAACTCAACATGAGACAAAAGATATGGCTATGTTACTCAAATACTATGATTGTTAAATACACTACCACCCAAGAAAAGAAAATAAGGTGAAAGATGCATTAAGTAAGAAAGATAAAGGGATTCTGACCCAAATGAAGATTGAGAGATATCCTATATTCATGGATCTACTAACAATGGATATGGGAATTTTTATGGAAGGGTAAACATCTTTCCACTTTAAAATGATGGATAAAACATATTTACTAGAGAAGATAAAAATATCTCTATCCAATTATGAGAATATATAAATGAAAATTAAAGATGTTAAGGATGGAAGATTGGCAGACATTGTGTATATGGATGGAGTTCTGAAATTTGGGAAGAGGTTATACTTTCCATTAGTACCTGAGCTAAAAAGGGAACTGTTAGATGATGGTCATAGCTCAAATTTCTCTATACGCCCAAGTAGCACTAAGATGTTTAGAGATCTGAAGGAACATTTTTGGTGGGATAACATGAAGTGAGAAATTGCTAACTATGTGTCAAGGTGTCTAGTTTTCCAACAAATGAAGGGTGAGAGACAACATACTAGAGGGGTTATGCAACTTCTATCTATTCCTATATGTAAGTGGGATTACATTACAATGGATTTTTTCAAAGGACTACCGATGACACCTAGAAGTAATGAAGCAATATGGGTAATTGTTGATCGTCTTACAAAATCAACACATTTCCTTACTATAAGAGAGGATTTACTATTTGAGTGTCTGTAAAGACTTTATATTAATGAATTTGTAAGAGTTTATGGTTCACCTATGTCGATTGTGTCCAATCGAGATCCATGGTTTACATAAAAATTCTGGAAAAGTCTCCAAAAGGCTTTGGATACTGAGCTTCATATGAGTACTACTTATCACCCCAAACCAATGGACGGTTTGAAAGGACTATTCAAATACTGGAAGACATGTTGAGATCATGCTCTCTTGACTTTCTGGAAAGGATCGGAGTTGTAGATTATCATTTAGAAATTCCACCAAGTCTCTCCAAAGTTTATAATGAGTTCCAAATGTTATTGATATAAAAATACATTCCAGAACCAATGGATGTACTCACCTATGATGAAATAGATCTAGAACCTGATTTGTCACATTGTGAAGAGCCTATCAAGATTCTTGACATAAGGGAGCGGGTATTGAGAAATCGGACAACTCAACTAGTAAAGGTTCTTTGTAGAAACCATAAAATAGAGGAAGCACCATGGGAACTTGAGGATGTTATGAATAATAACCACCCACATCTTTTTAGGGAGAAATATACAAGAAAAAATTTGAGGATGAAATTTCCAAAGGAGGGAAGAATATAACACCCCATAAATTTTAATGTATGTTTCTCTTAAATAATTTCTATTCATTATATAGCCTATGTTTCCTGAAGAACTGAGTCTCTGTGAAACAACACTTGCTTATTTATATGAGAAAGTCATAACCTAGCCATTAAACTTATATTTATCACATATGTGTTTTGAATTTCAAAAAACAGTCATCTACGATTGTGATTAGTAAGTTATTTGGAGTCTGATAGAACCAACTTGTTTTTTTGATGAATAGTAACATACCCTTATGAATAGTAATATGAATTGTAATATGACACTTATGAATAGAAAATCATATTATTATTTTATTTTCTTAATATTATAAGGTAATGTGATGTTGATTAATTTTTCAAGGTATTAAAAATTGAGTTATAGATTTAAAATTATATTTTTGAATAAATTATGATTTTAATTGTAAATTAAATTAATAATTTATAAAATTATTTTAAAAAAATGGTGTTCATTTTTTGATGTCTATACATCGAAAAATGGTCATGGTGAATTTTTGGGTTTTTTCTAAAATACTTGAATTTTTCGTGAATAGTAAAAATACAGTTTTGATTGTTCGGTATGTTTAATTACATAATAATGTTGTAATAATTAATATAAGGTGCTAGTCTACTTTTGTATAATAAAATATGACATGTGGTATCCCAAGTGGCTAATACCATGGGAAAGCCCATGGTTTTTCAAAAATAACTAATGAGGTGTCCTTTGAAATTAATAAAACCCCTCATCTCATTTACAACAAATACTCACTCATTCCTTTGTTTTATTTAATTAAAAAATCATTATCCTCAAATATATAGTAGTTTTAACTCCCTAGGAGTCCTCCCAAGGTGTCTTCAATCCCCCAATGTCCCAACCTTCAACTTTTGGGAGTTAGTCTATAAGGTAAAGAAATCTACCACACTTCTCTTTTTAAAGATTTCATTTTATGTTATTCTCTCTTATTTGCAATTGGATTATATTAGGATATGTCATTAAATATCCCTATTTATTTTTATATTATGTTATAATGATGAGATAACCCTTTTATACCATCAAAATATTTTATGAATTTTTAAGTGACGTTGTTAGGCTGCCGAATTTTTGTGAGAGATTTCACAACTTTTCTTTTATTTCGAGTTCCTTTCTTTTCATTTTCTTTCCTCATCTCCCCTCATACAAATTCTATGATAATTCCATCAACTTACATGAACTGTAATTTTATTATACTAATGGAATATTTCATCATCATCTTTCTTTTCCCCCTCCTCTTATACTGAAAATAAAAACACCACCTGAGATGTGTTAATTTATCACATTCAAGGACAATGGGTTCTCAATTTTTTACCATATCCAATTTTGGTCATGAAACCATATTTATGGTTGAACTAGATAATAATATATGTATTTCATCTTATGTAATTTTCTATAATCCTTATATACATAATATAAAATAATAATACAAAACAAGTTCATTATGCACAAAACCGCCAAGTTAATCCAAGCATTTATCATTATCTTTTATCAAACAAGTCATCCTCATGGTATATAAACCCAAAATAATTATAATATCATTTATATCTTTTTAATGTCACTAATAATATATATTAACAATTATGGATGTTTGACCACATTTCAAATGAACTTTCATTCATGAATACAAGTAAATTGATCATGAAAACCAAGGAAGAAAATGCTTCCAAAATAATAAAATTGAACCTCTTAAACCCATCAAAAAAGACATTAATGAACCTAATAATATTAAAATAAATCAAATAAATTTTAAGGATGTTTTTTAATTATTAATTGATGAATCTAAATTTTATTATTCAGGTATTTAATATCAATATAAGAACACATTCAGGAATAAGGTAAGAAGTTTCTTATCTCACTTTTAATTCAGTGATATTTCAATTGTTCACCACTTATTTCTTGCATGTGGTGTATTGTGTACTTCCATATGATTTATATTATCATTATTATTTTTATATTCATGTTATTCTATGATTAATTTGGTGCTTACTAATTTTTGGTCATACAACTTGATTAATTACAATGTGGTACGAGACTTTGTTTTGGTTTCCATTTCATCGTGATTTACTTGGTATTGTGAACCAAATATTTATTATGTGGTGTATCCACTACCCATTTGAGATCATTTTTCACTTGAAATTGTAAATATATTATATATCTATATTATGGTTTCATGGATATGATTATTATCTTAAGTCGTATTCCCCTTTACATATGATGTTTATTTTGAATGTTTTTTTAACTATAGAAATATTGATGAATCTGTATCCACTCTATACAGATATTGAGAAGGCATATTACATTTATTAAATCGATGTATAAATAATGATTTGGACTTTCACTGATGGGGGAGGCTCGCTATAGCCCCTTGATTCATCAATAGGTCTCATGAGACAAATCCGTTGGTGACAAACCCTTCGAGTTTGTTTCAAAAAATCAAACAAGTTTCTACCCAGAAACTTAAACCGTTTCGATGGTATAGTGGTATCATGTGCTAGATACATGACGTCCAATTAATAATAATATCTCTTTATTTGTTTTTAGTTATTAATATCCATGAGGTTTTCACTACATCAAAATCTTTGGACACAGTCTCATTCTCAGTTTATTAATGGTGTGTGTTTTTCATTTATTCACCATACCATATTGACGGTGCCAATTTGTTTATGATTGAACTATTATTGATTCATGATTCCACTATTTGTAACCCTTACTAAGCATTTGAGCTCACCCCTTTCATTTTTTACCTTCAAAAGGTTATGAAGAGGATACCATTTATTGAGTTCTTATGGATGCGGTTTATTAGTTTTTGTTATGTAATGTATTTTGTTACCTTTCTCAATGTAATGAGTTACATGCATGTATATAGTTTCTTCAAGACTACTAAACTTATTGTTCCTTCAGGATTTTACTTCTTGTAATCATGCCAATGTAATAAATTAATTCACTGTCTTCAGGTTTCTGGGGTCAGGGCGTTACATTCCAAAGGAGGGAAAATACTTTTAAAGTATAATATTTACTTTACAAGACATGGAATATTTCTAAAACAATGTATTAAATAATAAAGTTACATAAAAAATTTTATGTAAATCTAGTAAAATTAGGTAAATAAGTTTTAAAACATTAGCATACATTTATATCTCATATATAAATAAACAAGCGAACAACATGTCCATATGCCAAGTAGTTACGATAGTATTAATTAGCTATATGGTTTTGCAAACTCTAAGTGATCATAAGAAAATGAGTTTACTCACGTCCCCTTGACACTAGCCAGAGGCAACTCATCACCCTCTCATCAGGGATGTGACATGCTACAGTTTTGTTTTAGTATGATGTAATAGCATAGAGTGTATCAAAAAAACTCACTAACTACCTAAGGCTTTAATATGCTCTTACATGATGGGAAATTTATTTTAAGACTGCATAAAATACAATTAAATATCATTCTTCCATTTCAAAAATATCAATTCATTTCCATTTCAAACCAAAATAGGTTTTAATAAAAAATATGCCTCTTTTACATGATAAAACCACTGGGTTTCTATCAAAAAAATTTAATCCATTTTCAAAGGTTTGAAATCAATTAAAAACCAATTCCATCATTTTCACAATTCATTTACACAATTAAATTTAAAAATTTAATTGAAATCATTTCCATCAAATCCACAATTTAAATTCAAAAATTTAAATCATCCAATTTCCATAAACACACCCCAATTCAATGGAATTGGGGGTTTTTCAAATTTCTATGCCAAAACCACTTCAAGTCTCCCAATTCACTAGAATCGGGTTTGTCAATTTAATTGATGTAAAGTTTTAGCAATTAAATTTAAATAAACAATTGAAATAAATAAATCAATGCAATGATAGTAAATTTGGATAATCAGGACATAACCACCCACCTCTTCCCAAAACTCAAAACTCACAATGACACCCATCAATGAGAGCAAAGGTGTAGAAGACCTCAAAACTCAACCTATAATCAAGATCCAACACCACATGTAATATATCCATTAATTATAAGATGATCCATTGAAAACCTAAGAGAGGAGAAAGGGAGAAACTTGAAGAATGAGAGAAAAATCTTACCTGGGAATCACATTGTAAGAAAAACGATGATTAAATCCTAATGGAATGGATCCGGAAGGGTTGGATAGATTCATGATCGCCTGGGAAAGCCTTTGTTCGAGGGATAATGAACTAGAGAGGAGCCAAAAAGAATTAACCAGACACACTGCATATTTTTAAAATGTAGTCCGGGTATTACATGACGTGTAATACCAATACACGATCTGTAATACTTAAGTTTTGTAACTATCAAAACATGTACTGTTTTGCATCAAAAACCAACACTCTGGGTTAAAAAGCGATCATTAATTCCATTACGACATGTAGTTACAACACACGACATGTACCCATCACAGCATGAAGCCGATCGCGACCTATTTGCAGGACCATTACACAACATGTATGCCTATTACACGACATGTAACCCTCTGGCAGTCTGTATGAAAAGTCAATTTGAAGGTGAGAATCCAACAAATATCTGACTTCATCATTATAGGTATCCCCCCAATCCAAACTCCACCCTACCCCATCAATGAAAGGGAAAAATTAAGACAAGGTTTAAGGCATAACTATTAGTGTAACATCCCAGGTAAATAATGAATATGAAATGTTCATATATATTAATATTTTTGAATAAAATATTAATATTACTTTAAAGGGGATGCTATGTTCGATGGCGTACACAATACGCAACAACGAGTTTCTTTGAAATCTTACGTTGCACACTAATAATATAATAATATTATTTTAAATGGTAATTAACGTCTAACCGTTGTAATGGAAGGAATGAATAGAACTAACTAAAAAATGATAATATATGTTTATCAAATATTTTTTCATTTATCCAATAAATTTTAAAAGCTTAAAATGAGAATGAATCCAATTTTAAGCATAAATATTCTAATATTCTTTAAAAGGTTGATTAACTGCCTTTTGATGACGAAACCTTTTTAAATACAATTTTTGACAATTTTATATGTTATATTTGAAAAAATAAAATCCTTCTTTATAATCGAGATATCAAAATTTACTTTGTGTAATTTTATGTTATTTTTCCGATAAAGTTCATTTTTTATGAATAGTGAAAAATGCTGTATTTTAATTCAAAACTACCTTTTAATCTAATTTATTTATATGGTTATATTATCTTTTTAATTGGTTTTAAAGTTTAATTATAATATATATGTACCATTTAATTCATTGGTGGTCATTGGAATTAATTTCACTTTGAAATTGGACATAAACAAGTGTCAATCTTTTGATAGATATTGTTTCTTAAAAACATGTTATTTGTTTTGACAGTGGGAATTAATTATAAAATTAATTAATGAAACTTCTATGTTTTGAATTTGGTAAAATGGAAATCATTTTTGAATTTGGAATATCAAATATATCTTAGGGTTAATTTTTGGTATTTTTCTAAAAAACATCAATTTTTGATGAATAGTGAAACCTCTATGTAGTTCTTAAAAACCGAATTTTTCGTTTAAATGAAATTTTCCCGCTTCTGTGAATTGAATTTCAAAAATCCAACATACATGGTTGTCATTAGTAAGTAAAATTTGGTTCAATAGGATGAAAATAATTTTTTGTGAATAGTAACTTTTGAGTTTTATTAACCGTGATTAAAGGTAATTAGGGTAATTTAAGGTAAAAATAATATTATAAAAATATAAAAATACCTTGACACATGTCCTAACCTTATTGTATGAGTCATGACTGACCAAGATAATCCAGGGGTCAATTTGGGGGCCCCATGGAGCCACATGGGTATGATAATGATATTAATAACTATTTATTTAAAGTAAATAAAATGTCACAAACATGTATTGTTTTACTAAACCAATTTTTACATGGGGTTATATAAGTTATCTTTTTGACTAAAAATATTCATTAGAAAGATAAAAAGATTTCATACATCATGGTAATTTTTTTATAATTTTTAGACACCAAATAAATAAAATTATTTATGACACAATGATGACGCAGTGTTTATGTCATTAATGAATGATTTAAATAAATATGAAGATAAAGTTTAAAATAATATCCAAAACTTGTCCAATTCTTATTGGATGATTTTATTTTGAACATGGGACACCTTATCTTCAACTGTAAGTATTTTTGGACCTTTAGAAACTGAAAATAATTTTATAATAAAATAATATTTTCAAGCCTTCCAAAAGATCCCCTCCTCTCTCTTAAAAAGACCCCACTTCCTACCCCTTTATCACACTTCTCAACCCCTTTGGATCGTAAAAAATCTACTCAAATAAGCTCCCAAGATCCCTCTCTTCATCCTAAAAGTATTACCTTAGGTATAAAAAACTTCAAGAATCCCTTTTGGTTCAAATCAAGGGGAGTTACCCGATTTAAAGGTAATGTCTTCTCTTATGTTCTTTCATTTTATTTTGCTTCTCCAACCCCTTAAACTCTTTCTATTCCTTTATTTTGTAACATAAATAGTATCTTAAACATACTAGGATGTTTTTATGATATTTATTCAAGATACACTTACACACACCTTCATATAATGGGTGAAGAACATACTATTTTTGTGGACGGCGAACTACTGCCTCACGAAAGGATGATTGTTCAATTATCTCCTACCGCCTCTCATGGCGGCCATTAAGATGTCACTGTATGTATATATGATATAAATTATGTTTATTTTTTCCCTATAATTCTGTATTTTTCATTTATTAAATACCTTTATGGTTTCCATAATGGGTAAACGCGATAATTTCATTTTAGGAAGTGCGGACTACCGCCCCCTCAAAGTGATTTGAATCGTTAATGTCATATGTGGGATGTATAAAGGATGTTGTTAGTGATATTATATATTATATTATACTGGAATTATAATATACCTGTATATCATAATGTTTTCATTCCATTAAATGTGAAATAGAAATGAAAGTAGCGTTCATGCGTACGTACGACTTACCGTCTCCATGAACGGTGCATTTCATTTCTTACCTTCAAATGTTATGTACTGGTATAAATACATATATATACTGGATATATATGATATATATGATATCTAAATCATGAATATAATTCTTGAGATAATGGATATATTAATACATAAACAACTTGTAAATATAAGAAGTTCA
Source organism: Viscum album (assembly GCA_963277665.1). NCBI lineage: Eukaryota > Viridiplantae > Streptophyta > Magnoliopsida > Santalales > Viscaceae > Viscum > Viscum album. The sequence goes on along the minus strand of OY728158.1, from coordinate 726,155,014 downwards.
CTTTTGACTCAAGTACCAAATATCGATAAAACGACCGTTATTAACTTAAATGATTTCATAATGTTTATAACATGGTAATAAGTGATATAAAATAAATATTAAACTTGAAAATTGTTCTTAAGAAATTATAAATTAACTTAAGTTTATCATTCAGGAAGAACAAGGAACATATGAGCGAGTCAAGCCGGACACATTGTAAGGGATTTCTTATCTCACTTTTAATTCTGTGAGATTTCCATTGTTCGCCACTTATTTATTTCATGTGGTATATTGTGTACTGACTTTTGATATATATTATCATTATTCTATTTATATTCATGGTATTTTTTGATTCATTTGGTGCTTATTATCCTTTGGTCATATGACTCGATTTATTACAATGAGATAAGGGGTTTTTATCTCACTTTTTATTCCCGTGAGATTCATGATATATTTGTCACTATCTCCTTTTAGTGGTGTATGTGCTTCCCATTATTCTACTCTTTTTGTAATATACTTTCATTTATGGGTATTTACATTAACATTGTATGTTCCTTCTTTCATGGGGTGTATGTTTTGTATGTTACCAAATCGGTAAGGGAACCTTTCACCCTCCTCTTTTTAAAAGGCTTATTTTTTATTCACATCTTCTTATGTTGGGATATGTTATTCTATATCCTTATTGCTGTAAATTTTATGTCCAAGTGATGAGATACCCTTTTTATCTCTCATCAACTCATTTTATGAATTTTAAAGTAACACCGTTAGGCTGTCAAATTTCTGTAAGGGAACTTCTTTACCCAATTTCAATTCTTTAGGTTAAACCTCTACTTCTTGATTATGACGTGCTATGAATATGTGTGAATGACCTATGATTGCTTTACACTTAATATTCACTTATATTGGGTGTATTTATATTTGTCACACATAATTATTTCATTTATTTATCCTTAATCTAAGGATACCGTCTTTTTAAGGGACTTCGTCTCAATCTCTTTCCATTAAGGAATATTTTCATTTATACACAACTTTATTTTATATGGTGTATAAACCACTTTGACTTTGACTTTTATTAAAAAGGAATATTTTCTCTATGAAGTGTTTTACAAAATGACAAAAAGTATTTTTTTAACGTATGCGGTGATAATGACCTTTCCACCGCCGCGAGTATTATTTGATCTTTGACTTCCTCAACAAACCGTAATGTTTTAAAAGAAAATAAATAACATATACTCTTTTATGTATTTTTGTATTGAAAATGGTTTTGATAAAGGATTCTTTTATGTCAATATATTTAAATGATATATTGTGACTAAAATGTGGAAATGTTATCATTCCTTTATATTGGTTTAATGTGTTATTATTTTATAATGGTACTTGGACATTTGGAAGGTGGTTACATGATAAAACAAATGACGGGTGGTGCCATGAAAACCATGATGAGTGGTTATGTTATAAACTCCAATGCATTGAGTATGGAAGTTTCCCGTATGGATATTCCATTTAGTGACATGTGTGGAAGTCGACCGTATGGTTATTCCATTTAAGTATGTTTATGTCCCAAGTTACCTTTATATGTTATGTGTTCTTTATATGGGTTTTATGGTGATATTTTGGTTACAAAAGGGTAAGCAATGATCTTTTATTCAGTGAAGAGTATTTACTACTTGATAAAGGTGAAAAGTATTACATATGATGAAGTATCCCTGAATTACTTGTTGTTTTTAGAAACTAATAGTTTTCCATCTTTTTGTATCCCTTACTGAGCTTTTTATGCTCATCCCAAGTTTTTGAAATTTTTTCCACAAGACTTAAAGATGAATAGGGCCAAGGATGGGATCAAGGAAAGACATGCTATCTAAAACATGGAACTATACATCTTTGTTTTTAAGAGTTTTTATTTAATGAAAAAATGGAAACTGAGTAGAAGTTTCTACTTTTTAATATTTTGAGATGTAATAGTTATGTCCTAATTCTATAAAACTCTAAACCTAAAAAGATACTCAATGTTAATTATTCATTTAATTCAATATTATGTAATGTTTTAAGGCCGAGGCATTATTGTTGGTATCAAAGGTCAGTTTAGATAACTTTAGAGGTTAGGGTATTCTTTAATCTTAAGTGATATTACCATAATGGTTAGGATTTCAGAAAGAGTCATAGTTTTTTTTAATAAAGTGAATAATTTTAAGATAACATGAATAATTATATCTTAGTATTATATGATTATTTTACTGATATACTCACACTGACCTTTTTGGTTTTAGTAAATGGCCAGATCTAGCAGGCACCAAAGTAACAGTGGATATGAAGAAAACTGTGATGGTTTTCCGAATGAGAAACTGAATGATATGGGAGTTGCAATGAGAACTCTTATGTTTATTGTAAACCAACTATCTAGAGTCATGATTGACCACCTGGAACTTAGTGATTTTTATAAGGAATCATATATGCGAGAAACAAATCCCTACGGAAGTTCAGGTAATAATCATAAAGGTAAGTGTGTTAAAAAACCTATGTGTCAAAGATGTGGAAAGAAACACCTAGGAAAATGTTTCAAAGGGACAGAAAGATGCTATTGATGTGGAAATGAATGTCATAAAGCAAGAACCTACCATGGAAAAAGGTAGCATCTAGTTGACTCTAGGAAAGGGAAATAATTTCTTTCTGAAGAATCAATTGAATGTCTTAAATGTGGTGTGCATGGTCATTATGAAAAAACATGTCCTATGAAGAAGTTTCGGGAATGGAATCACCAGGATCGTACAAATATTTTTTTACTAATACCTACTTCCATTCTGATTGAGGATGAAGAAACTAACAATGACCAATGAAAGGTATGGATTATTTCTTAACATATGTTTTCCTATTATTGAATCTTAGGATATGATTCATGATTTTGTTTGTAGGAAAGAAGTATTTCAGAATAAGTTGGAAAGGAATTGTTAATGGATCATTAAGAATGTTGAATGAGTAAGAAGTCAACATATAAGGGATTCAAGAGTTATGGTAGATTTTAGGATGGTGAAATGCTTAAAAGTATTAAGGCTCTTTTGATGATGGGATTACAATAGAATAATTTTTATAGTATGTGTAACCTTGATGTTTGATATATGAAAATTTTATTCAAGGAATAATTATCTTTTATTTTTTGGATATAGTTATAAAGAACCATTTGGGTTTATATGATCCTTGAATTTGAGGCAATTACCGGTTAATACATTTTGGGATGCAAAATGAAAGTTATTAGGTAACCTTTGTTATGGTTATTTTTTATGAATTTATCTCTTTTTGGGGAATGTTATTAAATTATATAGTTTTTTAAAAGGGACAAAATGCAGACCGTGTGACAACCCGTCGTGTCGGATGAAGCTGTGGGAATCAAACACACAGCTAAAGTGCGACTGATATTTATCGCCTACCACTGGGCTACATGAAGTCCCTGGTTAGTATGATTTATTCTTTTTAGTTAGATTATTTTATGAATCAAGAATAAGTTTAATTTGGGTTATCTATGGAAATTATTAACCTATCATGGAGGATATGTGATTAGGTTAATTAATTTTCAATATGAGACTTTAAGAGTAACTGATGTTATTTGGAGATAAATGTTAGGATTTATCTTGGAAGACTATGTGATTAAATCCTTTGGAGATTTGGGTTTAAATCTTAGTTTGGATTACTTTGAAGAATTTTATGGATATCTATTTATTAAATGGTCTTTGATGAACTTTGGGTTTTGTTGGACAAATTTTGGAGATTAAGAGTAGTTTTTCTTTTTGTAAAAGATTATCCTTTTTGGGGATAATCTGATCTTGTACTAACCATATTGGTTTTGTTTAAGGTCTAAAGACATGGGAAATATATAGTTCATCTTTATGGATTATGTTATTCTCTCGAAGTTGATTTTAGTGGTCTTAATGTGAACAAGTCATCTTGAATACTCATCGTTTGGAGAAAATATGAGTTTGTGTAAGAAATCTAGTAAGAGATGAAAGTTTAAATGACAAGTAAGTATGTTTCCTTAGTATTTAGTTAATCTCATAAATAAATTCCTCAATGAAAAGTAACTTAAAACAAAAAATTTTTCTGTTAACTTTTCCTACTGGATAATCAAATACTGTTTAACCCATCACAAGTTTGTGATTTTCTTGTGGTTAACTTTCTCTTAATCATGTTTTCTATCACTCTCCATCAGAACTTGACCCTTTTTTTCTCTTCCATATCCATGTTTTCTTACATGGAATACTAGTATGTGTTAACTTGAGTTACCATTTTACTTCTTTTTCTTTCTTTTAAATTGATAATTTTATTTACTCCTTTTCCGATGTGGGGATTTCAATAAAGTTTCCGAGCCCAATTTTAAAATTGCGAGGGCACAATTCCCAAAAGGGGTGAAGGATGTAACATCCCAAGTAAATAATGAATATGAAATGTTCATATATATTAATATTTGTGAATAAAATATTAATATTACTTTAAAGGGGATGCTATGTTCGATGACGTACACAATACGCAACAATGAGTTTCTTTGAAATCTTAAGTTGCACACTAATAATATAATAATATTATTTTTAAATGGTAGTTAACGCCTAGCCATTGTAATGACAAGAATGAATATAACTAATTAAAAAATGATTATATATGTTTATCAAATATTTTTACATTTATCCAATAAATGTTAGAGACTTAAAATTCGAATGAATCCAATTTTAAGCATAAATATTCTAATATACTTTAAAAGGTCGATTAACCAACTTTTGATGGAGAATCCTATTTAAATCCACCTTTTTACAATTTTATATTTTATATTTGACAAAATAAACTCCTTCTTTAGAATCGGGACATCAAAATTTACTTTGTATAAATTTTTGTTATTTTTCCAATAAAGTTCATTTTTTATGAATAGTGAAAAATGCTGTATTTTAATTCAAAAACCCCTTTTAATATAATTTATTTATATGGTTATATTATCTTTTTAATTGGTTTTAAAGTGTAATTAGAATATATATTTAACATTTAATTCAATGGTGGTTATTGGAATTAATTTCACTTTAAAATTGGACATAAACAATTGTCAATCTTTTGATAGATATTGTTTCTTAAAAACACGTTATTTGTTTTGACAGTGAGAATTAATTATAAAATTAATTAACAAAAATTCTATGTTTTGAATTTTGTAAAATGGAAATCATTTTTTAATTTGAAATATCAAATATATCTTAGGGTGAATTTTTGGTATTTTTCTGAAAAACATCAATTTTTGATGAATAGTGAAACCACTAAGTAGTTGTTAAAAACTGAATTTTTCGTTTAAATGAAATTTTACTGCTTCTGTGAATTGAATTTCAAAAATCCGACATACATGGTTTTCATTATTAAGTAAAATGTGGTTCAATGGTATGAAAATAATTTTTGGTGAATAGTACCTTTTGAGTCTTATTAACCACGATTAAAGGTAATTAGGGTAATTTAAGGTAAAAATAATATTATAAAAATATAAAAATACCTTGAAACATGTCCTAACCTTATTGTATGAGTCATGGAAGATCAAGAAAATCCATGGGTCAATTTGGGGGCCCCATGGAGCCACTTGGGTATGATAATAATATTAATAAATTTTTATTTAAAGTAAAAAAAATGTCACAAACATGTATTGTTTTACTAAAACAATTTTTACATGGTGTTACATAAGTTATCATTTTGACTAAAAATATTAATTATAAAGCTAAAAATATTTCCTACATAATGGTAAATTTTTTTTTATAATTTATAGACATCAATTAATAAAATTATTTATGACACAATGATGATGGAGTGTTTACGTCATTAATGAATGATTTAAATAAATATGAAGATAAAGTTTAAAATAATATCCAAAACTTGTCCAATTCTTATTGGATGATTTTATTTTTAACATGGGACACATTATATTAGACTTTAATGATTTTTGGACCTTTAGAAACAGAAAAGCATTATATAATAAAATAATATTTTCAAGCCTTCCAAAAGAGCCCCTCATCTCCCTTATAAAAAGACCCCACTTCCTACCCCTTTATCACACTTCTCAAGCCCTCTGGATCATCTAAAATCTACTCAAATAAGCTCCCAAGATCCCTCTATTTATACTATAAGTCTTACCTTAGGCAGAACACACTTCAAGAAACCCTTTTGGTTTAAACCTAGGGGAGTTACCCGGTTTAAAGGTAATGTCTTCTCTTATGTTCTTTCGTTTTATTTTGCTTCTACAACCACTTAAACTCTTTTTATTCCTTTCTTTTGTAACAAAAAAAGTATATGAAATATACTAGGCTGTTTTTATGAGAAGAATTCGAGCTACACTTACACACACCTCCATCTAATGGGTGAAGAACATATTGTTTCTATGGACGGCGAACTACTGCCTCACGAAACAATGATTGTTCAATTATATCCTACCTCCTATCATGGTGGCCATTAATATTTCACTATATTTATATATGATATATATTATGTTTATGTTTTCCTTATAATTCTTTATTTTTCATTTATTCCATACCTTTAGGGTTTCCATAATGGGTAAACGCTATAATTTCATTTTAGGAAGTGCAGACTATCGCCCCCTCAAAGTGATTTGAATCATTAATGTCATATTTGGGATGTATAAAGGATGTATTAAATGATATTATATATGATATTATACTATAATTATAATATACCTTTATATCATAATGTTTTCATTCCATTAAATGCGAAATAGAAATGAAAGTAGCGTTCATGCGTACGTACGACTTACCGTCTCCATGAACGGTGCATTTCATTTCTTATCGTCAAATGTTATGTACGGGTATAAATACATATATATACTGGATATATATGATATATATTATATCTAAATCATGAATATCATTATGGAGATAATTGATATTTTACTACATGAACAACTTGTAAATATAAGAAGTTCACTTTTGACTCAAGTACCAAATATCGATAAAATGACCGTTATTAACTTAAATGATTACATAATGTTTATAACATAGTAATAAGTGATATAAAAGAAATAATAAACTTGAAAAAAGTTCTTAATAAAGTATAAATTAACTTAATTTTAACATTCAGGAAGAACAAGGAACATACGAGCGAGTCAAGTCGGACACGTGGTAAGGGATTTCTTATCTCACTTTTAATTCTGTGAGATTTCCATTATTCGCCACTTATTTATTTCATGTGGTGTATTGTTTACTTTCATTAGATATATATTATCATGATTCTATTTATATTCATGGTATTCTGTGATTCATTTTGTGCTTATTATCCTTTGGTCATACGACTCGATTTATTACAATGAGGTAAGTGGTTTTTATCTCACTTTTTATTCCCGTGTGATTCATGATATATTTGTCACTATATCATTTGAGTGGTGTATGTACTTCCAATTATTCTAATATTTGTGTAATATAATTTCATTTATGGGTATTTACATCAACACTGTATGGTCCTTCTTTCACGGGGTGTATGTTTCGTAAGTTACCAAATCGGTAAGGGAACCTTTCACCCTCCTCTTTTTAAAAGGCTTGTTTTTATTCACATCTTATTATGTTGGGATATGTTCTTCTATATCCTTATTGCGGTAAATTTTATGTCCAAGTGATGAGATACCCTTTTTATCTCTCATCAACTCATTTTATTGAATTTTAAAGTGACACCGTTAGGCTGTCGAATTTCTGTAAGGGAACTTCTTTACCCAATTTCAATTCTTTGGGTTAAACCTATACTTCATGATTATGTCGTGATATGAATATGTGTGAATGAACTATGATTGTTTTACACTTAATATTCACTTATATTGGGTGTATTTATATTTGTCACACATAATTATGTCATTTATTTATCCTTAATCTAAGGATACCATCTTTGTAAGGGACTTCATCTCAATCTCTTTCCATTGAGGCATATTTTCATTTATACACAACTTTATTTTATATGGTGTATAAAACCCTTTGACTTTTACTTTTATTCAAAAGGAATCTTTTCTCTATGAAGTGTTTTACAAAATGACAAAAATTTTGCTTTTTAACGTACGTGGTGACAACGACCTTTCCGCCACCGTGAGTATTATTTGATCTTTGGCTTCCTCAACAAGCCGTAATTTTTTAAAAGAAAATAAATACCAAATACACTTTTACGTATTTTGGTATTGAAAATGGTTTTGATAAAGGATTCTTTTATGTCAATATATTTAAATGATATATTCTGACTGAAATGTGGAAATGTTATCATTCCTTTATATTGGTTTTATGTGTTATGATTTTATAATGGTACTTGGACATTAGATGGGTGGTTACGTGATAAACCAAATGATGGGTGGTGCCGTGAAAACCAGGACGGGTGGTTATGTTATAACCTCCAATGCATTGGGTATAGAAGTCGGCCGTATGACTATTCCATTTAGTGACATGTGTGGAAGTCGACCGTATGGTTATTCCATTTAAGTATGTTTATGTCCCAAGTTACCTTTATATGTTATGTGTTCTTTATATGGGTTTTATGGTGATCTTTTGGTTACAAAAGGGCAAGCAATGATCTTTTATTCAGTGAAGAGTATTTACTACTTCATAAAAGTGAAATGTATTATGTATGATGAAGTATTCATGAATTACTTGTTGTTTTGAGAAACTAATAGTTTTCCTTCTTTTTGTATCCCTTACTGAGCTTTTTATGCTCATCCCAAGTTTTTGAAATGTTTTCCAAAATACTTAAAGATGAATTGGGTCAAGGATGGGATCAAGGAAAGACATGATATCTAAAACATGGAACTAGACATATTTCTTTTTAAGAGTTTTTATTTTATGAAAAAAACAAAAACTGAGTAGAAGTGTCTACTTTGTAATATTTTGAGATGTAATAGTTATGTCCTAATTCTCTAAAACTCTAAACCTGAAAAGATCCTAAATTTCAATTATTCATTTAATTCAAGATTATGTAATGTTTTAAGGTCATGGCCTTATAATTATAATGGAAATAGGATGTTACAACCTCCACACTATAAAAAATTTCTTCCCCCATATAACCTATGAATAAGCTTCCATGTCAAGGAGATGGGGCCACTACTCTCTCATCAGTGCCTCACATTCCCACTTCTTGTGGCTATCAGAACCATTCTCCCATAGCACAAAAACCAAAGGTATTGTCCTTCCATGGAGTACCTTGGTCGTAGAATCAGCTATCTTGACTGGCCACTCGGTCAAATATAAATCAGCTTTAATCTCAAGATAACTCCAGGTCAAAAAATGATATGGATCAGAGAGATACTTTCTCATCTGTGATACATGTAAAATGTTATGTATCGACATCAGCTATGGTGAAAGTTACAAATGGTTAGAAACTTTCCCCACTTTCCCAACAACCTCTAAAGGTCCCAAAAAATGAGGATCAATCTTACTTGCCTCCCAATCCATCAATGACCGAACTGGGGTTAAACTTTTAGGAACAACTGATCATCAACTGAAAACTCCAAAGGTCTATGGTGTCGATCAACATAAGACTTATATCAGATATGTGGTATCAACATTATCTGATAAATCATATGAATCTTAATTGTCATCTCCTGCACCAAGCTTGGTCCATCCAAGGAACTTTTACCAACCTTTGACCAACACAATGAAGATTTACAAGACTGGCCATACAAGGCCTCAAAAGGATCCGTCCTAGTTGTGGATTGGTAACTATTGTTATAAGAGAACTCAACCATCCCCAAGTGATTATACCAAACCCCAATAAATTCAAGAATTCAAATGCGATGAATATCCTCAAGAATCTGTATAGCTCTCTCTGTTTGGCCATCTGATTGTGAATGGTAGACCATGCTCAAATGAACCTGAGATCTCAATGCCTCCTGAAGGACTCTCCAAAAGCAAGAAGTAAACTGAGGGTCCCTATCAGAGACTATAACTGATGGGACTCTGTGAAAATGAACAATCTCTTCCACATAGAGACTTCCCAACTCCTCAACTTTGTATGTATCATGAATAGGGACTGGAAGTGGTTGAAGAAAACCTGAAGGTTTTTGCTGCTCGGCCTTAACCTGATGGCCTGTATAACAACGAGAAACAAACTCAGCAATGCCCCATCTCATTTCTGGCCACCGAAACTATCAACTCATGTTGTAGAAGATATTATTGGTTCCTAGGTGAACATCCCACTGGGAATTATGGAAATTCCCCACCACAACCTTCCTTGCTGCAAATGGCACAACAAAGCTATTCTAATAACAAAGAACACCCTCTTTAGAGAAAAACCACTAAGAAATGGTTTCCCCGATATAAAGATAATATCTAATGGTATGGAATTCATTATCAATAGCTTGTTCATGAAGAATCATCTCGAGAAGAGAATATGTCAACTGAACTCTAGCTAAAGAAACTTCAGCCCCTTTCTCCCGAACACCAATATATAACTATGTAAAAAAGAGTTGTTAAATTCTAATCTTCCAAATATTCCTTCATTATATGGGTTATATGTTTATAGCTTAATTAATCTGCAATGAAATTCCCTTTCCCTGGGTTATAGGTGATGTCAAAGTTGAAAATTGAAGGTACTCCACTCAATGTATCTGGTAGAGATTTAAATATTTTTGAGAAAAGATATAACTCAAACTTTTGTGGTCTGAAAACATGGTAAACCTATCACCATAAAAGTAATGCCGCCAACTCTTAAGTGTGTGCATTACATCTATAAGTTCAAGGTCATGGGTAGGGTAATTCTTCTCGTGTAGCTTAAGATAATGAGATACATAAGAAACTACATGGTCTCCCAGCATAGGAACATAACCCAAGCCTGAACCTGATGCATCAAAAAATACCACATAGCCCTACCCAACCTCTGGAAGAGTCAACACTGTCATAGAAGTCAAAAGAGGTTTCAACTCAAAAAAATAACTCTGATATTTATCATCCAAAACAAACTTCACACCCTTCCTAGTTAGAGTAGTCATCAGAGAATCCAACTTTGAGAAGTCCTTCATGAACCTACAGTAATATCCAGCTAAGACCAAGAATCTTCAGATCTCAAAGGAATTTCATGGTCGCTCCCAAGTCATAACAGTCTTCACCTTCTTAGGATCAACTGATATACCCTGTTCATACACCACGTGCCCCAAAAATTTCACTTCCCGAATCCAAAAGTCACATTTCGATAGCTTTTCATAGATTCGGTGATTTATCAACAAACTTAGAACTTTTCTTAGATGAAACACATGTTCCTACTCAAATTTAGAGTAAAAAAGGGTGTCATACACAAAGGCCACTCCTATAGTATCCAGATACTCATGGAAGATCTTGTTCATCAAATCCATGAATACTAGAGGAGCATTTTTCAAACCGAAGGGTATAACAATGTAGTAATAATGGTTGTACCTTCTTTGAAAGGTGGTTTTCTGAATGTCAGATTCTTTTATCCTTCACAGATGGTAACCAGATCGAAGATCGATCTTTGAAAACCACTTTGTACCTTTCAACTGATCAAAAAGATCATCAATCCATTGTAACAAATACATTTTCTTTACCATAACTCAATTAATCATTTAGTAATCAACAAATAAGAATAGAGAACCATTATCCTTATTAGTGAAGATAACCGTTGCCGCCGAGGGTGACACACTCGGGCGTATAAATACTTTCTCAAGAAGATCGTCCAACTGGGACTTCATCTCTTTTGGTTCAACTGGTTCCATGCGGTAAGAGATAATTGAAACCGGTTGAGTACCGAGAATTAATTCAATAGAGAACTCAACTTCCATTAATGATGGAAGACCATAGAAATACGAAGGAAACACATCGGGAAACTCGACGATGACTGAAGGGAGATCACTTCCCAATGATTCCCACTCTAGATCAAAATAAAACACTGATATCACTTTCCCCAACTTTGGATAATAAGGTCTGGATCTTCTTGACATTGGGTTTCAATCTCCTTGATAGACAAGAGGCGCACCACTGGGTGTAATAAAGTAGATCTGTTGAAAATAATAATCAATCCAGGATTTATTGGCAATGAGCCAATCCATCATGAATATAACACCAAGAGATTTCATATCAAGAACTAGAAAACTCCAAGATAATTCGACATCTGATATAGAGAAGACATAATCAGGGCTAGGGAGACCCTACTCTCTCTTCACACCAAGGGGTGTAGTAATATCCATTGCACGAGATAAAATCTTCATAGAAAGATTTAGCATATTAACAATACGGGTTGAAATAAATGAATGAGATTCACCAATATCAAATAGAACATTCACTAATGACTATTCCATATTATTGGTACCTCTCATGGTTGTTGGACCCGTGTTGGCTTTCTCTAGAGACTCTTCCACTATGTGAAGAATATTCATTCTGGATGCCTGTGGATGGAACCCATTTATTCCTAAAGCATCTAGTTTCCCTGTAGTTTTAAAAGGAGTTGATGATCTTGTTATACTAAAAGGAGTAGGGAAATGATGGCAGAATCTATGTAAGTTCCATGAATGTCTGTAGGAGCTATAGTTCATGGGTGCCTCTATGCAAACACTCTTAGAATTTCCTGGCTTGCCACACTAATAGTAAGTCAAAGAAATTCCTCCCAGCATTGTAGAAGGAATGTAATGAATCTATTGTCGAGAAATTCCATGAGAATAATCATGATTCTATTTTTCATTGAAGGAACCAATGCTACCACTAAGAGAAAAAGGAAATCCCATCAACCCTGACTTTCCATCCAGGTCCATCTCAACCACCACCAATATATCCAGCACATCAACATAAGTGGGAAGCTTCAACAAGAAAACCTGATAATGGATATCTGATCAAAGACCCAACTTAATCCCTAGATCATTCATCCTCTCATTCGATACAATATCAAGATCAAACTACACCATCTCAGTAAATCGATTTGAATACTTGGTCATGGTTTTGTTATCTTGCTCATGCTTGAAAAACTCCACAACCTTGGCCGACACCATTGACTCTGGATAGAACTGGTATGTGAAAAGAACATTGAATTCCTTCCACTCTAAGCCCTAATGATTCCTTGTCATAACCATTGTGTCCCACCATCTCCTTCATGGTTCTTCCAACATAAAGGTGGAGCACTTTACCTTGATAACGTCTGGTGTTTCCAACAACTCAAACATACGTTCTATCTTGCTCAACCATTCCTCAACATGTTAAGGATCAGTGGAGCCTTTTAAAATTGGTGGATTCTAGAAAAGGAACTCTTGCGAACATTTTCTAAGAGAATCCCCTTGAGGATTCATAGTTGGAGCCTGAACTGGAACTAGAGGTGAAGCTTGTCCTAGAGCATGGACAATATGCACAATCACCTCAACCAGACTCAAATCCACCACATGATTTTCTTGTTGAGGTTCAGTAGCAACCTCTTCCTGGATATAATTCACACATCTTCTTGGAGGCATGATGCTACACAACATCATCAGAAAACAGGAATACATTATATCAACACTGGAACTGATCAACAATAGAGATTACCCTCAACAGAAGGAACAAATAAGATTTGGATTTCACTCTATCCAAATCACAATAGGTAAAAGACTAGAAATAATCCACGATTAGCCTTTCTCTTTCCACCCTTGGTGACTTAAGGTTCATTATAGTGAGAGTGGTCCATTCACTTAATTTTAACTACGTATTAAGACTTGAACAGATTTCAAAAATGTATACTAACTTCAATACAATAACTCAACCTATCTTTGATACCACTTTTTAATGAACCATCCCGGGTACCCTGGTAACCCAATAATCGAGTTGACTCTGACATATCATAAAGAGCATTCCCAATCACCATGAGTTGTATACCAGAACCTGTCATCATACAACATACAAGTGGGTATGATTTTTTCAAAAAACATAGAGGAAAAAAAAGAAACAGGATAGTATGAATAACAAAGAGGTTCCACTAGAAGTAAAGTACCACAATACAATAAGGAATAAAAGCCCAAAGTACAAAAACCCAAGTACAAAAAACAAGGAAAATATCCCCAAGGTCCCTAAGGATACAACTCACTAAGTCCAAAGATCAACAGCTGAATATAACTCCAAGAGATCCCTTCCCTTTGCTCGAACCTAGAAAGAGAAATTCTATAAACACCGGAAGGAAAAAATAGGGTGTGAGCCTAATACCAGTAGGATATCACCAAATATTCCATAAAAGATTCCAAATATATATTATCCAAAGAAAATCTTTCAATTTTTAAAATAAAAATGTTTGGAAATTCAAAAAAGAATATTTAAACAAAACATGCTATATAGTTTCAAAATTATGGAAAATACATTTAAATCACAAACTTTAAAAGAGATGGAATATTTATAAAATAATGGCTTAAATAAAAAAGTTACATAAAATATCTTATGTAAATCTTGAAAAGGAATGTAAATCAATTTTACAATAGTGACATATATTTATATCTCATATATAAATAAACAAGCGAGCAACATGGTCATCTACCAAGTAGGTACAATAGTATTAACCACATATAGAACTATATACTCTCTAAGTGATTGAAGAAAAATGTGTATACTGACTTCCCCCTGACACAGGCCAGAGGAAACTCATCACCCTCTCGTCAGGGATGTGACCCACCACAGGTATGATTTAGTACATTGTAATAGTGTAGAGTGTATCCAAATAATTCACCAACTATTTAAGGCTTTCATGTGCTCTTACATGACGATCAATTTATTTTAAAACTGCATAAAATACAATGAAATTTCATTCTTCAATTTCAAAAATTCCAATTACTTTCCATTTAAAACCAAAATGGGTTTTAATAAAAAATATGCATCTTTCACAAGATAAAACCTCTAGGTTTCTATCAAAACATTTTAATCCTTTTTCACAAGTTTGAAATCCATTCAAAACCAATCCCATACAATTCACAATTCATTTAAAAAATTAAATTCAAATATTTAATTGATAACATTTCCATCAAATCCACAATTTAAATTCAACAATTTAAATTCAAAAATTTAAATTATCCAATTTCCATAAACACGCCTCAGTTCAATGGAATTGGGGGTTTTCCAAATTTCCATGCCAAACCCATTTCAAATATATCGATTCACAAGAATTGTGTTTTTGTCAATTTAATTGAAAGAATGTTTGGGAAATTGAACTTAAATCAACAATTGAAATAAATCAAGTAATAAAAGGATAATCAATTTGGCTAATTGGGACAGAACCACATACCTCTTCCCGAAACTCAAAACTCACAACAACACTCGTCAACAAGAATGAAGGTGTAAAAAACCTCAAAACTCTACCTAGAGGCAAGATCCAACAACACATGGCATAGATCTATCAATTCTAAGATGATTCATTAAAAACCCTAGAGAGGAGAAAGAGAGAAACTTGAAGAATAAGAGAAAAAACTTAACTGGGAATCACACCACAAGAGAAATGATGATCGAATGGAAAAGGAATGGATTCAGAAGGGTTGGATAGATTCAAGATTACTCGGGAAAGCCTTTGGTTAAGGGAGAAGGAACTAGAGAGGAGCCAAAAATAATCAACCAACCGCACTACCTATTTTAAAAACACAGTCGGTGTATTACACGATGTGTAATACCAATACACAATGTGTAATACTTAAGTTTTTTAACCATCAAAATGTGTACATTTTTGCATTAAAAACCAACTCTTTGGGTTAAAAACTGATCATTAATTCCATCATGATGTGTAGTGACAACTCAAAACGTATACCTGTCACATTATAAAGCCGATCATGACCTGTTTGTAGGGACATTAAACAATATGTAATTCTGTTACATGGTGTGCAACCCTCTGGAAATCTGCATGAAAAGTCTATTTGAAGGTAAGAATCCAAAAAATCAATGAATTCACCATTATAAGTATCCTCCCAATCCAAAATCCACCCTACCCCGTCAATGAAAATGAAAAACAAAGACAAATATTAGAGAATACCTGTTAGAATGGTAATAGAATGTTACACTCACCCTTTTGGGATTATAAAAAAATGAATAAAGAGATGAATACAATAGGTAAAAGATAAAAATAGAAATAGGAATAGAAAGAGAAGGATTTAATTAATATCACCAAAGAGATTATAAAAGGAGTACAAAAAGTCTCTATTAGATATCCTAATTTGAATCCTAATCAAGGATATCTCTGACATTTGTTGGAATGAGAGGATCGTTTCCTTTGGAATTAGAGGAAGGAACAGAGGTAGTCTGAGGAGCGTATAAGGAGGAAGGATCTCCAATGACTACACATCTAGAAATAGTTATTAGTTACTGAAAGGATTTTCCAAGAGACAGGATGAAATGATTGATGGTATATATGGTATTAGTAGTAGGTAGGGACATATGAATGATTGATGGGGATAGAATAGTTGTTTGAGAAGTGTAGAGATAAGGTTCCATTAACTTGGTAAACTCACTGACTGCTCAAGAACCGTGCTCTAAATCCTGAATAAAATCATCTATATTATCCATGAAAGCTTTCAAAATTGAATTCAATTCATTGAGACTGAGAACTTGTGTCTTGAAAGACTAGATCAAAGGAGGTATCTTTAGATCCAATTAAAGGGTTCTAAACATACCCTTTAAACCATACTTAGTAAATATGTGTCTGAGATAGTAATAAATTTACTTCTTGATGATTTCTCTATCTTTCCCATCTGGTATCGCATATTTCCTTAAAATCTCTAAGTTCATGGAATCATGGGTTTTAAAACCACCAAACACAGCTTACCGGGTCTTTCTAAACTCATCAAACGTCATCTTCAACTCATCCCTAATGAGTTTTCTTAATATCTCTTTATCAAAGAAAGGTTGAACATGAGGAACAAGAGTAAAAAAGACCGAAGTCATAAACCCATGGTCTTGTTGAATCATAATATCAGAAAGATAAAATTGTGGAGCACCCAACTATTCTTTGAGATCGATAATCTCATTTTTCAGAAAACTCATTTTAAGATAAAATTTTGGCTGAAGATGAGAAATTTCAAGAAACACGTTTATTCAGGTATATTCTCCTCTATAAGGATCCATAGAATTTCCAAAACCAAGAAAGGATTCCTATAAAACACCCATATGATCATATTTTAATTTATAAAAATCATCCTTGTTAACATATGATATATAAGGGTAGAGTTGGATGGATCAAAAGACAATTTCATACCATCAAACTTAGGTTCATTCTCCACTGATTAATCCATATCTGGCTGTTCTAAAAATCTAGTATTAACATTAACTTCTTACTCATGAACAACTAGATCACTAAATTCAACATCTTCACTATGAGAACTTCCTTGATCAACTATGTAACTTTCTTTGGTTGGAGTAGGACCAAAGATATCAAGGAGAGTATGTTCAATTGAAGGTATCACAGGTGATACCTCATGCCTCTCTTGAGTATCCATAATATCAATAAGTGATTCCTCCAGAACACTCAGAGAAGAAGGGATGATAGGTCCATGTCCAAGTGAACTGCCCCATCATAATCTGAATCTAGATAGTCCATCCACAAAACCAGAGATCTAGGGGATTTTTCCCCATTAATAGGCGCATCTAGAATAGGTGCACTGGGAGTACTAACAATCATTGGTGAACCACCTGAACTGAATTCAACACTTTTAGAGTCCTCAAACTCATCCAATTCAAGCCTATAACCACTCATAGAAACCTTTGTATCCACTATATCCTCACACTCAAGTTATTCTTCATGTGATGGAAAAGGTAAGGGAGATTTAGGAGGTCTAAATGAAATGGTAGGAGATACTTCCCTGCTATCCTCATGAGAAGATCTTCCTCTTCAAAGTCTACCATTTCATCTTCTTCTTCAACTTATTTATCACTAATTGTCACCTTATCATCTGAATACTAACCAATCTCATTAGGTTCGAGACCTAGATCCACAAGATCCCTAGTTATAACTAGGTACTTCACTGGATCAAATTTTTAATAAATCTTCTCTTGGTCAATCTCGCATTCCTTTTTCTAAGGGCTCTAATTTACTTTCATTATCTTGAAAATATTCTGTGTAAGGTAGAGGCCATCTTATGAGGTAATTTTTTCCTCCCGTTGAAAAAATAAGACTTTGTACTCTAACAAGGATGAAATAAGCTTCGATTATGGTAAAGAACTGAATTTCAAAAAATCTTACACAATTTAACCATATGTCTCATGACATATCGACACAGGTTGCTCTGAACAGTATTCATCATCAAAAATAAGAAAAATAGATCATCATACCTCAAGATACTAAATCCTCCATTTCTTGGACAATTTAGATGCTTGATAAACTTAACTAGCATTTTGTACTCACCACTCAACTCAACATTGGTGGGTTTTTTGGGAATTTTATTTTCAGTGAGCTCATTTAAATCACTTTGAAACTCAAAGTGTACATGATTATTTTTATATGAGCTCTGATAATCTTTAAACTCTCCTTTGTGAGGTAAACCCAAACATTCTTCCCATCATATCGAGGAGAACCCCATAATTTTACCATTCATCATTGATTTAACTTTATCCTTTTTATCTCTAGGGAAGAACTCGAGGTGTAAAAAAATTATTTAATAAGCATCGAATAGAAACTCTTACTATTTTTTTATACCAAGAATCCCACCTATGTTCATGAATCACATTAGATACCATATATTTTAACTATTTAAACTAGTGGGAATCAATATATTTCTTTAAAGAGATATGATGATCAGCCCAGTGAAGATTCTTCAGATTCACTATCACACTATATATGGATTTCATTTTTTTCGACTAATTCTATAGAGGCAACTGTGACACCTCGAACTTTTTCACGTGCAATAATAATAATTTTATGTTTTAATTATCATATTAACCAATATGGTTTGCAGAGTAAATATTATCTAACATTGTTTAAAGAATAATTTAAAAATAACTATTTTAGTCAAATATAATTTATTCTAATCAAATGATTAATTAATATAATATTTTAAATAAAAATTATACAAATATAGGAATACAACTAATTTGTTGCTCGTTTCCAAATTTGATATATATATATATATTCATATGTAAACAAGATTTTAATTAAAATTATATAAAACTAATACAATAATTTTATATATGACATTGAGAATTATTACTTTGAAATATTTTAACGACATTAATTAGGAGAGCTAATATTGAATCTATTATATGAATAATTACATGGGTTTTATATATTTTCAAAGAAAATATGATGTCTTCTTATTATAAATCTTGATTAGATTAAATTTTTAAAAACATTATTGTCATTTTGAGTTTTGTTTAATAAAATTATAAATATATAATTTAACTATTTTAATAGAATTATTAAAATTGTACATATGAACTTTCAACAAAAATTATAGTTAATTTGAATCTTAACATATTAACATTTGTTTTAAAAGTTTAAAATTACAAATATATGGTACAAATTAGAATAATTGTTATTTTGATAATATATTTCCAATTATTAATTATTAATTTGATTTATAAAATTATAAGTATATGTTTATAAATAAATATAATTTTCTTTATTTATGTATATGTTTTTTAATATATAATTATTGTTTTAAATTTTATAACCTATATGTGCTATTTTATTATTGATTGGTATTGATTTGTTCTTTTTATATTAAAACGTTTTACATTGATTTTTATAATATATATATATATATATATATATATATATATATATAAAACATCAAATTGAAATGATGACTTATGAATGAAAAATAAAAAACAACAAAACGGGTCATGCAAAACAACATCTTGAAAATGGGAAAGATAAAACAAAAGGGAAAATCAAATTTAAAATAAAACGATATATAATTAAAAAACAAATTTGTATATATATTTATATAGAATTTAAAAGTTTTGATTATACATATATTTTTAATATATATTAAAAATATATATATATAAATATATATATATATATATATATATACGATATGTGATTTGTTAAAAAAAAGTGATTTAAATTTATTCAAAACTAAAATGACAATAAAAGAAAATGAAAAAAAATATGTTTAAAAAAATGTGTATAAAAAATGAAAAGAGAGATAAATAATGAATTCTTTGGGAAGAGTGAGGTGTGACATGTTGGAATAAAAGTAAAAAGAAGAAAAGTGTAGTGTCTTTTGGTGGAAAATGTGAAACGAAAAAAATAAATTAAAGTTAAATGATTTGAACATATTAAAAAAAAGGGTTAAAACATATAATTTTTATATATATATATACATAAATACATACATACATACATATATATATATATATATATATATATATATATATATATATATATAAGCACCACATATTTTTTATGTAACGTCAATTTTTTTTAAAATGAATGAATTAATAATATTTTAATTATTCTTGACAAAAAATGATGATAATATTATAACCTATAAATACAATAAATTATAATATAATAGTAATGATGGGTTTCATAAAAAGATGGAAAAAATTCAATGATTAATATACAAAAGGTGGGAGAGATAGTGTGTGGAAAAAAACACAAAATGTTAATGATTAATAAAAGGAAAAAAATTATATAAAAATGAAATTTTAAAACAAAAAAAAAGAGATGCATGAGATGAAAAATAAAGGAGAGAGAACATGAGAGTAGATAAAAAATGAAATTTAACAATAAAATAAAAAAAAATAAGAAAAACGTTTTATAAAAAAATAAATTGTATAATTATAAATATATATTTAATATGTGTTATTTTATTATAAAAGGCAGACACTATATATAAATATATTTAAAAAAACTAAAATATATAAATATATATTTATACAAAATGCTAAAACCAATTATTTAAAAATAAATAAAATTCATGTAAAGGTTAAAAAAGGAGTGATACACGTTCGAACCGTGATTGTGCGTATTTATCTAGTTTTGTTTAAAATTAATAAAAAATTTATTATTAATTAAAAAAATCATGCTTTTGAAGCCTATTGTTATATATTTAAACCCCACTCTGCACACCCTTTTTCTACCTGAATTTCCTTATGTCAAGATATCCTTTATTTTCTAAAATAACTCACCACCTCTTTTGATATAAATTAGGTAAGGGTTCATTATACATTGTCTCGAATGTTTCTTTAATTTTACGACCTTATGTTTGTAAGGGGATGTTGACGCTCCTTTTCGTCACAAAGTCTAAATGAATGAAAAAAGGGAATACCTTAGTCCAAAGTGATTCATCCTTTGAAGAAACATCAAAAATCGACAAAGGCATGAAGAAAGATTTCTTCCCACTTGGGTCGCGCAAGTTTCATCATGGTCGCGCAAGTATACTTGCACGCCGCATAGTGGTCACGCAGGTGACTTGCGCGTCCTATTTGATTTTCTCCCAAAGCCTTCAACAGCCTATAAATACCCCTTGTGGGCCCCCCATTTCAGAAACAGAAAAATTCTAAAACTCATATTCGAGCTCCCGGCGCCGTAGTCTCTTCTGGAAGTCTTCCGAACACTTTTAAGGTAATTTATTACCTAGAATGGAAGCTCTAAACAGGGGAAACATGGCCTAAGTGTTGAAACTCATCAACACTTGCGTGCCTAAGTGGCCAGCCCTTAAGGGAAATGGCCACACTTGCGCGCCGCCTTGTCCCTTCAACAAAACTTGCACGCCACTATTTTGGAAGCCTTTAGGGATAGTAATAAGGTCTTGATCCAAGTCTCGCCCAAGTATTACCCTAAGGGTTGACCGTCGTGCAAGTAACCATGTGTCGCGCAAGTATACTTGCGCGGCCAGGACTTGTGCGCCCACGTAAGACCTGCATGCCTACTTCTTTTTGGGTGCCCCTCATGACTATTCACCTCTTTTCCTCAAATCCACCTCTCCTCTTCAAGGTTTAGCCTTCAAAACCCTCCTCAAAGTCATTTATGACATGGTTCCTTTGTTGGATTCCTTACCTGAAAGGAATTATGTGGAACATCTCTCAAAACCAAGTGATTTACATATCTTCTTGTCACTAAGGTGAGAGATTTCATTCATTTCAATCTCATCCTTTAAAAAGAGAGGATCTTTAATTTGGGAATCCTCCTTAGGAGTAAGCCCCGGTCTTAATTACATTAACTTGGGCATCCTCCTTAGGAGTAAGCCCCAGTCTTAATTCCCTTAACTTGGACATCCTCCTTAGGAGTAAGCTCCAAACATAAGCTTCTTTAATTTAGGAATCCTATTTAGGAGTAATCCCCAGTCTTAATTCCCTTAACTTGTGCATCCTCCTTAGAAGTAATCCCCAGTCTTAATTCCCTTAACTTTGGCATCCTCCTTAGGAGTAAGCCCCAAACATAAGCTTCTTTAATTTGGGCATCCTCCTTAGAAGTAAGCCCCAAGTACCCTAACCTGGGCTTCCTTTTCAAGAGTAATCCCCAGTCTTTAAGTTCCCTGGGCCTCCTTTTCAGGAATAAGCCCCAGTCTTCAAGTTCCCAAATATGGGCATTCTCCTTAAGAGTAAGCCCCAAATTCCAATTTCCCTTAACCCGAGCCTCCTTTTAAGAAGTAATCCACAATCATAATTCCCCTAACCTGGGCCTCCTTCTTAGGAGTAAGCCCTAGTTCTCAAATCCCTTTAACCTGGGCCTCCTTCTCAGGAATAAGCCCCAGTCATAATTTCTCTTAACCAGTCTTAATTTACTTTTGATCCGGGCTTCCTTCTTAGGAATAAAACCTAATCATAAGTCCCCTCCAAATTCAGGAATCCTCCTCAGGAATAAGCCCCAAGTTAGAATATCCAAATCTCCATAAAGCACATATACCTTTATGGAACTTGTTCCTGGGCTTCTTCCCTGAAGTAAATCCCAATCCTCAATTATTCTGGGCAGTCATACATACATAAGCCCCAAATTATTGCATCTCTTGTGGCACAATTGTCTGGTTTTACCAATACCTCTTGTTTCTCACACCGAGTATGACTCACGTGAGCTTAGAGTGTAAAATTAATTATGAAATCTTTCTTTGAGACATCAATCATGCATAAAACTCATTCTTCTTTTATCGAACTACATGGGTTCTGGTTCCTTTTCTAAAACAAAGGATACATAGGTAGCCCATCCGCGGGTATGATCCCAACTTTGAAATAATCCATGTCCTTCTGAATGATAATAAACTTCATATTCCCCACTGAGTGGCTTTAAAACCAGTATGGTTATCATAATAACCAAGAGTTCTTTATACAATGTATCGAAGGATACCATTGACTAAGAATATCTAAAAAATACAGATGATTCTCTATCAATGAAGAACCTCAAATACATATAAAAGATTCTCTAAATTTCATACATACTAATCATTGATTGTCAGATCTAAAGGAAAGCTCATTTTCATACTTGGTAATCTAATAAGGATTCACGAACATAACTTAAATCTATAGAGAGAGTCCTGGAGTAGACAATAATTCCCCCCAAAAAGGTGCAATGAGTCCGACCTCCCATCCTCTCGACCAATGTAAATTCTTAAGCCTCATCGGTTCACAACTAATGATCACCTAACTTTGGAAAGTAGGTCCAAATGGATATAGAATCATTGTATGTTTTCGGTTCTACGAACAAACCCGTTAGAAACTGATTGGAATGTTTGAAACTTAAAAAAAGAGGTCATCCCTATTTCTAGAGGAAAAAAAAATGGTGAACCCGACGTGAATCCTTAACCAAGTTAAAGTGATGTTTTTATTATTTGTTAGGACCCTATTTAAAACTCAATGAGAGGGACAAAAAAAAATCAATAACATATGTGCTCATCCAAAAGATGTAGTGGCAGAACTTATCTTGATTATGTCTGTTATATCAAACAGAAACTCTTTTAAAAAATCTTCTGCGTTACAGAAATGGCTTCTTTTAAGCTCACACCTGTGAATGCCTCTGCTGTGAATACCTCTGCTACTACTCCTGCTGGATTGTCGTCCACTCTGGCGATGAAATCACCTACTCAGCATCTTCAACACTGGGTATCAAATGCACTGGTTAAGGAATACCATCGAAACAGTACCATTCTGACTTTGGAGGCCGCTCGACAAGCCCTCCAAGTCAATAATTCACCCTGGTCGTCCGGACAACGATGACCAGCGATCAAGAAGCAGGTGGTTCCAACCATCGTTTCCAACTGGTTCAGGTCGTTATCCCTGGAACGCAATCACCATTCCCTCCCATATTCTGGGGAGGTGAATTAGAAGGCCATTGAAGGCCTTAATTTAAATAGATAGAAGTACTTCCCGAGGGCTCCCATCAATAATCGCCACCATACTCGTGTGGCAGTGCGCCCTCAACATGATGAGGGTGTTGTCGCCAGGCGTTCGGCTCAGGTTCCTCAAACCTGAGTAGGCAAGACAAACCACCAGAGGTGACAACCGGTCAAAAGTGAGCAGGTTCTTATATCTGACATTTCCAGAGAAGTCCACCAACCTAACTTGGTGGAAAGCAATGTGCGAGCACACACACCCGTCCATTTTAATTCCGCTGTCCAGCAGACTTGTCTAGCAGCAGCACGCCATTCCCGCCAGGAAATTCTGGCAGAGTACTATAGACAGGAACATACACCTATTTATAAATCATCATCTAGTCAGCAGACTCATCTGACTACGTACGATGAAGTACGCCAACCCAATGTGTTGACGATTGGTAAACAGGAACATACACCTGCTTACCCTCATCAATCCTGCCAGTAGTCTCGTCTGCCAGTATTGAAGGAATTTCATCAACCACGTTCGACGGAGTGCAATCAGCTGGCACATACACCTGCTATTATTGATCAAGACTACCAACAGTCTCATTTGGTATCACCTGGAGAAGTCAATTGGAAATACCCAATGACAAACAGAAGACAAACTCAACTCTCTTCCCCCACACATGAGTACTGTTAGAATTTACTGGCAGGAAAAGGAGGATAGGAGCAAGAACACACACCTACTCCAAGCACGAAATAGACATATATCCCCGTTCCTATAACTGAAGTCACCAAGAATATTATGTCAATGGTGAAAGAGCATAAGAAAATCCCTGCTCATATTCTGGATGCCTGCCAGGATATTATAACAGCTTCAGCAGCATCACAAGGAAAGAAATGAAAATCTATCCCTACCAGTGGAGTGATACATCAACATTTCACTCTGGAATAGACACACACCTCTTTTCTAGTCCAAGAGGGTTGTGGGGCATACCCCCCCATGTCATACGGACATCCAAGTCAGGCACATACACCTGATTTGAGTGGGGATAATTAGCCTAACCTGATCCTTTCTCTTGAGCAGGCACATACACCTACCCATAATAACCACTTTCATAAACAAGTGGTTCCTAAAGTGAGTAATAAGGAATATAAGAAGAAGACCCACCCAGTAAAGTCAATAAATCAAGATCCAATCTGTAATAAGGCCTTGCTTGATGCTGGAGTTCTTGAAGACCTCAGAAAATTATCTGTCGGAATTCAAGATTCTACTCCCTCATTTCCCAATAGTGGGAACATTAATTCCGAAGGTCTTCATCAGACACTTACTCATTAAGGCTTGCTTCATGAC
The DNA here is from genome assembly GCA_963277665.1 of Viscum album. Taxonomy (NCBI): domain Eukaryota; kingdom Viridiplantae; phylum Streptophyta; class Magnoliopsida; order Santalales; family Viscaceae; genus Viscum; species Viscum album. The sequence goes on along the minus strand of OY728158.1, from coordinate 726,129,512 downwards.
AATTTAGTCGATCTCAAAGTTTCATCTTCAGATGAGAGCCAGAGGAACCCTCTGTGTGGCCAGAAGACCAAGGAGCAAAATGTTTCATCTTTTGTTGTAACCCACCATGGTGGTCCTCCCCATGATGATGAATTTAGCTACAAAATTCCTCTCCACAGTAGTAATTCACATTGCCTGGAAAATGATCTAATGGACAATGTAGTGATAAGAAAGCCCTCTTATCTTGAGGAACTTGAAAATGTGAATCCAGTTATGTCTGATGTTTTACCAATAGAAGGTGAAATACTTTCTCAATCAGAAGATAGCCTGGGGTGTAGGTCATTCTCTGAACCACCCCTGGGTCGTTCATCTTCTAGTTTGATCAGTGAATTGTCTACCAATATTGTTGAATCTGATGAAGCAACAAAGAATCACCAACTTTGGCCTAATAAGGTAGAATAATCTTCATCAAATGATAAAGAGAAAGTGCTGAATATGAGAAAAAATCTGGAGAAAGGTGAAGTGCCAGTCATGTTTTGGCCTCTGGCTGACTCTCAGTATGACATTCCAGAGATGTTGATGGAAGATGAAATTCATGATATTCGTCTCAACATATGGAAAACTCTTTTTCAGTTAAAAAAGAAAATATTATCATATGATGAATATGAAAATCACGTCAAGATAATAGAAGGGTCACAACGCCAAATTTATTTGGTATCTTTATCAGTTTCTCGATATCTGAAGGCTGAAAAGCAGTAGAGAGACCTTCAACATTCATTCCTTGGCGCACTAAGAAGATTGCGCCAGTTAATTACCAATGCCCCATCTGGTATTCATATCATGGGATGGGGTGTTCATGAATCACTAAATTTCACTGTACTCTCCAGTCAACAAAGCCCACCAAAAATGGTCTCATGCAATGTTATTGCCCATGGCCGGCCACATCCAATTGGCTTTGTTTGTAATCAAAGGATTTCTCAAGAACATGCCTCAACTAGTTCTTCTCAAAGTAAATCGTACAGAGAACAAGTTGTTGAATTACTCCTACATCAAGCAAACGAGAATATTAAACAGGCCTCTCGTTTAGAGAAAGCACATCATCAAGTGACAGAAGTGTCAGAAATCATCCAACGGTCTTTTGAGCTGGGTGATAAGAGTGGATGTAGGTTGATGCATCCATCTAATTTCTGGACTAAAGTCCTCAAGATCAAGAGAGATTTCAAGAAAGTCTCAGATGTAGCAGATCAAGAACCACCCCAGCTTGCCAGACTGGGGACTCTTTTAACCCAACCCTCAGAATCAACAAATAGGATTTGAGGAGTTGAGAAGAAACAACAGGAACAGCCCCAGTCCACAGGACTGGGGAATTTTTTAAATCCTCAATCTCTCCCTCAGAGAAAGTCAGTCTTCTATCAATTAGGGAAGAAGCCACAAGAGGAATGAAGAGACGAGTTATCAGGAGATTCTCTCCAAATAATGGTTCTTTAAGAAGTTCCTGAGGGATCAAATCAACAAAAGGCAATTTCTCATCAAAGACATGGAAAAAAGACAGTATCGCAGGAATGTCGATAGAAAGGATGTATTGTGTTATGCATCAATTAATGTCATTAATGTCGTTGTTTCTGATCCTCCAGAACATGAGGCTCACTAAGAGGGATCAGATTAAGAGGTTACTGCTCAAGAAGTTGTACACACAGACACAAATGAAGAAGGTGTGCATACACAAAATCAAAGGCTTACCCAGAATCTTGGTAATCATTCAAGTAACCCACTTCCCCCTCTCCGAAAGGTGTCCAATAAGGGGAAAGGAAAGAATCAGGTTACATACCCTTCCTATGGAGAAGTCCAATCTCTTTCATTAGAGCAAAGATTCTCACAACAAGAGGAAGAGATGAAGGAATTAAGGAGGTTGAATGCAAAACTACTTCAAAGTAGTCTTCCTCTTAAGCGTGCTGGAGTTAGTCAGCTAAGGGAATTTGCTGCGGCTGCTGGGATGGATCAAGAATATCCTCCTTTATCAGTACACCCTCACAAGTCTAATCCTATGGGTCAGGTGCAACAACAACCGGTGGTGTTATCATCAGTTGTAGTACCAGCCACCACATCTGTCCAAACTCTAGTTATTGCACCTGCACAGGTCCAAGATCAACCAGATGTTTCTCAAAAGTTATTAACTACTATTGAGTCATTAACATCTCTGTTGGAAGCTATGGAAGGAAAACTTGTGCCGGTTCAACCGGATAAAAGAGCCTACCCTGAATGGGTTGATGAAATTCCTCCCCCATCAATTTTTTTAAGTACCACTTTCCCAATCTTTAACGGTTCAGGAGACCCAGAGCAACACTTAACACATTTTGTTTCTCGTTGCGATCCTATGATGGGAACCCCTCAACAACAGAAAGCAGTTAAGATCGGGTGTTTTGTACAGTCATTACAAGGAACTGCCTTTGTCTGGTATACAAGCTTGAAATCCCGGTCAGTTACCGGGTGGGAGGATCTCTGCCAATTATTCCTTATTCAATTCATATCAATGTTTCCAAAGACAATATTTTTTTATCTTAAAAACTTTAAGCAAAGAGAGAATGAAAGAGTTTCATATTTCATTGCTCGCTGGAAGGGATTAACATATTCCATAATCTTAGAACTCCCTCAAGAGGAATTATTTCCAATCTATGTGGAAAATCTGCGTGATGAATTACACACACCGTTGATCCCTGTGAAATACACAGGAGGGTTTCAAGACCTTACTTCACTCTCTCAGCAGATTGAAGACTCTCTTATGAAGACTAAGGATAAAGCTTGTGTAATTCCATTAGCTCCAGGAAGGAGAATGGGTAAAGCAGAGACTGCTATAGTTATGCTTAAACAAGCACCTGTACCTGCTTCTACTTTAAGGCCTTCATCTTCTTGAAGGCCTCCACCTCCTGAGCGTCAACAACAGAAGCCGTTTCGTCAAGACGATCAAAGAGATCAAAGACAAAAACAATTTGAGGATTTGAAGAGAATAGTTTATTCTTTCCAAAATGAAAAAGTTCCTGGTTACTTCATTTCGGCTCTGAAAAATAATTTGGTTCAATTGAAAAGGCCCAAAAGGCCTAACAAGGAAGGAGATGAAGACCATCCCAATTATTTTCCATTTTATCAGATGTTAGGGAATCCTATTTAGGAGTGTTTTTTCATCAAAGACCTCCTGCAAAAGATGGTGGACTCGGGACAAGTCAAACTGAAAGGTTCTTCATCTCAAGTAGCATGTGTTACTGCTACAAATCCAGAGGAAGAAGGCAAGTGGCAAGAAGTCAAAAATAAAAATGTACAAAAATATGATGATTGGATGGTTAGAAAAACGATAAACCAAACTCATTCCATTTTTCAAACGCAATTGAAGAAACCAATTGTGTCTTTTTCTATGAAGGCCACAACAAAACCCTCTTCATCAGAGGGAAAATCCTCAAAGAAATGACATAATTCAAAGAAAGAGGAAAAATCAGAAGAAGATGAGATCATGTCAAAGACCAAGTTGTCTTTGACTCTGGTATATTTCATTCCATCTACTTCAAATCCATAGGCACCGCCCCACCAAACGGCACAACCTAAATGGGCTAATCAGGTAGAATCTTCATCAGATGAAGAGTTGATCTTTGGTTATGTTGACATGATTCATTTAACGGATCCTTATACCGGTCATAGCTTCAATCTTGATGAGCCTGAATTCCCTGTATCAAATAGAGGAATTAGAGGGAGTTCTAGAGGTCTAGGATATAGAGGAAGACATGGATATCCTAGAAGCCACTATTCCAATTCTACCCCTGCTAGAACTGTATATACTGCAGAAACTCGTGGCAGAGCCCTTTAGTGGGCTCAACAAGAACAAGCAAATTCTTCCACGTAAGGCAGATTCAGCCTTGGTACAGTTATTCTGGAGGATCAGTTAGAGGTTCTACCTTCTTCCTCTTAACAATTAAATAGACCTATTTGGTATAATCTTCCAAATCTAGGAGTATTTTCAACTCCTACCCCGATACAAGATGCATCTACTTCCAAAGCATCAACTTATAAGGCACCTGTGAAACCACATGTTCATGTTGGGAAACACAGACCTTTGGATCAAAAATATGATGTCTTTAAACATTCGTCCAAAGTAACATCCAATTTATCAATTCTGGATGCCTTGAATCTATCCAAGGATCTTCGAGAGACACTCATTGAGGCTTTGTCAAGTCCTCAGGAGTTCTAAACTAAAATTGTTGCGGCTGAAGTCTACCATGTAGAGAATGGACCTACAGAATTCCATGCAGTGATATCTTTTACAGATGAAGATGAATATGATGTTGTGCATGGACACATCAGACCTTTGTATTTATCTGAAAAGGTAAATGGTGTAAACATACAAAGAGCTTTCATTGATAATGGTTCAGGAGTCAACCTCATTCCCATCCGTACACTTCGTCGATTGGGCCTCATGGAATCTGATTTATCTCTTTCTACTTTGATGTTACAAGGATATGATAAAAATTAACAAGAACCACTGGACGAGATTACACTTAGAACTCAATTTGGAGACCTTGTATCCAATTCATATTTCATGGTTATTGATCACGATACAACCTTCAATGTTTTTCTTGGAAGACCTTGGCTACATCAACATGCAGATATCCCTTCATCATACCATCAATGCCTCAAATATTGTTTCGATGGTCAAATTAGGACATTGTATGGTGATAAGGACCCCTTCAAAACATGTGAATCTCAATACATTGAGGAAGAATTCTATCACATGAAGGGTAAGGAGAAATCCACAATAAAGGAGGTTACCAAGGTTAATGCTCCATATGGTTTGGAAAAGATTTCAGTAAACCCATTCACACATATGAGTACAAATTATGTGTTTCCTATCAGTCAAATTGACAGGATAGACCCGAATCCAAATACTCTTATGGAAACTTCCATAATGTCAATTACGACAATCAATCTAGAAAGCATGGGAGAAATTGGTGATTCACCAAGAAATGATGAAAGCTCAAATGGAGATGTCTTCATTTCATCCGTTGAAATCCAGCAAGTCTATACTTTGCTAACTAGGCCAGAAGAAGTTATAACAATATCATAGGTGAACGATTATGTCGATTCTCAATCCATCATCTCCTCTTTATTACCCAAGGAAGACCCTTCATCATCAATAGGGTCAGAAATGGAAGCTTCTTCTTCAAGATGTTCAAATTTTAATATCTCCCCCGATCATGAAAATTCTGCTTCATCATCTACTATGCAAGTAGAAGTAGAAGAGATAACACATGTTGAAGAAGAAGAGGAAGATCTCAGAGATGCTCCTACATCATTTGAAGAGGGTATCTCTACCACTATGGATGGACTCAGATAAATAAATCTGGGTACAAAAGAAGATCCATGAACCACTTTAATTAGTACGACCATGACTCTTGAAGAGTAAGAAATGTATATTTCATTTTTAAATCAAAATCGAGATATATTTGCTTGGAACTATACAGATATGCCATGACTTGATCCTAATGTTGCTACTCATCATTTGGGTTTTCTAGAAGAAAATAGAGGATTTAAGCAAGCTGCAAGAAGAACAATCCCAACTTGTGCTTCCAAAATTAAAGCTGAAGTGGATAAGCTTATCAAAGCTAACTTCATCAGAGAAGTTCAATATCCCAAATGGTTGTCTAATATTTTCCCTGTGAAAAAGAAGAACAAAAAAATTAGAGTTTTCATTGATTTCAGAGATCTTAATCGGCATTGTCCTAAGGATCATTTTCCAGTTCCGATAATAGAACTCTTAATTGATGAAACGGCTGGCTATGAATCACTTTCCTTCATGGATGGATATTCAGGATATAATCAAATCCGAATGGCTCTAGAATATGAGGAATCTACAGCCTTCAGAGCCCCTCAGGGTGTGTTTTTCTATTGGGTAATTCCCTTTGACCTGAAAAATGTAGGCGCAACATATCATCGTGCCATGCATCGAATCTTCAAACCCTTTTTAGGGAAGTTTTTTGAATGTTATATGGATGATTTGGTGGTTAAATACAGGCAACGTTCTAATCACTTGGCTGATTTGGAAATCATATTCCACAAACTTCGACCACACAATTTGAAGATGAACCCCTAAAAATGTGCTTTTGGGGTAACCTCAGGAACATTTCTCAGCTTTGTGGTATGCCATCGAGGTATTGAAGTCGATCCTGAGAAGAAAAAGTCAATCCTTGGTATGTCACCTCCTCGAAATTTGAAAGAATTGAGAGGAATTCAAGGAAACTTAGCATATATTCGGCGTTTCATCGCCAATTTGGCAAGCAAACGTCTACCCTTCACCAAATTGATGAAGAAGGGAGTCAATTACCAGTGGACTGAAGAATATCAAGAAGCATTCGATATTCTAAAGAAATATCTCTTGAGTCCACTGGTATTAATGCCACCTGTTAAAGGAAGGCCATTGATCCTCTATGTGAAAGCCTTAGAGCGATCATTGGGTGACTTCCTTGCCTAGAAGAATGATGATGGGAATGAAAACAGTCTTTAATATCTCAGTCAGACTATGCTTGAAGCAGAAAACTGATATTCAAATATTGAGAAGTGTTGCCTAGAATTAATCTTTGTAGTTTAGAAGTTGAGACACTACTTGAAACATCATGAGGTCCAATTGGTATCTCGCAATAACCCGCTCAAATTCATCCTTAGTCGTCCAATGCTTACAGGACTTCTGGCAAGGTGGGAAGTTATTTTGCAGCAATTTGATATTCAATATGTGTCTCAAAAGGCAATAAATGGCCAAGCTTTGGCTGATTTCCTTGCTGAACATCCTTCAGTAGAAGATACATCTTTAGATATTGAACTTCCTAATGAGGAAGTCTTCTTTATTCAAGATAGTCTTAAAACATGGGAAATGTACTTTGATGGAGCTTCCAGAAGTCCAACAGGGAAGAAAATGGAATATCCTAAATTCAACAAAGTTGGGTTAGGAATTGTGCTCATTTCTCCAGAAAAGGCAGTGTTAACCTATTCCTTCTCATTGTAGGGAGGTGGTACAAATAATGAAGCATAATACCACGCTCTCATCGCAGGATTGGAGTTGGCACTTCAAGCACAAGTGAATCACTTAAAGGTGAAAGGTGATTCAGACCTTGTAATCAAACAAGTCAATGGGGATTATGAAATAATAAAAGAAGAACTAATCCCTTTGTATGATTACATTAGAGAGTTAACGGCGGAATTCCCTTCGAAACCGACATTTTCTTATGTCCCGCGATCGCAAAATGCTAAAGCTGATGCACTGGCTAATATAGCCACAGCTCTGGCAGATCCAAACAGGGACGAGAAAATCATCAGTATTTCCCATCGTCATACAATTTCACCTTATATTCAAGCTATAACAGAGGAAATCAATGAAATTAGTCCCATTCTTGAACCATATGGTCATACTACAGGATGGATGACACCTATCAGGGAATACCTTCAAAATGGAACACTTACACCTGATAGAGTCGGGAAAGAACAAATCCAGTGACATGTGGTCAAATTTACTCTTTATGATAGCCCATATCACCTAGAGAAAATTCTCTAAAAAAGAGGTTTTGATCGAATTCTCTTCAAAAGAATTGACAGTGAAGATAAAATGGATGTCATGAAAGAAGTGCATGCAGGATTCTGTGGTGCCCATTAGTCCGGACATAGACTATCTGATCAAATTCGAAGGATTGGATACTTTTGGCCTTCAATGACACAAGATTGTGTTGATTTCACAAAGAAGTGTCATTCTTTCCAAATATGTTCCAACTTCATTCATCAACCTCCAGAGTTGCTTCATACAAGTAAATACTCGTGGCCATTTTCCACATGGGGAATGGATGTAGTGGGACCTTATCCTTTAGCTACATCCAAGTAGTTTAAGTATATTCTTACTACTACTGAATTCTTTTCCAAATGGGCATAGGCAATACCTCTCAAGGAAGTTAGTTCTAAAACCATTGTTAGCTTCGTCAAGTCTAACATCATTTCCAGATTTGGTTTCCCTCATACCACATTGACGGACAATGGCACCAACTTCTGTTCATCCGAGGTGAGGAAGTTGTATCAAGAATACAACATCAAATCCAATCATTTATCTCGATATCATGCAGCGACCAATGGCAAGATATAATCCTTAAACAAGACTCTTTCAAATATACTGTAAAAGTTGGTGGATAAAGATAAGAATTCATAGCCTGATAAACTCTTTCTTGCTTTATGGGCTTATCGGACTACCACCCGCACTGCAATGCAGTCAAATCCATATTCATTGGTATATGGAACAGAATTAGTCTTGCCCATTGAAGTTCAATTACCCTCTCTCAGTGTAGCCATTTGTGATCAATCATCTATAGATAAAAAATCTCAAAAGCGATTGGATGAATTTGAATGGTTAGATGAGAAAAGATTGTGCACCCTGCACCACTTGGAAGTCTATCAAAATCAAATAGCACGAACTTTCAACAAAAAAGTTTGTATTAGTTCATTCATTCAGGGAGAATTGGTATTGGTTCTCAGAACTCAAATGATACCAGGAAAGAAACCTCCCAAGTTGGAGCCAAAATGGGAAGGACCTTATTCAATACATAAGGTTTACTCTAATGGAGCTTATTCTTTAATCTCAATGGATGGAGAACTCATCACGACTCCAACCAATTCCAGATTTCTAAAGAAGTATTTTGAATAATAAAAATACATCCTACAGTCCATGCATATGATCTTAAACTATTTTCACTTATGTCCAACACGACGTTAAACTGTGTCATCCTTGCTATATGACATTAAACTATACAACCCTTATTAAGTCCTTACTGCATGACTTTAAACTACACAGTCCCTTATTTATCCAACATGATGTTAAACTATGACATCCTAGTTACATGACGCTAAACTGTACAGAAATCCCTTACGTCCAGCAAGACGTTAAACTACATAAATATTGGTCCATGCATATGACCTTAAACTACTCGCACCATCGTCTAACATGACGTTAAACTATGAAAAAGTCCCTGATACGTCCAACATGACATTAAACTATGTCCTCTTTTGTCCTTAATGCATGAAATTAAACAGCACAATCCCCCTTTCGTCCAACATGACGTTAAACTGTATTGTCCCCATCGTCTTAGCTACAGGATGCTAAACTGTACAACACCGTTATTGCCCAACATGACGCAAAACTGTGTTCACGTCCAACATGATGTTAAATTGTGTCCCTATATTTGTCCTACATGATGTTAAACTGTATTTCTCATTCGTCCTATATGAAATAAAACTGAACAAAGTCCCTTAATACATCCTACATGATGTTAAACTATATTTTGTCCCTGCTACATGACACTAAACTGTGCAGCACCAATAGTCCTTACTTCAAGACATTAAACTGCATAGTCCCTTCATATGTCCTACATGACATTAAAATGTGCATAGTTAAGGTTGTTGCTACCTCTTTTTTCTCATACCTAATATGACTCACGTGAGATTAGAGTAAACTTCAACCATAACACCTTCTCTGGGACGCTAATCATGCGTAAGTCCCAACACTTTCTTTTTAGATTGTTGTCCTCAAAAACAACTTGATCACCAATTAATTATTTAATTGAACTACGTGGATTTTGATCCTCGCCTTCTAGGTTGGGTACGTAGGCAACCACTTGTGGTTCAAGCCCAAAATCAATCTCTTCACATCGGTTCACTTCCATCTCATACGATGTTGATTCGTGAAGCCACCCTCAGAATCAATATCTTTACATTGGTTCGCCTTTGTCCTTGCTATATGACGTTAAACTGTACAACACTTTTATCCTGTATGAAAATAAACTACAACATTATTTAACACCCTCACCTGAGAGGGAATCATTATTTACATTGATCTCCAATCATGTTATATTCTAAAAACTACGTGCATAAATGGCAATACCCGAACCTTTTATCTTGGGTCAAACCATCATCGCACTAAAGTCCATTTTGACCCTTCACTTGTACAAACCAAATCTGTACAAAGGGTATTTCAAGAACTACGTGCGGATTTATTCCCATCCTTGTGGGATATGTAGGAATATTCGAGTGTCCCTCGAATCTAGCCCCAAGTCTTTGGGCCTAACCCCAAATTCCAATTTCAGTCCCTTGGCTGAAAAGTCCACCTTGGTCCAAGCTCTATAACATTAAACTAAGATTTCCTATACTCTCATCTCAAATGATGTTAAACTGTCTTTAAAGAACTACATTTGGCTTGATTCTCATTCTAATGAGATATGTAGTGAAGTCCAACATCTCAATTCAGGATCCAGCCACAATATGATTATGGTTAGCATTGGTCTGTGTATCTCTACATGCATTGAACAATGCCCATTTTTATGTATCATACTCCTAACCTTAAATACTTCCAGATCTCCATAACCCTTTTCTTGACTTCTGGTCACAAAATTCTGATTCCCGAGAGTTCTTTTGCCTGACTATGTAGCACGTGCCCTTAGGCGGCCTTGCACAAACAGTCTACATAACAGACTTGTCAGCCAAAAGATGCTATTATTTGACTCTGCAGCCAATTCCCTTAGGTGGCCCTGCATAATTCAACCCCCTAATGGTTTTTTCAAATAGTGGTAACTTCATTCTTGAGAAGAAAACCTATTTTTTCTTTATTTGTCTTAACAAAAATATGTAGGGATCCAAAAAAATAGACATCCTTAACATATTTGTACCATACTCTTTTTCATGATCTGAAATTATTCAAGTCTATGGTTTATATTTCCCTTCCCTACGTTTAGGTCAGATCTTTGTAGGAGTGACATTCATCTAGTTCTTAGACAATATTGTTTGGAAATATCCTCTCCATATTCAAGTACCTCTTTCCATATAGAAAACTCTATGATTTAGAAAATTTGAATATCCATAAACATTCACTAGATTTTTAGCAGTAGAAAAGTAAATTTCTGAGATTTCTTTTGCCTGATTATGTAGCACGTTCCCTTAGGCGGCCTTGCATAAGTAGTCTATATAACGGACCTGTCAGCCAAAAGATGCTATTATTTGAATATGCAACCAATGCCCTTAGGCGGCCCTGCACAATTCAACCCCCTAACGGGTTTGTTAAATAGTGGTAACTTCATTCTTGGTAAATAATTCTTCTAATACCTTTTAGACCTTTTTTCATATCATTCCTCAGATTCAAAATTTCTTAAGTCATAGTTTACATATTTTCCCTCATACTTGAGTGTGGTAATATGTTTTCAGATAAATTGTCAAGAAATTGAGTCAATTTTAATCCATTCGGTCAAAGCTATTTCAACCTTAAACATTAGCCTTTTTATGTCTGACGTGCATGACTTTAAACTGCCCACAAAAGACAAGGGAAATCTAAATAAAAGTCAAGTCACAGCTCACTAAACATACATTTTGTATGATTTTAGGTAATATTGAGAAATTGAAATATTCAAAGTTTGTAGGGTTATTTATAATAATCCTAGAAAAAATAAAACTATGCTTACTTGGCCCATTGGCTTAGATAAAAATTTAAAGAAGGTAGAAAAAGAAAGCATGCACAAATGATTGAAGATGAAAGTGTTTTTCATTTGACGCACAAAAGTTAGAAGGAAATCCACTGACTGGAGTCTCTTCTCTTTTCCAATAATTACAAAAGGCTGTCAACATAAATCTTAATTTGATTTACAGCATCCCGAGCTTCATCAGTAGCCACTTGAAGCTCATGCACTTGACCAAATTAACTCTTTTCAGCTTGATGGAGTGCTTTCTTGGCATCTGTGAAGGATTTCATACCATTCGTTTGAGCTCATTCCAGTGAATTATTAAGTTGGTCAAGTTCCTCAGTAACAAATCTAACTGTTGCTGAAGGTTCATCTGCTGGACAACTTTCTCCTTAATCTTATGCTACAGCTCCTTCAACTTGGCAGCATGATCAGCCTTAGCTCAGGATACCGCAGCCTCAAATTCACCGATATTGGCTGACATCCTTACTCTGGTCAAATCTTGATGGTACTTCTGCTCCTACTCCCTTCTTAAGATGACTTGTTTTACCACTACATGGATATTTTGATATCCAAATCCGCCAAGTTCCAAAATGATGAACATGGATGACAGTCGGGGAATCTTCCATGATAGCTCTTCTAAATGCACTTCAGATATGATCTTCCATATGTTCTGCCATGCCTTGCATCATAAAAATTGGAGCGCCTTTTGTATCTTTGGGTCTGATTCAGCATCACTGTCACAGGGGGGAATATAATCTGAGATTAATGCACTTAAGGAAGTGCCCTATTCTGCTCCTTCCCCCTAACCCATGTTATTTCACTTTTTATTCCCGTTGGGATGGAGGATGAAGCTTCAACTCCAGATCTAGCCACTGAAATTGATGGCCCTGCATAATCAATTTAAATGTTTGGTTAGTTTCAAAGGATAACAAAAGTTAATTGGCTATCTTTTAAATTAAGTACAGTCGCAAATATTGTTATCCCTTACCCAATGGTAGATCAGCAACTTGAGAAGGCTCCTCCCCGTCTTTCCTAGCTTCAACAGGATTTTCAAGATGCGTTTTGGGAAGCTCTGCCAGGTTAAGCTCCACTTGAGCTAATGTCTCTGCAATAGTAGGGTTTTCTGTACCCCCTTCAGGCATTGATAGTTCAGCAGGTTGCTCAGATAGAACTGCACATTTCAACCGATCATGATCAGAGATGTAATAAGAAGTTATTTTTAACAGGATGAAGGATAACACTCACGTCCATAATCTTCTAAATTACATGGTAATTTAACATGATCTAAAAAACTTCAAAAGATGCACCAAGTTCCATCATTTCATCCAATTTTATCTCAGAATCCTGGTTAATCTCACCAGTGGGAGCATTCAATATGTCTTCTTGGCAACCTTTATCCTGCAGCCTCTAACCCTGGACAACTTCTTCAGTTAAAATTGTGGCATCAGTTGCAATGGACTCCAAAATCTCTAGTTAAAGGGTTGAACCTAAAGTATCATAGAATGGAAGTTAGTTGATGTTTCATTTAACATTTTATGAATCATTGTTAACTTACCAGAAGCAGGATCTTCTCTTCTTGCAACAACAGTAGGAGGGATACTAGGAACAGACGTTGGCTCTTCTCCAGGAGCAGCCAAGTCAACCTGAACTTGTGATTGTTCACCATTACCCTCCGTGGTCCTCAAAGGAGGGTCAGTCCTCTCCCTCAGAGGGGAAATTGAAGAAGCCCCTTCAATCCTAAAAAATATGAGCAACCTTTTCATGGGTTAAGACTCATGATTATTAGAAGGACTTACCACTACTGATGACGCGTTTAGTTGTAGACTTCTTCCTTTGATGCCTTTGTCTCTTTGGTTTTTTGGGAGTGTTGACAGTCTCCTTCACAGGTACATGAATTGGAGAATGGAAATCCATGTCCAAATCCTCATCCATGGCTTGTTGGCCTGGAGATATCTCGCCCGACTCGTGAGGAGATTCATTATTCCCAATGGTAGTACCACCAAGGCTATACTGTGGTGAAGGAACATCAGCAGTTCCTTTCTTTGCAAGCTGCAGGATGAAGAAAATTATTTCCTTGAGTAACAAAGCTTTAACTGGAATCAAGTTACAAATAAAATAAGGAAAGAGACTTACATCTACAGGAGCCACGTAATCGTGCCACTCCTCATCTCCGGAAGCACCAATCCCCTCAATGGTGCCACGATATATCATTTACTTCACCCGCTTGGTGACAAGAATGGAATCATCGGTGGCATATATGAGCATTTCTAGATCTTTGATGTAAGCCCTCACTTCATCAGGGTTATCCTTGTAATGGATATCTGTAGAAGCCAGAAGATTCCCTATTCCAGGGAGGTGTATCCCCTTGCAAAAATCCAGCCAGGCAGTTTTAGCACCACAGTATAAACTCTGCCATGTCTGGACAGCCTCTGGTCGTAGATATTCAGTATGTGTACTAGAAGGCTGCAAGGAAGGTCCTACAATCTTGGACTTCAGATTCTTCCCAGCTCCTGCAACTATAGATATAGAATAATAAAATAATAATTGTTTCTCTATAAAGTAATGATGATTAAAGTTCCCTAATGAAGTAACTTACTAGGAGTTGATGGAGTTGGTATTTTGATTCTGATGGGAGGATTGTATCTGGCACGAGGACACTTTACCGCATGTTGTGCCTCATCATCCTCATCTTGGGAATCCGACGAGTCGGCCCTAGGTGAAGAACCCGATGAATCAGCTCTGGGTGGTGTAGAAGAATCACCTTCCAGATGAAGGGTTTATTTCTCTACGGTTCTTTTACTTTTCCCCACCTGATAAACCGGGTGATTCAACACCCCTCCATGGTATGATGCTATCTAGTTCTCGGCATACCATGTAGTTAAATTACTCACCACTTTATTAACTGGTAGATCAAACGCTGCCCCAGTCTTCTCCCTAGATGTCAGTAACCATAGTTGTCGAACAACTATCAGATGTTGGTCTGACATGACATGCACAGGGGGAGATACAACAGTCTGCTGCAAACACTTTAATTGACGTGCAAATCTTTATGGAGCATAGGCCTCACATATAATCTCTCCCTTAATCCTGGTGGCAAGTACACCATCTCTACAGGACAGCATGTATTCCCTCAATTCCAGACTGGCTGTTCCATCATCAACAAACCACCTGGCTGGTGGATTTCTATAAGGAAAGAAATTGAATTCCTTATACATGCTCAGCCTCACCTTAATTTCATAGGAATTTAGAGCTAGCGGAGAAATTCCAGAGAATTCTTGCACTGATGGCCTAAAAGAACCTCCATGAACCTATACTCTGTTCTGTACATTATACGTCCTAAAGTGAGTGGCAATCCATCCCCACAAAACTTGGAATGGACCCACTATTCTCAAAGGAGACTTACCCATGAAGACATGGAGTAAGCTCCTGTGAATCTTTGCTAAAATGGGGGTAGCCAACCCAACCATTTTCCCCTCATCCAACTTGGCTGCACCAATGAAGGTCCCTGGCCTGACGCCTCCCTTTGAGTCCCTGACTGACAAAAGATAAACACTAATCCACAAGGCCAAGAAGCCTGCCAGACGAGTCTTTTTTTTGAATTCTCTGATTCACTTCATATCCCCACTTCTCAAATTCTCCTACTTCTAGAGTCGGCCAGAATGTGCTAGGAGCACCCATCTTCTCTATTTTGGGGCAGGTAGTAGGATGAGTATAGGCGGTCCCCTTCTCCTTGGGGCCCTTCCCCTTCGATCCCTTCTCCTTCGACTCCTTCTCCTACTTCTTGGTAAGAAACATATTCATCCAATCCTCTGGATGAATATCCTTTCTAGAATGAGTTAAGGAGGTCTCTGAACTCTTGAGCTTGTGAAATATTTTCAATAATTCCCAATCCAAAGCCGGGGTCTTCTCCGAATCATTCCAAGTCGCCTTGGGGGTGATGAATTCAGCATACATGTCGGCTATAATTGGAGCCCCCGAGATCTTGTGGACATCCCATAGACTGATGCCTACTTCTCCATGATTCAGATAGAAAGAATTGGTTTCTGGGCTCCAGTGGATGATTATCTCCGGCACAAAGTCATCATTCCTATAAACATATGTTTGCCCAGCCCAAATGGCTTTATATATTACAGCTCCTTTTAAATCCTTGACAAACTCTGCATAGGTTTGTCACACCCAGTATGTCCACATCAAATTTGGCTTCACACCTCCTCTAGGATGAAAGTCCCAACTCTTCTTCCAGTCTTTGGATTGATCCATCTGAGAATTTCAGAAGATTGAGGGATAATAATGTGGTTGCAGCTCATGATTGTGAGGTTTCAGATCTGAGGTACATGGGCTATGATGCATTATGTAGGCCTTCTACACTATTCGAGTATTTAAAAATGATCCTCCACTTGAGATATTTTCTGAAGCAAAATTGGTGTAATTCTGAAACCAAGAATTTGGGAGATAGTTCTTTGCCTCTGGAATGGTGACTTCTCGCAGATGACCATAGCCATACAAAGGTAGATAAATACTCTGCCGGAAGTCAAGATGATAATTCTTCAGGTACTTGGCCAAATATAGAATAGTGTTGTCACAGATAGTATAATAATCATGGCCAATGATGCTCATCATATCATCAATTCTCTTTCTAGCCAGTTCATCAGTCATTCCAATTCTCCTGGGAGCCATTTAATCTACACAAGGTCGAATAATTAACTCTTAAGTAAGTTGATTTTTCATAAAATTTTGAAGAAAAGTGAAAAAATGGCTAAGGCATTAAGGCACACAATTCCCAAAGTTGGCGCACAAGTATAAGTGTGTTGCGCAAATTTTGGCGCGTCGGTATCACCGCGCAAGTCCAAATACCTCTACAACAACACGACACAAAAGGAAGCAGTGGAAAAATGAGTAACTTGCATGGAGAAGGAAAATTGCATGACGAGAGCTCGAAAACATTCATATTTGGTGCTTTTCACAAGGAATGACTACATATATATAGGCAAGGCCACACCCCTGTGCACTGAAGCCTGTGCGGCTCACCCATGCGCGCCACCATTTGCGCGCTCAACACTTGCGCGCCGCATGTTCCTTGGTTTTCTTCTTTACCTCAGAGTCACATCCTTATTTCTTTCGGATCCAACTCTGAGGGGGGACTTTTTTTGATTCTCCTTTCCGTCATAGAGTCTAAATGACTGAAAAAAGTGAATACCTTATTCCAAAGTGATTCACCCTTTGAAGAAACATAAAAAATCGACAAAGGCATGAAGACAAATTTCTTCTCACTTGTGCCGTGCAAGTTTCATCATGGTCGCACAAGTATACTTGCACGCCGCATAGTGGTCACGTAGGTGACTTGCGAGCCCCTATTTGATTTTCACCCAAGGCATTCAGTATCCTATAAATACCCCTTATGGTCCCCCCATTTCAGGAATGGAAAAATTCCAAAACTCATATTCGAGCTCCCGACGCCCTAGTATCTTCTGGAAGTCTTCTGAAAACTTGTAAGGTAATTTCTTACCTAGAATGGAAGCTCTAAATTGGGGAAACAAGGCCTAAGTGTTGAAAATCATCAACACTTGCATGCCTAAGTGGCCAGCCCTTAAGGGAAATGGCCACACTTGCGCGCCGCCTTGTCCCTTCAACAAAACTTACACACCACTATTTTGGAAGCCTTTAGGGATAGTAATAAGGTCCTGAGCCAAGTATTTCCCAAGTATTACCCTAAGGGTTGACCGTCGTGCAAGTCCCCATGTGTCGCGCAAGTATACTTGCATGACAAGGACTTGCGTGCCCATGCAAGACCTGCGTGCCTACTTTTTTTTGGGTGCCCATCCTTCCTATTCACATCTTTTCTTCAAATCCACCTCTCCTCTTCAAGATTTAGCCTTTAAAACCCTCCTCAAAGTCATTTATGACATGGTTCCTTTCTTGGATTCCTTACCTAAAAAGAATTCTGTGGAACATCTCTTAAAACCTAGTGATTTACATATCTTCATGTCACTAAGGTGAGAGATTTCATTCATCTCAATCTCATCCTTTAAAAGGAGAGGATCTTTAATTTGGGCATCCTCTTTAGGAGTAAGCCCAAGCCTTAATTCCCTTAACTTGGGCATCCTCCTTGGGAGTAATCCCTAGTCTTAATTCCCTTAACTTGGGCATCCTCCTTAGGAGTAAGCCCCAAACATAAGCTTCTTTAATTTGGGTATCCTCCTTAGGAGTAAGCCCCAGTCTTAATTCCCTTAACTTGGGCATCCTCCTTAGAAGTAAGCCCTAGTATTAATTCTCTTAACTTGGGCATCCTCCTTAAGAGTAAGCCCCAAACATAAGCTTCTTTAATTTGGGAATCCTCATTAGGAGTAAGCCCCAAGTCCCCTAACCTGGGCTTCCTTTTCAGGAGTAAGCCCCAGTCTTTAAGTTCCCGGGGCCTCCTTTTCAGGAATAATCCCCAGTCTTCAAGTTCCCAAATATGGGCATCCTCCTTAGGAGTAAGCCCCAAATTCCAATTTCCCTTAACATGGGCCTCCTTTTCAGGAGTAAGACCTAGTCATAATTCCCCTAACCTGGGCCTCCTTCTTAGGAGTAAACCCAAGTTCTCAAATCCCTTTAACTTGGGACTCCTTCTCAGGAATAAGCCCCAGTTATAATTTCTCTTAACCAGTCTTAATTTACTTTTGATCCGGGATTCCTTCTCAGGAATAAAACCCAATCATAAGTCCCCTCCTAATTCAGGCATCCTCCTCAGGAATAAGCCCCAAGTTAGAATATCCAAATCTCCATAAATCACATATACCTTTATGGACCTTGTTCTTGGGCTTCTTCCCTGAAGTAAATCCCAATCCTCATTTATTATGGGCAGTCATACATACATAAGCCCCACATTATTGCATCTTTCATGGAAAAATTGTCTGGTTTTACCAATACCTCTTATTTCTCACACCGAGTATGAATCACGTGATCTTAGAGTGTAAAAGTAATTATGACATCTTTCTTTGAGCCATCAATCATGCATAAACCTCATTATTCTTTTCTTTAACTATGTGGGTTATGATTCCTTTTCTAAAACAAAGGATACGTAGGTAGCCCATCCGCAGGTACGATCCCAACTCTGAAATAATCCATGTCCTTTTGAATGACAATAAACTTCAAGTGCCCCGCTGAGTGGCTTTAAAACCAGTATGGTTATCATAATAACCAAGAGTTCTTTATACAATGTATCGAAGGATACCATTGACTAAGAATATCTAACAAATACAGATGATTCTCTATCGATGAAGAACCTCAAATACATATAAAAGATTCTCTAAATTTCATATATATTAATCATTGATTTCCAGATCTAAAGGAAAGCTCATTTTTATACTTGTTAATGTAATAAGGATTCACAAACATAACTTAAATATATAAAGAGAGTCCCAGAGTAGACAATAATTCCCCCCAAAAAGGTGTGATGAGTCCGACCTCCCATCCTCTCGACCAATGCAAATTCTTAAGCCTCATCGGTTCACAAATAATGAGCACCTACCTTTGGAAAGTAGGTCCAAATGGATATAGAATCATTGGATGTTTCCAGTACTACTAACAAACCCGTTAGAAACCGATTGGAATGTTTGAACCTTAAACAAATGAGGTCATCCCCATTTCCAGAGGAAACAGGGGAAAATTATTATTTTTAAACGATTTCTATTTATTTTGAATTCAAGGAGTATTTTGTTTCAAGTAGCTAATTATTTTCAAGTTGTTGTCTATTTGTGTAATGCTTAAATATTTTGTCTTGGGTATTTATTCATTTTACGATCTTATGTTTTTAAGGGATTATTTTCTTCTAATTAATTTGTATTTCAGATTATTGTCTTGTAAGAATTTATTTTCAAATGTTTTTATATCTGCAAACCCAATTAGACACTTTTTCTATAATCATATACATATATTTATATAAAAAAAATTATGTGACTCAAACCATATATTTTTTATGAATTTTAGAAGATGATTTCCAACCCTTAAATAATGTTTTTGATGAAAATAATGTTATGGGTTCAATTATATTTGTACTTATTATGCGAAACCCATTCACTTATTTATATTTATATATATAGTATATATATATATATCATCTTTAATGTGAATATAGGTTCTTCAAAGGTTAAAAGTTTGTATGTATTAATATTTCTAAGGTCGAAAATTATATTTGGGTTCGTTTAGTATGGTTTTTAATTATGAAAAACCAAATATACGCTTAGTGTATATTCAAACATACACACATAATTCAATATATTTCTAAGTTATGTTATTAAAGATGATTTAAAATATTTAAATAAAGACATGGATGCGAATAATGTTTTGGGTTCAAATGTATTTGTATATTTATTACACATACACCCATATAATTTAAATCCAACCAGTTTTAATTCTATTAGGTGTTTATTTGCAATGATGTTTTTAAAATGTAAGGGAAATGTATTTATTACTTTATACAATCTCTATTTTCTGGTTCTGGTAAAATATGAATTTATCAGTGCATGAATTGAGCATGAATAATACCTATATGAAGGTATAAACATGCAACGTAATGCATTGGATGTTTATGGAAGTAGTTGTAAAGTTATTAATTTATGTGATAAATCAAACTATTTATTATTCATCACATATAATAATTAATTAAGAATTTAATTATTTGGAGTGGTATGGGACACCCCAAATAAAAGACACGGAATTTGGTATTCAAAGTGGTATAGAGAACTTTGGATACAATGCCTTATTAAACATATGAGGAATGTATTGGACTAGTATGTTTCGGGTTGGGGACCGGTAAAAGTAAGCCCTCCGGGTTGGAGTCCGGTTACAGAAGACCCTCTGGGTTGGAGTCCAGTTACAGAGGCTCTTCAGGATGGAGTTCGGTTACAGAGGCTCTCCGGGTTGGGGTCCGATTACAGTTAGCCCCTAGGTCTTGGCACGAGGCCTTGAAACAGAAATAAAAGTCCGACATTATACATTCCCTCATTATGTGTATGAAAATTAATTAACCAAATGGATATTCTACTAGTAGAATGTCCATGGTTAAGAGCCAGTACTTATGAGTATCAAAAAAGTAAAAGCTTATGGAATGACATATATTTAGCACTCAATGATTTAGTATTCGATGTATGAAATTAAAGTTATTACCTTTACGCGTAATTCTGACTATTTATTACTCTTAGCTATTTAATTTTTGCTTACATATTCTTATGTCATACGTGTCTAGAATGTCTTTTATTTTTTACTCCAAATGAGCATGCCTATAATTGAAACATGTATCCTTGCAACTCTGTTAGCATGTTTCTAATTGAGCACTTTTATGTATAATACATGTGTTATAACTTTTCTTTAAGAGAAATGTTTTATGGAAAGTTTTAAAGAATGTTTTCAAAAGTTATATTGGGTATAGTATGTTATTTTTAAACCCCTTACTGGGCATTCATATTCTCAACCTACGTTTTTGAAATAAGTTTTTTAGGTATAAGCTTTTAGCAGAAGAAGCATTTCAGAAGTATTTGGTTTCTCAGAGCCTAAACCGAATTCGATCTTCTATATGGGACATGATGTGTGATTATCAGTGCATGTTTTTGTAAAAAAAACTATGTATCATGATTCAAGGCACTGACTCTGGGTATTCTGGGGTCGGGTCCTGACAGTTGGTATCAGAGGATTTGGTTTAGATAACTCTAGAAAACCAGAACTGAGAAAAGAAAAATTTATTTAAGCATTAATAAGTATGATGTTTCTTGGAAAAAAAAAATATCAGCCTTATGTCTCTTCAGATACATCCGATAAAATTAGAACAATACTAAAAAATTGCTTATGTGTTACTAAATGGTAGTTTCCTTAAATTTTCAGATGGCTCATGCATCATGCCTTCTGTCTCTCCCAATGGAGATAGTAGAAACCATAGTGGTAAAGTCATGTTTAGGGGACTACAAGACTTTTGAAAACCTTAGGTTGTCCTTTAAACAACTACATCAGGTGTCGAACTGCCCAAACATCCTCCATCTTTACCAAGGAATCAATCTGGTCTATTACCGTATCAGATTTTTACAATTTGCAGCATATAGGAAAAGTGGAAAGTTTCATGAAGCCCTTTTTATATGTTTCACTTTGTCTGATAACTACCAAGCTGTAGGTAAATTTCTAGAAGCTTCTTTGGATGGTGACCATCGAGCAGCCTACCTATTCCAGGTCTTGAGTTTTAGTATGTACGGGGAACTTTATGACATTAATATTTTCAAGAATGATGTGATGCATGGGACTTATAGGGATTTAGTCCACTATGAAATTTCTGATCTCCACACTTATCATGCCTCTTTATGGAAGGCCGAGTGCTTTAGGAACAGGTTCGACTCTAACTGTTCATAGTGTGTCTGGGCCAAGGAAATCGAGCAGCTGAATACTACCTTAAGAATCCAACAGAGGTCTTCAGCACCCTACCATCGTTGGTTTTCCCATTAAAGGAACCTCGGGAGTGACGTGTGTCTGGTGTTGTTGTGTGTTGTGTAAAAATATTTTAGAATTTCAAGCACGCAATTCTTTGAAGGGGGGAATAATGTGACACCCAAAAAATTTTCACATGCAATAATAATAATTTTATGTTTTAATCATCGTATTATCTAGTACGGTTTTTAGAGTAAATATTATCTTACCTTGTTTAAATAATAATTTAAAAATAAATATTTTATTCAAATATAATTTATTCTAATCAAATGATTAATTAATATAATATTTTAAATAAAAACTATACTAGTATAGGAATACAGCTAATTTGTTGCTCGTTTCCAAATTTGATATATATATATATATATATATATATATTCATATGTAAATAACGTTTTAATTAAAATTATATAAAACTAAAACTATAATTTTATATATGACATTGAGAATTATTTCTTTGAAATATTTTAATGACATTACTTATTCGAACTAATATTGAATCTATTATTTGAATAATTACATGGGTTTTATATATTTTCAAAGAAAAAATGATGTTTACTTATTATAAATCTTGATTGGATTAAAGTTTTAAAAACATTATTGAGATTTTGATTTTTTTAATAAAATTATAAATATATAATTTAAATATTTTAATAAAATTATTAAAATTGTACATATGAACATTCAATAAAAATTATAGTTAATTTGAATCTTAAAATATTAAAATTTGTTTTAAATGTTTCAAAATTACAAATATATGATACAAATTAGAATAACTATTATTTTGATAATATAATTCCAATTGATAATTATTAATTTGATTTATCACATTATAAGTATATTCTTATAAATAAATATAATTTTCATTTTTTATGTATATGTTTTATTTAATATATAATTATTGTTTTTAATTTTATAACCTATGTGTGCTATTTTATTATTGATTTGTATTGATTTGTTCTTTTTATATTAAAACGTTTTACATTGATTTTTATAATATATATATATATATATATATATATATAATATCAAATTGGAGTGATGACTTATGAATGAAAAATAAAAAACAAAAAAACATGTCATGCAAAACAACATCTTCAAAATGGGAAAGATAAAAATAAGAGAAAATCGAATTTAAAATAAAATGATATATAATTAAAAAATGAATTTGTATATATATTTATATAGAATTTAAACATTTTGATTATACATATATTTTTAATATATATTAAAAACAAATATTATTCCTATTTTTTAGGAACATTTTGCACTAGGCTAACCAATTTACTATCAGATATAGGATAAATTATCCCCACAACATGAAATTTACTAACATCCAATTTTACCACTTCAAGGAGAGTGGGATTCAACCGGCATTGAGATTGTCTCACATGCTTAACCTCATAATACAAAAGTATATGATGCATACAAATAGATGGGCTAATCCCGGGAATATCAGCCAATGTCCATCCTATTTCTTTTTTACAATCTCTCAAAAGGTTGAGCAGTTTTGATTTCTATTGTTGAGAGAGGTTATTTTTAATAATTATGGGAAATTGGTCAATACCCTCAAGATAGGCATATTTTAAATTATATGGAAGAGGTTTTAATTATAGCGCTGGGGGTTTTAGACCAGGGAAAGTATTTAGGGGGAGTGAGTTCCATAAACCTGTCTATCTTCTCATGTTTATTCTATAAGGATAAATAATCTATTGAAATGAGATTTTCAGAATCATCGACGGTCATGGGTACATCATAATGAACACACTCATCAATTAAAGCACAAAATTTACACCTTTCAGAAATCACAAAACACTCAAAACATGAATCAAAACTCAAATTATCCAAGGGTGAAGAAGAGGAAAATGAATCATAGTATGGGTTTAAGAGAGAAGTGTGTGTGTGTGAATCATTTGAGATCAATTCCATTGAATAGATAGGAAGAGTGGATTTCTCTTAAATGGGGATTTTCATAGCCTCAAGGATGTTAAAACTTACCTTTTCTCCACCAAACCCCCTGGACAGTGCACCATTGTGAACATTGATGATCATCTTTGCTGTTTTAAGGAATGAACTTCCAAGTATGAGAGGGGCATGTCCTTGGGTTTAAGTATATTCCATATCAAAAATGTAGAAATTAACGGGTAAGATGAGATTCTTCACTCTTACAAGGACATACTCAATCACTCATATTGGATGCGTAGTACTCCAGTTGGAAAGTTGCACGATAATGCCTGTTGGTTGAAGTCCTCCAACTTGTAGAGAAGTATACATGGAGTGAGGCATTATATTTATGGAAGAACCTAAATCCATCATAGAATCAGAAAAGAAGTTCTCCCCTATGGTACAAGGTATTGTGAATGTTCCCAGATCCTTTCACTTAGTTGACATTACAGGTTGAATCAAGGCTGAAACATTTCTTCCAAGGTTGACTCTTTCATTCCCCTTTAGCCTTAATCTATGGGTGCAGAGTTCTTTGAGAAATTTGGAATAATGAGGAATTTTCTTAACTGCATCCATCAATGGAATATTAACTTGAACTTTTTTAAATGTATCCATTCTTTCATTGTCAATATCATTATCAAAGTTTTTCTTAGATTTAGAGAGTCTTTGAGGGAAATGAAGAGGAATGGATTGTTCATGGGAATCATTAATGATAATTTGAGTACTATTTTTTTCTTGGTTTTCTTTTCTTGAAACATTTGAGGGTCGGAGAAGAGAGTTTTCAAGAGGGGGACATACCTGTGGCGTAGAATCAGTAGAATGAGAAACTTATTTACCACTACGAAGTGTAACTCCACAGAAATTACCTTTATCCTTCAGATTGTTGAGCGCATAAAATTAGTTGTTTATTTTTTACTAGAAATTATGTAATATAGCAGCTACCCAAGGTCTTCTCTCGATGAAGCCTTAGATAATTAATTGAAAAAGAGGGTTTTGATTATGAAGATAGAATGGGAATGTGATTTAATAAAACTTGGGGTTTCATGGTGGATCACACTATATGAAACTCCTTAATGTGTTTATGAGTGTCCACACTAGGAAGGCCATGGAATTTTGGAAGTAGGTGGATGAGGCCTGATATCAACTCAATGTTGGATGCTTCCTCAAGATATTGGATGTACACAGGTTGGTACGCCACATCCGGGGTGGCAGTTCTTTTAAGGTTCGATTATTTGCAACCATGTTTTCTTGGGATTGATTGGGTTCAATTTATGATTGGTTTATGGACACTTGATGTTTAAAAAGGGGTTCCTCAGTGTTAATTTATTGACCTTATATAGATGCCTTTATTTTTGAATGGAGTTATTTTTCAATTTCAGGGTCAAATTCAAGTAGTGTTTCTTTACCAGATCTTTTCATGCAACAATGATATCCAGTTTGATTGATTGATTGATTGTTGTTGATTTTTTGATTTTTTTTAAATTTTTTTATGGAAGATGAATGAAATAAAAATACTTAATAAATTAAAGGAGTAAATAAAACATAATTTTATACTACAAAATTAGATAGTGAGATGGAGAATAAGAAGAAAAAGAGAGAGAATAAGAAGAACACACAAAAACAACCAAAAATAGAAACAAAAAACCAAAACAAAAATAATCTAATGGGGGTGGGGTGTTGAAAGGGGTACTAATTAAGAAATAAAATAAATAAATAAATTGAAATAAATAAATAAAAATGACATTGGATCCCTGTAAATGGCGCAAAAATTTGATCGCACTGTCGAGCGCGTCAAATTAGATGTTTATTTTTAACTAGAATTTCTGTAGTATAGAAGCAACCCTAGGTCATCTCTCGACGGAAACATAGATCATTAATTCTAAAATGTGGTTTTTATTATGAAAGTAAAAAAGGGAAATGGGGTTTTATAATACTTGGTATTGATGATTAAATATGATAATAGAAAATTAAAGTGATAAAACAAAGTAGAAGTAAACTAGATTAATTAAACGTGATCAACCTGGGGTACTCTCATGATGCTCATCCTTCATCGCTTTAGGAGATAGAGTTATGAACTTTTAATCCCTAGTTTGAAACACCTAGAACTATAATGGTACTGAGTTTATACTAATATACCTCATAAGGTTCAGTCCAAAACACACAATGATTCACTGGACACCGCTGATGATTGAGTGATTTTTGTTCGACTTCATAACCGAAACTCGCCAATACTACACATGAAGAACTCGATGTGATATCCTGGTTTGTACTTTTTTTCATTGTGATACCATGAAATAAATGTACATGTACTTGATAGTGCTTATGTGAGTTCAATTGACCAATATGAACCACACAAACACTGCAATTGAATGATGGAAGAAAAATGGATAAACGGTGTGTGAAACATCACATGAAAGGGTACTCCCAAGCATGATCATATGAGTTGAGCATGACTTACCAGTACATAACTCAATTAAATAAAAATATATAGTGAATAAAAACAACATACAAAACTAGAATTAAAAATACCATTCAAATATTACAACATTAAGCTCGGGATTTACAACATGTTCCTCCCTGGGTGATCACAAGGGGTTTAGAAACCCATGGGAGGGAAGGAAGAAGAAGATGTTGAAGTAGCACTTCCCATAGGCTCAAGAACTTATAGGAATTATGGGGAGACACATTTTGGGACTTCAAAACGGTATAACCTTGCCTCCTGTTCGAACCCCCAAATGGGGAGCCTAAGGTTCCATTTTATAGAAAAATTGGAAGCTGGTTTTGGACACATAGATTTCTTCAAACCAGTTGTACCACATGTTTCAGCCATTATACAATCGAATATCTCTTTTGAAAAAAATGAAAATTGGTATTCCCAATTTCTGACTATCTCCACTGAAGGTTTGGAATCAATTGGACAAGTGGATATGGAGATAAGGACAAATTACAAAATGCCACTTTTGACATCTCACAAATTAAGTGTTCTGGGAAGATCAGGTCATTTGGGCCCCATTCTGGCGGATTTGGGCTTGAGTTTGTTCATAAGTGTTGTAGAAAATTAAATTTTGGACCAGAATACAAAATATGAGATAGTTTGGATGCACAGAATTTTCTAAATAGTCAAAACAGTGGACAGGTCTTCATGGATCCATGAAATTTTGGTCCATTTTTCTTCCACTTCATCATGGGCCCTCCAAATCATCTCCTCCTACATTGAAATCATCTAAACAAGTAACATTTCATATTTTAATAGTTATAATCACAAAATAATGGAATCAAATATGAAGTTCAATTTGTTATTATTTTTATAATTTTCAATACCAAACTGGTTTAATAAATTGGTATAAGGATGAAATAAAACAGTGAATCGTGGTACATTCACACCCCCACACCTAAAAATTTGTAATCCTGGGAAAAGTATAATATCATAATCATATATCATTCCTAAATCAAAGGTGTGAAAACAAAAAATATTATTTTGAAATGAAATTCATCATGTCTCATTTATGGAATCTATTTTCTTACCATTTTTCTTTTCTCACATTCAAATTTGTTCAAATTTATTCATTCACCCATGAAACATGTCGCAACCTACCTCACATAAAACTTTTAACTCTTCACTCAAGGAAATTATGAAAGTGGATTTATGATCTTTTTCCATAGTTCATTTGATCTTAACATATGCTTGCCAAGATTCTCAGTTCTCTACTGGAAAAAACTAGTGTGCTACTCAAGAGGACATCCAACAGGTTTTTCTGAGGTTCAAGGGTTGGTAGGATTTAATGTTTAAAAATATAAGGAAGAAGAACTGTGTTTGATCTCTTATGTGTGAAACATATCAAAATTCATAAAGTTTTCACAATGAATGTACACACTCAACCCCTCACAAAGTGTATCACCTCCAACTCACTCTCCCCATTGTCCAGCTTTGTGGGTCACAACCATGCAAAGAATAATAATGAGTAAACATCCTCTTTTCTCCATTTATTTTCTTTTGTTCTGGTTTTTTTCAATGTAAAGAACTATTTTTTAATGTATAGAATTTTTTGGAGATAAAGAGGAAAACATGTGTAAAATAATGATGTAATATGGCTTGTGAACCCATTTCCCAAGGAAAATGTAGGCAACCTTTATATCAACCCATTAACAATGATTCTCTCCCAAGAATTACCAAAAAAACACCCTCTTCCCACACTTGCAGAATTTAAAACAATAATATACACAAGAGAAGGGTAGGTAGGGATATATTAGCTTGTAATGTGGCTAGGTAACATGCATTTCATGGTTTCTAAGGGTTAAGAAGGATAAAATTTCAAGGTGGAAAAAATAGAGGTTAATTGTACAAAGGGCTTTTTAATTAATGATTGCCTCTATCATGAATGTGGTGTACTTGAATATTATAGATTCAAACAGAATCAAGGCAAGTTATAGTTTCTCTACATGACCTCAGACTCTCATGAAAGTGATTAAAAGGAAGAATATGCAATAAAGGGCTTAGAATGTCTCTCGGGTAAGAGATTAAAATATTGGATAGTGCTAATGAGGCATGGGTTTAAAAAATCCATTAGACACCTAAGAATGATTTGAAAATAATAATTATAGAAAAAAATTCCATATCAATATTCATTTGAAAAATATTTTTCAAAACACAATGGAATTTTCTGCACAATCGACTCAAGCATGAAAAATGATTTTGGATATTCTATTTAAGATCAATTTTTATCTAAAAAAAATAAAAAAATAAAAAAATAATGAAAACACATTTTTCTTTTTTTTTTTAATTATTATTTTTTTATTTTTTTTATTAATCTTATCTATGACATCTCTCCCCCACACCTAAAATTTACATTTTCCTCAATGAACATTTTTTAAATAAATAGACAATAAATAAAGGTAGGGGAAGGGACAACCTGATAAGTGGTGTCATATGTGGAATCTATTAGATGATTTCATCCACAAGATGCTTTGGAAAATCCTCATAGAATTGTTTGAGCCTCTACCCATTGACAATAATCTTATGTCCACTCTTCTCATAAAAAACATGTATAACACCAAAAGGGTAAATATCAGTAATAGTATAAGGACCGAGCCTTCGGGAATGAAGCTTACCTGGGTGGAGATTTAGCCTGGAATTGAACATTATGACCTTCTCACCAATATGAAACTTCTGGTGATGAATCATGTTATCATGGATATCCTTTTTCTTCCCTTTATAGATCCGAGATTTCTCATATGAATCACATCTAATTTCTTCCAACTCTTGAATCTGCAGCTTCCTATGCTCACTTGCATTTAAAAGATTCATGTTACATTGTTTAACATACAAATATGCATGGTGATTAACTTCCACTGGGAGGTGAAAAGAATTTACGAACACAATTCTATGTGCTGACATTCCGATTGGGGTTTTAAAAGTTGTACGGTAGGCCCAAAGTGCATCATACCAGTGCAAAATCCAATCTTTCCTATTGGGTTGTACCATTTTTTCCAAGATTCTCTTAACTTATAGATTTGAGATTTCTACTTGTCTATTAGTTTGGGGGGTGATATGCTGTAGAGACTTTATGAACAACCCCATACTTATGAAGAAAATTTTTCATGTTGCGATTGAAAAAATGTGAACCCTGGTCCCTAATGATGAATCTCGGTAAACCAAACCTACTAAAAATATGAGACCTCACAAAATCAACAACCACTTGAGAGTCATCAGTCCTAGTGTCCTTTTCTTCCACCCATTTAGATACATAGTCAATATCAAATAAGATGTACAAAAGGCCAAATGAATTTGGAAAAGTCCCCATGAAGTCAATGCCCCATGCATCAAAAATTTCACAGAATAACATGGGATGTTGGGGAATTTAATTCCTCTTAGAGATATTCCCTGTGAATTGACAACCACTACATTAATTTCATAATATATGGACATCCCTATAAAATTTTGGCCAATAAATTCTGAGTTAAGTACCTTTAGTGCTGTACGTTGAGAGCCAAAGTGGGCCCCACAGGCCAAGGTGTGGCAGAAGGTCAAAACAGAGGTGAACTCATGGTCAGGGACACACTGATGAACTACTTGGTCACCAAAAATTCTACACAAATATGGGTCATCCCAAATGTACCAATGATAATCATTCTTAAGTCTCTGGGATTGTGAAATGTTGAAATTAGTGGGGACCCTAGATGTTGCTAGAAAATTTACAATATCCGCACACCAGGTGGTAAGGTCCACAACATCCCAAAGGTTCTCATGAGGGAATAATTCTCTAATGGGGAGGGGTGAGTCTACATTATGGTCCAATGGTGGTAAAATCCTAATAATGTGGTCATCTACCATATTTCACAACCCTCTCTTATTACTAATATCAAGGTCAAAATCCTGGAGGAGGAGCATCCACTGAATGAGGTGGGGCTTAGCTTTAGGTTTCTTTAGGAGGAAACGAAGGGTAGCATGATCATAAAAAACAATGATTTTTCACCCGATAAGGTCTGAACGCAATTTTTCCAAGGAAAACACAATATAAAGAAGTTCTTTTTTAGTGGTTTTGTAGTTTTCCTAGCAGGGTCAAGGGTACAAGAGGCATACACAATGACATGATGAGCTTTCTCGACCGAGCCTCGCAACATGATTTTTTTCTACTCCAACTTCTTACTGGATGATTTTCATTCAGCGAAGACACCAACTCTCAACTCACAAGCCAAGGAGATGCACCCTATAGGATTACCTTCTGAGGAGACACACCATTTACTATTCGCCATCTCCATTCTCAGATGCGTGATTCACCATTCTTCTTCCTGATTCCTTGAAGCCGCGCCTCACTGGTGGATTTACTCTCCCTCGACAATGTAAACCATAGACTACCTACTTTACCTTTGGATGCAATTCGCACTACGGAACCCATTCCACAAAATCACCCCTAGGTGCACCACCTCATATGATCACGTTGTCCATCACATCAAATTAGATGTTTATTTTTAACTAGAATTTATGCAGTATAGCAGCGACCCTAGGTCATCTCTCGACAGAGCCTTAGATAATTAAAAATGGAAATGGGGTTTTATAATACTTTGTATTTATGATTAAATATGACAATAGAAAATGAGAGCGATAAAACAAAGTATAAGTAAACAAGATTAATTAAATGTGATCAACCTAAGGTACTCTCAGGATGCTCATCCTTCATCACTACATGAGATAGAGTTATGATATTTTAATCCCTAGTTTGAAACACCTAGAACCATTATGTTACTGATTTTATACTAGGATACCTCCTAGGGTTCAGTTGAAAACACACAATGATTCACTGGACACCACCGATGATTGCGTGATTTGTGTTCGACTTCATAACCAAAACTCACCAAGGAAACACATGAAGAAATCGATGTGCTATCCAGGTTTGTATGTTATTTCATTTTGATTTCATGACATAAATGTTCATGTCCTTGAAAGTACTTATGTGAGTTTAATTGACCAATATGAACCACACAAACAACGCAATTGAATGATAAAAGAAAAAGGGATGAACGATGTGTGAAACATCACATGAAAGGGTACCCCCAAGCATGATCATATGAGTCGATCATGACTTACCAGGAAATAACTCAATTAAATAAAAATATAGGATGAATAAAAACAACATAAAAACCTAGAATTAAAAATACAATTCAAATATTACAACATTAAGCTTGGGATTTACAGCATGTTCCTCCCTGGGTGATCACAAGGGGTTTAGAAACCTATGAGAGGGGAGGAAGAAGAAGATGTTGAAGTTGAACTTCCCATAGCCTCCAGAACTTCTAGGAATTATGGGGAGACACCTTTGGAAATTTAAAATGGAACAACATGTCCTCCTGATATAACTCCCATATGGGGAGCCCAACGTGCCATTTTATAAAAAAACTGGAAGGTGGTTTTGGGCACACAGATTTCTTCAAACCACTTGTACCATGCATTTCGACCATTAGATAATAAAATCACCCTTTTGAGAAAACTGAAAAGTTGTATCCCCACTTCATGAATATCTCCACAGAATGTTTGGCATCAATAGGACAAGTGGATCTGGAAATAATAATAGATTACAGAACACCACTTTTGACTTCTCACAAATTCAGTGTTCTGGACAGATCAGGTCGGTTGGGCCCCTTTCTAGCATAATTGTGCTTGGTTTTATTCATAAGAGTTGTATAAAATTAAAATTTGGAGCTACATTCAAAATATGAGACCATTTTTATGCACATAATGTTCTAAATAGGAGAACCAGTGGACAAGTTTTCATGGATCCATGCAATTTTGGCCCATTTTTCTTCCACTTCATCATGGGCCCTCCAAATCATCTCCTCCTACATTGAAATCATCTAAACAAGTAACATTTCCAATTTTAATAGTGATAAAAAAATAATGGAATCAAATATGAAGTTCAATTTGTTATTATTTTTATAATTTTCAATACCAAAATAGTTTAACACATTGGTATAAGGGTGAAATAAAAATAGTGAATCGTGGTCTGATCAGTGCACTGCCGGTGAATTCTGCGGCATCACCACATGCTCCCCGTTAATGATTTGAAAAGGTGCACAATTGGATTTTCACTCAAGGAGAGGCGCATCACCATGCGATCCGTGCTTCCAAAGTGATTCTTCTACAATAAAAAAAAACAAAAACAGAGAGTCAAGCCAATTTTTTCTGGCCGAGAAAGTTAACACATGAGGAACAAAAAAACTCTACAGAGGACTGCCCACCAGGGTCACCACACGCTACCGTAACCTACTGAAGGATACATTCTTACCTTGGAGTGCCCCTGTATTTGGATGTGACACCCTATAACAACTCAAATGTAGGAACACTAGGATTCACTGTCATGGGTGGACCGCTATCATGAAAAAACTTTACAGGCAGAATTTTTAACGGAATTTTCGGCCACAAATCCTAAGACAGGGATCTCAAGGGCTGAAGAATATTTCTCATGAAATAAAATGCTGGATAAGATGAAGGTTCCAATGGCCTGTCTCTACATGTCAGATATGTCTGCACTTTGGTTTTTAGTGGTAAAGGAACTACAACAACGTTCACTTGGGATAATCTTAAAGAAGCAATCCTTGAGGATTTTGGAAGCTCCATCAGTGAACCCCCTAAAACTACATCTGAGGTCCTGCCACTAGTAACAAAACTATATGGATTGCATTTCGAGGGGTCTACCAAACATGGGCCACCCAACTGGAGCAAAGGGATGACCAAATATCCTGATGACAGTATCTCCAATCAGTTTGGGAGAGACTTCCCGCATATTGAAGAGATGGACTCTTCAAAGTTCGTAATGATGCAGCCCGAGCCGCTGTAGATTGAGCCGACTCATACATGGGATCTTTTTATTTTACCACCAGTAGCACAAGGCTCTCCCACATTTTCGGAATGGGTTCTCTAGGTTCCTAAAGGAGGTTCTTCCATTTTTTCACCCCCGCAGCTAGGTGGTACCAGCTGTACTTGCGGCCCAGCCCCAGACAAGACCTTCCCAATGGATGGGGGTTAGGATTTTTGACAAGAGACACTCTCACCTTCATCTATCCATCCCTAATCCATGACAGTGGACAACATGTTTGGGAGATTGCGTGGAGAACACGTACGACACATGCACTTTATACAGAACTACAACGACATAAATGGTAGATTACCTGGCACCACTGCGTTCCTAGAACCCCATTTCCTCTATTCCCTACAGCACATATGATATGGTATATCACCTGGAATGCCTACACGGTCCACCACCTTGAGGAAAAGGTGGTTTTTCGGGACTGTCACAGTGATAGAGACTAGGTATGCCACCTGGAGAGAGGGTAGTTAGGGGGAATATTCTGAGGAATATTATATGAAATATGTTGTGGTCCCCAAGGGAATATTTTGGGGAATATTATTAGTTGGTTAGGGAGGGATAATATAAATAAGGGTGGAGGGTGAAGGTGAGGGAATCCTAGAGTTTATAGTTTTTTGGGCTACTTTGAGTAGATCGACCATTAGGCTTGGGCATGAGTGTCTCCTGATCTCATTCTTCTTCTTTATTTATGTTGTATTTCAGTTACTTATCTTCTATAATATAGGTTTTTGGTCTTCGAGTTCTATCAGTAATTCTATGATCGGGATATCTTAAACTATCCTTCAAAAACTGCATCATATATCACCCATATCTCTCCCCTTCAAACTCGATTAACCATATTTAAATCTATATAATCAAGGAAGTTCATGGAGTAAAGGTTATCATCACTTTGTGACATACAACTGGCCCTTCATGTTTTCACACAATTGAGACGACACCGAGACATGAAAACTAAAAAAACCACTAAACATTAACCATGATACCTCACAATGTGACAACTAAGATCCATGCTGCGAAGGCCATTCATGGTAAATCTCACTAACTCCCTAAGAACTCTTGTGTTGCAATATAAGCCTCCAGGACATGACTCATCACATGCAGAAGAACCTCCTACTACACCCAGCTATTTGCATCATGACCTGCATGGACACAAAATAGACCACATTTTTCTAGATAAAATCTCATCTCAACCTCCACCTATCTTTCTCTAGTCTCCTCCCATCACCCTAAACTCTAGAAACATGCATAGTAATGGTTCAGAAAGGATTGGTCCATTACATGTCACCTGAACCGCCAACTCATGGGAACTCATCCTATAACAATAATACTTGAATGCAAGGGAACCAAGGACCTACGTGTTTATTTCAATTTACATACTTGTGTTTTGTTTCATGATGGTGGTTGTAATTGACCATATATAAGGGAACCATGGGTAATGGATTACATAAAATTAACCATGAACATGCAGACATGTATATCATAAAGGACAGATAAAAGATTCATATATCATCATTATTTAATTTAATAATTGATTGGTACACTGGTAGTATAGGGATAAGGGGACGTAAATGTTGGTTAATACAGTGAGGTGGTATTAAATGATGGGTAAAGTATTGTAAATATCATACATAGTTCTTACTGTAGTGGTTTCCAGTAGTTTGAGAAATTAGTGCTGTTGGGGGGAGGTTACTCTAAAAGGTTTCAACTATTGGGTGTTTATGGAATCTTTGATTAAAAGCTTGATAGGGGAAGGGAGTGAGTACAATTTTTTTTGAAGTCATCGGCATGGCTAATCAGATGGGTTAACTCATTGTCCTAGGAAGTAGGGCCTCTCATGGAATTCTTATCATATTCTCTAACTTATTCTACTCTTGTAATTATAGTGCTATTATTTAGATATAATCATTTCAAAAACCCAAATCTCCCTCTCTATCTTAACTACATAATAATTGGTGTTTTTAATGATATATTCTCAGAGAATCTATCACATTAGGTATATGAAATCAAGGTAGACACAGTAGACACAACACCTTCTAAACTAAGAGATTATTGAGTGAAGTTGAGGAACTAGTTTTTCACAATTTCATTGAAAACAATTGGATGTGGAGATGAATAAATGTGAATAAATCATCATAGAAAGGTTGTTTTATTGGTTCTAGAGTTGTATGCCCACACATATGGAGAACAGAGTGTCCATACATGATTCTATTGTGGATGAGTTGTGAGCTAGTTTCCAGGGACAATAGGCAGGGCAACAATGACTTAAGAAGAAAAAGTGAGAATTGATGACAATGTTGGATTAGTAAGGGATGAACTAGATGGATCAACAAAGTCAAGGAGAAGATAAAGGGAAATTAGTAATAAAAGAGGAAGGTGGGAGATATTTAAAAACTAATATTATGGAATGTGATCATAGGCCTGAGGATGAAATGATCAATGAGGGTTTACACAATGTGGAGTGGGACGCAATGCACATGGCTTTGAACAAGTTGGTTGAAATACCAATTTTCTCCGATGAGGATCCGATTACCTAGATTTTCCAAGATGAAATTGTCTTTTAAATATACCACTTTTGTGAAGAGTTCAAGGTGACTTTGTCAAAACTATGTATGGAAGGTGTGGTCCAATATTGGATAATGTCTCCAAGGATGGTCCAAATAGAGATAAAATGGTTATATCTCAATGTGGAATTTCTTGGGTGGTTTGGAAATGCAGTATAGGAAGATCCAAGGATTTGTTTGGAATAATCATGACAAGATAATAGAGTGGATGAATATATTAACGAGTTTAAAATCATCTCCCAATGAATTACAATTTTTTTTGATGACTGGTACAAGTGTTTGTTTATTGGAGGACTAAGACCAAAGATTGGGAGCACAATAATGATTCATGAGACACTAATAAAGGCATGGATACTGACTCTTTCCTTGAGTGTATAATGCAAGCAGTTGGTCAATGTAGTGATTGAACATCTAAAACCAAGAAGTAGGAAGAATGTATTTTTAATCCAAGGAATGAGTTGGGGTACATGTACAGTGAAGTTTGTGCTAACAATAGTACATGAGAGGGAAAAATAATGAGGTGATAATTCACCATGATGGAGGGTCTTAGTATTTGAAATTGAGTTTTAATACTATAATAGTTTTCATTGATTTGATAAATTACTATTTCATCACATTTAATTAAATTCAAATTGTTTAAAATATGTAATCAATTTATATTTAAATTTACTATTAAAATAATAATAAATGTAAATATAAAATTATTTCATGTTATAAACAATTTGAATGTAATTAAATGTGATGAAACGTTAATTTATCAAAACAAAGAAAACTGTTAAAGTATTAAAACTCAATTTTAAATACTAACAATTTTTTTGGATCGATGGTGATGATCATAAGTACTAGAGGGGGGTCAATATCCATTTAAAAACTTTTATCATAAATCAATAAAAGTTTATAAAATAAATATCTACAATGAGAGAAGTGTTCTTGAAATGAATTGCATCATAAATAAAATGAGAGAACACAATGATTTCTAATGATTCAGATAAAAAATATCCTAATCCACTCCTCAATCTTATATACTTCATGAAACGATTGGTACCCACTAAGAACATAACTTTTAAAGGTGTGAGAACCTATTATAGACACTTCCTTTTACAAATATCTTGAGTCAAGTCACAAACTAGTCTTTTTACATGCGACTAAACCTAGTATAAGACCTGACTTTTGTATGGCAGTCACTACCTAGACTTCCTTTTTTGTGGTAGAATAACTGGAAAATGTATAGATTTATTTTTATTTGGAAAATAATAAATTAACTCAAATACTTAAAAACATAATAAATAAAATATTACATGATGAAAAATGAATTTAATGAAACCAATAGATGATAAAAAATATCAAAGATGATAAATCATTGATGATTGTTGATCACTTGAATAGAAGAAGATCGAATGTTGATGTTATTCTATGATCATAGCCAAGGAATAGAATTCATAGTAGATTCTTGAATAGATGATAGAAACAATAATTTTTTAACACATTTGTATCAAAAAGAATCTATCGAATGAGTTATGCTGAATTTTTTTTTATTGTTAGAGAAACTCTAGGAGTTATAGCAGCAAAAACGGTTTTTAGATGAAGAAAATATAGAATAAAACAATTTCAAATAAATGAGAAGAAGATATCATGGGACACAATGATTGATTTAGTTCACGAATAATCCAAATATCCACAAAGAGGTAGAATTTCACTATGATTCAGAGCATAAATATAGAGATAAATATCATAGATTTACAACACAGAAACTCTATCTTCAAATGACTTAATAAAGAGGACAAATTAATCTTCCACTGACCACACAAAAAGTATGTTGTGATACTGTTAAAGGTGGTTGGAAGTACACACTTCTATAGTGCTATGACCACCCAAGTCCAATCTGGTATAGTGACCAGTGCCAAAGTCAACACTACTACATTGTCCTTTCAGTGTCATCTATTTAGATTTTCTATAGTCGATCAGAGTTTCTACAGTTCTCCAAAAATATGTAATGGGACCCTCATCCCCTGGATCCCCTATGTAGGGACGTTTTCCCCTGCAACCCCCAATGAGCTCACCACAGAGCTCGACCCATGAGAGATGTGGCCTGGTGTGCAATACGAGCTGCTAAAATTCTATCTTACATCATCCAAATAGATCATGCTACACCAATCCAACATTTATCCCTTTAAGACATCTCTAATGATTTAATATCACATCATTAAAAAAAATATTCTTGGAGCTTATTCAAAACCTATATCCACATGCCACCTGTTAGAGCATGAAAATAAATTAATATGACTGTTACCTTCCATTGTAAATTCCACACTGGATAACAAATAATAGTTGTGCTCTTTATTTCTTCATGAAATATCAAAATAAAACATTTAAAAAGTTATGTATAAAAAATATATACAATTAATAATTATAAAACAATTAAAATAAACTAAATAAACTTCTAGTTCATTAAAACAATAAAATTGTTGAAATATAGAGAATCATAAGAATATATATACGACATGTATATATGTACATACAATATGATCAATTATTTTTACATAACAAATAAATATATTTTAACAAAATATAATAAAAAATTTTATCGGAATATTTATTCTAATAACATCAATTAAAAGACAAGAAATGTAATTTTTTAGAAAAATAATTTTTAACTAATAGTCAATTGACTCATTATGGAACTGAAAAGATTAAGAGAACAAAGCTTGGAATGCACCGAGCAGAATATCAGGACTTCAATATGGGAGATTAAGAATCATTAAACTAGATGTTTCATCAGTTTAGAAGTATGAAAAATGGTATGAGTGCTCTTGGAGATGTTCTGGACAACACATCTCAAGTGGAAATAGTACTGATCATTCTTTCAAAAAGATGGCATGCAATGAAGGTGTTCATCAATGAGAGTAATAATTTTAAAGAGTATATCTTATATGAACAAATAGGATCTCTTTTGAAGTATGAATTAGAGTTTAAAAACATTTCTAATGATTAGTCTACAAAGAGAAAAGGTATTTCATATAAATTAGTGTCATTGATTCATATAATGCCTTTAAATATGAGTGCCAGGAAAGTAATAAGTAGATGGACCACTTTATTAAGAGGTTTTTAAAGTTCGTGAAATAGAAGTTCGAAAACGTATATTGACATAAAAATTAAAAATAATAAGTTTATTAAATAAAATGAGAAACTAAAAGGGGAATGTGATCATCTAAAAATATGTGTTTCCCAAAATGATAGATCTAAATAGAATTATGATTCAGGGTTGTTAAAATTAAAAGATGAAAATGAAAATGGTTAAAAAATTTATGGTAATTATTGAAAAAAATCAAGAAGATTTAATTTAGTTCTGGATGATTAAAAAAAAGGGAGAATGAATGTAAGAAACATGATAAATAAATATGAAAAAAAGAAAAAAATCAAGATATAATGAGAATGTTTGACATATTTAGAAAATAGTTTAAAAGATAATATGGATTTGAAAAAAAAAAGTTGTAAATATTTAAGAGAATTTGTCAAAATTTGTTAAAGGTAAAGGAAAATATGATAAGAAGATATATTTAGAGAAATTAAACAACAATAATATAAGTTTTGGATATAACAATTTAACAAGTTTAAATAAGACTAACATTATTAAAATCTCAAAAGGAAGTATTTCCAATGCAACCAGTTTTAAATGTAGAATGAAAGGGTATTATGTCAATAAATAGTATTTGAGATTTAAAAAATTATTTGGATATAATAACACATTCATTGCTAGAGATTTACTGTCTAAACAACCCATTAATAAATTTCTTAAATCAATCTGGGTTCCAAAATTTTCTGCTACTAATCCAGTTGGATCTATGTTAGCAAGGATACCAAAACAATCTATTTGAATTATTTAATTTTATAAAATCTACCTTAGAAGTCTCAAAAACTCATGGTATTCAGAGGTTGGATTCTCTAGGCACATGACTGGTGATATTTCAAAATTTCTAACATTTAATTCATGTGATGGTACACTTTTCATGTTTGGAGATAACTCTAAATGTTAGATTAATGGTATTTGTAAAATTGGGTTTTTCTAAAAACGATATTATTTCGAAAGAATTATATGTATTTTGGTAAAAACATATTCTTATAATTATATATCAATTATTCGATGATGGATTAAATGTTATTTTTGAAAATGAAAAATTTACTCTTCTGAATAATAAATTAGTTTTATTTTCTGCAAATAGAAAAGAAAATGTATAATCTATTGATTTTTTTGATCTACCCAAACAAAAGGTTAAGTGTTTTAATGTGGTATAAGTATGACATTATGTAGAATGGGAGTCTTAGGAATGAAAATTTTATACTGTTGCACAAAGTTCCAAATCAAGAACAAGTTCTTCAACTGCCCAAATTATATACAAGTACTTTATGTGTGATACCTGTTTAATAGGTAAGAATCAAAAAGAAATATTTAAATATATAAATGATGTTAGTACTGCAAGATATTTAGAAATATTAAATCATGACTTGTTTGGACCTATACAACCTATCATTTTTGGTGGTAAAATGTATGTATATGTTATTGTAGATGTTTACAGTAGATTATTATTGATTTATTTCTTATCACATAAAAATTAAACTTTAAAAAAATTTATGATTTCTATAAACTTATGCAAAACTTAAAAAATCTTTTAATATTATATATGAGAAGTGATAGTGGTGGTGATTTTTTGTATTTGGAATTTGATATATTTTATGAAACAAATTGGTGTAAACATTTTTTCTCAACCTCAATGACACCATAATAAAATGGTTTAGTAGAAATAAAGAACGAATCTATTCAATAAATGGTTAGGTCAATGCTAATGGAATTTAGTGTACCTGAATACTTTGGTTCTGAAACAGTTAATAAAACATTCCATGTTTTAATTAGAGTTTCCATTAAAAATTTTATAAATAAGACACCCTGTGAATAATTTAAAGGCTTTAATCCTAAAGTTAGATATATTAGGGTATTTGGTTGTAAATTATATATCTCAAATACATAAGATAATATTGAAAAATTCGATTCTAAAAGTGATGAAGAGATATTTTTAGGATATTCCAATTCTAGTAAAGTTTATAGAGTTTTCAATAAGAGAACATTAGTTATTGAAGAGTCTTTTTATGTTATGTTTAATGAAAACAATTATAATAACCAACATTCTAATTCAAGCAAAAAAATGATAAAATTAGGGAATTTAATTTTAGTGAACGTAATGACCAAGATAATGATAATGCATCAGATGAGGGAGAGAATATCACTTCTCATACTGGTCCTAAGGAATGTAAAACACATAATATCATCCAATTGGAAAATTAATTGGTAATATAGAATCTAGAATACAAACCATAATATTTTTTTACATTTTTTTTGAAAAATCATCTTTTGTTGTAGATTTTGTTTCTATCAATATTGATAATTCGTTAATTGATTCAAATTGGATTAATGTTATGCATGATGATCTAAATCAATTTGAAATAATTAAAGTGTGGAATTTATACCCAAAGACTAACCTGTAATAAGAACTAAATGAATTTTTCATAATATGGTTGATGAAGTTGGAAATATAGTTAAAAATAAAACAAGACTCGTAGCTCAAGGTTATCCCCAGGAAGAGGGAATTGTCTTTGAAGATTTTTTTCTCCTGTTGTTGGGATGGAAGAAATTAAAATTCTATTAGATTATGATTGTTTTCAAAATATAAAACTATTTCTAATTGGTGTAAAAATTTCTTTATAAATGTAATAATTTAAATATTATATGTTAAAAAAAACATTTGGATTTGAAAATAAAAGGTTTCCAAATCATGTTTTTAAACTTAATAAAGATTTATATGGTCTTAAACAAGCTTCAAGATCTTGGTATGAAAGAATAACATTATTTTTATTAAAAAATTATTTTTTTAAAGGTAAGGTTGATCCAAACTTGTTCATTAAGAGAGTTTCAAATAATATTTTTATTATACATATTTATTTTTATGATATAATATTTGGATCAAAAAATGATTTTGTGTGTAATGCTTTTTCTAAATGTATGAAAAATTAATTTTAAATGACCTTAATGGGAAAACTAAAATTATTCCATGGTTTGAAAATTAATCAAAAGAAAATAGTATTTTCTTAAATCAAGCTAAGAATGCTAAAGATCTTGTAAAAAGGTTTGAGCTTGATTCTAGTAAATCTATGAAAACACCAAAGAGTTATAATTCAAAATTAGATTTTGATGAGCCTATAAAGACAGTTGACAATTAAATGTGTAGAGGTATGATAGACAATCATATTTCAGTGCATCTAGACCAGTCATAATGTTCAAATTATATTTGTTTGCTAATTTTCATTCCAACCCTAATGAAATCCAACTTAAAGTTGTTAAAAGAATAATTAGATATATCAATGGTACTATTTGTATTAGATTATTTTATTCTAATAAGAAATTTTTTGATTTACTATTC
This sequence comes from Viscum album, assembly GCA_963277665.1. Lineage (NCBI taxonomy): Eukaryota > Viridiplantae > Streptophyta > Magnoliopsida > Santalales > Viscaceae > Viscum > Viscum album. The sequence continues at coordinate 726,087,231 of OY728158.1, read as the reverse complement.
TACTATGATTATGATTTTAGAGTTTGTAGATGTGATCATAAAATTGGTACATGAATGTGTCATTTTCTAGATAAAAGTTTAATATCATGAAGATATAAGAAACAATGTTCAGTAGATTTATCAACTGTTGAGGCTAAATATGTTGTTTCTTCTAGTTCTTATTCACAGAGTATTTGGATTAAACAAAATTTATTTGATTTTAATATTAGTTTTGATAAAATTCAAATTTTATATGATAATTCAAGTGATATTTTAATTTATAAAAACTCACTTCAATACTCTAAGACAAAACACATAGATGTATGATTTCATTTTCTTAGGGATCATGTAAATAAAGGTTATATATGTTTAGAATTTTCTCCTACTTAAAAATTTTTTTCTGATATTTTCACTAAACATTTAGATTTTGTTAAATTTGAGAAAATGATATTTCAATTGGGAATGTTTTATGCTTAAAATTTATGTTTAGTATAATTACTATTTTTGATAATTTTTTTCAACATTTTAAAAAAAAATTCTTTTTTACATGTGTTTTATAATTGGATGTTTTTTTTAATTCTATATTGATTAATGATAATTAGATCATACAATTTAAAATGCATTTTTAACTTATTAATATACTTTAAATATTGAATTATAATGGATTTTTTGATAAATTTCAAAAAGGGGATTATTTTAAAAAATTTAATGAATTTAATGTTTTTAATTTACAAAAAAGGGAGATTGTTAGTTTTTTGAAATTGAGTTTTAATACATTAATAGTTTTATTTATTTTGAAAAATTACCATTTCTTCACATTTAATTAAATTAATTTTTTTTAACATTAATCATTTTATATTTTCATTTTTTTTAATATTGATTTTTTTCCTATTTTAAATGTGTTAAAATGTTTGAATGTTTTAAATTATAAACTGATGATTATTTTTTTATTTACTATATCTTTTTTTATGGATTAAGTAAAAAATTGTTAATCCATGTTAGCCTCTTAGGATATCCCTACTACCACTCACAGAGGACCAATGATCTACCCTATGGGAGGATTGGTCCTGGAAGCCTACACAGAGGTGGGATTATATATGACCGAACCCGTGTATATGGGTCACTGGATCTTTCCAGAAGGAGCGTGTTGATTGGGCTTAGTAAGACCGTTGGGCCATAGCCCGTGTGTATGTGTGTGTGTGTGTGTGATGGAGTGCGGCTACTGATCCCTCGCTAGCAGCTCGATGATGCTATTGGAGGACTTGAATGATATAGCGATGGATCACCACATCCTGTATCCGATGTGGGACAACGAACTACTATCATTGTTCATATGTTATAAAAATATATGGATGTTAACTTGGATATCTGATCCGACTAATCTCCATTGTTTGTTCAATCCTACACTTTCATCTTTTTCTTCAGTCTTATAATGATCTCCAATTCTCAGAAGGTCATGATATAACCTCTATTGAATAATATCAAGGTCTCCACGGATGTTCTTAGTCTTAGTTTTTGAGTCTATGAGGTTTTTAGATGTTTTCGATTCTTTCAAGGTCGATAAAAATCTCCAGTTATTTTTCTTGCATGGAGGAGTTTGAGGTATTAAGTGAATGAAAATCATGTTATTATTATCACATTCGGTGTACCTGGAAATTTTCCTCAACACTTCACACATCTTTTTTCAAGAGACAGCAGTAGCTTGACATTATATACTTTGGCCTCCATAGGCATCTTCATCTAGCACCATGTCTCTCCAGTGATAGTATCACATGTTTTTCTTCTTCATAGATGCATCTACCATTGGAAACTAGTTGATCTTAGACCACAGATAGATCTCCTTATTCTTCCAATGGTAGATTTACCCCCATCGATAGATATCTCTTCACTATAGTGTAACAAAAATCTCATTATGCTTCACAGGAGCTTCATCCTTTCATAATGGCTATTGCAGGATCATTTCATAGTGTAATGGTTGATTGCATTGCTCAATAGTAGATCAATCTACTATAGGACACCACCAATGGAACCTTTTTTCCAAGAAGAAATGGTAGATATTTCTCAACACTACCAGTAGATTAATCAACCAACGAACAATGGTAGATCAATCCACTACTAGGTATTTATATCTACTGTTGGTTCAAAAATATTTTTCCAAAAATTTATATTTTTTATATTTTCATTAATGTTATTAGAACAAATATTTAGATACTTGTTTTATTATATTTTGTTAAAATATAATTATATGTTATGTAAAAATAATTGTGAGTATATTTTATATACATATATACATGAAGAATATAAATTCTTACGATGCTCTATTTTACAACATTTTTTCTATCTTAATAAACTAGAAGTTTATTCAGTTTATTTTAACTACTTTATAATTATGAATTTTATATATTTGTATTACTTAAATTTTTAAATGTTTTATATTGATATTTCATAAATAAATAAATACTGTGATTGTTTTTTGTTGTTAAACATGATATTTACAATGGAATGTAACGTTAATACTATTATATTATTATGCACTAACAAGTGGCATGAAGATGCTCCTAAAATATCATTTTTTTAATGATTCAAGCTTAATTAATAAGAGATATCTTCAATGGATAAAAAAATTCATGTACAGATCATTTGATAGATTATTTGTGATACAACTATGTGACATAATTCTTGATTCTCTCATCTAATCAAGAAACTATTGTGAATTTTGTTCCTAAACTGTGATCACATAATAACTTCAACATTCAACATTCTTTCATTCAAGTGAAAAATGATCATCAAGCTTCATCATATTTGACATTTTGACCATTTTCTAGTTTATTTTTATTTTTTTTTATTTCTGTAATATTTTATTTCTTATGTGTGTAATTATTCAAGTCTGGTTTATGTTTTTACCAATCAAAAAAATTCTTACATTTTCTGGTTATTCTACTACCAAAAAGGAAGTCTGGGTTGTGGCTCTTGATCAAAATTCATTTCTTAGACAAGGTTTAATCTCTTGTAAAATTATTGGGTTTTGCATCCAGGTATTTGTAAAGGGTTGTGTCTGTAATAGGTTCTCACTCCTTTAAAATTTAGGTTCTTAGTGGGTACTAATATTCTTACAGAGTAGAGAAGGTTGAGGAGTGTACTAGTATCATTGTGATCTAAACCACTATAAATTTGTGTGTTCTTTCAATTTATTTACAATACACTTCATTTCACGAATATTTCACTCATAGTAGATCCTTATTTTATAAACTATTATTGTTTTCTGATAAATTTTTGATAACTACTGCCCCCTAGTCATTATTTTCATCACTATCAATCCAAAATAGGGGAGTCTGTAATCTATCTAAGGAAGAATTTGAGGAATGTAAGTGAAGGGATTATGTTATGGTTGGGGAAGGAAATTTAATCTATGGAATAGGTGTCCAGAGAAGGTGTTCAAGTTGATGGTACAAGAGTTTTTGGAGCCACATATCAAAGTATCATATTAATCGATAGAGGAACTAAAAAAAGAAGGGTTCTATAGGTATTCTTATACAAAATACAATTATCTGATTTTGACTTGAGTACATGGTAATTTTTCAAGGGGTGGGTGATGATAGATATATAGGTTTTATAGTGAGAGGGGGATCTTAATTACTAGTAATATAATGAGAGGGGGTCTTAAATGCTAGGGGTCGATGTTGTTAAAAGAATACATAGTTGTTAGTGTAGGGTTTTCCAACTGTATGGATATTAAGTGGTACCAGGGGAGGTTACTCTAGAAGGTTCTAGATTTTAGGTATAAAGGAATATTCTATAAAAATATGGGTGGGTAAAATTTGTTTTTTGGAGTTATTAGCTTGGAAGATCATGTGGGTTAAGTCATTGGCCTAGGAAGCAACAAAAAAAACTTCATCTTTTAATCATGTAATTTCAGTATTATTACTTAAAATATAATCAATTGAAACACACATTTCTACCCCTATCAAGGCTACATAATAATTAATCATCACAAAATGAACTTGTAATAATTAAAAACTAAATAATTAAATAAAAAACAAACATACACAGGGAGGGATTGGTGTAACTCGATCTGTTATGGAATATGGTTGGGACGAATGATATTGGCCCATATTACACCCCAGGTCGCAACTCTGTGGGTTTATCTCTATGGTGTTCTCATATGGGTTTGTAGAGGGAAACACATCATTACTCCGAGGGTCATGGGATGAAGGTCACCGACCCAAATTTTGGGGTAGTGTAGCAACTCTAGCCACTATAGCAGAGCTAACCAAACGACACCGACAAGGCACTCTAACAATGTGGAATTTTGGCATGACTACTATAGTGACATAGAATTCTAGTCGTTGTCCACTGTATCATCTTTTACTTGGGTGGTTGTAGCACTATAGCGATGCAGACTTCATTCCACCTTTCACTGTTTCACAATGAACTTATTGTGTGGTTGGTGGAATAGTGATCCATCTTCTTTATTGTCCCATTTTGGGCTAGGGTTTCTATTTTGTTCTTGAAACTATGAAATATTTGAACAAGTTGTGTTCCCTACTCATAGTGAATTATTGCCTCTACATGTACATAGGTATCATTTCCCAAACCATGTAAATCTATGTGTTCAAGATCTTCTTCTTATTTTGTTTTTCCCTTTTACACTTCTATAAATCATTTTTTCTGTCATTGCAACTCCCAATATTTCTGAATCATAGGTTGAGTTCAGAATTTTCAAATTGAAAGATGGATATGGAAGAAGGCAAGGTGAAGATCGATTACTTTGACAGAACTGACTTCAGTTACTGGAGGATGCAGATCGAGGATTATCTTTATCAGGAAAATATGAATTTTCCACTTTTGGGTATAATGCCAATGAACATGGAGTAGTCAGAGTGGGAGATACTATATTGATAGGTTCTTGGTGTTTTGTGCCTTATGTTGGGAAAAAATGTGGCGTTCAACATCATAGAGAAGAAGAGGATGATTGGACTGATGCAAGCGCTCTCAAATATATAGGTTCCGGGTGCAGTGGAAGCGTGCGATGGGAGGTTCCCAACTTTAATTTTTTGAATAAAAGATGATCAATATGAGATCTATACAATGATGAACGTCATGATCCAAAAACTTGAATCAAATAAATTGAAAATGGTTAATGAAGTTGGAACCAAGATTGAGGATATCAACACATTTTGTTTATAATTAATTTAATTAGATAAAGAATTACCTGTAAGGTATTATTTCTTCATTGATGAATATGGAAATAGATCTGCGGTGCACTGTTGTTGTGTTGTATAAACCAAGTGTATATTTAATTTAGCGGTGATCTTCACGTGTTCTATGAATCTCCAAACATCTTCAAAGGAGTCTCTGGGTGCTAACGGGAGATCCACATTCTTACGTTGTCCGCTTTGATCACCCCGAGAATCACTTCTAAAGCATTCTCCATGATCTAATGGAAGTTGATTGTTCTTTGTTCTTGGAGCGTTCTTGGAGTAGGGAGCTATCTAGGATTAAGAATATCCTCCAAGATTCATTGTGCATAACTGAATTGGCCCTTGAGAAAATAACATAATTAGGTATTTATATTGTTAGGGTTAAAATAAAATAATTGTACAAGTTCCCTTAATTATTTATTTAATCCTAGAAAAACCTCATGTCAAATAATAATAGTAATATTATTATTTCTCGACATCTTCTAAACTTGGAATTATAATTAAATATTATTTAATTAAATATTATTAAATAATTATTATTTCTCACCGGACCATTAAACTCTTTCTGCCATTCCTACGTAATATTTATCACAACATGAATAATGTCTATTTATTTATTAAATAAATATCACTTCATTATTCTCTAATAAATAAATAAATATTATATTTAATAAATAGAAAATAAATATTTATTAAATATTCCACTCACAATATATTCTCTCAAATAACTAGTGATGAAATAAATGTGATCAAGCATACATGAATAGTTACTAAACCACATGAGGGAATATTATTTATTCAACCTGTTAAATAAAAAATAATAAAATATTATTTAACTAAGATTTTTCATACACTTAGTGTGTGAACTTTTAGGCCTCTTTCTTAGTGGTGTTAGCCAAAGTAACCTAAATTCCAAGGTTAGCATCTAAATACATGTCATGGAACCCATAGAGAAAGAAGTTAATGCAGCAATGGCATGTCACCTCATATGGGAGCTTACCATGTAATATAATCTCTTTATCACAATAACTCTAATCGAGCAGGTTGCAAGCCAGTGCCATCAACCTATGTGCTCGATGTCTCTTTCTTTGATTTCTGGAAATAGGAATTTACTATAGAACACCATAACCATGGATTTATTTAGGCCATATCACTTCTATAAAAGGTCCTAACATATTAACTTTTTTCAATGAATAGGAGGGATAAATCATTTCTCTCATTATTCATTAATGCAATATTACTCATGACGCACCCAACATATCCTATCTCACCATGAACATCTATCGTCATAGTTTTCATCAATACATAAAATTACATGACTCATAATAATAATCAATAAAAATCTTAAAGTCTAAGGACCAATACACACATCCGTAGATAGGAACATCCAATGAAATGTATAAATGTGGATTTCCTACTGACAGGTCCCGTTCTAATAATATCATACTTGATATTACCAAGGGTGTACATCAAGAGAATGTCCCTCAAATACCTATGAGTACCCACCTCTAATATCATACATCATTTGTGTCCCTAGAATGATATCATATGATTATATAACATATATTCAAGAATAGTGTCATAGCACTTTCAGTTTCTCATAATAGCAGGTAACTTCTAAAACCTTTTAGTGTGATAGCTACTCTTAAGACATTATCACATGCTATGTCACACAAAAGAACAATCATGATATGATAAATAGTTTATTAATATTCAAAAATAATGAATACATGTTTATAATAAAGTACAAAGAAGTTGGTTCTAGGGAACCAACTCCAACAGAATATGTATGAGAAGCCTTATACAGAAAAAGAGTGAACCTGATGTTATGATTGTTCAATATGAAAATGGTTGAAGGAAGAATTTTTGTAGATCACATCAATGTGTTCAACACCATCACAAGTCATCTAAATTTAGTGAAGATTTCACTTGGTGATGAGGCATGTGCACTAGTTTTACCATCCTCATTACTTGATAGTTGGGAAGCAACTATAATAGTTGTGAGCAGTTCTTTGGGGAATAAAAAGTTGGTTTTGACGGATGTATGGGACCAGATCCTTGGTGAGGATATTCGAAGAAGAGAAGAATCCAGATTCTCTAGTTCTGCTCTAAATTTAGAAGGAAGAGGAAGATATGCACAATGAGACAGTCTTAGAGGACTGTCAAATTCAAGAGAGAATAGTCGACACAAGTCATAGGGATATGGTCATACCTTCTGGACTTGTGGGAAGAAAGAAAACGTCATGAAAGAGTGTAGAGAAAAATGGAAGGGACCTCAAACTAGTGGAGAAAACACGACGGCTGAAGGAACTAATGATGTTCTGTAACTGAGTGTGGATATCCCTATGGAGTCTTGGATTTTAGACTCAGGGTAATATTTTTATTCCATGTCAAAAAAGGGATTTCAGAACAATTTTGTTTTTAGAAATTTGTGCAAGGTATATCTTGCTGATGATGAAACCATCACTACTACAACCTGGACCTTTATCAGCGCTAAAAACCGGCATTAACAGCGCTTTTCTAGCGCTGTTAATGCCGGTGTAGACAAAGGGGGGGGGGGTCCCCTTTATCAGCGCTAACAAAAGCACTGATAAAGGACCACCTTTATCAGCGCTTCTCTTAGCACTGATAAAGGTCCCCTATATCAGCGCTTCTAGGAGCGCTGATAAAGGACCCCTTTATCAGCGCTTTTTTTAGCACTGATAAAGGTCTCCTATATCGGCGCTTGACAGAGCGCTGATAAAGGGTTCCTTTATCAGTGCTCCTCTAGCGCTGTTAAAGGTGTCCTTTATCAGCACTAAAAAAGCGCTGATAAAGGCCCCATCGCCTGCACCAAAAAAACAGTACCTGCACACCTGCACACCTGAATACCTGCACAAAGTAGCACATGCACACCTGCACACCATAGCACCCGCACCCAATATTTTGACCGACAACAGTATATACATTTACTTAACATCATGAATACAAAAAGACGCATTGCTATATACATTTCAAACATTGTTTTACATGGTTACATTTACAATTATTCAACAACAATTATAAACATTCATGTTTCATCCTTTGATATCCGTGATCCGCTCTCGACGATATTTGTTGCCGAACAAAGCATCCGAACTCAAGGAAAAAAATTCACCTATATAAGAAAACAAATATTATGTTAGTAATGCAATAATGAAAGAAATTAAAACAGTAATATGAAAGAATACATTAATATGGAAATGTGAAACTAAAATATGAAATTTTAAACTCAAAAGTTTTCATTTTCATAATAATGAAAGGGAATAATGTAAAATCAATATGTTTGGCGTATGTCATTAGTGTTGTTTTCCAAAGTTTATCTCAATTTGAAACTGATATCAGACACTTTTAGCCATACCAGTCACACCATGCGTTGGATTGAGGTGCGTTCAATTCGTACACATCACAAATTACTTGCGGATAGTTGTCCTAAAGTATCAAAACAATCCGAACGTGTTTGCTTGGTTTGGAGTATGTCATTGGTGTTGTTTTCCGAAGTTTATCTCAATTTGAAACTGATATCAGACACTTTTAGCCATACCGGTCACACCGTGCGTCAGATTGAGGTGAAGTCGATTCGTACACGTCACAAATGACTCTTGGATCGTTGTCCTAAAGTATCAAAACAATAAGAACGCGTTTTCTCGGTTTGGCGTATGTCAATGGTGTTGTTTTCCAAAGTTTATCTCAATTTGAAACTGATATCAGACACTTTTAGCCATACTGGTCACGCCGTGCATCAGATTGAGGTGTGGTCGATTTGTACACGTCAGAAATGACTCACGGATCATTGTTCTAAAGTATCAAAACAATCCGAACGCGTTTGCACAGTTTGGCGTATGTCATTGGTGTTGTTTTCCAAAGTCCATCTCAATTTGAAACTGATATCAGACACTTTTAGTCATACCGGTCACGTCATGCGTCGGATTGAGGTGCAGTTGATTCATACACGTCAAAAATGAATCGCAGATCGTTTTCCTAAAGTATAAAAACAATCCGAATGCGTTTTCTCAGTTTTCCGTATGTCATTGGTGTTGTTTTCCAAAGTTTATCTCAATTTGAAACTGATATGAGACACTTTTATCCATACCGGTCACACCGTGCGTCGGATTGAGGTGCGGTCAATTCGTACATGTCACAAATGACTCGCGGATCGTTTTCCTAAAGTATAAAAACAATCCGAATGCGTTTTCTCGGTTTGGCGTATGTCATTGGTGTTGTTTTCCAAAGTTTATCTCAATTTGAAACTGATATCAGACACTTTTAGCCATACCGGTCACGCCGTGCGTCGGATTGAGGTGCGGTCGATTCGTACACGTCACAAATGACTCCTGGATCATTGTACTAAAGTATCAAAACAATCCGAATGCATTTTCTCGGTTTGGCGTATGTCATTGGTGTTGTTTTCCAAAGTTTATCTCAAATTAAAACTGATATCAGACACTTTTAGCCATAACGGTCACACCGTGCGTCTGATTGAGGTGCGGTCAATTCATACACGTCACAAATGACTCGTTTATCGTTTTCCTAAAGTATCAAAACAATCCGAACGCGTTTTCTTGGTTTGGCGTATGTCATTGGTGTTGTTTTCCAAAGTCTATCTCAATTTGAAACTGATATCAGACACCTTTAGTCATACCGGTCACGTCGTGCGTCGGATTGAGGTGCGTTCGATTCGTACATGTCACAAATGACTCTTGGATCGTTTTCCTAAGGTATCAAAACAATACAAACGCGTTTTCTTGGTTTTCCGTATGTCATTGGTGTTGTTTTCCAAGGTTTATCTCAATTTGAAACTGATATCAGACACTTTTAGCCATACCGGTCACACCGTGCGTCGGATTGAGGTGTGGTCGATTCGTACACGTCAAAAATGACTCGCGGATCGTTGTCTTAAAGTATCAAAACTATATGAACGCGTCTGCTCGGTTTGGCGTATGTCATTGGTGTTGTTTTCCAAAGTTTATCTCAATTTGAAACTGATATCAGACACTTTTAGCCATACCGGTCACACCGTGCGTTGGATTGAGGTGCGGTCGATTCGTACACGTCACAAATGACTCGCGGATCATTTTCCTAAAGTATCAAAACAATCCGAATGCGTTTTCTCGGTTTGGCGTATGTCATTGGTGTTGTTTTCCAAAGTTTATCTCAATTTGAAACTGATATCAGACACTTTTAGCCATACCGGTCACACCGTGCATCAGATTGAGGTGTGGTCAATTCGTACACGTCAAAAATGACTTTCGGATCGTTTTCCTAAAGTATCAAAACAATCCGAACGCGTTTGCTCAGTTTGGCGTATGTCATTGGTGTTGTTTTCCAAAGTTTATCTCAATTTGAAACTGATATCAGACACTTTTAGCCATACCGGTCACACTGTGCGTCGGATTCAGGTGCGGTCGATTCGTACACGTCAAAAATTAATCGCGGATCGTTTCCCTAAAGTATCAAAATAATCCGAACGCGTTTGCTCGGTTTGGCGTATGTCATTGGTGTTGTTTTCCAAAGTCTATCTCAATTTGAAACTGATATCAGACACTTTTAGTCATACCGGTCACGTCGTGTGTCGGATTGAGGTGTGGTCAATTCTTACACATCACAAATGATTCAAAGATCGTTGTCCTAAAGTATCAAAACAATCCGAACGCATTTTCTCAATTTTCCATATGTCATTGGTGTTGTTTTCCAAAGTTTATCTCAATTTGAAACTGATATCAGAAAATTTTAGCCATATCGGTCACACCGTGCGTCGGATTGAGGTGTGGTTGATTCGTACACATCACAAATGACTCTTGGATCGTTTTCCTAAAGTATCAAAACAATCCAAACGCGTTTTCTCGGTTTGGCGTATGTCATTGGTGTTGTTTTCCAAAGTTTATCTCAATTTGAAACTGATATCAGACACTTTTAGCCATACCGGTCACACCGTGCATCGGATTGAGGTGCGGTCAATTCGTACACGTCAAAAATGACACGTGGATCATTGTACTAAAGTATCAAAACAATCCGAACATGTTTGATCAGTTTGGCGTATGTCATTGGTGTTGTTTTCCAAAGTTTATCTCAATTTGAAACTGATATCAGACACTTTTGGTCATACCGGTCACACCGTGCATCGGATTGAGGTGAGGTCGATTTGTACACGTCAAAAATGACATGTGGATTGTTTTCCTAAATTATCAAAACAATCCGAACGTGTTTTATCAGTTTGGAGTATGTCATTTGTGTTGTTTTCCAAAGTTTATCTCAATTTGAAACTGATATCAGACACTTTTAGTCATACCGGTCACACCATGCATCGGATTGAGGTCTTGTCAATTCGTACACATCAAAAATGACTCATGGATCATTTTCCTAAAGTATCAAAACAATCCAAACGCGTTTGCTCGGTTTGGCGTATGTCATTGGTGTTGTTTTCCAAAGTTTATGTCATTTTCAAACTAAGTAGTAGGAATTCACTAATCTAAGGATATGAATCATAAGAAAAGGAGATCATAGATTCTCAATAAGTGTAAAGGGAGATATCAATGACCATATAAAGATAACATAAGTATTATGAATTCACCTTCATTGTCCTATTTGTTTACATTCTTCCATCAGGTACGATGCCCATTCGTTTCTAAAGACATTTATATCATCTTCTGAATAGGAGTTTTTGCGACAGTCATAGTAGTACTGAAAAAATATAAATACACAAAGGATTAATAATTATTTTAAATAAAGTAGTAATTATTTTCAAAAATACCTCTTCAGGGATGCAAGTTTGTCCATGAAATACGATCTATTTCATAAATTTACAAACATAATAACCGCAATCCTTATCATTTTTTTGTTTCGGACACTGCAGAAACATCCAAAAAAATAAGTAATTTGTTTTGATATGTATTTGGATAGTGAAATATAATTATATATACCCAGATACTTCTCCATTTGTAGATCTTGTGGGCATTGTCGTCCTTACTCCCTGGATTCATTCCAGCCTTTAGACGATATTCATACACCGCCCTATCATAACAAAATCCTCATTAAAAGATAATATAAATTATATAACTAGATATTTAGTTCTAAAATGTTGGATCTATTGTATTACAAATTGACAATCGCCATCATCTGTGGTCGGTTAGTTGGATATCCATGTAGTGAATCCAGAAAATAAATCTTTGGAGTATCCAAATTGACTGCAATGAGCATCCAATGTTCCCTAAAAACACAAAAAGAAATAAGTACTGATAGAAATGAAAATATAATTGATATGATTAAAATGTAGAGTTTTACCCTTGCATCGTTGGTATTAAAAAGAGATTTTCAGTCGTAATTCTTCTTTGAAACGTTCTGAGCAGTTTTGACATCAATTCAGCCTGAAAATTAGAATCTATTTCTGTTCGTTGTGTAGAAATGGTGTGAGGACTAACGATTCCAAATTTGTATTCATGGGAAAATCCCTTCAATCATTTTTCATATATACGCCTGTGGAAAATATGAGATGTATTTATCCATAATCGTCAAATTATATCAACTTCTGTGAAATCAAATCATGAAAACATACCTCATGTATACATTTATAACTGAGGCACCTAGCCAGTCATATGTGATGATCTCAGAAACAGCGTCTGCACTAATGAAATCTACTGTTTCATCTCCGTACATATCTTTTTCACAAACAATCGTATGACTCTTTCTGTCTTTCATTTTTGTATCCACATGAGCTTGCAATGATATTAAATGTGGATATAGAACGGGCGGGGTGAACGCGCTCTCAGTAGATCGTTTTGATCGGTTGGTTGATCCAATGTTGGAGCTGCTCTTTTGTTTTAGCTTCTCCATTTTATCCTTCTGTAATAACATTCATAAGTTCAGCCATTTTATAATTTAATGTTAAAGGTTCTTCTTGAAAAATGAACTGGAAATGAATACCTCCTACTCGACATGTTTTTTTACAAGATTCGATGGCCATGCAACGAATGTTCCAACAGCTTTTTCCACCGTATGAATGTCGTCATCGTCATTTGGCACGGGTAGCTCGGCGCTCGGCTCATGAGCTACGTTAATCGACACTTTGACATGACCGGTTGGATGTGTTCTAGAGTGTAGCGTGTCATTCTGCATATTGAACACCGTAGCCCTCGCTACAAGGCGATGGGTGGGAGTTGACATATATAAATCACAATCATTTTCACCCTGAAGAATATCATTACATGAAAGGTATCAGTGTCTATGTTATTCACATATCACAATAACGAATATAATAACATTGATTACCTCGGTTAAGTCAGGTCTTTGAGGGGAATGGCTCACCTCAAAGCTGGTGAGGGGTGGATCTTCTCACGGGGGTTGTTCTTGAGTTGTTTGTTCTCTTCACCTCTCCTCCATCAAACTCGTTAGCATCTTTCCCTGAGTTTGGATTAGTTCTTCAAGGGTAGCTACTTTATCTCTCATTACATGCAATTCTTTATTTTGTTCATCCTCTTGTTTTTTTTTCTGAAAATATGTCCGAGGTGACACCCCAAAACCCAAACCTCTGACGCATCCATACTGTTCTGGCTGTTTCAAGGCCGTTGAAAGTATGTCTGCATCCGGTGCGGGTGTTGTTGATTCCTGTGACTATGTCAAATAGAAAATATGAAAAAATAAGTAAGCATCGTTATTTAATAGTGATTTAAAGAAAAACAAGTTTATATTATGTCATACTTACACATGTTTCCCACACTTTTTGTGTGTTTTCATCTATCAGTTTCCCCTCTTTATTAACACGAGCCTCCTTCCATAGCACATGGCGTGGAATGGAAGTGACTTGAGATTTTGCTTCATCAATCTGCATATAAACAGAAAAACATGGTTACAGTGTTGTTTTATGTCACATAAAATTATTACAGTAATTTTAAAATACATACCAATTGTTTTTCAATTGAAGCGTACCCCAACCTTGCTTTATGATAGGGGTACGCTGGTTTTGCTGCCCGTTCTTTATTTTCAGCACTTAGTTGCTGTTTCATAAATAAAAACCTATCAATCAACGTGATGAATACAAGCAACGTTACACAACGTGTAACCAAACACAATGTACCTGAAAATTCTATTCCGCACGACAGTTGCAAAACGCATCCCACGTTCCTTGGGATATCAAGTGTGCATAAAGAGGAGGCGGGTGTGGCTTGATTGTAACAGCCTGAGATTTTATGAAAAATATTCTTTTTTATTTCACTAATGTCTTGTGTTGTACGCTACACCAAAAGGAGCTTGCACAACACGCATCCTTGACTTGCCTTGCATTACACGAAATCGCGACCTTCCTCGATAGCGTGTGTAATACGCAATACCGAGTTTCACTAAACAACGATATGCTATTAAAATATTATTAAAACTAGCCGGTATGAATAGTAATAACCACTTTCTAAAATTCTGTAAATCTGATTTTTCAAAATGAACTTCATTTTTGGATTCGGAGTATCGAATTTAGCCTAAGGTGAAATTTTGGTACATTTCGGATAACTTTCATATTCTGATGAATAGTGAAAATTACTAAATTATAATTAAAAAACAACTTTTTTAATCAAAATAATTAATAGTGATAAATTATTAATTGGAGTAGTTTTAAAGTATATTTAGAATATATTTTTACAATTTAATACAATGTTGGTCATTGGATGTAATTGCACATTTAAACCAGACATAAACAAGTGTCAATCTTTTGATAGATATTGTTTCTTAAAAACACGCTATTTGTTATAACAACGGGATTTAATTATAAAATTAATTAATGCAACTTCTATGTTATGAATTTGGTAAAATAGACTTCATTTTTGAATTCGGAATATGAAATATAGCTTAGGATGAAATTTTGGTATTTTTCTGAAAACTTTCATTTTTTGATGAATAGTGAAACTACTAAGTGGTAGTTAAAAAACTGAATTTTTCATAAAACTTAATTTTACCGCTTCTGTGAATGGAATTTCAAAAATCCGAGAGACACGGTTGATGTCAGTAAATAAAATGTGGTTCAATGAGATGAAAATAATTTTTGGTGAATAGTAACTTTTTACTTTTATTTACCACGGTTAAAAGTAAATAGGGTAATTAAGGGTAAGAATGATATTAATATTACCCTAACACATGTCCTAATTCTATTGGACAAGTGTATCTCGACCAAAAACAACCTTAAGTGTAAAATATTATCATTTAGGCCCACTTGGATTAGATTAGGACATTTATTATTATTTAATTCAAAGAAGAGTTAAAAGAGTTAAAATCAAAGTTTATTCACTAAAAAATTTTTAATATGGGGTTATACATAAGATAAATTCGACTATAAATATTCATTATAAAGCTAAAAAGATTTCATATATAATGATATTTTATTTATAATTTTTAGACTTTAAATAAATTAATTTATTTATGACACAACGATGATGCAGTAATTACCCTTTTAAGGAAATATTAACATAATTGATGTTATAAATACTTAAATGAATGTAATTTGAGACTTTTTATGAATTCCACTAATTTTCTAGGTTACTATGGTATATTAATGTTGATTGAATCAACTTGGTTCGAACATATAATTCTGTTATGACTTTCACAAAAATCATATATCAAATAGTGTCAAAATTGACACAAAATAGTTTTTAAATAAAATATTATATTATTAATTGTTATTTTATTCCAAAAAATCTAAGGTTCGGCCAAATGACTTAGATAAGGATATATATATTAATAATAAACAATTTGGGGTTCGTTTGGCATGTTATAGTAAGTGTATTAATCATATAGTGAAAGAAAACAAAAAGACACGGTAAAAGTTAAATTATTTAACTTAGAGTTAAATCTAATTGATAAGGTTAAAATAAGAACCTAAACTTGTCTAAATCCTATTGGTTGATAGTATTTTGACCCATCCCCACCTTATCTTCGAAATAAGACCCTTTGGAACCATTATAAACCGATTTTGACTTTAATATAAAATAATATTTTGAGATATTCCTAAGGTGCCCCTCTCCTCCCTTATAAAAGGACACCTCCTCCCCCTCCTCCTCACACCAATTTGAGCACTCAAGCTCGGCCAAACCCTGAAATTTTATCCTCTCCACTTCCCTAAAAACATCCTAGAGATTCTGGTCTTCCTCAAAGACCAATTTTAGTGCCCTAAGAGGAGGTCTCAAAGAGGCACTTCAAAGAAGAGGTAATTACCGTTACCAATTCTTTCATCTTTATTTCTTCTTCCACTTCTTTTTCTTAGGTTGTTTCATTATGAAGTAATAACATCAGTATCACTCATATACTGATATGTTATTATAAGTATGAAACAACCCTATTTCACCATCTATCCATCCTACGGAAAAAGAAATCACCGCGCGTGCGTACGTACGGAATACCGTCTCCACGCCGTGGTGTAATCTATTTTCCACCACCACCTTACATGGATGGGTATAATGGTGTAAAGAATAACTATAAATAGTTATTAAAACATCATATTGATTCTGATATATTGTATAATCCACTCCAATTCAATTCAATATTTATGGAAATGATATCATCGCTCGTGCGTACGTACGGACTACCGTCTCCACGACGCGATGAGATTCATTCTCCATGTTAACCATTTAAGAATGGTTATAATGTATATATAAGAAATAATAATGAAATATATGACATTATAAAGCTACTGGATTTATGTATATATATACATATGTATGTCATCTACTTACTTCCATTTCAAGACAATAAGGAAAGGAAAACAGCGTTCATGCGTACGTACGGACTAACGTCTCCATGAACGGTGTTTTTCATTTTATTTATCTACCTATTATATATATATATATACTGAATATATATGTTATATAAATCATATTTTATATTCTGGAAGTGAGTAAATCATGATATAAGTAATAATGATGTCAAGAACAACAAGTCAAAACACCTACGATAAATGAAACGATTCTACCCAAAACGCTTCTTTAACATGGAATTTACAAAAGAACGGGTAATATAATGTCATAAGTGAACCATATATGATATCATAACAATGAATATGATTCTGTAATAAGTCAATAACATGATTTAAATCATTATACAGGAGGTTCGGACACTTACAAAGCAAGTCAGACCTAAGGTAAGGGAAATATCACAATCTCAGTTTTATCCGAGATTGTTTATTCGTAAGTATTTACTGGGGTGTATTTTATCATCCACATCCATGTTTCATCAATATGTAGTATTTCCATCCACCTAAAATTGTTTAAATCTATTTTTACCCTTCGGTGAGTTTTTAGTAATATGTATGAAAGGAATCTTTTGTCGTTTTTCGTACGAGGTAGTTTTTGACTTTTCCGACAAAAGTACGAAGAATGTTTTTTTTAACTTATACGGCATGAACGGATTTTTAAAACATTATTCCCAAGAATATTCCTTTACAAGTTTTCAAGTTTATTTTTAATCAACTTCTTTTAGTTTATAATTGTATGACATGTAAAAAAAAGAAAAGTGTTTTTGAAGAAGAAAGGATATTTTTCTCAAGAATGGAGTTCAAGTGTTTTATCAAAATTATTTTCCATCGAAGATAATAAAGGGTTCTGTTTTTATCCCTATTATTACATTGATTTGATCATGTTGTGATGGAATTATTTTTATGAATTCCTTTATCTTATATGAATGGTTCTATGATGTCATGTTGTTTAAGAATCCAATTTTTATTACATGGGTTATATAATGATGTATGATTTATGATTTTGTGGCACACATAAGAATGGTATCATTATGAGATGGGTGGGACCTATATCTCCCTCTAATGCATTGGGTAAATACTTTATATCTCATGAGATAGACATGGCTGAAATGGTAGGTTATACCGGTTCAGTGAAACATGACTGAAATGAGGGTTACTCGATTCAGAAAGGGACTTTGTCCACTAAGATAGTCTTGGCAATGAGTCATGACTAACAAGAAATGATTTTCTATGATTATGTGTGCATGCCACAAAGTTTCAAGTTTCATGTTATGATTATGGGGATCTCATTTTCACTTCTATGATTTATCCCATGTTATGATATTATGAGCTCTTTTGCAGGTTAAGATTTCCAAAAGCTATGTTCTTATGTATATGATGTGATTGATATTTCTTTTGTTTACCCTTACTGAGCATTTGAGCTCACCCTTTTATGTTTTATTTTCCCCAGGATATAAAGAAAGGTTTTTAGGTAAAAAAAAGGGAAGATCTTTATGGGAGATATTGAAGATCTTTCACCACGATTAGAAGATTACGTTCCGAGTTTCCAAAGACACTAAACTATTACGATCCTTGTGTGTGTGTTTTTGTTATGTACTAAGTATTCCGCAAAAGTAATGTAATGTCCATGTACGATAAGCTTCGGGTCTCTATAGTTGGTATCAGAGGAAAGGTTTAGTCAACCTTTGGAAACTAGGACGCGAAAACGTTAGTGAGATCCCTAGAGATATTTCCAAGGTATGTCTAGGGATGTCCCTAGGGATAAGTATACGTATAGGTTATAGTAATAGAATTACGCTAACGATCATAGAATTAAACCTAAGATGTTGGATATTGAAGGTACTCCCCCTTTATTATGTTGTTTTCCCTAGCATGATTTTTGCCTCTCACACTATTCTTTTTGGGTTTTAGACGATGGCTGGAACCCGAAGGAACCGTGTTAATAAATGCAATGGACAATGCAATGATTGCCCTCCTGAACAAACAAATGTTATGGGAGATGGAGTGCAAAATCTTATTGCTATACTTACACAAGCTATGAATCATTCTGGACTTCCAAATGAGCAGAGAAGGAAACAATATTCTATTGAGTCCTTCATGAGGCAACGTCCACCTTCTTTCAGTGGGTCTTCTGATCCACTTGTGGCTGAACAATGGATCAGTACTACTGAAAAGATATTTTCAGTTCTTCAATGTTCTGAACATGATAAAGTCATCTTAGCAGTATATCGTTTGGAAGGTGAAGCTGATCAATGGTGGAATATTATCAAGAATACGAGGCCAAGAGATGAAATTGAGTCCATGGAATGGGACGAGTTAAAGAACTTGTTTTTCAGTAAGTACTTCCCTCGTATTCTTCGAACAAAGATGGAGAAAGAGTTTCTTGAACTGAAGCAAAGGGACGATGAATCTGTTGGTACCTATGAAGCAAATTTTACAAGACTTGCAAGGTATGCTTCTGGAATTATCATCCAACCTGAAAGTAAAGTTGATCGATTTTTCAGTGGCTTAAAACCAAGTCTTCGAAGGGAATTAGCTATAAGAGACTTCAGTAGCTATGAAGAAATTGTGCGTTGTGCTATCAAGGTAGAAATGGAAGTTGGTGTTACATATCCATCTCATGGTTTTGACACGAAACGAAAGATGGAGTTCAAGGAGAAATCTCAGAATAATGGTGAAAAGAAGATGAATGTTTCCTTATGCACAAAGTGTGGAAAGAAGCATGGTGGAGATTGTCTTAAAGGGACTAGAAAATGTTTTAAGTGTGGAAAAGAAGGTCATCGAGCAGCTGAGTGTCGAAGTAATGGAAAAAGGGTTTCTAATGATGTGAATAAAGCAAACACTGCAGAGAACGCACCGCCAACACTTCAATGCTTCAAGTGCAAGGAAATGGGGCATTATGCTAATAATTGCCCTAATCAAAGGGTTAGTGATGATCAACATGAGCAACCACTGAAGGCAAAGGACAAAGGGAAATCACATGCGATCACTATTGGAAATGTTGAATATGACAACGATGTGGTAGAATGATTAAGTGTTTATGTAATGGGATTCCAAAATAATGTTGTATCATTGAGTATTGCAATAATTATTGATGTGGTATTCAAAGTGATTGAGATATTTTTTGGAAATAAGATGATATGCGCATAATGAAGACGAGAAAATGAAATGCTTAATAGTATTCATGAGCTCATGATTGATATAAGGACTAAGTGATATCATGGTTTGAGTATATAGAATTTTGAGGATTTTGGTATGTGGAAAGTGTTAACTTTTAACTGCACTCATGTTTTCACTAAGGTATTCAAGAGAATACACGATTAAGGACTTTGAATGTTTGGAATGTGACCAACAAGACATATCTTATGATATGTGGGGATCAACGACAGTATTAAATCTCTGGTAATCGTTGTCACTATATTATGAGAGTGGACTGCAGTATTATGTATAAGCCTAAAGATTAGACTGGATTATGTTGGACATAAGTTAGTATTGTTTAAGGATAGAAGATTTTTGATATTATTGATGGGATGTTATAGTAACGTAGTTTTAGAAAAAGGACAACCTGCAGGACGGGCGACAGCCCATCACTTCGGACAAGGCTGTAGGAATCGAACCCACAACCGAAGTGCGACTGGCCTTTATTGCCTACCACTGGCCTACAGGAAGTCCCTGTTTAGTAGAAACTAGTTTTATTATATTAAGAAGTATGATATATGAAGTATAAGTCCATTTTAGGAACTATATATGATTAATCTCACTATAGATCGACTTATGTATATAATTTTTGCTAACCTTTTGTTTGAGACAGATGGAATGACCCGTCATTCTATCACATGATCTTCTAACACTTCACGAATAACAAATTCAACTTCATTTATTTAAGAGATGAAGTGGAAATTGTTCTAGGCACGAACAATAGTGAGATTGTACCAAAATAAAGAAAGTATTTATTCCAATTCAAATTTTCAACTTTAGGGAAATGATCTTGAAAACCAAAAATGTTGTCCTAGTTCTATTATACCTGATGAATCAGATGGTACCTTAGATCGTCACAAATTTATGGATTTGTGATTACTGGCTTTTCCATAGCCATGTTCTCTACCACTCTCCATCAGAACATGATGGTTAGATTTCTCTTCCATATCCATATTTTCACCTATGTGGAAACCCAGTGATTAGTTTATTTGGGTAATCGTTACATTTCATACTTTAGTTTTTAAAGCCAAGTTTTGGTATTCCTTTTTACGATGTGGGTTTCTATTAAAGAAACTTTCGAATAGTAAACCATTTATAACCCCGACGAATTTCGAGGGCGAAATTCATTTTAAGGGGGGTAGAATGTAACAGCCCGAGATTTTATGAAAAATATTCTTTTTTATTTCACTAATGTCTTGTGTTGTACGCTACACCAAAAGGAGCTTGCACAACACGCATCCTTGACTTGCCTTGCATTACACGCAATCGCGACCTTCCTCGATAGCGTGTGTAATACGCAATACCGAGTTTCACTAAACAACGATATGCTATTAAAATATTATTAAAACTAGCCGGTATGAATAGTAATAACCACTTTTTAAAATTCTGTAAATATTATTTTTCAAAATGAACTTCATTTTTGGATTCGGAGTATCGAATTTAGCCTAAGGTGAAATTTTGGTACATTTCGGATAACTTTCATATTCTGATGAATAGTGAAAATTACTAAATTATAATTAAAAAACAACTTTTTTAATCGAAATAATTAATAGTGATAAATTATTAATTGGAGTAGTTTTAAAGTATATTTAGAATATATTTTTACAATTTAATACAATGTTGGTCATTGGATGTAATTGCACATTTAAACCAGACATAAACAAGTGTCAATCTTTTGATAGATATTGTTTCTTAAAAACACGCTATTTGTTTTAACAGCGGGATTTAATTATAAAATTAATTAATGCAACTTCTATGTTATGAATTTGGTAAAATAGACTTCATTTTTGAATTCGGAATATGAAATATAGCTTAGGATGAAATTTTGGTATTTTTCTGAAAACTTTCATTTTTTGATGAATAATGAAACTACTAAGTGGTAGTTAAAAAACTGAATTTTTCATAAAACTTAATTTTACCACTTCTGTGAATGGAATTTCAAAAATCCGAGAGACACGGTTGATGTCAGTAAATAAAATGTGGTTCAATGAGATGAAAATAATTTTTGGTGAATAGTAACTTTTTACTTTTATTTACCACAGTTAAAAGTAAATAGGGTAATTAAGGGTAAGAATGATATTAATATTACCCTAACACATGTCCTAATTCTATTGGACAAGTTTATCTCGACCAAAAACAACCTTAAGTGTAAAATATTATCATTTAGGCCCACTTGGATTAGATTAGGACATTTATTATTATTTAATTCAAAGAAGAGTTAAAAGAGTTAAAATCAAAGTTTATTCACTAAAACATTTTTAATATGGGGTTATACATAAGATAAATTCGACTATAAATATTAATTAAAAATCTAAAAAGATTTCCTATATAATGATATTTTATTTATAATTTTTAGACTTTAAATAAATTAATTTATTTATGACACAACGATGATGAAGTAATTACCCTTTTAAGGAAATATTAACATAATTGATGTTATAAATACTCAAATGAATGTAATTTGAGACTTTTTATGAATTACACTAATTTTCTAGGTTACTATGATATATTAATGTTGATTTAATCAACTTTGTTTTAACATATAATTCTGTTATGACTTTCAAAAAAATCATATATCAAATAGTGTCAAAATTGACACAAAATAGTTTTTAAATCAAATATTATATTATTAATTGTTATTTTATTCCAAAAAATCTAAGGTTCGGCCAAATGACTTAGATAAGGATATATATATTAATAATAAACAATTTGGGGTTCGTTTGGCATGTTATAGTAAGTTTATTAATCATATAGTGAAAGAAAACAAAAAGACACGGTAAAAGTTAAATTATTTAACTTAGAGTTAAATCTAATTGATAAGGTTAAAATAAGAACCTAAACTTGTCTAAATCATATTGGTTGATAGGATTTTGACCCATCCCCACCTTATCTTCGAAATAAGACCCTTTGGAACCATTATAAACCGATTTTGACTTTAATATAAAATAATATTTTGAGATATTCCGAAGGTGCCCCTCTCCTCCCTTATAAAAGGACACCTCCTCCCCCTCCTCCTCACACCAATTTGAGCACTCAAGCTCGGCCAACCCCTGAAATTTTCTCCTCTCCACTTTCCTAAAAACATCCTAGAGGTTCTGGTCTTCCTCAAAGACCAATTTTAGTGCCCTAAGAGGAGGTCTCAAAGAGGCACTTCAAAGAAGAGTTAATTACCGTTACCAATTCTTTCATCTTTATTTCTTCTTCCAATTCTTTTTATTAGGTTGTTTCATTATGAAGTAATAACATCAGTATCACTAATATACTGATATGTTATTATAAGTACTAAACAACCCTATTTCACCATCTATCCATCCTACGGAAAAAGAAATCACCGCGCGTGCGTACGTACGGAATACCGTCTCCACGCCGTGGTGTAATCTATTTTCCACCACCACCTTACATGGATGGGTATAATGGTGTAAAGAATAACTATACATAGTTATTAAAAAATCATATTGATTCTGATATATTGTATAATCCACTCCAATTCAATTCAATATTTATGGAAATGATATCATCGCTCGTGCGTACGTACGGACTACCGTCTCCACGACGCGATGAGATTCATTCTCCATGTTAACCATTTAAGAATGGTTATAATGTATATATAAGAAATAATAATGAAATATATGACATTATAAATCTACTGGATTTATGTATATATATACATATGTATGTCATCTACTTACTTCCATTTCAAGACAATAAGGAAAGGAAAACAGCGTTCATGCGTACGTACGGACTACCGTCTCCATGAACGGTGTTTTTCATTTTATTTATCTACCTATTATATATATATATACTGAATATATATGATATATAAATCATATTTTATATTCTGTAAGTGAGTAAATCATGATATAAGTAATAATGATGTCAAGAACAACAAGTCAAAACACCTACGATAAATGAAACGATTCTACCCAAAACGCTTCTTTAACATGGAATTTACAAAAGAACGGGTAATATAATGTCATAAGTGAACCATATATGATATCATAACAATGAATATGATTCTGTAATAAGTCAATAACATGATTTAAATCATTATACAGGAGGTTCGGACACTTACAAAGCAAGTCAGACCTAAGGTAAGGGAAATATCACAATCTCATTTTTATCCGAGATTGTTTATTCGTAAGTATTTACTGGGGTGTATTTTATCATCCACATCCATGTTTCATCAATATGTAATATTTCCATCCACCTACAATTGTTTAAATCTATTTTTACCCTTCGGTGAGTTTTTAGTAATATGTATGAAAGGAATCTTTTGTCGTTTTTCATACGAGGTACTTTTTGACTTTTCCGACAAAAGTACGAAGAATGTTTTTTTTAACTTATACGGCATGAACGGATTTTTAAAACATTATTCCCAAGAAGCTTTCTTTACAAGTTTTCAAGTTTATTTTTAATCAACTTCTTTTAGTTTATAATTGTATGACATGTAAAAAAAAGAAAAGTGTTTTTGAAGAAGAAAGGATATTTTCCTCAAGAATGGAGTTCAAGTGTTTTATCAAAATTATTTTCCATCTAAGATAATAAAGGGTTCTGTTTTTATCCCTATTATTACATTGATTTGATCATGTTGTGATGGAATTATTTTTATGAATTCCTTTATCTTATATGAATGGTTCTATGATGTCATGTTGTTTAAGAATCCCATTTTTATTACATGGGTTATGTAATGATGTATGATTTATGATTTTGTGGCACACATAAGAATGGTATCATTATGAGATGGGTGGGACCTATATCTCCCTCCAATGCATTGGGTAAAGACTTTATATCTCATGAGATAGACATGGCTGAAATGGTAGGTTATACCGGTTCAGTGAAACAGGACTGAAACGAGGGTTACTCCATTCAGAAAGGGACTTTGTCCACTAAGATAGTCTTGGAAATGAGTCATGACTAACAAGAAATGATTTTCTATGATTATGTGTGCATGCCACAAAGTTTCAATTTTCATGTTATGATTATGGGGATCTCATTTTCACTTCTATGATTTATCCCATGTTATGATATTATGAGCTCTTTTGCAGGTTAAGATTTCCAAAAGCTATGTTCTTATGTATATGATGTGATTGATATTTCTTTTGTTTACCCTTACTGAGCATTTGAGCTCACCCTTTTATGTTTTCTTTTCCCCAGGATATAAAGAAAGGTTTTTAGGTAAAAAAAAGGGAAGATATTTATGGGAGATATTGAAGATCTTTCACCACGATTAGAAGATTACGTTCCGAGTTTCCAAAGAAACTAAACTATTACGATCCTCGTGTGTGTGCTTTTGTTATGTACTAAGTATTCCGCAAAAGTAATGTAATGTCCATGTACGATAAGCTTCGGGTCTCTACATTGATTTTACCTTCAGCATCTTTCAGATAATGTTTCGTTAAAATGATGCGAAAGCCTATATGAATCCTTCTTGCCAGTCTGAAAACATATTCTTTGTGCGAAATATCTACTATAAATACACTCTACAAGAGATGATGAAGGGTTAGTCAATATTTCAATATTTTATTTTATTTTAATAAATTAAATAGATGATATCGTAATGTTACTGTAATCTCTTCCCACATTAATGTTTTCAACCCACTGACAACATGTTGCCACGACTCTACGTCAATCGGCACGCGTTGTCGAGTGACGATTCCAATGTAGCTACTAAACATGGATTTATTGGGGTTTACATGCTGGCCTAGCTTATTCCATCCCACCTCATATTTGATGCCTTTTGCTCTTGCCTTAAGGATTTTTGCTAAAACTGTCAAACTACGGCGCACCTGTTTTTTTTGTTTCGCTGGGGTTTCATCGCCTACCATTTCCTTAGTTTCTACATCATCATTATGTTTCTACGAAGCGCTAGCATCAGCACTGACACCAGCTGCAACAGGTTGAGAGACCTGTTGTACATCAGCAGTGGGACCAGCTGCAATAGGTTGAGAGACCTGTTGTCTCTCAGTAGTGGGACCAGCTGCAACAGGTTAAGAGACGTGTTGTGTCTCGGGATTGGGTGAATTAGCAGGTGAAGAAGTCATTATCTGCAGAACTGGTTTAAAATTTAATTTAGATCACATAAAAGCAGCAAAAAACAGATAATAACATAATGTAACACAATCTATATTACAATAAAAATCAATAACCTGATTATTGAACTCCCTTTTTTTTAAAGGCTGAAGAGATTTGACCCCTCTATCAACTATCCATATCCCTTCAGTGTGGTATCCTCTGACATACAAAACTTCGTCTACATTGGGACCACTGCGAAATGATTGTGAAGTCCCAATGAAAGGGTCATCTTCCGTTGAATTTTCATCTGACCCTTCAGCTGTTTTGGTCGATAACAGAACAATTGACCAGTTTCGGTTTGTGGGATCTGGAACATAAAATACTTGCACTGCCTGTGATGCCATTATAAATGGTTCATCTTTCTCTCCTTCCTTACTGAAATCAACTTTCACGAATCCCAAATCATCTATTTTAACAGCACTCCTGTTATCAACCCACTTTCATTGAAATATTGGAACTTGAAATTCCGTAAAATCCAACTCCCATATTTGTTTGATGATGCCAAAGTATGACATATTCGCATAAATTGGATTTCTGTCCTTAGCACCGGAAACATGCATCACTTCAGCCACAAGTGTAACCCCACTATTCTGCATGGTACTGTCTTCATCATGTCCATTAGTATAAAATGTATAACCATTAACTACATAAGCATTGTAAGATAATGCATACACACTTGGTCCTCCGGCTAGCCATCGAAGTTGTTCCGAAATTGACTTTGGATTTTCATCTGACTTCTTAAAAATATGATCTCAAAACCATCCTATAAACTATCGATTATGTGTATCTGATATTCATTTTTCATCCCTTGATGGATTCAAATGCCTAATAATTTCTTTGTGGATTTCAACATATGGGTCAACGTTGAAACTGTTATGAAAAACATAAATGTGGGCCTGCTCCCGTTCTGTAATATTGATTGTGACAACCTTTCTTACAGAAATTACTTCACCCTCAATCCGCCCAGTGTGATGAGATTTCTGTAAGCCAATGCTTTCCACACCAGAAAAGTATTCAGTACAAAATTCAATGGCTTCCTCAACAATATATCGCTCTACAATACAACCCTCTGGACGACTTCGATTTTTGACATACCCTTTCAAAATCTTCATATACCGTTCAATGGGTTACATCCATCTGTAATGTACAGGACCACATAGTCAAATCTCTCTCACCAAGTGGACCATCAAATGAACCATCATATCAAAAAATAAAGGCGGGAAGAAAATTTCTAATTCACATAATATGCTGGCAATTTCTTTTTCTATAGCTGGCAATTTCGTCGGGTCTATAACTTTGCTGCATATAGCTTTGAAGAAGAAACACAATTTCGTTAATGTATGGAGGACATTCTTGGAAAAAATGCAACATAAAGCAATTGGAATGAGATTTTTCATCAAAACATGACAGTCATGTGATTTAAGACCTTTTAACTTCAAGTCGCTCATTGACACAAGGTTACTGATATTTGACGAATACCCCTCTGGAACTTTTACGTCATTCAAGAAGTTGAAAAACTGATATCTCTCCTGCCTGGAAAGAGTGTAAGCAGTAGGAGGAAGAAATGTTTGTTTTTCACCCTTCACTGGTGCCAACTCTTCTCGTATTCCCATCTCAACCATGTCCAACCTAGCCTTAATTCCATATTTTGTTTTTCCAGATGTATTTAGCAACGTGCCGATAACACTGTCAAATACATTTTTTTCTACATGCATAACATCAATAAAATGTCTTACATACAGACAATTCTAGTATTGTAATTAAAAAAAATTGATCTCTTTTTCCAACCGATTTCCGTAAGGTTTTTCGAAGCCGGTTTACCAAAAATAGTGTCCACATTTTTAACTTTCTCAAACAATTGATCGACTGTTAGTGGAGACGGTGTTGTATGTTCTTCTGAACTTCCATCGAATGATGTCTTCCAATAATGGTACTTATGTCATCGCAGTAGAAATCTGTGATGTCCTAAAAATACGGTTTTCGAGGAATGTTTCAACCTAATTAATTGTGTACCTTCTTCGCAAACGGAACAGCCTTGAGTTCCTTTAATGCTATATCCTGAAAAATTTCCATAAGCAAGGAAGTCATTTATCATCCCATACAACATGACTCTCAAAGTGAAATCTTCCTTTCTGTAATCATCATACAATGTAACACCTGAATCCCACAATAATTTCAAATCTTCGATCAATGGAGCTAAATAAACATCAATATCATTACCCGGTTGTTTTGGTCCTGATATAAGCATAGATAACATGATGTATTTTTGTTTCATGCATAACCACGGTGGTAAGTTATAATTTATCAACATAACCAGCCATGTACTGTGACTGTTTCTTTGAAAACCAAAAGGATTCACTCCATCTGTAGATAACTCAAGACGAAGGTTTCTCAACTCGTTTCTAAATTCAAGATACTCATGATCGATTCTCTTCCACTGGGGAGAGTTTGCCGGGTGACGTAGTATCCCATCTTTAATTCTTGTATCTGCATGCCATGTTAATTGTTCTGCAGTCTCCTCACTTCTATATAGGCATCTAAACCTAGGAATGATTGGAAAGTACCATAAAACTTTAGTAGGACTAGATTCATATTTCTTGTATCGAGAAGCACCACACTTTGGGCATTCTTTAAGTGATTTGTGGTCCTTGCGAAATAGTATACAGTCATTTGGGCAGGCGTGTATTCTTTCAGAGATCATACCCATAGAGCATAGCATTCTTTTGGCATCGTATGTTCGGCTCGAGATCTCATTGTCTTATGGGAGAATGTCATTCAAGAGGGAAAGTAGTTTTGTAAAACTATCGTCACTCCACCCGTTATCTGCTTTCAAATTATACAGCTTCAGTACGGCTGATAATGCTGTATATTTAGTACAACCAGCATACAATGGCATCTTTGCACAACTTTTTAACTTCTCAAACAATTTTGGGCAATCACGAAGTTCATCTTTGAAGGTCCTTGTCACTTTCTCAATACAATCTTCATCATCATTCACATCTATAATCACATCCTCCATACGGTCATCTTCATTTTTCATGTTTGTAATCATATCAGATGATCCATAAAATGCAGTGTCACCCCAGTCACTACTTACATTCGTTGTTTCCCCGTGTTTATTCCAACATGTATAACTTTGATCTATTCCGTGACAGATCAAGTGTACTTCCAACTCATCTGGACTAATTTGTTTTGAATAACAACAGCATAAACATAGACAAAGGATTTGAGAAGAGTCACATGCATGATATTTTGCAAACTTGATAAATTCTTTCACGCCTTCTTCATACTCTTTTGTCAACCGATTGGCATTCATCCATTCTTTATTTATATTCATCTTATTTGAAATCCATAGGATGAGTATATAGGTTAGAGGAGAAATGACTTCTCAAACCTTTTCTGGATAACCTAGAACTCCTTCCAAGGAAATAATGTGACCATGAAACAATACTTCTTAAACAAAATATGGGGAATTTATAATATTGTAATAAAGACAAATATCTCTAAAAACACCCAAAATAACCTCCAGATTATCGGAGTACTCCTCCTATATATTGTAATACACCACTAAGTATTCTAAAAAAACGAAAAATGGAGGTGTCTAGAAAGATATTAAAGATCTAGTTCATCAGTTCCATGAAATAGATAGAGCATTGGTGATCCCAAATGGAATTCATAAATACTTTAAATTTCCATATCGA
Source organism: Viscum album (assembly GCA_963277665.1). Lineage (NCBI taxonomy): Eukaryota > Viridiplantae > Streptophyta > Magnoliopsida > Santalales > Viscaceae > Viscum > Viscum album. The sequence goes on along the minus strand of OY728158.1, from coordinate 726,057,337 downwards.
CTTTAAAATCTATCTTTTGAGCATCCTCTTCCCAAACCCTCAACTGTTGGTACCCTGATCTCTAGAAAAATTTCAAAAACCAATAGAACCTTATAAGATGGTCAAACAAATCATCAATTATAGGCAATATGTAATTATTCATTACTGTCACCTGGCTATGACTACGGTAGACTGTTAAAATTAATAGGCTATGATATGACTTCATTGAAAACAGAATTGGAAAATCTCATAGTGACATGATCATATAGATAGAACCATTTCCCTAAAGTTCTTCTAGCTGATCTTTTAGCTCCTCTAAATCGGCCATAGCCTTATGATGTGATGGAATGGAAAATGGGATCTTCCTGTGAAGCAAATAGATAGAAAACGCAAACACTCATTGGGGAGGTTATCCCATGAAGTCCTTTAGAAATGATTTTGTGTACTTTTCCATGACCACTGGAATTTCACATGAAGAACACTTCTCAACAACCCCAAGGAAAACCTTGGAAAAATGACATGATATGAACCATAACATAGAAGCAAATTGTCATACCCTCCATGGTTATAGATCACAATCTCCATAAAAGACATGGAATCTCCTATTAAGAGTAAGTAACTGAACCCAATGGTGATAATAGTCATCTAGTTCACTAAATCCAATAAAAAAATCCAAGACGATAATGAGGTTGGAAAAGACCAGGTCCAAAACATGGAATTCCGAAATGTCCTCCATGCCAAGTACCACAACACAACTCTCAAAGAACATGAAACCATGACCATTTTTCCTACCCAAAAGGGTCAGGCAATACATGAAATAATTCATAAACTCTGCTGTCATAACCAAGTAATAAAAAAATATGTGAAATTAATGACTAGGATTCACCATTTTGAAATGAAACCAATACTATAGAAGAATTAAAAAAAATTCACCTTGAATTTTGGTTGGCCAAGATTATGAGTCCTCATGAATGACCTCTACTGCATTGATTTTTTCTGGATTAGACTCGTCTATGTATTATTTCCCTATTAAGAATCCCCCTTTCTTTTTGGATGTGATCCTCCACCATTTGAAGCCTCTTATTTTAACTAAGATCCCTTAAAAAAGTGGAGCCTACACCACCCATTAATGGAAAACCATTGAGACCAATATTTCAATTAAAATATGCCTCTCACATCAATACCTTGGGAAACACCTAAAAATAGGTTGGTAGACTTAGAACTATAAGAATAAATATGATATATTTCCTCAAACCCATCTCAAAATTAATAGCCATAAGATAATCATTCGTGGGGAGATAAAGAGATACATGAACCAAATGAAAACACCAAAACATAAGAATAACTAAATAAATCTAATGAAGTAGTGGGAAATCATAAAAATAACCCATAGTCAGGATCAAAACATAACCACAATCCCAAACCACCCATGGAAACTGAAGATTCAACACGAAGAATAGTTGGCCAAACACTTATCCATTCCAAACATAATTAATTCATGAAAATTAAATTTGAATCACCTTAAGGAGGAGGACCTGGTGGTGGAGGAGAAGGAGGTGTCGACAACGGAGGCACAAGAGGCAGCGCAGAGGCAGGGCGGAGGCAGTGGAGGCAGCAGAGGAGGAGGAGGAGGAGGAGGAGACCGCGATGGAGGAGGAGGCAGCGGAGTAGGTAGAGGAGGAGGAGGTGCCGGTGGAGGAGGAGGAGGATGAGGCCGCGGACTAGGAGGAGGAGGAGGAACCGCCGGTGGAGGAGGAGGAGGACGAGGCCGCGGTGGAGGAGGAGGAGGAGGAGGAGGCGGCGACTAGAGGAGGAGGAGGCGGCGGCCGGAGGAGGAGGAGGAGGTGGCGGCAGCGGCGGTGGCGACAGTGGTGCAGAGGAGGGCTTCCGCGAGAGCTTGACCGGGTGCAGGGAGGAGGAAGAGGACCCGCGAGTTTTTAACAAATTCGCGTGACCCTTTATCAGCGCTAGTAAAAAGCGCTGATAAAGGGTGTATTTATCAGCGCTAAAATGAAAAGCACTGATAAATACAACCTTTATCAGCGATTTTTTTGCGCTGATAAATAAGACCTTTATCAGCGCTGATAAAGGGAACACATTTATCAGCGCTTGTTTTAGCGCTGATAAAGGCCCGGTCCTTTATCAGTGCTTTACTATTAGCGCTGATAAAGGCAGGCGCATGCCTTGACCAGTTTTGTGGTAGTGCATATAGATTGTGGGAGAAAGGAGATGCACGGATCAAGACCAACAGTTGGAGTTTTTTGGTTTTGGAAAACATGTGGTATATCTCTATTTTAGGATGAAATATTATTTATGTTGCGTAGATTGCTGATACAAGCTTCAATACCATGTTTACTGGTGATTCCTAAAGGATTACCAAGGGAGCTATGGTCATAGTTCGGGGAGTAAGTAATGGTACCCTATACAATAATACATAGACTTACATGGACATGGTTGCATAAGTAATGGTTGTCACAGATTCCCAATGGTGGCACTACATGCTAGACCACATGAGAGAGAAGGGGATGAAGGTGTTGGAAACAAATAAACTGGTACTAGAGTTAAAGTCAGTGGAAGTTTGTATTATTGAAGACTGTATTTTTGGAAATCAGAAGAAGGTTTCTTTTTCAAAAGAAGGCATAACATCGAAGGTTGAGAAGCTATACCTGGTGCACACAGATGTTTGGGGGCCAACACCATTACTTTCCCTTGAAGGGTAATAATATTATGTAACATTTATTGATGGATAAATAAGGAAGGTATGTGTTTACTTTCTGAAAATAAAATCTGATGTGTTTAATATGTTTCAGAAGTGGAAGATCTAGAGAATGGGTCAGGATAAAAGCTAAAATGTTTGAGTTATGACAATGGTGGAGAGTATGAAAGTCATGAGTTCGAAGAATTATATTCCTATAATGGAATTTTGTGGGAGAAGTCTATCTCTGGAACACCACAACATAATGGTGCATTTGAAAGGATGAATAGGACACTGGATGAACATATCAGAATCATGAGGCTACACTTAGGGTTACCCAAGAACTTCTGGGCTGATGTAGTAAACATGGAAGCATATCTCATTAACATGAGTCTATTCATACCAATGGGAGAATTTCGACCCAAGGATATCTGGTCTTGTAAGGAAGTGAGACTCTCACACTTGCGAGTCTTTGGAAGTTTGTCATATGTACATATTTATGCTAATATAATGGACAAGATTGATGCTAAGTACAAACCATGCTTCTTTATTGGCTTTGGTGCTGATGAGTTTGGTTATTGCTTTTGGGATGATCTCAAAAAGATGGTTATTAGTAGCTAAAACGTGGTATTTAATGAAGGTGTCACATATAAGGATCATCATGCAACTGAAGATGTAAATGTGAACAAAGAATCAGAGTGAAAAGAGAAAGTGGAGCTTGATGGTGTACCTAAACTTGAGACATCATAACCATTGGAACCTACTACTCAAGTGGTTTTGAGGAGATAAAAAAATGGTGGGATGGCATGTGAAGAGGTATTCACCATCATTGAAATATTTTTTATTTACTGATGGCAGAGAACCATAATGTTTTGAAGTGTAAATGTAGTTGAAGGAGTAAATCAAGTGGGACCAATTTATGAAGGAGGATATTTCCTCATTGCATGATAACAACACTTGAGAGTTAACACCTCTACCAAGAAGAAAGAAAGAATTGAAGAAAAAATAGGTATATCGGGTCAAGGAAGAACACGATGGAAGGAGGGGTACAAGGCATGACTGGTGGTGAAAGGATTCCAATAGAAGTAAGGTGTGGAATTCACTAAAATCTTCTCACCTATAGTGAAGCTTACCACTATCCGGGTGGTTCTCAGTATTGTTGCATCATAATATTTATACCTTGAGTAGTTAGATGCCAAGACTACATTTCATCATAGAGTTATGAAGGAGGAAATATATATCCAGTAGCTAGAGGGATACATTGTGTCTAGAAAGACCTATTGTGCAAAATCTAAAAGAGCTTGTATGGGTTAAAGCAAGCACCCAAGTAGTGGAATAAAAAGGTTAATTCATTCATGATTAAAAATACATACACATGATGTGTCATGGATCAATGTTGCTACATGAAGTCTTTTGGTGAGGAATATATTATACTTATTCTATATGTGGATGGCATGCTTATTACAGAATCATGTATGGAGAGAATTGATGAGTTGAAAGGGTTGTTGGTTAAGAAGTTTGAAATGAAAGATCATAGAGTAGATCACAAGATTTTGGGAATGAAGATCAAAAGAGACCGTGTAGTTCGAACCTTGATGTTATTATAGGCTGACTACATTGGGATGGATCTGAGAAGATTTGGTATGATGGAATAAAAGGTAGTCTTTGTTCCCCTGGAAAAACATTTAAAACTATCAAAGTAGAAATCACTGAAGATGACAGAAGAGGTTGAGAATATGAAAAGGTTCCATACACATCATTTGTTGGAATCCTGATGTATTCCATGTTCTACAATCGAATTTACATTGATCATGTAGTGGGAGTTGTGATCATGTACATGGCTAACCCTAGAAAGCAGTATTGGGAAGGTGTGAAGTGGATACTGAAGTATTTTAAGGGCCAAAATGAGGTATCTCTATGCTTTGGGAGAGGAAATTCATTGCAGTGGTATGTAGATGCTGATCTTGGAGGTGATGCAGACTATAGGAGGATTACCACATGTTATGTATTTACTTGTGGAGGAATCAAAGTAAGCTGGATATCACAATTGCAGAAGGTAGTGTCTTTATACACCATAGAAGCAGAATACATTGTTGTAATAGAAGATGAGAAGGAGATTATTTGGATGAAGAACTTCTTGGATGAGTTGGGAAGAAATAGAGAGGATAATGTGTTTCACTGTGATAGTCAGAGTGTTATACATCTTAAAAATAACAAATTGGTTCATGCCTGAACAAAACACATTCAGTTGAAGTATCATTTCATCAGAGGATTGATATAGGATGGGTTTCTGATATTGAAAAAGATTTTTGGAACCAACAATATGGTAGACATGTTGACGAAGCTGATGGTAATATAGAATTTGAGGCACTTTTGTGCCTCTTTTGGTCTCCACTGATGAATGGAGGATGAGAGGTAGAATAAGGGATGACATGATGGGGGAACAAAAAAGAAAATATCTGATATTTCATGAATCATCAGCTTGAAATTGAAGATGTGAATGGAAATCACAAACACTAGTGAGTAAAGAAGAGGATGATCTCAAATTAAGTAAGTTGTCTCAATTAGTTTCATTGAATTAGGTCAGTGTATCTGATCAAGTTCAAAGTTGAAGATTGTTGGATTGGTGTAGATTTATCTGTTCTGGATAATGGTTGGGTCGAATGATTTAGGCCCATACTATGTAACAATTTGCAACTCCACGGGTTAAGGTCTGTGGTGTGATCTCTGGGGGTTTCAGGGTCAACGTGCTCTTGCTCGGGCGGTCTGGGGGCAGAAGGCCCCTGACCAAAATCTGGGGGGCACTGTATCCTAAAAGAAAATAAATTTTAGGGAACACGTTTTCAAAAAAATCAAACAATAAGAAGAAGAAATCATTAAACCCAATTAAATGAGGTTGTGTACATGTATCAAAAGTTATCAATTAGCTCTATTGAAGACCATATCTTCATTGAAACCATTTAAAACAAAATCATCTTGAATGATTTATTTAAGGGACCTTTTAGGTCTACAATTACTTATTTTAAGAAATGAATTTTTCATTATGTTTAGCCAATATGGTCAAAGGTATACAAACCATTAAAGAGCGAAGGCCATTTGGGGGTGCTGCATGAGACCTGCACCTACCTAAACTAGGGCTCATCCCATGAAATAATTAAATATTCACAGTTTTTAATAATATTTTAAATTAAAACAAAAAACATTAATTTAATCAAAATAATTCAAATTAAAATATGTGTTAATAGTTTTTAACCAAACCATAAGCCAATAATAAATCCTTGATAACTTAAATATCAAAATTATCATCAATGGAAGTTTCATCATTAATGAAAGTCAGGGAGAAGGGAAGTTGATGTCGTTGTTTCCTACATCGCTTGACTTTGCTGCTACCAAGAGATTATGATCAACTCCTGCTACTTCAAATGGTGCATACGACCTACCTTGGATGTGTTTATTCTTTTAGTGGAAGGATAAGTTGTCTTTTTTGGATTTGTGCAGTATTTCTTCAATAAATTTTGTATTTAATGCTTATTTGACAAAGGAACCCTATATCACCTTTATGTTGCCAATTTTTCACAAAGGATCCCCTTTTGACAAAAGTGCCCGATTGTTTCTTGGGGGCACACCACATTGGTGCTCGATTCCATCAAAAATGGTGTGAGAGGTGTGTGACTTAGTGATTAACCACACCTCACCAGTGGTGAGGTTCTTGATGAAGTGAAACATAGAAGAACAAGTCCTTTTTCAAGGATCTTGGGGAAACACAGGGGTATCACCCACAAAGGAGAGAACACTCTCTAAAATTTCAATAATATGCCAAAATTTGTTTACAATCGACATCATACATCCTATTTATAGGATAAACCCCATAGAAATTAAAGGACTAAATTACCCCTAAAATATCCAAAGCTAGAAAACACATTAAAATTAATTAAAATAAACAAGAGACTAAAAATCCATGAGGGTGTTGGATTCTAAATTAGAGGGACCCCGAAACGGTGTTGAATTAGACTCCCACCACATTGAAAAGATTCTCCATCAAGTACTATTGGATGATGGTTGTCATCTAGATAGAAAGGATAAATTTGGTGATTCATACTGCGTAGCAGAGACAATTTTTTCATAAGATTTTCAGGAAAGCTGACATAGAACTATTGATCCCTATTCCTTGATGTTGGATTTGCATGGTTCATCAAAATTAACCAATTCCATTGAATGTAATGAATCAAATTAATGATTTTGATTGCATAAAACACCACCAATTGCTTCAAACTGCAATTTTTTAACATTTCTGAGTTCAATAGGCTTGGATGATAATCATTGTTGTTGTTCAAGTGACCATCTCCTTCAAGTTTTGACTTAGAGATAACCATATTCTCATTGAGAGGAATACAAAAAATGGTATGCTTGACCTTCAACATGGGTCATGATTCATTCTATGGAATCAATAGAATATAACTAAAAACATGTACAGAGGGAACACAAGCAAAACCTTCTATTGGTTGGTAAGTAGGAAGTGCCTCCAACTTTTGTCACATGAGAATCTACTTCACAAAGGGAGCCATAGAGAACAAATTGGTCTTGATGCATTAGCTTCACCTGTACCCTCACGTTCATGACTTCATCACCACTCATGTTTGGTTCTATAAGCATTTTGAAATCTACTGAGGAGGTAGAGAAAACCACTTCTTCCAGTGATGAATGGGTGGTAGCGCCATCAGATGGAGTGTGAAGATTAGCATCGTCACTAAAAGGTCCGGCCGTAGGGAAAGAGGCATGTAACTTGTTGTTGTGGTGTGGTCGACACGTCAGCAACACAACGAAAGAGGAGTGGTCACTGTAAATCTCTTTCTTCCTTGTCAAAGGCCTTAAAATGAATTTAACGCAACCTTTAGTGAATTTGATCATGTTTGGGCTTCCATTGTGAGAAGAATTACTGTCAAACTATCAGGGGAATCCTAAAAATACTTGAAATGTAATGACCTAATGTTTTATCAATGGATTTACCTTCTTATAATTATTTATTTTAGTATAATCACATAAGATTATATATAGAACACAATACAAACTCTATAAATAAAGAATGAGTGGAATAAAAGGTATCTCTAGAAGTTAAGGAGCACATACCGATGAAATAGTAACTCAACCTTTAGAATAGTAATGTGACCCTTAGGAATAGAAAACCAGTCAATGTAATAGTAACCTCACCAATGAAGGTATAAATATTTTTTTTTCATCTTTTAAGTGTAAATATGATATAATTATATCATTTTATAAGTAAATAAATATTTTAAAATATATTAATTAATTGTTGGTATTTTGGTAAGTCATGTATATTTAATTACAATTTTATGATTAATTTAATAAATAAAAAGAAAATTTATTTTCATAATTTTTTTTATAAAATAAGTTTTTGATTTCTTATGATTATAAGATAATTTTATGAGACCATAATTAATTTTTCAAATTTCTAGAAAAGCTTTTTTAATTTTAAAATTTATATTTTTTATGTAAATAGTGATTTTAATTAAAAATTAAATTCTCATATTTAGAAATTTTTTTAGAAAATGGAGTTCATTTTTGAATTCTACACATTAAAAATGTTTAGGGTGAATTTTTTATATTTTTCTGAAATACTCTAATTTTTTGTGAATAGAAAAATATAGTAATTTACGGTATATATACATTATAAGTTAAATAAACTACTTATTGAGTCATGGAAGATGTAATAATCATTGGTTATAACTAAAATAATATAATTAATCTATTTAGTCTCAATAATCATCATTATTGCTTATCTTTTTCTAAATAATAAAATAATGAATTAAATATTGAGAAAACACTTCTCTCCTCCACTATAAACACCACCCCTCACCACCTCTTCTCCTCACACTTCTCAAGCCTTGTGTCTTGTCCAAATTCTACTTAAGTATCTTCTCAAGCCCCTACACCACGTCCAAGACATCTTGGTCTCATCAAAAGACCAAAACATATTCCCTAATAAGGCTCTCAAGGAGGATGAATTCAAGAGGTAAATTTCTCTTTCTGATTCTTTTATTTTTTTGAAGTTCCTTTATTTTCATTTTATCTCCTCAACTCCCATCATACAAATGGTATGATAACTCTAGTACCTTAAATATACTGGAATGTTGTTATGCTAATTAAATAATTCATCATCTCTTATTTCCCCTCCTTTTATACTAAAAATGAAAACACCATCCGAGATGTGTTAATTTATCACATTCAAGGATGACAGGTTTTCAATTTTTGTTACCGTCTTCAAGGATAGTCATGAAATAATTTTTATGGTTGAAACAGATTATAATATATTTATTATAAATTATGTAATTTTATTAAATCATTTTTTATACATAATATTAATTTATAAAACAAAATGAGTTCATTGTGATCGAAAAACCTCCAAATTAATCCTAACCGTTATCATTAAAAATTTATCTAATGGTTCATCTTCATACCATTTAATTTCATGAATGGTATAAACATTTTATCTTCTCGAAGTACATTAATATAATACAATTAAACTTTTATAAAACCATTCCCATTTTACATGAACTTTCATACTCTTATTCAAGTGAACCAATCATGAAAACTAAGAAAATGATCACTCACGAACGATGAAATTCAACACTATAACTCATCAAAAAGGGAATAAAAGAACATAATAAAATGATAATAAATTAAATTCTTGTAAAATAGGTTCTTCAATTATAAATTAATGTATCTAATTTGGTAATTCAATACAATAAAATCAAGTGAAGGACACCTTCAGACATAAGGTAAGAGATTCTACCCAAACCTCCATTATTCCTTCAGGTTTCTCTTCCTCTATTTTTACCCAAATGAAATTATAATTTATTTTTTTTGTAAATATTATAAATACTATGTAAATTTTTTAAACTCATTTATCAATATATTTTCATCCTCCTTCAGGGATATAAATATTTTATGTGGTTCTCTTCTTGATACTTCCTAATAAGCAATCCATTTTAAGATAACTTCCCAAATTTCTTACCCATTTTAAAATGTTCTTTGTAATATTTTTTAAGAAAACATTATTTTTATAAAATCATGCATTTTATCATGAAAAAATAACTTGGTTAAATTATTGTATTATACAAATAATTATGTATTTTCCATTTGTTGGCGTCAAAATTCAGAACGAAGAAAAGGCCCAAAGACGGCCCCACAGACTGCCTCGCGAAGCCACTTTGTGGAATCCCCCTAGTATCATGGCCATCGCGAAGAAAATAAGGTGGGACACTCCACGAATGAATTTTACGTTCGTGAACCCACCGCGAAGTAACGGAGGCAGGATGCTCTGCGAACGAATTTGACGTTCGCGAACCCACCGCGAAGCAAAGTAGGTAGGACGATCCACGAACCCATTTGAAGTTCGTGAACCCACCACGAAGAAAAGGCGGTGGGATGCTCTGCGAACCCATTTGATTTTCGCGAGCCCACCGCAAAGCCACCATGACCCTATTCACACCGCGTGAGCTCTACTCCGTAGTGCCTCTTGCCTATAAATACCAGGCTCCCCCTAAGCTCTGGGGATGGACAATCCGACCTTTCAGCTTCCCTGCTCTTGAATCGTGAAGTATTATTCCGCTCGGTGAACCCTGAGATCCGCGAGGTACTTATACTTCGCGAAGTGCCTCCCCATTGTCTTGTTTTGATCCCCTCTTCCGATGGGGATGCCCTTCGCGAAGCCTAAGGGTCTTCACGAAGGAAGGGGATCCCCAAGGGGACCCGGGTCATCACAGAGTGTTTAGGCTTTACGAAACACCCTTCATGGACACTTGATCCACATGCTAAGGGAGGGTCACTATACTTTGCGAAGAATATTGCTTCCTGAAACCTTTCTTCGTGAGGCACCATTACTCCATGAGGCTATGCTCTACGAATGACCTTCCACTTCGCGAAGCACCTCCCGTATTCACCTCCTCCCCATGCTAAGGATAAGGCACCCCACTTCGCGAAGAACACCCCTTCGCAAATTCCCTTCGCCATGCAGAGCAACATAGCTCCACATGGCCCTTGCCTATGGAATCCTCTAATTGGAAAATCCTTTTCCCGTGCGACCCTCCAGGTTTGCACGATGTGACTTCAAAGTCCCCTGGACGATACCACCCATTGAGTTGCTTCACCTAATTCTTCTTCACATAGGCACACTAACGACTATTACTTCTTTGAATAGCCACGCTAACATGGACCCCTAGATGGTTCGCTCTGCAACACCCCCTCAGTACGGTGTTGCCGGTGCCTTCCCTCCCACAAGGAGGATAGGGTACAAGTTGTGTAAGTCCTAGGGGTATGGAGAAAACCCACCACGTCCGAGCTGCAGGACGTTAAACTGCCAAGCGCTATCATCCTCAGCACATGATGTTAAACTGTAACCTCGCCCCATGCCTCGCACGCAGGGCACCCCCACCTTGTACATTCTCCACTCCCCCTGGTCTCCATAGGGGATGATATCCTCCTTCTAGGAGTAGCGTCTGTCCACAGGGGAAGGGCAACCACCTTGGTGTAAGACCCTAGATTTTCTTGCAGGAGTCCGCACCGCTGCTCCTCCTCAAATCCTCGGTGCCAAGTCCAGTAGAGGGAATGATGGGGAATGAAGATCCTCCTTTATTAGGTCCCAAGTCCCTCTCCCGCCACGCTTTGTCACCAATGGGCCTCTATCCTGGAGTAAGTCCCGACACCTTGGGCCACCTCAAAGCGTAATCCCCACTCCTCTTCACTTCCCACAAACACCCCTTTCACGACATGGTCTTCAGGCCTTTGATGCCTCTTGTTTCTCACACCGAGCATGACTCACGTGGGCTTAGAGTAAGCATCGACCATGACATTTCCCCCATCCCGCATGACGTTAAAATGTATACCCAAACTACGGGGACTTTGATCCATGTCAAGACATGGTACGTAGGAAGCCTCCACGAGGTTCAAACCCCATCACCTTGGGCAGCCTAGAGTTTAATCCCCACACCATCCCGAACTACGAGGTCTTTGATCCATGTCAAGGCATGGTATGTAGGAAGCCTCCACGAGGTTCAAGCCCATCCACCTTGGGCCGCCTCAGAGCATAAGCCCCAAACACCCCAATCCCACATGACGTTAAACTATACACCCGAACCACAGGGACTTTGATCCATGTCAAAGCATGGTATGTAGGAAGACTCCACGAGGTTCAAGCCCCAACACCTTGGGCCGCCTCAAAGCGTAATACCCACACCATCTGAACTACGTGGTCTTTGATCCATGTCAAGGCATGGTATTTAAGAAGCCTCCACGAGGTTTAATCCCACCACCCATTGGTCGTTCTTACCCCCTTCACATCGGTTCAAAAACACCTTGGGCATCCTAGATTGTAATCCCCACACCCATCCCGAACTACGGGGACTTTGATTCATGTCAAGGCATGGTACGTAGGAAGCCTCCATGAGGTTCAAGCCCAACAATCATTGGCCTCGACCATCTCTGTGTCGGTGTGCCAAGCCCCTTTTCACCCGAACGATGAGGACTTTGATCCATGTCAAGGCATGGTACGTATGAAGCCTCCACGTGGTTCTAGCCCACCTGGAACCCTGGTCCCTTCACGTTAGTTCACCAACACCATCCCAAACTACGGGGACTTTGATCCATGTCAAGGCATGGTACGTAGGAAGCCTCACGAGGTTCAATCCCAACAACCATTGGACCCCACAAACACCTTCAGCGGTAAGCCATTGACAACCCCGTCCAGTGGTAAGACATTGCGACCTCATCCAGCGGTAAGCCGGTGTCATCCCATCCAGTGGTAAGCCGTTGTGACCTCATCCAGTGGTAAGCCATTATCATCCCATCCAGCGGTAATCCATTGTGACCTCATTTAGCAGTAAGTCGTTGTCAACCTCATTTGGCGGTAAGCCGTCATCAAATGAACTATGTGGACTTTGATTCCCTACCATGGGGATACGTAGGAATCCTCTTAAAGGCTCAATCCCAAAACCATCTTCATTCCATGACGGTTCCACCCCATTCACAACCCGTTTCATTTAACTACTCCATCATCCATCCTGATTCTTACCCGGGCCGCCACATCCTGGTGGAATCATGCCACCTCATTCCCCTCCACAACATTCGAGAAGCCGCCCACGTGTTGGCCCCAAATATCGGTGTTCCCTCCAGGGGGTTCTTCAATCTGATCCACTCTAATCAGTGTTCTGATCAGTCCGATCCGTCTCCGCTGGACGTTAAACTTGTGGAATACCTTGTGTTAAACATAGGAAGATGAGGAAAACCACAGATACATGCCCATGTCATATGATTCCCCACACTCGATGTAGGATTCCTCGGGCTTTCGTGCCCTTGAGAAGCCCTATAATAAGGGATAGAAGACTAACATTCCAATCCCCCAACATCCAGACATGCCAGGGATGCCCCAACATGACTACTCCCCTGAGCGAAGGTTGCTGCCCTGACTGGAACACTTGGAATGTCCTGACAGAAGCAGCATAATTAACTGGTTTCCATGAAGATATGGCATCGAGAAGAGTTTCATGAACAACGTATTAAATCTATGAGGGAGACCCGGACTAAGTGACGAGTTCCAAGGAGGAATCCATGGAAGGAAGAACCGACATCCCATCATCCTGTTTTGATTAAGCAGCAAACATCCCTGAACAAGGACTGGATGTCTCCCTCCTTTGGAAAGAGGGGATGTAGGGTAACAAAGCCACACCTTTCGCACTCAAGCGTACAGATGCGCGCGCCTCGGAAAAAGTGTCGGAAATAGAAATATTGAACCCGACGTGAATGGTTCTTCTCCTCAATATGAAGATTAGTAGCGCTCAAGGAATCAATAGATTGATGTGTCACCAGATCCAACTATCCGGCGCCAGGTCCCACCAAGAAAATAGTGGTCCTGGTGTGAAACTCACCTAAAGTTCGGGTTGTAGGATGTTGGACATCCCATTCTGCGATGTTGTTAGTGTGGATACCTCTTACTGGTTACGGACGACGGAACGATGCTGGGGAACTGGTTGGAAATTTCTTTTCCTAGTAGTGTTAATGAGTTCATCTCCCTGCTTTTAGGAACCAAGTTGTTGCATCCGGAGCCCGATCACCTTCCCACTGGCACATGGGAAGGGGCAATACCAACGCGGCTACCCCGCATGGTTCTGCCTCTCCCATGATGACTTCGACCACCATGAATTTTGAGATCCCACACCCCATATCCCCATCAGAAATTATCCAGCGAAGAGTAATTAATGACCTTGTACGTAGGTACGAGGAGGAGGGGATCATCCCCACTAAGGATATGGCCCGATTGGATCTCGAGGCAGATACGCCTCTTCATCGACTCCACCCCCGAGGGCCGTGCAGGGAGCCGTTTCTCCCCACCCCAACATTTAATCACTTCAGGAGCCTGTCCCCGGAGCGCTTTGACGACTCCCTACCTTATGCTGATGAGGTGGTTGATGTCCGGACCAGCCCGGTCAGAGTCTCAATCTAGGGGCTCCTTGTAAGGGACCCCACCCGACCGCGTCAGCACCGCTGCCCGGCCTTGCCAGAGGAGCATGTATGCTATGTGCCTGCACCACCAACACCGGCCTGCCTGACCTGACGCCAGCGTCGGGCACATGCTGAGGAGATCATATTCCAAGGGGCGTCAACGTCGCCAGCTACTGTGGCCCGAGCCACCACCGACGCATATCATCAAGTCTCTGAATACACTGAACAAGGGTGCTTATATGACCAACCGGGATCGAGGCCCCACCTGCCCCACGGGTAGGCTAGGTCGACTCTCCTGGTCGCATGTATGAGTACTGGTCTCCACGAACCAACCCGTGGTGATGCCACCTAGTACGGAGGTCCTCCCCGTACCAATACCACAAAGAGCGTGGGTCTTTCTAGCTCCGAGGCTCGCCATGGAGGTTGGCCCCACGCTACCCCCGATCTGAATGAAGGTTTTCCCTGCGGTAGTGATGTTATGTACAGAAGCCTCTCGCATTCCCATCACACTAGGTATGGAGTCCTTCCTCCTGCCCCGACTGTTGATGTGGGGACATCGCCCATCCGATCTCTCTTTAACGCGGGGATCCTCCCTATGTCCTATCTGTAGCTGGAGAAGGCCCTCCTCGCCCCGACAACCAGAGGGGTGAAGGCCAGCCTCGCTCCACCCGCACCAATAATGGAGGTCCTCCCCATGCTTCTACCGGTTTCAGCGGAGGTTTTTCATGCTGAGGTGCTGTTCATGGAGGTCATCCCCATGTCCCCTTCGACATTTTTCTCGGTGCTCCTCGCACCTCGACTGTCTCAAGTGGAAACCCTCTCCGCCCTAGCACAAGTTCAACCGAAGGACCACATGCCAGAAATCGTCCCTATCCCAAGGATCCACCTAGGGGAAAGAAGGAGGGTCGTCGCCGCCACAAGAAGAATCTTGGGAAAGCACGGATGGAGATCAAACCAGTCTGCTTCTCAGACTTTGAAGCGGAGTGCGAATCAGCTCAAGAACCCTCCCCTTATGCATCTGAGTCCATGGTCAGGGCAGGGACGAGGCGCATCATCCTGGTATTCCCAAAAGGTGTGGTCTATAGGATTCCCACCTCCCTCCGCGGGTTTATTTAGGAGGATGAAAACCTGGCGACCCCGTAGGTTACAGTCGTGCAGTCACCACCATCATCGCCAGAAGCACTTTCTACCTCCACAAGAGATCACGAAGAGCTATTCTGGGGACCGATGGCAGGCAAGAAGAATCGCGACCTATAAACAGTAGCCCTGGACCCTGAGCTAGGAACGGTGGTCGCCATCCCCTCCTACCGTGACATAGCGGCCAGATCGCTGCACTATTCGGAGGACAACCCAAGAATCAGCGGCTAGTCAGCCCGTTCGCCATATTCTCCACTGGCCAACCTGACATCCCAGTGGTCTACCCCAGTACTGCTTCCGGTTCCTCAGCCACCCCCAGTTGGCGAGTGGGGAAATCAAGGGCCAGACCCTGAATTTTAGTCGAGGAGATTTTGGAGCATTCTTGCAATGGACCACTTCCCCGAGGTGTTCTGGCCCGTGCAGCGCATGATTTCTGCATACCCGAGTCTCTCACCCCAGAGGAGGTTTAGTGCTTATACTACACCCTCTGGGCGATGCATTTCAGTCTTCATCATCAGCACGTGGTTTATCCAAGGAGCCAAGAGCATTTCAAAGACGTCAACGAGTAGTGTTGTCTAGTTGATCTGGCCGCACTCCCTGTGGCCCAGCGCCCTGAGTCACCAGGTCGCCATGAGTCTCTCCATTAGCAATGCGTTCAGAGTATCAAGGTACTCTATAGAATTATTAGGGAGGCTACCCCCCATGTGAAAATCCGTGGTTGGGGGTAGTATGCTACCCTCCTCTTCAGCCCCATCCAACGGCTACCTGACTCGCTATGTGATATTGAGGACATTCCCCCAGGAAGGGTCATGGTCCACATGGATGACGTAGTGGACAAGGAGGACGAGTTGAAGTTTCTCGATGGAGACTTACCCCTTAAGGGTGTACCACCACTGTTGGACCCATCAGGGATGATTACCTGTCAGCAAAGGAACTTCCTTGGTCTCCCTACACCCACTGAGTCGTTGGTGCTCAGCCAAAATGTCAGTAAGGGTAAAGAGCATTTCAGAGCTATCAAGCATTCTGACCCATCCACCTTAGAGCAGAAGACGGAGGAGGACCCTAAGAAGGACACATTGTGCCCGAAAATTTATGAGCAAAATAGGTTGGTTGACGAACTCCTGGATGAATGCACTGTAGAGAGAGGACCCGACTATGGAAATCCTAGGTCGTGGTTGCAGGGGTAGGAACAACTTCCCCCATGTGAAATTCCCCCAGGAAACCCTGATCATACTGCTCCTACGGACAGGGATGAAGTAGGAATGCATGACAAGAGGGCGTGATACGTCTCACCAAACCCTCCCGAACGATGCGGTAATCCAAGGAATCATGCCCGGGTTCCCCCAGCTACCCTACAAGCCACTCCACCAGCCGCTCCACCATCCTCTGAGCCTGTCTACCATGTTGAAGAACCCGAAAATGCACTCGTGGTTAGGGATCCCCATCAAGACAGGGACCCCCACCCGGATGATCCTATGGTGGCGCTCATAGCCCACCTCGAGGAATTGGAGACTCGGCAGGTGGCAATCCCACTAGATGGAAAGCCATAAACGGCATGGGTGGATGATATGATGACACCTCCAGGTTTCAGGAATCCTACCTTCTCCCACTTTAATAGGATGGGGGACCTGCCATAGTATTTATCCCACTTCAACTCAAGGTGTGGGACTGTGTTAGGTACTCCAGTGCAGCAGGAGGCCGCTAAGCTCTGTTGTTTTGTTCAGACGCTGGAGGGGCCGACATTCGTCTAGTATAGCCAGCTCCCTATTGGATCTGTGACCAGTTGGAAGGACCTTGACAGGAAGTTCCTCTACCAGTTCATCTCTACCACCAGGAAGACCAGCATCACAGACCTCTTCAAGTGAAAACAAAGGCCGCATGATTGAGTCGTGAGCTTCATCACCCCGTGGAAGGGGCTCACATACTCCCTCGACATTCCAATGACTCAGGAGAAATTACTGATGATGTGTGTGGGGAATGTTAAAACAGAACTGGTTCCTTACCTAATTACTCAGAACTATCCTGGAGAGTTCCGAGACTTCTCCAACAAGGCCCAGTGCCATGAGGAAGCCCTGCAACAGGCCAAATAGGCACGTCTGTTGCCCCCTGCAATCCCGGCAAGGAGAGATGCCAGATCTGAGCCCACCGCGGTGGCCCAAATAGAGGCCCCAGGAATCTAGAATTTCTACCAGTAGCACCGGCCCTGCAACCTCGTAGAGGCCCTCCACCTCAGACACAGCTTCCGGCTCCACAGTGTCCTCAGAATCGATAGGCGCTCCCGCGTAATGCGCCGCCACCGCCCAGGTGGGAAAATCATGGTCAACCTCCTCGACAGAAACCTCCATATCCTCATCAAGGCTAGGCTCCAAGGGATCCCTATTCGGAAAGAAGAGATTGGACTTACTTGTTCAACAAGAATCAGGTCCCCGGTTACTTCCGTAGCACCTTAGAGCAGGGGATTGTACGCTTGCTTGAGTGCAGAAGGCTAGAAGAGGCGAATCTCATTGATCGCCCCAACTACTGCCCCTATCATCAGATTCTGGGGCACATAATCAAGAAGTGCTATGTGTTTAAGGACTGGATCCAAGACTAGGTCGATAAAAACATAGTCAGGCTGGGCCCGACCCCAGCACAAGTGGTAGGTGTCTTTGTGAGGTCAGATAGCAGTAGCGACGACGAAAGTGAGTGGCAGCAGTTTCCCAACCATGTATCCCAGAAGTACGATGACTGGATGGCTCATAAAATGGTCTCTCGCACCCATGGCATCATTTGGGCGTGCCTACATCAGTCAGAGCCTTTAGAAGTTGCGGCCAACACTTCTACGTCATCATCTTGGTCAGCCTCTTCCCAGAAGAGCAAGCATCAGTGGAGCAAGAAGAAGCAACGCGCCCCGCCAATGTCGTCATCTTCCTGTACTCTCAACGAATTCATGCCCCCTAAGATAGAGATCCCTCCAAGAATCCACCTAGTGCTAGATGATTCATCAAGTGAAAGTCAAGGGTACGCTTTAGTTAATACCGTAGAGTTGGTAAATCCCTATATGACTCCCGACGAGGGGGAACGCGAGGCGAACCTCCCCAACATCCCCATCTGATGCCAATGTCGGTGGAGCCGCGATTATATGGGTCATCGAGGTGAATCAGTCAGCACCTCTAGCCAGGCCGTGCATGTCACTGAGACCAAACAACAGGCCCATCGTAGAGCTCAGCACTCGTAGCCTCTTCACCCGGTGTCGTCAGGACCGCCTCCACCATCGTTTGTGCTACTGGATCAGGCAGAGCCACTTCGACCATGTTGAGACCAACTTTGACCCACTATGGGTCAACCTTAGTCATCCGTACCTCATCCGAAAACTATTCTTCAGGCTTCAACTAGTGAACAACAGAACGTTCCCAGTACTAGCCAGCTGCTAGTCTAGCCGACAGGGCCCGCCATGCCTCCAATCGCAGATTGGCCTCCTATAAGTAGAATTTTTCACCTGGCGTGGAAGTATGATGTTCTCAAGAATCTCACCATAATCCCAGTGAGGCATTCAATCCTTGAAGCCCTCTTCCTATCATCAGATATGTGTGAGGCCCTCACTGAGGCTTTAAGGAGCCCCCTCCAGTTTGATACAGAGGCAGTAGCTGTAGAATCTTTTCATGCTGAAGCGGTTGAGAATGTCGAATGCCAGGCCGTCATCTCATTCTCAAGAGAAGATGAAGGCTCCCCCATACAGGGGCACATCCACCCACTGTACATCACCAACCAATTCAACAGTGTGGAGGTTCACCGCTGTCTTGTTGACACCAGCTCTAGGATCAACCTTATCCCGACGCAGATGCTACAGAAGCTGGGGCTATCCGAGGATGACCTGAATCCCTCTAATTTAAGGATCCAGAGATATGACAGGACAGAGTAGACCCCAGTCAGCAAGATCGGTCTAAAGACCTAGTTCGGTGGCCTAGTTTCCAGTACTGAATTTATGGTAATCCCCCAAGACACTGCATACAATACATTGATGGGTAGGCCATGGCTCCACCTGCACATGGTAGTCCCCTCATCATATCACCAGTGCCTCAAGTACTCCCTTAATGGTAGAGTAGGCGTACTCCAAGGTGATGCATCTCCTTTTTCCTCTTGTGAAGCCCGTTATCTAGACAATGACTATTACAAGAGCAAGGATAAGAAAATTCTGGCAAGTGAGGTTGAGCCCGCCCCGGTCACAAGTGACCCCTGGGCAGGTCTAGATGATGCCTACATCTCCCCAATATATCGATTGGAGGCCACGACCCCTGACATGGGGCAATTCTTTGTTGTCTCTGGTACAAGAGTAAGGCATATTCCCAAGTCCAAGCGATGGCAGAAAATCACCTCGTACTCCAACACAAACTACGCTCAGGTGATCCCGAAACCTCTTACCCCCATACGATACTAGGATGTCCGCCCCATGGCAACGACAGTACGTCATACATGTCTATTCTGCCGGGATGTAATTAACCGGATCAAGCTGGTGTGCCACTATTGCTTTGATATCATCAAGTGTGGCCCCTTGGGGCAAAGGCCAGATGGGATTAGATCGACTGCCTTCATCGCTATGGTCTCAACGACGTGTGAATCTCTTGATGCGCTGTCCACTGCTGTCCAGGCTGGTACAAGCCTCCCGTCAGGTTCCTCCGACCAAGGGGAAGCCTCACCCGCTGGGAATCCCTCATCCACAAGCGAAGAAGAGTATTTGGAGGACGCTCCCCCTTCCTTTGAAGAAGGCGTCTCTGCCACAATCGATGAACTGGTACAGGTGAACCTTGGTAGCCAGGCAGATCCAAGAGCCACATTGATCAGTGATGCCATGTCCCTCGAGGAGCAGTAGTGGTATGTGGACTTCCTTAAGTAGCATCATGATGTATTTTCTTAGAGTTATGATGAGATTCCATGAATATATCCTCAGGTAGCCGTCCACTACCTCGGTCTCCCAACAAACCATCACGGGTTCAAGAAGCCTCCCTGAAAGATTCACCCTTCTCACGGTGCCATGGTTGAGGCCGAAGTTGACAAGATCATAAGATCCAACTTCATCAAGGAGGTCCAGTACCCTAAGTGGCTAGCCAAAATCATGCTAGTTAGGAAGAAGAATGGGAATATTAGAGTCTGTATTGACTTCCAAGATCTCAACCGCCATTGTCTGAAGGATGATTTTCCCCTTCCAGTGACAGAATTGTTGATTGATGCTACGGCGGGGTTCCAAGCCCCCTCCTTCCTGGATGGTTACTTTGGATATAATCAGATCCATATGGCCCCTAAGGATGAAGATTCCACCACTTTCAGGGCGCCCCAAGGTACTTTCTATTACCGGGTTATTCCCTTTGGCCTGAAAAATGCAGGTGCCACCTATCAGCGGGCCATACATCGCATATTTAAGCCAATCCTCGGGACATTGGTGGAGTGCTATGTGGATGATCTGGTGGTCAAATATAGCCAGTTCTAGTACTATCTCTAGGACCTTGAGAAAGTTTTCGTCTTCCTCTGCACCCACCACTTGATGATGAACCCGTTGAAGTGTGCCTTCGGGGTCACTACTGGGAAGTTTCTTGGCTTTTTTGTCAGGTACCGGGGCATTGAGATCGACCCGGAGAAGATCAAGGCCATCAGCCAGATGCCCCCCAAGAAATATTCGGGAGCTTCGAGGTCTATAAGGCTACTTAGCCTACATACATCGATTCATTGTGAATCTATATGGAATGTGTAAGCCCTTTTCTCGACTTATGAAGAAGGGAACCACTTATGAGTGGGATGAGGAGTGTCATGCTGCCTTTGAGGAAATCAATATGTATCTGCTCCAGCCTCTGGTCTTGATGTCACCCATCTCTGGGAAGCCACTGGTCTTCTATGTCACCTCCCTAGAATGGTCCCTCGGTTCCCTTCTCTCCCAGAAGAACAATGAGGGGATAGAAAATAGTCTCTACTACCTCAGTCGCATGATCCTCGATACGGAGACCAGATACTCCCCTATCGAGAAGAGCTACCTTGAGCTCGTATTTGCAGTACAAAAATTGAGACATTACCTACAGCACCATGAGGTATAGCTGGTGTCTCAGGTAGACCCACTAAAGTACATTCTGAACCTCCCCATTTGGACCGTCCGTCTAGCACGGTGGGCGGTAATCCTTCATCATTTGGACATCAGGTTTATCCCCCAGAAGGCTATCAATGGGAAGGCGTTGGTGGACTTTCTAGCCACTCATCCAAACTCCGCGGACCAGTCCTTGGACTTGGATTTTCCCGATGAGGCCATCCTCTCGGTAGATCATTCCATCCTATGTTGGAAGATTCACTTCGAGGGTGCCTCCCGGAGCCCCACCCGTAAGAGGCTCAAAGATCCTAGGCTCAACAGAGCAGGCCTGGGTATCGTCTTCATCACCCCGGCGCAAGACATTCTGCCGTACTCATTCCTGTTGTCAGAAGAATTCACCAACAATGAGGCAGAGTATTAGGCTTTGATCACTATCCTCAAGCTATCCCTTGAGATCGACGTGCCCCATTTTCATGTGAAAGGGGATTCCGAGCTAGTCATCAAGCAAGTCAACGACGACTACATTGTCAGAAAGCTAGAGATCACACCATTTTTGCAGCACAACCTCTATCTAATGCCCCAGTTCCCTTCTCGACCAGAGGTTACCCATGTCCCTCGGTCACAGAATGGTCGAGCGGACACTTTGGCCAGCTTAGCTGCATCACTTACAGAGCCCGAGAAGGATGATCTGATTATACATGTGGCACACTGGAGAGTCATTGCCCCCGTCACCACAGAGGATGACGACGACCTGCGAGTAATCCATCTTACCATCGGATCCTCAACGTCACGACTGCTAGGCTCTTTAGATGCAGTGGTTGAAGCGACTCCTAAATGGAGAGACCCCTTTCTCGAGTATCTCCACAATGGTTGCCTCTTGGATGATCGGGCCGAACGTGAGAAAATCTAACGCCGCATGCTGCAGTTTACCCTCTAGAGTGGTCCCAGTCCAGAGCAAGTCCTCTATAAGAGCAGTTTCAATGGTGTTCTCCTATATTGCAACCAATGAGTCGAGATACCACAGGTCATGCAAGAGGTTCATGCTGGTTCCTGTGGTGCCCACCAGGCTGGGCCGAAGTTGTCCCATCAAATCCGGAGACTAGGGTACTTATAGCCCTCTATGATCCAGGATTGTATCAAGTTTTCCAAGAGATGTCATGCATTTCATGTTCATGCTAACTTCCTGCATCGGCCGCCATAACCTCTCCAATCCACCAAGTACTCTTGGCCATTCGCGGTGTGGGGACTTGATGTCTTGGGACCATATCCACCGGCTATAACTCGCCACTACAGGTTCATCCTGACCACCACAGATTTCTTTTCCAAGTGGGAAGAGGCAATTCCACTCAAGGAAGTCAAGTCTCGTTCCATCATTGAATTCGTGAATTCTAATATCATCAACCGGTTTGGAGTCCCTCACGCTGTCCTCACTGATAACGACACCAACTTCTGAGCAGCCGAATTGTAGAAATTTTACGCCAAGTACAATATCCGTTCGAACCATACCTCTCACTATCACACGTAGGAAAATGGGTAGATCGAGGTGTTCAACATAACCCTCTCTAACATTTTTCAGAAAATGGTTGGCCAGAACAAGAAGAGTTGGTCGGACAAGCTCTCCAATGCCCTCTGGTCTTATCGGACGACAACTCACAATTTCACCCAGGTGACCCTATATTCCCTGGTGTATAGGGCTGAGGTCATCCTACCCATAGAGATCCAGTTTCCATCATTATGCACTGTGATATATGACCAGCAGGCACCAGATAAGGTGGCCAAAATCTGTCTGGCTGAATTGGAAGCACTTGACGAGAATAGGCTCCATGCCCTTCACAATCTGGAAAGGCATCAGAATAAGATGGCTAAAGCCTTAAACAAGAAGGTTTGCCTCCGCTCTTTTCTACATGGTGACCTAGTATTGGCCCTCCGAGTTCCAATGATCCCTGGCAGGAAACCACCCAAGTTGGAGCCCAAATGGGAAGGACCTTACATAGTACATAGGGTTTACCCCAATGGAGAATACTCTTTGGTGACCATGGATGGTTAGTGTATAACTCCTCCCACCAATTCCAAATTCCTCAAGAAATACTTTTCTTGAACCCTATATAGTCCTGCATGACATTAAACTGGATGGTCCCGCATGACCCTAAACTGCATGATGGTCCTGCATGACCTAAAACTGTCCAGTCCTGCATGACATTAAACTGCACAACGTCCTGCATGATGTTAAACTGAATTTTGAGAACTATGTATGGCTTGATTCCCATCCTCATGAGATACATAAGAATGCCTCGACGTTTCGTTTGTTGGCCCATCCCAAACTCCAAAATCTTCCCCCCAGGTCAAGACGTATGGAAGGGGTGAATTTTTTCCCCCAATTCACGTCGATCTAACCTTGATCCAGTCGTACGTCCCGGTCCTTAGAGATGTTTGCCTCTTTTAGAGATGGGTACAGTTATGCATCACCCACTCCTTGACTGGGATTCCATCACCTTCTCCGTCCGGAAGGGCCCCTGAATGGTATGGATGCTAGGCCTAAGATCTCTCTTACCACTTCGGGCTAATTCCCTCGAGGATGTCGAGCAACAAGTCGATACAAGTCCCGTGTTTCGAATATAGTTGGCGGTCGATGCTCATTTATTGCTCCCATTTCAGGTCACTATAGGGGCACTGTGTTTCGAACATGGTCAACAGTTGTCCTGTATCATTAGGGCCACCCTAAGATGTCCCAAACATCGAGTGTAGTGGTTCATTCTGCCCCATTGTATCTCCAAGCGACGAAATCCCTCCGGGCGATGCCAACTATCAGGCCCCTTGGCCTTTCAGGCCCCCAGCCTAGGATCTCTTATGGGAGTGTATGGTGTGGTATGGTATTATGTCCTCTTTCACGTCGGGTTACTCACCGTGTCATACACATCCCCAAATGAGACACCTTATCCTCTCCTCGTCCTCACTGTAAGATGTTAAACTACAAGCTGGTCAGGCCTTCCTGACCAAGGCCCAGCCTCAAGCCCCTTGGCCTTTTTGGGCCCCCGGCCTAGGTTCTATCTTATGGGATTGTGTGGTATGGTATGGGATTATGTCCTCATTCACGTCGGGTTATTCTCCGTGCCGTACACCTCCCATGTTTGGGGTATCCTACTCCCCTCCTCGTCCTCACTGTAAGACGTTAAATTGCAACTTGGTCAGGCCTTCCTGACCGAGGCCCATCCTCAAGACCCTTGGCCTTCTCGGGTCCCCAACCCTCATCCTCACTGTAAGACATTAAAATGAAAATTGGTCTGGACTTCCTAATCAAGGCCCAGCCTCAGGCCCCTCGGCATTTTTCGGGCCCCTGGCCCAAGTTCTTACCTAGAGTGTACGGTGTGATGCGGGATTATGTCCTCATTCACATCGGGTTACTCACCGTGCCATACACCCCCCTTGTTAGGGTTTCCTACCCCCTAATATCTTCAAGAACTACATGTGGATTGATTCCCATCCTTATAGGATATGTAGGACCACCCGAATGTCTAGACTTTGGGTCCATCCCCATCTCCCAGAAATCTCCATTTCACCATGGCCCCTTGGCATACCCTTCCTCGGAGAGGAGAGTATGTGGCATGGCATGGGATTATGTCCTCGTTTACATCAGGATTGTAACAACAACACCGTGTACCTCTCCCTCTTGAACACTGTCATCGCCCCTTTTTAGTGGTTCATCAATGTGACTAAGGGTACTCTGGTTTAGTACCTGGAATTTCAGACTCTGTTCAGACATGCTTCCACCTGCTTTTCAGGCTTTTTGTTCCCCTTCATTAGGGCTTCCATCACCTTTCACACCTCGAAGGGACCCCCGAGTGGCATGGATGATAGGCCTAAGGGATCTCCTACCATTATAGGCCAACTCCCCCGAGGGTCGCAGACAACAAGCTGATACAAATCCCGCGTTGCAAATATGGTCAGTGGTCGATTCTCATTTGTTGTCCCACTTTAGGCTAACACGATATGGATACTATGTTTCGAACATGGTCAACAGTTATCCCCCATCGCCACGCCAACCCCATTAATCCCGAAATGTCAGTTACATGATTCACATCCTTCTCCAACTCATCATGTGCAAGAAGAACTTAGAAACTCTTGGTACTATTCCTTAGTGTGCATCCACACGTTATGAGGACCAAAGCCGCGATAGGGGCGCCATTCAGGTCTCAGAACCAATTTCCCTTTGGTGGGGGTGTTCCAGGTATTGAAAAAGCCATATTCCTACCTTGTTTCCCACATCGAGTTTAACTCACGTGGGCTTAGGGATCAGGTTGGGGTCTGCACTTTGAGGGTTTTCACTCCATCCATGGTCCGAGCTCTAAGATCATAAACTAAGATCTCGTCTAGAACTACGTGTGGCTTGATTCCCATCCTTATGGGATATGTAGGACCACCCAGACGTCTCTTTTTCAGGTCCATCTCATTTGGGAGCTATTCTCTCCTCCCCCTTTCCCTCTTACCCCTATTTGCCCCCCCTTGGCCCGAGGTTCCCCTCTTGGAATTGCATACGGTGTGGGGTGGGATCATTTCCCCATTCACGTCGGGTATGTTTTATTGCACCATACACATTCCCCACCTAACATCGTCTCTGCTACGTCTGCACTACATGATGTTAAAATGCATGCTTGGTCCTATCACATGACCTTAAACTGTGATATTATTGTCCTGGCCGCATGACAAAAAATGGTACTACATCGTGATGTCCTCACTCGAGGAGACACCATATTTGGAATTGGTCACACACCTTTCCATTTTTCAACACCTACTATGGATTGATTCTTTTGGTGATGCTAGGGCCTGCTAACCTAGGCCTATCTCTTTACAAAAAAAATCCACTCACCTTAAAGGACAAACAAGATTTATCAAATACTGCTTCTCTTGGTGCAAGGGCCACGCCCGCATGCCCTTTTCCCTGGCACTGGTACCTTACCATCCCCCCCTCAAAAACTACCTGCATCTTGATCCCCATCTTCATGGGGTACGTAGGAATGCCTGTGCAATTTGCCTCAGGCCCATCTCAACTCCCGTTTTCGGTCCCTCGACCAAAAATCTCTCCAAGGAACACGTGGTGGTCAGAACCCCCAATTCCCATTCACGTCAGGTTTTTGTAATTACCCCAGCATGTGTCTCTCATGTTTCCTACCATCTATGGTCCGAGTTCTACGACCCTAAACTAAGATCTCCCTATTTGAAGGGGCTCAACCCCCTCTATCTAATACTTCTTATTGTCATATTTAGATGTGTTTTGAAAAAGAGCCCGAAGTGTGTAATTTTCATGGGGACATTCCCCTTGTTCCATGTCCAAGATTCGTGAGCTCTCTATTTACATCCTCACCCTCTTCCACATCCAAAAGGACCCCCAGATGGCATGGATTCTAGGCCTAAGGGCTCTCCTACCATTTCAGGCCAACGTCCCTAAGGATCTCAGATGACATTTGCGACATGTACCATGTTTCGAACATGGTCAATGGTCGACCCTCATTTGTCAGTCCCCATTCCAGGCTAACGCGATGTGGATGCTGCGTTTCCTCCACGGTCAACAGCTATTCTCTATCGTCATTCCACCATCATTGTGGTCCATATTTCAAGCATCATGATTCACACATTTCTATTTCCTCATGTTCAAGTGGAATTTTGACATATTCAGCTTTATCTCTTCGTGCATCTAGGTGCGCTACATGGACGGGTTAACATCATTGGGACAACATTCACCGGGCATCCCTTTGCCCTAACATGTTCCCTCCTATGTTGGGAAAGTTCCACCACTACTTCTTGTTTCCCACATCGAGCATGACTCACGTGGGCTTAGTATTTTTGGTAGGATGTACACCGGTGCAGCCAGGCTTCTCATCGTCGCACATGGTGTTAAACTGTGCTTCTAGAACTACGTATGGCTTGATTCCCATCCTTATGATATATGTAGAGACACCCTGGTAATTCACCCAGGGTCCAGCCCCAGGAATCATAAAGTCCTATTCCTCCCCATTACGGGCCCCCTGGCCTGACCCCTTGTGGGGAACCATGTAACTGCAATTTTTCCCTGAACAAGTTTGGGATGCCCCATGATGGCATTGGGAAGTGACAGACCCCCCCTCTCCAGAGAGGCCCTGTCTGAAAGAAGGAATGGTCCATGGTCAAACCGAAGCGTCCATCTAGTTTGCTTCCACCACAGTGGCGTAATTTCAAGAGTGTTGGATTCTGTTCGAACAAACCCTCACTCCACATTCCACGCTTTACATGCCCCTTATTCAGACCCTCGTCCTTTTTCACATCTGGAGGAACCCCCTAACAGTATGGATGCTCGGCCTATGGCCCGCCTATTGTCTTGGGCCAATGTTCTGGAAGACTAACGAATGACATTTTGATTCAGGTACCGTGTTTCGAATATGGTCAATGGTCGACCCTCATTTTCTATCTCCACTCCAGGCTAATGCAATAAGAATGTTGTGTTTTGAATGCAGTCAAAAACCATTATTTATTGCCATGCCACCAAAACAATGTTCCGAATCATGGGTATCATGATTCACATATCCCATTCCCATCTGTTCAGACCGATTTTAGCGCCCCTGGCATTACCTCGATCGTTCCTAAGAGCATGCTATGAAAATGGTAATTCGACTGTTCTGAGAGCTTAATTCTCCAGCCAGGTCCCTCACATTTCTTCCCAGAAATTTGGACTAGTCATCCAAACCCCGGATGCTAGAATCTTGTTTTGTACTCCTACATTTGAATGGGGTGATGAGGTGGCCATCCCTTGTTTGTCACATCCAGCCTGACCTACGTGAGCTTAGGGAATGGTCGCTGGACGCTCTGCGAACATCACAAGGATGCAGTAAAGCAATGTAAACAACATAAGTCATACATGCTACGTCTTTCGAACAATAAAAGCATGAATGTACGTTTAAGGATTTGTAATTATTACAGTACCCAGGGGTTGACTCCCCCCATGGACGGATTGACCTCGTCAAAGGAACGTTGCACCTCTACCACCCTCTGGATGGTGGCGTCCAGGAGTTGCTGTCGATTTTTTACCTCCTGCTCATCCTCAACAGCAATAGGTCACAATTCGTTGGCCGAAATCTAGTCCCACTCCACATCGGTCCAGATGGCGATCATCTCCCTAGAAGCTCGGCTCAGGCCCTATTCGTCTTCTTCCAGCTGGGCCTTCAATCGTAATATTAGCTCAGATTGTGCATTGAGGGAGGTCAAGTGTTCATCCGCCCGATTCTATAGCCGCTGGACCTCGTCTTCAGCCTTCTGGAGCCTCTTGATGTTTATCGCCTTCCTCCAATACCAGCCCATGCCAAGTCCATGATCAAACTCTCGAATCTTTTCCACCATAATATCACGGATAAGCATGTGAGGACGCCGAGCATCCACTCCCCCAGCACACAATTCATGCAGTCGCAAGCGAAGTCTATCCATCTCATCCAACCATAGCGCTTGGGGGTGTCATTGATGAAGTGCGTGATCAGCTTCCACAATCGGCGATGGACTATTTTTCTTTCCTCCTCGTCAAAGGTTGTCTCGTCCCAGTCGGTACGATTGGAAGGCTCGTATGTAGGGAATGCCCCCAGGAACTCCTCAGTCAGGTCTACATCTGGCGTCGAATCGGGCGTGTTGGGGCTTGAATCGTCTGGTTGATCCTCATCATCGGATCCCACCTCGATAATCTTAGGTGCAGTCCCACTAGTTCCCCCCACCAGTGATCGGGAGTGTTGCAGTTCGGTCAGGCTGGATGTTCACATCCACAACCATTGGCATGCCCCTGTGAAGGGCGCCACCAGAAGCCCCGACCAACTTCGCCACAACATCCCTGGCCAATTGAAGGACTGTACACGCCAAGAAGGGGATGCGAATGTCAGTTAACATGGTCAGGGGATGGAAATTGATAATTTGGTAGAGAAGACTTATAGAGGTCAAATCCCAGGTCTCGCTCTTGGGCTGATGTCATTGGAACCCCGAGATGCGGTCCCCCGTATATGGTTGGCAGGTACAGAGACTCCGGGGGAGCCGACTCAACTTTCCCAACCCCTCCAGACACAGTATTTTATGCAACCACAGGCATGGATCCAGAAGGTCCCTTGTCAGCACCCACTAAGGGGCGGGAATGAGGTCTATGAACAAGTTCCTCCTCCACAGTACAGACGCAGATAAGGATTCTATACTAACCTAAGGGCAGACTCTGAAGGATGATCTTTGGATTTTACCTCGAGGTCCTCTGCGAAATATTCAAGATCCGAGGACTGATCGCCGACTTCACCCTCCTCCGACGGACTTTCTCTACCAGCCTCGTCTCCCCAGGAGGACTCGTCCGATTCTTCCGGCAGGGGAAGCGCTCTCTTAGGTCAGAGACTAATAGTTGCGGAGGGACTTCACAACCCAACAACACCCTGACTCAGTCTGTCATTGGGTGCAGGGTGCCCCGGGAGTGGATTAAGTCTTCCAGATCGGCTATGCATTGCTCCACCTCTGCCTGGGATATTGAAAAACTGGCCCTAATAGGGCCAATTCCCGACAAGTCCATCCTGAGGCGGTTAAGGTGCTACCATAACTCGAATGGGATGGGGAATTTCTGGTTGACTTCCCAGATGTCCCAGGACTCCGGGAAGACAAAATTCTACAACATGTCAATGTGGCATAGCTGTTTCCCCAGGGCCTGAGTAGAAATCCTTCGAAATCCCCTTGGTGGACGCCCCTCTGGATGACTCTATTCTCTTGGGACCACCGGCTCCGCTATCGCTGCTGGATCCGCTACCGCTTCTCCCTCAACTGGTGCGGGCGTCACCGCTACAGCAACCCCACCACTATGGGATTCCCTTGTTGCCTTCTAGCCTCAGCCCTGAGATCAAGGAAGCTAACCCTCACCGACCAGGACGATTGTCCACTTCAGCATCTCTCATGGATAGGCCGCCTCCCAGCTCTGGGCATATTCTTTTATCAGCCCAAGGATGGTGGTCGGCGAAGGCAATACGTTCCACATATTCTCATATTCCTGTGTGAACATGAGCCACATCTGCCTCATCACACACGGGTGCTCCTCATAGCACACCCCCAGGTAGACCAGCAGGGTTAGCTGTTGCAGGCACCAGAATTACTGGGTGAACCGGTGTGAGGTGTACAGCTCGCAGAGACGTTCGTGGTCCACACTGGACACCAAGACCCCACCTCAAAAGGCTAGTAGGTAGGGTTAGTGCTCTTCCATTCCCTGTACATAATTTGTGAAGGCCCCCGTCGGCAGCGAGAATGGGTGAAAATTGAATTCCTCCACCCTCCACACCCGGTTCAGAACCGATGGTGCGGTCAGCTTAGTCGGAAATCTCCGCGCAATGTTCAAGATCGAGGGGAGGAAGTTCGATCCTAGTGGCGAGATGGGGTTTAGATACTCATAAATCCCCCTGATGTGTGCCACCATCCTTTCATATAGGAGGTGGAACGACCCGCATATCCTCGATGTCCTTTTCCCCTCGCTGATGTGCCACAACATTTTATACAACTTGGAAAGCATCGATTGACCCGTACTCCTGTCTCCAATGTGGACACCATGATGAAAGTGCTTGGCCACACTCCCATGTTTGTATCCCTCACCGGTATGATCCAACCATAGATGAGAACTGTGATGAATGCCGCCATTCTGACTATTGGTCATTGTTCAGTGCTGACACTAAACCCCCAGGTCTTCCACGAGATATTCTCCAGCAGCCGCCAGTATGAGTTTTCCTTACTCTGGGCCCCCTATGGGAAAGTTCGAGGCCTCACTGGGAACTTCCTATTTTCTAGGAAGTTCAAAAACATCTTGAACTAGTTCTTGAAGTGGACATCCCTCACTACCTCCTTATCCTCCCCGGGTACGTGCTCCATCAATGCCATCGCCAGATGTGGCATCTCCTCCAGATCCTCCCACGCACCCATAGCTGGGAGGAATTCGTCATACATTTCCCCCAGTATCAGGACCCTTGAGATCTAACACATTTCCCATAGTCTGATGTCGACCTCCCCATGATGCAGGTGGAAGGTATTGGTCCCTGATGACCATTGGCTCAACAACTCCAACATTAACTGCTTTGGATGGTAGATATGGAACTGGGAAGCCCAAGATGCCTCATCAGGCCCACTCTTCTTAGCTCTGCTCCGAACTCCTCACATGAGACGCCTACCTAGTAGGCCCAAGCCCAATCGTCCATAAATTTTCCACCCTGGCGCAGGTCCCATTCCTCTGACCACCCCTTTTTCGGGTTCCCCAGCGTCGCCTTAAGGATGGTTCGGTACAGGTGAGGGGACGTCTCTAGCTGCAATGCACTCCCGTCGACATTATTTAGATGGTTGTATAGGCAGTAGACGATGACAGGCGTGACATCCTCCCGGGCATGACCATCGGGCGCCCTGAACCAACGGTGCTGACACGGCGTGCTCCAAAACCAGTAAGCTGGCTCATCCCTACCTACTACAGGGATGAAGACATCATACCTTAGCCCAAATCCATACAAGTTCAACCTAGTGAACAAAAGGTAGTTCTTTTGGATTTCTGACAGCAGCTCCACCAATGAACTATGGTCCGAGTGGCTCCAGACTAGCTCTCCTCACCCCAGACTATTCTCCATTTCGTCCCTCCGGGCGGCATACACAAGGACCCCCTGGGCAGCTTCTTAGTGGGCCATTCAGTTCTGGAACTTGGATGTTTGGTTGGATGGTTTGCGAAGATCATTTGAAAATCACGTTCGTGAAGCCCGCTCGTGAAGACTGTTCATAGGGCGCTGCCGAGGCGCTCAATCGCCAGATCGCGGAGTGAAAACGAAGAGTCGAGGACTCGCTGTGTTCCGTGAAGACTCGATTTTCAAAGAACACTCACTAAGTACACCAAGCTTCGCAAATCAAGAGCGGAAGAATAAAAAATCATAGAGAAGGGCAAGGAAAAAAGAGAGGGAAAACCCTCTATTTATAGGCGGCGACTGTCGGAGCTTTGCGGCGCATCCAGTTCGCGCGGAGCTTCGCGGTGTGCTCGACCCACATTCCCGATCCGCATCGCGAGTCAGCCCCACGAACGGCCGGGGACTTTGGAAATTTCCCTCAAACTTCAACCCTTGATCTCTCCGTGGATCCAAGTCTTAGGGGGGGCATTTTTTGGCACCAAAATGCAGAACGAAGAAAAGGCCCAAAGATGGCTCCACAGACTGCCTCGCGAAGCCACTTTGTGGAATCCCCCCAGTACCGCGGCCGCCGTGAAGCAAGATAGGAATGACGCTCCACGAACGAATTTGATGTTAGTGAACCCGCCGTGAAGCAACGGAGGCGTGCTGCTCCATGAATGAATTTGACATTCGCGAACCCGCCACAAAGAAAAACAGATGGGACACTCAACGAACCCATTTGACGTTCACAAACCCACCGCGAAGCAAAGGAGGCGGGACGCTCCGCGAACCCATTTGATGTTCTTGAGCTGGAAGCGAAGCCACCATACCCTTCTTAGCGACGCTTGAGCTCTACTCCATGATGCCTCTTTCCTATAAATATTGGGCTCCACCTGAGCTCCGGTGACAGAAAATCTGACCTTTCAGCATCCCAGCTCATGAATCACGAAGCATTATTCCAGTCAGTGAACCATGAGCTATGCGAGGTACTTCAGCTTCACGAAGTGCCTCCCCATTGTCTCATTTTGATCCCCTCTTCTGAGAGGGATTTCCTTTGCGAAGCCTAAGGGTATTCGTGAAGGAAGAGGATCCCCAAGGGGACCTGGGTCATCTCGGAGCATTTATGCTTCGTGAAACACCCTTCATGTACACTTGATCCACATGCTAAGGGAGGGTCACTGTACTTCTCGAAGCACATTACTTCCCGACACCTTGCTTCACGAGGAACAATTGCTCTGTGAGGCTATGCTCCACGAATGCCCTTCAACTTCACAAAGCACCTCCCGTATGCACCTCCTCCCCAAGATAAAGCTAAGGCACCCTAATTCGCAAAGCACACCCCTTCCCAAGTGACCTCTGCCATGTGGAGAAACAGAGCCCCACAAGGCCCCTGCTTACGGACCCCTATACTTGAAAAATCCTTTTCCTGTGCGACCCTCCAGGTTTGGACGATGTGAATTCAAAGTCCCATGAACGATACCACCCGTTGTGTTGATTTGCCTACTGCTTCTTCGCATAGGCACGCTAATGGCTATGGCTTCTTCGCATAGCCACTCTAACGTGTACCCCTCGATGGTTCGCTCCGTGACACCCCCTCAGTACAGTGTTGCCAGTGCCTTCCCTTCCACAAGGAGAAGAGGCTACGAGTTATGTAAGTCCTAGGGGTACGGAGCAGACCCACCACGTCCGAGCTGCAGGACGTTAAAATGCCAAGCACCATCATCCTCAGCACATGGCATTAAACTGTGACCTCACCCCGTGCCTTGCAAGTGGGGCGCCCCCACCTTGGACATTCTCCACACCCCCTGGTCTTCACAGGGGATGATATCCTCCTTCTGGGAGTGGAGTTTGTCCTCGGGGGATGGGCAACCACCTTGGTGTAAGCCCCTAGATTTTCTTGCAGGAGGTCGCACCCATACTCCTCCTTAGTTCCTCAGTGCCAAGGCCAACAGAGGGTGTGATGGGGAACATTCACCCTCCTTTATTCGGTCCCAAGTCCCTCTCCCACTGTACTTTGCCGCCAATGTGACTCCATCCTGGAGTAAGTCCCAACACCTTGGGCCGCCTCAAAGCGTAAGTCTCACTCCTCTTCACTTCCCACAGACGCCCCTTTCGTGACGTGGTTGTCAGGACGTTGCTGCCTCTTGTTTCCCACACCGAGCAAGACTCACGTGGGCTTAGAGTAAGCATCGACCATGATATCACCCCCATCCCGCATGACGTTAAACTGTACACCTGAACTATGGGGACTTTTTATCCATGTCAAGTCATGGTACGTAGGAAGCCTCCACGAGGTTCAAGCCCCAACACCTTGGGTAGCCTAGAGTGTAAGCCCCACACCATCCCAGACTATGAGGTATTTGATCCATGTCAAGGCATGGTATGTAGGAAGCCTCCACGAGAATCAAGACCATCCACCTTGGGCCGCCTCAGAGCATAAGCCCCAAATGCCCCCGTCCCGCACGACGTTAAACTGTACACCCAAACTACGGGGAATTTGATCTATGTCAGGGCATGGTACGTAGGAAGCCTCCACGAGGTTCAAGCCCCAACACCTTGGTCTGCCTCAGAGCGTAAGCCCCACACCATCTGAACTACGTGGTCTTTGATCCATGTTAAGGAATGGTACGTAGGAAGCCTCCAAAAGGTTCAAGCCCCCCACCCATTGGTCATTCCGACCCCCTTCATGCCGGTTCACCAACACCTTGGGAAGCCTAGAGTGTAAGCCCCACAACCATCCCAAACTACGGGGACTTTGATCCATGTCAAGGCATGGTACGTAGGAAGCCTCCATGAGGTTCAAGCCCAATAATCATTGGCCCTGACCATCTCCGTGTCAGTGTGCCGAGACCCTTTTCACCTGAACTATGAGGACTTTGATCCATGTCAAGGCATGGTACGTAGGAAGACTCCACAAGGTTCAAGCCCACCTGGACCCCTAGTCCCTTCACATCGGTTCACCGACACCGTCCCAAACTACGGGGACTTTGATCCATGTCAAGGCATGGTACGTAGGAAGCCTCACGAGGTTAAAGCCCAACAACCATTGGACCCCATGACCACCTTCAGCAGTAATCCGTTGACAGCCCCATACAGTGGTAGGCTGGTGCAACCTCATCCAGGGGTAAGCCGTTGTCATCCCATCCAGCGGTAAGCCACTGCAACCTCATTCAGCGGTAAGCCTTTTTCAACTTCATTTGGCGGTAAGCCGTCGTAAAATGAACTACATGGACTTTGATTCCATGACATGGGGATATATAGGAAGACTCTTCGAGGATCAATCCCAAAACCATCGTCATTCCATGACAGTTCCACCCCATTCACCACCCATTTCATTCAACCTCTCCATCATCCATCCCGATTCTTACCCGGGCCACCACATCCCGGTGGAATCATGCCACATCATTCCCCTACACAGCATTTGGGAAGTCGCCCACGTGCTGGCCCCAATATCGGTGTTCCCTCCAGGGGGTTCCTCAATCTGATCCACTCTAATTAGTGTTCTGATCAGCCCAATCCATCTCCACTGGACGTTAAACTTTCGACATACCCTGTGTTAAACATAGGAAGCTGAGGAAAACCCCAGATATATTCCCATGGAATATGATTCACTATGCTCAATGTGGGATGCATCGAGCTTCCATGCCCTTGAGAATCCCTATAATAATAGACAGAAGGCCGACATGCCAATCCCCGTGCATCCAGACATGCCAGTGATGCCCCAACGTGACTACTCTCCTAACCGAAGGTGGCTGCCCTGATCGGACCCCTTGGAATGTCCGGACAGAAGCAGTGTAATTAACTGGTTTCCATGAATATATGGCACCAGGAAGAGTTTCATGAACAACGTATTAAATCTATGAGGGAGACCCGGAATAGGTGACGAGTTCCGAGGAGGAATCCACGGAAGGAAGAACCGACATCCTGTCATCCCGTTTCGATCAAGGGAAAAATGTCCCTAAACAAGGAGGTAATGTCACCCACATTTGGAAAGAAGGAATGCGGGGTAACAAAGCCGCACCTGTCTCACACAAGCAGACAGACGCACGCCCTGAAAAAAGTGTCGGAAACACCATTTTAAAAAATATTGAAAGTTTTCCCTCAAACTGTACTAAAATGTTTTATTTATAATGTTTCTTAAACAATATTTTCACTTCAGTTTGACATCAATTATCATGATATATGTCTACATTCGTTTATGATTGTCCATGTATTATTTAATTACTTTATTTCATGGTTACTTTAATGATACGCCTATTTATTATGCGTTTGACATGATTATGATACCCAATTATTTACCTAGGTAGTCCTTATGTTTATGTTTGATTACTTATGTAAAATTTTGTATGTGGAAAGAATATTCATGAACATGTTATGATGGGTGTTCCCAGATAGAGCTCCAATGCATTAGGTAAAGTATAGTCTCATGAGATGTTGTGTTCAATGGTCTTGGTGGTTAGCCTTGACTCATGCTCCATGTGCAACAATCTTGGTGGTTAGCCTTGACTCATGCCCCTCTATATGAGACGATCCTTGACTCATGCTAAATTTAGGTTTTATGGTGTGACTGCATTAATATTATTCCATGATTATAAGATCTAGTTTTCAATATGTTAAGATTACTTATTTTCCATGACTTTTTTATATCATTATGTTATGTTTTCTAACCCATGGGTTAAGAAATATTCTTATGATTATTCCCTTACTGGGAGTTTTATCTCATCAATTTATTCATTTTATTGTCAGGTTATCTTATGCAGATGTTTGAGTATAATGGAAGTTAGGATATCAATGTAGAGATTAAATTAAATTTGTTTTTATGATGTTTAATTATGTACCTAATCTTCTACAACACTAGAATTTATGATCCTTGACATGTAACATGATGTTTATTTGTGCATAAAATCATTTAATGATATGTGTAAAAGGAGAGGGTCTATATAGTTGGTATCTGAGAAAATTCTAGTTATTTTTGGATGTTAGGAATAAAGCACTTTAGTTAGAACCTTAGGGATGGAACTGGGTATAAGAAAACATCCCTAAATTTTGGTAAGTATAGAGTATGTGGTTTATCAAGAAAATAAATCCTTGTCTGGATACTACAAGTGGACATGATTCTTGCACAGATGTACCTAGGAGTAACAACTCCGACAAGGTGTTATGTACCAGACTCATGGTAACCTGGTACATGAAAACGGGTCATAATACACACCTGGTTTGACACTCCCAGGGGATAAGATTTGGTAAATTCATAAGCTCATTATGAACCATTATTAAGAGAACAAAAAATCCCCATAAGAATATATGTTAGGAGCAGATCATGGATAACCAAGATTAAAACCTAGAGAATCACAAGTTAGGATATAATTTTCCTTTACAAGTTTATTATTTTATGTTCAAAGTTTTCTTTTATTCTTATTAACTAAGTATTAAAGCCCCATAATTGAACTTTATTTTCTTAGTTAATGGAGGTAAATAGAAGAACCCATGCCAATAATAAATGTGATAGGGAATGTAATGATTTATCTAATGATATTCCAAATATTATGGGAACAAGTGCTCAAAACTTTATGGCAGTACTCACTCAACTGGATCACATTATGAATAAGAACATGAATCGTGTGGAATTCCCTCCTTCTCCCAGGAAAGGACAAGTTGTCCTTGAATCCTTCATGTGGAAAATGCCTCCTATGTTTAGTGGATATTCTGATCCTCTCCTCATGTAACAATGGATTAACTCTATTGAAAATATATTTTATCCTATATTGCTTCAAAGAATAGAAAGTTGCATTGGCAGTCTATCACTTTGATGTGGAAGTTGATCGGTAGTGGACACTGATCAAGAACACAAAGTCCAAGGAGGAAATTGATTCCATGGAATGAGAGGATTTCAAGGAAATATTTTTCAATAAATATTTTCCCTGAACCCTTAGTCTCAATATGAAAAGGGAATTCCTCAGACTTAATCAAAAATAAGATGAGTTTATCAGGGCGTATGAAGAACATGATACAAGGCTTACAAGGTATGCCTCAAGCATTTTTATGAACACCAAAAAGAAGGTGGATCACCTATTTAGAGGAATAAAGTATAGTCTAGGAAAAGTGTTGGTGATTTAAGACTTTGATAGCTACGAGGAGATTTTCCATTTTTTCCTTAAGGTTGAAATAGATATCGAAGACTCTCAATTGTATATTGGGCCCAGTGAAAAAAAGAGTAAAATGGATTCTAAAATGGATGGATCAAAAAACAAATCTCATGATGGAAATAAGACTGAACATCCCACATGTTAACATTGTGGAATGAAGAATCCTGGTAACTGTTTAAAAGGATCCAAGAAAGGCTTCAAATGTGGTAGAATGGGGCATCTAGAAAATAACTATTGAAGGGATATGAGAATTCCACTAATGTGGAGGAAAAAAGGAAAGTTTAGATTAACACTCATCCTGTAGTGTGGTTTTAAAACTTAAAGGAACATGGTTATTTTGAAAATCAATTCCCTATGCCTAGGGTTGTTGGAGGCAATCAAAAAAAACCTTCCAGGCAACAAGTAAGGACATATGCTATCAATAATGATGATATGGATCCGAAAAACTATGTGGTGATAGGTACAATGGTTATTTATTCAAGAATAGTGAACATTCTATTTGATTCTGGTTCTATGAATTCAGTTATATCTAACAAGTTTATTAGAACTATTCAATCAAAACCACAAAATCTGGATGTTGCATTATCTATAATAATAGAAAATGGGAAAATTATTGCATCCAAAGTATATAACTCATCCCTTATTAAAGTTTGTGGACTGAACCTCCCATCAAATCTTTCCATACTCCTTTTTTTGGAGTTTGATTCTATAATTGGCATGGATTGGTTATCTCTATACAAAGCCAACATTGACTCTCAGGAATGGGAGATCACTCTTCACACCCCGTAGCATCCTCCAATCATGTACAAGTGTATGGAGGAGGATGAATCTACTTTAGAATCATTGACTCAAGTGTGGATACTAGTTCTTTATAAGAATGCATATCAAGCTAAAATGATTGATAGAAAGGAGAGAATCATGCTCGAAGACATGCACATCATGAGGGATTACACTGATGTGTTCCCTAAAGAGTTGTCTAGTCGTCCTCCTAATCGAGATGTTGAGTTCTCAATTGAGATTATTCCTGGTTCTCTACCTATATCAAAGACACCTTATAGAATGGCCATCATAGATCTGGAAGAGATGAATAAGCAGTTACAGGAGAATCTTGGTAAGGGGTTTATATGATCAAGTGGTTCACCATGGGGTTCACTAGTCCCTATTCATTAAGAAGAAGTATGGATAAATTCACATCTATATTGATTATCGTGATCTCAATAAAATCATGATAAAGAATAAGTATCCTATTCCATGGATAGATGACTTTTTTATTAGCTATGTGGGGCCAGTTATTTCTCTAGGGTGGAATTTTAGTCGGGATATCACCAATTAATGGTGAGGAAGGAAGATATTCTCAAGACTAACTTTCGAACAAGGTATGGACATTATGAGTTCATAGTGATGCCCTATGGACTCACTAATACTCTAGAAAATTTAATGGATTTAATGAATAATATTTAGGGATTACATTAAAAAATTTGTGGTAGTATTTATAAATGATATTTTTGTATACTCCAATACTAAAGAGGAACATTAAGAGAATTTGAATACATGTTAAAGACTTTAAAAAGGAAGAAAATTTATGAAAAGTACATTAAATGTGAGTTTTGGATGCAGGAAGTATCATTCTTGGGGAACATTATCAACAGAAAAGGGATATCTACAGAACCTTCCAAGACAAAGGAAGTTGAAGATTTCCCTAGGCCAACATTTGTAACAGATATCCACAGTTTCCATGGCCTTACTGGGTATTAGATAATATTTGTAAAGAACTTCTCATGATTGTCAAACCCAATGAAAAATATGACATAGAAGGGAGTGAAGTTTTTCTGGACTCAAGAATGTGAGGAAAGATTTATGGAGCTCACAAAGAGTCTTATAACTACACCATTAATTACACTCTTGACAAGTAGATAACTCTTTGTGGTGTATAGCGATGCTTCAAAAAAAAATTAGGTTGTGTACTGATGCAAAATGATAAACTGATATCATACGCCTCAAGGTAGTTAAAAATTCATGAGAAAAACTATCCCATTCATGATATGGAGTTGTCAATTATAAAGAACTAGCCTGGGTTTCCCTCAAACCCAACACCTGACCCATTCCATCACATACCCAAAGGGCGCTCTCGATCCCCACGGGCTAGTGACAAGCACCCATGAATCGAACAAAGAACCATAGGGAACAATTTCACCCAACCTGATCAAACACATGGCAGATATGTACCAAAAAAAAGGAAAATTGAAAGAAGAAATTGATATATATGTCATAAATTTAAGAAAACAGTGTAAACAGACAATATAAAAATTAGCTACAACTCTAAAGGAAAAGTCCAACTACAAAGGACCCAAACCAAACAAATCCTACAAATGATGGAATGGAAGAACTCCCACAATCATGGCTACCCAACCAACTGATAAAAACCTCATCGACTCACTGAAGTGTCTTGCCTTTCCCGGCATTAGAAGACATACAAAGGTCTGTGCACCACTGATGAGGTGTGCATGGTGTTAGCTAAGAGGATCAATAGGATCTCACCCAGGTGTGCCTTATCAAGTCTCTATATAACAATTAATGTATGTTCATTTTAAGTAAACACATGGCATGATAAGAAGTAAAACAGTTTTATAGAAAACATGGTAATTTTTTTTTTCTTTTTCTACTATTCTAAACAAAAGTAGGTATATCAATTTCAAAGAACATTTTCCATATCATTTTTTCAGAAGAAGATGCATGCATATCATGGATAACTCAGAAAGAAAAATTATACAAAATAGAAGCACAGGTATCACAACACCAAGGAATACTATAGGTCTAAGCCATAGTCTACACATACCATAATAATCATGTGTACAAACCAGTTCCTAGAACAACGTGCCTAAGAAGTAGAGAAATAACCCTTGAGTAAACCCCTAAACAATGTAAATATCGGGTCCCTAGAACAATGGGCCTAGGAAAATGAGGAAAGACTCAAGAAAAACTTCTATGATAATCACAAAACAATGGAAAATTTCCCCAAGTTAAACCTTCCACCTAAGTACCCAAGGTTACCCATGTGCTCTTTTTCACAATTCATTTCAATGATTTGAAAAACATTTCAAAACCATTTCAAATATCATTTCAATGCTTCTAAAATACCCATTTTCATTCCATTTATCAATAACCTGGTAAAAACCATTTTTCATTGAAAAATCTTCTCCACACACATAAGACAACAATGGAAATATTTCATTATAAATCAGTTTGTAATGAAAAATGACAATATTTATTTTCATAGGCTAGAAATAGAAACACCTACCTCAAAGCTCGATCTGCACATACCCGCAACAGAATCCACCAACAACGAAAACCCAATGAAAACAACAAAGGACCTAGAATCCACTCCAGATCACATTGTTGATCCAAATATGAACACAAAGGGGCGACAGAAATAAAGAAACCTACATACCTCAAGAATGAACACCCTCCATACCACGACCAACAATGGAAAAGACCTTAAGAGAAGTATTTCACAATGAATATAGAAGAAGCACCATCTTAACCCAACGGGTCCGAACAGACCACCCAATAGTGATATCATGATCAATGGAAATGAATAAATGGGAAGATGACTTACCTGAAGAGATATTTCACAATCGCAACAGATATCAATCATCGAACAGATTGATATGGAAGGAAAGGTGTCCTCAGAAAATGCCTAAGAGAGACCCTGGGTTGAGGGTGAAGGAGTCTGGAAAGAATGGACCGAGAAAAACTACCAAGTGTATGTTTTAAAACTGGACGTGGGCCGTTTCAATGTATGAAACTCTCATTCCTGTCATGAAGTCCACACAGAATAAGTATGTCAAAAAACCCATCAAATCAGATTAAAAATCTGTTATTTAAAACATTCATGACGTGAAACCACCATTCATGACGTGTAATCCTTCACAATGTGAATCCCCTTTCAAGGCTTGTACCCAGCAGAAGTTACACAGTGTGAAATCTTCCTGCATCCTATAGAAAATTCTGGTTAAAGTTTAAAGTCCATCAAATCTATAACTTCACCATTATAGGCATCCTCCCAATCTCAAAGGAAGGGAAAACCACGACGAGGTTAAGGGTGTACCTGATAAATCGTTAACAGGATGTTACAAACTCCCCACCATAAAGACTTTCTATCCCCAGGAAGTCATGTTGAAAATGTAATCCTTGGAAAATGATGAGGACATTCCTCCCTCATCAATGACTCGTGTTCCCAAGTCTCATGAGAATCCAATATTTTTTTCCATATAAATCTAACCAACAGAATCAATATCCCATGCAAGACTTTCACATGGGAGTCAACGATCTCAACTAGTTTCTCAAAAATAGAAACATTTGGCTCTAACTCAATTTCTTCCCAACTCAGAATGTGAGCGGGATCAGGATGATACTTCTTAAGCTGAGATATATGGAAAAAATCATGAATACCTATAAAATGAATTAGAAATGCTGATTGATAAGCAACCTGTTTGAGTTTCTTAGTGACATCACACAATCTAACATATCTTGGATCCAAATTTCTTTGTTTTCTAAGCTGTCGGTGACCCAACCGTGGAGAAAGTTTCAAGAAAACCCAGTCACCTACAACAAACTAAAAAGGTCAATGTCACTAATTCGCATATGATTTCTATCGACTATGGGCTGTTATCATACGTCGATGTACAAACTAAATCTTCACAGAAGTCTCCTGAACAAAACTTGGTCCAACTAAAGATACTTCGCCCACCTCATCCAAACAAAGGGGTGATCTACACAAGTGACCATACAATGCCTCTACGAGATCCATTCTTATCAACGATTGAAAAATATTTTTGTAAAAAAACTCAACTAGTCCCGAATGACTATCTCATGATCCTCCAAAATCCAAGACACATGCACGAAAACATGTCTTCCAAGATCTAAATTTCATGATCCATATGAAAATCTATTTGTGGATGGTAAGTTGTACTCAACTTGATCTGAGTTCTCATTACCTCATGAAGACTCCTCTAGAACCTAGAGGTGAACCTAGGGTCCCTATCAGAAACAATAGCTGAAGGAATATCATGAAACCTCACAATATCTTGCACATATAGATTACCCAGATCTTCAACCTTAGTGGTGTCTTTGATCGAAATGAAATGATCGTACTTTGTCAACTGATCAACCATCACTCAGATAGCATTACCCCATCGGGGAGTCCGTGGTAATACAACAACAAAATCCATGGATACCTCATCCCATTTCTAGATATGCACTAGAAGATGATTAATCAAACCATAAAGTTTCAAGATCTATTCCTTTATCTGTTGGTAGGTGTAACAATGACACACAAACTCCATGATGTCATGCTTCGTTCCCAACCACCAGAATTGTCATCTCATGTCATGATACATCTTCATAATTCCTGAATGAATAACCCATGAAGAGTTGTGACAATATAACAAGACTAAAATCCTCACAGATGTTGGAACAACAATCCTTTCCCCGAAGTGAAGCATATCATCCAAAGAAAGAGACCAACCAAAAATGGTCTCCTCACCATAAAGGCTTTCTCGATTCTTTTAAAACTCGTCATCCTACTATGGACTCTACAAAATAAACTCAAGGAGAGATGATGATAACTGAACAATAGTCAAATCCATACAAAAAACATCCTCCAGAGTATCTAGGTGTAACTGAGTGAAAATCCCCATAAGGTTCTACTCCTCCTTTGATTTCAGAATAGTCGGTGACGGTGCTTTCCTGCTAAGAGTCTCTGAAATGACATTTCTCTTTCCCGAGGTGTAGGTGATATCAAATTCAAATGTATAAAGGTATTATACCCATCATCTCAATATGATATTCAAGCACTTATGAGAAAATATATAACTCTAACTCTTATGATCAGAAAAGACCGTGAATCTTTCACCAAAAAGATAGTGGCACCAACATTTTAGCACATGAAAGACTGCAGTAAGTTCTAAATCATGAGTTAGGTATTTATTTTCATGCGGTCAAATATGAAGAGAGCTGTAAGATACCACATGGTCATCCTGCATAAGCATGCATCCCAAACCAGTACTTAGATCATTTCAAAACACCATGTACCCCTTACTGAGCTCAAGTATGATCAGAATATGATTTGATGTCAAAAGTCATTTTAGTTCATCGAAATATGACTGACACTTCACATTCCATGTGAATTTCATCACCTTCCTGGTAATATAAATCAATGGTTATGACATATTATATAATTCCTTAACAAACCGTAAAAATTATACAGAAATACAATGGAATCTTTGTATCTCAAAGACATTCTGTGGTTCCTTCCATGAAAAAAAAAACTTTTACCTTCATTGGATCAACTAATTAGCCATGCTCAGAAATTATGTGCCCCAAGAACTTCACTTATTGAATCCAGAAACTTCATTTCAAAAGATTTACATACAAATAGT
The DNA here is from genome assembly GCA_963277665.1 of Viscum album. Taxonomy (NCBI): domain Eukaryota; kingdom Viridiplantae; phylum Streptophyta; class Magnoliopsida; order Santalales; family Viscaceae; genus Viscum; species Viscum album. The sequence goes on along the minus strand of OY728158.1, from coordinate 726,012,725 downwards.
GACATCTCAAATTTTACAAAACAAAATTATATGGTGCTCATGCTCATGATCAGATTTCGAATAAACCATAATATAAACCATTAATACTACCAAAAAAGTGTTAATATATTGATGTAATATATGATTCATCGAATCCATAAAATCTACAAGAGGGTTAGTCAGACCAGAAGGCATCACAAGATACTCATAATGGTCATACCTACTCCTGAAAGGTGTCTTTGGTATATTAGACTCCAGAACTATGAGTAGATGATAACCAGATCAAACATCGATCTTCAAAAACTACTTATCCCTCTTTAACTGATCCAAAAAGTCATCTAAATGAGGCAAAGGATATTTATTCTTAACTATTACCTGGTTCAACTTCCGATAGTCCACACATAACCAAAGTGAACCATCTGCAATGAAAAAAGTATAGGGGCTGACCAAGGTGAAACACTAGGGAGAACAAAACCCCTTTTCAATAGATCTTCCAACTGAATCTTGAGTGCTTTCTGCTCCTCTAGTGTCATACAATAAGAAGGTATCGATATCAAATGTGTACCAGACACTAGTTCAATAATAAACTCTACCTATCTCTTTGGAGGAAGATAAGAGAAGTCTTCTGGGAAAACATTAGGAAAGTAATGAACAACAATAGGAAATCAATGATAGGGGATACATCATCAAGATCAAACACAATGTCAGATGACAAACTCCTAAGCTCTGGGTGGGAAGGTCCTGCATGACTAGAACACGGGTCCCACTCCCTTTGAAACACACAAGATCTCTCATTAGTAGCAAGAAATGAAACACGCCAATGATAAAAATCAACCTCATCTTGATAAGAGACATTCTTATCTATACCGATGATGACGTCAAACAAATCCATATCAAGAATGATAAAAACCCATAAAAACTATTTATTGTCTATCTTTAATGAACAAGGACACTGAAACCCCTTCTCTTTGCACTTTCAATAGGTGTCGCTAACTCCATTGTAAAGGACACAAGTTCTTTTGGATGTTTAAGAACATCAGCTAAACATGTAGATATAAAAGAGTAGGGGGAATTAGTATCGAATAAAGTAATTACATCTGAAGATGCAATAAGGATAGTAACTTTCACTTTTTCTATACCTGCATCAAATTTCATAGAAAAATCATCTACTACATGAAATTGATTCACTTCTAAGGCCTATGGATAGAGCCCTATAGTCATTAAAGCTTATGAATTTACCGTAGTAGCCTTTGGAGCCGAAGAACCCTGACCATAACAAGTCACATTCATATACTGACAAAATAATCATAGATGACCAACACATCCACAATAGTTTAATGTGTTTGCAGACATAGGATAATAATGACAGGTGTGTCTAATGTTTCCACACTGATAAAAAGTCAGAGGCACAATACCCGTTGTAATAGACGGTGCAGAGAAGGCTTGTTACTGATACCCACCTCCACTACTCCTACAATGATCTTTCTACTTCCTCTTCTTCCCATGTGCGCCACTGAAGCTACCACCCAATGGAAGGGAAGAGGTGGAAAATCCAACCATATCTACCATATTCATTTTTTCATCATAGCTCTATCTACTAACTCTACATATCTAGAAAGATTCAACATAAACACCTATGATATGATATCTGGTTGAAAACCCTGCAGGTACTTCTGAGCCTTCAGCTGGTCATTCTTCACTACGTCCAGAGAAAAAGAGGAAAAGTTTAGAAAATTGGTTGGTGTATGTCGACACCGAACAATCTCCATGTTACAAAGATAGGAACTCAAGATACTTAGCCAACATCAATGACTCTAGGATTTTTTTTGGAAGAATAGGGCTTTGAAACCCTACCAATCAAATCTCACGTGTCTATCATCTTGGACCATAGAATCCCACCACCGCTTTCCAGACCCCTTGAGTCTAAATGTCACACACTTTACCCTGATATTCTATGGTGTCTCCAAAAATTAAAATATTTGATCGATAATATCCATCCTATCCCCCACCTCTTGATGTTTTATCATTTATTTAAAGTATGGTGGTTTCTCATGTAAGAACTTACATGATCGATCTCTCTCTTCTCCAGCTCCTAGTTGTACCTCAACCACTATGTTCTGAATTCATGGAACATCCTGATCAACAACATAAACTATCCATACGATAGTATCAGAGGCATACCAATGCACACCGAAACATAATAATGATCCAACAACAAAACAAATCTCAACTCAAACTAGAAAACCCATAAGCAGAAACTGAGATTCAAAACAAAACTAAAAACTAGAGACACACATCCCAACATCCCATGGAAACTTGAGCCTCACCACGACAAGTGTTGGTCATGAACTTATTGAAAGATACCTCTAAAGTCCCAACAATCCTATCTCCAATATAACAGACATACAAACAAAAGTAATCTTGAGTAAATACCTCCTATAATACCCAATTGTAACAAATCGACTAGGGTTGTCCTCAAACCTAGCACCCGACCTGTTACATCACATACCCGAAGAGTGTTCCTGATCCTCATAGGCTAGCGATAAGCACCTGAGCATCGAACAATGAACCAGAGGGAATGATTTTTCCTGACCTAATCCAACACATGAGATATATGTACAAAAAATGAACAACATAATAAAAAAAATATATATATGACATAACTGTAAGAAAATAGTGGAATAGACAACAACAAAAGTAGATAAAACTCTAAAGGAAAAAATCCAACTACAAAAGACCCAAACCAAACAATTAATCCAAAATATATCATGGATGAACACCCACCATATCACCACCAACTACTGAACCAACTAACATGAACCTCATTGCCTCACTACAGCACGTTTCCTTTCCCTGCACTGAAAGACAAACAAAGGTCTACGCACCACCGAAGAGGTGCGCAAGGTGTGAGCTAACAAGATCAGTAGGATCTCACTCAGGTGTTCCATATCAATTCTCTGCATAAAAATTCATGTATTCTCTTTTTTTTAAGTAAAAACACAACATGATTAGAAGTAAATAAGTTTTTATAGAAAACATGGTAAACATTTCCCTTTTTAAATAGTTAAAAACAAAAGCAGGTATATCAATTTCAAAGAAAATTTTCCATATCATTTTTCACAAATAGAAACATGCATATCAAGGATTACTTATTAAAAAAAACAATACAAAATAGAAGCACACGTATCACAACAACAATGAATTATACAGTTCCAGGTTGTATACTACTCGTACCACAATAATGAAGTACACAAATTAGTTACTAGAACAACGGACCTAGGAAGCAGAGGAATACCCCTTGAGTAAACCCCCCAATAATGACAATATCTTTACCCTAGAACAAAAGGCCTAAAAAATATTGGAAATCCCCAAGACAAACCTCATTGATAATCACAAAACAATAGATGATGGCCCCAAGCTAAACCTTCCAACTAAGTACCCATGGTAACCCATTGTCTCTTTTTTCAAAATCTATTTCAATTCTTTGAAAACAATTTCAAATTTTATTTCAATGCCTCAAAAATAACCATTTTCCATTCCATCTATCAATAATCAGGGAAAAACCATTTTTCATTGAAAACTCTTCTCAACACACACAAAACAACCACACCAATCTTTTATTATGAATCAGTTTAAAAAAAACAACCAGATCCATTATCATATGCTAGAGATGAAACCACCTAACTCAAAGCTTAGGTTGCACATGCCCACAATGGGATCCACCAACAACGAAAACCTAGTGATGACAATGAAGGCCCTAGAATCCACTCCACATCATAGGGTTGATCCAAATTTGAAGACCAGGGGTTGAGGGAAAGGATCAATCCTACATACCTTAATAAAAAAAATCTGTCACACCACAACCAACAAAGGAAAAGGCCTTCAGAGAGAGATTTCACAACAGATCTATAAGAAACCAAGAAGAAACAAAATATTATCCCAATAGATATGAACCTGCCACCCAACAGTGATATTGTGATCAAAGGCAATGAAGAAGTGGTAAGAAGACTTACCTGGAGAGACACACCACAATCGTAACATAAACCAGACGTAGAATTGATTGATTAGGAATAATAGGTTTCATCTAAAACTGCCTAGTAGAGACCCTGGGATGAGGGTGAAGGAGTATAGAATGAATGGACTGAGAAAAACTTCCAAGTGGGTGTTTTAAAATTGTACGCGGGCCATTTCACGACGTGAGAATCCCATTCACATCATGAATTCCACACAGGATAAGTACACTGAAAAACCCACTGCCTCGAATTATAAATCTGTTATTTAAAACATTCACGACGTGTAATATTTCATAGCGTGAATCCCCTTTCATGACTTGTACCCAATAGAAGTTATGCGATGTGCAACCAAGTTACATGGCATGGAATCTTCCTGAATCATGTAGAAAAGGATGGTTAAAGTTGAAAGTCCAAAAAATCTCTAACTTCACCATTAAAGATATCCTCCAAACCTCAAAGGAGGGGAAAAACATAACGAGGTTAATGGTGTACCTAATAAAATGGTAAAGGAATGTTACAAACTCCCCACCGTAAAGACTTTATGTCCTTGATAAGTCATGTGGAAGATGTAATCCTAGAAAAAAGATGAAGTCATTACTCCCTCATCAACGACTCGTGTTCCCAAGTCTCATGATAATATGATATTTGTTTCTATAGAACTCTGACCAACAGAATCGACTTCACATGCAAGACATTCACTTTAGAGTCAACAATATCAACCGGTTCTCTCCAAAAAAGAAACATCTTGCTCTAAATAAATTTCTTCCCAAATCATAATGTGAGCGAGATAAGGGTGATACTTTCTAAGATGAGATATATAGAAAACATCATGAATACATGTCAATTGAATGGGAAATGTTAATCGATAAGAAACCTTTTTGAGTCGATCAATGACCTAAAATGGTTCAACATATCTTGGATCCAACTTTCCTTATTTTCTATGCTAATGGTGACCCAACCGTGGAGAAAATTTCAAGAACACCTTGTCCCCAACGGAAAACTCCAATGGTCAACGTCGTTGATCCATATACGATTTCTGTTGACTATGGGTTGTTATCAGACATCGATGTACCTCCTGAATCTTCGCAGATATCTCCTGAGCCAAACTTGGTCCAACTAAAGATACTTTTTCCACCTCAGACCAACAAAGAGGTGATCTATACAGGAAACCATACAATTCCTCAAAGGGATCAATTCTTATAAATTACTGAATTTTTTTTGTAAATAAAATCAACTAGTCCCAGATAGCTATCCCATGATCCTCCAAAATCAAAGACAGAGGCACAAAACATATCTTTAAATATCTAAATTATATGCTTCATCTGACCATCCGTATGTGGATGGTAAGATGTAATCAACTTGATCTTAGTTCCCAATGCCTCTTTAAGAATCCTCTAGAACCCTGAGTTGAACCTAGGGTCCCTATCTAAAACAACAAAAAAGGGACTCCCACACAATCTCACAATCTTCTGCACATACAACTTACTTAGATCTTCAACTTTAGTGGTGTATTTGATCGGAATAAAATGAGTAAACATTTTCAACTAATCAACAACCACCCAGATAGATTTCCTCCCTTAGGGATTCCATGGTAATCCAAAAAAAATCCATGGATAACTCATCCAATTTCCAAATCAGCCTTAGAAGAGGTTGAAGAAAACCAAGAGGTTTCAAGTTATCTACCTTTATCCGTTAGTAGGTGTAAAATCAAGACACAAAATCTGTGATGTCAAGCTTCTTACCGAGCCACCAGAATTTTCGCCTCATGTCGTGACACATCTTCATAGTTCCTGATTGAATGGACAATGAAGAGTTGTGATAATGGAACAAGACTAAAATACTCACAGATGTTGGGACAATAATCCTTTACCTAAAGAGATTTATATAATTTGAAGAAATATACCAACCTGAAATGGTCTCACCACCATAAAGGCTTTATCGAGTCTTCTAAAACTCATCATCCTACTACTGACTCTATAAAATAGACTCCATGAGAGATGATGATAACTGAAAAATAGTAAAAACCAAACTTGAATCATCCTCTTAAGTAACTAGGTGCAACTGAGTGAAAAGCCCCATAAGGTTCTACTCCTCCTTTGGTTCCAAAACAGCCTATGACGGTGTTTTCCTACTAAGAGAGTTAGTAATGACATTTACCTTTCCTAGGGTGTAGGAAATATCAAAGTCAAACGTCTGAAGGTATTCTATCCATCATCTCTTCCAGAGATTCAAGTATTTATGAGAAAAGATATAACTCATACTCTTATGATCATAAAAGATCCTAATCATTTCCCTAAAAAGATAGTGTCACCAAAATTTGAGCAAATAAATGACTGTGGAAAGATCTAAATCATGATTGGGGTAATTATTTTCATGTGATTGAAGATGAATAGATCCTTAAGCTACCACATAGTCATCCTACATTATCACATATCCCAAACCAGCACCCAAAGCATCACAAAACACCATATAACCATTACCGGGATCAGGTAAGATCAGAATAGGAGCTGATGCCAGAAGTCATTTCAGTTCATCGAAAGAAGACTAACACTTCACATTCCATGTGAATTTTACTACCTTCTTGGTAAGAGCAGTCAAATGTGACGCCAGCTTAGAGAAGTACTTTACAAACTATTGGTATTATCCAACAAGACCAAGGAAGATCTATATCTTAAAGACATTCTATAGTTCATTCCATGAAAAAATTGACTTTACCTTCTCTAGTTTAATTGATAAGTGATGCTCAGAAATTATGTTCCCCAAGAACATTACTTCATGAATTAGGAAATGACATTTTGAAATATTTCCATAAAAATAGTGAATTCTAAAAATTTCCAGAACCAAACTCAGATGGTGCTCATGCTCACACTCAGATTTTGAATAAACCAGAATATCATCCATGAATATTACTACAAAAGTTTCAAGATGTTGTTGGAATATCTGATTCATCAAATCCATAAAAACTATAGAAGCATTGGTCAAACCAAATGGCATCAAAAGATATTCATAATTGTCATACCTACTCATGAAATATGTCTTTGGTATATCAGACTCTTAAACTTTGAGATGATGATAACACAACCGAATATCGATCTTCGAAAACCAATTCACCCCCTTTACTTGATCAAATACATCCACAAGCGGAAAAGGATATTTGTTCTTAACCATAACCCAGTTCAACTTCTGATTATCCACACATAACTGAATTGAACCATCTACTTTATTGGAAAAGAGGACAGCGGATTCCCAAGGCAAAATGCTAGGGAGAAAAAAAACCCTTTTTCAATAGTTCATCCAACTGAATCTTGATCTCTTTCAACTTTTCTAGTTCCATTTGATATTAAGGTATCAATATTGGCGTACCTGGAACTAGGTAAATTGTAAACTATACTGATATCTCTAGAGGAAGACCAAATAATTCATTTGGTAAAACTTTAGGAAAGTCTCGAACAACAATGGGAAAATCAAAAAAAGGAGAGACATCATCATGATTAATCACAACGGTAGACAAAAAACTCCTAATCTTTGTGTGGGAAGGTCCAATACGACTAGACATCATGTCCCACTACCCCTGAAACACACGAGATCTCACATAGGCAGCAATAAACTTAACGAACCAATGATAAAAATCAACTTCAGCTCGATGAGTGACAAACCAATCCATTCCAATGATGATTTCAAACAGATTCATATCAATAACAAGAAAATACCATACCGACTCTGTATCAGCTATCATTAACAAACAAGGAAACTGAAACCTTTCTCTCTTTCCTCTTTCCAAGAGGTGTCACTAACTCCTTTTTAAAGGACATAAGTTCTGTTGAATGTTTAAGAACAAAAAATAAATATGAATATATAAAGGATTGGGAGTCACCAGTATCAAATAAAGAAATTATAATAAAGATACAATAAGAATAGTACATCTCACAGTTTCTATACCTACATCAAATTTCATTGGAAACTCATATACTGCATGAAAATTATTCACTCCTCAGCCCTGTGGATGGATCCCTATAGTCCTTGAAGCTTATGACTACACCACAGTAGCCTTTGGAGCTGATGAAACCTGACCATAATGAGGTGTATTCATAGTCTGGGAAAAGCATCGTAGATGAACAACACATCTATAGTTGTTTCACATCTTTGTGAGAATATAACAAGAATGCCTGGTGTGTCCGATGTTGGAACACTAATACCAAGTCAAAGACACATTACCCATGGTAACAGATGGTGTAGAGGAGGCTTGGTGCTGAGACTCACCTCCGCTACTCCTATGATGATATTTCCACTTTCTCTTCTTCCCATGTGCACCACTAAATTTGTCACCTGATTGAAGATAATTGGCGGAAAATCCAAAATTTCCTTCCATATTCATTTTTTTCATATTATATCTATCTACAGTCTCCACATAGGTAGAAAGTTTTAACATAAACACCTATGATTTGTTATCTCGTTGCAAACCCTATAGGTACTTCTGAGCCTTCAGCCGGTCATTCTTCACTCTGTATGGTGAAAAACTGACAAGTTCGGAAAATCAGTTGGTGTATGCTGACACTGAATTCTCTCCCTATTTCAAATATAGGAACTCTAGATACTTAGGAAACATTTGTAACTCTGGGAAAAACTGCTGGAATAACAGGGTCTTGAAACTCTTCCAATCCAAGTACACATGTTTGTCAGCTTGGACCATAAAATCTTACCACTGCTTGGAAGACCCCTCGAGCATGAACTCTTCACACTTTACCCATATATTCTTAGGTGTCTCCAGAAATTAAAATATTTGATCGATTCTATACATCCAGTCCTCTGCCTCTTGAGGTTTTTTCATTTCTATAAATGATGATGGTTTCTCACTCAAGAACTCCCGTGATTGATCTCTCTCTATTCCAACTCCTAGATATACCTCAACCACTATGTTCTAAACACATGGCACATACTGATCAATAGAACAAACTAATTATATGATATTATGGATGATATTCTGATCAATAGGTGGGTTCCCTTGAGGAGCATCAGCTTCACCTTGTTGTGGAACTCATGGAAGATGTCTTGGAGGCATGTTGATGCACACCAAAACTTAAGAACGTTCAAACAATAGAAAAAATATCAGTTCAAACTAGAAAACCCATAAACAAAAACTGAGATTCAAAACAAAACTCAACACTAGAGATACACATACCAATATCCCATGGAAACATGGGTCTTGCCTTGACAAGATATGGTCAGACACTTATCACAACATAACTCTCAAGTCCCAAAAATCCTATCTCTAGTTTGATAGACATCCTAAGACAAGGAATCTTGAGGATAGACCTACTCTGATACCAAATTATAATGAACCGACCTGATTTTCCCTCAATCCCAACACTCAACCCATTCTTTCACATACCCAAAGGGCATTCCTGATCCCTATTAGCTGGCGACAAGCACCCATGCATCGAACAACGAACTAGAGAGAATGATTTCACCTAACCTGATCAAACACATGGAATATATAGACCAAATAAAAAGGAACAGTGGAAGATGAACAAGATATATATGCTGTAACTATAAGAAAATAGTGGAAACAGACAATAGTAAAATTTGCTAAAACCTTAAATGAAAAGTCCAACTGTAAAGGACCCAAACCAAAAAATTACTCTAAATGATGGCATGTGTGAACTCTCATCATATCACCACCAGCTACCCAACCATCTGACTCGAACCTCACTACCTCACTGCAACGCTTTCATTTCCATACATTGGACGAAAAACAATGTTCTACACACCAACTAAGAGATGCACAACCCATGTGTTCCATATCAAGTCTCTATATAACAATTCATGTATGCTCATTTTAAGTAAAAACATGGCATGATAAGAAGTAAAGTAATTTTATAGAAAACATGGAAAATAATTATCTTCCACAGTTCTAAAAAAAGTAGCTATATCAATTTCAAATCACATTTCCAATATCATTTATCACAAGAAAAAACATGCTTATCAAGGCTAACTTAGAAAGCCAAGAAATAAAAAACAAAGGAACATGTATCAAAACACTAAGGAATACTATAAGTCCAGAACACAGGATACTCATACCACAATAATCAAGTGTGAAAACTATTTCCTAGAAGAACAGGCCTAGGAAGTGGAGGAATACCCCATGAGTAACCCCCCCCCCCAAATGTAAATATCGATCCCCTAGAACAATTGGCCTAGGAAACAGAGGAATACCCCATGATTAATCCCCCGAAAATGTCAATATTGGTCCCCTAGAACAAAGAGACTTGGAAACAGATGAAATCCCCAAGATAATCCTCCTTGATAATCACAAAATAATGGATGATGGTCCAAAGATAAACCTTCCACATAAGTACCCAAGGTAACTCATGTACACTTTTCCCAATTCATTTCAATGCCTTGAAAACCATTCCAAATTTCATTTCGATGCTTCAAAAATACTACTTTCCCATTCCATTTATCAATAACCAGGGAAAACTAATTTTTCATTCAAAACTCTTCTCAAAACACATAAAACAACCATGTCAATCATTCATTATGAATCAGTTTTTAAGGAAAAACTATAAGATCCATTATCATAGGCTAGAGATGCAACCACCTACCTTAAATCTTGGTTTGCACATGCCTGCAATGGGATCCACCAATAACGAGAACCCAACGATGACAACGAAGGCCCTAGAATACACTCCACATCACATGGTTGATCCAAATCTAAAAAAAGGGTCAGTGGAAAGTAATAAACCAACATATGTCAAGAACGAACATATTCCGCACCACGAACCATAAAGGAAAAGGTCTTTGGAGTGAGATTTCACAATAGATCAAGAAAAAATGAAGAAACACCATCTTAACCCAATAGATCTGAACACTCCACCCAATGATGATATCATGATCAAAGGTAATAAAGAAGTGGGAATATGACTTACCCAAAGAGATGTGTCGCAATCTCAATAGAGATCAGATGTCAAATGGATTGATCCGAAAGGAAATGTGTCTTTGAAAAGTGCCTAGGAGAGACCCTATATCGAGGGTGAAGAAGTCTGGAAAGAATGGACCAATAAAAAATAACAAGCGCATGTTTTAAAACTAGACATGGTCTGTTTCCCGGTGTGAAACTCCCATTAATCGCATGAAACTCCCATTAACATCTTGAAGTCTACATTGGATAAGTATGCTGAAAAAATAATCCCCTCGAATTAAAAATATGTTATTTAAAACATTCATGACATGAAACCACCATTCACGATGTATAATCTTTCACATCGTGAATCCCCTTTCATAGATTGTACCCAGCAAAAGTTACACAACGTGTAACCAAGTTACACGGTGTGAAAACTTTCTTTATACTACATAAATCTTGTTAAAGTTGAAAATACAACAAATATATGACTTCACACCATTATAGGTATCCTCCCAATATCAAATGAGGGGAAAACCATGATGAATCTAAAGGAGTACCTGAAAAAATGGTAACGGGATATTACAGCAGCTGTGATCTTTACGTTGAAAATCTGGCAGCATTATCTCTATGGGGAGAATTGTGAGATATATATTGATCCCAAGAGTCTCACATATATATTCACATAGATGAAGATTAATATGAATCATCAAAGATGGTTGGAACTTATTAATAATTATGAATGATCAATCCACTACCATCCTGGTAAGGCAAATAAGGTAGAAGATGCTCTAACTAGAAAGAATCTTTCATCTTTATCAATGATGAGAATTGAGAAGGATCCAATCTTCTTAAATTTTCAAAGGATGGAAATGAGAATCATTAAGGGAGGAATATCATTAATCATTTCTCAAATTATTTCTCAATCATCCCTCATATATAAAATAAAGGATGCTCAAAGAAATGATGTCAAAATTCTGAAAAGGGTGGAAACTATTAGAAATGGGAAATCCTTAGAGTACAAGATTGATGAAGAAGGAGTTATATGATTCGGGTCATGATTATGTGTATCAGCTGATCCATAGATAAATAATGAGCTTATAAATAACACACATAGCCCAACCTTCTCTATTATCCAAAGGAGCACAAAGATGTATCGAGATCTTTGAGAGAACTATTGGTGGGACAATACGAAGAAGGCGATTTCAGAATATACATCACAGTGTTTGGTATGTCAACAAGTAAAGGTTCAAAGACAAAAGTCTAAGGGGATGATGCAACCACTACCCATACCAAAATGAAATTGAGAGAACATTATCTTGGAATTTGACGCTGGACATCCAAGAAAATCCAGAGGAACCAATTCTATATGGGTCATTGTGGAACATCTTACAAAGATAGATCAATTTATCAAAATTTGAGAAGACTTCTCATTAGATCAAATTAGACGAATATATATCATAGAGGTGGTAAGGATTCTTGGAGTTCCACTGTCAATTGTATCTGATCGAGATCTGAGATTCACCTTGAAGTTCTGGAAAAGTCTCCAACATGCTCTAAGCACCGAACTAAACATTAGTACGCCCTGTCATTCTCAAACTAATGGTCAATCTGAGTGAACTATTCAGACCCTAAAAGAAATCTTAAGAGTTTGTACTATAGAATTTAAAGGAGGATGAAACCAACCTCTTCCACTGGTCGAATTCTCCTACCACAACAGTTTCCACTCCAACATCTGAATGGATATATCTAAATCCCATTAATGGAAAAGGTGGATAACACCAACATGTTGGGATGAAGTTAGTGAGTGTAAGCTACTAGAACCTAAAATGGTCGAATAAATGGTGGAGAAGGTGAAAACCATTCAGCAGCACCTCAAGGTAGCCCAAAATTGACATAAGAGCTATGAAGACAATCGTCAAAGAGATATTGAGTTCAAAGTTAGAGACATGGTACTCCTTAGAATATCTCGATGGAAGAAGGTCATGATTTTTTGGATGAAAGGAAAGCTAAGTACCTGGTACATCGACCCCTTCGAGATTCTTGACCATATTAGAGTTGTTGCCTATCGACTAGCACTTCCACCTACCATGTGCAAAGTACACAATGTATTCCATGTATCCCTCTTGAAGAAGTATATACCAGATCCTTCACATGTACTCTCCTCAGAGGTGGTACAATTGAAGAATGATCTTTCTTATAAGGAGCAGTTAGTGAAGATATTGGATAGTAGAGATAATTTTCTACGCAACTAGACTACTCACCTGATCAAAGTACTATGGTGAAAACATAAGTACAAAGAGGAAAAATGGGAACTGGAGGAAGCGATGAGAGAGAAGTACCCACACCTGTTTTCATCCTAGAATGTAAAATGAAATTTCGAGGGTGAAATTTCATAAGGGGTGAAAAATGCAACGACCCAATGTTTTATAAATGGATTTACCTTCTTATAATTATGTCTTATAGTATAATCACATAAAATTATATATAAAACACAATAAAAACTTTATAAATGAATAATGAGTGGAATTAAAGGTATCTCAAAAAGTTAAGGAACACAAACCAATGAAATAGTAACTTGATCTTTGGAATAGTAATGTAACACTTATGAATAGTAAAATGAACAATGTAATAATAAACTCAAAATTATATCATATTATAAGTGATTAAATATTTTAAAAATTATATCATATTATGATATAATTATATTTTATTATAAGTAAATAAATATTTTAAAAATTATTAATTAAGTGTTGGTATTTTTTTAAGTTATGTATATTTAATTACAATTTATGATTAATTTAATAAATTAAAATAACATTTATTTTCATAAAATTTATTGATAAAATAATATTTTGGTGTCTTATGATTATAAGATAATTTTATTAGACTTTAATTAATTTTTTTAAAGTGTTAGAAAAGCTGTTTTAATTTTAAAATTTGCATTTTTCAAGTAAATTATGATTTTAATTAAAAAATAAATTTCACATTTAAAAAATTATTTTTAAAAAATGGATTTCATTTTTGAATTATACACATTGGAAAATGGTTAGGGTGAATTTTTTAGAGTTTTCGGAATTGCTTGAATTTTTTGTGAATAGTAAAATACGATAATTTACGGTATATATACATTATAAGTTAAATAAACTATTAATTGAGTCATGTTTGAGGAAAGAACCATTGTTTTGAACTCACATGATCTAATTACTGTATTTATTCTCAATAATCATCACTATTTATTTTCTTGAGCAAAATAATAAACTAATAAATTAAATATTTAGAAAACAATCCTCTTATCCACTATAAATACCATCATTCACCACATATTATCCTCACACATCTCAGGCCATGTTCATTGTCCAAATTCTATTCAAGTCTCTTCCTAAGCCCCTAATCCATTCCCAGGAGCTCTTGGTCTCATCAAAATACCAAAACCTCTTCCCTAAGGATGCTCTCAAGGAGGATAAATTCAGGTGGTAAATTCCTCTTTCTGATTCAGTTGTTTTCTCTTCAAGTTCCTTTCTTTTACTTTTATCTCCTCAAATCCCATCATCCAAATAGTATAATAACTATATTACCTAACATATACTGAAATTTTTTTATGCTAATGGAATAATTCATCATAATCTCTCCTTTCCTCTGCTTTCATACTAAAAATGAAAACACTGTCCGAGATGTGTTAATTTATCACATATAAGGACAACAAGTTTTCAATTTCTATTATTTTCTTCAATACTGGCTATGAAACCATTTTTATGGTTGAAAAAGATTATAATATATTTATTATAACTTATGTAATTTTCTGGAATCATTTTTATACATGATATTAATTTATAAAACAAAAAGAGTTTATTGTGATTGAAAAACTGCCAAATTAATCCAAGTGATTATCAGTAAAATTTTATCTAATGAATCATCCTCATACCATTTAATAAAATTAATGGTATAACCATTGTATATTATAGAAGATAATTAATATAATAAAATTAAAATTCTGGAAAACCATTCTCATTTTACATGAACTTTCATACTCTTATTCAAGAAAACCGATCATGAAAACTAAGAAAACAAACACTCACGAACGATGAAATGGAACACTATAACTCATAAAAAAGGACATAAAAGAACATAATAAAATGAAAATAAATAAAATTCATGTATAAAAGGTTCTATTATTATTATTAAATGAATCTTATTTTGTCATCCAAGACATTAATATCAAGTTAAGGACACCTTAGGACTTAAAGTAAGGGATTCTACCCGAACCTCCATTATTCATTCGAGTTTCTCTTCCTCTCTTTTTACCAAAATGAAATTATCTTTTATTTTTATGAAAATATTCTAAATACTATGTAAATTTTGGAAACTTCTGTATGATGATATTTTCATCCTCCTTCGGTGATATACATTTTTTAAGTGGTTCCCTTCTCAATACTACCCGATAAGCAAGTCGTTTTAAGGGAACTTCCCAAATTTCATACCCTTTTTAAAGTGTGATCCGTAATCTATTTTAAGACACCATTTTTTTTATAAAATCACTCATTTATCATGAAAAACTAACTTTTCATGATCCTTCCCAGTGGGGTACGTGTCATGACTCCCCAAGCTCGCCTCTAATAGGACAGGTGTTGGTGACTAGCACCAAGTAGGCATATCACTAACATGGGAGGCATTGCCTAAGTACCTATATGCACACACACATATCCAAGCCCAAAAATGATGAAATGTAAAAAAAACCACTAAGGAACAAAAAATTCATGCATACCACTAACCCAAACAACATAGTATGATAGGGAAGTAATGTGCAATAAAGTAAACTAGGCCATAATACAAGCCCACAAAAAGAATCTAAAAACTAAAAAGTCCAACTTATAAACAAAAAGGTAAAATGACTGATGCTCAAAGATATAGGAACACCTCCACCTATTTGAACTCACAATGATCTATCTGGTCCTGGTCTTCTTTGGACTCCTTCAAAAGGTTGCTCGTCTGCACAAGACACAACACGTGCGGGCAAAGCCCGTGCAAGGGTGAGTATAACAATACATAGTAAGACATCTCCAAACCAAAAAGCAATACACAAAGTAAAGGCACAGTCATATCTACACAATATATTTCCACCATATATATAATAATAACATATCTAGATATACTCAATCCTTGACCCATAGTCTAGAGGTAAGTCATAACTACTGTATACCGACACTAGAGATTTAGTCTAAAGATTCCACAAAGAAACTCATCCTAGATAACACACTCCTGAGTCTGATAGTATTGACGATGTTCTCCTGAGAAGTATTTTTCACCAGGAACTGTCATGAGATAGATACACTGATTGACATGAAGAGAGATACGATACACTTTCTCTGAGAATACTCACTCCACAAGTGGGGAAGATCATGATACACAGATGAGGATCACTGCCAAGATCATGGGGTGATACCATGACTCATCTGAATTTAATTTCTATGTAGAATATTGACGTTCAGTGGGATTTTTCACACTGATACTAAGAATCCACTTAGGTCACAATAATGGATATAGGATCCTGCTCTGGGCCTCTCGGAGGGGATTCCTAACTATATCCAGTATAATCCTACAGAAGGGTCATACTCCTATGAATAGGAAATGATGATAACTAACCTATAGAAGAAAAATAAAAGGAACCAAACCTAATGAAACATGTCTAAGATATGGTGGACAAGAGATTCAATCCATGTAGGAAGGGGTACACGATGTGTAGTAGGGTCACACTTTGTGTCCCTTAACCCCGGGTACTGCCCATGTTCAACAGCCAGTGTCATCAAAACATATCATGTAGAAGAGGTATACATGACCTGTATAAAGACTCACATGCCGTGTCCTACTATTCGGGGTCCACCCATGTACTCTAATCATGTGCCAGTACACGGTGCCAACCAATGTTTGTCTTCCCATGTATGATTACATGGGGTAACCCATGTATCCGGTCTGGGTCTGACCGTGTGGTGGGGTACACACCATGTAGGCAAGCCGTGTACTCCACCCCATGTCTGTGTAACTCCCAAGATACACGCCGAGAGTCGGGGAAGGTCCCAAATACCATGTGAAAGGGATTATACACTATGTGACACGTTACTGCCTCCAGAAACCCTTGTTTTTGTCCAGTGGTTCCTACATGCCGTGTACTCCGAAATACATGTCGTGTATTACGAAATACACACTGTGTTCATTGGTATTTTACAGAACTATCATTCTTCCTCCACGCGCCTAGATGATCCTATAATACTTTATCTGTTGGTCTGTTCCTCACTAAACTGAATATCCAAGGTCTCTTCATCTTTATAACACCGAATCAGCGAGTTTCAGGCCTTTAATTGACTCCAAAATCCGATTATGACCTCCTGCATGAAGAACGCTCGAAGAATGATATCTCTCAAAATACATAGATCCATCCATCAGCATCGCTATCACACATCCTCTAGGTTGTCATGATACTAGATCTACAATCTCAGATCATTGCACTGTGAATCGAAGGTGCAACGATCATCCGTTCATATCCTACGAAGAACAAAGAACGCATGGGAAAAGGGGGAAGAAAATTCACATAGAACAAACCTTAGGAACAAACCTCATCTATAGTTTTTGAGGCCTCGATCCATTCTCATAAGAAATATCAATAAGATAAATCAAAAAATAATCAAAATCAACCCCAATTAAATCCCCAAAAGAACCCATCCTGCAAGAATGATGGAACCGCAGGTCAACCTCTTTATGGATTGATCTACATTCCTCATTGATTCTATGAATGTGAAAGAAGAAATTGAAATCATAACGCCCTATATTGTGGTTGGATCATTCACTGAAGATGTTTTATCATCATGTTTTCATTTTTGGTGAGATTCTTCAAGAATGGATCCCATCAATCTCCAATCCAAATTTCGTCATCATTTGTCATCAAGAGAATTCTCCAGGTTCCATCCTGATCCTCCAGGATGTTTTAGGGTTATGATCCTAACCCTATATCCCTACATAAAAGGATAATTAAATAAAAATTTGTTGCGTTATGATGAAACGTTAAAATAATAAAATAAATTCTTAATTTATTATATCCTTTAAAACGTCTAAAAATTAGCTTTCGCAGCATACCCCCTCCGGCCGGTGTTAGGATTTGCCTAGGGTAAATTCATTTCTATGAATGCAACAATGCCTTCATATTTATGATTTAGGAACCCATTTAGAAGTTATTCCACTATTTTAGGAAAAATGCTCGCGTGCAGTATTTAATATTTTTTATATATTTCAAATACTTATATTGAGCACACTGGGCCTCAGAATCCCATGTCATCCCAGCACTTGGTCTCAAATAAATCCCATATAATATTTAAAAATAATACACATAAAAAAATATGGGATATTACATTCCCCCCACCTTGGGGATTAACGTCCCTAAAAATCCAAAAACAAAGGCTATAAAAAAAGATGTGGGTAATGTGCATGAATCTAAGCATCCCGCTTCCACGTGCTTTCCTAGATATTCTTGTGCTGTCAAAAGACACACAATAAATGAATCACTCTCCCACAAAGGATCCTCTCCTACTGATCCTTGATCTTCATTGGGTACTCAGCAAAAGTCATTCTATCATCAATGTCCAGCTCGCCCCAGTCAATGACGTGTGATGGGTCATGCACGTACCGTCTCAGCTACAACACATGAAAGATATCATGAACCCGATCCAACTATGGGGGTAGAACTAAGCAATATTCCACCTCACCAACCCTACACAGTATCTTAAAAGGATGGATAAACCCAAAGATAACTTATCACCCCGACCAAATCTATGTAACCCTCATCCAGTTGAGACCTGAAGGAAGACATGGTCTCCTTACTCAAACTACAAAGGTCTCTTCCATTTTACATCATAAGATTTTTGATGGCTTTGTGCAGTATTCATATTCTCTTGGATTATTTTCACCTTCTCAGTAGTATCTTACACCAAATCTGGATCCATGAGCGCTGAATCTTCTGGGTTAGTTCAAAAAAGTTTTGACCAGCAAGGTCGCCCATACAGAGCCTAGAATGGTGTCATACCAATGGTGGAGTGGTATCTGTTTTTGTACGCAAACTCCACCAGTGGTAGGTGGTCCTCCCAATTACGACCAAAGCCCAAGGTGCACGTCTGGAGAATGTCCTCCATAACCTGAATGGTCCTCTCTGTCTGGTCATCCATCTGGGGATGAAACATTGTGCTAAAGTGTAACTGAGTCTCAAATACCTACTTTAATCCCTTCCACAACAAGGATGTAAAATGAGCATCACGATCCGAAACTATTGTCGATAGGACTCTATGGATTCGAACTATCTCATGAACATAAAGGCATCCCAAGCTCTCTATTAAAATATTCTCCTGGATTGGTAGGAAATGGGACGACATGGTGAGTCAGTCAACGATCACCAAGATGGTATCGTGTCCCCTAAACGTACGTGGTAAACCCATCAAGAAGTATATCTACATTTCATCTCACTTCCATTCCGGCACCTCAAGGGGTTGAGTCAACCCCGCTGGAACCTAGTGCCCAGTATTCACCTTCTGGCATGTAAGGCATTGATAAATGAATTTTTCCACTTCCTTCTTCATCCCTGTCCACCAAAATTGACATCAGAGGTCTTGGTACATATTCTTCACACCATGGTGTAACTACAAAGGGGATGTCTGAAACTCCCTCAGAACCTCCTTCTATAATGCCTTTGGTATAACTATACGTCCTCTGAAAAGGATGATGTGCTCCCCACCTTTTGAATATCTATCAGGCACATGCCCTATAGACATATGAGCATGTAGGGTCTCGCAGTCGGTATCCCCAAGTTGTGCCTCCAAGATTCATTGTAAGAGTGGAGGAATGAAAATCATTGATTGGAGGTAAGCTTCACCATCTCCATCCATAAAGGATATTTATAATGAGGTCAAATGCTCTAACGCCTCATTCAGCAACAGTGAACTAGATATCTTGCTGAGAGAATCTGCCACCATGTTTCTATTCCCAGGAGTATATAAAATCTCAAAGTCATAGACCTGGAGGAACTATAGTCATATCATCTGTCTCAAGTCCAGATCCTTATGAGGGAATATATACTTGAGACTCTTGTGGTTGAAGTAAATGATAAATTGCTCTCCCATCAGGTAGTGTCTACACATCTTCAATGTGGAGACTACTGCTAATAACTCAAGATCATGGGTCAAGTAGTTATTCTAATTTGGTCTCAACTGGTGTGAACCATAGGCAATCACTACTTGCCTCTGCATCATGACACAACCTAGTCTGGTCCCTAATGCATCACATAATACCACATACTCAACACCCCTATCAATCTAAAGATCAGATTTCTTGTCAAACTCTGCCTCAACTTCTGAAAATCCTACTGAAAATTCTCCACCCACATGAAAGGCTGACCATTTTGAGTCAAAATTATCATAGGTGTTGATAGCCTAGAGAAATCAGGTATGAATCTTCAGTAACAGCCTACCGGCCCAAGAAAGATTTGTACCTCCATCACGCTCCTAAGTGGATCCCATGCTAACACTTCCTCCACCTTGGCCGAGTTCACTTTCACTCCATCCACTGAGATAACATGTCTCAAATAGTGAATCACCTAAATCTAGAACTTGTATCTCAAGAGTTTCTCATAAAGTTGGTTCTCTCAAAATACATCCAAAACCATCTATAGGTGTCTCGCATGCTCTTCATTGGACGTCGAGTACATAATGATATCATTGATGAAGACTACCATGAAACAATATAAGTAAGGCTAAAAGATCTGATTTGTAAGTCCCCTAAACACTTTTGGGGCATTTGTGTAACACCCCAAGCTTCCATGGTATGCTTTTCTTTGAATAATAGAGCAGCGTGTTGTACGCAACCTCGAGTTCTAACACACTGCGACCAATCAAAGTAGCAGTTATGAATAGTAATAACCACTTTTTGAAATTATATTAATTTTATAATTCAAAATGGACTTCATTTTTGTATTCGGAATATTGAAATTATCCTAAGTTGAATTTTTTGTAATTTTCTGAGAACTTCCAATTTTCTATGAATAGTGAAAAATACTTAAAAACAATTTTTTTAATCAAAATAATTTATAGTGATAAATTATACTATTGAGTGGTTTTAAAGTATAATTAGAATATATTTTTACCATTTTATCCAATGGTGGTCATTAGAATTAATTTCACTTTGAAATTGGACATAAACAATTGTCAATCTTTTGATACATATTGTTTCTTAAAAACACGCTATTTGTTGTGACAGCGGGAATTAATTATTAAATTAATTAATTCAACTTATATGTTTTTAATTTTGTAAAATAGACATCATTTTTGAATTATGAATATCAAATATATATTAGGGTTAATTTTTGGTGTTGTTCTGAAAAACTTCGATTTTTGATGAATAGTAAAACCACTAAGTGGTAGTTAAAAAAGTGATTTTTCGTTTAAATGAAAATTTACCACCTCTGTGATTTGAATTTCCAAAATCCGACATAAATAATTGTCATTAGGAAGTAAAATGTGGTTCAATGGGATTAAAATAATTTTTGGTGAATAGTAACTTTTAAGTTTTATTAATCGCGATTAAAGGTAATTAGTGAAATTTAGGGTAAAAATGTTATTATGAAAATATGAAAATATCTTGACACTTGTCCTACCCTTATTTTATGAGTCATGTCCGACCAAGACAATCCATGGGTAAACTTGGGGACCCCATGGAGCCACTTGGGTAAGAAAATGACATTAATAACTTTTTATTTAAAGTAAAAATAAAATTTTCACAAACATGTGTTGTTTTACTAAAACAATTATTACATGAGGTTATATAAGTTAAATTTTCGACTATAAATATTCATTGTAAAGATAACAATATTTCCTACATCATGATATTTTTTTTATAATTTTTAGACATTAAATAAAATAAATTTTTTATGACACCATGATGATGCAGCGATTACCTCATTAATTAACGATTTAAATAAAATGAAAAGATAATGTAAAATCTAAGACATACACTTGTCAAAAACCTATTGGATGAGTATATTTCTAACCATTATCACCTTATCCTTGAAATATATAATTTTAGGACCTTTAAAATCCAAAAATCACTTCATAATAATGTAACATTTAATGACTTGCCAAGAGTGCCCCTCCTCTCCTCTTATAAAAGGCCCCCACCTCTACCACCTTATTCACACCATAAAATCTATTTGGCTTGGCCAAAATCTGCCCAAATACTCTCTCAACTTCCATATATTACTCCTAGAAGCCTCAATTTTGGGCAGAATGCTTCCAAAGGAAGCCTTTGGCTCAAATCAAAAAGAGTTACCCGATTTTAAGGTAATGTTTTCTCTTATGTTATTTTGCATTATTTTGCTTCTCCAACCCCTTAAACTCTTTTTATTCTTTTATTTTGTAAAAAAACCAGTATCCTAAATATACTAGGATGTTTTTATGAGAATTATTTGATTTACACTTACACACACCTTCGTCTAATGGTTAAAGAACATACTTTTTCTGTGGTTGGCGAATTTCTGCCTCACGAAACGATGATTGTTCAATATTCTTTTAACACCTCTCATGGTAGACATTAAGATGTCACTATATTTATATATGATATATATTATGTTTATGTTTTCCTTATTCTTCTGTATTTCTCTTTTATGGCATACCTTTATAATTTCCATTATGGGTAAACGCGATAATTTCACTTTAGGAAGTGCGGACTACCGCCCCCTCAAAGTGATTTGAATCGTTAATGCCATATGTGAGATGTATAAAGGATGGAGTAAATGATATTATATATGATATTATACTGGAATTATAATATACCTTTATATAATTATGATTTAATTCCATTAAATACGAAATAGAAATGAAAGTAGCGTTCATGCATACGTACGGCTTACCGTCTCCATGAACGGTGCATTTCATTTCTTACCACTAAAGTTACGTAATATTATGAATGAATGTATATACTAAATATATATGATATATATGATATATAAATCATGAATATAATTCTGGATATAATGGATATTCTACCACATAAACAACTTGTAATTATAAGAAGTTTATTGTTGACTCAAGTATCAAAGATCGACAAAACGACCGTTATTAACTTAAATGTCAACATAATTTTTGTAACATTGTAATAAGTGATATAAAAGGGATAATGAACTTGAAAAAGGTTCTTAAGAAAGTATATATTAACTCTAGTTTATTATTCATGAGATTAAAGAACGGTCGATTGAAGTCGGACACGAGGTAAGGGAACTTCATAACCCAATTTCTGTTCTTTGGGTTAATCTCTTACTTTCAAATTATGTCATGATATTATTATGTCCTATCTTGTATTTGTACTTTAATTATGTGTAATTATAGTGAATACACATAATAGATCCATTTTATTTAAAAAAATGATCTTTGTAAGGGACTTCGTCTCAATCTCCTTTCATTGAGGCATATTTTGTTTTATACACAACTTTCTTTTATACGGTGTATAAACCCCTTTGACTTTTACGTTTATTCAAAAGGAATCTTTTTATATGAATCATTTTACTAAATGAAAAAAAGGAATGTTTTTTTGTCTTACGTATGTGGCGACAACGACTTCTCCGTCGCTGTGACCATTATTTGAGTTTCAGCTTCCTCTACAAGCCATAACTTTTTTTAAATGAAAAATAGATACCAAGTTTTAATTTTCTTTTATTTTGGTATTGAAAATGGTTTTGAAAGTGTTTTTATTACATCAATGTGTTTTATTGATATATTGTGATTGAAATGTGGGAATGTTATGTTTCCTTTATGCATGTTTTATGTGATACGATTATGTAATGGTTTATGATATGTTTAAACCTATTCATATGAGGAATGCATTGGACTTAATAAGTGACGGGTGGAGCCTTCTATAGCTCCTAGATACATCAGTAGGTCTCATGAGACAAACTAGTGTCTTGTCATGAGGCCTTAACAAAATCTTATTTGTAGTCTTGGCACGAGGCCTTGGCTACATTGTTATGTTAGTCTGACATTATGCATTCCATAATTATGAAAGTGGTTATTGATATTGCATGTGATTATTAGACTAGTAGAATATCCATGTGAATAAGTAAATGAAATTATTTCATTTTACTTTTTCCATATTATTCTGAAGTTCAAGTTTAAAAGTCTTTTGTTTTAGTTATACATTGCCTTAAATGTTAATGTTTATTTATGAAATCTTCCGCTATATTGTTATCCTTATTGAGCATCTGATCTCACCCCTTTCAATGTTTTAATATTTTCCAGGATGTGAAGAAGTATTTTATGAATGACCTGCAGGGATAGTTAGAAGTTGATATGAGTGTGTACTATGGAGACCATGTTATTGTAAGTTTTCACTTTATGATGTAATGTAACTTTTATGAATGTATATAGTGTTTCCAAGGCTACTAAACTA
The DNA here is from genome assembly GCA_963277665.1 of Viscum album. NCBI lineage: Eukaryota > Viridiplantae > Streptophyta > Magnoliopsida > Santalales > Viscaceae > Viscum > Viscum album. The sequence goes on along the minus strand of OY728158.1, from coordinate 725,988,365 downwards.
ATCGGTATTTCGAGACATGATCTTTATGATCATGCTAATGTTACGCAATAATGCACCGAATCTGGGTAACTAGGGTCAGGGCATTACAGTTGGTATTAGAGAAAGGTTAGTACTAACTTTGGAAGCTAGATTTAGATAAACTCTGATTAGATCACATAGCCCTAAGATAGACTTTGGGGATTAGTATAGAAGAACTTACTAGAATTTTGGTATTATAGAGATTTTTTCAGTTTTCCGAGCAATACATACCTCTCTGGATACGAGCCGGTAGAGGCGGCTCTGGAACAGATGTACCTAGGGGTAAAACCCGAGAACACCACTTTGAGCTAGAATCGAACGGGAACTGGTGCACAACAACGGGCCTTACTGCATCTTGGTTACGACACTCCCAAGGGATATGCTTAGGATAATTCTCATTTTCTTTACAAACCACTATGAAGGGTTATGAGTATATACTTCCTCAAAGAAAACATTTTTATGATTATGGATTATATCCATAAATAGTTAAATTTATGTTAAGTGTTTTGAAAGTTTGTAATTATGTATTTTGATTCATAAACTATTCTAGTTTATGCCATTGTTTAGAAATGGCGCCTAGTGGGAAGAATGGAAACCGTATCAATGCACACACTCCATATAGGGATTTCCCTCCTGCTCAAAATAATTATAGTGGAGCTGGTGATACAACTAGTGCTGATCAACTTATCACCATACTGAGACAACTCACTCAGGTTATGAATAATAACCTTACTCGTATGGAGCACCCTGATCCGCAACATGGAGGATCAATGTTAGACCGCTTCATGAGGCAACAACTGCCAACATTTAATGGGGTTACAAATCTATTAGTAGCTGATAAATGGATAAACTCCTTAGAGAAAATATTCCACACCATGGGGAGTAGCGAAAGGGACAAAGTTGTCATGGCAGTTTACCTCCTAACTGGAGATGCCGATCAATGGTGGTCGCTGATTCAAAACACAAAGGAAGATGAAGAAGTATCAAGTATAGAATGGAGGGAGTTTAAGGAAATTTTCTTATAAAAATACTTTCCTCATGACCATCAAGTAGATATGGAATTGAAATTTCTTAGTCTGAGGCAGGAGGGGGATGAGAATTTCGCAAAGTATGAGGATAACTTTACAAGGTTAGCGAGACATGCTGCAGATTATATACATAACCCAAGAAGTAATATTGATCGTTTCTTTGATGGGTTAAAACCATTTCTCCATCGAGCTTTATTATAACAATCTTTCTCAACGTACGAAGATATAGTCTCATGTTCTATCAAGACAGAAAAGGAATTCTCTAAATCTTATGACAATAAAGTAAAGCAAGAGAAGAATAGAACGACAGAACAAGAGACAGATAAAGGGAAAAAGGGAAAGAATGATTTTCCATTATGTGATAATTGTGGGAAGAATCATACCGATACTTGCTTGAAAGGAATGGGAGTTTGTTATAAATGTGGTGAAAAAGGTCACCAAGCTCGTGATTGCAAGGGAAAGAAAGAGGCTATTAATGTTGAATGATATAATTGTAGGGAAATGGGGCATTATGCAAATGAATTCCCTAAGCGACAAGGAAACTTACCTTAGAAAATGCCAAGGGATCAAGGCCAATATTATGCTATTATTACAGTTGAAGTGGAATAATTATTGTATTTGTGTTTTTGGACTCAAGAACTACATTATGGTCATAAGGATAATGTGATATATATAAGGATTGTACTGTAGTACTTTTTGTTTTCATTAAGGTTTTAATATGATGAAGGTAATCATATTTTTATTATGTGACAATAAGAGAAACTTTACTTTGTTTGAGGAATGTGATGATACAATTGATTTTGGAATTTAGAGACCTTTTAGAGAAAGTATGGACGGAGGTATTTTGGATAACTATAAAGGTTGGAATGGATTTAGTTGAACTTTGGATAGTATTATTTAAGGTTAAAACATTTCTGAATATTATTTTTGTAATATTATAATACTATAGTTTTAGGAAAAGGACAACCTGCAGGTTGGGGGACAACCCGTCGCGTCGGACAAAGCTGCATGAATCGAACCCACAACCATAGTGCGACATGCATTTATTACCTACCACTAGCCTACATGAAGTCCCTAGTTAATAAAAAATAGTTTTCCTAATCTTAATGGTATGTGTTAATATTTTGAGCCTTGTACGATTAGGATAAATATAATATTTTTGAGTTCTATAATCTTTTTGAGTGAAGGATGATTTTGTGGTAGAAATTAGTTGAAGGTTGAAACTCTACTTTTCAAGCATATATATATACCTATCTCTTATTCTATGAATAAATTAATTCTTAAACTTTAGGAAAGGGATATTAAAATAAAAAATGTGTTATCCTAATACCTTATGTTTTGTTAAACTGATGATATTTTAAATCACCATAGATTGAAGGCTTTGAGGCCCTCAATTTTACATTTGTTTGTGATTGATGAACTCAATCACTCCCTAAAAATATTTACGTTTTCCCTCCAATTATATGTCTCTAATTTCCACCAATGTTCTCCTAATTGAGATCATAATTTGGTGGTGACTTTTTCTATTTCCCTTTCCCTCTTATTAAGGCTAAATTTTATTAACCTTATTTCCGATGTGGGTTTTCCACAAAGGTATTTTCTATTTTAAAACCTTTTATTTTCGAAGAACAATTTCAAATTGTGAGGATGCAATTTATTTAAGGAGGGGAGAATGTAACACCCCAAGCTTCCATGGTACGCTTTTCATTGAATAATAGAGCAGCGTGTGTTGTACGCAACCTCGAGTTCTAACACACCGCGACCAATCAAAGTAGAAGTTATGAATAGTAATAACCACATTTTGAAATTATATTAATTTTATAATTCAAAATGGACTTCATTTTTTTATTCGGAATATTGAAATTATCCTCAGTTGAATTTTTTGTAATTTTCTGAGAACTTCCAATTTTCTATGAATAGTGAAAAAACTTAAAAAAAACTTTTTTAATCAAAATAATTTATAGTGATAAATTATACTATTGAGTGGTTTTAAAGTATAATTAGAATATATTTTTACCATTTTATCCAATGGTGGTCATTAGAATTTATTTCACTTTGAAATTGGACATAAACAATTGTCAATCTTTTGATACACATTGTTTCTTAAAAACACGCTATTTGTTGTGAGAGCGGGAATTAATTATTAAATTAATTAATTCAACTTATATGTTTTTAATTTTTTAAAATAGAAATAATTTTTGAATTAGTAATATCAAATATAGCTTAGGGTTAATTTTTGGTGTTGTTCTGAAAAACTTTGATTTTTGATGAATAGTGAAACCACTAAGTGGTAGTTAAAAAACGAATTTTTCGTTTAAATGAAAATTTACCACCTCTGTAATTTTAATTTCCAAAATATGACATACATCATTATAATTAGGAAGAAAAATGTGGTTCAATGGGATTAAAATAATTTTTGGTGAATAGTAACTTTTAAGTTCTATTAATCACGATTAAAGGTAATTAGTGAAATTTAAGGTAAAAAGGATATTATAAAAATATGAAAATATCTTGACACTTGTCCTACCCTTATTGAATGAGTCATGGCCGACCAAGACAATCCATGGGTCAACTTGGGGACCCCATGGAGCCATTTGGGTAAGAAAATGACATTAATAACTTTTTATTTAAAGTAAAAATAAAATTGTCAGACACATGTGTTGTTTTACTAAAACAATTATTACATGGGGTTATATAAGTTAACTTTTCAACTATAAAGATTCCTTGGAAATCTAAAAATATTTCCTACATCATGATATTTTTTTTATAATTTTTAGACACTAAATAAATTAAAGTTTTTATGACACCATGATGATGTAGCGATTACCTCATTAATTAACGATTTAAATAAAATGAAAAGATAATGTAATATCTAAGACTTACACTTGTCAAAAACATATTTGATGAGTATATTTAGAACCATTATCACCTTAACCTCTAAATATATAATTTTGGGACCTTGTAAATCCGAAAAGCACTTCATAATAATGTGACATTTCATGACTTCCCAAGAGTGCCCCTCCTCTCCTCTTATAAAAGGCCCCCACCTCTACCACCTTATTCACACCATCAAAGCCATTTGGATCAGAAAAAATCTGCCACAATACTCTTTCAACTTACCTCTATTACTCCTAGAAGCCTCACTTTGGTCAGAATTCTTCCAAAGTAATCCTTTGGCTCAAATCAAAAAGAGTTACCCGATTTTAAGGTAATGTTTTCTCTTATGTTATTTTGTTTTATTTTGATTCTCCAACCCCTTAAACTATTTTTATTCCTTTATTTTGTAACAAAACCAGTATATTTAATAAATTAGGATGTTTTTATGAGAATTATTTGATTTACACTTACACACACCTTCTTCTAATGGTTAAAGAATATACTGTTTCTATGGTTGGCGAATTTCTACCTCACGAAACGATGATTGTTCAATCTTCTTTTAACACCTCTCATGGTGGACAATAAGATGTCACTATATTTATATATGATATATATTATGTTTATGTTTTCCTTATGCTTCTGTATTTCTCATTTATGGCATACCTTTATGATTTCCATTATGGGTAAATGCGATAATTTTATTTTAGGAATTGCGGACTACCGCCCCCTCAAAGTGATTTGAATCGTTAATGCCATATGTGGGATGTATAAAGGATGGATTAAATGATATTATATATGATATTATACTGGAATTATAATATACCTTTATATCATTATGATTTCATTCCATTAAATATGAAATAGAAATGAAAGTAGCGTTCATGCGTACGTACGGCTTACCGTCTCCATGAAAGGTGCATTTCATTTCTTACCTCTAAATGTTATGTAATATTATAAATGAATGTATATAATAAATATATATGATATATATGATATTTACATCATGAATATAATTCTGTAGATAATGGATATTCTACCACATAAACAACTTGTAATTATAAGAAGTTTATTGTTGACTCAAGTACCAAATATCGACAAAACGAAAGTTATTAACTTAAATGAATAAATAATTTTTGTAACATTGTAATAAGTGATATAAAAGGGATAATGAACTTGAAAAAGGTTCTTAAGAAAGTATAGATTAACTCTAGTTTATTATTCAGGAGATTAAAGAATGGTCGAGTGAAGTCGGACACGAGGTAAGGGAACTTCATAACCCAATTTCTGTTCTTTGGGTTAATCTCCTAATTTCAAATTATGTCATGATATTATTATGTCCTATCTTGTATTTGTAATTTCATTATGTGTACTTATAGTGAATACACATAATATATCTATTTAATTTTAAAAAATGATCTTTGTAAGGGACTTCGTCTTAATCTCCTTTCATTGAGGCATATTTTGTTTTATACACAACTCTCTTTTATACGGTGTATAAACCCATATGAATTTTAAATTTATTCAAAAGGAATATTTTTATATGAAGAGTTTTACTAAACGACAAAAAGGAATGTTTTTTTGTCTTATGTATGCGGTGACAATGACTTCTCCGCCGCCGTGACTATTATTTGAGTTTCGGCGTCCTCTACAAGCCACAACATTTTTTAAATGAAAAATAGATTCCAAGTTTTAATTTTCTTTTATTTTGGTATTGAAAATGGTTTTGAAAGTGTTTTTATTACATCAATGTGTTTTATTGATATCTTGTTATTGAAATGTGGAAATTTTATGTTTCCTTTATTCATGTTTTATGTGATACGATTATGTAATGGTTTATGATATGTTTAAACCTATTCATATGAGGAATGCATTGGACTTAATAAGTGACGGGTGGAGCCCGCTATAGCTCCTCGATGCATCGGTAGGTCTCATGAGACAAACTAGTGTCTTGGAACGAGGCCTTGACAAAATCTTATTTCTTGTCTTAGCACGAGGCGTTGGATACATAGTTATGATAGTCTGGAATTATGAATTCCATCATTATGAAAGTGGTTATTGATATTTCATGTGATTATTCAACTAGTAGAATATCCATGTGAATAATTAAATGGCATTATTTCATTTTACTTTTTACATATTATGCTGAAGTTCAAGTTTAAAAGGATTTTGTTTTAGTTATACATTGCCTTAAATGTTAATGTTTATTTATGAAAGGTTCCGCTATATTGTTATCCTTACTGAGCATCTGAGCTCACCCCTTTCAATTTTTTAATATTTTCCAGGACGTGAAGAAGTATTTTATGAAGGACCTGCAGAGATATTTAGAAGTTGATATGAGTGTGGACTATGAAGACCATGTTATTGTAGTTTTTCACTTTATGATGTAGTGTAACTTTTATGAATGTATCTAGTGTTTACAAGGCTACTAAACTAATTGGTATTTCGAGACTTGATCTTTGTGATCATGCCAATGTTACGCAATAATGCACCGACTCTGGGTAATTGGGGTTGGGGCGTTACAATTCTTCATGGAAAAGGGAATAACCAAGTACTGATAACGACCATAGTGGCATCTAAAATCCATCTTCAGTATATCCTCATCCCGTACTCGCAGCTGGTGATAGCCAAATCAAAGGTCAATCTTTGAAAACTATTAGGACCCTCTCATCTGTTCAAAGAGGTCATAAATCTTCAGTAGCGGATACTAATTCTTCATGGTCACATGGTTCATGTGTTGGTAATCCACACAAAACCTCAAAAACACATATACCTTCTTGGAAAACAAAATTGGGACTACCCAGGGTGAAACACTGTGCATTATGAAGCCCTTCCTCTACAAGTCCCCCAGTTGCACCCTCAGCTCATGAATCTCTACAGGAGCCATCTGATATGCTGGTGAGGATATCAGTGTCGTACCAGGGTGTAAATCGATGAAGAATCCAATCTCTCGATGGGGAGGTAACCCTGAAACATCTTATGGAAATATGTCCTCATACTCCATCACTACTATTGGGAACTGGAAACTCATAACATCTGCTACTCCAAGGGTAAGGCTAGCCAAATCATAAGTGATTGGTTGCACCTTCCTATGCATGATTCCATCATGTGCTTCCAAGGTTTACCTTTATCCAACAGAATAAAACCTCATCCCATCGATGCGGACATACCGCACCTTTCTCCTAAAATAGTCAATATGAACATGAACTGAAGATAGCCAATCCACACCGAGAATGACGTCATAAGGCATCGATGCTACCACCAATAGGTTCAAACCGAAACTCTCACCTCCAAGGGTCAGATCACATTGTTGGAAAAAGTGTTTGATCATTGAGTCTCCTCCTGTAGAAGTCTCCAAGCATAAGGTTCGAGTCAACGGTTCTACCGGAATCTCAAGGTCTCTTACAAGGTAAGTGGCGATAAAATAATAACAAGAAACAATGTCTATAAGTATGGAAGATAAGGTAGAAAAGACACAGATTGTACCTCAGATCATCCCTATAGTCCCTGGGTCGTACGCCTCTGCCGCATGTAGATTCTCCTGCCCCTGTCCTCTAGCTCCCTAAGCTTGGCGTGGTCCTTCTGGGGGTGGTGGTGGTAGTATGTCAAAACGTCTTCCACCCCCCGTAGCTCTCCCTACTCCTCTTCCATGTCTGCTGCTTGGAAGATCTGTTTTCTCCACTCATTGTCTCTGCCTTGGTGGCCCATCCATCATCCCTCTATGAGTTGCTCGACGGGTTGGGAAATCTCTAGCGAGATGTCCTCCATCATCTCATGTGTAGAATCATCTCTCCATAGGATAACTTGATTCAGCCTGAGATCCCTAAACCATGATTCCCCTATCCTGGGACCTCCTATAATGTCCCCCATGTCTAGATCCCTGTATCTGACATCGACTCCCCACTGTCGAGGTCTCTACACCCGTCTGCCTACTGCTAACTATGACTGGCTACATTTACTCATCCATGAAGCTCTCCACTACCAAAGCTCACTAAATCACTCCAGCATAAGTCAGAATGCATATATGTATAATTTTGTCTCATATTTCTCGACGTATACCTCGCTCAAAGGTTCAATCCCTAAAGTACTGATCCCTGACCATATACATGGAGTACCTGGAGAGATTGGTGAATCTCAATTAATAGTGAGTCACCATAAAACTACCCTACTAGAGTTGAAGAATATTTTTTATACGCACTTATATCAGCATAACCAAATAGAAATAATCTCTAAATAGACGCGCGAACTCCATACATGAAAGAGTGGCATCATCATGGGTATGTGTGGTCAAAGTCCACCATAGACTTGCCGAACCCTGAAGAAGCCTTTCATCCAGGATCATAATCTGGTCTGCTGGTGTCCTCACTAGAGGAAAAACTCTGGTCACCACCTCATGTCAGTCCTCAACATCCTGAGGGTTAGGCTCACCTCAAAACCTGAGGGGTCTCTGTCTTTGAAACTCATAGAGTGTTCTCAGCCTTCACTCCTCGTCTGCTGGTACTACAGGTACCACGTGTTTCTCCACTGGTGGTGGTATAGCACGTGAACCACCTGGAGCCAACATCTGGGAAACTGATCCCAATACTAAAGCCTCTTCACTAAGGGGGTCATCCTTGTGATCAAGCTATTGAATCAAAATCGATATGCATCTCAGAAGAATCCTGTAGGAAAACAAGATGTACCACATTCAATGAGTATATCAAGAGAGATGACTAAATAGGGACATAGAAATATAACTCATTCCTATATGATGCATGTAACATTATTTTACCTACAACCAGTGTTCTCATGTACCGAGTCAAAAATCAGGTTATTAGAGTTATGGATTCGTCAATCATCCATACCAACACTAGAATCATTGTCCTAAAATCCAAACTCTAAACACGTAACATTGTTGCCTAAAACCAGTCTCACAGACTTCTGGTCCTCAGGTAGAACCGACCTCCTCTGATACCACTGTGTCACGACCTTTCCCAATGGGGTTCATGCCATGACTCCCCATGCACGCCTCCAAAAGGTCAGGTGCTGGTGAGTAACACTGAGTAAAAATATCACTAACATGGGAGGCATTTTATATGTACATGTACACACACACACACACATCTCCAAGCCCACAAATGATGAAATATAAAAAACCCACTAAGGAACAAAAATGCATGAATACCACTAAACCCAATCAATAGAGCATGACGTGAAAGTAAAGTGCAGTAAAGTAAACTAGGACAAAATAGAAGTCTACCAAAAGAGTCTGAAAACTAAAAAATACAACCTATATACAAAAAGGTACTAGGAAAACTGGTCAAAGTCCTAATAACGCTTTGGACTGTCTAAACTCACAAAGATCTATCTGGTCCAAGTCCACCTTGGACTCTGTCAAAATTTTGCTCATCTGCATAAGACACAACACATGCGGGCAATTTCTGTGTAGGTATGATTATAAATATACTTAGTATGACACCTTGAAATCATAAATAAATACGCAAAGTAAAGGTATGGTCATCTCTACAAAGTTTATGTCTACAATACATATTACAAGAACTTATCTAGATATTCTCAAACCCTGACTTGTAGTCTGAAGGTAAGTCACAACTACCACATACCAACACTAGAGATTCTATCTAAAGATTCCACAAAGACACTCATCTGGGACCACACACTCATGATTTTGATAGCACTGATGACATTCTCCTGAGAAGTAATATTTGTTGAGAACCGACATGAGAGAGATACACTGATCGATCTGAAGAGAGATATGATGCACTACCTCTGGAAGTACTCACTCCACGAGTAGGGAAGATCATGATACATAGATGAGGATAACTACCATGTTCATGGGGAGATACTACGACTCATCCAGATTCACCTGCTAAGTAGAGGATTAACGTCTGGTAGGATTGGTCACACTGATATCAAGACTCTACTTAAGGCACAAAAATAGATATTGGATCATGATTTGGGCATCTCAGAGGTGATTCCTGACAATATCCAGTAAAATCATGCTGAAGGGACCATACTCCTATGAATAGGAAATGATGCCAACTAACCTTCAGATGAACAAGAAAGGGAACCAAACCTAATTAAACTTGTCTGAGATATGATGTACAATAGATTCAATCCATTTAAGAAGGGGCACGTGATGTGTAGTAGGGTCGCATGTCATGTCCCTTGACCCCAGGTACTTCCAATGTTCAACAACCTGTGTCACTAGAACATGTTGTGTAGAAGAGGTATACACACATGTAGAAAGGCTCAAATGTCGTGTCCTACTATCTGGGGTCCACCAGTGTACTCTAGTCATGTTCCAGTACACGATGTCAACCTGCGTTCATCTACCCGTGTACTAGTACACAGGGTAACCCGTGTATTCGGGTTGGGCCTGGTCGTGTGGTGGGGTACACTCCATGTAGGAAAGTCGTGTACTCACCCCATGTCTGTGTAACTCCTAAAATACATGCCAAGACTTAGGGAAGGGATCACATACAATGTTAAAAGGCCTTGACTTGAGATCCATGTTCAACGGTCTTGGTGGTTAGTCTTGACTCATGCTTCTCTATGTGCGAAGAGCCTTGACTCATGCTAAATTCATGTTTTATGGTGCCTCCACATTACTATGATTCCATGATTATAATATCTCATGTTCTATATGTTAGGATTACTTATGTTCCATGCATTTTTATATTATTATGTTATGCCTTCTAACCCATGTGCTACGATTTATTCTTATGATTATTCCCTTACTGGGATTTTTAGCTTATCCCTTTGTTCATGTTATCCTCAGGTTATCCTATATAGATGTTTGAACACAATGGAAATTAGGAGCTCAATGCGGAGATTAAATTAAAGTTTTATTTATAATGATTAATTATTTACATAATCTTTTAAGATTCTAGACTTTACGATCATTGGCTTGTTATATGATTTTTATTTGTGCATAAAATCATGTAATGATATGTGTAAAAGGGTAGGGTCACTATATGACATAAACTTGTGTCTACCATATTACAAATCACACAATATTTTTATCAAATGATATATAAGGAAACATCAAATTGCTCAATGATTGTGATGTCTCCCACTGATCTGACCCAATCAGCTGTATAGGGTGAAGGATGAGGCATTGTTTCCTTATGGAGTTTCTCAACTCACTATTACAAAGATAATATTTTTACATTAGTTTTTTTTAATGTCATTTTTTGTGGCGAATCATTCCAAGAAACATATTAAATATATTTTTAATGTCAGTTATTAAAACCAATGTTAATTTTTTTTCATAATTTTCAACATATGTTAATTAAAAACAGATGTGAAAATTTTTACACATATGTGTTAAATAACCGACTTTAAAAAAAAATTCACGTTGGTTTTTAAATAACCTACAAAAAAATCAATTTTTTTTTAAAAAATGAGAATGAAGAACCTGACATGGATTATTTTTCAATAATCATAGTTTCATATAAAAAAATAATTAGTTTGAAATTTTAAAACAAAAAAATAATGATGACCATCCAATGATATAATCATAAAAATATACATACATTAAAGATAATATTTAAAAAATCAGTTGATAATAAAAATATATAATACTATGGATTTTACCACTACGGAAGGATCATTGATGAATCATAATGTTCAAAGAAATTTCTTCGCTATTTTAGAAATTGGTGTAGTGTTTCTCTAGCCAATGTCACCCTCTTAATCTTCTAAATTCATATTGAATTTTGATTTAAAATCTACGAATGATGAATGGAGGGGTGAATAATTTATTTTGGATAAAATCATGTGGGTGAAAAACTCATAATCTTGATGCAAAAAATTGAAATTTAAATGTTTAGTGGGATGAATTTGTAGGTAATGAATTTAAATTACACTGGAATGATGTGAAAAAAGTGAAATTTTTACGTTAATAAAAAAATCATGTTAAAATTCATTTTCCATTTTATTATAAAATTTAATTTTTTTATGATTTTTGATATCATTTATATAAAAACCAACATTAAAAAAGGTTTTTAACACCATTTATAAAAAAACAGATGTTAAAAGTCATAAAAAAATAAATGAAAATACTATTATATATATATATATTATTTAAAAAATAGAAATTCCTTTTCTGAAAAATACATTTATCGTCAGTTATTTACAAAATGACATTAAAAATATTCTAAAATATTTTTTCTGATAGTTTTTTGAAATAATCAATGTTTAAAAGTGCTTTTTAAATATATTTTTGAGGTTGGTTATGTGAATAACCATTGTTGAAACATCATAATTATAATTAATTTTTCTACTATTGATTTTTTTCTTCAAGATCAAGTTATATTGGATTCCCCATAGATAATCATCTTGAAAAACATCTAATTAACATGAAAAAAAGTTTGAAATAGAGTATGGGGGTAGAGTTGTTCCTGACATTGGTGAAATCAAAATTGTTCAAAACTCATCATTAGTGGACATGATCTCTGATGTAGGTGGAGATGTGTTTGGAACACGGTATGGGGTTGGATGTATTCAGATTAGGCTGGGGAAAGTCCCTCTTTTTTTACTTCACTGCTAATGTTTCTATTTTTTCCCCATCTGTTTCTTAAATTTGGGTTTTTTCTCTCTCCATTTTTTTCTATCATTTTAATACTTATATTTCCCTTTTTTCAATTCATTAGTATTTCCCCCTTCTGCACATACCTTAAGCGTCAAGGGGAGAGTGCACAGAGGGTTTGCTGGTACTGGGGTGGCATAAAGATTAATTTCACAGAGGTCCTTCAAGTGAACTAAGGGACTAGGGCGCGCAGATGGCTCGCTCTAGTTGGATAAGCTTAGAAGTTGGGGTGCACAGATCAGAGGACCTTTGTGACAAGAGTGAGTGTGTTTGCAATTGGATGCACACTGGTTTTTCTATATAGGGGTGCATGTTTCTGATAACCTTATGTTTTTTAAGATTCCAGGCTAAAAGACAACACTCACCACCGTATAGAATAGTTAGTCTAATAACAATCCTATAAAATTCACCCTTCAATTTCAAATAAATCTGACGATCAAAAAACACCCCATAAACATTTTTTCATTTTATCCATATAGTTTGAATCTTATGATAGAAATCTACATTAATATCTCCATCAGATTTTAGAAAAGATATTGAATATCGAAAACGATCAAATTTTCAATGAGTTCAGACATTTGGAAAAAATATTTCCATGTGTGTTCTCAGATATTAGCTGAATGGTTACTTTGGAGAAAAAATTCTATACTATGGAGAACATAAAAACCATTGATTTATTAATCTAGTGCTATCTTTCCTATTTCTAACCTTAAAAAAATTTCAACATCTTGGTCTGTAGTCTAGTCATTTTGAGTTTATGTGAAATGTAATTTATATTATTGGTCACTACATAAATTTTCTTGTTCTTCCTAATTCAAATTAACCTTTTTGCAGTTCAAAAATTTTCTTTTATCATCAATGGATTTACTAAATTTATCATAGTATTCGAACATGACTGATGTCATATTTTCCAAATGGGCTTCGTTTAATGACCTTGTAATCACTAATGTTTTTACATACCCAATATCCTTTGTTAGAATATTATTATTTTTCAGTTCTAAATGAAATCCATCTTCATATATAATTACTTTTTTCCTTTTTTTGTCAGAAACACAGTCAACTGATTTTGCAACGGGTGTCCCTTTTTCTTATATTTTTGGGGTGGCCTGATGAATTTGTTTTCCATAAGCATTTATAGAAAAAGAAGCCTCCTTAGGAGTAAAAATTCCATATGTAGTGATAATGCTATAAATGTATCTCCTGTCAAGATCAATTTCCTCCAGCCCTAGGTCTCCCAGGATAACAACATAGGCCCTTTTGGGGTTCCATCCAAAAACCCATGGGTGTTAAGAGGAATTTTTCATCCAAGATTATATACGATCCATCATCATTTGTGGAAACCGATGTGGGATTGGGTTTGTAACCAAAAATCATCCCCTCAAACCAAAGATCACGCATGTATCCCATTCAATGATAACCCATCATATCCAACCATCTTGCACTGCCATTTTTTCATTACCCGAACTCGCAGTCTGACCACAATTTATCATGAAGACTTTCGACACAAGGCATCATGGATTCACATGCTTCTTATGAGAAACTAGAATCATTGTCAAACTAGTTTGGGGAATATTAAACATTAAATCACACCTGGGCTGCACCATAGCTCTGATACCACTTGTCAGGATCAATTTCCTCCATCCCTAGGTCTCCCAGACCCAACACATAGGCCCTTTGGTGGTTCTATCCTAAAACTCATGGGTGTTAGAAGGAATTGTCCATCCAATATAATATGTGATACATTATCATTTGTGGAAACCGATGTGGGATTGGGTTGGTCCCCAAAATCTCCCATATGCTACCAATAAAACTGGTGTATCATGGGGAAGAGTTTTGGTGATAGAACGAAAAGGGGGCTCCCCAGCAGGGGTGAAAGCATCAACATGGTGAGGGACAACAAAGGGAGACAAGGATGGTGATTGGACCATTTATTTCTTCAGATTTCATTCAATGAAGAATCCATCAAATGTTTTTGGGTAGTTTTCACACTACCATAAAAGAGGGTTTTCACAGCGCCACCCCATTATTAATGCTAAAAAAAGTGCCAATAAAGGATACTTTTAACAACGCTAAAAAAGTGATGTTAAAACTACCCCTTTATCATCGTTTTTTACTAGCACTGATAAAGGGTATATTTCAAAAAAAATTAAAATTAAAATGTTAATATATAAATATATAAATATTTTTATATTGATATAAATATAATTTAAATTTTTTAAATGTGTTTTAGATAAGGATAAATAGAAATTTAAACTTAATATATAATATATTTAGTAAGAAAAGATTATAAAATAATTAAAAAATATTTTTAATTTATAATTATGTTATTTTTATAGAATAATAGTCATTTAATAACAACTTTAATATAAAATAAATAAATAAATAAATAAAAGTTGTAAAATAACTTAAAAAATAACTTGAACTTCAAACGGTCATAACTTTTGATTCAGATGTCTGTTTGAGCTCTACCACATATCAAATCCAAGTTTAAAATGAGATCTACGCCACTATTATCAGGGGGACACCATCAAGGTTTTTTTAGGGAAAAAAATATCTCAAAAGGCTTCCGAAATAGAGTTTTTAGTCGGTGTACCCCGATTTTTTAACATTTGATGGATTTTGAAGCTCATTTATGGGGGCCTTTTTGCCCTTTTTTGTGGAAACTAAATTCATTCACAGGTCATTCAATCATATTGATATAACAATTTCAAATTTTATTCATTTTTCACAATGTATTGTTATTTATAATCAAATATATAAGAATATAAACATATTTTTTTTATATACTCACACCTAAAAATTTAATTTTATAAATAATTAATTAAACATATTTACATATAAAATATATTTATTAATATATAAGACTTACCTAAATAAAAACTAACATCCATTTTATTGAAAATCCAAAATTTGAATATTTATATATCTATATAATGTGTGTGTGTGTGTCTATGTATATATATTTGTGTGTGTGTGTGTTTTAGAAAACTGATATATATTACCTATATATTCTAACATATAAATAGACATATTAATATATAAAAATGTATATATATAAAAATATATAAAAATACGTATAATTATATTTACAGATACACATATATATAATATATATACATGTGTATGTATGTTGTATATATGTATATATATATACTTTTATATATAAACACACACACAAAAACATATTTTATAAATGTATTCAAAAATAATCTTACAAATATATATCAATATATGTATAAATATATATCTAAATATATATTAATAAATGAATAAATCACTATTGGAAATAATGGCATTTGCGACGGGGCATTTGCGTCGAGATCCCGTCGCTAATAGGCTTTTGCGAAGGGGGCCCGTCGCAAATAGCCCGTCGCGGAAAACGGCGTCGCAATAACAATTATTTGCGACGGGATCGTCGCGAAAGGTATTATTTGCGAAGACGATCCTTCCCGTCGAAAATATTAGTCCGTATATTTGTGAAAAACTTTTTAAAATCATATTTGCGACGGGTCCGTCGCAAATACCAATTGCGAGGAGCCCGTCGCAAATACCAATTGCGACGAGCCCGTCGCAATTAGTATTTTTTTAAAAAAAATTAAAAAATATTAATAAATTATTTTAATGAATATAATAATAATACTATTTGCGACAGGCATAGTATCCCGTCGAAAATACTATAAAAAATTAAAAAAAATATTAATACATTATTTTAATTAATATAATAATAATCCAATTATAATTCAAAAATAAAAAAATATTAATAAATTATTTTAATTAATATAATAATAGAATTATAATTCACAAATAAAAATAATAAATTATTAATAAATTATTTTAATTAATATAATAATAATAGAATTATAATTCAAAAATAAAAAATAATAAAATATTAATAAATGATTTTAATTAATATAATAATAGATTTATAATTCACAAATAAAAATAATAAATTATTAATAAATTATTTTAATTAGTATAATAATAATAGACTTATAATTCAAAAATAAAAAATAATAGAATATTAATAAATGATTTTAATTAATATAATAATATTAGAATTATAATTCATAAATAAAAAAATATTAATAATTTATTTTAATTAATATAAAAATAATAGAATTATTTTACATTCAAATATTAAAATAATTCTAATATTACAAAAAAATATAATTAAATTATAATATTATAAAATTTTAATATATATATAAAATTTAATATTATAATATATAAATAAGATTATTATTCATATTAATATTGTTATTTCCAAATATAATATTATTAATATTTTATAATGAGACAGAAACTACGAATAGAAAAAAAATTCATATTTTCATTTAACAAACTTTATAACATAAAAACAAACTCTAATCTGAAGGAGGGGGGGAGGGGGGAGGGGGGATCTGCAGATGCTGGTGGAGGAAACTCCATCCCTAAAGCATGAGTGAGTCGGCGCATGTACTCAATCTGCTCCTGATGCTGCTGCTGCCACCGACTCATCTGCTCCTCGTGCAGTTGCTGCTGGCGTCGACGCTCCTCCTCATGCTGCTGCTGCTGCTGACGCTTCTGCTCCTGCTCTTGTCGGAGACTCTCTATCAGTGCAGTCTGAGATCGCAATTGATCCTCATACTGTGTAGCAGAATAAGATGCATGAGCTCCTCTCGAGCTGGACGCCGACATCGCAGCACTGCCATAATAATCTCCGGGAGTCAGTCGAGAGTTGATACCAACTACCCGGCCCTTCTCGAAGGCATACTGGGTGGCCTGCATCCATGCCGCCTCATCAAACTGACGGTCAGTGGTCTGATCTGATGACTCGGCCTGTCTCTCAGGTCGGGTCTGTGACACTGCGGCCTCATATGACTCCTGTAGTTTCAATTTAAAATTAAAATTGTGAATATATTATATGCAATTAATTTTTAAACTTGAAAACAAATAATACTGACCACGATGTGACACTAACGATCACCTCTGAGCTCCCTAGTAGCAGGATCACTATACATCCTCCGATATACGTCGTACTCCGTAATATCGGGGTGCTCGACAGCCTATAAGAATAAAAATAAATTGTTAATATTTATAGTTATATAAAATATTTATAAATAATGTACGTACCAGATGCTGTCTATGAGTACTGAAAGTACGACTCCCAGCTCGATGAGTCACCTCCTGTGTCCCCCGATTCTGCCTCCCCACCAATGATCTCCTTTGAAAGGCATCACTCAACCAGTGCGCACATAATCCATCCCATACATGGGATGAAATGTACTCTGGTCGGTGTGCTCTACATGACTCGTCAAAAACTGACACTCCTACTTTCTTCGTGGCAGATTTTCTTAAATTGTGCAAAAACTGACGAAAGCGATCATGCATGGCCATCTTCCATGCCTCGTGGATGACGTCATGCATGGTATCCTCAATCGGATACCATAAACCCTACAAATAAATCAAAATATCAAGTTAGAAATGAAATAATTTTCAAAATAAAAATTATTTATTTACGAACGTACCAACCAATGGCCGAACATGGCCTGCTGCACATCAATGGGAATCTACTCCCATATAGTCCAAGGCTGAGAGAAATAGTTGCGCAAAATAGCGCTGCCCTGTCCGACTGCTATATGGGGAAAACTGTAAAAATAATAAACATTTATTACACCTCCGTGTGCGTGGATCAAACCCAAGACGTGGACGTCGCTCGGGGACGGGGTCAGGAATCATCAATCGTGCAAGACCGCGCCCCCTCCGCGTACTCCCTGGAGCGCCTGCAGGCCGAGGGTCATCTTCCAGCAACTCATCCGCATCGAAAGACAGGTCAGCATCCACCAACTCACGAAATGTGTCGTCTTCCATCTGAAACAGAAAATGTTAATGTTGTTAGAAAATAATTGATAATTACTATTATATATACATATATATTAGTTATGATTGTATATAAATACCATGGAATTCTATCAGTGTTCATCTTCATCATCATCTTCATATATGTCAATGTCATCTTCATATTCCTCCTCAACATCATCGATATCCATTCGAGCTCCAGTTGCTTCATCTCTTACCATTTCAAATTCATATGTGTCATCATTAACATCATCGTCATCACCGACTCTTAAATGTGGGGTGTCGTCATCGATACTCATGACTCTTTGTAAAAAAGATTGATTTTGAGTACTCTCTTGAAAAACTTCAATTATTTGCACATCAGTGAAAGCACATTCACTTTGACTAAACTGATTGTCTCGAATTTTGATTTTTATTATACTCCACCAATCAGTCAAGTCTCTTGATGTAGCACAATACCTTGCGTAATAAACTTGATGTGCCTGTTGAGCCAATAAGAATGGTTCATTTAATACAAGAACACTTTTACATTTAATATCAATGATTCCATGAGTCAGATGAACACGCATGCCTCTCTCTGTATCCAACCACCGACATTTGAACATGGTTATGTAATGTTGTCCAAGATAACAGAGTTCAATGATTTCATCAATTATGCCATAAAAGTCAACTTCATTTTCTCGATGATGAGATCCTCTCAAGCTAACTCCACTGTTCATTGTTTTTTTCGATTCCCCATATGCATGTGTGTGAAATCGAAATCCATTCACCACATATGCATTATAAGTTTTAACAAGTTTGGAAGGTGGGTTACTCAATATACACAACCGTTTGTCAGTTTTATCAGCATGTCGAGACACCTAAAAATTTGTGAAATAATTATCAATATAGTAAACTATACATTGAATGAGTTTCTAAAAGATAAAGAATTTATGTTACCAGTTTTTGAAACCACTGAGAGAAATTTTTCAGTCGGCGTTCTTCGAGAGCAGCTGCTGTAATTTGTGGAATTTGTTTCTTGATATGATTATCATACAACCTATAAAAAAAGTTATTTACTGTAACATCAATTATAGAATAAGTGATATAAACACTTACAGTACAACTGATGTCATCTATTCACAGTTGAGCAGAACATATGTATGAGCTCTGTGATGTTCATCATCCGAAAGCCAGCGTTCATAAACTCCACCAAAACCAAGCTCTGGCTGGTTGAAAATAGATAATTGATTGTCGATTTCATCAATATTCCTCTCGTTCCGTCCCATTCGGTTTTTTTTGAAGGATACTCAGATTCAAAATAATGGGAGCCGAAAAAAGATATTTCCTCTTGCAAATAATCTTTTGTAATAGATCCTTCAATAGATGCTTTGTTACGTACTTTTCTTTTCAATTTTTGCATGCATCTTTCAAATGGGTACATCCATTGAAACTGTACTGGACCTCCACATTTGGCTTCATATGGAAAATGTAACATCAAATGTTCCATTGAGTCGAAGAAAGATGGAGGAAATATTTTTTCCAGTTTACATATAATTACAACAACATCTTCTTCAAGTTTGCATAGAGCATCATAATCTGCTGTAGCCGCAAAAATTTCCTGAAAAAAATGAGACATGTCTGTTATAGAATCCCAAATCACAAAATTCAGCAGACCTCTTAATCCAATGGGTAGAAGTCTTTCCATTATAACATGACAATCATGACTTTTTAATCCAGTAATATGACCATTCTTTACACATCTACCGAAATTGGAAGCACAACCATCTGGAAGTCTCAAATCTGCAATCCACTGACAAAATAATAAACGGTTTTCTTTAGACAGTGTATAAGCTGCTTTTGGTTTCAGTAACCTTTCTGTTCTGACATTCTCAAACAGTTCCAGTTCTGGACGCCTGAAAATTTGGGCAAGATCTAAATGTGCATTTACATTGTCTTTGCTCTTTCCTAGCGTATCCAAAACTGTATGAAACAAATTATCAAAACAGTTCTTCTCAATATTCATGACATCTAACATGCGTCGGACCAACAAATCAGACCAATATGGCAAATCCCAAAATATGCTACGTTTAATCCAATTGTGTTCTTTCCCAAAACCAGAAATTTTCTGTTGGTTTATTGTGGGACCAAAAGTGATGGGAGGTAATGAAAATACAACTGATTTTAACTCCGAACCTGATAGCATTTTTGGAGGTCCATCCCTTTCAACTGTACCTTTTCTGAAATGAGATCCGTTTCTGCGAAAAGGATGATCAGCTGGAAGAAATCTGCGATGACAGTCAAAATAAAAAGGTTTCTTTCCATGAATGAGCATAAATGCTTTGTTCTCTCCCATACAGTAAGGACATGATTTCTTACCATGTGTACTCCAGCCAGATAACATCCCATAAGCCGGGAAGTCACTAATTGTCCACATCAATGCTGCTCTCAGTATGAAATTCTATTTCGTAGCAACATCATATGTACTGACACCAGTACTCCACAATAAACTTAATTCATCAATCAATGGTTTCAAATAAACATCAATATTTTTCTTCAGATGTCCTAGAATTAGTAAAGTCAAAAAGATATATGGCTCCTTCATCAACATCCATGGAGGTAAATTGTACGGAGTTAAAAAAATAGGCCAACATGAATATTGACTACCATAAGATCCGAACGGACAGAAACCATCAGTAGAAAGGCCCAGTCGAACATTTCTAGCTTCTAAAGCAAAGGATAGATGCACTCTATCAAAATGTTTCCATGAATCACCATCGGCTGGATGATTCAAGCTTTTATCGGTTGAAATATTCGCTTTATGCCATGATATCATTGTCGCTGTATTCTTAGACATGAATAAACGCTGAAGTCTGGATGTAAGCGGAAAATATCTAAACTGTTTTACAGGAATCAAACCAGACTTCCCATGTTGCCCTTATTTATATCTCAGTTTCCCACATGTGGGACAACTATCCAACAACTCATTTTCCCCAGAATATAAAATGCATTCATTTGAACATGCATGAATCTTCTGACAAGTAAGTCCCAAATTTCGAACCAGTCTCTTAATCTCATAGTAATTTGCAGGCAAAAACTTTCCTTCAGGTAACAGTGTTTTAAGCAAAGAAAATATCTGGTCAAAACAGGTGTTTGACATTCCGTTACCTGATTTGATAGCCATAAATTTTTCAACTGCTTCTAATTTTCTCATCTTGCATCCAGGATATAATGCATCCTCAACAGACCTCAACAACTCATAAAATTCAGACGGTGCCAACTCAGGATTTGAAGCTATATCAGCCGGAGTTTCTGTATGTTGAACAGATGCACCTGCAACATCATGTACTAAATCTTGAAACCGGGATGGATCTGGAATCAAGTTGGTATCACCTGCTCTGGAACTGCGGTCACCGTGTTGATACCAAAAAACATAATCAGGTTTAAAACCAAAACGCAAGAGATGTCCCCCCACTTTGTCAAACGTATCAAACGTTCTCAATGCACATTTTCTACAAGGGCATTTTATTTTGCCTTCTGAAACAAATTCTGGATTTGATGCCGAAAATGATAAAAAAGTCTCCACACCCTCTACATATACTGGATTTAAACCAGAACCATTCGGATTTCTACGTTGATTTATCCATATGCGGTCATCTAATAATGATTATTGACGACCTTGTTGTTCCATATTTTTCTATAAAATATAAAAGCATTACTGGTTTTGAATAATTTGTTCGAAAAAACACTCAAGCAAGGATAATTATAGAGTTTACATCATACACGACTGACACAAAATTTTTATTGAGATAGACCTAAAAATTGACCCTTTAAGAATTGAATATGTTTAGAATAAAGCAAAACCTGTTACAAATATTGATAATTTTAATATTATATAAATTTTTTATTATTTTAATAGTACTAATATTATTTTTTCATAAATATTAATTATATAATAATAAAATTATTACATTATTAGTATATTTTATTATTAATATTAAAATAATATAATTTTCTATATTATATACAATTCTCCTTTCATTTATGTGTTTAACATTCTATCTCCACATGTAATATTTTCATTCACTTTCACCTCTCCATTGGTGAGTAGGTTGATAATTTTGAAAAAGAATGCAAATATTACATGTGGAGACAGAAAACACACAGATGAAAGGAGAATTGTATATAATATAGAAAATTATATTATTTTAATATTAATAATAAAATATACTAATAATGTAATAATGTTATTATTCCTAATTATTGGTAATTATTCCTAATTATTGGTAATTATTCCTAATTATTGGTAATTATTCCTAATTATTGGTAATTATTCCTAATTATTGATAATTATTCCTAATTATTGGTAATCCTAATTATTGGCAATTATTGGTAATTATTCCTAATTATTGGTAATTATTTATATAATTACCAATAATTAGGAATAATTACCAATAATTAGGAATAATAACATTATTAGTATATTTTATTATTAATATTAAAATAATATAATTTTCTATATTATATACAATTCTCCTTTCATCTGTGTGTTTAACATTCTCTCTCCACATGTAATATTTGCATTCACTTTCACCTCTCTATTGGTGAGTAGGTTAATAATTTTGAAAAAGAATGCAAATATTACATGTGGAGACAGAAAACACACAGATGAAAGGAGAATTGTATATAATATATAAAATTATATTATTTAATATTAATAATAAAATATACTAATAATGTAATAATGTTATTATTCCTAATTATTGGTAATTATTCCTGATTATTGGTAATTATTCCTAATTATTGGTAATTATTCCTAATTATTGATAATTATTCCTAATTATTGATAATTATTCCTAATTATTGGTAATCCTAATTATTGGTAATTATTGGTAATTATTCCTAATTATTGGTAATTATTCATATAATTACCAATAATTAGGAATAATTACCAATAATTAGAAATAATAACACTATTAGTATATTTTATTATTAATATTAAAATAATATAATTTTCTATATTATATACAATTCTCCTTTCATCTGTGTGTTTTCTGTCTCCACATACAAATATTACATGTGGAGAGAGAAAACACACAGATGAAAGGAGAATTGTATATAATATAAAAAATTATATTATTTTAATATTAAAAATAAAATATACTAATAATGTAATAATGTTATTATTCCTAATTATTGGTAATTATTCCTAATTATTGGTAATTATTCCTAATTATTGGTAATTATTCCTAATTTTTGGTAATTATTACTAATTATTGGTAATTATTACTAATTATTGGTAATTATTACTAATTATTGGTAATCATTACGAATCATTACTAATTATTAGTAATTATTCCTAATTATTGGTAATTATTCCTAATTATTGATAATTATTCCTAATTATTGGTAATTATTCCTAATTATTGGTAATTATTGGTAATTATTACTAATTATTGGTAATTATTGGTAATTATTGGTAATTATTGGTAATTATTACTAATTATTGGTAATTATTACTAATTATTGGCAATTATTACTAATTATTGACAATTATTACTAATTATTAGTAATTATTGGTAATTATTGGTAATTATTACTAATTATTACTAATTATTGGTAATTATTACTAATTATTGAATAATTATTACTAATTATTACTAATTATTGGTAATTATTACAAATTATTGGTAATTATTACTAATTATTGGTAATTATTACTAATTATTGGTAATTATTTCTAATTATTTCTAATTATTGGTAATTATTACTAATTATTGGTAATTATTACTAATTATCGGTAATTATTACTAATTATTGGCAATTATTACTAATTATTAGTAATTATTGGGAATTATTGGCAATTATTACTAATTATTAGTAATTATTGGTAATTATTGGTAATTATTACTAATTATTACTAATTATTGGTAATTATTACTAATTATTGGTAATTATTACTAATTATTGGTAATTATTACTAATTATTGCTAATTATTACTAATTATTGATAATTATTACTAATTATTGGTTATTATTGGTAATTATTGGTAATTATTGGTAATTATTGGTAATTATTACTAATTATTACGAATTATTGGTAATTATTATTAATTATTACGAATTATTGGTAATTATTATAAATTATTACGAATTATTGGTAATTATTACTAATTATTACTAATTATTGGTAATTATTACTAATTATTACTAATTATTGGTAATTATTGGTAATTATTACTAATTATTGGTAATTATTGGTAATTATTTCTAATTATTAATAATTATTGGTAATTATTACTAATTATTGGTAATTAGTGATAATTATTACCAATTATTACAAATTATTACTAATTATTGGTAATTATTCCTAATTATTACTAATTATTACTAATTATTGGTAATTATTCCTAATTATTACTATTTATTACTAATTATTGGAAATTATTACTAATTATTGGAAATTATTACTAATTATTGGTAATTATTGGTAATTATTCCTAATTATTGTTAATTATTCCTAATTATTGGTAATTATTCCTAATTAGTGGTAATTATTCCTAATTAGTGGTAATTATTCCTAATTATTGGTAAATATTGACAATTATTTGCAATTATTGGTAAATATTGGTAATTATTGGAAAAAATATTGACAAATATTAACAATTATTGAATATTGGGAATTATTATTAATTATTACTAATTATTAGTAATTATTACTAATTATTGGTAATTATTATAAATTATTACTAATTAATGTTAATTATTTCTAATAATTATTAATTAATTCAAATTAATTTTAATTTTTCATAATTACTGCTAATTAATTATAATTACAGCTAACTATTTTAAATTAATTAGTGTTTAATTGTCTCTAATTACTATTAATTATTAATACTAATTCATAATTATTTCTAATTAGAAATCAAAAAAAATTCTAAAAAATTAAACTAAATAAATATAATAAATAAAATAAATATGAAATTAAAATTCAGATAAAAATCTTAAACTTGATGTCAATGTCGAGCCATTGTAATTGTAGAACACCAGCAACTGAATCCTCAAAGTCGGGAAAAAAATTTTACAACTGAAAGTCGTAAAAATTTCAGAGTGAAAAAATGGGAACGGTTGAGAGTTGAGAGTGAAGTAAGGAAATTGTAATGGTTGGCAGTATTTATAGGTTGGCGTAACTGCGACGGGCGTTTTTGCGACGGGCCCCGTCGCAAATAACCCTGATCGCATTTAATTATTGGCGGCATTAAAACGGTTATTTGCGACGGGTCCCGTTGCAAATATCCCCTGCCGCCTAGTCTTTAACCGCCGTCGGTTAGTTGCGACGGGGATAGAACCCCGTCGCAAATAACCATGACCGCATTTAATTATCGGTGGCATTAAAACGGTTATTAGCGACGGGTCCCGTCGCAAATAATTCCTGCCACCGGGGTATTGTCGACGAGACTGCAGTCCCGTCGCCAATAGTCTTTAACCGCCACCGGTTATTTGCGACGGGGTTCTATCCCCGTCGCAAATAAACGTCGCGCGGTTTGGCGCGCATTTCGCGCCAAACTATTTGCGACGAGTTTTTTTACCCGTCGCAAATATCCCGTCTCTATTAACCATTTTTCCCGTAGTGAATATACAGATAAAAAATATAACTATATATATACATAAATAAATAGATACTAATATACAAATACATATATATATTAATATAACTATATATATATATATATTAATATATGGATAAATATAACTAAATATATATATAAATAAGTATATATATCATTAAATGAAGAGAAAATCAACATGGAGGAGTGGTAAAGTGTCCAGGTGAACAGGGAGGAGGTATTGAGTTCGAATCCAGGGGGAGGCAGGGGCGCACACACAGGTGTAGGGGGGTAACACTATTAAAGGGTTGGAGGGCGCTGTTAAAGGCAGTTGGGTGGGGTTGGGCATGGGTGGGGGCTTCTGGGGGGGGGGGGTGTTGTTAAAAGGGATGGTCCCCATTTTTTATTTTTATTCAATTTTTTACATTTTTTTGACTTTTATCAGTGCTTAAAAAAGCACTGATAAAAGGGACCCCTTTAACTTTTCTACGATTAACAATGCTTTTTTTAGTGGTGTTAAAAGCTATTTCTAGCGCTGATAAAAGTGCTATTTATAGTAGTTTCAGCAGAGGAATGTGGGGAAGTATAGGTTCCTTAGTAGCTTTTTTAGCAGTGTGATTGGGGAAGTTAGAAAGGGTTTCAATAGAAACGTCTTTAGAGATCTGTTTGGTTGAAGATAAATTAGGTTGATAAGTTGTTTAGGATTCAATGTTTTTATTGACAAGAGTTCAACTCCTGTAGGATTTCATCATTAGAAGGAACTTTTGAAGATGAGTCTTTGATTTCTAGATTAAGGCTGTGCAGCAGCTTGTGAATTGTCTGACATTTTTTGGGTTTTTGTTGTTATTTTAGAGGATCAGGCATGACTGGTATATGGTTATGCAATAGGGGGTAGGAACTGGAAGCATGATTCAAGGTTGAGAAAACAACATAATAGGGAGTATTCAAAACAAACGGGTTGAGGAAAACCTTGTTTACCACTGACAATCCAAATAGGTGAAGTCAGAGGTTGAGATACGTTCGCTTCGATTCAAATCTGAGTGGCTAATGGGTGAATCCTTGAAAGAGGCACAAAATCGACCTTAATCGGGTGACCAAGTGTCTTTCCAATGACCATTAACACATATTCATCAGCTAGATAAATAGAAATTTTTTCAAGCATGATTTTTTTTTTAAAATATATGTTTTTTGGGGATTTTTTTTAAAAATGTTTAAGTTAATTTTTCTAAAAAAATGTGTGCTAAAGGCGGCAATGGCACTACCTCCTTTCTTCAAAAAGGATTGTTTTTTTGAATTTTAATTTTATATATATATATATATATATAAATAAATAAAAAATTCAGTAAACTTTATCTGTTATTTAATATCCACCTGTACTGCCATTACAATAGTCTAGATTCTGACAGAAGTTATCACCCAACACTCCTTTTTATAAGTGAGTTTCCCTAGATATCCTTCTACATTTTCGATGTAGGATTTTGGTTCTCCCTTTCCTTCGTAGAATATTCTGCATTTTTTATGTGGGATTTAGAACTGTTTCAAGTATGTTGCTTTTAAAGACTATAAAATATAAACTATAAGACCAATATAAATGAAACATAAAACATGGATTAAGAATATAATACGTAGTTTAAAATAAAAATAATTTCATGAAAAATGTTCATGAAAAATAATTTATAAGCTTTCAAAGGCACCTACTTGAAACTTAAAAATGTTTCAAGTATATGACTTTGAAAGCCTATAAAATATATACTATAAGACCAATATAACTGAAAATTAAAACATGGATTAAACATATAATAAATAGTTGAAAATAAAAAGAATTTCATAATAATTGTCCATAAAAAATAATTTACAAGCATTCAAAACCACCTATTTAAAACTTTCCCGAATGAACCGAAGGCCTTCACTTTTATTGATTTTTGATAACCCCCCTTTCAAGGGATGAGGGGGAACCCTTACAAGGCCTGTAGGCTTATTGATTAAATGGCCTATAGGCTTAATAGACATTACATGACCTGAAGGTCTTAGGGAATTCAACCAGACTATAACTATAAGGAACTACCCCTCCCCAACATCTGCATCGTGATGGTAGCTCTCCTCTTCCACATGGGCATCTGGCTAAGCTTCCAGTGAAAGCATAGGCTAGTCCCGATGGCATATCCATACCCTCTCATTCTTCCAAATCCATTGGTTTTTCTCTGGTGAGTGTGCTTGCTCTGAATCCCCCATTGGGGCTGCTCCTTTTTTGTAGAGTCTATCTGGGGCAACTGCATGTGGCCCGAAGGCCTTAAGGTGGCCCTAAGGCCTTAGAGGTGGCCTGAAATCCCTACTGACCTGAAGACCTGGGTGGCCCGAAGGCCCTAAGGACTCCAAGCCCAAATCGGTGGCCCAAGGTGAATATTTCCAGTTGCTACAATACCGAACATTACCTGCTACAGTGACTGCTACAGTAGCTGCAATAGTACCCGAACAGTGTACAATTTTACTACAGTACCATTACTGTACTGCTACAGTACCCCTGAAAATATGCCTCCACCTAGTTTTGAACCAGGGTCTCATGGATGCACTTAAGGATACCTCACCAACTATGTTGAGGCTCATGTGCTATTTGAAACATAAAAAAATATTTCAAGCATGTGACTTTGAAAGAATATAAAATAAAAACTATGAGACCAATATAAATGAAAATTAAAACATAGAATAAACATATAAGAAATAGTTGAAAATAAAAATGATTTCATAAAAAATATTGATAAAAAATAATTTATAATCTTTCAAAATCAACTATTTGAAACTTAAAAATGTTTCAAATATGTGACTTTAAAAGAATATAAAATATAAACTATAAGACGAATATAAATGAAAACTAAAACATAGATTAAACATAAAATAAATAGTTTAAAATAAAAAAAATTCATAAAAAATGTTGGTGATTTTTTTTATAAGATTTCAAAACCACCTACTTGAAACTTAAAAATGTTTCAAGTATATGGCTTTGAAAGACTATAAAATATAAGCTATAAAACAAATATAAATGAAACAATAAACATGGATTAAAAATATAAGAGATAGTAAATAAATAATTAGTTAATTATTAATATAATTATTAATTATATATTTAAGAGTTATATAATATTTAATTAGTTAATTAGTAATATAAATATTAGTAATATAATAATTAATTTGTTAATTAAGAATATAATTATTTATTATAATTATTCATCATAATTTTTTTATTTTAATTATTAATAAGTAATTATATAAAAATTATTTATATAATAATTAATTAATAATTAATATAATTATTAATTATATAATAATTAAATAGTTAATTAGTAATATAATTTTTTATTTATAATTATAAATTATTCATTATATAATTAATAATTATAGTACTAATTAACTAATTAATTATTATGTAATAAATAATAAATAGTAAATAATTATATTACTAATTATCTAATTAATTATTATATAATTAATAATTAATAATTAATAATTATAATTAATAGTAATATTACTAAATATCTAATTATTATATAATTAATAATTATATTACTAAATAACAAATTATTATATAATTAATAATTATATTACCAATTAACTAATTATTTATTATATAATTAATAATTATATTACCAATTAACTAATTAATTATTATATAATTAATAATTATATTACTAATTAACTAATTAATTATTAATTGTTATGTATATTACTAATTATCTAATTAATTATTATATAATTAATAATTATATTACTAATTAACTAATTAATTATTAACTAATTAATAATTACATTACTAATTAATTAATTAATTATTATAAATAAAAATTATATTACTAAATAACTAATTAATTATTATACAATTAATAATTATATTACTAATTAACTAATTAATTATTATATAATTAAGTATGAACAATTAATAATTAATAATTATAATGAATAATTATAATGAATAATTATATTACTAATTAAAAAATTAACTATTTTATAAATAATAATTATATTACTAATTAACTAATTAATTATTACATAATAAATAATTATGTTACTAATTAACTAATTTATTATTATATAATTAATAATTGTATTAATAATTATAATTAATAATTATATTACTAAAAAACTAATTAATAATTATATAACTAAATAAGTAATTATTATATAATTAATAATTATACTACTAATTAAATAATTAATAATTAATTATTAAGTATATTACTAATTATCTAATTAGTTATTATATAATTAATAATTATATTACTAATTAAGTAATTAATTATTATATAATTAATAATCATATTACTAAATAAATAATTATTATATAATTAATAATTATATTCCTAATTAACTAATTAATTATTGTACATAAAAATTATATTTCTAATTAACTAATTAATTATTATATAATTAATAATTAATAATTAATAATGTATAATTATAATTAATAACTATATTACCAATTAACTAATTAACTATTTTATAATTAATAATTATATTACTAATTAACTAATTAATTATTATATAATAAATAATAATATTACTAATTAGCTAATTAATTATTATATAATTATTAGTTATATTACTAATTAACTAATTAATTATTATATAATTAATTATTATATAATTAATTATTATATTACTAATTAATTATTATATAATTAATAATGATATTACTAAATATCAAATTTATTATATAATTAATAATTAATAATTAATAATTATATTACTGATTAAATAATTAATTATTATATAATTAATAATTATATTAATAATTAATTATTATATAATTAATAATTATCTTATTAATTAACTGATTAATTATTATGTAATTAATGGTTATATTATTAATTATTATATTATTAATTAATTATTCTATAATTAATAAAGATATTACTAATTAACTAATTAATTATATAATTAATCATTAATAATTATATTACTGATTATCTTATTAATTATTATATAATTAATATAATTAATAATTATATTAGGAATTAACTAATTAATTTTTAACTATTTATTATATGTTTAATCCATGTTTTATGGTTCATTTAAATTCATCTTATTGTATATATTTTATAGTCTTTCAAAACCACATATTTGAAACATTTTTAAGTTTCAAATAGGTGGTTTTGAAAGCTTATAAATCATTATTGATCAAATTTGTATGAAATTTTTTTTATTTTCAACTATTTGTTATATGTTATTCCATATTTTAATTTTCATTTATATTGGTCTTATAGTTTACATTTTATAGGATTTCAACGTCACATACTGGAAACATTTTAAAGTTTTAAGTAGGTTCCTTTGAAAGCCTTTAAATTATTTTTCATCCACATTTTTTATGAAATTCTTTTTATTTTCAACTATTTATTATATGTTTAATCCATGTTTTAAGTTTCATTTATATTGGTCTTGTAGTTTATATTTTATAGTCTTTCAAAGCCACGTATTTGAAATAGTTGTAAATCCCACATCAGAAATGCAGAATGTTCCTCGCAGGAAGTGAAGATCCATAACCCCACATCGAAAATACAAAAGGATTTTCAGAGCAATCCCTCTTATAAAAGGGAGCCCTGGTTGAGAGCTTCTGTTAGAATCTAGACTACTGTAATGGCAGTACCACTGGATATTAAATAGCAGATAAATTCTACAGACTTTTTTGTTATATATATATAAATATAAAAAAAAAACAAAAAAAAAAACAAAATACAAAAAATATTAATAAAAATTTATTTTGGAGGAAAGGAAGTAATGGTGTTGCTGCCTTTTGGATTAACCCAAAAGGCAACAACGTTGTTTTCTCCTTTCACCCAAGAATTAAAGGCTGCAGCTGCACTACCGCCTTCAGCACACATTTAAAAAAAAAATTAACCTAAAACTTAAAAAAAAAACATTTCCCAGAAAACATATATTAAAAAAAACTCTCAAACATGACCCAAACTGAAATGATCAGCGACTCCTGTAAAGGATGAAAATCAATGTTTGATTTCAATATTTTCATCAAAAATCCATTGAATATCTTGATTATGCAAATCTTGCATCTATAGTAACCTTCTTTAAAGCCGACGTTTCAAAAAGAATATTTGGTGTCAATTAACCCAAAGACAACAACTACAAAACCAATCAATTGCATTGTTTTCCAAATAACTTCTAGGTTAGAACGACATGTAAAAAACATTTCAATTAATGTGTATTTTTATTTTGAATCTAGATCGCATACCTATTCTTTGTCAAAGGCAATAACTTCCATGCCTTTTTTTTAAAAAATATATTTTGAAGTGGAAAGAGCTATGGGTATATAGATATGGGATAGAGTTTAGAGATATTTATTGACACTTTTTAGGAGATTTGTGAAGGCGGTATTTCAGAAAGGTTGCAGAGTATTATTTATGGGGATGGGGTAAGGAGCAGTGTAGGGAATTCCCAATTTTTCAGTTGGAACACGCTCATTCAGCCTCTCTCTCAGCTCCATGCATCTTTGATTTATTGTTTAATGAATTAAAAAACTCATTGCATTGGTTCACTATTTAAGAATTGTTGTTTTCTTGATGTGTTACTCATTGTTTATTAATGTTTGTTTATATTTCATTTATATTAAATATATCTTGATATTATAGAGTTGTTTCTTCACCAATAAGTTTCATAAGGACCTCCTAGTCCAAAAATTTAAATTTGGATCTTAAAATATCATTTACACTGGTTTTTAGAAGCATATGACATGGTACTTTTCAACATCACCAAAATGATTTCCTTTATTATGAAATGGAATATATCAAGATTATGATGTTATCTTGGGATTGGATGCAGATAGTTTCATGAATTCTCTATCCTTGTTTTCAGTTTTTTCATATTTTAGAAAACTAATTTATCTCATCCATATCTCGAGATACAGACCTCTCTATTATTTGATTCTTATAGAACTGAAAATATAAAAAAGTTATCTATATTTAATTTAACTCAACCGAAGTTTGAATCGATTGTTTATATAGTTGAAAATCATCCTGGAGTCACTACATTTTTTATCTACAATTCTATATATGTAATAATTAATTACATATTGTTTTTTTATGATATCTTGAGCTGTAGATATAAGATTGGTGTACTCTTTGATGAGTTGTAAAGATAAACCACTATAAGAAAAAGAGTCACCAACAATGAGTTTTTATTGGATTGTTTATAATTTAAATCACCATGAAGTTGTTTCATGGTGGTTTATATTAATGGTTGTGAAATAAGATGTCAGAAGATATTTCATGAAGCATTTTCAAATTGCATGGTGTTCTAATGAAAATGTAGTGGAACAAATGTTTAGTGGTGGTTTTTACATGTCTCATAGTGATTTTATTATTCATTTTTTGTTACCATGGAACTATTTAAACCACCTCTAAATAATTATTATTAATCATCAGTAGTTTAAACCATTGTGAGCATCTATAGGGAAGAAAACTATATCAAAACACCCGCCACAAACAAATCAGCAGATCTATATACCTTCTACTTCAAAGAATTTACCCCAAAGAAATACATAGAAGTAGATTTCCATACATGTTAAAATTCAAAATATACACCACAAAATTCAATCATACACTAACATATCCATATACCCCCGATAAGATGTAAAAAAAGAATATCATATCAAACACCCTCAACAAACAATAATAAAAAATATTGACTAGAAGATTTAAATACATCTAACAATTCAAAATATTCATCACCAAATTCAAACATACACCAACAAATCCATATAACTCAAATAATAAGCCAAAAAATAAAATATTACTTTCAATCAAAAATAATAATTTAGTCAAATAATAGAATACTGTAATGGTGAGGACCATCTTTCATCCATCAACTGTTATCACTAATTCTTTTTCTATGGCATCCCTATCATTAAAATAAGTAAAAAAATATAATATATATTTTAAAACAATTATAATGTCTAGTTTTTCAAAATTAAACACTTAATGTATAAAAATAAATTTTAATAAGATAATTAATGCACAATATGATGTCTCAGATGATGATGTGATATGAAAACTACATGAGAGATGTGAATTATAGTCAAAACCTACATACTATTTTTCTCCTACTCGAGTTATTCAGTTGGTGCCCTAGAACCAACTTCTTGTGTACTTTATGAAAAACATTTATTCACGTTTTTGAATATTAATAAATTTCTTATCACATCATGATTTTTCTTCTGTGTAACATAGTATGTGATAATGTTCTAAGAGTATCTGTCACACTAAAAGGTCATAGAAGTTCTCTGCTATGATGAAAACCCAGAAGTGCTACAATACTATTTTTTAATATATGTTCTATAGTCGGATGATATCATTTGAGGGACACAAATGATACAGGCTATTAGGGGTGGAGACTCATAGGACATTGAAGAACCTTCCCATGGTGTACCTCTATGGTAATATCCGGTATGAGTATTATGAGAACGTGACCCACCATTAGGAAATATATATTTCTTTGTGTCATTGGATGTTCTTATATTTTGATGTGTGTATTTTTCCTCAAAATTTAATATTATTATTAATGATTATTATGAGTTTCACACTAAGATGTGTTGATTAAAACTATGATGACAGATGTTCATGACAAAGTAGGATATGTTGGGTGTGTCATGGAAAATATTGCATTAATGAATAATGTGAGAAAAGATTTATCCATTCTATTAATTAATGGAAGTTAATATCTCAGGACCTTTGATGGAAATGACATAGTATATATTAAATCCTTGGTCATAGTGTTCTATTGACAAGTAATATTTCCAAAAAATCAATAAAAGTGATATCATGTACATAGGTTGATGGCACTGGCCTGCAACCTGCTTAATTAGAGATATTGTGACAAAGAGATTATATTACATGGTAATTGATTGTATGAGGTGAAATGTTGTTGCAACATTAAATTATTTGTCTATTGGTTCCTTGGTGAGTTTCTAGATTCTAGCTATGGACTTTAGGCTACTTCACCTAATGCCACTGAGAAAGGGGCCTTGAGGGTCACACGCTAAGTGTTTTTAGAATCTTAGTATAATATTATATTATTACTTATTATTTAATAGGTTGAATAAATATTATTCCCATACGTGGTTGAATAATTATTCATGTACGCTTGGTCGCATTTATTCCCTAACTAGTTATTTGAGAGAATATATTGTGAGTGGAATTTTTAATAAATATTTATTTATTTATTGGAGAATAATGGAGTGATATTTATTTAATAAATAAATAGAAATTATTCAAGGATCGATAAATATTGTGGAAGAATGGAAGATTGGGTTTAATGGTCTAGTGAGAAATGACTATAGTGAATATTATTTAATTAAATAATATTTAGTTATCATTCGCAAGTTCAGCGCATGTCGGTAAATAATAATACTATTATTATTTGACATGTGGTTTTTCTAGGTTTAAATAAATAATAAGGTCACTTGTGCAATTATTTTATTTAAACCCTAGTAATACGAATACCAAATTATTCTATTATCTCATTAGCCGATTTGATGTGTACAACAGATTTTGGAGAATCCTATCAAGCCTAGTGAGATCCGTTCTCTAAGAATGATCCTATTAACGGAGAGAAATCATCCTCCATATGATCAAGGAGAATGCTTTGGAAGCAGTTCCTGACGTGGTCAAAGGCGGACAATGCAAGCACAAGGATCTTCCCTGAAAGCACCCAATGACTCCTTCAGTGACATCTAGAGATTCTTGGAATACATATGGATCACCGCTAGAGGAAATATACACTTGGTTTCTACGACCCAATGACGGTTCATCACAGATCTTTCACCGATTCATCAATAAAGAAATAATTCCTTTGAGGTAAATATTATTTAATTTAATTGAATATAAATAATATGTGATGATCCCCTCTCTCTAGTTCCGACGTGATTAATATTGTGTATATTTTATGGAATTCCATTGATCACGACAATTAAACATTATATATATCTTGTATTGATCATTGACCGTGACAAAAAGAAATGTTGGGAATAAAAAATTGCACGCTTCCACTGTGCCTGTAAACTACACAACTTCCACAACCTAGTTGCATATCAATATTCCCTATCAAAAATAGAACATGTTCTAAGAATGAATCCTTTTCAGTCATGTAGGACCAGAAAAATAACATTTATAGGGGAATCTAAAATCTTTAAAAGAAAACCTCACACAATGATATCTCTTATATAAAAACTTACTGGATGAAAAATTACAACCAAAAGTTCTCAAATCATCAAAATTATGTAAAATTTAACACGATTATAAGAAAGCTCAGTGTAGTATTTAATCCCAAGTATCTTATTTTTTATGAATCTCTCATTATAATTTAAATCCATCATTATAATAAACTCTAATAGTTGAATTCTAAGATCTCCCATTATAGATGCAATAACACCAGACACAATACTCTATCTACTAATGAATGCATGCTTTATCTTTATAATCTAATTAAATCGGTCAAAATGCCATTACAAGATTCATCTTTGTTATGGTAGAAGTAAATATCAACTTGGTTCAAAATAACACATGATCAAACAATAATTTTATACACTACAAAACTCAAACAACAAAATTTAAGTTCAATCAAAACCTTCATAAAGTTTATTGAAATTTTTCAAAACCAAGGATACGAAAAAAGTATATTGTCACAAAAATATCATTAACAATCTACCCATTTTTGAAAATAAAAAAAAATCAATGAAAAGGTAATATAAACATGAATTTTAAAAGAACAACTCTCTATAATTCATAATGAATATCCTCTAGATATAACATCTAGGAATCGATGATTTCTCCTTTAAGTAATACAGCGGGTTAGTAGCAATAAATCTCTCAAAAAATTTCAAAAACCATCTCCAATATCCCCATTTAATAAAAAATCTACTGAATAATACCCCCTTAATTATTTTTTCACCTTTAATATGAACATATTTAAAGTCTTCCCCAAACTAAAATAAAGAAAAACATACCTAATTCTCAAATTCTATAAATTATCTCCCCTATGTGATAGTAAAAAAGAACCAAACAAATATTAGTAATTGAAATATTAATAATAGAGGATATAATAGAATAATAATGAAACTTCCTATAATTTCCATTAAATATACTACCCCTTAAAATTTTCAATAAAATCACATTTATATTTATATTTTCCAGATTCTTCCTATTATAAAGACTTCAACCCTTTTTTGAAAATATCAAAAGTAAATATAAAACCTTTATATCCTTTTTATATTAGAAAATATAAGGAGAAGTTGATGATAAAAATCAACTAAAAATAAAAATAGAACGATTGAACAATCTATAAGTTATCTTCCAATTCATATGGACGATCTTCTCTAGATGAATATGGATCTAGATAATGTTCAAATTGAATTTTATAACCTTCCCTAGAAACAAGAATATGTTTTAGTATAAAGACAACCAAGACAACTCTCCATTTCTTAAGGTTTAATTAGATAAGCATGAAATTATCACAATGGTAAATTCTATGGTGCTAGTGATTATAAAAAAGATTTAAGATTAATCTATGAAAAAACAGAGCATGAGGGTAAACATGAATGTATCAAATCATTAAGAATGATAATGATATTTGCAATTTCATAAAGATATCAAAGCATTTACTTAAGTAGAAATCATATGATATTCAAAATCTAATGTACTAATTATATATAAGATATCCAAAAAATACAAATAAAGAGAGGGTATTTTGATAAGAATAAACCATGAAGTAAATTAAACCTTTAATAAATTATTTTCTATTAAATTCAACTATATAAGAAAATTTCATTTATCTGTAGTTTCGATAAAGGTTTAGAGTTAATCAGATAATTTCTATTCAATGAACTTCCATGGAAAATAATGTACCTTTATTAAAAGTTATCATAGTTATAAACAAGAAATGTATTACCCCTTCATTGAAGAGTTTTTTTAATATCTAGAGATAGTGAAATAAGAGGTGAAAATTATAATAACTTTACACTGCTAATAACTAACATATGTTTAATAAATTCAAATATATCAGAATTTAAAGGTTTAGTGAAAATTTATGTTAGGAAATTTTTAGTTTCGATAAAATCAATAATAACTTATATTTTTTGTATATTACCATATTGAGGCCCATAGATTACAAATCAGAAATAAAAAGTTCAAAAATCAAAAACTAAAGAATTAAATTTGTCAAAAGAAATTTCATCACAAAGTGCCAAACTTCTTCATGCACGTATATCCTTCGTGCATGCATGTTCCCTCACACATACTCCTTTAATATGCATGTATTTCCTTTGAAAAAAAGGGATGTTTTTGGAGGTTTGGAATTAGATATTTTCCTTCACATAGTCCCTTTATGGATGAATGTCATTTTCAGAGGCCTAAAGTACTCCCTTCATGCATGCATACTCCATTTCTGGAACAAAGACCGTTTGCGGAAAAATGTTTCCACCCTTCATGCTCGTGTGGGAGAATCAAAAACCAGGATTCATTCATGCCCATGATATAGGATTCCTATGTGGATATATTATTTGTATAAAAAATTTATTTAAGGATGTTTTTCCTTATAAATAATTGAAAATTTTATTTTCGGAGGATGGATTTTCCTCTTTGTGAAAGAGACTGTTTCCTCTTAGTGACCCCATTATTTGTTGATATTTTATTTTCTCACAATTGTGAAGAAATATTGTAATTTAAAATCCAAATCTATATGAGTAAAGAAAATATCCTTCATTAATTCCATTTATGAAGCAAACCACTAGAAGATCCTTCATAGAACCTTTCATGAAGCACACAACATGAAGAACCACCATAAACCTCCTTTATGGATCCCTTTTGTAAAGAACACTTGTGTATACCATTCATGAAGGATTGCGTGTGAGGATCCTTTATAGATAAATCCCCTGAACACTGTTCTTGGATTGTTGTACATGATGATCCTTTGAGGAGTAACCCCGTGAATGTAGTTTATAAAGAACCACTTGTGAATTGGTGCCCTCAAATTCCATAATATATTAATCCACATAGCACAAAAATTGAAATTTACAAATGATTAATCCTAAAGTAAATATTATAATCATTCCAATGGTCCATGATTTTGAATCATCTTACCCATGGATGAACACTTCATGAAGAAACTAAATTATATCTAATTAAACTTTTTTTTTGTATCATTTTCCTCACTTAGATCATCTATCAGTGATGAATTAACCAAAATGAAATTTATGGATCCATTTAACCAAGGTTAAGGAATTAGAAATAAAATTCCATTAAGGACATATTGTAACACACCATGATTTTATGATATGCATTTTTTTAATCAATTTAATTTCATCAATGGATTATGTTGTCTGCAACACCTAGCTTTATCAAAACATGAAATATTGTTATGTGATCATTAAAACATAGTCACAAAAATGTTATGAAAGAATATTCTTAACCCCATTATGAAATATATAATTTTCCAACACATTATTAATTTATTAATTAATTCTTTGGGAATAATCACTTTATTTATAGTAAAGCCATTAATTCTTTAAAAATGGTTTTATTTATTTTCATGAGTAACCATTATAATAAATTTATGAAAATTATATAATATATATTTTATAATACTAATATCATTTTTGGAATAAACACATTAATATTATCATATGGGGATGTTTTGGTATTTTTTTTGAGAATATTGATTTTCTAGTGAATAGTGAAAAACACTATTTTTTTATAAAACTGTCAATTTTATTATTTTAAATGTACCTTTATGTTTTTAATTTTATATAAATTTAACTTAAGTAATATTTAGTTATTTATAATTTAATTAATTTCATTTTAATTATCCTTATACATTATTTTGGTATAAGTACATATTTTGACATAAAAATGCATTTTTCAAGAAAATTATTTTACATTGCATTTTGCACGATTTATTCTATAAATTATTTGTTATGGATTTTGAAAAATGGGTGAAATATTTGGATTCATAACGTAAAAATTTAAGGAATATGACCCTTTTCTTTTTCACCAATATGAATAGTAACATTGATATTGTTTGGTATCACAGTAAAAGGTAAATTGAGTAATTTATGTTAAAAATAAAATGATAAGGACTATAAAATGATTCTAACACATGAAAAAATTATTTTTTACGAATAATTTTCATCAATAATCATTTAAGGTTCGTGAATATGACCATTTATGTCCATTTTAATGAGATTATTATGTTTATAATATTTTATTTAATAAAAAGTTAAAGATGTCACATTCATGATTTTAATAATTATAACATTTTTAATATTATTTTATCCAGAAGATATATTAAATTATAAATATTATTTTAAAATATAAAATATTTATCTACATCATGGAAATTTATATTTAATTTTTAGTGGAAAAACAATTAACTTAAATGCTTGCACATCACTGATGCAGTAATTATTTAATTAATGAAAAAAATCAATTAAATGATATTAAAAATATTAAAATAAATACAATTTTAGGTAAGTAATGTCATACAGGAATTTTATAGATGAATTTGACATGTTAGGGATGTATTAAAATATTTTTTTCAAAGTTATCTTGTTATATTGATATTTTTAAAAGTCAAAGTACTAAGTAGTTCTTAAAATTAACATTATGGATATTTTATAGTAAATAGTATTTTATTAAATGATTTAAAATTATAAAAAATCATAAATTAAAAAAATTTATTAGTATAAGATTTAAAATTTAATTTATGATCCATTTATGGGTCGTTTTTATCTTATTATAACTATATCAACCCTCAAAGAATAAAAATCCATGTTGTCACAAAAAGAGTTGAGGATATTAAATAAATGTTAAAACCAAAAGATAAGGGTTTAAATTTATTCAAAAAATATTTAAACATTATTTGATAAGGGTATTTATACCCATAAACAACTTATATTAAAAATTAAAATGTTATTATCCTTTTATAATTAAAAATTAATTTATATTAAATTAATTTTTTAATAAATTTATAAATTGCATGTGTCCTCAATTATAAAGGGGCACCCCTTCCTTCAATTATTTACACCACATTGAGCTATCTAACTTGACCAATTACAACCCATTATTTTTTTGTAAAATTAATTTTAAAATTTCTATTGGTTATATTTTTCTTAAATTACCAACCATAATTCTCTTAAGAAGACATCTAAAGGAAGTCCACTGAAGAAGAGGTAATCATTTTTATCAACTCTTTCAAGTTTATTACTTCTTCTACTTCCTATTTATTTTTTTTCCATTATAAAATAATAAATATGGTATCATATATATACTGATATGTTATTATTATTATAAAATAACTATATTATACATTTTATCTATCCTATGAAAAATGAAATCATTTCACGTGCGCACGTACGGCTTACCATCTCCACGTAGGAGTGTAATTCATTTATCATCACCACTTTAAACAGAAGGTTATAGTAATGGAAATAATTGATATATATGGTAATTGTGACATAATATTAAATCTATAAAATTAATATTTCACCCACTTACTTACTGTTTCACTCATTAAAGGAATGATATCGTCGCTCGTGCATAAGTATAACCTACCATCTCCACAAAGCAATGTGACTCATTTTACATATCCAATATTTAATAATGGTTTTAAAATTTTATTTAATGGTTAAATATAATATTTATAACTTTAATATCATTTTTTAGATGATGGATCAAAATAGTATGCAAGAGAATAGATACTTTCATGAAAAAACATGCATGGGAAAAAAATGCAATTAACACCCAAAACAGGGGTAATAACAGAATATTATTTACAAACAAATGATAAAATGATATAATAGGATCATATAAGATATAATAAATATGAATATGGTTCTATTATAAATTAATGACATGATTTAAATCAATTATAAATGACTTTAAATTGTGTTCAATTAAAGGAAAGTGCAAGGTAAGGGGTTTCTTAACTAAAATTCCAATCATTAGGATAAAATTATACTTAATTGATCATATCATATTAAGATTATGTGTGGAATAAATTTTTAGTATATTATGTTGTATTTAAAATTATTTATGTGGATTTACATTGGATACACCTAGTTGATTCATTTGATTGACACTCAATTCAATGATATGATCTTTGTAAGGGACTTCATCTCAATTTTCTTTTATTGAGGCATATTTTGATGTTATGCACCAATATTATTTTTTGAGGTGTATATAACACAACTTTAAAATTTTATATCAAGAATTTATTTGTTCTCATGATATTTAAAGTTTTGGTAAATGTTATTATTTCTTATGGCATACAATTTGACATATTGCAAAGTGGTATGAGATCATTTCAAAATCTCATCATTATTAGATATTGTTTATGTTTAAATCTACCTTGGAGTAATTATTTGATATTTCCATATTGAAATAAATATAGTTTCTTATAATCTATTTATTCATGAAAATTTTCACACAATACAACTGTTTCCCCCATCATTTATACTTAAAAAGAGTAAGAATTGTTTTTAAGAAAATATGAATATATTTCTATGTTTAGTCGTGAATCTGTTCTCATAAAAATATTTTTTTAAAAAGGATTTCAAAAATGTTTTTAACCTTTTAAAATTATTTATTAAATATTTTTTTACCTATTTTTATCAAATGTTATGAAAATAATCTTCATTTCATTTTCATAACAATGCCGGTTTGGATTTTACTTAAAATATGAATGGATTTTTTGTTTTAAAGTGCATGACATGAAAAAAAAAATTCCACCATAATTCCCAATCAATATTTTAAAACTTATTTTATTGTTATTTTCGAAGAAATTTATTTTAAAAATATTTTGAGAATACTTTGTGTTTTAAAGGTGAGTTAAAAAATGAAAAGGATATTTTACTCAAATTTTTTTTAAGAATATTTTTATGGTATTTATATTCATCAATGGAATAAAACATTTAATGTACATATTATACAATTGAGTTATGTTATATTAATATCATCCATATTATTTATTTGGATGGTTAATGATCAGTTTGATTGTAGATGTTATATTTTAATACCATTCACATTATTACTCTAGATAGTTTATGATTATGTTCAATTGACTGAGGTAAGTATTATCATTTTGTATTTTAGTTTTCAATATGAATGTTTATGTTGATTATATTTCAACCCTTTGATATAAGGAATTTATTGGAATTAGTATGTTATGGGGGTGTCCTTCCATAGCCCCTCGATGCATCACTAGGTGTCATGAGACAAACTAGTTTGTGTATTGGATAAGGCATCACCCGTTTATGTATAGTATCTTGGTTAAATCTTGATGG
The DNA here is from genome assembly GCA_963277665.1 of Viscum album. Lineage (NCBI taxonomy): Eukaryota > Viridiplantae > Streptophyta > Magnoliopsida > Santalales > Viscaceae > Viscum > Viscum album. The sequence goes on along the minus strand of OY728158.1, from coordinate 725,945,099 downwards.
TATGTTTATGATGTCCCATATTATGCATTACCTTATTATGATAATAGTTTTTTATTTTCATGTTATTATTCGATTATTATATTATTAATGGTTATGATTCATTATCATGTGATTATTTATATGTCATTATTTGATCAAAATTTATTCCTTTTGTGTTATTCTCAAGTTATTGATTAAACGGAATGTGGTTTAGTTATTTACCTTTCCATATTATTTATGACTTATTTATTTTTAGCTTCCATTATATGTATACCCTTACTGAGCATTTTATCTCACCCCTTTATTATGCTTCATTTTTCTCTAGGATACAAAGAAGTGTTTTATGATTGATATATAGGGATACATTAAGGGGAATGATGGAATAATCAAATAACTTATTTATGTATTTTATTTTTTAAAATGTAATGTTATTTTCAATTATGTATCTATTTTACCAAGACTAATAAACTATTAGGTCTTTTGGGATGAAATTCCATGTATCTTATGCTAATGTAATAAAGTTACCATAGACTATAGGATACAGAGGTCTGGGTATTTACACTTATCCACAACCACATATGATATATGATCAGTCCATGCATATCATCATAAACCCCTTTGATCATCTATTCCCTTGATAAAAAGTTTTTCCATGATTTCCTCTCAGATCGATAGGACCCTTTGGGTAATCCTGATCATTTACTACCTTGATAACGTGGGTTCCCATTGAGAGGATATTATGAAACCTCCCTAAGTTAATAGTTTACATATTGGTTTACCATGTTTTGATTTGGACTCCCTGGTCCACTCATTGAGTCATACATGCATGGGTTTTTTCAGTGGGTATTAGCCCTAATCATGTTTCCATTGGTGATTTCATCACTATGAACCATCAATGGGTCAAGGACACACATAACATGGCCTCTTACTTTGTGTAATCCTCAAATCACTATATCATGAGTGTTGGAGTTGGTTCACTAGAACCAAATTCTTTGTACTTTATAACTAACTTGTATTCATGGTTTTGAAAATTAATAAACTCTTTATCATATCAGGATTTTTCTTCTGCATAACATAGTATGTAATAATGTTCTATGAGTAGTTGTTTAACTAAAAGGTCATAGCGGTTCCCTAGTATGACGAGAACCTAAAATTGATATGACACTATTCTTGAATATATGTTTTATAGACAGAAAATATTATTCGAGGGACACAAATGATACAGGCTATTAGGTGTAGAGACTCATAGGATTTTGAGGCAACTTCTCATGGTGCATGCCCTTAATAATATCCAGTATAGATATTATGAGAACGAGACCTACCAGTAGGAAATCCACATTTCTATGTGCCATTGGATGTTTCTATATGCCGATGTGTGTATCTGTCTTTAGACATTATTATTATTATTAATGATTATTATGAGTCACACACTTAGATGTATTAATTAAAACTGTGACAACAGATGTTCATGGTGAGGTAGAATATGTTGGGTGCGTTGAAAGTAATTTTACATTAATGAATATTGAGAGAAATGATTTTTCCCATTGGTTCATTAATGGAAGTTGATATCTCAGGCCCTTTGATGGAAATGATTTAGCCTAAATAAATCCATGTCCATGGTGTTATATAGGAAAGTTTTATTTATGTAAAGTAAAAGAAAGAGATATCGAGCACATAGGTTGATTGAACGAGCGTGAAACCTTATGGATTAGAGATATTGTGAAAAAGAGATTGTATTACATAATAAGCATTCGTATGAGGTGACATGTCATTGTGGTATTAACTTATTTCTTTATGGGTGCCTTGGCGTGTTTATAGATGCTAACCTTGTACTTTAGGATACTTCTCTTAATACCACTGAGAAATAGGCCTAGTGGGTCACACACTACGTGTATATGATAATCTCAGTTAAATAATATATTATTTGATAGGTTGAATTAATATTATTCCTATACGTGGTTTAATAATTATTCATGTATGATTGATTGCATTTATTTTATAACTAGTTATTCTAGAGAATATATTATGAACACAATATTTTATAAATACTTATTTTCTATTTAGTGAATATAATATTTATTTATTTATTGGAGAATAATGAAGTGATATTTATTTAATAAATAAATAGACATTATTCAAGGATTGATTAATATTTTTGAGTAATGGAGGACATAGTTTAATGGTCAGGTGAGAAATAATGATATTGAATATTATTTAATTAAATAATATTTAATTATATTTCACAAGTTAAGCGCATGTCGATAAATAATAATATTACTATTATTATTTGACATGGGGATTTTATGGGATCAAATAAATAATTAAGGGAACTTGTACTATTATTTTATTTTAGCCCTAGAAATATAAATACCCAATTATGTCAATTTTTTCATAAGCCTATTCAGTTGTGAACAAAAATCATAGAGAATACTCTCTAGCCTAGAGAGCTCCCATCTTCAAGAACACTCCCAAGAATGGTGAGTAATCCCCCTCTACTGAATCAAGGAGAACACTTTGAAGCGATTCTCGAGGCGATCAAGGAGGAAAATTCAATCCCAATGATTTCCTATGCTAGCACCCAAGGACTCCTTAGAAAAAATTTAAAGATTCCTAGAATATGTTTGGATCTCCTCTAGAGGAAATCTACGCTTGATTTATACATCACAATGACGGTGAACGACATGTCTGTCATCAGATTCATCAACGAAGAAATAATTCTTAGATGAAATTATCAATATAACTAAATTAATAATAAATAATATGTTTCTATATCCTGTACTTGTAGTTTCAGTGTGATTAATGTTGTCTATCATTGATTAAGTTCCATTTATCACGGTGATTAAACATCATATAGATCTTGGATTGATCATCGATTATGAAAAAAAAACAATGTTGGGCACTACCCATCACAGGTTTTTACTATGCCTAGAAACCTACAAGTGGTATAAAATGGGGTTCATAATTGTTTATAATTATTTAATATATTTATTTATTTATGAATTTTTAATTTAGTTTTTAAATTCCATCTTAATCGTTCTTTTAATTTGAACTGCGTGATCTGTTTCTTCTACATTTTTTCTCATAGATCTAATCGATATATTTAATTTTATGATTAAAATAAAATTGAGGAACTCATATGAAAGTTTCAAGGATTTTTTCTAGATAACATAATAGTACACACCATGTAACTAGAGTTACATGTTGTGTAGTTGCGTACAATGCACCATAAAATAATTCAAAAATTACTCAATCTATGTGCATTAATGAAACACAATGTAGTTAATTCTTACACTACACGTTGACTTGGAAATAATGGCACACGATCAACTAAAGTACATGCCGTGTAGACAACCTACATGGAATGTATTCCCTTTGAGTTAAATATGGGCCATGTATTCAATACACAACCTACCTGACTGGTGACTGTGTAACACATAGTCAACACAATGTGTGGCCCATTGAACATGTTGTGTACTCCCAATTTTATGAGGTATGTTATACACACTGAGTCCCTAGGTGTGTACCTCAGATAGAAAGTGAAGTTTGTACTTGCCATGTATATTGGATCTATATTATGTGTAATTTTACCAAATTATACAAATTTAAAATTTATTTATTTTATTATATAAACCTTTAGACATGTACTTGCGTGTGGTCGTAAAGATAGGACACACTATGTTATTGGTTTTAATATACATAAATATTGAAATATTTTATTAATATCTACATAAAGTTCATATCTTCATATCATGTACGATTTGTATTACATGTTGTTTCTCTACGCCCATTTGAAGCATAACACCTGACTAAAAAATCATATAATTCATTTAATAATTCATGAAGTGCACATTGGGAAAGTATGTGATAAGTCATGTATATCATATTTCACAAGAGTAAAATAATATATGAGTATAATACATTTTAGGTAGAATCATATGGGTATTCACTCTGTTACCTCCAAGGTATAAGTTATGCCCACAATTAGTTTTAAATGAATTTATTTAATTTGTTTAAAATTATAATCGATGAGAATATCAAGTAAATTCAGATAAGAATTAAGATAAAAGGATTGATTAATTAAATATAATAATTAATTTATTTGAGCATGATTTATCTTAAATAAGAACGATTTAAGAATAAAATGCTAGTTTTATTATATAAGTAATCCATTACAAGTATGTGGATGATCATGAGCTAGAAAAGACCTTTGTATGTGATTGGTTTCATTTAATTTATTAATAAATTAAATTGTTAGACTTCATGTCTTCTCTCCTCATTATTATGCAAGGATTTCATGCCCATGGTTTCTTTTATGTAAACCCCCTTTCCCCCCTTACCTGCATGTGAGTAAAAGGCATATGTAATGGATGGATCTCCCAAGCCAGTGGAGTTGGTTCATGTTCCGAACCGAGGAGAAACCAACCCAAGGAGATACATAGGTGGATAGGCGGAAATATATGACACAAACCTTAATTGGTTCAAGGTTTTTTTCTCTAGGTCAGCAGTTAGTTTATCATCCACTAGATGAACCGACCATTAAAAAGATATCACGATCATACAAATTTATTATTTTATTTCTATCAGTTGCATGGTTTTTTCATTATGGATGTATTGTCATGATCACATAATTAATGAATTAATTAGGATGCAAGATTGAAATAAAATAAACTGGCTTATGCATAAATATTATCTAAGACATGGTTAATTACTTAAGTAATCCCACTTAATATTATCAAGTATGTGAAAAATATAATAATTAGTACTTTATGTATAAAAGGATAAAATCTCACAAAAAAAATTGTTATATCCATAGAGTACTTTGGTTAGAATTGAACCATATTTCATGGTGCTTGACCAGAAAATGTTGGGGTGCTTTCAATTATTGGTGAAATCTAACTTGAGGTTTTGGGTTGACTTAACTTAGTTGAAATCAAGGGTTGACTTCCAAAGTAGGGATTGGTGTAATTGAGAGGAAAAGGTTGAGGAAATCTAAATTAATGATTTTAGGATCATGGATTCCACTCATTAGATCAAGTAATTGTGAGTTAATGCAGTTAGAATTTGGAATTTCTACCTAAAAACATTTGAGTTTATGGACCAACCAAAGTTTGGGTAATGAGAAATGAGAATATGGATCCTTGACACATAAATTCCCAAGAAACATGATTTTCTATAGCCAATGGTGAGGGATATTGGGTTTCAATAAACTAATAGGAGACTAATAAATATAATATTTATTTATTTTTATAAAATTTATTAGATAAAGTACTAAAATTATGCTTATATTATTTTTTATAAACAATAATAAAATGAAACCAAATGTATCATTGAAATACATACATGATAATGAAAACCTTATGACCATTATAAATTTATAAGAGTGGCAAAGATGCCTATGTTTCATCCTTCTCCATGAAAGTAAATTGTATGTACTGGAAGAACCTTTACCAATTAGACCTAGAAACAAGGAAAGTGATGAAAAACTGTCTCTCTATGAGAAACATCTAAATGATGCTATAGATGTTCAGTGCGTCATGCTATCATCCATGTCCAATGAGATTTTAAAGAAACATGAGAATATAGATTACTATAGCATGATGTCTCACCTTTGGGGTCTCTATCAAATGAAGTTAAGATTAGAGAGGTTTGAGATCTCTAATTCTTTGTTCACATATAATCTTGGAGAGTCTATGACACCTAGGCCTCATGTAATTAAGCATATTAGATACATTGAATGCCTGGACATCTTAGGGATTAAATTCCTAGATGATTTGCATACATATCTCATACATTCATCACTGCCTAAGACATTCTATATATTTATTTTGAATTATAATATGAGCAATAATGAGAAGAGACTTTCAAAACATCTAACCTTGATTATCCAAGGGGATAAGGACACAAGGAATGATAAACCAGCAGTCCTTATATTGAACAAGAAAAGGAAGAACAAGTAAAAGGGGCCCATGAATTATAAATAGTCTAAATCTCCCAAGATCTATCCTTCCAAGAAGTATAATATCCATAGGCAGGGCAAGGAAAAAGGAAGCAGTATGTTTTGCATGTGGAAATCTAGGCCATTAGAAGAGGCACTACACCCAAAATCAAGGGGAAACTAAATGTGTGTTCGTTATCGAGTGAAATCATTCCATTTATACACATTGGATATTAGATACATCTTATGATGGTTACATATATATCTAAATGTAGGAACCGAGTATATTTAAAAAAATTTCCAAAGGAGAGGTGGATCTAAGAGCTACAAATGGAGCAAGGATGGCTGCCCCATCCATTGGTGTTTACCTCATGTCACTACCAATGGGAATGATTTTGGTTTTTAGAGACTGTTACTATATACCTATAGTTACCAAGAACATAATTTTTGTGTCATGTTTAGATACATATGGGTTTATATTCAAATTTCTAAATAAAAATTGTTTATTTTATTAGGAAAACATATGTTATGGAATGACACATTTAAATAATAGTCTTTATGTATTAAATTACGAAAAACAAGTTTTGGAAATCGATAATGACTCATGTTCACATGACTCATATAACACCCAGTTATGGAATCACATTCTTGGTCATGTAAATGATAAGAATTTTACAAAACTCTATCAAGATGGTTATTTAGACACCTATGAGCTAGAACCACTTGAAAGATGACATGATTTTTTACAAGAAAAAAAGACCAAATCACCATTCGGTGGACAGGGTGAAACGGCCATAGAACTTTTAATATTGGTACACACTGATGTGTGTTGAATATTTCCAGTAGAATCTAGAGGTGGATATTCTTACTTAATTACTTTTATTGATGAATTGAATATATATTACTATATCTACTTGATGATTTATAAGTCTGATTCCTTTGAGAATTTCAATGAATTCAATAATGAAGTGGGGAATCAACTTGGTAAGAAGATAAAGAATCTATGATCGTATCAAGGTGGGGAATATATTAATAAAGAGTTTATCAAATTTCAATGGGTGTTTGGGATTCTATCTGAACTCATTAAACCTTATATAACACAGTGGAATGGTTTTTGTGATAGGAGTAATCGTACCTTGATAGACATGGTAAGGTAAATTATGAGTCATACAGATCTTCTATTATCCTTTTGGGGATATATATTACAAACTGCAGCAAAACAATTAAACTGAGTACCAACTAATGCGAAAAATAGAATTCCCTTAATGTTATAGAGTGGAAACAAACTCATTTTGTCACATACACATGTATGGGGTTGTGAGGTGTTTGTTAAGGCCTTCTAAGAAAACAAACTAGCACCCTGGGGAATAGAGTGCATCTTAATAGGGCATCCTAAAGAAACAATGGGATACTAGCTATACAACCCCTCAGATAAGAAAGTTACTATCTCTAGACAATCCATCTTTATTGAGAGGGAACACATCCTCAAAAAGGATATTGGGAGAAATATTTACTTGGATGAAGTTGATGCTCACGATACACAAGATTTGGTACATGAACATATTCCACTAGTCCCCATTGAATAAGTAGTTCCTGAAACACAAGTTGTGCATATGAGCATAAGAGAGTTAAGATAACTAGAGAGATATGGTTTTCTGGTCACTAAGGATGATGAATCATTATTAGTTGACAATGATAAACCTTTATCCCATAAGGAGGAAATAAAGATCTCAAAATCTATAATATAGATAAAATATATGAATTTTGAGGTTGATTCCTTGTATCAGTACTAAGTTTGGATTTTAATCGATGTTCTAGTTGATGTAAAGTCCATTGAATGCAAATGGGCATTCAAGAGGAATATAGACATAGATGGTAAAGTACCTATAAAGAAAGAATAGTGGATTAATGTTTTAAATAGAATCAAGGAATTGACTATGATGAAAAATTTTCACCAGTTTCCATGTTTAAATCCACAAGAATCATATTTTCTATAGCATATTACCATGACTATGATATTTGGCATATGGATGTGAAACCATCATTCCTTAATGGGAACCTTAATAAAGATATATATATGACACATCTAAGAGTTTTTGGGTCTCTAGGTGATACCAAAAAGAGTTTCAAGTTGTATAGTTCCATTTATGGATTGAAGAAAACATCAAGGTCATGAAACATTCGATTCGATGAATCCATAAAATAATTTGGTTTCATTAAGAAAAAATTTGAGTCAAATGTTTAAAAAAGGTTTTATGGGACTGTGGTCATTATCCTAATAGTATATGTTGTTGACATATTACTTATTGGAAATGAAATACTGGTCTTACAACCTGCTAAGGACTCATTGAACAAGTGTTTCTCCATGAAAGACTTCAGTTAACCAGGATACATGTTAGGGATCAAGATCATTTGTGCTAGATCCAAGAGGCTACATGGACTAAGTCAATGCATATATATTGATCACATACTAAAAAGATTTAGTATGAAAAAATTCCAGAGGGTATTGGTTGCAATGTATTATGGTTTACATCTTTCTAAGAAAATGTGTCCCCAGACACAACAAGAGAAAGAGAGAACGAGTAAGATCCCATATGCTTCAACAATAAGAACAATCATGTATGCCATGTTATGTAATATACTTGATGTTTCTTATCCCACTAAGCATGGTATGAATATATCAATAAGATCCAGGAGAACAACATCAGACTACTATTAAGGCTATCCTTAAGTATTTGAGAAGAACTAAGTATATTTTCCTAATGTATGGAGGAGATGAGGAGATAGTCATCAAGGTTTATACAAATGAAGGTTTTTAGATAGATTAAAATGACTTTAAGTCACAATTAGTACATTTTTTTAATCTCAATGATGGATCTATGAGCGGGGAGAGTTCAAAGTATCCATTTATTGCTGATTCTACAATGGAGTATGAGTATATAGTGGATTCTGATGCATCTAAGGAAGATGTTTGGATTCAGAACATTGTCTCAGAGCTTATATGGTACATTATAGTAGAGACCCTATCACATTGTATTGTGATAATACTATAGCAGTGGATCTTGTAAAAGAGCTGAGGTCACACCCACAAACAAAGAATATACTCTAGAAATATCACTTATAGAGGGATATATATCATAGGGGTGAAGTTGTAGTAAGAAGAGAACCCATAGAGGATAATGTAGAGGACCCCTTGACTAAAGCCCTATCTCAATAGAATCATGAGTATCATGAGAGAGTTAGCATACTTAAGGTTGTTAGTAGTTGACTCTAGTGAAAGTTGGCATCTATTGGAGTTAGTGACCTAGAACCAACTTGTTTTTATTTTATGATAAATGTTTATTAATGGTTTTTAATATTAATAAACTCCTTATCACATCATGATTGTTTTTATGAATAACATTGTATGTGATAATGTCTTTAGAGTAGTTGTTGCACTAAAAGGTCATAGTAGTTCCCCGCTATGATGATAACTCAGAAGTGTTACGACACTATTCTTGAATATATGTTATATAGTCGGATGATATCATTTGAAGGATAAAAATGATAAAATATATCAGGGGTGTAGACTCATAGGACTTTGAGGAACCTTGTCATGGTGTAAGCCCGTGGTAATTTTCAGTATGGATTTTATTATAAGAAGACCCACAAGTAGGAAATCCACATTTCTATATGTCACTGGGTGTTCATATCTACATATGTGTGTATTGATCATTAGACTTTAAGATTATTATTAGTGAGCATTATGTGTCATGCACTTAGATGTATTAAAGAAAAACCTGACAAGATATGTTTGTGGGAAGGATGGATATGTTGGGTGTATCATGGGTAATATTAAATTAATGAATAATTCGAGAAAGTATTTTCCACTTATCTTCATTAAAGTAAGTTGATATCTAAGGCCCTTTGATGGAAATGATATAGCCTAAATAAATCCATGGCCATGGTGTTCTATAGGCAAGTTCTATTTCCCAAAATTCAAAGAAAGAGATATCAAGCACATAGGTTGATGGAACTGGCATGCAACTTGATCAATTAGAGATATTGTGATGAAGGGTTTGTATTACACAATAAGTGGCCATATGAGGTGACATGTTGTTGAGGCATTAAATTATTTGTTTATGAGTTCTTGGCATGTTACCAGATGTTAGCCTTGGACTTTAGGCTGCTTTGCCTAATGCCACTAAGAAAGAGACCTAGAGGGTCACACACTGAGTGTATCCAAGAATCTCAGTTAAATAATATATTATTTAAAAAGTTGAATAAAGACTATTCCCGTATATGGTTTAATAGTTATTTATGTATGCTTGATTTCATTTATTTCTTCACAAGTTATTCGAGAGAATATATTGTGAACAAAACATTTAATAAATATTTAAGTGATATTTAGTAAATATAATATTTATTTATTTATTGGATAATAATGAAGTGATATTTATTTAATAAATAAATAGACATTATTCAAGGCCCAATAAATATTTTGGAGTAACGGAGGACCGAGTTTAATGGTCCAGTGAGAAATGATAATATTGAATATTATTTTATTAATAAATATTTAATTATAGTTCATAAGTTAGGTGCTTGTGGAGAAATAATTATATTACTATTATTATTTGACATGGGGTATTTCTAGGTTCCAATGAATAATTAAGGGAACTTGTACAATTATTTTATTTTAACCCTAGAAATATAAATACCCAATTGTGTCATTTTTCTTATAAGCCTATTCGATTGTGCAAAACAATCTTAGAGTATCCTCTCAAGCCTGGAGATATCCCTTCTCCAAGAACACTCCCAAGAATGGTGAGAAATCCTCCTATACTAGATCAAGGAGATTACTTTGGAATTGATTCTCAATGCGATCGAGGTAGATGACACAAGCGCAAAGATCTTCCATTCTAACATCCAGAGAAATATTCAGTGACGTTTGGAGAATCCTAGAATACATGTGGATCACCACTAGAGGAAATATATGATTGGTTTCTACAACACAATGATGTTGAACCATAGATTTTTCATCATATTCATCTAGGAAAAATGAATTCCTTAGAGATAATCCATAATATAATTAAATTAACTATAAACAATATGTGTTGATCTCCTCTCTCTCTAGTTCAGGTGTGATTATTGGTGTCTATCTTTGATTAAATTCAATTGATCATAGTGATTAAAAATCATATATATAATGGATTGATCATCGATTGTTGAAAAAAACAATGTTTTTCACCCCCATCACACACTTCAACTATGCCCAGAATGTACAATGAGGCTATATTCCCCATGGTTCTAGTTATCCTTCTTTATCCAACCATCAATCGGTGGGAAGTGGATACATTTGTGGGCCTTCTATTAGGTGTAATCCCCAATCACTCCCTATTAATTTTCTCTTACCTTTGATCTATTAATTAGATACCCATATGGAATCATGCCTGTTTCATACATATATCTTTAATTACACGGTACAATATTTAATCACACAAAGTATCATTTGATGTCCATTTTCTTGGAAATTTGGAATGTAAAACTTGAAAAACATAAAATATATTCTAATACATTTGAATTGATTCTTCATATATTCATCATAGGTTACTTTTACTATATATCATGTCTTAGAGACATATATTAAAGGAAATGGATTATCATAAAGCCCTGTAAGGGAATAATAAAGTAAATACTTAGTGTGTGATCATGAGGCATAAAAATAGGGAATTATCATAAGAACATGTGGAATATCTTAATATAATTATCATGAATCATAAAATTGAAATGTTTCTACAATATAAAAATGATAAATTTAAAATAATATCACCATGGCTTATTAATAAGGTTTCATAAAGCATAATTACCAAGGTTATTCAAAAAGGTATCATAAAAACATCATATATAAAGATTAATTATTTACCCAATGCGTTGGAGTGATATCAAGGCACACCATTCATATTTATAAATTAATTTTTCCACATAGATCATATGAAAACATTTCATTAATAATGTTGACACTCATTATCACATATCACACACTTTTCTGTGGAAGGGTGCATGTCATGAGTTATTGGATGATCATGATGCATAATGACATATGCTAATGATTTTTAGGATGTGTGTATTGTTTATGAAAATTGAAGGAGTTTTATTGTTATTGTTATTATTATATATTATGAATAGTAAAAATGATAATGAATAAAATAAAATGAATTAAATTTAAATGTTTGATTTGATCAAAATGGTGTATATTGCGTGAAAAAAAGAGATCACTTCACAAGGCCTTCTTCAATCCCATGGCGGTTGGGTTCTGATTTATATACTATGCCTCGAATAGATATCGAACATTCAATCTAGCGAACAATATTTCTTTCACTAGAAATCCTCATGCCTAGAATACCATATGGATTTCCACCATAGAGACATCGAACTGCATGCTAAATAATCTTTTCTTCCATGATCAATCTTGAGGGGCTTGAGAATAGATCCACCACCATCTGTGCAACACATGTATGTGTATAATAGAGAAGTATTAAGTGGAGATAAATAAAAAATCCTCCATTTTTGGGATCAAGTTCTAACTCACCTTCATCGGCCTATGGAATAGCTAGTAAATTGGACTCAACAGATTCCCATATTCTTGCTCAGACTTAGGATTATCACCCTCCACTTGGGGATGGGGATATGTGAACATATGATTCTTTATGAGATAAAATAAATATGAACAGTATTATAATGTGAGGATTATTCAATTCACCAATATCCTTGGATATGATTATATCAGTATGATGAATGGTGGAATAAATTGAGCGAATGTGCCATATTTCTCAGATGCACAAAGGCAGGATGATATTTTTTCGATAAATACCAAAGGGAGATCAACATTTCACTACCGCTATCACTCTAGAATGAAAAGATCATGCTTTCCTCACAAGAAAGATTATGGAAATCCCACATAAGGGATATATGAAGGAGAATATGTGAGAAATCCATCACATAATAATTCTTACAGAGAGGTGATATAACAAAATCCTCCTTCACATAAGCATTCTTGTGAAAGGTCAAGGAATAACGTAACTAGTTTTCACTACATGAACATTCTTGAGAAAGGTTGTAGAACTGCTTATCCCATATTCTTAAGGGATGTAATACCATGTGAACTTCATAATACAACAAATATTAGGCTATGATCTCTTATAAACCTTTAAGAGAACATAGATGCGATCACATATCATGATCCTACCTCTTTCTAAAAGGAGATTAAATCACCGCACATCTAGTTATGTGAAGAATTGTGGACAAAAAATTGGTGTTTTTCTATGATAAATTCATAAAGAATTTATTTTATGCACCCTAAAAGATGATCATGAAATAAAATCCATGGCTCGATGCACCATGTCAATCCGATGTAGGTCCATACCACAAACATGCAATATTCATGTGTGCATGAGAAGATCCATGTCACCTATGATGTTTTCATGTGAATAAGATAAATATTCCATGTATGTATATTGTGAGATTTGGTTATGAAACATTTATGAAATGAATTGAAACATTTTCCATGCACCCTTTGTCACCAGACCATAAAAAGAAAACATCATTGGTCATGCTATGAAATCCTATAACCATGAACACATGATTCATCAAAGTCAAGAAAAGAAACTGTATTTGACAACATCTACATGTCTTCATATGTTCTATAAATGATCATACATCACGCCATATGAAAAAAGGACAACAAACCAAAAAAAGGCACATGCACCATTGTAAGATCCCATATTGATCATGTGATTCACCCATGGATAATCATAGTGTGAATTTCACAAAACACCTTGGAAAATAGGGAGAAAAAATATCCAAAGGGAGGAAGCCTTTGGTGATTATAAAATACACATGATCGATCACCAATTGGGAGAAGGTTTTTTCTTGACAATTTTGGAGAAAACAAATGAGACCCCTGATCCTTTGTAAAATAAAAAAAAGTAAATAAAACAAGGGAAGTTAGAGACCACTCACGGTAGATGATCACCTTACGATGCACCCCTAGTGGCCAACAAGATTCTGTGAGACCCTGGTGACATTCCCACCTCATCCTGCAAAATCCCTTTAGCTTGTCAGCCTCATCGTGCATAAGATCTTGGGTATGTCTAGGAAACCATGTGACCCCATTTGGCTCCCTAAGGATAAACAGATGGATTTTCCATGAAATTACCACAAATATCCATAAGACCTATATTGGTCACGTGATGCATCATCATGAAATAGTGTAATTGTTCTTGACATTACTCATGTAATCTCACATGACTCCAAAAAAAAGTAAAATAAAAAAAATTGAATAAAAGAGGGAGGAGGTGGTATCCTATCACAGTCATAAAATGTTTATGATGCACTAAGGAATTCCACAACACTATCTCATGAGACTCATTGAAAAGCCACCATGATCTCCTAGAGACCCTATAACAAGCCACCCTTGCCTCACGAAATGTCTCAGGAAAGGCATCAAGCATCTCTTGAAGGAATTTCAACTGACACTCTGATCTCTCAAAATCAATTTGAAATTTCAATATGAAAATATTGAAGTCCTATAATATTCCAATATAATTCAAAAAAGTCCCCATTATTTGTAAATATTCTAATAATTGAGGTTTTGAATAGAAGGGACTTACAATCGCTGGAAATCAAGCGACACCCTTAGAGCATTCCACAACAAAGGCTCGAGAAAACGTATGGTGCTAGACCCCTTTGTTGACTCCATCCCGGATCCTTAAAAAACATTCCATACAAACTGGTGAACAACTGCGGTGTTGAGGAATATAAATTCCCCACCCTATCATGAAAATCTCTTAGTTACCATATGAAGGCTACCATATGATCGCTACCATATGACCGTGATGCTCTAGATGAAGGTTGGATTTTTCATATCCAGGCGCAACAGCACACCCAAGAACTAGAGAATATTTCTTGGAGTGGTTTATCTCATGACTGACAAGTCTTATATCAGGTAATATGTCATAAAATAGCTAGAGTGATCATGTTCCATTCATAAAGCACTTCGCGTGAACATTCATAGATCACATGAAGGGATCCTAGCAGGACATACTAAGAACCTCCCATATGTCTAATAGATCATGAGAGACTTAAAAAAAACTCACACCAAATAAATCAAAGGCATTCACAATAAAAGGGATAGAACAAAGACTAATGGTGAAAGAATTATTGAAAAAACAAGTTCACAGACCCTCATGCGCTTCATGTGAGCCATCCAAGACTCACGAGAACACTAGGTTGTGTCACCTATATCTCATGACGCTCCTTTGGTATTCCACCCAGGTCATATTAAGTCTTCCAAAAATGTCATACCAAGTCACATGGTCCCCCTTGGGCACACCAATTTGGTCTAAATAATATCTTTGGGCCTATCTCCCAAGCCTTGTGACATCTTTTATGGCATCCTGCCTTTTTATTACATAACTTTTCATTATATAATACAAATTTAACATATCAGAAGTTCTTTTGGGTTAAGTGTCTTAGAAATTAAGAACATAATACATGAAAACAACATAAAAAATTATTATAATACACTTGTAAGGCTTCATCATAAGTTCTTCTTAAGTACAATTACTCTATCTCATATCCTGGAGACATACATCAAAGGAAAGGGTGAGCAAAAGGATCTGTAAGGAAAACAAGTGAAATAGTTGACATGTGATCTTGAGAAATATTAATAAGAACATGATAAAAGTCATAAAGGAATGAGAAATAGAATAATAGGAATATCATAATAAAAAGAACTTGAATCATAACTTGAATATGTGGCTACAACATTTCATTTAGACATTTATGAACATATCACCAAGGTTTAACCCCGAGGTGTCATAAAAATTACTAAGGTTATTCACCAAGGTATTGTGAAACTTTTCATCACTAGAGATTAATTCTTTACCCAATGCATTTAAGCTCTATCAGGGAGCAACCTTAATATGTATTTAATTTCATTTTATCAACATAGATCATAATCAAACATTTCATAAATAACCCAAATGGAATCAAAGAAATGGGTTTCATGTCAAAATCCTGACGTTTAAAAAGAGCTTAAAAATAAGATCATTATATCATTTACAACCCATGGAAAGGGAGTGTCGATTATATGTATGTCAATTACAGAATCAAATATATCATATTTATATATTTATTAAAACCAATAGAAACGAAATAGGTCTGGTAATTCACCTAAATAAAACAAGATAATCTCTTGAGAGAAAGAGATAGAAATTTTGAGACGAAATTTCTGCAGCATAATGGATATATAACATGGTTTTAGAAAATAATATAAAAATTAGGGAAAAGGGTCTCCCATACATAAATGGATAATTTTTCAGTATAGGGACATAATAAAATTAAATAAGATCATGGTGTGTACATTTTAATGACACACCACATGAAAAGAAAACTTGAAAGGAAATAGAAAGTGTGATTTCTTTTACGAAAACATTCGGCAGCCTAACGACGTCACCTAAAAATTCAGAAAACAAATTGATGAGAGTGGAAAGGCTCCCTCAAAAATTATACCTGAAAAGGAAAGTAATGAGAACATATAAGAACATATCATAAACATAAATATATGAAAATTAGAAGACACAACATAAAGGAAGTCATGACTTCAAAGAGGAGGGTGAAAAGATCCATTACATTGAAGTGTAACTTTGAAAGCCTGAAGTTCGGGACCTTGGGAGGCTTGAGGGAGCCTTGGGAGGACTCCTTGGGAGGTAACGAGCCCAGAGCTTTGTTGAGGATGATTTTGGAATGAAGTGAATGAGGGAATTAACTTGGTATATTTAGTAAAAGTGAGTGAATAAATTATTAATTTCCAAGGGACACCTCATCAGTGGTATTTGAAAAACCATGGTATTTGCCCATGGTATTGGCCACTTGGGAAAAATCATAGAATATCTCACTATTCATAAGTCGATCAGAAATCTTACATCATTATTACATCAATAATGTTGTCATTAAACACCCGAAACTCAAAACTGCATTTTTACTATTCACTGAAAATTCAACTGTTTTAGAAAAATCTGTAAAATTCACCCTGACCAAATATCGATGATCTAGATTTAAAAATGAATTCCATTTTATGAAAATAATTTTCTGAATATTTTTAGTTTAATTTTTTAAAAAAAATCATTATTTATTCCAAAAAATACAACTTTAAAACTATAACCCATTTTGTAACACCTTAAAAGAGTAATCAAGGTCCCATAAAATTATCATATAACTATATGAAAATAAAGTAAAAAATTATGATTAAATTTTATGAAAATAAATTTCTATTTTTAATTATTAAATTAATCCTAAAATTGTAAATAAAATATTTATGACAAAAAAATACCAAAACATAAACTATGATCATTTTTTTACTTTTATGATGTCTAAAATGTATTTGTACATTCATGGGAGACGTTTCTATTTTTTGTGTGTCAAATTACTATTCATTACTATTCATATGGGTATGTTACTATTCCTACTTTACTATTCACTAAAAACCAAGTTGTTCTTATTAGACTCTAAATTTATTAGTGAACACAACTGTAGAAGGCCATTTCTTGAAAATCATTTCACATTATTAATTATTTAATGAATACAAAAACAGTTTAAAATACCCCTTTTTTCCTAAATTCATCAATAATATACATCCTATATTTATTCGGATATTTGAAATTCACAAACGTGGCCATAATAACAAATAAAAATTTATTTATATAAAAGGATTACACAAAGCAGCTAAGGTCTCATTACATAGCCCCTTATAACACTGGCATATGACCTAAGTGTAAGGTGTGATATAGTGATAGAATATTGGGATGGATCGAACAACATTTCCCGAGTGGTGATTTCTATCAGCTTGAACTTCTCCCTTCGGCGATTTCGTTCAAGCTTCATATGATGAAGTTCGGCTTGGGCTTGGTCCAGAGAAAATCCCAGTGATGCTACATCATTCCCAAGCTCCGAAAGATGGGATTCATAAGTCTTGAGTCTACTGGATGAGGCCATTCAATCTTCTTTCTATATTAATTAATCAAGATAACCGTATTTATAAAAAAACGTTAAGATTATAGTTTCCAATGGTCATATTGACCAACGGTCATATTGAACAACGATCATATAAAAGTAAAAACACAATGGTCTCATTTTAATTATACCCACTTTATTAATTAAAGGATATAGTTTTGTTGAGTATACAGTAAAATAACACAAAAATTAGAAAACAAATATAATTAAAAAGTTCGGGTCGTTACATTCTTCCCCCCTTAAGAAATTTTTTCCCTAAAATTTTTAACTTTTACCCTCTGAAGAAAAAAGGTGTGGGTACTTTTACCTCATAGACTCCTCTGGTTCACGCATGGCTTCTTCATATTTGTGGTTTCTCTACAACACCTTAACAAGGTGGGTAGTCTTGTTGCATAGAACATTGTCTCTACGATCCAAGATCTTTACCGATTGCTCTTCATAAGAGTGGTCATGTTCCAGTTGTACCACCTCTAGATTTAGTACATGTTAAGGGTCAGGTATGTACTTCCTCAAGAGGGATATGTGGAAGACATCATGAACTTGTGCTAGATTTTGAGGAAGTGTAAGCCGATAGGCCACTGCTCGCACACGATCAAGGATTTCATAGAAGAAATGTACCTAGGGCAAAACTTCCCTTTCTTCCCAAACCCCATGACTCTCTTCCAAGGTGAAATCCACATAAATACTTTTTTACTAACATCAAACTCCAAGTCCCTTCGACAGTTGTCGGCATAGCTCTTTTGCTGACTATGAGAAGCCTTAATGTGTTGCTGGATGGCATGGACCTTTTCTATCATCTCTTGCACAAGATCAGGCCCAAGAAGCTTTCTCTCTCCAGCTTCATCCCAACAAGTAATATTTCTACATCACTTCCCATAAATAGCTTCATAGGGTGCCATTTGAATGCTTGAGTGGAAGCTGTTTTTGTAAGAGAACTCAACTAAAGGTAGTTGTTGATCCCATCCACCCTTAAATTCCATTGATCAAGTTATCAGCATATCCTCGAGTGTTTAAATAGTCCTTTAAGATTGGCCATCAGTTTAGGGGTGATAGGTTGTACTGAAATTTAATTCCGTGATTAGATCTTATTGAAGACTTCTCCATAGTTTTGAGGTGAACCTTGGATCACGATCAGATATGATAGAAAGTGGAACTCCATACAGCCTTACCAATTCTTTCATGTAAATCCTAGCAAGTTTATCAAGAGAGAAATCTTTCCGAATGGAGATAAAATGGGCAGTCTTGGTGAGACAGTCCACAATAATCCATATCGCATTATTTCCTTTGGATGTTTTTGGGAGACCAGTGACGAATTCCATAGTGATATTGTCCCACTTCCATGCTGGTATGGGTAGTGGTTGCAATACCCCTTTAGGAAGTTGTCGCTCTGCCTTCACTTGCTGACATACCAGGCACCTTGACATGTAGTCAGCAATATCCCATTTTATATTATCCCACCAATAATTATCATGAATGTCCCTATACATTTTCGTGCTACCAGGATGTATAGAGAAAGTTGATCTATGATCTTCATCCATCAGCTGCTTCTTTATTTCCAGAATAGATAGAACAAATAGTCTTGTATGAAATTTCATTACACCTTCTTGATCAGTATTAAACTCAGCAAACTTCCCATCCTTCATAGCCTAAAACTTCTTTTGTAACAAAGGATCTTCTTTCTGATATTTTTTGATCATCTCTAGTAGTGACGGTTGATAAATCATTTGGGTTAGGGTTGATGATGTCCCTTCCCTTATAATTCCCATCTCCAGCTTTACTAGGTCATTGATCAAAGGATCTATTTGAATCCTCATCATGGATAGAACAACTAGGTCTTTCTTTCTTAATGCATCAGTGACTTCGTTTTCTCTTCCGGGATGATAATGAATTGAACAATCATAGTCTTTAAGGTGTTCTGACCATCTCCTTTGTCTCATGTTCAATTCCTTTTGCATGAAAATACACTTCAAACTTTGATGGTCTGTGAATATATCACATTTCTCTCCATAAAGATAGTGCCTCAATATCTTTAGAGAAAAAAAAAACCACATCCAGCTCCAGATCATGCGTAGGATAGTTCTGCTCATGAGTATTCAACTGTCAAGATGCATAAGCAATGACCTTGTCATTTTTCATAAGGACGCACCCAAGTCCTTTTAAATATGTATCACTAAAAATAACAAATCCTTCTCCACTTGAGCGAAGAGTTAACACAGGTGTAGTAACCAATATATTCTTCAGCTCATGGAAACATTCCTCACACTCCTTTGTCCAGATGAACTTGAACACTTTTCAAGTTAACCTGGTTAATGGATTAGAAAGTCATGAAAAGTTTTTCACAAACCTCCTATAATATCTTGCAAATCCAAGAAAAATTCGAATCTCATTTATTGTTGTAGGCTGAGGCCACTCCTATACAACTTTTGTCTTTGCAGGGTCAACTATGATTCCTTCATTGGTTACAATATGTCCGAAGAAATCAACTTGTTGTAACTAGAATTCACATTTTCTGAACTTTCCAAAAAGCCTCTCCTTCCCCAGAGTTTTCAAAATAACCCTTATATGATCCTCATGCTCATCATGAATTTTGGAATATATCAGAATATCATCAATAAAAACCACCACAAAGTTATCAAGGTATTCTTTAAAAAATCTATTCATCAAATCCATAAAAATAGCAGGTGCATTAGTCAGTCAAAAAGAGATAAAAACAAACTCATAATGCCCATATCTTGATCGGAAGGCAGTTTTTGGAACATCTTCTTTCTTCACCCTCAATTGATGATAACCAGATCAAAGATCAATCTTAGAGAAGAATTGAGCCCCATGAAGTTGGTCAAATAAGTCATCAATTCTTGGAAGTGGGTATTTTTTTATGGTGATCCCATTCAGTTCTCTATAATCAATGCATAGCCACATCGATCCATCCTTCTTCTTCACAAAGAGAACAAGTGATCCCCAAGGAGACACACTTGGGCAGATAAAACCCTTATCAAAAAGATCTTGGAGTTGTTTCTTTAATTAATCCATCTCCACATTTTCCATCCTATATGTGGTATTTGATATCGGGTGAGATCCATGTACGGGTTTAATGGATAACTCTACCTCACTTTCTGGGGGAGGTCCAGGCAACTCCTCAGGAAATACGTCAACGTATTCTTGGACGATGGGTACATTTTCTATCCTCAAACTCTCATTTCGTTCATCTTCTTCATCGATCAATTCCATAAAAAAGGATATAGGAGGTTCTTTTAGGAAAATATAAGGTTAAGAAATCTATCCTTGGAAGATAACTGTAGGTTTTTAATTCAAGACTACTGATATTTCCTTACTTTTTTATTTGATCTTTATATTATACTTTGAGAGCCAGTCCATACCAAGTATAATGTTGAATTCTAGAATGGGAATGACTACTAGATTTTCAATAATATTGTGCTCACCAAAGTAAACACTAGAGTTTCTAAACACTGATGATTCTTGGATAATCCCACTAGGAGTCTTGACTGATAACTCTACTTTTAGCAAATCAGGAGTTGATTCTAAATTCTTTACAAACTTGGAGGAAATAAAGGAATGTGTAGAACCAGAATTAAACAAAGTACTTTCTATCTTTGAGAGGTCAAAAAGATTACCTGCTACTAAATAATTTGGAGCTTCAACTTCATCTATTGTGATATCAAAATCACGACCTTTCTCCCTTGTCTTTTGCTGAGGCTGATGGTGGTTCCCCTCCACTACCCTCAGATTTGGACAGTGATTGGAAAATTGCTCAAGTTGTCCACACTTAAAGCACTGGACATCAGGCAGGGCCTACACCATATTCCCCTTATCGTTAGTGTTTGGAAGTGGAGGTTTTACCTCACTACGAAAATTCCACGCAATATGGCCATCTCTTCCACACTTGTAGCATTTCCCACTCCTGAGCAGGTAGTTCCCTGAATGCTTCTTCCCAAATTTATTACACGTGGGACATTGCACTTGATTGCCTCCTCTTCCTTGATCAAAGCTCATCCCTAAGCTTGGATCCATTGATCTCTTTTTTTCAATGGATTTATGAGACCACTGCATCTTACCAAACTCCAGTTCGACTTTCATTGCACTTTGCACAATCTCCTCATAGCTATCATAATCATGGTTGGCTAGATTCTTCCCTAGATGAGGTCTCAGTCCACCAAAGAATCTATCAACCTTGCCATTTGGATCCATGAAAAATCTATAGGTGTAACGTTAAATCTTTGTGAAGTTCATCTCGTATCTTCCCACATATTCATTCCCCTTCCGCTTTAGCTTGAGAAACTCCTTCTCCATTGTTGTTCTCATTGAACGAGGGAAATAATTACTGAAGAAGATACATATGAACTCTTCCCACTCCATAGCTTCAACTTACACTCTTTTCCTCATGTTTTTAGTCATCTCCCACAATTTATCATCTTCTCCTTCTAAGCGATATACATCCAGGGTGACCTTCTCTTGTTCTGAACAGCGGAGCACAGAAAAGATCTTCTCGATAGAGCTGATCCATTACTCAGCAATCAATGGGTCAGTCGATCCACCGAAGGTTGGTGGTCATTGATGAATAAAGGACTCAACAAAATTTTGTTCCCTTCATGGTGATATTAGTCTCTCATCTTGATTCAAGTTATTCCCCATAACTTGAGTAAGTTGTTTCATCATTCACGTGAATGTTTCCATTCTGGCTTCCATTGGAGGGCTGTCAGCGGATGGTCCATTGTGGTCACCATTTTCATGGTTCCTCCTACTGCATTCCATTTCTAAAAGAATAAAAACTTAATGAGAAACTTATTTCATTTACAAATCTTTTAAGTATAAAGGATTTATGTCTTAAAACTTATTTAAACAATTACATTTCTCTATAAATCCTTCATAATGATTCATAAAAAGCTAATGATTAACCAAACATATCCCCCAAGAGTGTCATAACCAAGAGTGAAGAAAGGCCCATTGTTGTGTACCAGGATACCCCAGGTCAATCCCGAAACTCCTTGTCAGAGTTTTCACTCTTAGGTACCATTGTGCCAGAGCCACCTCTACCAGCTCGTATCCAGACAGGGATGTGTTTTCTTGATAAACCACTTACTTAATACTCACCAAAATACCAAGAAGTTTTCCTATATTTAAAATTTTCTATAGGATTATTCCAAAAGATTTCATATCCTAATTTCCATAAATAACTAAAATATCCTCTAATACCAACTATGGAATCCTACCTTTTTATTACATAACTTTTCATTACATAATACAAATTTAACATATCGAAAGATCTTTTGGGTTTGGTGTCTTGGAAATTAGGAACATAATATATGAAAACAACATAAAAAATTCTTTTAATACAATTTTAAGGCTTCATAATAAGTTCTTAATAAGTACAATTAATTCATCTCATATCCTAGAGACATACATCAAAGGAAAGGGTGAGCAAAAGGCTCGGTAATGAAAACAAGTGATACAATTGACATGTGATCTTGAGCAATATTAATAAGAACATGATAAAAGTCATAAAGGTATGAGAAATGGGAGAATAGGAATATCATAATAAAAATAACTTGAATCATAACTTGAATATGTTTCTACAACATTTCATTTAGACATTCATGAACATATCACTAAGGTTTAACCCCGAGGTGTCATAAAAATTACCAAGGTATTGTGAAACTTGTCATCTCTAGAGATTAATTATTTACCCAATGCATTGAAGCGCTATCATTTCTCACCATTAGTATGTCTTTAATTTCATGTGATCCACATAGACATAATCAAACATTTCATAAATAACCCAAAAGGAGTCAAATAAATGGGTTTCATGTCAAAATCATGTCGTTTAAAAAGAGCTTAAAAATAAGATCATTATATCATTTATAACCCATGGAAAGGGAGTGCGGGTTATATGTATGTCAATTATAGAATAAATATATCATATTTATATATTTATGAACAACCATAGAAACGAAATAGATATGGATATTCACATCAATAAAACAAGATAATTTCTTGAGAGAAAGAGATAGAAATTTTGAGACGAAATTTCTGCAGCATAATGGCTATATAACATGGTTTTAGAAAATAATATAATGGGTAGGGACAATGATATCCCATCCATAAATGGATAATTTTTTAGTAGAGGGATATAATAAAATTAAATAAGTCCATGGTGTGTACATTTTAATGACACACCACATGAAAATAAAACTTGAAAGGAAATAGAAAGTGTGATTTCTTTTACGAAAAAATTCGGCAGCCTAACGACGTCACTCAAAAATTCAAAAAACAAATTGATGAGAGTGGAAAGGGTCTCTAAAAAATTATACCTGAAAAGGAAAGTAATGAGAACATATAATAACATACCCTAAACATAAATATATGAAAATTATAAGACCCAACATAAAGGAAGTCATGAAATAAAAGAGGAGGGTGAAAAGATCCCTTACATTGAAGTGTAACTCTGAAAGCCTGATGGTCGGGACCTTGGGAGGCTTGAAGGAGCCTTGGGAGGACTCCTTGGGAGGTAATGAGACCAGAGATTAGTTGAGGATGATTTTGGAATGAAGTGAATGAGGGAATTGGCTTGGTATATTTAGGAAAAATGAGTGAATAAATTATTAATTTCCAAGGGACACCTCATCAGTGGTATTTGCAAAACCATGGGCTTGACCATGGTATTTTCCCATGGTATTGGCCACTTGGGACACATCATAGCATATCTCACTATTCTTAAGTCGATCAAAAATCTTACATCATTATTACATCAATAATGTTGTCATTAAACACCCGAAACTCAAAAATGCATTTTTACTATTCACTGAAAATTCAATTGTTTCAGAAAAATCCCTAAAATTAACCCTAACCAAATATCGATGATATAAATTCAAAAATGAAGTCCATTTTATGAAAATAATTTTCTGAATATTTTTAGTTTAATTTTTTTTAAAATTAAACCAAGTTGTTCTTACTATTCCTACTTTACTATTCACTAAAAACCAAGTTGTTCTTATTAGACTATAAACTTCTTACTGAACACAAATATAGAAGAACATTTCTTGAAAATAATTTCACATTATTAATTATTTATGGATAAAAAAACAGTTTAAAATAACCATTTTTTTCCTAAATTCATCAACAATACACATCCTATATTTATCCGGATATTTGAAATTCACAAACTTGGCCATAATAAAATATAAAAATTTATTAATATAAAATGATTACACAAATCAGATAAGGTATTGTTACATAACCCCTTATAACACCAACATAGGACCTAAGTGTAAGGTGTGCTATGGTGATATAATCTTGGGGTGGCTCGGACAACATTGCCTGAGTGGTGATTTCTATCAGCTTGAAATTCTCCCTCAGGATATTCTGTTCAAGCTTTATACGTTGATGTTCGGCTTGGGCTTGGTCTAGAGTAAATACCAGTGATGCTACATCCTTTTTAAGCTCTGATAGATGGGATTCATAAGGCTTGAGTCTACTGGATGAGGCCATTCAATCTTCTTTCTGTATTAATTAACCACGATAATTGTATTTATAAAAACACAATGTTAAGATTATAGTTTCCAACTGTCATATTGACCAACGATCAAATAACAGTTGAAACCCAACAGTCTCATTTTAATTATACCCACTTTATTAATTAAAGGATTTAGTTTTGTTTAGTAAATAGTAAAATAACACACAAAACTTGAAAACAAATATAATTAAAAAGTTCGGGTCATTACATCTTTCACATACTTCGCCTAATTCATATAACGATGCCAGATCATGTCATCCAAGTCTCATAGTCACATCTGAAAATGTCAACTAATCTCTCAGGATACTTTTTGGGAATTTCAACTGAGAGTTGAGATGCCCTTCATACATGTTGACCATGACTCGCAATTTTCTCTAATAATGTTATCCGAGACTTATGATGCACCCAGAAATGTTTTCCAGGACTCACGATTCCCTCGAGGAATGTCATCCATGAAATGTGACACCCTCTAAGAATTTTCTTAATGACTCTCATGACACCCTCTAGGTGTGTCATCCTATCTTGCGATGATGCTAGGTAAAGTTGGTTTGATCATGTGACACCCTCTGGATATGTTAGTCGGGTTATGTGATGAACTATGGAATAAACCATCTAAAATTTTTGATGACCTTAGGACAAGTCAAATGGGTCATGCGACACCCTTTAGACAAGTAGGCCAGGTCACAAGGTCCTCTAAATACATGATAACATTGTCCATACTCGGTATATAAGCTTAGATCAATATGAATCCTTAGAGTGTAAGCCCCAGTCAATAGAACTACAAAAACTCTGATTCCTGCCATATTCAGGATATGTAGGCCACATCTTCAAGGATTGAGTTCCATATGGATTATCTAGGTTTATCCTAGTATATAAGTCCCATATCTGCAAGCAATGACATTGATCATTTTCCATCCTTTGCTTCTCAAAAAGAGCATGGATCAAGTGGGATTAGGGAGTTTCATTGGTCTTATCATCTACATCATAAAACTCCACAAAGACTACGGAAACCTAAGAGTGTAAGACCCAATAAAAGGAACTATAGAAACTTTGATTCTTAACATATTTAGGATACACAGTGCACCTATTAAAGGTTCGAGATCCACAGAGTTGTCCTAATATGTAATTCCCTCACTCACGAAGAAATGAAAAAATTATCATTTTATATCCCTTGTTTCTCACATCGATCAAATCTCACATGATATTTTGGAGTTATAATAATCATATTATTCACATGATGAGTCTCTACAAACTAGGGTAAATATATATGTAAAGACACAATGAGTGGCATGACACAATAATCTCAACATAAGTGCATCTACCTTGGGTCCAATCCCAAGGGAATGATTGAACTATGAGCACTCTAATTCCTAAAATAACCAAGATAAGTAGGTCACCTTCCTAAGGACTGAGCTCAAATTAACATCCATTTCTATTTAAGCCTTATGAAAATGTCAATTATGACCATCGAGACCCAATAACTCCCATGGGATGATTACTCTACCTCATCTATCAATGGAAAAAGAAATTAACTTAACTGCAATGACTCTGATTATTTCCCTAACCAGGATACACATGATGTCTCTCTAAGGCCCGATATCTATAATAAATCCTCTCAGGGTAGTCCTAGTACACAAGTTGTACATCATGAGCAATGAAAAATGATAATTTTCTATCCTTTGTTTCTCAATGTGAGCATGTCTCACATAGGATTGGAGAATTGAAAAAACAATTAAATATACACCATAAGTCTCTAATGTGACAAGGGAAACCTCAATGTATAATACCAAAACAAATGAACTATGAAAAATCTGATTCTCACCATAATTGCGATACACAGGATGTCCCTCTTGGACTTGATCTTGAACATCTGGTGTCCCAGAGCACCCATATAAGTCCTTTCTTCATGACATTAAACTATATGGGTTCAATAAAATACGTGGTTTTTGATTCCTAAAAGAACTAAGATATGTAGGATTCCTCATAATGGCTCAATCTCCGCCTTGAAATATTAACCACCTCCTTTCATGAAAACACATTCTGAAACACTTAGTTTTATAGTTTCTGCACATAAGCGACCGCCCATTACTCGAAAATGATGGAGAACATCAGATATATAAATATGGATTCACTAAATATCCCCCATTATTTTTCCTTAAAATATAATTAACCCATGATAATTTTTATGGTAACTGATCCCATATTGGGATTAGGAATATATTCATGATCATATCTTAAATCTATAAGTGATTCCTGGAGTAGGAAACAATTCACCCACAAAAGGGTGCGATGAGCCCAACCTACCATCCTCTAGACCAATGCAAGTCCCCAAGATTAATTGGGCCTAAAAACCTAGATGATCATTTTTTTTGGAATTTATGTCTATACCTTGTTACAGATGAGTGGACCATTGAGAATTTCTGATAAGAGCAATAGTGGAAACCCAATGTTCATGATTGTGCAAAACAAACCCCCACCCCCTCAATAAAAATTTCAGGTGGATCCCTATGATGTTATTAATATATTAATAACTTTTTATTTACTCCCATTAATTATTTTATATGAAATGCACATAATTTGTGTGAAATATTCCTATTTTAATATTAAATATAGTTTCGACCACTATTCGGATTAATCTTGATTAAAGATAGTTTAATGTTTTAATCATAAAATTTATCCTATGGATCCAAATTATGTGATTATTTATTTTTAGGATTCCCCATTGAATTTAAAACATATCATTAGAAAGATTCTTTGGCCAATTATTTCATTTAAAGGGTCAAACAGTCCACACAAGAAGTCCAAAAGAATTTATCAAGAAACTGGACTAGCCATGAAGATATAATTATGGGATCAATTCAGAAACCCAAATTTGATGAAACTCATGATTAGGTTCTTGATTATCCATAGGAATAAAGGATAAAAATTTTACGTCCCAAATACACCAAAAAGGACCCAAATGATGTTTTAAAGTCATGCCCACCAATCTGTCCGGGAAATGAAATCATCACACAAAACAAGACTTTTGTCTGGATCTAAAAATCCATTAGAGCTGATATTTTTTAGTGTGAAAGAGGATATTTAGACAGAAAACTTTTTAGAATAAAGTGTTCATATTTGAGGGCATATTCCAATTCAAAAACCCATTCACATTTCATCCATCGAAAAAGCATGGATAAAAATGGACAATTTAACACTGTTTATTAAAACTATTACAATGTTGTCTCCATAAGTCCAAATTCCACCCAATTTTGAGAGTTGAATGTTGACATTAATATCTATAACTTTTAATAATAATATTTATCCACATTTGGATCTCTAATTTATCAAATCGGTTATTCAAATGGAGGGAAATATTTTGAATGAAAAATGTCCACCTTCTTGGGCTATAAATACATCCCCTCTTCTCCATGAAAGGGGTTGAAATTTTATAATAGAGGAGGATACATTGGCATGACCAAAGACTTACCAAAGGCCTGGTAGGACCTTCCAAATTAATGTTTTCACTTGATACACCCTTCCTCCTCTATTTGTTTTTAGGTTCTTTTGTATTATTCTTATTTTTAATCGTGAATGTTTGTTTTCATTTCAATATAATTTTAATGAATGTTTTATCTTATTCATATATTCTTCACACTAACCTTATATTTTTTTAATATTAATGTTATTTAAATAGTTTAAATCATGTTTAAAATTATTCTCTCATTCTCTTTCTCATTTAATCTAAATTCGGTATTTAACATTAACTTCACCATTTTTGTGTGTGTTCGGTGCACTACTCTTATCTTGTCCCTTTCTTTTTCTTCTCTTTGTAATTCACCATCATAAAAATTACAACTAGATTATTAACCAAAAAAATGGATGAGTAAATCTACCATTGGGGTGATTTATAATTTGGGGATGTTAAGTGCTTGAGAGCTTTTTCTCTATGAATATTCTTTAAATGAACATTTTGTATGTTAAACTTAAAATCTCTGGATTAATGACATTATTTATTTAACATGTGGTTTACATTGATTATTGGAACCATAAATACACTACCATAAACAATCTCTAATTAATATTAGAACCCTTTATTAAGTTAAGGTTTGGATTGAAGCCTTAACACATGGGAATTTCGATCAAAGTAATCTTGTGATGTGGGTGTTAATTTAATGCAATATAAAGAAATTCTCTAGGAAATCACAAGATTAAATCCCTAATAATGAACTCACCCTAATATTTATCATTTTTTTAAATCAAACATAAACCATCAATCACTTCATTTAAACTCTACAAAAAAACTCCAATCAAAATACAATCAACTAAAAACAATTGACTACAAAAAGTATCATACCCGAGGATTCGACCCTAGTGTTGCTATACAAATTAGCAGAGCAACAGAACCTTGAACAGTCGATAGATGAAAATATACCGCACATAAAATGGTGTCATTTCTGGGGATGGTACTATTTTTAGTTGGTAATATTTTATTTTTTAAAAAAATGTAAAAAAAAAGAAACAATAAAATCTGAAAAAAACACTAGGAAGAACCCACCTTATCATAATAACCATAAATAGAATAAACCACAAAGAAAAACTCACCATCCTCATCCTTAAAAACCATACCTGAATTCCCCTTATCCTACCAAAAAATCCATATGAGTTGTTTGATCTGGAAATCGAGAAAACTCTTCACTGGCTTAGAAGGGATATTAGGGATAATCAAATCACTCCAGAAAAAATCATTATCCAACAAATTGTTCTAGATATGGAAACTCCAAGGGAATAAACCCTTAAATAACTCACTACCCCTGACATGAATTACCAACCCCTTAGTATTAAATATTCAAATATTGAGGCTGATCTTGAACTCAAAACTGGTCTGATTCATCTTCTACCTCATTTCCACGAGATAACTGGTGAGGATACTCATCTTCAACACCAATAGTTCCAAATGGTGTGCTCTACCATGAATCCTCAAGGGGTTTCTAAATAAAAAAAATCAAACTTTGATCATTACCTTTCTCCCTAGTTGACTCTATCACGTCATGGCTCTACTACCTATCTTCTGGTTCTATAACCACATGCAATGACATGAAGTGACTCTTCTTAGAGAAATTATTTACTACTTCTCATACTGCTTCTATCCAAAAGGAAATAAGTGATATTCTTCAATTACCTAATTAATCACTCCATGAGTATTGATAGAGGTTTAAAAAGATTGCGGAAACCTACCCACAACAATAAATACATGACTGACTATTGATCCAATACTTCTATGATGGGTTATTGGCTATGGAGAGAACACTCATTGATGCCGCAAGTGGCAATGATCTTACTGAAAAAACTCCTACAGATATATGAGATCTCATAAGATATATGACTGCAAACATGCATCAATTCTATACTCGAGCAAATTCTCAAGTCAAACAAGTCCAAGAGAACCAATCTATATAACCAACCAAAATGATTGAGTGGATGAGAGAACTTACAGGTCATGTGAGACAACTAACGGTGGATTCCAAATCCATAACCTCATCTTCTCCAAAATCTATGCTCCCTGGACCTATCAAGAATTGTGGAATCTATAGCTCACTAGCTCATCCAACTGACACATTTCCACAACTTCAAGAGGATCTATCTGATACAACTGGACCAATAGAGCTCAATGCAGCATATGATCAGAGGAAAACCAACCCTAAAAAATCATGTCAGTTCATTAGAAACTTCAACCAACCCCCACCTTGAGCCCTTCTCTTATACCTTTAACCAAGGCTAGATATATGGTAATCACATTTCTCATCCCCCTCAGTTCCCTCCTCAAAATCGTAACCAACTCCAATATGGTCAAGATGGTGGTAACTTCCAACAAACTTATCCTTTTGTTCCTCAACCTCATTAGATCAATACTCCTCTTGATCCTCTAGGATTCCACTATCTTAATGATCCTTCTCAATTCCCAACCCAATACAAGCACTTTCCCAAGAACCAAAATCACTGTAATCCCATTACGAGACATGAATCTTCTTCCAAACAACCATGGGAAAGCTCTGTGGAAGATATTTAATCCTTCACCCATTCTAGCCTAAAAAACATTGAAACCCAAATTGGTCAAATTTCATCCTACCTTTTCTAGTAACAACCATCCAATTCTTCCCAACTCCTAACTCAACCGTTACCGAACCCCATGGGTAATGTAACGGAAATAACACTTAGATCAAGAATTTTTTTTCCAATCCACATAATAGATCCTCCAATGAAACTTTGGATATTGATATTGAAAATGAAAAGAAAACCCCCCAAAAATGAACATGAAGAAACTCCATCACCATCTTATATCCCTATATAGAACCCAATTACTTTCCCAAAAACCATTTCTAAGAAAAGAAAATCCTTTGAACTCGATCCTTAAATGCTTGACATGTTTAGACGTGTTGAAGTCAAAATTCCCATCTTCAATTCTATAAAACAAATTCTTAAGTGTGCCATGTATCTTAAGGAATTGTGCAATCATAAGAGAAAACTTAGGACTATTGATAATGTTTCAACACAATAGTTCATACCCATGAAGTTCAATGATCCTAGGACCTTTACGGTTCCATGCCAAATTGAAAGTTACAACTTCAATGATGCACTCATAGACCTAGAAGTCTTGATAAATGTCAAGCACAAATCCATCATATCCAACCTTGGTCTTGATCCCTTACACCCAATAAGTGTTTTCATTCAGTTAGCTAATCAAAGAATATCTATTCCTGAGGGAATAATTGAGGGTGTCCTTGTAAGAGTTAATGATCTTATCCTCCCCACTGATTTCTATGTTCATGATATGGAAGGTGAAGCAACTTCTTCTTGATCTCTGCTAATTATAGGAAGACCATTCCTCATAATAGTAAGAACTAATATTTATGTCCAATAGGGAATCATATCTAAGGAATTTTGTGACCAAATGTTAAATTTCAATATCTTTCAAGCCATGTGATACCCATAAGAGAGTCACTTTGTATTCTCAATCCATGATTTTGAGGACACTTATGAGAGTAAATTGAACCCCATTCCATCATGTTAATTATGTTATATTGAGATATAAGCTTTTGATATTTGTACCATGAATAACCATGTTATAAAAGGGTAATTTGATGTTGACCTCTCATTCATACATATACTCCATCAATCTATAGGATCTTGAAAACTCTCTTGAATACCATCTCAACTATAATATCGGTTGTTCCACCTTAGAAAATATTGAGAAAAATGGATCAAAACCTATTGAAATTCTATCCTCCATTCATGAGTTTTCTAACCCACAAATGAAAGATGATACTGATCTGAAACCTCTTCTTACACACCTGAAATATGCATTCCATTTCCATGATAACTTTTATCCTATCATTTTCTCTGCTATAATTACTAAAACTGAAGAGTCCAAAATTTTTCAGGTGTTAGAGAAAAAAAAATTCCTTAGGTTGGAACCTATATGATGTACCAAGAATTAACCCTTCCCTTTCCATGCATCACATCCATCTTGAGAAATCATTGAAACCAATCAGACAACCCCAAAGAAGACTTAATCCACTCATCATTGAGGTAGTTTGGGAAGAGATCACAAAGATTGTTCAAGCTAGTAATATATACCTAGTTTTAGATAATGAATGTGTTATTCCAATTCAAGTTGTACCTAAGAAGTGTAGATTTTTTTTTCTTCACAAATGAACATGGTGATTTAGTCACAACTCAAGTAAAGAAAAAATTATGTGTCTGCATCTATTATCTGAAATTGAATGCTAAAACATTAAAATATCACTACCCTCTTCCATTCCACGATTAAATTATTGAATGATTAGTTGGAGAGTCACACTATTTATTTCGAGAAGGATACAATGACTACTTCTAAATCCCAATAGAACCTCAGTACCAAGATAAGACTACTTTCACGTGCCCCTTTAGAACATATTCATATAGAAGAATGCCTTTTAGCCTTTGAAATGATTTTACAACATTCCAGAGTTGTATGATGAGTATATTTTCTTAATTCAATGAAAATTTTATAGAGGTATTCATGGATGACTTAACCATTTATGGTGATTCAATTGAATCATTCTTGTAATCACTCTCTCAGGTCTTACAGAAGTGTGTCAAATGAAGCCATGTTCTGAATTATAAAAAACGTCACTTCATAGTTATTAATGGGATTGTTTTATGGAACATAAGTTAAAATGATGGTATTAAAGTTGATCCTTCCAAAATTTAGGTGATCCAATCTATTCTTGAAACCACAAAAGTTTGACACATCAGCTCATTCCTTGGTCATACTAGTTTCTATAGGCAATTCATCTATAAAATCAGTATAATTTCACTCCCACTCACTCAGATACTCCAAAATGTTGTCACATTTCTTTTAGATGAATCCTACAAGAGAGGCTTTGTTGAACTCAAATATGTTCTTACTTCTGTCCTGATAATCCAACCCCCATATGGGTCTTTAACTATTGAATTGATGTATGATGATTTTGATAGGTCCATTAGGGATATTCATGGTTGAAGAAGGGAAAATATTCCTCATTTCAACTATTATGCCTCAAAAACTTTGGATGAAACTCAATATCACTACACATTCACCAAAAAGGGACTTTTAGCACTGGTTTTTTTCTTAGATAAATTATGTCCCTATCTCTTAGTTTCAAAAATCATCATATTCACAGTTAATTCTTTTATAAAGTTCTTACTCAAGAAAATTGATTCCAAACCAAGGCTAATAAGATGGATCTCAATGATCCAAGAGTTTAACATTGTTATTAAAGATACTCCTAGAAAAGAAAACTCTTTGGCTGATCACCTGATTAGAATTTCTATTTCTTTTTATTATGAAATAATTGATCCAAAATTTCTAACTAAACACCTCTCATCTCTCACTCCAAAGTTACCATTTTATTCCCCAATTGTAAATTACTTGGTTGTTGGTGTTTTTACTGATTTTTTTTTTCAAATGAACAAAAACTGAAGCTAAAAAATGATTCAAAATTCTATTTTTGGAAAGATAATAAACTTTAAAAAAATGGGGATGACATGGTAATTAAAATATGTGTTGATGAAGACGAACATTCCTATATCATGGAATTTTGTCACTCAATCCTTGTTGGTGGCCACTTTGGACCACAAAGTACCTCCCAAAAGGTCCTAAACTCTGGATTATTCTAGCCTTCACTCTTCAAGGACTCACATGAGTTCTGTAAATCATGTCCCACTTTCCAAAAGTTTGGAACAATTTCAAAAATAAATGAAATGACCCAAAATCCTTTAATTTTCCATGATGTCTTCAATTTCAGGGGCATCGACTTCATGGGACAATTTTCCCCTTCCAATGGATTCTCATATATTATTCTGTATGTTGATTATGTTTCTAGGTGGGTCAAGGCCAAACCCACTAGAAAGGATGATTCATATACTGTTAGTGATATCCTAAAAACCCACATTTTCCATCGATTTGGCACTCCCCGTGCCTTGATCAATGACTTAGGAACCCATTTTTGTAATAGAACCATGTAATATATTTTGAAAAATATTGGGGTTGTACCTAAAAATTAAACTTCATGTCACCACTAAAAAATGGCATGGCTGAAATTTCTAATAGATAAGTAAAAAAGAGTGCTTAAGAGAATTGTTAAGCCAATCAGAAAAGACTGGCCTAATAGACTTGGTGAAGAACTATGGTTTTATCAAACTTCATATAAAACACCCATTGTGATGTCTTCTTTATGGATAGTTTTTGGTAAATCACGTAATTTTCTAGTTGAAATCCAACATAAACCTTTTAGGGTTGTAAAAACCATTAATTTTGATTGTGAAAAATCTGGTGAAGAATTTCTGTTGGAGTTGACTAAATTGGAGTAGCTTTGACTTGATTCCTATGAGAATTAAAATCTGTAAAAAGAAAAGGCTAAGGTATTCCATGAAAAACACATCCTACTAAAGGTATTTCATGAAGGTGAAAAGGTAATGCTCTTTAATTTTTGATTTCGAATTCACCCAGGTATGCTTAATTCTCATTGGGAAGGTCCTTTTATTGTTTCCAATATTTACCCATTTGGTGTCGTGCATGTCTAATACCCCACATCCAAAAGAACATTCACGGTTAATGAGCATCGGTTAAATAATCACCATAACAGGACACAAGTCTTGGGAACCACATCAATTTCCATCAGATCCAAAACATCTACAGTTGACCCACCACTATATGGAGATGAAGACCCACCAAATCCAAAATAGGGGAAACATATTTCCCTTTAAAACACTTTCTCTATCTCTTCCTCTCTCTCTCACTTTTATTTTTTCCACTTTATCCATCAAACAATTTCTTTTTTTTTCTTTATCTTTTTGTGTCATCGTGTATTTGAAAAATATTAAAAAAATAATAAAAAATAAAAAAAAGAAAAAAAACATAAAAAAGATTCATTCTTACTCACCATAAAATTTTAAAATTTGATCCAACCATTTTGGGGTGTCAAAAGACATGTTTTCTGCTCAAATATTTTTTATTTTTATCATAATTTTGGATAACAAAAATTGTGTCAAAACTAAAAAATTTTGAATACTCAATTTTTGATTTGAAAAATGATTTTCCCCAACTGTGAGGAACAAAATTATCTTTAATTCCAAGAACACCCATGGAAATATTTTAAAAATATGTGTTTTCACCCCTGTTTGTGAGTCTTGAGTTTGTGGACCTTCAGGCTGAATTTCTTAATTTGGTGTGCATTAATATAATTGACACATTTTCTTAACAACATGATAATCATAATAGCCAAATAAACTCCCATTAACCTTACATTAATCCTTCTTTTGAAATCCCCTTAAATCCTATGAAAACCTTTTCTTTGATATCAACATTACAAGCCCAATAACTTTTCCCCCTAACATCTACAAGGATTTATATTGCATAATTTATTGAAATTTATGTGTGGGGGGAACATATTTCATTTTGGGAATCCTTTTCTTAATCTTTCATTATTTTATCATATGATTTATGGGGGAAATCCATTTTAGTGTGGGGGGGTGGGGGAGGTTGTCCTGCAGTGAGTTTTGGGAATATATATTTGTTTATGACATATTGTACAAATTTTATTGACATGTGTTAAAAAAATGAAAAATAAAATAAAAAAAAGAACCAAATAATATGGGTTGTTTCTTGGGAAGGTCAAAAATAACTCTTCTTAAACCTTGGATCTTGTAATAAATATTAAAATTAGTGTCATGAGGAGATCAAACATGGGTTGTGATATGAGTGTGAGATCTTTTTCAAGTTCAACATTAAAAAAAAGAAAAAAAAGAAAAAAATAACACTTGTGTCATTGGGAGAAGTTTAAATATTACATCTTCTCATACCCTTCAATTTTTTTCCTCCTCAGTGTCTTTCTTCACAAAATCATGCCACTATAATTATGTGTTTCCATTTCCTTTCATGTTTCATTTCAAAAAAAAGTGCATTGTTTTACCCATGCTGATGTTTTAGCCCTATTTTCCTCTCTCTTGGAAATTAAATTCCTACCATCCCATAGGCACATAAAAACCCCTTCAAAATAAATATTTATTATTGTACACTTTAGAATATGGAATTTAAGCTGATATCTCTTTCAAACTCTAAGATTTTCTCTTTTGGTTGGTGAATGAATGAACCTCCAAAAATAAATTTTTATCATCTTTAGAGAAGTGAGTTTTGAGTGCCCACATTCTCTATTTCTAAATTTGAGCATGAAAAATGAATTATTTTTGGAACATTATTTTGGTAATAATTTTTTTGGAATTCAATATGGATGAGTGAAGTGGTCTAAACCTCCCCTGATTAGTGAAAACAATATTGTAATATTTGATGGCGAGGGAGAATGATTTTTTTATGTTTTTAATTTTTTTTCACATGATAACATGAACAAGAATAAGTGTGTGGTAGTTTATGTAATTAATATATTCATAACTTTTTATTTACTCCCTTTACTGACTTTATATGAAAAGTGCATAATTTGTGTGAAATATCCATGTTTTAATAATAATTATAATTTTGATCACTATTTGGATTAATCTAGATTCAGGTCAGTTTAATTTTCTAATCATAAAATTCTTCATACTGATCCAAATTGTGTGATTATTGTTTTTTAGGACTTCTCATTTAATTTAAAACATATCATTAGAAGTATTCTTTGGACAATTCTTCCATTAAAAGGGTCATATGGTCCAACACACGAAGGCCCAAAGAATTTATCAAGAAACAAGACCAACCATGAAGATAGAATTTTTATGCTCAATCCAAAAACCAAAATTTGATAAAACTCATGAATATGTTCTCTATTGTCCAAAATAATCATGGATAAAAATTTGAATGCCCAAATTCACAAAAAAGGTCCCGAATAATGTTTTGAAGTCCATCTCCCTATTTTTTCCAGGAAATGAAATCAGAACATAAAACTTGACTTTTCTCCTGATCTAGATATCCATTCAAGATGATATTTTTCATTTAGAAAGTGTATATTTAGGTGGCCTAATTATTATAAGATTGTGTTTGGAGTTTTGGGCATATTCCTTTTCAAAAACTCATTCACATTTTGGCCATCGACAAATCATGTATAAAAATGGATATTTTAACTTTTTTTTATTAAAACCACCATACCTTTGGATTCATAAGCCCAAATGCTACCAACTTTTGAGAGTGAACTATAAACATTAATACCTAAAATCTTTAAGTATAATATTTCTCTATATTTGGCTCTATAATTTATAAAATTGGTGATTCAATGAGAGGGAAAGATTTGGAATGTAAACAGTCCACCTCCTTGGGCTATAAATACATCCCCCTCTTTTCCTTGAATAGGTTTGGAATTTTAGAATAGAGGGGGATACATTGGCATGAAAAAATACATGAAGAAGTCCTATAAGAACATTCCAAATTCAATTTTTCACTTGATACACTCGTCTTCCTCTCTTTTTTTTCATGTTCTTTTGCATTCTACTTATTTGTAATCATGTAAGTATGTTTTCATTTCAATAGAATTTTAATGCATGTTTTATCTTCTTAATCTATTATTCACATAAAAATTATGTTTTTTAATATTAATGTTCTTTAAATAGTTTAAATAAAGTTTTAATTCATTCTATCAACGTTC
The DNA here is from genome assembly GCA_963277665.1 of Viscum album. Classification (NCBI taxonomy): domain Eukaryota; kingdom Viridiplantae; phylum Streptophyta; class Magnoliopsida; order Santalales; family Viscaceae; genus Viscum; species Viscum album. The sequence goes on along the minus strand of OY728158.1, from coordinate 725,906,473 downwards.
TCATTCAATCTAAATTCCGTATTTAGCATTAACTTCACCATATTTTTTGTGTGTGTTTGAGACACTACTCTTATCTTGTCCCTTTATCTTTATTCTATATATAATTCATCATCATAAACATTACAACCAGATTATTAACCAAAATAATGTCTGAGTAAATCTTCTATTGGGGTGAGTTATTATTTGGGGATTTTAAGTGATTGAGAGATTTTTCTTGATGAATATTTTTTAAATTAATATTTTGTATGTTAAACATAAAATGTCATATATTAATGACATTCTTTGTTTAAAATGTGGTTTCCTCGGAACAATAAATATACTACCATAAAAAAACTCTGATTAAGATTAGAACCCTATGTTAAGTTGAGGCTTGGATTAAAGCCTTAACATTTGGTAATTTCGATCAATGTCGTCTTGTGAAGTGAGAGTTAATTTAATGAAATATAAATAAATACTCCAGGATATCACAATCTTAAATCCATAATAATCAACTAACCCCTATATTTATCAAATTGTTAAATCAAACATCAACCATCAATCACTTAATTTAAGCTCTGAAAACAAACCCCCAATCAAAATACAATCAATTAAAAACAATCGACTATAAAAAGTATCATCACCGATGATTTCACCAGAGTGCTACTATACATATTAGTAGAGAACCAAAAACTTTAACGGTCGATAGGAGAAAATCTTCCACGCTTCACCCTCCCATCCACATCACCTCAAAATCCCGAAGAAACAAAAAATAGTGAACCTGGTATGAACCTCTCTAATATAAAAACGACATTGTTATAATCTATTGAGCCATTTTTTTCTCCCCATATGAAAATAAAACTGACAAGCCCGAATTGAATCTCTCAAATTATAAGATGAACGAATGATTATGATGTAGGCCACTTTATTTTTAAAACCCTATAAAAAAGTATTAAGACCGAAACAATATTACATATGATCCTATGTAACAAGGGTTATCATAAGACCATCCTTGTTTTGATAAATCTAAGAGATTATAATGCTAGAATAGGTAATAAAAGAACCATTGTGTTAACCATGCATATATGATTGAGAATATTATTCCTACGATATTTCATTAACTGGTAACCTTGTTCTTTGTTGTCTGAACAACTATAAAAACTATTATTAGCATCCTAATTCAAGATAATTTATTCATCATCTAGTGTTCACTCTAGTGAATCATCTATGGCTGCAACACCCGTGGGTCGCAAATTAGTCACACATAATCGATAGATCTAATGTTTGGTGGAAAACATGATGGTCCAGGAGTACCACTGACACAATACAATCTTTACCATGGAAGCTACCCAAAAGGATCTCCAAGAATGACAACTAGAAAGTCCACATCACCTAGGGAAAGCCACTACTAAGCTTGTGGGACTTATTTATACAACCAACCATTTTGGGATCTTATCCCTAGAGTGATAAAACTTCCACCTTCAGTCTATGATAAAGGTTGGTTAGGAATCCAAATACAACTCCCTTTTGGTTTAGGTGTCACCAATGAAGGAACCTGTCAACCACTGTCCCCAACACCACCCCACCAATACCCACTAGTTTCCTACCGATGGTAACACCTCACACGCTACTGGATCTAATTACCATGCACGAGCAAAAAGGAAGGATCATCAGAGGAGGAATGCATTGGATATACAGGAGAGGTCTCATATCCCCACTATTGCTGATGATGCCTTCTAGCATATTCCAATAGAAACTAGTAAAAAAGATATTATACCTGATAACTTGAAATAAGTATGTGGGCATATTCCCACAATATTCATGGGGGAGGAGAATATGACTACCTAGTGAATGAATCCCATCAGCATATTATGATGGAATAAAGTGGATAGAAGTGGGAACATACCCTCACTTTAATCAAAGGAATATTCCAATGTATAATAGAGATAGAAAACGTTAAGGCTTATATACCTACACACATTTTGCTAAAATGACAATATATTTTAGCAACAACTGACGAACTCCACTAGAATATTATGAAACTATTGCAGATAAAGGGACATGTTCATACTTCAATCCCTACATCCAAGGAAACTCAACACTATAATCATTGAGAACAAGTGGTTGTACTACAGAAAGAACACATTATTGCTCCCTTCCACAAGGATTATAGAAATATTTAGATTAAGGTAGAGGAATCAGACCGTGATCATAATCCCATTCCAATTGGGGCTCACTAGGTGAGAGAGACACATGCCTCGGGATAGGGGCACATGCTTGTTGAAAAACTATGGTGGCATTTTTTAAAGGCCTAGTATCAGGATCATATCCTTGTTCTAGATGGGGATCACCATATAAGAGGGAATTTTTTTTAGGATAGGCTCATATTCCCATCAAAGAAATACAAATATATACTCCAAAGGCCAAGTATCAGGTACATATTCCCGTTCTAGTTGGGGATGAACAAGTGAGAATGACACAAGCCTCAGGACAGACTCATATTCCTATTAGTGAATCTTCCTGGAATATTCTGGAAGATCACAAAATTAAGGTTTATATTCCTACTTCCATAAATGAATGAATATGATAACATCATTCCGTAACAACACAAGAGGAGGCTCATATCCCTTCTCCTATTTCATAGGTCCACCAACAAATTCTAAAGGGTAATGCATATTCGGAGCAAGCACATATTTTTATTCCAACTAAGTCTCACCATGTGATTGTAGAACATGCCTTAGGGTAGGCTTATACTCCTACCAAGAAAGACCAGCGGGATATACCAAAGTCTCAGAATTAGGATTATACTCATGTATTGACTGGTTCCCACCCAGTGAAAATAGAACATGCCTCAGGACAAAATCATATTCCTATAAATAATGAGACAAATCATCGAAATATTAAAATATCCTCTCAGCAGTAGGCACATATTCCCATAGCACATATATTTATATACAAGTTTGAGCAACCATTAAATAGAAGGACCATTTCCCCACACAATTTAAAAAGGCAGGTTGTCATATTCAAACCATAATGCAGAACATCTCCCATATTCTAAATGTGGTCAATTCTAGTGTCCTCAAGGTCGTTCAAGACACATTCTCAACACCAAGAGGGACCTTCGACTCTTCAATCAATGCGGAAGTAGGATACACTCATTACCATGATATTCCTCCTCATGGTAGTGTGAAGAAGGATCACATAGAATATACTCTTGAAATCCACTATGGTTAACAACTCTACGAAAATATATACCATGGACAAAGAAATACTCCCCTTTCCCAGAAACCTTCATATAAATAGGTTTCAAAAATACGACACCATTATATAGACATGTTCTAAAAATATTAGTGTCAACCACATATGGTTCCCCATTAAATTCTAGCAGCACTCCACTCCCATTAGTAGAAGACTACCAGAGCCATTTTCTATGGTCTGACCGGATGAAGGTGTGTAAGTCTGAGGAAGAGTAATACTACATTAACATAGGGAGAGAGTTAGCCTAAAACAACCTCACCATCATATTATGACCCCTTTATACTTCTGACTATGAGATCTTATATGATCTAGAAAAGGAGTGCATGCCTTAACTATGACAAAATATATGGGATACTCATCAATGAATGAAGGCTCAACATCTCCATTATCTCGGATACGAGTGCCACCTTCAAAAAATCAATATACTCTATTGTTAGCTAGACCTGGAAGCTATCTCCATGGCCCAAGATCCAAAACCAGAAAAGCACAATGAAAATATCCAACATGATTTCTGCCATTTCATCGTGAAACTTCAGCATCTAATCTCAAAATCCACTTCATGTATCCATATTTGAGGATGGGGGAAGTATGGATCATTACACTTTTTCAAACCCATGGAACAACAAAAACCCTCAAATTTGGTGTCCTATAATATTATAGCCTTTGGAAAAATTAGGGGACTAGGTAATGCTCAGTCTAGTTGGTAGCTAAAATGGAATTCCTTACTTCAATGATGACCATACATCATGTATTAAGGGATAGGATAGCCAAAAGGACATAAAAATGGACCCTAGAAGCAATGTGAATGAATTTTTGACATGAAGACCAAATTTGTGATTATACAGAAAACTTTATATAAAGAATGGTTATCATCATGGGCTTTCATTGCACCAATATTCTATGTAATAACAACTAAAAATCATAAAACAAGATTTAGTAGTAGCTACCATAAAAATTACCCAGGAGAAGACCCGAACCCTAATCTAGGAGAATATCTACCACCACCTCCACCCCTTGGATCATCAATTCCCTAGAGGAATCTAGACATATTCTCTATAGTTTTGAGCAAAACCGAGCCCACTGGGATTGGGGAATTTATATCTCAATCACTATCTCCGAGTTCATCATCCCCTGAGGGGGTCCTGGGATAATCTGTGGAAATTCCAGATTAAACCTATCCTATTGGGATCAAGGCATTTATATCTCCATCTCTGTCCTAGGAATCATCAAATCCCTAGCTGGAGTCATTGAATTCTCAAAAATAGGACTAATCAGTGCTAATTTCATCCTTGAATGACCTCACCCACAGGGCAGGGATAATTTTCATCATCATCATCACCACAGAGAGAATCAGTCTTCTCTAGATTGGGAGGAAAATGATCAGTGTACCACCTATCCCTCCCACCAGAAGAAAAACCTCTGCTGGTCGGAGACTGTATGGAAACCATAACTGGAATCTCCCCCAAAGTCGTTGCTAATATACCAAGATGAGATGACCATTCAGTAGAGATGATCAGACCCCACCAGGGTTGTAAGCCAAAACAACCCAACATGGATAAGTGTTAAAATGACAACCCTAAAAAAATTAGTATAAAATCATCATGTTTTACCGAAATTAATGGAATGACCAACATTTCCAGATATCCCTTTGTGAATTTCATCACTGTCAATATGAAAGACATTGATCTAGATGCAAGTGTAGAGGGACACAACATGGAGAATCTACCTCGAGAGGAGGGTTATTTGGATACACTAAATGAGTCTTCATGCACTTTGAACCAAAGAAGGCTCCAAAATTTTACAATAACAAATAATGATCTTCCACCTCTCCAGCATAACCCTTCAAAAGAAAAATGGAAAGGTGTTGATACATCCTGATTTCCAACTAGAATAATTGAAGTTCCTTCCTTGGAGGAATAATTTTCACAATATGAGAGTGGAATAAAAAATATCTGGAAACTAAACGAGGATCCACTCAAGGGAAATATTCCTGCAAGGTATTGTCTTCAAGTAGAGATGAATATTTTAATTCTCATAGTCAATCCTACATCAAGAGTAGTATATGAGAATCAGATTGGATATAGATCTAGGAAACCATTCTACATAAATGAGGAAGTTAGAAATGATATTGACCTCCCTCCATTGAGAAGAGAGACTCTCCCTCTATAGGGAAATCATTCAGACATAAGAATAATTGAGAATAAGTAGGGGATAAAAGTAGTGCCACGTCATCAACCCAGTTCTCTCCCTATGGATGGGAGATGGATTAGACAGAATTTACCCTAGAGTTAATTAATTTCATTGAGTCCCTAGTTACTGAATGGAATTCATGGAAGGGAAATGCGCACCCGTGCAGCCTTAGAGGAAGCCAAATCATAAATGGGGGGATGATACTCCACCTACACCCAATTATAGAAATCCTACCTTCTCTACCTTTGATGATGTAGGTGACCCTAAAAAAAATCACAAAGACTTTATATTCCAATGTGGGACGATGATGGGAACTCAATATCAATAGGAGGTAACAAGGATGATGTGTTTTTTATAGAATATGACAGAGACGACCTTTGTTTCGTACAACAACCTACCAGTATGAACCATTGTAGGATGGGAAGACCTTCATCCTCATTTCTTTTATAAGTTCATCTCCACACTAAGGAAGACAAAAATTTTCATCCTAATTAATTGAAAGTAACATGAGAATCAACGGTTGTTTTAATTCATAGTGAGATGGTAAGGATTAACCAATTCTCTCAACATCTCTTTCTCACAAGAGAAACTGCTGCAACTATGTGCTAAAAATATCAGGGATGAGTTGCATATAGCTCTAATCCCCATGAAGTGTCTAGGGGGAAAATGAAGGTTTGCAGAAATGGACCAATGTTTGGAAGAAGCTATTCAGTGAACCTGTAAGAACCCATTTCTTCTTTTGAGGTTAGGATCCTTTATTTTCAGTTTGTACATATGAAAATGGGGGAAAATATGATGAAGGGTTGGCTGCAGGACTGTTACATGACGTGACAGGGAACTACACACCCTGTACTTATAGGTACATAAAATGTATGTAAGGCTACATGCCATGTAATCCTGGTACACAACCACATAATGTTTGGGCCAGAATTTGTATGGACATGGCGTATAGTCTCAAGTACATGCAATGAACATTTTTTTAATGATTAAATCAGGCAGTAGCATCATTTTTGTGAAAATGGATAGGGGCTCATCCGAGTTCATGAACAGTAGACCCAAGGACCATTTTTCTTCTTGATTGATCATCCAAACCTAGATTACTTCACCTTCAATTGGGTTTGAACCCGATCGGTAAGATCTAGATTATACTTGAGCCATTCTTCATGATTTTTTCTCTTGATGAAGTTATTTAAGGTTAAGGGTTTATGAATTCTTTGTATATCTACTCCATTATAGGGAAAACCAAAGCCTTATGCTGGATGAGGAGAGTCTTACTACGTCAAGGAAGTTGGTCTTGTGCCTTTCGCAAAATGTAAAGCTGTTTATATGTGTTGTATTTCCATTATCTCATGTTTAGTGTGTAACCTTGAATGGAAATTGATCCTTGTTGTTTCCTAAGGATGATTAGCTCATCAAAATAAATTAAATTAATAATTTTTTATCTTATTGGGTTGATTAAGGGCCACCCCATTGGTGCGTTCCCTTATAATGACCGATTATGGCTGTTTGGATGAGGCTACCTATGAGGCATGCCTTGTTTTCCATTATTGGGTTGTTAAGTACAAATTATATTTATAATGGAATTGGAATTGTGTTAACTTGTGATTAATTTGATTAAAGGGTTTGGGATTAGTGATTATCCCTTTTCCCCATTGTATTCCAATTATAGTTTAAGTCTCATGATAGTTTAATTTACATGTTTTTTGATATATATATATATATATATATGTGATGGACACGTGATTTTTTATATGTTAACCATGCAATAGTGTAATTTACATGTGTTGTTTATTATTCTGAAATACTGATATAACAGGCTTGACCTTTATTGATTTCATATTCTTGTGGGTGAGGATTTGTTATGAATATGGGTGAGGATCTGTTATACTTATGGGTGAGTATTTTTTAGGAATGAGGTAGAGGATTTGGTTATGATTGTGGGTAGGATTTTTCTATGCCAGTGGGAAAGATGATGAATTTATTATGGAAATGGAATGACTTATGGTACGTCTTCCAAGACAAAGAATAAGATTGGATTTGGTCTTCACTTTATTTATTGAGATATCCTTATGAGGTATCTATTTAGTATCCTTTATATGGTGAATTGAAGGTCTTTGGTCAGATTTCGAGACATATATAATTCAATGTAATTGAATTAATTAAATAACATGAGATTAATATAAATAGAAGTTAGTACTTGTAGGATTGATTACTTATGAGTACCTAATAATTAATTGCCTTTTATTTTTTTACACTACATGTTTCATATACTCGCTGACAGATAGACACAAAGTTTTGATGGTTGCCTACTAGGATTTATTTTTCACACCCTGTTTGAGTAACTATTTTTGAACCAAATAGATTATATTTCCTTAGGTGTCGATAATAAAAATCACCCTTCTACAGGTACTTGAGATGCTGTTAGGAGTATGAGAGCATGGGACCGAGTCATGGATTGCGATTCTTCTTAGTTTTTTTTCATTTTCTTTTGGATATTATATTTTGTATTCCTATAGTATACCTTGTTTGGATGATTTCCTAGAACATGTGACATGTTGCATCATCTTTTGTATTGAATGATGCTTGGTTATTTATCTTATTAGTATTTCGATGTTTATTTCAGTTATATGAAATTTACTACTTCCACTATTGAATATTATTATTATGCTGTGTTAAACTATTCCAATTAGGAGATCATTTCCCCACTATCACACCCTGGGCCCTCACTGCTAGTCAAAAGCCTCTTGCATTTGGGGAAATGTGCTTAAGACCATGTGGCCAACTGGGTACGAGGAACTAGTTGAGTGGAATCTGGATCCAGGACGTTACAAAGTTGTATAAGAGGACTTTTCTTTTCTAGTTTTTCTTACTGTTTTGTGAAATTAGAAAGGTATAATAATGAAATGGAGTTTAGTAATTAGCTATGCCTGGGATTAACTACCTTGTGTATAGGGAAAAGACAAACTACCTTGAATTGAATTGTGTTATTTGGATTTTTGAGCTATTATAGTTGATTGGATTTCATTTTTGGGTTAAAAACTTGTTTTTTATGCTATTATTGATATCATTGTGGTTCTATTTTGTTGTAACCCGATGAGAAAATGATATACCATCTAATGCATCATATAGTTACTTGTTAGAAATCACATGCCATGCATTCTTTCCATGACATTTAGAGAAAATTACTGATTGTATGTTGCTGTGAAAGATATTGGTCTAGTTATGCATGATGCTGTGATAGATATTGTGATAGGTATACCTGCTATTGTGATAGGTGTATTGTTACGTGTTATGGTTGAATTGGATGGACTCCAAGCTTTGGTCCTCGAGGAGTATGATCCCTCTTGGATCAGAATTTGGTGGATCATATTTCATCCATGGGATATAAATTGTGTTGTTATGTTCTATATATAGATTCCGAATTATGATTCTAGGGGATTATGGGCCCGCATGAAATGTAATTTGGCTCACCGTTTCTTTATGTTTAAAAAATAGGGGTTTCAGTGATGTTTTTGAGGCTTACTTTCTGGAAACCCAGACAACACGTCGTATGGTCCTATGAACACACTCCATGTGTTCTTCTGTTCTAGAAGAAAGGAACTTTTCCAAGTGCACGCTGTGTACTCTGAGTACATTTTGTGTGGTTGATGACCGTGTCAATGGCCGTGTGAGAGAAAACATAGGTTTTTGAGTTTTGATCTAAACACACCATGTAGTTTTACACAGGCAGACCCATGTGGATCTGGCTATGAAAAAGTACATGTCCAGGAGGGAAGAACTGAGTACACACCATGTGTAATGCTGGAACTCCATGTACCTAGGACTTTTACATGACCAAAAAAGTGGAGTTACATTCCTAGGTGAGAGTTTAAAGGGACACACTGTGTGTTGGGATGACACGTTGTGTACCTGGGGTGTTTACACGCCCAGGATGGCAGGAGTACACAATCATGTAAGGGATTAAGTTTAAATGAAATGTATTATTCCGACACACCATGTACTCTTATTTTGTGAAATTTAGAGGTTTTACTTATCTTGTTTAGTTTTATTCTCTTGAACTGTGTACCTTGATAAATAAACTTATAATGAGGTGTGTGTGCTGGACTTTATATAGTAATGCCACCATGAAAACCTCCAGTAGTACAATAGGATAGTGACGACGATCATACCTCAGAGGTGGTAGTCCATGGGATACTAGTGGACCCTACAAATATTCTAGTTGTAGCACAAATTATTATAATAGATATAAGTGTGGAAGCACAGTTCCATGAAGTCCTCATGATGTTTATATAGACCTTCTAGGGAGTACCTCAGCCTGCCACATATATAGAAGAATTGATATGAGTATTCCCATAGCAGAATCCACCTACATTTTCAAGAGATGGTGTAATACAAGATAAAGAGTCATGGAAGGATTCCATAATTACTATATTCGAGCATCTGGATATTCCTCCTAAGAGGAGGTCCAAGATTGCGACTTATATGCTATGTGATTCATCAAAGAGGCGGTGGGATGTTATCACTCAGACAGAGTGTTATTAGAACATGGTATGAGAATATTTCAGATTGAATTCTATAAATACTATTTTTCCAAGACACTGAGGGTCGATAGAGCCTAAGAGTTCATGCAACTAGAGAAAGGTGCTATGTTAGTGATGGAAAAGTCTGCCTATTTCACCGAGCTTCAAGGATTCACACCTATTATAATGGGTGACAATACATCAAGGGCTATGTGATTTGAGGATGGTCTTAGGAACGACATCCAATAGTTGGTGAACATTTTTAGGTTTCATTCTTTATATTCCATTGTGAACCAGGTACTGATTACTAAGCGTAATCTGCATGAAGCTAGAGGTGCGAACTAGGCTGTTCAACACCGAGATCTAGTGCTATCTTGATTGGGAGCATGAAGCATAATATGGAGATTTATCATAGCGATACGAGAAATTATAATGTTTTTTTCTAGTATTTAGTCGAGATGATATCAATGTGGTAAAGATGGGAATATGAGACCACAGTGCCTGATGGACCCAGTAGAGTATCAAGATTGTAGTAGAATGAGCCATCTATAGCACTACTATAGGGCGTTTCTACCAGGAACTTGTGAGAGAGGTTCTGCACAGACACCATATTCAAGAGCAGGGTCAACAGCTTCTCACCAGTCAATGAACATGAATATGTTTGGCCGATCAGGCTGAGGTGGTGGTTATGGTCTTGGTAGCCATACCCTAGGATCTTAGTGAACGTAGGGCGGGTTACCTCAGTGCAGCCAGGAAGTGTCTCAAGGCCGTGGTACAGGTCAGACTTATGCAATGCAACATACCCACTATGGGTAGGATCCTGGATCTTCTACTATCGAAGTTAAAATTCTAGCCTCCTCCGTTTTATCTTCTCCAATCTTTGATACAAGGTATTTTTATAGTTTTATATTTTCTCATGTTGTAGATATCCTTGGGCTCTATTTTTTCTATTATTATGATGTTATGATGCTAGAAACTCTATTAGGGATAAGGACGGTAGGTGTGTGTGAGTATAAAGAGTTCCACCTTAAGGTTGGTGGGTGTCACTTTTTTTGGGATCTATATGTCTTAGAGATGATAGGCTTTGATTTCATCCTCAGAATGGATTGGCTAGTGTCTTTTCAGGCCTTTGTTGATTTTAATCATTGTAGGGTGATATTTAAATTACAAGAGGGTGGATCTTTTCTACATAAGGGTGAATGGGATATCTAGGTGAGTTGAGCTGGAATCGAGAATCGTGGGTTGAGTTGGATGACAACACTGATTTCCACTTTATATCTGGATGACTAGGGAACATGTCAAATAGATTTTCCTCTATTGGCTGATCATTTCATGGATGTTTTCCCAAATGAATTTTTAGGGTTATCTCTGGTGATAGAGGTGGAGTTCACGATCGAGCTAGTGCCAATAGCTACACCGGTATCCATTCCTCATACATGATTGCTACGATGTAGCTCCATGAGCTCAAGAGGTAGCTAGAGGATTTAGAGGTAAAAGGCGTTTATCTGAACCAGTACTTCTCCATGGGGTTCATTGGTCCTTTTTTCAAAGAAGGTGGATGTTACCCTCAGGATATTCATGGATTATCAAAAACTGAACCAACTGATTGTTAAAAACCGATATCCCTTTCCAGAGATAGATGACTTGTATGGTCAGCTTCGAGGAGACTAGGTGTTCTAGAAAATTGAATTAAGTTCAAGATATCACTAGGTATGTGTTTGATCTTCAGACATACCTCATACCACATTTTGTAGAATTTATGGTCTATATAAGTATTTGGTTATTCTGTTCATTACCACGAACATGCCAGTAGTTTTCATTGCACCGATGAATCGAGTGTTCCATCCTTACATGGAATATTTTGTGGTAGTTTTTGTGGATGATATCTTGGTGTATTCTCATACCTGACATGAACATTCCACCTATCTTGATATTGTTTTGAATACACTATGAGAGAATTAGTTATATGATAAGCTCTCAAAGTGCCACTTCTGGATGGATCATATTCACATCCTGGGACACGTCATCTTAGAGAAAAGAGAACCAGTGGACCCAAAGAAGGTGAGGGAAGTAGTTACTTGGTAGAATCTTGAGAACATCTTTGAGGTGAAGTGTTTTTTAGGGATGGTTGGTTACTACAGTTGTTTCATACATGACTTCTCATTCTTAGCAGCACTAATGATGGGATTGAAAAAGAAGGGTGCAAAGTATGTTTAGTTAGATTCATGCGAGACTAAATTTTTGGAGCTGGAAATAAGATTAAAATCAGCACCAATATTGATTTTTCTAGAGTCAAGCTTGAGTTATAATGTATACTGTGATGTATTAAGTATCGGTCATGGAGCAGTGATTATGTAGAGGAATCGAGTCATTGCGTATGGGTCTTGGTAGTTGGGACCACATGATAGGAATTATTTGATGCACAATATCGAGTTATCCATGGTTGTTCATGCCTTACACTATTAGAGATATTACTTATTGGGAGATAGTTTTGTGGTGTACATGGACCAAAAAAGTCTCAAGTACATCTTTACTCAGCGTTATATAAATATAAGGCTTTGAAGGTGGGTGGAGTACCTTCGGTATTTAGACTTTGAGACTTCCTACATGCCTATAAAAGGAAATGTAGTGGATGATACACTAAGTAGGAGGACTCAGATGCAGGTAGTGCAGGAGGCAAGTTGCGAGTGGAAGCTTATGGCATTGTTCTCTGAGATGCATTTGGAGGTAAACTACAGTCAGAGACAAAAATTAATTTATTATTTAGCTGTGAATTATACCCTACTGGATAGAGTGAGGATGAGACAACTATTATAATCTAAGGCCCTAGTCCTACGGGAGAGTGTAGAAGGTGATGATCCACCTCCTGGTTGTACAATTGGTGATGATGAGATCTTACAAATTCATGGACATGTTTGGGTTCTAGTGGACATATGTGAGGAGTTGATGTGTGAGTTTCATGCTTCAGCTTGGTCATTGCATCCTGGAGTTACCAGGATTTACCGTGACTTATGATATCAGTACTGATGGCTGGGTATATAGAGAGAGGTGGATGGTCTTGTTACGAGGAGTTCCACCTATCTGCATGTGAAGACGAAACATCAGTGGCTAGCTAGACTTTTACAGTAGTTACATATTTCAGAGTGGAAATGGGATGATTTTTTGATGGATTTCATGATGGGTTTACCAGGATCACCCCGAGTTAATGATTTAGTGTGAGTGGTGGTTGATAGACTTACAAAGGTTGCTCACTTCTTATCGATCAAGGATACCTTTGGTATTGATGAGCATGGGAAGCTGTATATTCGTGAGGTGGTACAACTTCATGGAGTCCCTCATTCTATAGTTTCAGATAAGGAATCCCACTTTATGTCTCATTTTTGGAAGATTTTTTGGAGGGATCTGGGTACACAAGTGCTTCTGAGCACATTATACCACCCTCAGATGGATTTCTAGTCAGAGCGTACATTATAAGTGATGGAGGAAATTCTACAAGCATGCATCCTAGACTTTGGGGGATCTTGAGATAATCATATTCCCCAAGATTATTTTTTCTAAAAAAATAGTTTCCTGATGAATATAGAGATGTCCAATTATGAGGCTTTGTACGGTAGTCCATGCCGATCACCCATGTGTTGGTTGGAGATGGGTGAGGCAGTTTACTTGGACCATGTCTTGTGCATGAGACTTTTTAGTAGGTCTAGTTGTTTCAGAAGAAAATGGATACTATGTAGTCTCATGAGAAATATTATGCTGATTTCTATAGATGAACTCTTGAGTTTGAGGTTGGGGATCATGTTTTCTTTCTTGTTACACCAAAGTTGTGAGACAAGACAATTAGGAGAAAGGGTAAGCTTTTACCAAGATACGTCAGTCTACTTGAGATTCTGGAGAGGGTTGGGCCGGTTTCCTATTGATTACAGTTCCCTCAGAGGTGCAAGGCTATGTACGACATATTCCACATTTCTCAGTTGGGATGTTATTATTTGGACATGTCTCACACCTTTCAGCTTCAGGAAGTGGAGTTGTCGGAAGATTCGTCCTTTGAGGAGAATCCCAATCTTATTGTGGATCTTACCATAAAGGTTCTTTGTGGTCGGTCTATTCCTTTGGTATGAGTGCTTTGGTAGAAAAACCAAGTGCATAGAAATACCTAAGATAGGGATGCTGATGTATGATCATAGTGGCTGAAGTTATTCTCATATTTTTCTTCATCACCCTTGGAAGGGAAATTAAGGGACGAATTTCTTTAAGGGGAGAATTTTGTAAGAACCTGGTTCTTCCTTTAAGGTATAGATATTTCCTTTTTAGTTTGTACATAAGAAAATGGGGGAAAAGAGGTTTATGGTATGGCTACAGGCCTTTTACATGATGTGACTGGTAACTACATGTCGTGTACTTATAGGTACACACCATGTATGTAAGGCTACATGCCATTTAATCCCAGTACACAGCCACATAATGGTTGGGCCAGAATTTGTATGGACTTGGAGTGTAGTATCAAGTACACATTGTGTACCATTTTTATTGATTAAATTGGACAGTATTGTCCTTTCTATGAAAATGGATAGGGGCTCATCCGGGTTCGCGAACAGTAGCTCCAAGGTCCATTTTTCTTTCCAATTGATCATCTAAACCCCAATTCCTTCGTCGTCGGTTGTGTTTGAACCCGATCAGTAAACTCTTGATTCCTCTTGATATATTATTAATAATTTTTTCTCTTGTATAAGTTTTTTATGGTCAATATTTTATGAGAATTTGTTAGATCTACCCCATTCTAGGGTGAATCAAAGCCTGACGCTGGACAAGAAGCATTGTACTATGACGAGTAAGTGGTCTTGTGCCTTTCTCTCAATTTAGATTTGTTTATATGTGCCGTATTTTCATTAGTCCATGTTTAGGGTGTAACCTTGAATGAAAATTTAATGTTTTTGTTTCCTAATGATATTAGGTCATGAATTAAATTAAATTAAGCTTGTTTGAGCTTATTGGTTTGATTAAGGGCCACCCCGTGGGTGCGTTCCCTTGGAATGAACGTTTATGACCATTTGGCTGAGGTTTCCTATGAGGCATGACTTTTTTTTTCCTTTATTAGGTTGTTAAGTTCATATTACATTTATAATGGTATTGAAATTGTGGTAAATTTTGATTGATTTGATTAAAGGGTTTGGGATTAGTGATTACCCCATTTCCCCATGATATGCCAATTATCGTTTAATCCTGGTGATAATTTAATTTACTTGTTTCTTGATATATATATATATATATATATGATTCCCATACGAGTTGTTATATGTTAACCATGTAATAGTGTAATTTACATGTGTTGTTTATTATGATGAAATGATGATATACTGGGTTTGACCTTGATTGATTTTCTATGCCTGTGGGTGAGGATTTTTTATACCCGTGGGTGAGGATCTGTTATGCTTGTGGGAGGGGATTCATTAGTCCCAAGGGAGAGGATTTGGTTATGAATATAGAAACAATTTTTCTATTCCTGTGGGAAATATGTTGAATTGATTATTGAAATGGAATGAATTATGAGGAATCTTCCAAGCCAAATAACAAGATTGGATTCAGTCTTCACTTTATTTGTTGAGAAAACCATCTGAGGTATCTATTGAGTATCCTTTATATGGGGTACTGACAGTCTTAGGCCATATTTAAAGAATTATATAATTCAATGTAATTGAATTAATTAAAGGACATGAATTGAATATAAATGGAAGTCAGTACTTGTATGATTGTTTACTTTTGATTACTTTTTAATTTACTACTTTTCCTTTTTTACACTGCCTATTTCATATGCTCACTGACAGATAAGAAAAAATCTTTGGTAGTTGCCTATTTTGATTTATTTCTAACACCCTGTTTGGGTCATTATTTCAAATCTAAAGAGATTATATTGTTTTAGGTGTCGATAAGGTAAAGTGACCTTCTATATGTACTTGAGATGCTTTTAGGAGTAGAAGATCATGGGACCGAGCCATGTCTTGCAATGCATCTTATTTTCCTTTTTTTATTTTTATTTTGGAACTTGTATTATGGATCCCTACAGTGTAAATTATTTGGATGATTTACTAGAACATGTGACACGCTACATCATCTTTTGTATTGATTGATGATTGGGCATTTATCATATTATTTATTCAATATTTTTTTAAGTTATATAATGTTTTCTGCTTCTGATATTGTATATTATTATTCTGCTATGTTACACTTTTCAAATAAGGGCACAGTTTCCCCATTATCACACCCTAGGCCCTCGCTGCTAGTCAGTAGCCTTTGGCATTTGGGGAAATGTGCTTGGGGCCTTGTGGCTAACTAGCTACTGGGCATCAGTTGAGTGGCATCCAGATCTGGGACATTACAGAACCTGGTCCAAAGCTCGACTCATTCCTAGAACACAGATGAAAAGGCCAATAAAATAAAAATCTACAACTGGCACTCTCAAGCCAACAATAGTGCCCATTTAGACATTTTGGTAGGTTCTAAACTGCCCATCACCTCCCATCGAGCGATGACAACCATAATATCTTCGTCGTCCAGAAGCATAGAGAAATTAGGGTCACCTGTGATTTGAAGAATAAATGGAAAAAGTATAATCCTTATAAAATGATCAATTCTTGGGTTATTTCTTGGCTTCCATGGACAATAACCTTCTCATGCTTCCATAGCCTAGAAATATTGATGAAGTCAACCTCACCGACCATACCGACTACTACCCTTACCATAGAAGGATATGTCATAGCATTCAAGACTATTTTTTCTTCAAATATTTCCTTCAAGGAATGGTTAATTTTGGATAAGTGGCATTAGAAAACTCTCCAGAGCAGGTGGTGTAACACCCCAAGATTTCATAGTACGTTATTTCTTCAAAATAATGCAATAACTTGTACTACACGTAACATCGAGTTCAAGCGCACCACGACTTACCAAACTAGCCGTTGAAAGGTATTTATGAATAGTATTAACTGAATTATGAACTTTATATAATACTTATAGTTTTAGAATCAATATTATGAGTTTCTTAGACATAATTTAAGAACAAATTCATTTTTTTAGATAAAAGAAGTATTTTTCAAAAATGCACTTTTACCGCCTTTTAATGGTGAACCTTGTTTAAATCCAATATTTGAATGTTTTATATATTAAATTTTACAAAATAAGCTTCTACTTTAGAATCACTACATAAGAATTTAGTTTCAATAATTGTTTGGTGTTTTTCCAATAACTTTCATATTTGGGTGAATAGTGAAAAATACTCTATTTTAACTGAAAACAAATTTTTTAATCAAAATAATTTATAGTGTTAAATTATAAATTTTAATGGTTTAGAAGTATAAATAGATTATAATTTTACCATTTAATCCAATTATTGTCACTGTAAGTGATTTCACTTTGAAATTGGACATAAACAAGTGTGAATCTTTTGATAGTAATTATTTCTTAAAAATATGACTTTTGGTTTTGACAATGGGAATTAATTTTAAATTAAAAAATGAAACTTATATGTTTTTAATTTTGTAAAATATAATTCATTTTTGGATTCAGAATATCGAAATTAGCTTAGGGTGAATTTTTGGTATTTTTCTAAAAACTTTCAATTTTTGATGAATAGTGAAAAACACTGAGTTATAGTCTAAAACCGAATTTTTATTTAAATAATTATTTATTTTATTTAGATTTATTTTGTGTCAAAATAGATATATAATACCTATATATGTTCAATTTAATTCATTAGAGTCAATTTATAATAATTTTAGATATATAAAAATGTTATTGAACTTTTCACCGCATTTTACCCACCTCCTAGGAGAATTTGCAAGTTTACATAAAACATAATTTTACCGCTTCTATGAGTTGAATTTAAAAACTCCAAGAGACACGGTTGATATCAGTAAGTAAAATTTGGTTCAATAATATGAAAATAATTTTTGATGAATAGTAACCTTTTACTTTTATTTACCACGATTAAAAGTAAATAGGGTAATTAAGAATAAAAATGTTATTATTATTACCCTAACACATGTCCTAATTCTATTGTATAAGCGTAATTCGACCAAAAAAAACCTTATGAATAAAATATGATCCTTTAGGTCCACTTAGATTAGATTAAGACATTTATTATTATTTAATTTAAAGAAGAGTTAAAAGAGTTAAGATCAAAGTTTAAAAACAAACAAAATATTACTATAGGGTTACACATAATATAAATTCAACTATAAATATTCATTAGAAATATAAAAATATTTCCTTCATAATGGTATTTTATTTATATTTTTTAGACATTAAATAATTTAATTTATTTATGACACAATGATGATCCAATAGTTACCTAATTAATGAAATATTAAAATAATTGATATTATAAATAGGCAAATAAATGTAATTTGAGACTTTTAATGAATTAAACTAATTTTCTTGGTTAATATGACATTTTAGAGTTGGTTAGATGAATTGTTCTGGAAGTAATAATGCTGTTATGAATTTAGAAAAAAACAAAATACCAAATAGTGTCAAAATTGACATAAAATAGTTTTTTAAAACAAATATTATATTATTAATTGATATTATATTCCTAAAAATCTAAGGTTAAGCCAAAGGAATTATATAATGATAGTTGTATCATTAAATAACCACTTTGGGGTCTCTTGGAAGTATATAATAAGTTTATTAACTATATAATATAAAAATACAAAGAGACATGGTAAATGTCAAACTATTTAACTAAGAGTTAAATCTAAAAGATAAAGTTAATATAGTGACCCAAACTTGTCTAAAACCTATTTTTTGAGTGGTTTTAGGCCCATACCCACCTTATCCTTTAAATAATCCATTTCGGATCCATTAGAAACCGAAAATGATTTTATTATAAAATAATATTTCTAGCTTTTACTAAGGTGCCCCTCACCCCTCTTATAAAAGGGCACTCCCACTTCTGTCTAATTCACACCTTCAAAGACATTTGGCTCAACCAAAATCTGACCAAATACCCTCTCAACTATCCTCCCATAATTATAGAGGCCTTACTTTAGTAAGAAATCTATCCTAAGGATCCCTTTTGATCAAATCAAAAGGAAGAACCCGAAGAAGAGGTAAATATTCCATCACCTCTTTCAAGTTCCTTTCTTCTTCCACTTAATTTTTATTTGTTATTTCCATTCTAAAATAATAATTCTAGTATATTCTATATACTGTGATGTTATTATAAATATGGTACAACCAAATTCATTATTCTATCCATCCTTTGAATGACATGTCACCATACGTGTGTATGTATGGATTACCATCTCCACGTCGTGGTGTAATTGTTATTCAATACATTATTATTTGGATGGGTATAATAATGATGTGTAATTGATGTAAATTATAAATATAAAATGATAACGATTATTTATATATGATATACCATCCAATTCCACACCTTTAAGGAAATGATATTGTTGCTCGTGCGTACGTACAGATTATTGTCTCCACGACGCGATGAGATTCATTTCCAAGTTCACCATTCATCGCCGATTATAAAAATATATATTACTAATAAATATGTAATATATGACATAATAATTCTACTGGAGATATATATATATATATATATATATATATATATATATATTTAAGTACTTACATATATCTTATTCACTTACTTCCGTTCAGTACGATATGAAAATAGAAACAACGTTTATGTGTACGTACGGCCTACCGTCTCCATAAACCGTGTTTTACATTTCATATATCTATCTATTATAAATATTTATATTCTAAATATGTATGATTTATTAATCAAGGTTTATATTCTATAAGTATTTAAATCATGATCTATATGATACGATCAAGAATAACAAGTTAATATATGTACGATAAAGAAAGATATTATTATCTGAAATGTTAATTTAACAGGAAAATCATTATTAAATGGGTTGTATAAAGTCATAAATGAATCATGTATGATATAATAAATATGAATATGGTTTTGGTATAATCTAATAACAGACAATGGTCATTATACAGGAGGTTATACATACCCTTGACCAAAGGAAAGTGCTAGGAAAGGGTTAATTTCACAATCTCTTTATTATCCGAGGTTATTTTTACGTATGTATCTACATGTACATATTTATTATCCATGTACATGTTTCCTGAAAGAGTTTTGAAAAGGGATTATTTTAAGGTATTTTTTACTAAAACATCATTTTAAATGTTTTAAATATTTATTCCTCTAAATCATTCTCATTAATGTCCATGTTTTCAAAATGGTTTTTAAGGATTTATCTATATGGACATGAATGTTTTTAAAATGTTAGTTCCTTTCAAAAGTTTCAAAGTGGTATGGGACACTTTGATTCAAAAAGGTCTTTAAATGTCTTCCTTTCTAAATTGTGTGACTTTTAAATGTTTTTATGAAAAATGGATATTTATCTCAAAGAGTTTTACAAATCATTTTCATCCATGTCAACATCCTTTGATGGATTTTAAAATTGTTTGAAGATGATTTATTATGATACAAATCTTCCATATTATATTGAAGGTTTTGGGATATGTTTGACTATAGATGTGTTATTTTTATAGCATTCGTGGTTTAGGGATAAAGTATTGACATTTATTATGCTAGTTTTAATAAGAATGTTTATGTTATGTTTAAACCTTTTCATATGAGGAATGAATTGGACTTAGTAAGTGACAGGTGGAGCCCGATATAGCTCCTCGATGCATCGGTAGGTCTCATGAGACAAAATAGTGTCTTGGCAGAAGTCCTTGACAAAAATCTTATTTTTAGTCTTGGAACAAGGCTGTGAATATGTGGTTATGAAAGTCTGGAATTATGCATTCCATCATTATGAAAGTGGATATTGATATTGCATGTGATTATTCGACTAGTATATTATCCATATGAGTAAGTAAATGGAATTATTTTGATTTATATTTTCCATATTATGATGATGTTTATGTTGAAAATGATTTTTTTAGTTTTATACATTTACTTAAATGTTTATGCTTATTTATGAAAGTTTCCACTGTATTGTTATCCTTACTGAGCATTTGATCTCACCCCTTTCTATGTTTTATTTTTCCCAGGATTCCAAGAAGTTCATTGTGATTGATATGTAGGGTTAATCTAAGGGAATAATGGTATTCATAAAGGATTATTTATGTTGTTTTGTATGTTATAAAGTGTAATGTAACATTCATATATGTAATCTATTTTCCAAGAATGCTAAACCGATCGATCCTTTGGGACTTGATTCTGGGTAATCATACCAATGTATTAAAATAATGCACCGACTCTGGGTAACTGGGGTCAGGGCATTACAGTTGGTATCAGAGGAAGTTTAGAAAAAACTTGAAAACTAGATTTATATAAACTCTGATTAGAGCACATTACCTAAGATAGACTTTGAGGATTAGTATAGAAGAACTTTCTATAATTTTGGTAATGTAGAGAT
Source organism: Viscum album (assembly GCA_963277665.1). NCBI lineage: Eukaryota > Viridiplantae > Streptophyta > Magnoliopsida > Santalales > Viscaceae > Viscum > Viscum album. The sequence continues at coordinate 725,885,079 of OY728158.1, read as the reverse complement.
TTTGTGAGTTTTCTAAGAAAATACATCCCTGTCTAGATACAAGCAAGTAGAGGCAGATCTGGCATAGTTTTACCTAGGGGTAAAACCCAAAAACACCGTATTGAGCTAGGCTCGAACGAGAATTGGTGCACGACAATGGGCCTTGCTGCACTCTTGGTTACGACACTCCTGAGGGATTTGCTTATGATAATTTTCATTTTCTTTAAAAACCATTATAAAGGGTTTATGAGTATATACTTCCTTAAAGAAAACATTTTCTTAGGATTATGGATTATATCCAAAAACTGTTCAATTTACATTAGGTATTTTACAAGTTTTTAATTATTCATTGTAATTCATAAACTGACCTAGTGTATTCCATTGTATAGAAATGGCACCCAATAGAAGGAATGTGAACTCCAGCAATACATATGATCCAAAGAGTAATAAGGATCATATCTTTCATGGTATTAAGCCAATATTTAGAAGGAAAATTGTCCCCCATGTATTCTCAAAATACGAAGAAATAATATCATGTGTTAGTAATATAAGTAAAGAATTCTCTAAGTCCTATGGCTTTTAAGGGAAGAAAGAGAAGAAAAGGATGGAAGAGAGAAAGTTGGATAAAGGGAAGAGGGAAAAGAAGGATTTTTCCATATATGATAATTGTGGAAAGATTCACATTTGTAAATTCTTGAATGGAATGAGAGTTTGTTATAAGTGTGGAGAAAAAGGACACCATGTATGTGAATGTGTGGGGGAAAAAAGTTTCAAATGTACAATGATTCATCTGTAAGGAGTTGAGACACTATGCGAATCAATGTCCAAATCATCAGAGTATACCCCAAACGATGATATTGGATAATAATAATAAAGTTATGATACTACCAAAGATGAAGAGGAATTATTAGATTCCTTACGTTGTTATTAAAGTATTGTGTCATTTAAGTATTGTATTAATTATGTACATGTTAGAATAATTATAGAGTATATAAGGATTGTACTGTAGTACTATTTTATTGATGATTTGAGATTATATGGTTCTAAGAAAAATGACTTAATAGTAAGCTACACTTTTTAGAAAATACGTGGTTGAAGGAAAGGTAATACTTAATATGGTCCTGATAATGAGGTAGTGATTTTGGAAGAAGAGATGGTTGATTTGCATAAATTATATTGTATATTTTTGACTTCCCTGAAACTAATTAATGATTTGTATATTCCATCATTGTTGGAGTTTACAACATTTTTGGATATGATTAGCCACTAAATGGGGCTAATATTCATTGTTAATATATATAATATTCATGTTAATTATTACTAATAAACACCATTTTAGTGCATTTTACACTTTGAACATCATTTCACATTATGATTGTAACACCTTCTTAAAATTCACTATTATGTGGTACATTTTTTAACATCATTTAAAGTACCCAATGATTCATCTGATTTTAAGGAATATAATTTTCCATATTTCAATTTGATATTTTGGTAAATTTATCCACACTTCAATATGATCATGTTTCATTTAGGAATCAATGGATAATTCATGGAAGAAGATGGGGATATTTTGTGATGAAAGGAAACAATTCTAGAGAAGACAGATTGGACACCAGACCACTGATGAGACTGTGGGACCCAACATACCAGCCCAATGAATCCCATATTTCGTGCCCTTCTATAAGATATATATAGGAACAAATAGTCTTTCAGAATACAGTGCTAATTCGGCCTCCATTATGGTTATATAGGTGGCCCAAGTTACAGATAAAATTCTGGGCTAGATTCTGCGGCCCAGAAAAACTTCCCACTAATATAATCATATCTCCGAATATACAACTCCAAATAGGCCCAATTTTTATAGGCGGTTAGAAGAAATCCGGGGATCCATTTTATTCTTCAATAGCCCACTCTGATTCGGAAATCTAGAAGGACTTACAATTACGTCTGCTCAGTGGATGAAAGGTGGCTGCCACCTCGGGTCAAGGGTGAAAAAAATCAAATCTTTTTCAACTTTCCACCCACCTATAGCCTACCATAATCAAGTGGGAAGCTTTGTACTGTTGGAGGATCGACCCAAAGCTCCTAAAATTCCTATTTAAGGTAGTGGTGTTGGATTAGTTTATATCTTTGATCTTTTTTTTCATCTTAATGTTATGCTGCCAATTTCTCTTTATAATGTTGTTCCTTCACATGTAAGTTGTTTTAATTCATCCTAGTTTCTTAATAAAAGTTATTATTCTACTCTTATTTTGTTTTTATACATATCACGTTGATACTTTTGGTTCAAGGTGTGAATTTATTCACACCATACTTTGTGATATTTATCACACAATGGTGGAGTGATTGATTTTTGTTGTTATTTTTTTACTTCTTCAATTCCACCCTCATAAGTCTACTTCCCGCTTCCGTTGAAGACATGTCATCAATGGAGGGCTAAATATTTTATGGTTTGATCCAAGTGAGTAGAAAGGGGCTGTATTGGATGTTATTTCTCACTCCATTAATGTCTAATAACTTCTTTTAACTGATATTTTTATTTGATGATTTTAAAACATTTTCATCCTTATTGAATTTAAGGTCACAAATTTCAAGAGCTAATATGAACCTTTACCTTGGAGTGCTCAATGATTTTATCCTTCAAGTGTATGGGTGATTAGTATTATTTTATATATTAATTAAACCAATTAGTGATGATTATGTTTGATCTTCTTAATCGAACCCATCTCAATTATAAGAAATTGAAATCATTAAAAAAGGAATTCATCCAATCCACCACGAGCGATAACCTAGGATCAAATCATTATCTTAATTTGAATTAACTTAAAAATATTAGTGATAACTTAAACCCATATAAAATCAACCCAAGTTGGCCACTTCATAGCCAAAAACAATCCATATAATGTATGTGCCTGTAGGTACTTCTTAGGTCTCTGAGGATTCGACAACCCAAGCTAGACTACAAGGATCGTCCTACCTTCTTCTCTTGGGTAAATTTGAGCGTGAATCAAATTTTGGCGCCGTTTCCGGGGAACCAAGTAAGTCATCTAAACACCCATTCTATTCTACCCCATTTATTCTTTTCTCATTCAAATTCTCTTATCTTTTCCCTTTCTCGTTTTTTTCTTTTGGCGCATGTCTGCCTACACCCGCGATCAATAAAACTGTCTAGTTAGGGTGGATAGTCTTGGGGTTGGGGAGTCAAGTACAACAAGGAAACTCTTTCCATTAGATCCTAATATTCCTAATACTCTAGAGTCCAAAATTTATCCTATTTCAATGGAAGGTCTTCAAATAAACCAACTCATAAACCCGGGTGGGAACCAAAATGGAAACCCAAATGAGGCAGCCCCAAACTTGGGGAATACAATTGATCAAACCATGAATGACTACCTCACACCTTCTTGGACCAATGCCCCATCATGCATTAAACACAATTACCTAGGAGATTACAACTACATGTTTAAACCCCATTTCCTAAATCATCTTCCCACATTCCATGAAATGGAGTCCGAGATGCCCTACCTTCACATTAAGGAGTTCAATGACATTGTAGAAACCATGTGCCCCCCACATCAACTAGAATCAGCTAAGATGAGACTATTTCCTTTTTCTTTAAAGGATCGAGCTAAAAATTGGCTAAACAATTTGAGACCATCATACATAAACTCTTGGTACCAACTACAAATAGAATTATAGAAAAAATAATTTCCCCACCACAAAACAATTGCACTTAAAAAGAGTATCCAAAACTTTTTTGAAAAAGAGGGAGAGCCATTCTATGAAACATGAGAGAGGTTCAAAGACACTCTAAACATGGTTCCACAAAATGGTTTTTCTATTCCTGGACAAGTGAGAATTTTATATGAAGGGTTGGGTCCGGGGAAAAAATAATTCATTGACATGATGTGTAATGGAACCTTTAAAAACAAAGGCCCAAAAGATGCTTACGAGTATCTAGAAAGCCTTTCTGAACAAAACCAAACATGGGGAACTTCACCTTATTCTGAAAATACACAAAGAACTACTGGAATTAATACACTTAGAGAAGAGGAAAGACTTAGGGCTTAACTCACAGCACTCTCTAGGAAGGTTGAAGAGATAGACCTTAGAAAAGTCCAAGAAATCCAAACTGTAGACCTTGTTTTCACAATTTGTGACAAACATGACCATAAGATAGAAAAATAACCAACCATTCCATATATCAAGGATGTTATTTTAGGAGGACCCCCAGCGGAAGTAAATGCTTTAAACTTTCAAAATACTCAATACCAAAACAACTTCAACCCAAGGTATAATGACCACCCAGGCTTCCGCTGGAAAGATAACCAACAACCTATCCATACACAGGGACAAAATCCTTACCCCCATCAGAACTACCAAACCCATAACCAGTTCCAAACCCAACCTATCCAATACCAACAGCCACCGGTCCATTTTCAACAAACCATACCACCTCCAAAATATCCCCTTGGGATAAACCAATCCTCTCAAGAACCAACCCAAACTGTTCCACAAATCCTACTAGAACAACTGTGAAAACAAATGGAAATGATGAACTTGAAAGTCTCTTCCCTTAAACAAGAACTTCAAACCATCAAAACTGAAAAGGCACCCATGCCTACTCAGGCGGTACCATCCTCAAATTCAAGGGGAGAGTCAAGTTTCACTCAAACAACTCATGAACAAATAAAGGCTGTGACTATTTTAAGAAGTGGGAAATCAATTGAGAAACACGAAAAACTAATTCAGAACCCACCTAAAGATTCAAACTTGGATGAAAATTCAAATGAACTAAATGATCACACTGAAAAACATGATAACATTGTCAAAGAAACAACTCTTCAACAAACAACCCCACAACCTGCACCATTTCCTCAATGCATGAGGGGGAAAACCAAGCCTGAATTGAGTGAAACATTGAGGGAAATCTTCTCACAAGTCAAGTTGAACATTCCTCTTCTTGATTCCATCCAAACCATACCTGCATACTCAAATTACCTTAAGTACTTGTGCACTTTTAAAAGAAAATTTTTACATAAAAACCAAGTCCTTTTGGATGCTAATGTGAGTACCACCATTCAAGGGACCATTCCTACTTATTTGAAAGACCTAGGTTTCCCTGACATCAATGTTGAACTAGGAGAGAGAAAATTTGTCAAGGCCTTGTGTGACCTAGGTGGTAGTGTCAATCTCATCCCCTATGATGTGTCCTGCCAATTAGGCCTAGAAGAGCTCCAACCCACATCTGTCATACTTCAACTTGCTGATCATAGAATTAGGGTTCCAAAGGGTATTTTAAAGGACGTTATGGTTAAGGTTGAAAACTTCATCTACCCTACTGACTTCATTTTCCTTGACAACCATCCAAACTTAGGAAATAAGGAACAAATCCCAATCATCCTTGGTCGTCCTTTCCTTGCAACAATCAACTCTGTTATCCAAGTCCGAAATGGGAACATGACCATCACCTTTGGAAACATGAGTCTAGACTTGAACATCTATAATTCAAGCTCACAAATAGGGGATGACGAGGAAAATCATGATGTAAACATGATAGGAAGAATTGATAATGAATCCATAGAACATAAAGGAATATTTGATGAATGTATAAGTCAGGATGAGATTGATTTTCTTTGTTCATATGAAGGAAGTTTATCTCCTTGGATTGAATCATTTTCAAATTACTCTTATGATGAAGTCTTAGGTCCAACAATCAGTGAAACCTTTCAAGAAACCACTTTCATGGAGACCACTCCAACTTCCTTCCCTAAATTTAATCAAGCCAATCTATTATCTGAAAATTCTACATGTGGGGAATCAATCCTATCTAAAACATTAGGAAATAAAATTGATCTTGATATAATGTCCCAATCTTCTGCTGAAATTATGAACCGACCTGAGCTTGAATTGATGGAACTTCCCGCTGCACTCAAGTATGATTTCCTAGGGGACAATCAAACACATCCTATTGTCATTTATTCTTATCTTGAAGCCAATCATGAGAGGATGCTTTTAGATGTCCTTAAGAAACATAAGAAAGCCATTGGTTGGACCCTATCTGATATTACCGGGATTAGCCCACTTATTGGGACTCATAGAATTGTTCTGGAATCTGATTCAAAGCCATGTCGTCAACCACAACGGTGACTCAATCCTAATCTCATGGAGGTAGTAAGGAAAGTACTTCTGAAATTGTTAAAAGATGGTATCATATATCCCATAGTTGAGAGTGAATGGGTGAGCCCAATCTAAGTGGTTCCAAAAAAGGCTAGAATCATAGTGATAATCAATGAGGATGGAGAGATTCTTCCAACAAGGGTGAGTAGTGGATGGAGGATCTACATCGACTATATGAAGCTAAACTCATTTACCATGAAGAACCATTTCCCCTTACCATTCATTGACCAAGTCCTTGAGAGAGTGGCAGGTCATGCCTTCTACTATTTCTTAGATGGGTACTCGGGGTACAATAAGATTGAGGTATCCCTAGAGGATCAAGGGAAGAATACATTCACATGTCCATTTGGCACCTTTTCTTTCAAACGCATGACCTTCGGGTTATGCAATGCCCCTGGAACCTTCCAGAGGTGCATGATGGGAATATTCCTAGACATGGTAGGGGATTTTCTAGAGGTCTTCATGGATGACTTCTCTGTGTTTGGGGATACTTTTAAGGGATGTCTGCGGAATGTAGAGAGAGTCTTTACAAGATGTGAAGAAAAGAATCTAGTCCTAAACTGGAAAAAATTCCATTTCATGGTAAAAGAGGGACTAGTTCTAGGACATCTGGTCTCGGGTAGGGGGATTGAAGTTGATAAATCCAAGGTTGACATCATTCATCACCTTCCATCACCCAAAACTGTCAAGGAAGTGAGGTCTTTCTTAGGACATGCTAGTTTTTATAGAAGATTCATCAAGGAATTTAGTTCAATCTCTCGTCCCCTTTGTGCTATGCTAGTAAAGGATGCTCCATTTGTTTGGACTGAAAGCTGTGAGGGTTCATTCTCAACCCTCAAATCCTCTCTCACCTCTCCTCCCATTATGAAATCTCTAAATTGGAACCTTCCTTTCGAACTTATGTGTGATTCCAGTGACTTTTCTGTAGGAGCTATGTTAGGAAAACTCTATGATAAAACTCCTTATGTCATTTCTTATGCAAGAAAATCCTTAAATGATGCCCAAATCAACTACACCACTATTGAGAAGGAGTTACTTGCTATTGTGTTTGATTTAGATAAGTTTAGGTCCTACCTCTTAGGATCACCCATCACATTGTTTACTGAACATTCTACACTAAAATACCTCTTCCAAAAACAAGATGCTAAGGCTAGACTGATTAGGTGGGTCCTTCTCTTACAAGAATTTTACCTCACAATCAAGGATAAAAATGGTGTTTAAAAGGTTGTAGCTGATCACCTCTCTAGGATGGAATTAAAAGACAAATCAAATCACCTTTTTATGTCTGATTCATTTCCTGATGAACACCTATTCTCTGTGAGTTACTGCCCTTGGTATAATGACATAGCCAATTTCTATGTTACATGAGTCATTAAAAAATTCTTAGGGACTCAAGCTTGAAGGAAATTCCTTTCTGATGTTAGACACAATGTGTTTGATGATCCATACCTCTATAAGTTCTTCCCTGACCAAGTCATTAGGAGGTTTGTCCCAGAATCTGAACAAGATTCCATCCTTAAATTCTGTCATAGTGAGGCATGTGGAGGTCACTTTTCCTCTAAGAAAACTTCTTCTAAGATTCTTTAGTGTGGTCTCTTCTCTCCCACCCTCTCAAGGGACCCCTACACATTTTGTCGAAGCTGTCCTAGGGGTCAACAAGTAGGGTCAATCACAAAAACAAATCAAATGCCACTCACTCCCATCATAGTGATTGAAATCTTTGACTCCTGGGGAATAGATTTCATGGGTACTTTCCCAAAATCTAGGGGATACCTCTACATTATCATAGCTATTGATTATGTATCAAATTGGGTTGAAGCCATTCCCACCAAGTCTAATGACCATCATGTTGTGATCTGATTTCTGAACGAGCACATATTTTCTCGATTAAGAATTCCTAGGGCTATAATCAGTGACTGAGGAACCCATTTCTGCAACCGTCCATTCTCTGCACTCATGTCTAAGTATGGTATTTCTCACAAGGTTTCCACTATGTACCATCCTCAAACCAATGGTCAAGTTGAGTTAGAAAATTGGGAAATTAAGAATATTCTTGAGAAAACTGTCAATTCTTCTAGGAAATATTGGTCCGATAAACTCTTGGATGCTCTTTGGGCATATCGTACAACATACAAAACCATCGTAGGAATGTCACCATATAGGTTGGTTTATAGAAAAGCATGCCATTTACCTATTGAAATTGAGCATAAGGCCTTTTGGGAAATTAAGAAAATGGATTATGACCTCTCATTGGCCAGAACAAAAAGAAAATTAGATCTCAATGAACTGGAGGAACTAAGGATGGAGGCTTATGAAAATTCAAGGATCAATAAAGCTAGAGTTCAAGCCTACCAATCTAGGAATATCAAAGTCAAACATTTTGAACCGGGAAAATTTGTGCTCTTGTATAGTTCAAAAAATCATTTACACATGGGAAAGTTAAGGTCTAGATGGTCAGGTCCTTTCATAGTACATCATGCATACCCCCATGGGGCAGTAGAGATTCAAGATCCCACAAGTGGTTGCATTTTCAAGGTCAATGGTCAAAGGTTAAAACCATTCATTGAATCATTCAATAAACAGGAAATAAAGGTTGAGTTAATTGATCCAACCTATGAACAAGGAAAAAATTGATAGATTTAGGATCCATGTCGGGCTAGTGACATTAAATAAAGCAATGAATTGGAGGAAACCCATGGTTTTCAAGTTTCCTATCATTTTGTTGTTTTAGTAAAATTTATATTTTAATTAATCATTTTTATATTTAAAAATAAATAGACTGTTGACCTGTTCTTCTATTATGATTATGGATGGGTATGAAAGGGGAGCACCATATTCATCCATGTCACGTGGTGTTATCCTTGAGTAATACCTTACCCATAAATTTAAAAAGAAGACAATGTATCATCAGTTTGTTTTATTTTTATGTGTTTATAGGTTAAAAAAAATAAAATAATAATAATAATAATATAATAATAATAATAAAAAGGGATTTTGAGTCAAAAAGGTTTTCCTTATTAATTTTCCATTCCTTCTTGTTTTGAAAATCACAAACACCTTATACTTAAGCAAATATTATTTTTACCCCCAGAAGGAAAATTTACTTCTTTAAGGAAATTTAACCTAACCTAGATTTTCTTATACATAGCCATATTTTCTTAAGTACAAAAACCGGATTTATACCCAAAATCCCAGAGCCATATAATGAAAAGATTTGGAGCATTCTGTTTTTAGGATCTGAATTCTGGATGTAATCTGTAATGAAGTTCTAATCCGAATTCTGGACTCCGAACTTTCATCAGTTCAACTTCTAACTCTTAAGTAGTTCGACTCCAAACTTTCATGAGTTCGACTTAGAACTCTTAAGTAGTTCGACTCTGAACTTTCATGAGTTCGACTCCGAACTCTTAAGTAGTTCGACTCTGAACTTTCATGAGTTTGACTCTGAACTCTTAAGTAGTTCGACTCCGAACTTTCATGAGTTTGACTCCGAACTCTTAAGTAGTTTGACTCCGAACTTTCATGAGTTCGACTCCGAACTCTTATGAATTTTGACTCCGAACTCTGCAAGTTCAGATTCCGATATCTAGTGAAACCAGACTTTGAATTCCTATAAAACAGAATCCAAACATTTCTTAACATAGACTCCAAATTTAATTTTGGTTAGACTCCGAACTTTTGACTTGCTTACACTTTGAAATATTTATTAGCTTTTACTTACGTATTATTCATTTCAAAATGATGTCGTACATTCAGTAATACATGGTTTGTTGTAAAACAATGTCGTCTATTCTGTTTCTAATTAACTGTTGGTTGAGTTACATGTGTACAGGTCCCTCCAAATTTTATGGAAAATATGACCGTTGGAATAGGGTGCCGACCGTTGAAAGTTTGCCTATAAATAGGAGCTCATTTGAAAGAGCTCAAAAAAGGGAACAAGTTGATTGATCTAGAGAACACACGCTGTTAAGGTGATTTCTAGAGAGAGAAGCTTTTCATGCCTTGTATGTACTGAACCACTCGTTCAGATTGCTTTGCGCGACTTCAAATATTGGTGATTACATTCGAGGACTTCCAGGGATAGGAAGACAGAGGTGCCGACTACCTTGAAGTTCGAGGGCTTCCTTGCTGAGGAAGGCAGTGGTTCCAACTACATTGAAGTTGAGGTCTTGCGAGGATAGAAAGACAGAGATTCTTATCTTCGTATCAAGGGATTACCCTGGTGTGGGTAAGAAATACTTTCTTGAAAGTATAAATCAAGGGACCTTTTATCCAAGGTTGTTGGATACCCTTCTCTTTGGGTTAAAAGATTTATATCTTGTTACTTGTAGTTTTGCTACTTGTTTTTCTGCTGCATATTGTATTATAAGGAAAGTATAACCTTCTTGTATTTCCTTACACTTGTACTCTGATTAGTTTAGATTCTATATGCTTTAAGGTAGAATCTTATATTGTAAACCTTGATTCCAATTCTCCAATTGGTGATTAGAGGTGTTGTGAATTTGCTTAGTTTAACTTTGTTAAACCTAGATTTTCCTTGTCTAAGGAAAACATAGTTTTTCATAACCAACTTTAATGGTTCCAAAGAAATTTTTAAAGAATACAATTCACCCCCTCTTGTATTTTGAGCATCTACATTGTTATTTCGATCCTAGAATTGGTATCAGAGAAGGTTTCAGAAATAATTATACTCACGTATAGGTTTTTCTTTATCATCTTTTTCATTGTTCTTCATCATTTCTTAGAAAGTTAATTTTGTCGTTCTGAATTTTGTCGTTCCGAACATTGTCGTTACGAACATTGTCATTCCGAACTTTGTAGTTATGAACTTTTTCTACTAACTCGTTTGGTTGCCCAAGTTGTTTTAGAATGGTAGGAATCAATTTTGGTTCTATTGACAATCTAAATCCTACAAGACCACCAATCTTTGATGGTAATGACTATGAGTACTGGAGAGATCGAATGAAGAATTTTGTTATCAATAATGGAGTGGATAATTTTGTTATGATTACTGGTGATTATAAAATTCCTGATAAGGAATTTAGAACTTTCACTAACCAGGAAAATCAAGAGTATCAACTCAATTATAAGGTATGAAATACTCTATTATGTTCAATGACTAGAAACATATATATCCAAATCTCTTCTTGTGAAGCAGCTAATTGTATCTGGAAGAAGTTATAAGTTACACACTTTGGCACTTCTAAAGTGATTGAGACTAGGAGATCTATTCTTAGAGATGAATACCATGGATTCAATTTTCCATATGGAGAACCAATCTGCAAAGTTCAACAGAGGTTTATGACTATAGTCAATAGCTTACAGTCTATGGGAGAAAAAGGGTTAGATGATGAAGCCCTTGTGGATAAGATAATTGATATTATTCCCAATGAGTGGGAATCAAAGAGAACAACTATAGATGAGAACAGGAAGGTAACTCAAATTTCTCTTGATGAGCTATTTGGAACTCTTCTCCAACATGAAACAAGAATGAAGAGAGATGCTGACAACATTAAAAAGAAGAATGGGAATGGTACTGTTGCTTTTACAACAACATCGAATCCTATGAAAGATAAGACTCCTGAGAGAGTAACCAGATCAAAGTCTAAGAAGGTGGTTATTCAGTCAGAATCTAGTGAAAGTGAAATCTCAGAAAATGAGTTAGCAAATCTTGCTCGAAGAATGAACAAGATAGCTGGCTGGAATAATTTCCAATCCAAGTATAAGAAAAAGGAAAGGAAAGACAGGAAAGATGGAGAAGTTACTTGTTATGAATGCAGGAGAGCTAGACATATTAGACCAGATTTCCCTTTTCTCAAAAAGAAAGAAAGGAAGGAAAGGCATTCAGAAAGGAACAGGAAGAAGTATTACAAAACCAAAGTTAAGAAAGTTCTGAAAGAAAATGACACATGGAGTGCCAATGGTGGTGACTCTTCAGATGAATCTTCTGATTATGAATCATTAGGAAAGAAGAATCTTGGTCTTATAGCTAGACTACCCATTGACAATCATTTCTTTATGGCTAAGGTATGAAATGCTGAATCATTGACCAATGTTTCTTTAAATTCTAATGATAATAAGTATTATAACTCCTCAGATGAAGAATCCTCTTCTGATAAAGAAAATACTTCACCTACCTATGAAGAAGTTACTAGGTTTGCTGAACTTCTTGAGACTAAAAATTCTAAACTCTATAAGAAACTTGATAAGGAAAATTCTAGGAATTCTATTCTTACAAAAGAGATATCAGATATTTCTAAAGATCTTGATAGAAAAAATGCCGATTTTATAAAGATTTAAAAAAATCTTGAGGAAGTAAGTTCGGAAAGGAACAAACTTTCTAAAGAGTTAGAAAAAGTAATTTCTAAGAAAAGTGTTTTCGAGCCTAGATCTAGTTCTAAATCTAATGCTTTTGAAGATAAAAACTTGATTATAACACTCAAGTCCGAAATTTTTTCCTTAAAGAAGTGTTTATCAAACTTTACCCATGGTAAAGAAAATTTTGATAAAATGTATTCTCAAATATGACCTTTAAGAAACAAATCCGGATTTGGTTATACCCATGCTAAACCAATTTTTAGTAACAATTACTTTGTTCCACAAAGTGCCCCATTTTTTACCAAGTGTCAAAGTGGTGTTCAGTGGTAAAAGAAATGTTCTTTAAATAAAACCCAATCTATAGGTTTTCATAAAGCCTATTTTACTAAGAAAGTGTGGGTTCCAAAAATTTTGTTGTCTGGAAATCTCGGATCCAAACAAGTTTGGATTCTTAAAGTATAATTCTTTTCTTGTTTTCAGGAAGATAAAGGATGTACCAACAAAAATACATGGTCCATGGATAGTGGATGTTCCCGGAACATGACTGGTAATAAAATCTATTTTGAAAAGATTATCAAAACAAAAGTAGGGAAGGTAACTTTCGGAGATAATGCACAAGGAGAAATTGTTGGTATTGGTAATATTGTTCTTCTAGGTAAAACATTGATTTCAAATGTTTTATTTGTTAAGGGTATTAAGCACAACCTCATTAGCATAAGTCAATTATGTGATGAGGGGTACCTTGTGAATTTTAGGAATGATAAGTGCTTAATACATAATTCCAAGGAAGAATTTATTCTCTCAGCCAATAGGCAAGAGAATGTTTACACTTTGAACTTAGAAGACCTCAGGAGTCAATGTTTACCTTGCCTAAGTGCAATGGAAGATCATTCCTGGTTATGGAATAGAAGACTAGGTCACTGTAACCTTAGAAACATATGTAAACTCTCTAAGAAGAAACTAGTTAAGGATCTACCGGAGCTTAGATTTGATTCTTCTAAAGTTTGTGATCCCTCTCAATATGGAAAGAAACATAAATCTAGTTTTAAATCAATTGGTGAAGTCTCAACAACTGATGCATTACAGTTAGTACACATGGATCTTTTTGGTCCAACACAAACTGGAAGTATTGGAGGCAAATACTATGTGTTTGTTCTAGTTGATGATTACACCAGATTTACTTGGGTCTATTTTCTAGCAAATAAGTCTGAATATTTTTCTTATTTCAAAAGTTTTAGAGAACAAGTTAAAAATGATAAAAATATTCCACTAAAAACTATTCATAGTGATCATGGAATAGAATTTCAAAATTCTAATTTTGAAACTTTTTGTAGTAGGAAAGGTATTACTCACAATTTTTCAGCACCTAGAACTCCTCAAAAAAATGGTGTAGTTGAAAGAAGAAATAGGATTCTTCAAGAGATAACTAGAACCATGTTGAGTGAATATTCTATAGCTAGACATTTCTGGGCTGAAGTTGTATGTACTTCTTGTTATACTATAAATCGAGTTTTGATTAGACCTTTTCTTAATAAAACTCCTTTTGAGTTATGGAATGGTAGAAAACCAAGACTTTCCTACTTCAAGGTTTTTGGTTGCAAAGTATTCATTCTAAATACTAAAGATAATCTGCATAAATTCGCACCAAAATCCGATGTAGGAACTTTCTTAGGCTACTTCACAACTTCTAAGGCATCTAGAGTTTTCAATAAAAATACTTGTACTGTTGAAGAAATAGTGCATGTAAAATTTGATGAGTCAGATCCTTTTGTTTTCAAACCATCCCAATCTACATCCTCAGATGTGTTTTCAAAAACTGATTGTCAATCCTTGATAGAATATCCTTATGATAAGGAAAATGTTCAAGAAGATACTTTTGAAACATTTACCCCAGAATACTTTCTACCCTATGTTGATGAACAGGTTTTACAAAACCCAAATCAGGTGTTTCTTAAGAATCATCCTAGTGATAGTATCATTAGTGATGTAAATCAACCTATAAGGACTAGAAGTTCCTTAAGAAATGAAGTATAACATCTAGCATTTCTTTCCCAATTAGAACCAAAAATCACTGATGAAGCTTTGGGTGATGATGATTGGATCAAAGCTATGCAAGATGAACTAATTGAATTTGAAAGGAACAAAGTCTGGACCTTGGTTGAAAGAACTAAGGAAACTTCTGTTATTGGAGTTAAATGGGTCTTCAGAAACAAGTGTCATGAAAATTGAGTCATAGTAAGAAATAAAGCTAGACTCGATGCTAAAGCCTATAATCAGCAAGAAGGAATAGACTATGAAGAAACCTACACTCCAGTAGCTAGACTTGAATCTATTCGTATTCTACTTGCCTTTGCATCATTATTCAATTTTAAACTTTTTCAAATGGATGTGAAATGTGATTTTCTTAATGGTTATGTTCAAGAGGAAGTTTTTGTTGAACAACCACCTGGCTTTGAAGACTCAAAACATCCTGACCATGTTTTTAGACTTACCAATGCTTTGTATGGTCTTAAACAAGCCCCACGAGCATGGTATGATAGACTCTCAAGATTTTTTTCTTCAAAATAACTATGTTAAGGGAAATGAAGATCCAACCCTTTTTATAAATAAAGATAAGAAAAATGTTTTGATTGTTCAAATTTATGTTGATGACATCATATTTGGTTCAACTCAGCAATCTTTAACTGATTCTTTTGCAAGTCTAATGAAATCTTAGTTTGAAATGAGTATGATGGGTGAGTTAACTTTTTTTCTTGGTTTTAAAATTTCTCAAAAACTATAAGGAATCTATATATCTCAACATAAGTATATTAAAGATCTTCTCAAAAAGTATGGTTATGACAACACTAAGAGTATAAGTACTCCAATCGGTACCTCAAACTCTTTAGATCTTGATGAAGCTGGGAAACTAGTAGATCAAACATCTTTTAGAGGTATGATAGGAAGTATACTTTACTTAATAGCTAGTCGACCAGAATTAATGTTCTCAGTATGATTATGTGCAAGATATCAATCCAATCCTAAGGAATCTCACTTAAAGGCGGTAAAAAGAATTTTTCGCTACCTAAAGGGAACCATGGATCTAGGATTATTTTATACTTCAGGAAATGTTTTTGTTCTAAAAAACATTTCGGATGCTGACTTTGGTGGATGTAGAATGGATAGAAAGAGTACATCCGGAACTTGTCACTTCTTAGGAGATTCATTGGTCTCTTGGTCCTGCAAGAAGCAACATCCTGTAGCACTTTCCACTACTGAAGCTGAATATGTGGCAGCTGGAAGTTGTTGTGCTCAAGTGTTGTGGATGAAACACACACTCACAGACTATGGCCTGAGTTTTACTAAGACTCAAATTTTGTGTGATAACACAAATACCATTTCACTAAGTAATAACCCTACACATCACTCTCATGCAAAACACATAGACATTAGGCATCACTTTCTTAGGGATCACACACTTAAAGGAGATATCATTCTTCAGTTTATCGGAAAACAAGATCAACTTGCTGATATTTTCACAAAATCGTTACCCTCCGATAGATTTTAATACATTAAGAAAAAGTTAGGAATGATAATTGTAAGTTAATCATTATTCATTAACTTCTTGTTGAAAAATTCTCCCAACAGTAATAAAATCCTTCTCATCGGGGGAGTACATTTGAATGTTAGTGTAACTAAAATATTTTGGAATCTGTTTTTAAAAATTAGTTTAAATAAACTTTTTTCTTAGTTAGTTTTTCAAATTTTTTTGAAACAAAATTTCTGGAATGGAAATTTTTTTTGAAACAAACTTTCCGGAATGGGAATTTCCGAAACTGAAATTTTTCAGGACTGAAATTATCAGAATGAGAACTTTCGGAATAGAAATCTTCATACTGAAAACTTCTGGAATGAAATTTTCGTACTGATAAGTTTCAGAATGGAGATTTTTATACTGAAGTTTTCATAATGAAGTTTTCGTACTGGAACTTTTGTTTTTTTGAAATTTATTTCTTCAAGAAGAATATTACCAATTACGAACAATGTTTCTAGCCAATCCAAGAGTTACAATTTCCTTACTTATAGTTTTGTAATCATATTTTGCTTGATGATATTTTCCTTAGTTTTTAAAAGATCGGATTCTAGTTTCCTTCAAATATGAATGTTTTCTTTAAAAACCTCAAAAGATCGGAGTCAAGTTTTTCTTGCGGGATTGTTCTCAACCGTCAGATCAGATCAAAGATTTTTCAACCGTTAGATGGATTTTGGAAGACCAACGGTCACTTTCATTGCCTATATAAAGGGGACCCCGAGACTTATCCCACATCGTTTTTTCAATCTTTTGCGTCTCAAAGCCCTGCTGCTCTTCTTAAGGCCGGTTCCGAACTTTGAAAAAGCCGATTCGAATCTTTCAGATTTCTTCACTCCTAATGTCTGTTGAAGAAACTTCTCAAGATATGTCAACTTTGAAACCGATCTCTAAGTGGTTAGTCTTCAAGGAAAGGCTAGTTCATTTGGACTTCTATAAGCTTGATTCCCTTATTTACAAGAATATAAAGCTGAATGGATGGGAAGATGTCTGCGTAGAAAAGTCAGATAAACAGGATCCGGTTTATACTGATTTGCTGACCAAGTTCTACGAGTCTATTTCCTTCCTGATGGAAGATGGCCGAGAGTGGTTTTCTTTCAAGTCTTATGGGAAGAATTATAAGCTTTCTTACACCAAGTCCGCGAGCTTGGTTGGTTTATCATATGAATGAGAAGCTGAATTCTTCTCACATAAACTTCCCGATGTGCAAGGAAGTTTCAATAAGGAGAAGGCACTGAAGTGTCTTGGGATTAAGGATGATTCAACTATCAAGATTGCTAATCTCACTCCAAACAATAGAATATTTCAACTTTGGGTGCAAGGCTTTCTGGTTCCAAGAAGAGGTGATAAATACAGTATGAATAAAAGTGATATATATGTCTTAGATTTTTTGTTAAATCTAAGAAAGATAAATCTGAGGAGGCATGTATTGGTTACGATCAAGAATATCAAAGAAGGAAATTTAAGAGCTCAGATTATCATGTTTCCTGCTTTACTATCTAAGCTGATAGTTCGATGCTTATAATCTTTTATGGTTACCTGAAAGTCAAAGATCTGGAATTGCATGCTCATGCTAGTCAGTGATGATACTCTTAAGAGGATGAAGATGGGTTTTTCCAGTGAATCCAGAGAATTTTACCCTCTGTCTGTGGAAGAGGTTGAGACAGTTCAAAAAGAAACACACTCTCCGGAACCATCCAAAAAGAAAAAGAGGAAGAGAAAGGTTAAGGAATTCATTGCTGATGAAGAAATTCCTCAGGCTAAGGAAACTTAATCTATTCCCCCCCCCCCAAGCCGAAGAAGCAGAAAACATATACGAATGAAGTAGCAGCCAAGTGGAGAGAAGATAAATAAATGAGGAAGGAAGGGGATCCTCAATTCGGACTTGACCCTACAGAGGCTAAGACCTTGAAAGAAAAAGCTGGGGAGGAGATAGAGAAACAAGCGAAGCAGAAGAAAATGAAAAAGAAGATCTCTAAAGATGAAGTGGTGCAATATTTTCTGAAAGATTTGGAGTTAGCTTCCGAAATGCTTCCCGTTCTGGAAACATTTGATCTTGAACCTGCTTTACCAAAAACTCCAGCCAAGAACTATGTCTCTCCGGATAGATCCAAGGGTAAAGAAATTGTTGAAGAAGCTGCAGCAGAAGAAGAAGAAGAAGAGGATAGTGAATATTTAGATACCCTGATCAAGCAAGTACATGAATATAAAGATAAGGATGAATCCGCAAAGTTAGTTACTCCAGGAAAGGGAGATGAGGAAGCTAGCAAGAAACAAGAAGAAGAAGAAGAAGAGAATGTCTTGTATGATGAGGAAGAATACTATGAGAGGAATTTCCTTGATGAAGGAAAACAAAAATAGAAACCAGATGAAGACCAGATCGTTCAAGTATCTGAATCTGAGGAAGTTTCCCTTAATAAAGAACCTACTCCGAGAGCTGATAAGGGGAAGAAAACTCTCATGGAGACACCTATAAAAGATGTCATCAGGAGGAAAAAGGTTGGTGGTTCCTCCAGAAGAAATCTGGTGCAAGTTGAAGAAGAGCAGTCTCAAAAAGAAGTTTCTGATTCGGAATCATCATCTCATGGGAAAGATTTTGTGGTTCAGTCTCGGAGGAAGTTGTTGGACAAAATTCTGATTCTTCCAACAATAGATTCTAGATTCCAGATGTTGCACCAAACTATGAATCAGAAATTGGATTCTTTATCCCTGGTCATGGATAAATTTGTGAAGTTGGAAGCCGAACAGAAAAGTTTTCTGATTGACTATGATGTCCATATAAAGTCCTGCAGTAAGGTAACTAGGAGGTCTAAAAGAGTTGATGAAGATTTAGTTCAGTTTGAGAGTTTTCAGGATGAAGTTCAAAATGATTTTGAAATGGAGGATAAAAAGGTTAACGAGATTTATGAAAAGCTGACCCAAGAGAAAAATTCTCGGAATCAACAGGTCAGGAACCTGAATGGGAAGCTTAACTCAATATCTCAGAATTGGAAAACTGAAAGAGATTTCTGGATTGAGTTTCAGCAGAAGATGGAAAAGAAATATGAGATAATAAAATTGAAGAAAGAATCTTTGGAGGCTCAGGCAGAAGCTTTAAAAGTCCAAGAAGAAAAGTTAAAAGCCTTGGAGAGGCAAGGTGAGGAAGACCAAAGAGACTTAAAGAAACTCAAAACCCTATTAAAGAAGCTCATTCCGAAGGAAAAGGAAGACAAATGAACTTACTCTTATCTTTTGTTGTAATTGTCTTTTCTTGTAAAATTTTCCTAACTCTAATGAAATATTATTTGGCTGGATGGATCTTGTTATATACTAATGTTTCAGGTATCATAATTTGTTTTTCATTCCCTTTAATTGTTTTTGAAAATCAGAGAGGGGGATAAGGAAAAATAAGTACTTATAAGGAGGAGAAAGGAAAAATTTATAAAAGAAATATTCTTAAATAAAGGGGGAGTTTCCCACTACGAAGATTTTTCATTCTTACAATAACAAAAACTCGACTACAAAAACTCAGAATACAATCCTTAGAGTTTCAATGCCTAAGGGGGAGTTAGTTGTATTCACTTTCATCCATGAACAAAGGGAGACAAGTGTTTAATTTCAAAGTCTAATGAAAAATTTTCAAAGTCCTTATTTTCTTTTTCGTAAGGATGTTTGTGCTTTCCAAAAAGGGGTAGATTGTTGAGTCAATAAGGTTTTCCTTATGACTTTTCCATTCCTTCTTTTTTTGAAAATCACAAACACCTTATACTTAAGAAAATATTATTTTTACCCCCATAAAAAAATTTACTTCTTTAAGGAAATTTACCCTAACCTAGATTTTCTTATGCATAGCCATATTTTCTTAAGTACAACAACCAGATTCATACCCAAAATCCCGGAGCCATATAATGAAAAGATTTGGAGCATTATGTTTTTAGGATCTGAATTATGGATGTGATCTGTAATGAAGTTCTAATCCGAATTCTGGACTCCGAACTTTCATGAGTTCGACTCCGAACTATTAAGTAGTTCGACTCCGAAATTTCATGAGTTCGACTCCGAACTCTTAAGTAGTTCGACTCCGAACTTTCATGAGTTCGACTCCGAACTCTTAAGTAGTTCAACTCCTAACTTTCATGAGTTCGACTCCGAAATCTTATGAAGTTTGACTCCAAACTCTGCAAGTTCAGATTCTGATCTCTGGTGAAACTAAACTCTGAATTCCTATAAAACAGAATCTGAACATTTCTTAACATAGAATCCGAATTTCATTTTGGTTAGACTCCGAAATTTTGACTTGCTTACACTCTGAAATATTGATTAGCTTTTACTTACATATGCTTCATTTCAAAACGATGTCGTGCATTCAGTTATACATGGTTTGTTATAAAACGATGTCGTCTATTCTGTTTCTAATTAACCGTTGGTTGAGTTACACGTGTACAGGTCCCTCTGAATTTCATGGAAAATATGACCTTTGGAAGAGGGATCCGACCGTTGAAAGTTTGCCTATAAATAGGAGATCATTTGAAAGAGCTCAAAAAAGGGAACAAGTTGATCGATCTAGAGAACACACGCTGTTAAGGTGATTTCTAGAGAGAGAAGCTTTTCATTCCTTGTGCGTTCTGAACCGCTCATTCAGATTACTTTGTGCGAATCCAAATGTTGGTGATTATATTCGAGGACTTCCGGGGATAGGATGAAAGAGGTGCCAACTACCTTGAATTTCGAGGGATTCCTTGATGAGGAGGACAGAGGTTCCAACTACCTTGAAGTTGAGGGCTTGCGGGGATAACAATACAGAGATTCCGATCTTCGTATCGAGGGCTTACCCTGGTGTGGGTAAGACAGACTTGCTTGAAAGTATAAATCAATGGACATTTTATCCAAGGTTGTTGGATACCCTTCTCTTTGGGTTAAAATATTCATATCTTGTTACTTGTAGTTTTGATACTTGTTTTTCCGCTGCATATTGTATTGTAAGGAAAGTATAACCTTCTTGTATTTCCTTACACTTGTACTATGATTAGTTTAGATTCTCTACGCTTTAAGGTAGAATATTATATTATAAACCTTGATTCCAATTCTCTAGTTGGTGATTAGAGGTGTTGTGAATTTTCTTAGTTTAACTTTGTTAAACCTAGATTTTCCTTGTCTAAGGAAAACATAGTTTTTCGTAACCAAATTTAACGGTTCCAAAGGAATTTTTAAAGAATACAATTCACCCCCCTCTTGTATTTTGAGCATCTAAATTGTTATTTCGATCCTACAAGGGACACATCATGGGTGGTGGGTCAAACCTCGTCACAACCGGCGAAGCCGTGGGGATTCGAACCCGGGACCGAAGGGAGACAGGGGCACGCGCTTACCACTGACCTATGGTTTTTTGTGCTTCCTTATTCTATAATTTATATATATATACTTATATTTTACTTTCTTTATTATATAAATATAAATAAATATATATATATATTTTCTTTATTTTGTTTGTTTTGTTTTTCCTTTTTCTACTATGGAACTCTGCAAGTGACATGGATATAAAAGGATTAAAAGGGAGCAACAAGAATTTCAAATTCAACCACCAGGTGACTTCATTCCATGATCCTCATTTTCAATTTCCTTTTTGAACATTCATTATCTACCTCTACCCCCTTCTAAATTTTCTTTTCTTTAAACACTGCGGACAGTGTTATTTTAAGTTGGGGGGGAGATGAAATTAAAAAAAATTGATTTTGTGAAAAAAAAATGATTTGAAAAAAAAGTGTAAATGGAAGGAAAAATTCCATTAACATTGAACATGGTAATACACATTGCTCACTTTGAAACTGAATATCAAATAATTTAGCATGACCTGATTCTGATTTTAATCCTTGTATAACTTCATGAGCATATATTTTGGAAGGTGTGGCTATCCAATGTGATATTTCATCGTTTATATTTTCATCCAAATAAAAAAAAGATCACAATGCACGTCCTTTGGATAGTGAGGTATTAGTTTGAGTTTATGGGGTCCCCCAAATAAATAGCATAGGTTTGGTGATAATTTTAGTTTTAATATGAGTATTCAATAAAAAAACAATAAAATTTCACATAGAGCAATGAAATGACCTAATGCGTGGCTTTCGGTACTTGAGGATCGTGACTCCATAGTTGTCTGGACCAAAGTTAGTAATTTTATCTCTATTTTTGGTAATTTGAATTTGTTTTTGACTGAGTTAACTCAATACGATTCCTGAGTAAGTGGTATTCACTTCGTTCCCTAAGGTCTTTGAGACTGGGAGTCATCGGCAAAGTCTCACTATAGGGGTTGACTCTTTTGAGTTCAATTTCAATTACCATGTAAAAATTTCAAAAAAAAAAAAAACAAAAAAACCAAAAACAAAAAAAAAACAAAAAAAAAAATATAATACAAAAAAATGGAATACTCATCTTAATATTGAAATTTTATTCCACCTAGCGCTTCCATCATTTCCTCCTTGAATAATGATGAACCCCCATATCTATTGTGATACACAACACATCCTCATACTTAACTGATATTGGATGAAATTTGGCAATGAATTTGAACAAAGGAATGGGCTTGGGATTGAGATCTGCTTATAAAAATATCATGTATTAAAATATTTTGATGGGTTTCATGATTTTTTGGTATAAGGGTTTTTGGTGATCATTGTGTATTAAAATGTTTTTGGAAAAGGGAATTGGAATTTCATATTGTTGAGATATATTTTGCTCGGAACTAGCAAAACTAAAGTTTGGGGTGTGATTATCCACTAAATGAGGCTAATATTCATTGTTAATATATATAATATTCATGTTTTATATTACTCATAAACACCATTTTAGTGAATTTTACACTTTGAACATTATTTCACATTATGATTGTAATACCTTCTTAAAATGAACTATTATGTTGTACATTTTTGAACATCATTTAAAGTACCCAATGATTCATCTAATTTTAAGGAATATAATTATCCATATTTCAATTTGATATTTTGGTAAATTGATCTAAACTTCAATATGATAATGTTTAATTTAGGGATCAATGGATAATTCATGGAAGAATATGGAGATATTTTGTGATGAAAGGAAACAATTCTAGAGAAGGCAGATTGGACACCAACCCATTGATGATACTGTGGTACCAAACATACTGGCCCAATGAATCCAAAATTTCGTTCTCTTATAGAAGACATATAGATTAACAAATAATTATTCAAGATCTAGTGCTAATTTGGCCTCCATTGTGGTCATTTAGGCGGTCCAAATTAGAGATAAAATTCAGGGCCAGATTCTGTGGCCCAAAAAAACATCCCACTAATCTTATCATATCTCTGAATCTACAACTCCAAATGGGCCCATATTTTACAGGCGGTTAGAAGATATCCGGGTATCCATTTTCTTCTTCTATGGACTACTCGGATTCGGCCATCTATAAGGTATTACAAGCACGTATGTTCGGTGGATGAAAGCTGGCTGCCACATCGGGTCAAGGGTGGAAAAATCAACTCTTCCTCAACTTTCCACCCACCTATAGCCTACCATAATCAAGTGGGAAGCTTTGTACAATTGGAGGATAGACCCAAGGCTCCTAAAATGACTATTTAAGGAATTTTTGTTGGAGTAGTTTAGATCTTTGAGCTTTGTTTTCATCTTAATGTTATGCTGCCAATTTCTCTTTGTAACGTTCTTCCTTCACATGTAAGTTGTTTTAATTCATCATAGTTTCTTAATAAAAGTTATTCTTCTAATATTATTCTGTTGTTATACATATCACACTAATAATGTTGGTTCAAGGTGTGAATTTATTCACACCATACTTTGTGATATTTTTCACACAACGGTGGAGTGATCGATTTTTGTTATTGTTTTTTTACTTCTTCAATTCCACCCTTGTAAGTCTACTTCCCGCTTCCGTTGAAGACATGTCATCAATGGAGGGATAAATATTTTATGGGTTGATCCAATGGAGAATAAAGGGGCTGGATTGGATGTTATTTCTCACTCCATTAATAGCTAATCACTTCTTTTAAATGAGAATTTTATTTGATGATTTTAAAACATCTTCATCCTTATTGAATTTAAGGTCACACATTTCAAGAGCTAATACGAACCTTTACCTTGGAGTGCTCAATGCTTTGATCCTTAAAGTGTATGGGTGATTAGTATTAGGGTGTGTAGCCATTAAACCAGTAAGTAATGATTATGTTTTATCTTCTTAAATGAACCCATCTCAATTATAAGAAATTGAAATCATTAAAAAAGGAATTCATCCAATCCACCCTGAGCGATAACCTAGGATCAACTCATTACCTTTATTTGAATTAAATTAAAACTATTAGTGATACCTTAAACCCATCTAAAATCAACCAATTTTGGACAATTCATAGCCAAAAACAATCCATAGAATTTACGTGTTTGTAGGCACTTCTTAGGTCTCTGAGGATTCGACAACCCAAGCTAGACTACAAGGACCGTCCTACCTTCTTCTCTTGGGTAAATTTGAGCGTGAATCAGGATAAAAGGAATATATCCAATATTCTATAAGGAATAAGGTATAATGAATGTAATCAATAAGGTTTTATGGTAATTCAGGATGTTGTAGTGTTTTAAAATAATTAATGATGAAGGTGTTCACATGTTATTATGTGGCAAAAAGGATCTTCATTGTTTTTATCTTCCTTATAAATTTTGGACTGTGAGTTTGGACATAAGTATTTTGGAAAAGTTTGGTTTGAGATTATTTTTGGATTTACATAAAAAGGACAACCCGGAGGTTAGGAGGAAACCCGTCGTTTCCGGAAAGGTCGTGAGACTTGAACCTGAAACCGAAGGGCGACAAGGGTGTATTACCTACCACTGGCCCACATGATGTCGTAGATTGAATAATGTAGTTTTTTTAAAAGTTCTGGTATATGAATTATAAATTAATTTTTTGAAACCCTATATGAATAGTATAAATAGAATATTTTTTAAAGTTTTATTATCTTTTAGAGTGAAAGATGAATTTGTGGTAGAAATTAGTTAATGGATGGAACTCTACATGTCAAGTATATATATATATATTTTTCTTCTCATATTATATGAAAAAATAAATTCTTAAACTTTAGGTAAGGGTGCTTAAAACTAAAAATGTTTTATCATAATACCTTATGTTCTGTTGAACAGATGATATTTTAAATCATCATAGATTGATGGCTTTGAGGCCCTCAATTCTACAATTGTTTGTGACTGATGATCTCAATCACTCCCTATATATATTTACTTTTTCCCTCCAATTATGTGTCTCTAATTTCCACCAATGTTCTCTTAATTGAGATCATAATTTGGTGGTGAGCTTTTCATTCCCCTTTTCCACTTATTAAGACTAAATTTTATTAACCCATTTTCCGATTTGGGTTTTCCCACTAAGGTATTTTCTTATTTTCAACCTTTTATTTTCTAAGAACAATTTCAAATTGAGAGGAAGCAATTTATTGAAGGAGGGAAGAATATAACACCCCAAGATCTCATAATATGTTATTTTTTCAAAGTAATGCAATAAATTGCACTACACACAACATCGAGTTCAAGAGCACCACGACTTACCAAACATGTCGTTCAAAAGAGGTTATGAATAGTAATAACTGAATTTTGAACTTTATATAATCCTTATAATTTTAGAATCAATATTATGAGTTTCTGATACATAATGTAAGAACAAATTCATTTTTTTCATATAAAAGAAGTATTTTTCAAAAATGCACTTTTACCACCTTTTAATGGTGAACCCTTTTTAAATCCAATATTTGAAACTTTTATATATTCAATTTGAAAAAATAAGCTTCTTCTTTATAATTGGGAAATAAGAATTTAGTTTCAATAAATTTTTAGTGTTTTTCTGATAACTTTCATATTTGGTTGAATAGTGAAAAATACAATATTTTAACTAAAAACAACTTTTTTAATCAAAATAATTTGTAGTGTTAAATTATAAATTTTAATGGTTTGGAAGTATAAATATATTATATTTTACCATTTAATCCAATTCTGGTCATTGTAAGTAATTTCACATTGAAATTGGACGTAAACAAGTGTCAATCTTTTGATAGTTATTATTTCTAAAAAATACTCCTTTTGGTTTTGACAACGGGAATTAATTTTAAATTAATAAATTCAACTTCTATGTTTTGAATTTGGAAAAATAGAATACATTTTTGGTTCCGTAATATCGAAATTATCTTAGGGTGAATTTTTGGTATTTTTCTGGAAACTTTCAATTTTTGAGGAATAGTGAAAAACACAGAGTTATAGTTTAAAACTGAATTTTTATTTAAATAATTATTTATTTTATTTAAATTTATTTTTGGTCAATATATATATATATATATATATATATTACCTATATAATTTCAATGTAATTCATTGGAGTCAGTTTATAATAATTTTAGATATATAAAAATCTTATTCAACTTTTCACCATATTTTACCCACCTCCTAGGAGAATTTGAAAATTAACATAAAACTTAATTTTACCGCTTCTATGAGTTGAATTTCAAAAATCCAAGAGACACGGTTAATATCAGTAAGTAAAATTTGGTTCAATAAGATGAAAATAATTTTTGGTGAATAGTAACTTTTGACTTTTATTTACCACGGTTAAAAGTAAATAGGGTTATTAAGGGTAAACATGATATTATTATTACGCTAACATATGTACTAATTCTATTGGATAAGTGTAATTCGACCAGAAACAACCTTAGGAATAAAATATTATCATTTAGGTCCACTTGGATTAGATTAGGATATTTATTATTATTTAATTCAAAGAAGAGTTAAAAGAGTTAAAATCAAAGTTTAAAAACTAAAACATTTTTAATATAGGGTTAAACATAAGATAAATTAAACTATAAATATTAATTAGAAAGATAAAACAATTTCCTATATAATGGTAGATTATTTATATTTTTTAGGCATTAAATAATTTAATTTATTTATGACACAATGATGATGTAGTAATTACCTAATTAATGAAATATTAAAATAATTGATATTATAAATATCCAAATAAATGTAATTTGAGACTTTTTATGAATTCCAATAATTTTATAGGTTAATATGACATGTTAGGGTTGGTTAGATAAATTTTTTTGTACGTAATAATACTGTTATGAATTTAGAAAAAACAAAATACCAAATAGTGTCAAAATTGACATAAAAGAGTTTTTTAAAACAAATATTATATTATTAATTTATATTCTATTCCTATAAATATATGGTTTAGAAAAAAGTCTTATATAATGATAGGTGTATCATTAATGAACCACTTGGGGGGTCTCTTGGAATTATATAGTAAGTTTATTAACTATATTATATAAAAATACAAAGAGACATGATAAATGTCAAACTATTTAACTAAGAGTTAAATCTAAAAGATACAGTTAATAGAGTAACCCAAAACAGTATAAAACCTATTTTTTGAGTGGTTTTATACCCATACCAACCTTATATTTTAAATAATCTATTTTTGAGCCATTAGAAACAGAAAATTATTTTATTATAAAATAATATTTCTAGCTTTTCCTAAGGTGCCCCTCACCCCTCTTATAAAAGGGAACTCCCCCTTCTCTCTAACTCACACCATAAAAGCCATTTGGCTCAGCCAAAATCTACCCAAATACCATATAAACTATCCTAACTTAATCCTATAGGCCTTCCTTTAGTTAGAAATCCAGCCTATGGATCCCTTTTGATCAAATCAAAATGAAGAACCCGAAGAAGAGGTAAATATTCCATCACCTCTTTCTTGTTCCTTTCTTCTTCCACTTAATTTTTCTTTGTTGTTTCCATTATAAAATAATAATTCCAGTATCTTATATATAATTTGATGTTATTATAAATATTTTACAACAAAATTCATTATTCTATCCATCCTTTGAATGACATGTCAACATACGTGTGTACGTACAGCTTACCGTCTCCACATCGTGGTGTAACTGTTAATCAATACATTATTATTTGGATGGGTATAATAATGATGTATAATTGATGTAAATAATAAATATAACATGATAATGATTCTATATATATGATATAACATCCAATTCCACACCTTTAAGGAAATTATATTGTCATTCATGCTTACGTACAGATTACCGTCCCCACGACGCGATGAGATTCATTTCCAAGTTCACCATTCACCGATGATTATAAAAATATATATTAATAATAAATATGTAATATATGACAAAATAATTCTACTGGATATATATATATATATATATATATATATAATTACTTACATATATCTTATTCACTTACTTCAGTTCAATAAGATATGAAAACAGAAACGATGTTTATGCGTACGTACGGCCTACCATCTCCATAAACGGTGTTTTCCATTTCATATATCTATCTTTTATAAATATTTATATTCTAAATATGTACGATTTATAAATCATGTTTTATATTCTGGAAGTATTTAAATCATGATCTAAATGATACGATCAAGAATAACAATTTAAAATATGTACGATAAAGAAAGATATTATTACCCTAAATGTTAATTTAACATGCAAATCATTATGAAATGTGTAGTATAAAGTCATAAATGAATCATGTATGATATAATAAATATGAATATTGTTTTGGTATAATATAATAACATACAATGGTAATTATATAGGAGGTTAAATGTACCCTCGACCAAAGGAAAGTGCAAGGTAAGGGTTAATTTCACAATCTCTTTATTATCCGAGGTTGTTTTTACGTAAATATCTACATGAATATATTTATTATCCGTGTCCATGTTTATTGAAAGATTTTTCAAAAGGGATTATTTTAAAATATTTTTTTTACTAAAACATCATTTTAAATGTTTTATATATTTATTCCTCTAAATCATTATCGTTAATGAACATGTTTTCAAAATGGGTTTTAAGGATTTATCTATATGGACATGAGTGTTTTTAAAATGTTAATTACTTTCAAAAGTTTCAATGTGGTATGGGAAACTTTGATTAAAAAATTTCTTTAAATGTATTCCTTTCTAAATTGTGTGACTTTTAAATGTTTCCATGAAAAAGGGATATTTCTCTCAAAGAGTATTACAAATCATTTTCATCTATTTTAACATCCTTTGATGGATTTTAAACTTGTTTGAAGATGATTTATTAGGATAAAAATCTTCCATATTGTATTGAAGGTTTTGTGATATGTTTGAATGTGGATGTGTTATTTTTATACCATTCATAGTTTAGGGATAATGTATTGACATTTCGTATGCAATTTTTAATACGAATGTTTATGTTATGTTTAAACCTTTTCATATAAGGAATACATTGGACGTAGTAAGTGATGGGTGGAGCCCGCTATAGCTCCTCGTTGCATTGGTCGGTCTCATGAGACAAACTAGTGTCTTGGCACAAGGCCTTGAAAAAAATCTTATTTTTAGTCTTGGCACAAGGCCCTGACTGTGTGGTTATGAAAGTCTGGCATTATGCATTCCATCATTCTACAAGTGGCTATTGATATTTCATGTGATTATTTGACTAGTAGAGTATCCATGTGTGTAAGTAAATGGGATTATTTATATTTATATTTTCCATATTATGATGAAGTTTATGTTGAAAAGGATTTTGTTTTAGTTTTATATATTTCTTTAAATGTTTATGCTTATTTATGAAAGTTTCCACTGCATTGTTATCCTTACTGAGCATTTGAGCTCACCCCTTTCTAGGTTTTATTTTTCCAAGGATTCCAAGAAGTGCATTGTGATTGATATGCAGGGTTAATCTAAGGGAATAATGGAATTAATAAAGGATTATTTATGTTGTGTTGTATGTTATAAAGTGTAATATAACATTCATATATGTAATCTATTTTTCAAGACTGCTAAACTGATCGGTCCTTCAGGACTTGATTCCTTGCAATCATACCAATGTATTAAAATAATGCACTGACTCTGGGTAACTAGGGTCGGGGCGTTATAGGTGGCCTGCATAAATATTGTCTGGTTAGAAGAGGAAGATGGATGGAATAATGTTCAATCCAAGCATGTAAAAACATTTGACAACTGGATGACTCAAAAAACAATTGATCTAGCTCATTCCACTCTAAGAGAGTAGTCACGTAGACCACAATATCCCCATAAACTAAAAAGGTAACATCAAAAGTTCCTCCCAAATGTGGGTGTGACCCCCAAAAGCAGGAAGAAACAGAAGAGGAATAACCATATTCTACTCCAATGAAATCCCTAACTCTTGCATATTTCTTCCCTGTATCATCCACAGAACGGGTATTGCGCCACCAAAAAGAATACTCATTGGAAAAGGAAATCATATTTAGTTTTTTCAATGTGATAAACTTGGTATACTCCTTATCCAATTATCAATATTCCCCCAAATATAATTTTTGTGCATATAATTGGGTAATGGGTGGCTGCATGCGCCAGAACTGATGATACATGAGACAACGTGGATGAGGTCAGACCCAATATTCTGGTCATATGACTATGGATGAAATATATGTAGTTGAGACTCATGGAAAAGAACTCTAGTAGGCTCAAAATAGGTAAGGAGGTTTCTCAAAACCCTCTATCGGTTTCCCTCTCCCAATTTTCTTACATGACTACCTATGAGGAGTTCAATTATCTAATTAACCCAGATAATGGGGAATGATGGAACAAGATGCACTGCTAGAAATAGATACTCCCTCAACCTCTTCGTAAGCACCATCCCCATCCACCTCAGATGCCTTGAATCCTAAACCACATGCTTAGGAGAAACCCTATATCAGGAAGTGCCAAATTTTTTCACAAAACTACAACATTCTGAAATAGATGGATATTTTTACAACTAAGATCTCAATACTCGATGATATTTGTCTTTTAAAATAACTCTGATAGTCACTTTTTGATGTTCTTAGGATCCCACAAAAGTTTGATACAAAATTCACTGTGGCTGAGGTTTTTCTAGTGGAGACCAAGTCCTCAGAATGTCATGTATCCATCTCATTCACTGATCAAGATCAGAAAGAGACCATACAAGGGAACATAAAACCCCTATATGTCTCAAGAATACTCAATAATGTCAATGTTTAAAGGGTTCTGATTGATAATGGTTCTAGTATCAATCTCGTCCCAGTGTGAACCCTCTAACGTTTGGGATATAACGATGGGGAGCTATCTACCACAAAGATGACCTTTTATGGGTATCATGAAAGTGATCAGAGACCTATCGGGAAGATCAAACTCAAAGCCCAGTTTATGGAACTCACATATGATGTTGAGTTTATGGTTATCCAACAAGACACCACA
This sequence comes from Viscum album, assembly GCA_963277665.1. Lineage (NCBI taxonomy): Eukaryota > Viridiplantae > Streptophyta > Magnoliopsida > Santalales > Viscaceae > Viscum > Viscum album. Next base: position 725,853,754 of record OY728158.1, on the reverse strand, counting down.
TACAATTTCCTAGTTAAAAGGCCCTACCACCATAGCCACTTGGCAGTACCTTCAACATTCCATTAGTGTCTGGAGTATCCCATCGATGGAAAAGTTGACATAATTCATGGTGAAAAATACCTCTTCGAAACTTAAAGATCCATATATGATGAAGAAAATTTATACAAGAAGGGAGGAAAGTATCCCATGGTTTATGATGATATATAGGTTGTAGATGAAAATGTCTTGGGGACCACCCATTTTAATATTTGAAGTATGCTCGACATCGACTATGTTCTCCCCATTAATATGGTCGACGTAAGAGATATGGTCTGATAGGTCTAAGACCCTATTGTCCTTAATGATATTGTAAAATAAAATCAGCACCGACATCTTTTTGAGATTCCTCAGATAATAAGGGATGATTATGTCTCATCTAAAAACCTCCCTCACCCTAATAATTATAGAGAAACCCCAAATTTCTATCTTCTCTTGAAAATGTATCCACAGACTCGGAGATGGAAGAAGATGAGGATGAACTTAGAAAATTCCCTCCCACATTAAAGTAAGGTGTCTCCACTACCATATATGATCTCAAACAGAAAAATATGGGAACAAAATAAGACATAAGACCAACTTTTATTAGTGCTACCATGCTCCTAAAAGATAAATATATGTACATTGAATTTCTATGGTAGTACTGATATGTGTTCACTTAAAATGACATAGAAATGCCTAGACTGAAACCAGATGTGGCTATGAACCATATCAGATTACTTGATAAGAATTAATCCAAGAGGATAAACCCCTCTCATGTCACCAATTTAGAGGTGGAAGTTGACAATTTGACAAAATTCAACTTTTTTCGAGAAGTCAAATACCCAAGATGGATTTACAACATCTCCCTCATTAATAAAAAGAATGGTAAAATAGGGTTTTCAATGATTTAAAAGACCTTAATTGGTATTTCCTGAAGGATTATTTACTATTTCCAATAAAAAAACTCTTGATCGATGCAACGACTAGATTCAAAGACCTTTCTATAATGGATGTGTACTCAGGGTACAATTAGATCATGATTACCATTGAAGATGAGGAAGCCACTCCCATCAGAGAACCTCAAGGGATATCCTACTATCATATCATGCATTTTACATTAATGAATGCTAGTACTACATACCAGTGTGCAATGCATCACATTTTAAATCCATTCTTGGGAAGGATATTCGAGTGTTACATCGATGATCTGGTTGTTAAATCCCATAAATGGAGTGATCACTTACCGAATATCTAGACAATCTTTGAAAATATTTGACATCATAGTCTAAAGATGAATCTAATGAAATGAAATTTTACGGTAACATTTGGAAAATTTCATGGCTTTGTGGTATTCCTCTGTAGTATTGAGGTTGATCCAAAGAAGACTGGTGCTATTTTAGAAATGTCACCCCCCATAAATTTGAAGGAACTCAGGGGAATCCAAGGGAACCTTGCCTATATTCGATGATTCATAGCCATATTAGAGTGTAAATCTCTCTACTTCACAATGATAATGAAGAATGGGATCACCGTTCAATGGTATGATAACTACAAAAAAGACTTCGAAAGTCTCAAGAAGTACCTACTACACCCATTGGTTATGATACCTCTGGTGGAAGGGAGACCACTCATCATATATTTGAATTATAGGGAATACTCACTAGGTTCCATCCTTTCTTATAAAAATGATTTGGTAAGTGATAATAGTATCTACTACATTATCCAAATGATTCTATGTACCGAGACTAGATATTCTGATGTCAAGAAGAACTACCTTGCACTCATCTTTTTGGTGAAAAATATTAGACATTAATTGCAGCACCACAAAGTCCATTTGGTCTCTCATATTTATCCACTGAAGTACACACTCAACTGACCTATGTTTATTGGGTTCTTGGATTGATGGGCATTAATTCCAAAACAACATGACATTTTGTTCATATCAAAGAAGTCAGTATAAGTTAAATCCATAGCTGATTTTCTCACAACACATCCTTCCTTGAAAAATACACTAGAAGACATTGAGATCCTATAAGAGGAGGTCTTCTAACACCATAACACTTTCTGGAATTGGAAGATGAACTTTTATGGAACCTCTCAGAGCCTTATTGGTACAAGGATGGAAAATTCAAAGCTCAATCAGGTTGGTATAGAGATTTTATTTGTCTCTCCAAACAAAGTAGTTTTCCCTAATCATTCTCAATATTCAAAGGGTGCATAAATAATGAGGCTGAATATCAAGGCCTCTTCACTAGATTGGAACTATCCCTACAATTGTACATATCCCACCTGAATATCAAAGGGGACTCAGAATTAGTGATAAAGAAAATAAATGGTAAAAATTCCATAAAAAAGAAAGAACTCCCCCCTTACTAGCTATGTTAGGGTACTGATGGAAGAGTTCCCTTTTGAGCCCATATTTCATCATGTTCCCCAATCATAGAATGCTCATGCTAACAGACTGGCTAATGCAGCCACTATATTGGCCAACCCTAATTAGGAGGAAGCAATATTCCACACCACCCATATATGAATGGTCTCATCAATCATCACATGTGATATAAAATAAATCAATTAGGTTATCACTACCCTAGAGCATGATGATCCAATGAACACCCTTAGATGGATGGAGTCTATAATTGGCTATCTCCCAAATAAGATTCCCCCAATAGATCATGCCTAAAGGGAACAAATTCATCAATGGGAAACAAATTTCACTCTACAAGATGGTCCAAATGAGAAAAAATACCTCTATAAATGAGTCTTTGATGAAATCATCCTCAAGTGAAAAACAGAAGTAGAGATTCCTACTGGCATAAAAGAAGTACATGTAGGTTCTTGTAGTGCACATAAGTCTAGAACTAGAATCTCCCACTAAATCAGGAGGTTGGTATATTATAAGAAATCCATCATATAGGACTATGTGAAATTCATTAATAAATTTCATGCATGCCAGATATGAAAACATCATACGTCATCCCCTAAAATTGATACATACAACTAAATATTCATAGATTTTTTCCATTTGGGGAAGGGATGTTGTGGTACCATATCCCCCATCCATATATAAGTAGTTCAATTACATCCTTACAGCTATCGACTACTTCTCCAAATAGGTTGAGGAAATACCCCTCAAGGATTTTGGGATGAATAATACCAGCAACTTAAAGTCCCATATCATCACCAGGTTCATTGTACCTCAAAAAATATTGACATACAACTACACCAAATTTTGTTTTACAAAATTGAAGAGACTATACCAAGAGTAAAATATCAATTCCAACCACTCACCTCACTATCATGCAATGAAAAATAGATAGATAGAGGCATTCAATAAGACTCTATCAAACATGCTCCATAAAATAGTGAAGAAG